>OX638140.1:37948832-40348832 GCA_951805005.1 Othius punctulatus | reverse complement strand
ATTGAGGGAGAAAAGAAAGATTTTTTTGTAATTTGCACAATGACATAGTAATAAACATAATACATATTATTTGATTGTAGTTATTAGATTGTAGGACAGCTTAATCTAAGTACCTACATTGAATGTATATTATCGAATAAGTTAAAATTTCTAATGCTTACTATTGTTATGTATTATTATTATTATAGTTACTCTATAACGTATTATTATTATCATGGTAACTTCAAAGAAACTAGGAAGTATAGGCATGCTGTATGTCCTAGATTTCTCTTCCGATGTTCCGCACATTTAAACGGTATCATAATCTTGCACGCCATTCCACTAGAATAGATATTGACGTTTTGTCTATTTGAAAATGGGAAACGAAGAGCGCAGAAATTTTCATATTCTCTGGAGATATTAAAAAATTCCGTTCAAATATAAAACCGCCGGGGGTTCGCCTTGCCTCCACAGGCTACAGGGCATTCAGGATAAAACGTTTAGCGAAATTTTATCCACTCGTTGGCTCGAAACAATTATATGAAAAAGTTTTCAAATGAAAATGAAATATTTTTAATATCTCTACGATTGACGCACGTGTGATTCTATGGCTGTGAGAGTTATAGAGAAAAAAACAATTTTTAAATTTTTAAGCTCCAAAGCGATATAATAGCGATAGGGTGGGCCATTTAGTGGTTTCTTTTTAAATCATAGGTTATTTTGACACTGGCAGGTTTTTCCCACTCGAAATCTTAACAGAAAGTCAGTATCATACCTCCGCGGTACGAAATTAGTCGCTTTATGATTGAACAACGTTGGGAAATATAGCAAATTTATTTTCAAAGTGAGTGCTGTGTAGCCCAAACAGTGCGTTTGTTGAAAATAAGTTTTGGCCGAAATAAATCACCCATCGCGCCTGCTGTGCGCAAGTTTGTGCAAAAAGTTCGTGAGACTGGCATGCTAGTGGACAACACTCATGGTCCTCATTCTCGTACGCACGCGCACAGATGAGAATGTGGCTGCTGTAGCCGAGAGTGTCAGACTCAATCCACGAACATCAATTCGCCGTCGATCTCAACAGCCAAACATTTCACGCACTAGCCTGAGGAGAATTCTGCACAAACATCTCGGATTATTCGCTTACAAGGTCCAATTGATTCAGCAATTGAAGGCGCACGACCATCCGCTTTGTTATCGCTTCGCAGTTTGGGCCTTAGAGCAGCTTGAATTGGACAACGATTTTTGGCGAAAAAACATATTATCTGACGAGACGCATTTTCATATTTGCGGCTACGTTAACAAACAAAATTGCCGCATCTGCTGCTCGGAAAACCCGCACGTTATTGTCGAGAAGCCAATGCATCCACAGAGCATCATTAGACAATTTTTCTTCGAAAATGAGGGTAAGAATAACATTTCGGTCAACGGTGAGCGTTACAGAGCCATCTTATCCGACTTTTTTTTACTGAAATTCAAGACATGGTTTTGCACGACCTCTGGTTCATGCAGGATGGCGCGCCATGCCACACAGCCCATGCCAAAATCGATTATTTTCGCACAAAATTCCCAAATCGTATTATCAGCCGTCTTGGCGATGTCAATTGGCCGCCTCGGAGCTGCGATTTGACCCCTTTGGACTTTTTTTTTGTGGGAAACCGTGAATGACCAATGTTATGCCTACAATCCAAAAACGATTCAAGCACTTCAGGCCAATATCATCCAAGCAATCCGTGAGCTACAGCCCGAAACCATCAATAGGGTCTTGGAAAATTGGAGTGATAGAATGTGCTACTGCGAAGCCAGCCAAGGTAGCCACTTGAACGATGTTGTGTTCCATAATTAATGGGAATGTTTGCTCTTACTAATGAAGCCATAATACATAAAAAAAAAAGTTTTGTTCATTTTATTGCATTTTTAAAAAGAAACTTGTATTTGGCCCACCCTTTAGTTTTACCGTAACAGTCTAATTAAAAAAAACTGTAATTGAAAATGACGTTTATTTAATTAATAAAAAAGTGTGTATTGGTTAGACACCACTGTTTGTTCCTCGAATTAAAAGCATCAAAGCCACAATAAATTTAAAAAAACCGGTTTATTATGTAGAACAAAATCTAGATTTAAAAAGATTTTGTAAAAAAGTGTGTTTTGATATTTTTGTTTTTTAACAATAATTTAGAAAATATTGCAGACAAGCCACAAGAACCGCAGGTCGACAGCTTTAAAATATCGTTACTACTACTATTACAGAGGTTATACAAATATTTTCTTAAAACTTAAATATTAAAGTTGAATAAAATTCGTAATAATATTCAGAAAATTCATGCTAAATCTAATATCAGGAAGATTTCTACCAAATTTGGTAATATTCCTATATTTAAAATAATCACATATTCATTTCAAATTTTTGGCAATTCGTGTATAATTAATGAAGAATCATCAACAATTCAACGATACTAACATAATACTTAGTGCACCGACACGGCACGAGCTTCTCCACAAGATTCAAACTACAAATGATCAAATCAAAAACTGGTGCAATGCCAATAATATTTTATTAAATGCGGACAAAACGGTAAAAATACACTTTTGTAATCGGAAACCAACTAATTTTGAGGAAAATGCTCATACAAATACAAAATTTCTGGGCTGTTAGGATGAGAGACTGTCATGACAGCAACACATCGATTATGTGTCATCAATACTCAGCAAGTCGTACCATGTCATAATTAGGCTGCAACACCATTTTTTACGGACTCCTTGATGCATGTCTATCATTCCCTAGTCTACCCGCACCTAAGCAACAACATTATAATTTAGGGCAAAACCAAACAGGACCAAAACTTCAACAGGTTGTTTAGATTACAAAAAAGAAATTGCATGTAACTCTGAATCTTAAAATATTAGACACATGTCGCGAGGCATTTAGAAATAATAATATATTAACACTGACAGGTATATACATTTACAAGTGCTGCACCTACGTAGTGCAAAATTATCAAAAGTTTACAAAAATCAGCGATCTACACAATTACTACATTAGAAATAAAGAGGATATTAGAACTATACCCCATGACACTACTCTATTCGAGAAGTCTGCACAATACTCCAGTGCACAAATCTTTAACAAACTTCCTGGGACAATGAAAAGCATACCTAAAGTAAATAAATTTGAAAATGAGCTAAAAAGGTTCATTGTTAATAAGTCATTTTATTCATTATCAGAGTTTTTAACTGACAAATCATAGACCCGCGAACCGTTTTGAGGTTTGAGTTCTGTGCCATAAGAGTGTATGTATGCATGTATGCACATATGATCATGTATCTTAGGTATAATTGATGGATTAATGACTATACATATATAATCTTATACTACCTATTTTAAATATTGTATGTAAATGTTGCTATTTTATATTATTGTTAACATGACTGTGCTTGATATGTAAACGATGTAATTTATTCCATTAAAGAAAATTAAACCTACAATCACCACCAATTATTCACCTACAAGAATCTAGATAATATAAAAAAATATAAAGAATTTAAAATTGAGAAAAATAAATAAAATCAAGTTGTTTATAAATTGGGCATGAATTATAAAAATTAGATAATACGTTAATATTGAGATAGTCGATAAAAAGTAATAGGTATAGAGATAGTAGATAATGAGTTAATAAATTTATTTTATATTTTGTACGAATCACAAAATTTACAATCAAATTGAAATATAATTAGAGCCAAATTTGGCATTACTCTATTAGAATGCCATGTCAAAAATACGTTTAAAATGCAAAGGTACAAGAAATATAAGACAATTTTAGATTCTTGCTAAATTGTGTCAAATTTAAAAACCTCGCTTCAAAATTAGAAAGATTTCTGATGAATTTTGAAATCTTCATCAAATCAGACTTCAAGTTTTACATGAGTTTTTCCAGTGTTCTGACTACCTTTCGCAAATTTAAGATAATTCGTGCATAAAATAGTTAAATGAATATTCATTACAAATTAAGACGATACGTGGAAAAATTGGTAAAATTTATGACATCTGAAATATCAAGGCTAAATTTTATATCTCGTGTCAAATTCAAAAGTATTCCTACAAATTTGGAAAATAAATATCAGGAAATATATATCAAAATTTGTGCATGTCACATTTAGGACTGAGAAATATAATATCAAATTGGACTTTTATTCGGAAATAAATTATATTGTTTTGAAATTTGGTATACTTACACTTAAGAACTCTAGGATCGCATATCCGTAAAGTTTAAAAGTATTACTCCAAAATAATAATTATCTTGGAAAACGAAAGAATTAATGTTTCCAATTTAGGCAACATTTTTCATAAAACTGGAAAATCGTGCATAAATATTGAAGTATTTAAAAAATTGATAATGATTTATGATGCAATTCGAAATATTTATGTTAATATTGAACATAATTTTGCGTTTTGTGACATATAATAATAATCTTTGGAATCAAGAAGATTAATCCCAAATTTAGTTAAAAGTTTACCTAGGTACTCTAAATTTGGCATGAATCACAAAAACTTAGATACAATCTATCCAATGCTACATTCTGTAATATTTGACAAATTTTAAATTAGTCTATTAAATTTACGAAGATTCGTTGTGAAATTAACATTTCATAGAAAATTTGTTACGTTCATATTCAATGCAATAATATTCGTATGCAATTGAAGCAGGTTTGTGATACAAATAAGTGATAAATTATCGTTGTTGGTGATTGGTCTTCTTAGGGTTAATTATTGTTATTTTAGTGTTCTAGTGGTACGTACACTTTACTTATTATTTGTAATGTATGTATACTCTGATTTTTCTAAACTGGCGTGCACGTCATCAAAATAATAATCATAATAATGATGGCACAATTTTACAAGGTTTCCAGCTGTCCTGGGTATTTAAAAATGGCTACAATCAGCTGTTCCGCCCGTGCAATCTTGTGAGACAGTGCGCGGTTCGTATCAAATTCGTCGACTTCTCTGCCGTTTTTCGTACATATATCAATCCTGTGGTTATGGATTAACATCTACAATGGCAAAATATGCATTGTATTAATTGAACAAATGTAACAAGTTAAACGCCAAAGAAGTTTAGTTATAAACACATGTATGAGCATGGTTAGTGAAAAAGATGTGGCATCGTCGCCGAAAAAATTTTGCGGCTGCCAACATAACATGATTTATTACATGATTGGTAGGCAAAAATTGTGTCCTCGGTTAATACACCGATTACCTATTTATAACAAACGGTGATCAGTGTTATGTAACAAATGATCCTCAGGTTAATTTCAATTCTTAAACTAGTGTTATGCATATTCTCGAAAACAATCACGTTGGTACGAAAAAACCTCATCACACAGCTGTTTGATGACGTGCACGCCAGTTTAGAAAAATCGGAGTATAAAAATGGAGGTTTTTTCCGTTAAATAAATAAATAAATAAATCGAAAATTTGAGGCTTAAATGTTAAGATACGTGCATAAAATAAAAAGTTTCACGTTAAATTTGACAAGATTCGTATGAAATTTAAAAAAATGTGTGACAGTTGAGCGAATCCTTGCCAAATTTGAAAATTCGTGCGAAAGTTTAGAAAATTTGTGGGATACTTTAAAACAGATACCAAATTAGAAGATTCTCCTGAGGTTTCATAGAAATAAATTATGGCAGAGACATTTTTTTGCAAATTTTGTCAGTAATTATTTTTCAATATTGATTTTTATATTATATTATTATAATATCATATTATGTATTATATTATATTATATTGATTATTTAGATTTTAAGTTTTAATCCTTAATTGCTTGCTTTATCACCTATATTTTACAATTATCAATTATAAAATAAAATTTAAATTTGAATTTGAATATAGAACTTAAAAAAACTCATGCCAAATTTGAAGATTCGGTTCATGTTTTATATAAATAAATTTTGGGAGAGATTAATATTGTTTTTATAAAAACATACGGAATATACGATATGAGATGCAATATTAGATAAATAATAGAAAATATACAGAATACAAAATTCTCGTATTACAGTAATTAAAAAATTGAAGGCCAAAATCTTTGTGTTCGGTTTGTTATATTAAAATTTTACTAATATTTACTATTTATTTATTCAAAACTAATACATAGGGGCCATAGACGGCCCAAATAGCACCATATTATAGAACAAGTCATGAACAGATGGCAGACTATAGAGATATAGAGATACATACGATTGGAAGGGTAGGTGGGGTTTCCTTATTTTATTTATGTTCTATATTTTCTAATTATGAATTTGATTGCAAAATTAGGTGACTTTTCCTCCATTTTATTTTAGATATTCTGTATAACGATGAATCAAAAACGGTTCAAGAAAATAGCATAAAATTTGTACAACAAAATCTAGATTTGAAAAGACTGGAAAAAAATCGAAGTGTCTGTTCACTTTTTTCATATTTTTGTTTTTTTAATCAATTATTGAGAAATCAATACACATGTTGAAAATAAAATTTTAATTCAAGTTAAATACAATTTTAAGGTGGATATCATTTATGGCGTGCAAAATATCATAGCACTCTAGCCTTATAATGAACAAAATGAACAAAGTGATATGACGTCTACATCAGATTTTTTAAATCGAATTAAGCGTCATTAAAATTAAAAAAAAAATCAATAAGTTAAATTTAAACAATTTTCTACAAAGGCATTGCGTATTACTTCCTAACAATTTCTAAAAAATATATTTTGTAAGTTGTAAAAATAATATGAAAAACAAAAATCAATAAGGTTGCCAACTTATCAAACTTCTGTGCTGACGTCACCAGATATTTTTAATTAGTAATAACGCGTAATGAAATAAAATTGCTCCAAATTTTCACTGAACCGACTGATATGCAATCTCCTATCTACAAATTATTATTCGTATTTTACTCCTCGTACAAGTTATTTAATGAACACAATTGATGCAGACTTGTACGTGTACGTCATTAGTGCTGCACGCGAGGATAATTCCGGATTCACCGCCGCAGGAATAATTGAATGCATCCAGGCTGCCAGTCAGGACTGGATCGCATCGCGAACGACCGTCAGCCTCGAAGGAAGCGCGGATATTAAATTCCCCCCATCCCCATTTATCCTAAACCCCCGCCAGACCGCGCCGTGTTAATTATAAACTAGTAATTGCGAATTCTCCAAAACACGTACCGATCTCTATAAACTATGACAGCGCGAGCGACAGTTGACAGTGTTAAAATCGTGGCCCACAATTCCAGTAATCTAACACAATGAACGACACTCGATCAAATCCCGCGAACTTGTAACTAACCGATATTAAATAGTGTTTGTGGGATTAGTTAATTACTGGGGGTATTTGGGTTTGCTGCATGTTGATGGAAAATCCATAGCCGCATCCTATTATTTAGTTATGTTTAATGCAAGGTGGTTTAATTTTCACCTCTCTAACTTTATTATTTATTTGTTTTACATTTTCGAAAGGCAAAACGTGATTTACTTCCTAACAATTCCTAAAATAATATATTTTGTAGGTTTTGATTAAAAATAATGGGTTATGTTATAAATTATTTAAAAAACAGCTTCTTGGTTCTAATTTGGTGTCTACTTTTGTACCAACAAGAAGCCAGGATCACCATCCATCATAACCTTTCCCCCCGACCACGCTTTATCACAGTGCCTCGTTACTTCAGGGTACCGCGGCGCGCGCTCCCACTAACTAAATCTTATTTATTACCATATAAAGTAGTTTAAGTTTAAATTGTAACTGGATGGAAAATCCTGCGCCGCCCGAGGCGCCATAAACATGGAATAAAGGAAAATACTTCCTCGGCATAAGGCTACACCAAAAGAAAAACAAGCCAACCGGAATTTTTCCTCCTCGCTTCTATTCTCGCACTTGCATCTTTCAGCGATTATCAAGTTTCTGGGAAACTTTAATTGCGAAATTTACATTATTAAGGCGGTAAGAAATCGCCTGGCCGCGGCTCATTTAACGCCAGCCCAAGTCCCGATGGGGCGATTTTCACTAGACTGTCCAGGAAGTTCTTCTGGGGCTTCAATTATGCAGCGGCCTCGTTAATATTAACCTCCGCCTTTGTTGTTTCAGAGAGATCCATCATCGGAGATTCGCAGAGAGGAGTCAGAAGGTGAGTTTTGAAACTTTGCTTACAGTTTTCTAGGGATGTATAGGCCAATTATAAGATTAAACACACACCTATTGATTAATCAGGCACCAATATTGTTATATGCAATGCATCATCAAAAGGTAAACTAAACTTATGATTGGTAGAACGAAGAAGATAAAAACAAGAATAAATACTGATAAAGATTATGAGATGATAAAATGGTTGATTAAAAATCTTTTCTCTCAATCACTAATCTCAATTACTAATTTAGTTAGGATTTTGATATTTTCCAGACTTAACTTGAATTCTGGGGTGTATTTCAGGAAAATATTTTTGATTATACAGGGTGTCCCAAAAAAGTGTGACGTCATCATGATGTATATTTTTAGATTGCATGGTGTATTTTTTATTATTTATTTGGATGCCCTTTATGAATGACTAGATACCCATAAAATTTTATTGAAATCGGTTCAGTGATATTAGCACAAAAAAATAAAAACTGATAAAAAATAGTTTTGCACCATTGGTTAAGATAATTAACAAGGGATAAAAATAGTACCTCGTTAATAAAACCATACAAGGTACTCATTAAATAAGGTCTGACAGTTGCGTTAACCAAGTTTTATCGATATGCATTATACAGAGTGTCCAAAATTTGGTGTCAAACTTTTCAAACTTTAAAGCACTTTATTTTTATTATTTAAAATTGGAACCCCAGTACATTTTTATGTAATTCCATGCGGAATTTAAAGACAAACATTCTTCCTAATTACAACCCTATCTCAATTCCTAACACATTAAAAGATGTTTGCAGAAAATTCGTTTTATCAACAATTCCAATGGCCATTTTAATTCATCAAAATCGAAGGTGGGTTTAAAAAACAATTTATTGACATTAAAGTTTAACACAGTGACAAGAGCCAATGTTGACTGTAGATTTCTAAAAGTTTAAAACTTTTTTAACTATGGTCTTTATACTCAAGATACCAATATTATTCTTTGTCATGGACTACAACCGAGACTAACTGGATGATATGATTTTCATATTAGAAGAATGCGAAAGGAACTAATTTTTGGTAAGTCGAGTTTATGCACAGCGTTATCCGGAACGACGACATCCAGACAAACGGAGCCAGCAAAACTAATTAGAGAGGTTTATACAAACGGGAAATGTAAAGTATACAAAACCAGTTAGAAATAGGCCGGTTCGATCTGAAAAAAATTAATTGGCTGTGCTAGTAGCAGTTACTGAAAATCCTTCCGTTAGTCAACGAGCAGTCGCTGGTGCCGTGGATGTAATTTTAAAGGACAGCCGTCTCCATGCCTATCATATCCAATTAGCAACTCTTTGAACAAGATTTTGATCAACGTGTCGAATTTTGCAACTGGGCGCAAGCTAAAATTGGGATAAATTTTGACTTTTTTGATAAGGTATTGTTTTCTGATGAGGCCACCTTTCATAAAAATGGATTTGTGAATTGTCATAACTTCCATTACTACTGCGACCACAATCCTAGATATTTTAGGCAAGTTGATCATCAACACGGATGGGCAATTAATGTGTGGGAGGAGGGGGGATTATTGGTGAACATATTATAGGCTCACTTTTTTAACGAACATTTGATTGGCCCAACGTATATGGATTTTTTGCAAAATTTATGTGAAAATGTACCAATAGCTGTGAGCGATGAAATGTGGCTGCAACATGATGGAGACATTATTCATTACAAGTCAGGGGATATCTCAGCACTTCCTTCCCCAATCGGTGGATTGGAAGACGAGGGCCAAGTAAGTGGCCGCCCCGACCACCTGACTTAACTAAATTAGATTTATTTTTGTGGGGCTACGTCAAGGAAATCGTTTATCAAGAACCTCCAACCACTCTAGAAAACATCCAGGAAAGAATCTTAAACGCATTTCAAAATATTACACCCAACCTGTTAAAAGAATAGAGGCAATGTCATTTCATACACGTCTTCGTTTGTGCCTTCAAGAGGGCGGAAGACATATCGAACATAAGTTCTAGCAATTAATTAATTTCAGAAATGCATGGTTATGTTATGTTTTTATGAAATGTTATTACTAAAACTATTTTTTATACAAAACTTAATACTTTTACGATGTGTAATAGGTTTAGACGAAGATCTGTGAAACCTTTAATACTTTCGAGATATTAATTGTAACTACAAAACATGTTATGTCAATAAATTGTTTTTCAAAGTCACCTTCGAGTTTTATTCATTAAAATGGCTATTGGAATAGTAGATAAATCGAGTTTTCTGCACATAACTTTTAATGTGTTAGAAATTGCGAGTTGTAATTAGGAAAAATCTTTGTCTTTTAATTCCACATGGCTCTAATTTAAAATAAGAAAAATAAAGTGTTTTAAAGTTTGAAAAGTTTGACACTAAAGTTTGGACACTCTGTATAATGCATATCAATAAAACTTGGTTAACGCAACTATCAGACCTTATTTAATGGGTAACTTGCATGGTATTATTAACAAGGCATATTTTTTTCTCTTATTAATTTTCTTAACCAAAGGTACAAAACTGTTTTTTTTCAGTTTTTATTTTTTTTGTGCTAAAATCACTGAACCGATTTCAATAAAATTTGATGGGTATGTAGGCATCTATAAAGGGCACCCAAATAAGCAACAAAAATATACCATGCAATTTAAAAATTTACATCATCATGATGTCACACTTTTTTGGGACACGCTGTATAATCTAAAATTCATTCCTGAAATACGCCCCAGAATGCAAATAAAGTCTGCAAAATATCAAAATCGTCACTCAATTAGTAACTGAGCTATAAAAGACGGGAGGTGAAATGACGAACCCTGTACATATAAATACATAACGGGCGAGTTTCTTCGGGTGTTTATTATGGGGATCTCGGAAACTAGCGGAGACAGAGGGATGATTAAATAGGGAAATAATTGTAGTTTTACGAGCTCAATTTCATGAGCTTATCGTTTTTTGGAAAAATTGCATGGCTAACTAGATATCTCGAAAAAATATTTTTTTTTGTATTTTGTTCAGTGCCTATGGATCTGTTATTATTGACTTTAGAAAAAATGTGTAACGGAAAAAGTTGTACGTAGTTATGTGCTTAATAATACAGTCTCGCCGATATTTTATTGAAGCTATAATTTTTGAGTTATGACACAAAGTTGAGTGTTTTCCAATGGAAACCATAGTTGGCCATAACTTTATAAAAAAGGCCCTTTTTCAACTATTCTAATAATATACCACTTGATATAGTTATTTTTATAAATAATTAAATTATGGTCATTTTTTACTTTTCATTTTCGAACTTTAAATGTCGCATGAATCAATTTTGGTATTTTTTAAAGCAAATTTTGACATTAGTTTCCCTGATTTTTAGGAATACATTTGAATTCGGCTTGATATATAAAATATAACCATGATATTTCCGATGTTATCATTTATTTTACCAATTATTACATAAATCTTCTTAAATTTGTCATGAATGTTCATTATTATGGACGAATTATCTTAACTCAATCCCTCTCAGAGTTATCTTAACTCTGACAGGGATTGTTTGAACACATGCAAAACTTATGAAAATTTCAAAATTTGTCAGTAATATTTTTAATTGTGTAGGAACATTTTCAAATTTGACACAATTCAGCAAGAATAAAATATTTTGTTAAAATCTTTGCATTTCAAAGATATTTGTGACATGCAATATGAATGGCTTAATTTTAAATTTGGCCGAAATGCAAAATTTAGCTTAGATTGAATTGATCCAAATTGTACAATTCGTGCCAAATTTTAAATAAATCGATTAACTTTTTTTTATAATTCATGTCTAATTTATATAGAAGTGGCTTTAATTCCATTTTATTCAATTCTACAATTTGACAATTGTTGATAATTATTCATTAATTATAAACGAATTGCCAAAAAATAATCAATATCCTGATTATTGCACACAGTCATTCTATTAGAATATTTCCAAATTTGGTAGAAATCTTCTGATACTGGAGAAATATTTTATTATTTATTACGAATCTTATTCAATTTTAAACAAGACACATTTGTTAAGAATTTCTTTAATTTTAAAGGAACACTTTTAAATTAAATATTACATATTCTCAAATTGGGCAAATTTGTTTGTTGTCATGTATATATTTACATATTGTATATCGTCGGCTTACAAGTGAAATCACTTAAGTCGAAAACTATAAAATGTGAGAAACTGCAATTAAAGTTTTATATTCTGCTGTTACCTTTGCTACTCAGTCATTCAATGAGTTAAGAATTAGGAAGTTCGGCTACAGGACCCGTTACTGTACCCCTACTGAGCCTGAGATTTGTTACAATTTAGCAATCCATCAAAATATAACTTAACCCAAAACAGCCAAAAATTGACTTAGTGTATTTCACGTGTAAGCCGACGATATTATGTAGCTTTTCTGCTAATAAATATTCTTTATTATTATTATTATATTATAATTGAATCACTGAACTGATCAAACTTAGCAAGTACATTCCTAATTTTAAAGATACATATTAAACTTGGCACGTCTCATTAAATGAAGTATTAAATTTTCATTTTTTTTTCTAAATTCGCCTAGAATCTTTTTAATTATTTTATGAAATCCTTCTTTTAGAAGCAATATTTGACTTGAAATTTCGCAATTTTTAAGGACTACTTTTAGAAACTTGCACAATTTAGCATTTGTTACTAATTTTCTTACAAAGCCAATTTTCACATAAATCGTTTTAACATATTAGGTATATTACGTAGATGGTTTGTACGATCTACACAATTTTTGTATCTTGATTTCTATATTTATCAAAATCTTCAAAATTATGGAGGAATATTTTTGAATTTGATCTCATATCTTTCGAATTTTAGTGTGAAACGTTATAGATTTTTATAGATCTATATAAATTTTTAAAAATATATTAAATTCTAAATTTCAAAATTTTCAAACTATCAGACAAATTTTTAAATTAGGTATATGGTTGAATCATTAAATTAATCAAATTTAGCTCTAATATTCTATAACATTCTATAACAATTATAATTCCTATAACATTCTTACTTAAAAGTAAAAATTAAAAAAAAATCTCTTTTGTAAACTCAGTCCGCGGACATACTGTATATGGAGATAGAATGAATATAAGAGCAGAAAGTAGAATTTAATTGCATTACCATAGCTCGAATAACTGAATGAAGACTGTTAGAAACACGTGAAAAATAAAATTTATGATTACTGAAATTAAGTAGGCAGTAAAACACTCTTTATTAAAAAGCTGAAAGTTGAATAATTTAGTGGCACTGGTACAAATTTCAAGATAAATAAAATTGACGATTGCTAGAATTAAGGAAATAGAAAACAACACACATTTTATTGAAGAGCTGGACGTTGAATAATTGAGTGACTACTGATGGAATTTAGGGGATGAATAAAATAGTTTTTTTGAAGTGCTGGACGTTGAATAATTGAGTAAAGATAAATTATATGGAGATTGTATTGGGTAGTGAAAAGCCGGTTATAGGGGGAAGTTAAAGGGCTGAGGGGGTAGTTAAAGTGGCCATTTTATGGGCTACAAGAGGTATAAACATTGATAGCGTGGCTGTTCATTTGCCACCACTGTAAACAGTTTAATCATCATAACGTATTTTAAGTAAAGCACAATACTTGCGAAAAATTTTCTATAACTTAACCTAACTTCCTAGCTACCAGCTTAAAATCTTAAGTTTAAAGAAGCTTGTTACCTGTTTTTTCAATCATTTGTTTTTTTCTGGATTTAAAGTTTTTACTTGTTAATTTAGTTGAATATTAGTGCTAATTATTTTTTTTACGTGTGGCTTATGGCCGATTTGTGAGATTAGGTATATCTCTTCACATGGCTGATTTATATAGCAGTAGAGTGAAATTGAATAATTTTAACGTATCCTTATACTAAAATTGAAGCCATTACTTATTGATTAATCGGAACCGTAAGTTAATAAGCATATTTGTAGTGTAGCAATGACAGTTCTGGGCCCAAACTCCCATAAGAAATACATGGGACGGATTCTTCCCGATACACACCATAGTGGTGATGTTGATGGTGGTGGTGACCAATCTGGAGGGTATCGGGACGGAGGGTTTCGCTCATTCTGTTAGCATGAACATTTAATGTGATTAACGGCAGCTAAGACGCTGGTGTATTGCATTAAGGCTTCGCTATGTAATTACGTGGGTTCAAATCCCCGCCGACCGAGAAGTCTTTTACGCTTAATAATTAATTAAATAATATTAAATATTCTCGCGGGGCGATAGGAGGTACCAACCAAACCAATATTACCAACTGCAGCCTGTTGTACAAAAACAAAATGGCGAAAAGTAGGGAAGAATCCATCCCATGTATTTCTTATGGGAGTTTGGACCCAGAACTGTCATTGCTACACTACTCGTATTTTAGTTTAAATTTATTATTACTACATTTATTCTGCTTAAACTGTACGTGAAAAAGTCTATTTCCTTGAAATTATGTAAAACACTTTTCCCGCACCGTCAAACAGTTTCATGTTTTTCCGCGGAAAACTAATATTCATTTCATCTACACGTAATCGAACACAAATATATGCACGGATTAGTAATCGGCGGCTTAATTTCTGCGTGCGGGAAATGCGCTCCCTGAGCCGGAAAAGTCCTTGAGCCGTTTCGCGTCGGCAGGTCACGCACGCCGGGAAAACTATCGGCCCGCGTTTCCACGCCGCGCCGGAGCAATTTCCCCCGGAAGTCGACGACCTAATATATTAACGCCGCAATAACCGCAGCCCGGAAAATTATGAAAATGCCTGCGCTCGCCGGCCGGAACGGGTCCACAGCTTAATTCCAGCGGCGGCTGGAACAAAGGCACGCCGGAAAATATGCTCTACATCACACAAGAATCCACGAAAGCTCCGTGGAAATTAGAGGCATTTTTCTGACATCTTGTTATACCCAAACAGAAAATAGTTGAGTTTATGATGTATACAATCTTTTGTGAACGACAATAATGTTAGATGTAATAAATTCTGCAGTAATAATATTGTACCTATAATAAAGAAAACGATATGGAGGTTACAGGCCATAATCTTATCCTCTGGGAGAACAGGATCAGGCAGGATTGCAATTAGGGGAGATTTTCCACATAGCATAAGATCGAGTAGATTTCCACGTTGTGCTGATCATTCTCCCTTGGCTCTGATTGCCAGAAAAGCACAAGAGGAAGGAAACATTAAAAAAAGTCCGAAAACAAATATTTGAAGATAAAATACAAGCAGCTGGAACTCGCTCATTTCAAATGTCAAAACTATTGACTGAAATAAATACATTTTCATGAAAGTATTCGCATGAAAGTATCAACACAGTTCAATGGTACCGAGCTGGCAATTGTACGATATTCGGCTTTATTTTGATTTTCGTCCGGGATTTATTTGCAATGCATTATCATGTTCTGACAAATTGACAAAAATTGTGTAGATCGAACAAAAACTAAGACGATTTATATGAAAATTGGTAGGGTTTCTGACAAAAAATGAAAGTAATTTAAATTGTGCGTTTTAAAAATAATAATCCACCAAAATTGCGAGAACACAGGTCAGATATATGAATATTGTTTCTGAAATTAGGATTTTACAAAATAATGGAATGGCTAAGTGCAGAATAGAAAGTTCGGACATTTTAATCAAAATTGAAATATACATGATTTCTTATAGTTTTGACAAAGCCCGAACGTTTGGCGTAGAAAGGAAAAATATGCCGTAAGGTATGAATAAGTTTCTTGCGATCACAAAATTCCATTTAGTGCAAAAAGGAAAGATCTACAGTAGTATTTACATTATTTTGAATAATGCATATCATAGAAAAATTCCAATTAATTTAAAAAAAATTGAAGACATTCGTAAAGTCAAGAAGTATACACCAGAGGAGCATCAATATTTTTCTGCTGATATATTGAATTGGCCTACCATAGCAGGCCAAGAGTACCAGTAAACATGTACATAATTATTATTTTTGCTAATTATTGTCTAATAACACCTTTAATATGAATACATTTTTGTTTTGTATGAATCTTGTAATATTGTCAACAATAAAATATTATTTTATACAAAAAGGGAAGTACTATATAATATTAAAAAAAATCCTAATGAACTTTTGTAATGGTAGGGAATGTTTTTACCTTTTCAAATAAATAAAATATATCTTTAAATGATCCTGAATAAAATTTATAATTTGGAGATCATTCAGTTGAAATACGCATTTTAAATCGATTATCTCAAAACGTTAATTTTAAAATACTTCCCTTTCTGCAGTTAGCCATTCAATTGTAAAGGTGAATTTCGAAAAATATTGGAAATTTTAATATTACTTTTAAGACGTGCCAAATGGAAACATATATCTTTAAAATTAGGAAGGCACTTATAAAGTTTAATGAGTTCAGTGATACAAATTTGTACCAAATTTGACAATTTGTGACTGATTTCAAAATGTCCTCTAAAATTAAACAAATTCATATCTAAATATCTGATTTATTAGAGATTCGTTATAAAATTCAGAAAATTCTTGCCAAACTAAAAGGGGAGGGTATACGGGAATTAGATCTAGACTGAGGATGCATACTCTTGAGTGTAGAAGGAAGGTTAGCGATTTGTGTGTTTTGCATAGAATTGTAAATTGTAAGATAGACTGTGGCGAATTGCTAACCAATATTGATTTTTACATTCCTGTCCAGGGTCTGAGGCTCAGATACACTCCGTTGTTTAGGCTGAAGAACCATAGATTGAATTTTGTTATGAACAGTCCCATGAATCGGATGTTGTCTATGGCCAATGAGTTGAACCGATTGCCCTATTTCGATTTGGCTAAACCTTTTCAAAATTTGAAAATGGATGTAATGAGGAAATGTCTGTGTTAGGTGTGGTTTACTATTTTTATATGTCTTTTTATATATATATATATATATATATATATATATATATAAAAATATATATATTTTTATATATATATTTATATATCTTTTGCTATGGGTTTCTTATTATAAATTATTGTTATTTTAGCTATTTTAGCGTTCTAGTGGTAGTGGTATGTACACTGTATCAATTAATTTTAATATATGTAAAAATGGAGTCTTTTTTCCGTTAAATAAATAAATAAATAAATTATCAGGAAGATTCTTTTCCAAATTTGTATTATATTCCTAAGTTTAGAATGACTGCAGACAATAATCAGGATATTTCTCTCAAATTAATGGTAATTCGTTTATAATTAATGAAATATAATCAACAATTACAAAATTAAATAAATTAAATTAAATCCAGTTTATTTTATAAATTAGGCATGAAATATATATATAAAAAATAATAGATATATTTTACATTTTATATGCTAAAATGAATAAAACATTTCATATCAAAAATATGTTAAAATTGCAAAGATTGCAACAAAATATTAGATTCTTGCTGAAATGCGTCCAATTAAAAATGATCCTTAAAAATGATTTCTGACGAATTTTGAAATCTTCATAAGTTTTGCATGCATTTTTCCAGTCTGCAAAGTAGCTCTTTTAAAGTTAAGATAATTCGTGCATAATTGGTAAAATGTATGTTAAAATCGGAAATATCAAGGTTACATTTTATATCTGGTGCAAAATTAAAAAGTATTCCTAAAATCCGGGAGATTAATGTTTAGTTGGATAAAATGATATCAAAATTAATGCATGTGAGATTTAAGAATGTGAGTACTTTAATTGGGAAATATAATGCTAAATTTTGAGATTACAAATATTACACCAAAAATTAATGCTAAAGATTTCTACTAAACATAATATGGTCGAAAATAAATAAATTAATGTGTAAATTAGATTCATAAAAAAATTATAAAGATTTATGATCCAATTAAAAATGTTGTGTTAACATTAAAATAGTGTTGAGTTCTAGTGACATATTTATAATTATCTTCATGCTAAGGATCATGCCAAATTTAATTTCATTAAAGATTCATGTGAAATTTTACAATATTTAAAATTAATCTATTAACACGTTTATAATTAACTCATGAAGATTCTTTGTGAAATTAGCATTAATTATAAACCAATTGCCAAAAATTTCAGAGGAATGTCCTGATTATTGCACACAGTTATTCTATTAGAATATTTCTAAATTTGGTAGAAATCTTCTGATACTGAAAAAATATTTTATTATTTATTAAGAATCTTATTCAATTTTTAATTAAGTCTAATTTGTTAAGAATTTCTTTTATTTTAAACGAACACTTTTAAACTACATATTACATATTCTCAAATTAGGGACATAATTGAATCACTCAACTCATCAAACTTAGCAAGTACATTCCTATTTTTAAAGATACATTTTAAATTTGGCACGTCTCTTTAAATGAAGTATTAAATTTTCCATTTTTTTCTAAATTTGCCTAGAATATTTACAATTATTTAATGAAATCCTACTTTTAGAAGCAATATTTGACTTGCACTATCGTAATTTTGTAGGACTACTTTTAGAAATTTACACAATTTAACAATTATTTCTAAATTTCTCACAAACCCAATTTTCACATAATTCGTTTTAACATATTAGGTACAATACGTAGATCGTTTGTTCGGTCTACACAATTTTTGTATCTTGATTTCTAAATTTATCAAAAATCTTCAAATTATGGAAGAATATTTTTGAATTTGATTTCATATCTTTCGAATTTTTGTGTGAAACGTTACAGCTTTTATTGGATTCTTATATATTTTTTTAAATATATTGAATTCTAATTTTCGAGGTACAAATTCTTAAATTAGTCAGATGTCAAAAATATGTTCAAATTTGTAAAGATTGCAACGAAATATTAGAGTCTTGCTGAATTAAGTTCAATTAAAAATGTTCCTTCAAAATTATGATGATTTCTGACTAATTTTGAAATCTTCATAAGTTTTGCATGAATTTTTCCAGCCTTCAAAATAGCTCTTTTAAAGTTAAGATAATTCGTGCATAATTGATCAAATATATGTTAACATCGGAAATATCAAGGTTACATTTTATATCTCGTGCCAAATTCAAACGTATTCCTAAAATCCGGGAGATTAATGTTTAGTTGGACAAAATTATATCAAAATTAATGCATGTGACATTTAAGAATGTGAGTACTTTAATTGGGAAATACATTGCCAAATTTTGAGATTGAAAATATTACACCAAAAATTAGTGCTAAAGATTTCTACTAAACATAAATATCGTCGAAAACAAACTAATTAATGTGTAAATTAGATTCATTAAAAATCTATAAAGATTTATGATCTAATTAAAAATGTTTGTTTTAATATTAAAATAGTGTTGAGTTTTAGTGACATATTTATAATTATCTTTTAAAATCATGAAGATTCATCCCAAGTTTAATTTCGTTTAAGATTTATGTGCAATTGTACAATATTTAAAAGTAGCCTATTAACAGTTTTACAATTAAATCATGAATATTCCTTGTGAAATTAGCATTAATTATAAACGAATTGCCAAAAATTTGAGAGAAATGTCCTGATTATTGCACACAGTTATTCTATTAGAATATTTCTAAATTTGGTAGAAATCTTCTGATACTGAAAAAATATTTTATTATTTATTACGAATCTTATTTAATTCTTAATTTGGTCTAATTTGTGAAGAATTTCTTTTATTTTAAACCAACACTTTTAAATAACATATTACACACTCTCAAATTTGGCACATAATTGAATCACTCTACTCATCAAACTTAGCAAGTACATTCCTAATTTTAAAGATACATTTTAAATTTGGCACGTCTCATTAAATGAGGTATTAAAGTTTTTAGTTTCTTTCTAAATTCGCCTAGAATCTCTACAAATATATTATGAAATCCTACTTTTAGAAGCAATATTTGACTTGCACTCTCGTAATTTTGAAGGACTACGTTTAGAAATTTACACACTTTAGCATTTATTTCTAATTTTCTCACAAACCCAATTTTCACATAATTCGTGTTAACATATTAGGTACATAATACAGATCGTTTGTTTGATCTACACAACTTTTCTATCTTGATTTCTAAATTTATCAAAAATCTTCAAATTATGGAAGAATATTTTTGAATTTGATTTTGAATTTTTTTTGTGTGGAACGTTATAGCTTTTATTAGATTCTTATAATTTTTTTAAAAATATATTGATTTCTAATTTTTCAGGTACAAATTCTTAAATTAGTCAGATGTCAAAAATATATTCCAATTTGCAAAGATTGCAACGAAATATTAGAGTCTTGCTGAATTGTGTCCAATTAAAAATGTTCCTTCAAAATTATGAAGATTTCTGACTAATTTTGAAATCTTCATATGTTTTGCATGCACTTTCCCAGTCAATTCAATTCAATTCAATTCTTTATTTCACGTGGCCATTACAATAAATGGATGTGATTAGTCAAGTATAATAAAATAGTAATACAGTATACATAATTCCAGTCTTCAAAATAGCTCTTTTAAAGTTAATATAATTCGTGCATAATTGGTAAAATTTATGTTAACATCGGAAATATCATGGTTAGATTTTATATCTCGTGCCAAATTCAGACGTATTCCTAAAATCCGGGAGATTAATGTTTAGTTGGACAAAATTATATCAAAATTAATGCATTTGATATTTAAGAATGTGAGTACTTTAATTGGGAAATACATTGCCAAATTTTGAGACTGAAAATATTACACCAATAATGAATGCTAAAGATTTCTAGAAAACATAATATCGTCGAAAATAAACTAATTAATGTGTAAATTAGATTCATTAAAAATCTATAAAGATTTATGATCCAATTTAAAATGATTGTGTTAACATTAAAAATAGTGTTGCGTTTTAGTAACATATTTATAATAATCTTTGAAAATCAGGAAGATTCATTCCCAATTTAATAAGATTCATGTGAAAATATTCAATATTTAAAATTAATCTATTAACATTTTTATAATTAAATTATGAAGATTCTTTGCGAAATTAGCACTTTATAGCAACTTTTGCATGTTCAAATTACAAAGATTTGTAACAATATAACTTTGTGTTAACTTCGATGAATTTGTGTCAAACTTAAAAATGTTCCTAGCAAATAAGGATGATTCCTGACTAATATTAAAATATTCACAAATTTGGCATGAATGCTTCCAATATTCAGAATACCCCTCGCAAAGTTAGGAAATTCTGTAATTCGTGAAAATTTGTAGTGATTAGATTGAAATATCTATAATTCATGCCAAGTTTATGAAGATTCGTTCTCAACTTAACTTGTTATAGAAAAGTGGATATTTATTCACAAATAGCGAATATTTGTGATAAATTTCGATAGTTTCTTCTGAAATTAAGAATATTTGAGGCTAATTTTGAAATCAATATTTAATGTATCAGTATACCTACCGGGTGATCGATTTGCCGCGGAACATAGGGATATAACATTGGAAAATGGATCTCCTTAGTGTCCTTCTCCCCTATTCAAATTATAAAAAAATTGACAGCACCATTAAATGTAACATTTTTTGCGCTTCTTATAGAATAAACCAATCATCGTCAAACATGTCACCTTGTCTTAAAATTTGTAGAAAGCTTATAAAATAATTAAAATCATTCAAAATAATAATATTGCTTTTGATAATTTGGGCGTTTTTCGCTAATATTATAGTATTACAATTAGCGTTGTGCGGAGTCGAATAATCCTATGACTCGAGAAATTACGACTCGTATAATATTCCACCTCGAATGATTATTCGAGTTGGCCAACCCGAGTCAGCAGGTGTATTTATTTACTTGATTTTCAAGTCGCGTGCCGCAGCTGGCCGCAGCTATTGATTCGTTCAGGTGATTTGTGCCGTTGCAGTCGTGTGCTCCTGACGTGCCGACGTGTCTGGGCCAACAATTGTCACTGACAATGCCGCCAATATTAAAAAAGCAGTAGCTGAATATTTACGCCAACAAAATCACTATTGCGTAGCGCATACCTTGAATTTGGCGGTCCAAGACTGCAAAAAAAGTAACTCAGAATTTTCTGTACCCTTAAAAAAATGCAGACGTATAGTTATGCATTTTGAAATGAATAACATAGCCAGTTATTAAATGAAATGCAACAACAAATGGGTCTTCCACAGTTAAAATTGAAGCAAGATGTTCCAACAAGATGTAACTCTGCATTAATCATGATTCAAAGATTAATGGATACTCGATCACCATTATCGGCTACATTGGGTTTATTAGAATCGCCACCACAAAACTTATGAGTGGACAATTATAACAGATTGCATTAGTCTTTTAAAACCTTGGAAAAAATGACGAACGAACTGCCAGGAGAAATGTATACTACGTTGTCCCGTGTCATTCCATTAGTTAGAGGTTTAAAAAGTGCAATACGAAATAAAATATTAGTAACACAAACAGGCAATAGTCTACAATCAAAATTGTTAGATGTACTTGACAGGCGGTTAGGACATTTGGAAACGAATAGTATTGTAGCAAAATATTGTTTCCTTGATCCGCGATTAAAAAAAAAGGGATTTAGCATTGAAGGTAACGCCGAAAGTGCCATGCAGTCGATTATAGATGAGTTATTGCAAACGATAGAAACTGAACCAATTGGTAAGATCAAAAATCTGGCTCCTGCTTCCCCGAATTCTGAAAATGTTGAATCCCATGATGAATTATGGGAAAACTTCAATATGGCAATGGGTGAGAATGTTTCTTCAACTGCTCCAGTTTCGGAATCTGTGATAGCCGTGGAACAATATTTATACCTTCCGCTACTGGGCAGAAGACATAATCCGTTAGATTTTTGGAAACTGCATCAAAATTTCTTTCCAGATTGATATAAAATGGCCATCAAATACTTATGCATTACTGCTACTTCAGTTCCGTCTGAGAGAGTTTTCTCAAAAGCTGGAAAAGTAACAAATTAAGACAGAAATAGACTTCACCCGAAGAAACTTGACCAAATATTGTTACTTAATAGTCGATTGCGTGATTCTAATCTGTTATTTCCTAAATAGTAGTAGCGAAAAGTAAAAATTATTATTTATTGTTATATTTATTTTGAATTGTTTTAATTAACTTTTAATTATTGTTTTTATGTTATAAGAAATTGTATTTTGGTTTCCTTATATAGATATGTAGACCATTCATTATTATAGAGTTTTTATATTTGTCTTATATATTTTTTATATTGTTGCCTTAAACGTTGTCTAATATATTATGTTATGAATAATACTATTACATTTTGTTTAGAATTAACAAATGCCGTTTTTAATTTGAGTCGACTACATTATGCTACTATTAAAAGCAAAGATGCGGGATATACAGGCTTTTTATAGGTACACTACAAAAAAATGCCGCACGTCAAGTTCATTGGATCGCCGACCACTCGCAATTGAACACGAGCCAACTCGAGTTGCCGCTATTAATATGTCGAGTTATTCGAATACATGTATAACTCGAGATGAGCGAATACATGTATAACTCGAGATGAGCGAATACATTTATTCGAGTCGGCGCAGCGCTAATTACAATTATATTATTAGGTTAAATCAAACACTTGGTTAAAGTTTCACTGTATTGATAGAATAAACCTCTACAATTGTTTCGGCCTCACGACCATTCTCAAGAGTACAGAGATACTTATTATATTATTAGTACAATTATGATTTTTTCCTGAAAACGATAGTTTAACTACATTGTAAAAAGTATTTAAAATAACAGTTCTATCATTTTTATTGAATTCTTCATGTTATATGGTCTTAGTTTGCTTATAGTTTCATTAGAGTAACAGAAATCGAGGGAAATCCGTTATCCAATGTTATTTCTCTATTTCCGCGACCAAAAAATCACTCGTCGCGTCAAAAATATTAAAGGCAATACTATTAGTTTGAATTATTTTAATTACTTTGTGATCGACTAGCTTCATAATGCTATGTTTGTTATAGAGAAAATTATGCATAAGCACCTACTTTATGGCATTGTGCCGTAAAGTGTGATATAAAGTAGCCATAACAACAAAATAACATAATAACACAAAATGGTTATTATAAACAGCTTAGTAACCGCATCAATCAGATCATATAAAACTATGTCAGCACAGGCCACCTCTTATCATTTTTTTATACGCGGATTAGTTTTGAACAATTATTTATCAGAAATTTATAATAATGCTCTAGTCGACTACAAAATAGAATATGAAATTCGTTTATAATTCCGGATTATGGCATTGGCGAAATTCACTCATGTCATAATCCTATGAATTATAATCTAATTTCATAATATACTATTAAAAGATTTCTACACATGTTAAGACTTTGTTTGGCGAAGATTAGTTGATACAAAAAGAATCAGAATAAAATGATCTATTTACGGTGCTATTAATTTTATTTTAGTTAAAATAGGGGAGCATCACACAGAGGAAAACTATTTTCCCATGTTATTTCCCTATGTTCCGTGGCAAATCGATCACCCGGTATATACTTTATATAAATTGAAAGTTAAGAGTTAACAGTTCAAAGTAAATAGTGGGATACATAATAATATTAAAAACAAAGATAAGTTACGGTTCAAATTACTCATTTTAATAACTGTGGATTTTTTTTCACATGGTGTTATTTTTTGATATTATTGTTTTGTTTAATTTTCATTATTTATATGTTTAAATTTTTTATATTAATTTTTTCATATTTATTGTTTGATATTATTATATGAACGATAATTTAATCTCAAAAGTACCTACCACAGATCAGTATGTAGATGTTTTTAATCAGTATTTGCTCGCTTTAATCCAAATTTTGGACCATTGACTTCTCAAAGTCAACACTTATATAATACTTATTAATAATATAATTATTGTTAATGATCCTACTATTTGTACCTCATTGTTAATAATACTTTTTTTATATTTAATTATATATCTCACGGTTTTAGTTTTAATATTCACTAATAACTAATAGGTTTTAACTCCTAACTTTCTTTATTTTTACTTTTAATTATAATACATGTTTCGAATTAGTATTGATTCGTGTTGTTCTTTGCTCCAATAATTGCGTTTGATGTAGTGCAATTCCTAGAGGCTCTAGTGCACGGAGAGTGTCTGAAAGGGGTCACGAGCTCTAATGGACGTTAAACGATTTACGTCACTTACTTTGGTGCGCAGAGTGTCGATACGCGATTAGTAAGTGGTCGGCGTCAATTTCGAGCCATAATTTCTGCACCTAATGGATCCCTTAATTATAAAGTGGCGCTGCAAATTGACACATGCAGAAAATTATTAACACCACCTAATAATTATTAATGAAATTTATGTATTATCGATTTCCTGTTGCTGCCAGATGATGCTTTTTTTTCAATCAAAAATGTTTATACATATTTTAAAATAACAGATAAGACATTAATGCCGTTAACTATTAAGAACTATTAGCTATTTTAGCTAATACGCTATTAGGTTTTTTAGTTATTAGGTATTGGCTGTTAAACATTTAGGGCCGGTTTTACAATCATGGAACATCCTTGTTCCTGGATCAATTACCTAGGAACAAGGATGTTCCACGATTGTAAAACTGGGCCTTAATATATTAATTACTTTATAGTACTGTCTGATCAGATAATAGTTTACTTAATATGTATTTTGGTATTTTGCAAATATTTTAAAATCTATCAAGATTTAGAAAAACATAAAGAGTCCAACAGACTTGCAAACTAAATGTGCAACAAATTTTGCCCTTATCATCTTTTTTAAAATTTAACTTCTGAAGAACTTCTGAAGTCATTCAAATCAGCTGATAATTGACGAAATGTGGTTATGTTCTGTCACATCCAATGACAAATAACGTTTAAGTAAGTAATGAAAGTAATAGTTCATTGGTGCAATAACAGTAATGTAACACAAGTCAATACAATAAAGAAGAGTACATAATCATTGAAACTAGCAAATGGAGACAGATCCATTTGGCAATCCTCTCTATAACTAAAACCTGCCAGTATCCTTACTACTTTTCTTTATGAAGCAAAAAGGCGATGCCTGATGTGTGAGTGGCCCCATATAAAAAAAAACATATTGTAAATGTCTTTGCACCAATGAGAATACAGTTTTCAGTACTTGTAACGATACTGATCGAGACAAATTTCTCAAGACGAATATATTTTTAAAAACTGTCTTGGCCACCGTCTCACCATGATGCGACCAAGTCAGACACGTATATCCAGGTGTAGTCCTAGAAACTTAGTATATTTAGGATTAAATCCATCGACATTCCTAAATGACATAATGAGCGTGGCAGATTTAATTCTATTAAGTCTGAGTCTATTACTGCAAAACCACTCGGAGGCTAACATCTGAGCGGCCTTGTCTAATTCTAACGTATTCGTTAAGTGACTAGATTTGTTGGATATACAGTTCCGGACAAAATTAAGGGACCACTAGTAAAATTCAAAAAAACATTTAAAACCAGATAACAAAATTTAATGATATGAATAAATATATAAATCCAAGTGTGTCCTTACAGTTTAGTTGACTAAAGAGCTATTAAAATTAACAAACTTTACATTTATGGACTTGAAGAAATAAAGTTAAAAATTAGACTAAAATACCAATGGTCTTTTTATGAACTGAAATCCTAATTTGTAATAAAAAGTAACATTATTGATGAGTGTATCCCCTCCTATTGCAGCAGTACAAGCTTATAATCTTCTCGGCATACTTTAGATTAAACTCCTTATTCTTTCTTGGGGTATCTGTTCCCATTCTTGAACAAACATGTTAGAGAGCTCATCAAAAGTAACTGGCATTCTCGTTGCGATTTTAATTTTTTGGCCCAATTAATCCCAGAGATGCTCAATAGGATTGAGGTCGAGGCTTTTGGAAGGCCACTCCAAACATTGGATATTTGCATCTCTCATCGCAGTTGTGACAATGTTAGCTGTATAAGGTTTGACATTGTCTTGCATAAAAATGGCACCATTGCAAATTTTTGAACATGGGGTACAATAATTTCGTCTGTAAATCTTCTTGCTGTTAGCGACCCATTTCGAATCAAAACCAATTCTGTACGATCATTAAATTGTATCCCACCCCAAACCATTACAGAATCCCCCTTCATATTTGTCAAATTCGCGAATGGTACATGATGCAAATCGCTCATATGGTCTTCGTAAGACAAGAACACGACGATAATTCTTGTTTAGGATGAACCTGGACTCATCCGAAAACAAAACGGAGTTCCACCGCCCCTAGTCCCAACCTTGATGATTTTGACAAAAGTTGAAGCGATTTCTTTTGTGCGTAGCTGTGAGAATTTTTATGGGTTGCTTGTTTTCTAGCAGATAAATTGACTTCTTTCAGTCTTCTTCTTACTGTTTCGGTTGAAATTTCTGTTCCAGTGGCTAATCGAAGATATTTTTTTAATTCACTAGATGCTATATATAGATGTTACAAACCTCTTTCTAAAACCCTGAAGTTCGATAAAACGACCTTCTCTGTTTGCTGTTTTTTTTCTTTTAGAACCTTGTCCGCATCTTCTTTTGAAACTACCAGTCCCTCTGAACCGTGCTGCGGCCCTCTGTACCACAGATTTGTTGGTATATAGATTTCCATCAACTTCTCTTCGTATATATCCATCACGAAGAAGAATAATCATTAAGGATACTTCGTCTAGTCTGCAATTGCGTCTAGGTAGATTTAATTAACTTAATGCAAACAAATTCGCTAATTTTTGAAACATAAAGCACTCTTTATTAATTAAATGATTTAAAAAGGTGAGTCAACAATTAGAGCTTTTTGTTGAATTTTCGTTTCCTAGCAGATAATGTCCTGATATTGTTTATTGTTTTATGGCACACTATTTTAAGTGCTAAATAAACGCCAAATTCTGACATGAGACTTTTCACATGTCAAACCAATTTGTAAATTGGAAAAGTTGTTTTAAGTTTATTTAGTGGTCCCATAATTTTGTCCGGGAGTGTAGTAGTATCATTAGCAAATAATAGTATTTTAGTAAAATTCTCACAAGGAAGGTCATTTATAAATATTAAAAATAGTATTGGGCCTAATATAGAGCCCTAAGGGACGCCATGTACTATTGGTGCATACTCGGATTGGATACCCTTAAATCTCACACTGCATCCTAGGAGTAAGATAAGAAGTTATTAGTCTACTAGCCAGCCAGGGCGAAAATTATAATAGTTGAGCTTTCTTAGCAAGACTACGTGCGAAACAGTCAAAAGCCTGCTGAGATCAAGGAAAGTGGGAATCGAGTATAATTCCCTTTCGAAGCAATCAATGGTCTTGCCAACAAATGCCAAAAGTGCATCAGTAGTAGAACGTCCTTTTCTATAGTCTAACTGGTTCTTTGAAAAAATATTACGTTCCTCAAAATAATTTGCACGTTGATTTTAAGGACAGTTTCAAATATTTTGGAGAATTCCTGCAAAATAGAAATATGGCGATAGTTGTTCATATCGCACATATTACCCCCTTTAAAAACAGGCATCACAGAAGCTATTTTTAATTGATCTGGACAGGTAATAGTTGGAATGCAGTGATTTAAGTTAGATGTAGTAAAATAGGACCACTAGCAACCTTCACGATGTCTACACTTAACCCATATATGTTTTTACTGCTATTGTTTTTAAGACCATTGATTGCCTCTCTCGCAACATTGGGTGATACTTCATAAAAATTAAAATGATTTCGAATGGGACAAGTAGTATTACACATTAAGGAAATGGGATCGATGTCAGGTGTAGGCAATGAAGTGATTATCTCGTCAGCAATGTTAGTAAACATGGCATTACAGTCGTGAGCAGAAATCTCACAATAATCGTCACAAGGAGAGAAAGATGTTCTTCTTGAGTTGATGACATCCCAGATAGCTTTGATTTCATTTTTAGAATGATTTATGAAGTTATTATTCATACATACGAGTATATGGTGACGTTTTAGAGCATCTTTATAGAACTTCCTATAGATGTTTCTTATCACGCGAAACTCGGGATTTTTAAGTTTCTGGTATGCCTCACTAATCAACTTCAAGGTATTTCCAATCTCGTTAAGCTCATCGGTGAACTAGTGTGTATTAGTATTGGTATTTCTCGTAGTACTGAACTTTCCACGCTTAACGGGAAATTAATTGTGAAAATGATTCAAGAAATTTTCCAGGAAACCATTAAATGATGTATATACGTCGGTGCTAGAGTAGTTTAGAGAACCCCACATCCCGGAATCCAAACTATTAAAAAAATCAATTTATTCTGGTATTATGGTAGGTACAGTTAATTTAAAAATTATAGAGTACACCTAATTTTATACAGTGTGAAACTATAGAAATTCATTGTCATTGTCACTTTTTGACAAACAAAATCTCCAATCTAACCGAAAACTCGAAAGTGCTCCGTATTTTCAAGTTATAAGGCGGGCGATCGACCCGGAGGGTGGCCCAACATTATAACATCGCGAAGACCGCCGACAGTATTATGGTTTAATAAAATATCTGCGATATTTTAGGTTGTCTAACTTACCTAACCTATGTAAAAAATATGAGGTTCAAATTTCAAAAGCATCTTTTACATGTGGAAAAAAACTTTAAAAATCGACTTCTTGTACCATCGTGATCATAGAAAACGACTACAGTAAAGTGTATTTAACACTACCATTTAAAAACAAATAGGTGTGTAATATTAATTTTTACAGTATTTGTCAAGCTATAAAATGAACGGTCTCACGAATTTTGTTCTTAGTTCGTAAGACAGTACTGGTACTAACACATCTTTCAGTCACAATTGCTTGAATGTTGATTTCATATTGCAATCGTATTTGAATTATTGCCTTCTGAATTGCATTTAATTGTGTGATTGTGTCAGAATGACATTAATGTAAAAATTAGAGTTCATTTTGAAGCACGCTTGAATCAACTGAAATTTGGGGTGTAGTCGTTTATTATGATCACAACTGTAACTACTCTATAATTTTGAAATCAACTGTACGTGTAATTTAATGTCATTAACATGAAAATAAATAATACAATATTATTATTAAAAACTGCATAATAGCGTGAATTTAAAAAAAATCATAACTTGTTATTTATTACTGTTTTAATAATAATAGTGAAAATTTATTTCGTTCTAAATTAAAACATATCCCTAACATATTTTATGCATACCTATAAATAAACCTGCAGTGTGCTCGTTGTTCCGGAGAAAAACCGAACTTTTCCAATGATAATTAAAGGCGCGCGCGTAATTAACGGCCTGGTCCCTGGATCCCTTTTATTCCCGCCGTATTTATCTAGATTAATCCCAGGGCCGTTACACCGGAATACCGTCATTATGCACGCAGCATACTAATTCGCCCCCCTTTCTCCGGGAATAATAAAAAACCTTGTTGTTGCGCCGGCAAGTTGGCGAGTTATTTTCGCCACAGTTGTGGAGCATCCGGTCGATCGCGAGTCGCCCCAGGGTTTTTCCGGCCTGACTTGTTGAGCCGCCAGGCGACTTACGCGGGGGTGGAACTGCCCCATTCCCACACCCCCGGAACACCAAGGCCCATCCTAATAGATAATCTTCCATTTACGGCGCGGCGAGGATAACGTGGATAAATGTCGCCGCAATCTGGGGCGCCGCAATAAAACCGACCCCCCCACACACATAAAGGGACACACAGGCGCACGCGATCCTTATAACTGGAAATCAATTCCGATGAGAGCCGCAGGCGACGAATCTGGCCACACTAGGCAACTTAACAAGCCTGAGCAGTTAAATTATAGATGGATTACACAGATAAACAAAAAACTTTTTCTTATTGGGGCAAAGATATCGAGATCTGTATTTGGGTACATCGATGCTGCTGGTTCAGAAAATGCATTGCTCTTCTTCGGATCAGCTCTATCACCTTTTGTAGATGTAGTTTTTTTTATGAATAAATGCTAATTTTCCTTGAAGTAGTTCACATATTTCAATAGTTTATTTCAGAAATCCGTCAACAGTCATATTTTTTATAATTTACCCGTCTTTGTAACTTTTGCGGTTTCTGAGATACCCATGCTGTTGATACTTATCTTGGACACACTGTATACCTCATACCGCAAAATAAATAATTGTATGTGAATTTGTGAACGTATGTGAACAACAAATATAAACGCTGCGTTGCCAGAGCGCGAGCAGGGTAAAAACAACTGAAGCATAATCTAAGAGGCAGGAAAAATAAATAAAACTGCAGTTCGAAAAGAGAAAGTGGACACTATAATGAAGAAAGAGAGGCGAATACCACTGAATCAGTATTTAATAATAGTAAAAGAACACTCAGATCACCGGAACAGAGAAAAATACAGCGAGCAAGAGAAACAGTACCCATAGACCAATAAAACAAGGCAACAGGGAGAACCAAGGATCAGGAAAAGAGTAAGACTAGGGAAATCGGAGAAATAAAAGAAATGTTCAGTGCTCTGATGAAAGATGTGAAAAACACAACCAAGGAACTAAAGGAAATGAGAAGAGAAATGCAAAGAAAGGAAGAGAAATGGGAGAAAGACAGAACTCAGCTACATGTAAGACTCCAAAACCTGAAAAACAGACTAGAAAATACAGAAAAAGAGAAGAAGAAGAACAATATAATACTAAAGGGTCTGGAAATCAGAGGCGAGAATATAAGAGGAAACGTAGAAGAATTTACGTACAACGAATTAAATGTAGAGGTCAAAATATTAAAAGCAATGAAGATAAATACGGGTACAGAAAGAGAAATGACAATGACAGAGATGGAAACATGGCAGATGAAACAAGAAGTAATGAGGGCAAAAAGTAAGTTCAAGGGCATAATGGTATATGTAGACAATGACCTAACAGGAGACGAAAGAGCAATATAGAAAGAAATCCGAGACATCGCAAAAGAAGAAAAACAATACGGAAACAGAACCAAGGTAGGATATCAGAAATTGATACTAAATGAACAAGAATACAAATGGAGTAATACAAAGAAAAGGCTGGTATATGTAAATCAACAGCATATGGCAAAAAACCACCAACAAAAACCATAAATAAGAAAACAACGATACCAAGGCAAACTGAAAGGACACGAGTAACCGAAATATAAACACAAGAAACGAAAAACATAAGGAAGAGGTAATCCAACTTGGACACAACAAAGACGCAAAAATCTGGAAAATAGGAACATGTAATGCTCGAGGGATATCAGGGAAAGAACAGGAGATAATACAAGAATTCGAAATTGCAAAACTTGACATACTAGCGATTGGAGAAACAAAAAAAGGAAAGGAGAATTCGAGACGGAACAAGGACACTTATTGATATACATTGGAACGACACAGGAGATTAGAGCCAAAACAGGGGTAGGGTGCTTGATAAAGGGGGAACATGTAATGTATCTACAAAAGTGGGAGTGCATATCAGAAAGGTTAATGAAGATAGAAATGCAACTGGAACAAAAAGAAAATACAACGATATTGATAGCATATGGACCAAACGAAGACGAAAAGTCAGAAAATAAAGACAAGTTCTGGGAAGAACTAACAGACAACACAGAGAATGCCAGTAATAGGGTGATCATAATAGGATACATGAATAGCAGAGTCGGAAGGAGACGTAATGATACATGACAATAGGATGATCAATTTTTGCACCCAAAACGACATGATTATAACATACACATTTTACAACCATAAAGATATCCATAAATATACTAGAGAAGTTAAAAGCAGGAATGAGAAGTCAGTAATAGGCTACATACTAATAAATAGACCATATAGGAAAGAGGCGCTAGACGTAAGAGTTAAAAGGGAATTTGAAATTAATAGTGACCACTACCTATTCGTCGGAAAAATACGTATACACGCGCAGAAACAGGAACGACCCACAAGAACAAATGCGGAAGTACTAGAGAATGAAGCAATAAAGGTCTACAAACTTGCGGACAACCAAATAGCGGAAGAATATAGAAAACAAACTCAGGAAGCAGTGAACAGGAAACTAATTACTATGAAAAGTACTGGAGCAGAAGAGATTGCAAAACAACTGTGGCAGGAATTTAAAAACATATTAGTAGGTACGGCAAAGAATATATGTGGAACAATAAAAGTAGGCAAGACTAGAAAACAGACGCCATGGTGGAGCCAAGAAATAAAAGAAGAGATAAGAACAAATAAGACGAAATGGAAAAACTATCTGTCAAACAGGTCAGAAGAAAGCTAAAAGGAGTATAAAGATCAGAGGGCCAAGGTGAAGGAAATGATAAAATAGGCAAAAAAGGAATCATGGTACAAGTTTGGCAGGAAGATGGAAGAAGATAGCAAAGCGAACCAAAAACTATTTTACAAGGTATTAAAAAACCTCAGGAAAGACAAAAAGTGCACATTGAAGCAAGTAAGAGATAAAAGCGGGAAAACACTAGCGGATGCAAATGATATAATCAATAGGTGGAGGGAATACTTCCATGAGCTGTTGAACCCAGCAGAAGATGAGGGGATGGGGCAAAGAGAAGAAGAAAAACAACAAGAAGAAGCAACACTGAGTGGAGATAATATAAGTCAACCAGAAGTAATAGAAGCCATTAAGAAGAAAAACGGAAAAGCAGGAGGACACGACAAGATAGCAACGGAGATGATAAAAAATATTGAAGAAAATGGCTGGAATTGCTGACAAACATATTTAATCGATGCTGGAACGAAGGTGAAATACCAGAAGATTAGGAGAATAGGAATTATCGTACCAATACATAAAAAAGGGAACAGCAGAGAGTGCGGAAATTACAGAGGGATAACTATTTTGAGCATAGTGCAGAAGCTGTATGAAAAATTATTGGACAAGAAATTGAGAACAAGAATTGAACCGCAGCTAGATGAAGTGCAAAGTGGTTTCAGAAAGGGTAGGAGCATATAGGACCACATCTTTTCAATCAAGCAGATCATGGAGAAGAAAAGCGAAAAGAAAAATATATGTATGGCTTTTCAGGATCTCGAAAATGCGTTCGAAAGAGTACCGAGGGAAATTGTTAGGAGAAGCATGGAACAAAGGGGGGTCAGCGTGAAACTTATAAAACGGGTACAGAGTTTATACAGAGACAACATATAAACTATGTCAGACGGGTAACATGCAATCGCAAGAATTTGCCGGAAAGGAAGGTCTGAAACAAGGGGGAGTAATGAGCCCAACACTTTTCACTTTAGTTATGGATGATATACTAAAGGAGCTGAAGGCAAAGGTGAATAAGGTGAATGTAGGGTATAGGAAACTAACACCGGTCAGGATAGCAGAAGCCGCGTTTGCATATGACCTAATTATATGCGCAGCAGGAGAAAAGGAGTTACAAGATAACCTGGTCATGTGGGAAAGAGAGTTGAGGAAGAGGAAGATGAAGATAAATATAGATAAAATCAAACTAATGACGATAGGTAAAACTAACAAGGAAATAGAAATAAAGATATGTGGAGAAATACTTGAACAGGTAGACCGGTTTAAATACTTAGGAATTATATTATAAAGAGATGGGAAAATGGATGGAGAAATAGATGAGTGTATTAAATACAATTTATAGGCCAATACTTACCTATGGAAGCGAAAGCTGGGTACTAACAAGAGCCATGCAAAGCAAGATGCAAGCAATGGAGATAAAATATCTGAGAAGAGTGAAAGGGGTAACACGAATGGATAGACCCAGGAATGACGCTATCAGAGAAGAACTGAAAGTGCAATTGCACAAAAAATTAAAGAGCAACAGTTAAGGTGGTTCGGCCACATGGTCAGGATTAACAAAGAAAGGCCGGTAAAGTGTATCTGGGAAGCAAAAGCTCAAGGACCAACGACAAGAGGAAGACCCAAAAAAACCTGGGACAAGACAATCATAGACATACTGGAAAAGATGAAGGCAAAGTGGAGTGGCGCCAATAAATTGGCAAGGGACAAAAAGTTGTAGGCATTTTTTTTTACGGTAGAGAACCGGTATACAACGTTAGACACCCTGTATATGAGCATTTCCATTACTTTTCGACAACTTTTTTTTGGGTAAAAAATTTCCCAAGCAGGAAAATGTTAGGCTCTTTAAAGCGAATTAAATGCGAACTTTGCCCGCAAAAAACCTTGTTTTTCGTTTACTTAGAATTTTTTTTAAGATTTGAAATTTTGGTGATTTTTCTTAAAAATTGCGCACTTAAAAAAAATGTAATTACGCATGTGGTTGACGATGGATCGTGCGTATTTATCAATAAATAACTCTTCTCATGTCATAAAACATTCAAAATCGTGCGATTCAAAATGAGCAGGGGATTTCGATTATTTTTAGTGATGAATCGAAATTTGATATGTGTACGGAAGATAATCGAAATAGAGTAATTAGAAACAAGAATGAGGCGTTTACTAAGGCCGTGCGTTGCTTAAAACATACTGTCTCAAGTTTTCTTCGGAGCTTATGATATTGGGTTGTATGTACGGAAAGAGAGTAGAAAATATCCAGTTCATCAACGTAACTGTTAACGCTGTAAAATACCAAGAGATACCCGAAAATAACTTTTATTCACAGTATTAAAAAATTGTACGCTGCGGTGCCATTTATCTTCCAATAGATGGAGCATCAAGCCATACAGCCAAAAAACCCGAAAATGGCTGGAAAACCATTACATGGCAGTACTGGATTCGCCTTCCAGTAGCCCAGGCTTAAACGTCATCGAAACCCTTTGGCACAAAATCATACTGAAACTGAGAAACAATCCACAAGGAACTTGGGAAAGTTTGAGTGCTAAACTTCAAGAAGTATGGGACTCAGTAACGGTAGAAGAGTGTCAATCTCTTGTAAATTACATTCCTAGAAGAATTCGAGCAGTAATTGCAGCAAAATGCTATGTTATATGTTATCAAATTGTTAAATTGTTACTTCTTATTATAAAGTTTTATTTTGGCCGAACATTTAATTGTCGGTTTTTGTTCAATAAAATATTTTTTTACAAACGAAAAATGTAATGTTTATTTACATATTATCATCACAAAGTAGCCAGATTCATAATGATTCTAAAATTAAAAACAAATGCATTAACAAATATATTTTACTAGTAACAGTACATTAAGAATAACAAATTTAGGTAGTAATTATGAAGTGGCCAATCGTATAGTTGTTAGGGCTCGTATATATATATATCGTATATATGTGTGAATTTGAAATAATTTTCCGGTTTTATTTTACCATATTAATTATTATTTTTTTTATAGCGCAGGTCCTTGATAAAATTTAAGGGCGGCTCCGCACGCGGTTATTAATCTTAATCCGGGCAAATAATAATAAAACACGTTTTATTTTTATTTCCTGGTGAGTTATCGTGATATCGCGAGTCCTGAATTATTATACGGCAGGACGTGGTTTCTCCCCCCAGTGCACGACGGGGGAGAGTTCGACGGCGGAAAAGTTATCAATCACACGGCTCCTTCCTTCCACAAAGGAGGTGGGTTTTGGCCAGGTCTAAAGGCATGAATGAGAATTATGATAAAAACACAATGCAGGTAGCACATTATATAACCAACCTGATTTTTCACGTCTCCCCCTGACAAACTGGACAGCCACCACAATAACATTTCAATAACCAATAGCATCCACAATGAAATATTTTATAAATTTGTGTAAATATTCTAGTTAGGATTTTGTATTGCTAGTAAAATTCGGGAAAGCAACATAATGTATACATAGACATTCGTAAATTCCCTGATTAAATGTGATCGTAGGAATGCGCACATTCGCTCGCCGCCCAAAAACTGGGATAAATTAAAATCCCGCAGGGAATTCACGTCACCCTGACACATATTACTTCCATGAATTAGCGACGTCCCGCTCGGTAAGTTGGGAGATTTTATTAATTGCCCCCGAGGTGTCGGGGAACACGTGTAATTACGACAGGCCCAGAAAAACCTCGCTGAATTTCATCAGGGCTTTTATGACAGTACGGGCGGGGGGCTTAATTTAAAAACCGATATCTTTGCTTAACGCTTGGCGCGAGGCGGCGCCTTTTTACTGCTTATTTTAGCGGATAAATGCGGCCGTAAAAAGCGACGTAAGCTTTCCTTGTTTCCCTTCTCAACAACGCAAGTAAATAAGCTGCGCCCCCGATAGTTACGTGGAAGTTCCCGATAATATTCCTGCACGACGAGCCTCGTTATGATTTATTCCTCAAGTTAAATTAAATCGTGAATGTTTGTTTGTTCCATTTTTCAATCCTGCAATTGCCTGCGTCGTAATTTAATATCCGTTGTCTGAAATGTAAATTGGGACAGCGTGAGGGGCTTGGGGGATGCCGCAGCGGCGGTTTCAATAATAAACGGATAAATCAGAGCCATCAGCGCCGCGCTTTTGCTACCTGTAGTTGGCCGGCGTCGGCGTTAATCTTGATTAATTGTTATCTATGAAATTTGCACGGGATTCGCATTTATTTGTCACCACATTTAGTTCTTTCATGAGCCAGAATGTTCAGAGTAAATGTAAATATTATATTAACAAATGTTACATATTACCCAAAAATGTAATTTTTAAAATGTTTAAAAATGTTACAAATTACGAAAATTTACAGAAAATGTTAATTTTAAAATGTTTGCTAATGTTCCAAATTACGAAAATTGCTCGCAATACAAATTTTCAAAAAATGCTGTATACCAACTTACAACAAATACGCAAAACTTAAAATATACGTGATCGATTTGCCGTGGAACATAAAATGGAAAAACAGTTTTCCTTAGTGTGCTGCTGTCCTATTCAAACTGTAATAAAATAGCACCGTTAAATAGATCATTTTGTTCTGCTTCCTTTGGCATAAACTGAAAAAAAAACTCAGTCAAACAATGTCTTAAGATGTATATATATAGCTTTTAAAATAATTAAAATCACAATTAGAAATTACAATTTCCAACACAAACAGTGTTGGATTCAGTGGCGGATTTATAATTATGCCTCCTATCATAATATATGAAGGACTACATTATTGACTTCATTATAAATGTTGTTATAATAAAAAAAAGTTCTAAAATACCATCATTACAAAGTTATAATCCTCCCAAGTATTGTGTCTAGATGATGTGTATCTAAATGAAATCGCTAATTGATTATTGAATTTGTTTGTACAAGAAACTATAGATGCATATTATTTTGCTGTTATGGCCGATGATAGTTGAACAGAAGATAAATTAAGAATGTTGGTAAATCATGTTTATGCAGTTAAATTAACATATCCGATAATTTTAGAATAGTTTAAAGAATGTCTGATGCAACAGCAAAATGGCTAGATGCTCATTAAAATTTTTACAATTTTGTGTATGTTCTCATATTTGAACAAATTCTTGAAGTCGCTTCAGGAGTTCATCAATTGCTTCAGAGTGAAAAGTTTTATTCAACAAAAGCATTTCTTAGTAATAAAACTTTAATTGTTACCTTTAAAACTCTGGGGGAAAATGAACAACACTTTGATAAATTATATAAAAATAAATAAATTTTGTAGTTTAAGTAATAATTGTACGTCCTTAATCTTATTACTCTAATTATAGGATTAATGAACCCTAATATGAGAAATATCACAGAAATAAATTTCTGGGGGAAAATGAACAACACTTTGATAAATTATATAAAAATAAATAAATTTTGTACTTTAAGTAATAATTGTACGTCCTTAATCTTATTTCTTTAATTATAGGATTAATGAACCTTAAAATGAGAAAAATCATAGAAATAAATTTTAGTTCGAACTGCACTTAAATGAAAGAGAAAAAACAGCGTCAAGAAATCGAAAACGTTCAAAAACATGACAATCATTCTTGTAGTATGATGATACTTGTTCAATTGACAAAGTTTATTTTCGAAGTAATATTTACGACTAAATACTAAATAAAATGTTCATAGAATTTAAAGTGAAATTTTCCGAAAAAGTAAAATATTCTAACGGTACCTTCTGAAGCTTTGCACACAAATGTCAAAGTGCTTCTTGAACGCTGAACTTTTAAAGAATTTTTGTACTCTTGATTAATTCTGATTTTTTTTCTACCAATCAATTCTACATATCCTGCTCTGGTTTCATCTAACCGGATTTTTCGTTTGTTTTCTGTTAGTTTCATCTTCATACTAAGTTACCTTCGCTTTCATTAGTGCTCAATTTTCATAAGTGTTAAATTTGTTGTTATACATTGTATACTGATACTGTTGATAGATCGATCTCAGACGAGTGAGCTTATTACTTTATACATTAAATCGAGATAACATGTCTCAGCATAAAATTGAGAAAAAAGTCGCTTCTAATCTTTGAAATTTAAGGAGGTTGCAAGATGCTTCACTTCTTGTATTTGCCATTTTTCGTTTATTTATTTATTTGTATATTTATTTTTTATTGTTAGTTGTGCTTTCGGTATATTTTAAAAAAATTGCCACCCCTGGATTTTGCCGCCCTGGCAAACTGCCTCATACTACAATTACCCTCTTTCCCCGTTTATCCTTAACCTATTAAAACACAGAAACGACAGATATACCGAGACATGAAACGCTTTGAAGATCCATCACTAAAAAATAAATTCAACGACCTAAACAAGAATATTCGAACACTTATTTAACAATACCGAGAAGACAAGTGGCTAAGGGCTAGCGAACATATCAATGAATCTATAGGCAAGCAGTTTTGGACACAAATAAAGAAACTTTCAAAATATAAGCGTCCAAATAAATGCCATGGTTTCGTAAACCCTGCAACAAATCAGAAATGCACAGACGAGCAACAAATAGCAAACATATTCGCTGAACACTACAGAAAATTCTTCAAATTCGATTCCAACACTGCCTATGATCCAACTAAATTAATGGAAATCAATGACTGTTACGAACAACACTTTGCATCTACCAATGATTCCCCACCCGATGAGCTCATAACTGAGGATCAATATTACAACCTGGTCACATCAGAAAAAAACGCTGAACCAGGCCACGATAATATGCCTAGACTGATACTCAAACAAATTGATCCCACAATCCATACACATATCAAAATTATCAAGCACTGCATATCCACCCAAACCTTTCCTCCATACTTTAAAAATGACATAATTATCTGCATTCCTAAAAAAGACCTTGACTCCACATTACCCGGAAACTACAGACCTATTACCCAACTCCCCGTAATAGGGAAAATCCTAGAGTCCCACATCAAACATAAACTTCAGGAAGCGATTGGCCACAAAATCCCTTCATACCAGTTCGGTTTCTCCCAAAACAAATCCACTTCCCACCCACTTACTATACTCACTTCTAATCTTCAAGCAGCCCACCTAGAAGGCAAAAAATCTGCAACCCTCTTCCTTGACATCCATCGCGCATTTGACTCCGTCTGGCACAAGGGACTTCTCTTCAAGCTTCACAAATTAGGAACTCCTAACTACTTACTTGCCTTAACAAACTCCTTTCTCCTAAACTGTTCTGCTAGAGTAAAACATAAAAATTTCTTTTCATCAGCGTTAAAAATCGAACAAGGCCTCCCACAAGGCTCCCCACTATCTCCCTACCTCTACAATACCTACTGTCATAATATATACAATAGCAACCCCACACACTTCAACCCCAACTCCTATATCATTCAATATGCCAACGACACAGCTCTGGTGTCTCATTCCGCCAACATCCCATCGACTGTCGCAAACTTTCAACTCCAATTGGATAAAACCCAAGCCTGGTTCAACACATGGCGTCTACACACCAACCCCAACAAATTTCAATTCATGATTCCCTTCTACAAAATTCTACCCAATTCTCCCTCCATTCAAATTGACAACATCCAAATCTTCCCACAACGCTCGTGCAAATATCTCGGCATCACAATAGACCACAAACTAAACTTCATCCAACACACAAAGAACGCCAAACATGTTACGAAAACTAGAGCAAAAATATTGAGGAACCTGACACATAGACGACAAGGAATATCTACCAAAACTGCTGTACAAATTTATAAATCTATTTGTCGACCCGTCCTTGATTATGGCTCCATCCTTTTCTTCCTCTGCCGTAAAACTTCCATTAAAAATCTCGAAGTTGCAGAAGGCGCAGCACTGTGAACCATTACCAAAATCAAAAATCCAAATAATCCTCTCCACAATATCAATAACGAATCCCTTTACAACAACACAAACATCCTACCAATATACATTCGCCAGAAAGAAATATTCCGCAAATTCCAAACTAAGCCCCACAACTTAGAAGCCATATCTCCATACGCAACCACCCGGGACCACCCAGAACGCCCTAAGGTCAAACACCCCTCCAAAACCCTGTACAAAAAATACTGGAAGAATCATCAAACACAGACAACGAATAGAATCGCCTACACACCTCCCATACTTCTCATACACTTATCACTATCACTTATCACCCATTTGTCATATTCACCAAATTATCAAAAGTTCACGGGCAGAAAGGCTTTGGCCGATAGCCCTTTTTAATAATAAAAAATACAATTATAATCTAGTATGTACTAATAATATGTATACCCATTATTAAAATAAACATATTTTATATATGGATTTTCAATTTAGAAATTTGGTTGTTCTAGACACACAGTTTGTCACTATTTATCTTAGGTACAAATAATTAAATTGGCAATATACAAATTGAGAGATTTAGCTCTAACAAACTGAAATTTCCTATCAGAAAGTTGACAGTATATTTCCACAAAATTGATACTTGGCATTTGCTTTTTGATTTGATTGATATTTGATAATGATAATCCCCCTACTGAATAATCGCTCCTGCAGACTTGACAGTTATTTTAAACTTTAAATTTAAGCTTGTATCAGAAAAGTTGAAAATTTATCTCCTGAATTTAAATATGTAATTCTGAATTACAGCTTATCTAATCAAATTGAAATATATGACTGGGGAATTGATAGTTTATCTACAGATTCCTTAAAATTGCAATTAGAAAATTAACAGCAATATTTTTATTAAGATATTGTCGTTTATACGCTCTAAAAAAATGTATATTTGATTTTATAGTAATTCGAATATATGGTCCGGTTTCTTAAAAATCCACTGGTTGTTTTATGTTGGTCAAAACAAAAAACATTACATATTGAACCGTAACCTCGCTTTCGAGAAACACTATGGACACTAATAGATTTGCCACTAATATTTTCGAGCGATATTGCGACGTTTGTGGATCTTGAAAATAAAACAGGTTATACAAAATGTATACTTGCATCTAAAATCATGACAGTATATCTAAATATTGTCATTAGAAATTTCACTAAAAAATGAAACTTACAACTGGAAAAATTGACAGTGTATTTCAATTAAATTAAACTTTTATATGTGGAATTTTATTTTATTATTATAATATCTATAGGAATTTCGGTTTAGATAAAGTTAGAGTAGTAATATGACCTAAAATGCATGAATTGTTTTAGTTCACTTTTAGTAACTCACTGTGGAAATCATTAGTAACTATTACAAAATGTAAAAACTTAAATATGCTCAATCCCTAAATGGTCTACATTTTTTATATAAAGTTAGAGGAATAATATTAAACTGAGATAATTTATACATATTTGAATAAATCATTTTCCTGCACATTTGTACAGCAAAATTTACATGGCTACTTATTTAGTTGATTTGTTGCTATTTCAAAATGCGAAAAGTACTGAAGGTCACACATACATCTCAAATATAACGGCAATATACCATATACATTTCAAGAAACATAAATAATGAATACCTAATTGTCTTACAAGATAATTTTAATATTCGCATTTTGTTTATTAAATTTGTAAAATTGTTGCACGAAAACTACATAATATCACGTAGCCAATACAGCAAATAACAGCCAGGTTGAATATAAGCCCTCGGCTAACGCCTCGGCTTAATAACTTCAACCACGGCTGTTATATGTCCTGTATCGGCCATGTACCGTTAAGAACTATTAAACGTACTAGTTCGTAAAAAGTCTCGTAACCCCTAGAGACGAAGGTAAATATACTGCTATTTACTATTCAAAGGACCATAAAAATCAGAATATACCCATCTCTAGTTTTTAATCGTCTGAAAACCCGGTGAACTTTATAATATTTTCTTGATTTTCAAAATAAAGCCCGAGCTGACAATAATACTGGACCCGACTTTTGCCACGAATTAGCGATTTCCCTGAATATTGAGTTGGGTTCCTAATAATATTTTGTGAGTCCCCTGAGTTGGGTACGCTTCAAAATCTTCATCATATTTCGTAAAAAAATTCAAACAAATTATCGGATTTTCCCCCAGATTTAGGGGTAAATTGGCAAAACTGGTCATTACTGGGGATATTTATAGAAATTTTCATAACAGAATAATATAGAGTTGTGTATCGCACATTGACGGCCTTCGCTCTGGCATTTCCAACTCGGCGTTTTTAATTAAGAGTCACATCCTGCCTGATGAAATTAACACCGCGCCTCTAATTAACTCGCCGCAGTGGGGGCGACGACCCGCGCCCCCCGTTTAGTCCTTTTTTTCGACGTCCCCCCGGCGATTATAGCGTCCATGAAAGGGGGGGGGGGCAATTAAAAGTGCAAACGCCGGGTGAACGTGGTGCCGCTGGGGGGCTGCGGTGCTAATGGGGGCCGCAGAATTGCCACAAACTGAATGAGCGGTAACGAGCGTCGGCGTCGCGACGCGTCGGTTTAACACAATCAGCGCCTTGTTCCGGCCCCGCCGCAAACGCACATAGCCGTGCATGCAGTACACGCGCACACCGCCCCCGGCGTGTAACAGGAGATGGGAGGGTGAATAATGCAAATAATGCAAATAGTGCAAATAATGCGGGGATGCAGTCGGCGCTCGGGGCGTTGATGAATGGCCCGTTGCGGTTGAAATTTAGGTCGACGCGCGAATTATACGGCCAGAGATGGAAAGAGCAGCGGTATTAACAGGAAATTTAGAACTTATCTAATTAATTGGCTGGAAAGCTTATAACTTATCTATATTTATCTATATTATATTACACAAACTACTAAAGGACTCCTAATATAAAAAAATGAAATATTAAAACTTTCACAACACAAGATACACAAGAGCTACAGCCTAGAACGGCTAGTATTTTATCTTAGGGTATGCATTCATACAAATTCTTCGAGCATTAATTTTTGTAGGTAAATATTCGAAAACGAATTCTCAAAATAAGCAAGTCTTCGAGAGATTAATCGTGGAAAAAAAATGATAGAATATTTATAACAATTCAAAATGGGCTGAAGTTCTTGTATGTTATTTAAATTTCTTCTGAATATATTTAAATTTGCTCATTATATTTTAGCAAAAAAAAATAACTAACATATAATAATATGCACCATTGGTTATTTGGTTCATTGGTTTTACAATTATTATTGTTATAATGGTTATAAGAAAAAAATGCATAATATTGGTTCGAACCGGTTCAAATGGGCTTCTGACCAGTTATCGAAAGTAAGAATACAAAAATACAAAACCTGATCTGAAACACAACTTTAATTTTTAAGTCTACCAGAACTCGCCAGTTCATAATTTCTTTGAAATTGAAGTTTTTATTATTTTAGCCTAAATTTTTATGTTTCGAATATGATTTAGGAAATGACAATTTAAAATTATGAAAATTATTTCATATTTCTCAATATTTACAAAGTTAAGTGTCTTTATGGATAGGTAGACACCTTTATTATTTGGGGGTGTTGGAAAATTGATGTATTACTGTTGACGGTTTGACTATTTGAAACTTTTGTAATATACGAGTATAAACAATATTTCTAAAATTCACGATACTTTTAATTAATTAATCTAATTAATTTTAAATTTTGTGTTTTGGGTACTTGGAACTTGGAATGGTATTGGAATGAAATTTAAAAAGATTAAAACGTATCTCATGTTCCAATATTTTTGAAATAAGAAACTTTATGGTAGACTGTTTTATTATTTTGGGATGTATGTACTCGTACTCAGTTATTTTTGCTTTATAAATATTTTTGGAACGTTTCTTCTAGGGATGTATGAACATTAATGTCGATTGTTTTCTGGTTTATAAACTTTTTAGTTTTTGTTTTGAAATTTAATTTTGTAATAAGTATAATAACAGGGGTTATATTACAACCCCTTCATATACATTTATACACCTCTTTATTTTTCGCTTCCATATGTACGCTGTTATCGTTATCTTTCATTCGTCCATGCAAGCTCATTTACATATGTACATTTGGTTTAGAATTATAATTTGAACAAATTAAATAATATAGTATTATTAACTGTGTAAAATATTTAAATATTTCTACATCTTGAGTATTTAGATGTTTTATTGATTTTATAAAAAAAATTCAAGTCACACTTATTTAAAAACTTTGTTGTTATTCGTATATAGTTTACGAAATGAAATTCTTAAAATTATCTCATAATCTCAATATATTCGAAATTATGATGGACGGTTTCATTATTTTTTCAGTATATTTATTCAGTCCAAGATAAGGAACAACAGCATGGGGATCTCGGAAACCGTCAGTAATATTCTGTTGAGACAACCAGAACATGTCGCTTACCTCCGGAGATATTCGACAAAATCCGAATTCTTGCGATTCGTTTTTATTTTTTTCTGAAGTTATTTAAAAAGGTATAAGAAAACCTAAAGCATTTTCTCATTGCCACTTTTGTAGATCTACAAGACAGCGTTTACATATTTTCAGTACATCATCAACTTTTTTTATATGGCCCGTAAAAAATGAACACCCTGTATTAGATAGCTATTTAACTAAGACCAGATTCTAACACTAGAAGTCGGGGGTCGGGGGGTTGTAGATTTTTAAATAAATTAACAAAGAACGCAACACGCAAATTATGTAGGGTGAGTTTTTTTTTTTCATTTTAAGCATTGGGATCTCGGAAACCATAAAACATAGAACATAGAGATTCAGTTAAATGAGGAAAGACTTATCATTTTCAGAGCTTATGCAAGATATGTTTTTGTTTTTTTGAAAAAAAAAACATAGTATTTGAGTCATAATACAACCTTTTTTAAATGGCAGTCATATTTGGCTTTCACATTTTTGAAAAGGACATTTTTTTCTCTTTATAGCGATATACGGTTTGCTATACTTACTTTCATAAATAAATGAGATGCAGGATTTTTCGTTGTATAATTTTAATAGAATTTAGTATAATTAGAATAGAAAAATTAATAGAAGTCTCGTAGTAAGAGCGAAAAAAAGTTTTCCATGGCCAACTCTGTTTTTGCTACTCTCAATAATACATTTTAGTCCTGTATCGTGTTTATTTGTCAAAGTAAGTATGTAATAATTTTCATAAAGTTAATTTTCGAAGATGACCTTGTACCGCTATTAAGAGAAATATGTGTCCTTTTTAAACATGTCTGAGCCAAAACTATGACTGCCATTTGACCTTTGAGTCAAATTGAGTCATTTGACCTTTTTGTCAAAAGGTGGGGGACACAAACTGTAAACCTTTTTTTCAAAAAAGAAAAGCATATCTTGCATAAACTGTTAAAACGACAACTCTTTCCTCATTTAACCTAATCTCTATGTCTTATGGTTTCCGAGATCCCAATGCTTAAAATGAAAAACAAAACTCGCCTTGTATAATATTATATTACAATTTTTTTTAAGAACATGAAACATAATGTCCTTAACTTTACAAATATAAAAATACTAGGCATGTTTTTAAGTAAGTACCTTTTTGTATTTTGGCCCTGCAGCGCCAAAAGATAACCCCGAATAAAAACGCAATCTTTCAATCTTTTCAAAAGTCGGGACTTTTTTGAAACGTCGCGGGACGCGGGACAAATTTCTAATAATCTGGCCTGTCCCGCCAAAATCAGGACATCTGGTCACCTTATATTTAACAGTCTTTTTATTTTTTTCGGTTCCCGAGATCCCCCTGATATGCTGTTGATCTTTATTTTGGACACCCGGTATGAAGTTTTTACGCAGATATGCGATTATAAACATGTTACTTTTATAATACTTTTATAATATAATAATTTTAATTATTCTTATAATCAAAATAATTAAAATAATTCTAATTAATATTTCTTCTAAAATTTTGTAATATATAAAAAATATTTATAAAATGATGTCAAATATTCAAATATTATTATATCCTCAAAATCTTTAATGTGTTAATTGATTGTAAAGATTTAATTTTTTTAGATTTTTTTTAAGGAGGGATATTAATTATTTTGACATCTATAAACATTTTGCTATATACAAAATAATCTTTATTAAACTTTTTCAAAAAAAATCACGAGAATTATTTAGAAATTTTGGATTTTTGTAGGTAATCAAATGTAATTAAAAAAAAAACGAGATTCTTAAACCATTTCAGTTGCTAACCGAAATTAAGTGACTTTATAAATGGTTTTATTATAATACATGGATACAAAAAAATAATTGATATAAGTAAACGAATAGTTATTTACGTAACCAGTTATGAAAAGGTGATGAAAAAGTTATGAAAAGTGGATATTTCATAAGGTGTTAATTACAAAACCTTATTTAATTCCGTCAAAATTATTTAATCTACAATATGGATATGAACGTTCCTTACTACATCACAAAATCAGCTCGCCTTATACCTATTGTTTTTACGGAAACATGATTGCACTGGCATTAACAAATTTATCAACAAGCTTAAATTAAGAACATGTAAAACCAAAGAATTGGTTAACCAGTTATGAAAAGTGCGATATTGTTTGACGAGTGTAATATTTGCCAAAACGAGCGAAGCGATTTATGCAAATTACACGAGTCAAACAATATGGCATATTTCATAACGTATTACGTACAAAACTTTATGTAATTTAGTCAGAATTATTTAATCTTCTATTTGAATAAGAATTTTCCTTACTACATCACATAATCAGATCACCTTTTACCTATTGTTTCTACGGAAACATGATTGCACTGACATGAAGAAATTTGTCAGGAAACTGAAATAGTTCACAAATTTAATAATAATGCCAAAAATTGCCCTCAAATAGCCATTCAGAACTAACTTCTGATGTTGAAAACTCTGCTACTGTTGCCATGGGTAGGTTACTACCAGAAAAATCCGGAAATAGATACGCTGTAGATTACAAAAAGTTTGAAGCTAGGTGGGAACTACAGTAATGTAATATCTTTTTCCACTCCCTGCATGGTAAGTACACTGTTATAACATTGATTTAGTGGAAGTAAGTCCCACTTACCAATAAAGCTTTGGTTACTACGAGCAACGGGAAGTAAGTAATCACTTACTTCCCTCAGGGAAGTAAGTAAAATAATTTCAATAATAGCGTTCTTTCTCTGGCACCAGTCTTTAAAACACTTTTGATAACACCCCTTCGACTTCTCCGGCAGTAGGACAGAACAGGCAGCATCTGCAGCTTCTTCAATTGCCATTTCTTCTCTATTTTCATTGGAATTCATTTTACAACTGAACGAATGCAATTTCTGACATTCACACTTTGTTTGAAAAATAGTCTTAGCAACCAAAGCCGTACTGATATTTTGTTCATGTTGCGAAAATAAATTAATCAAACACAAACAATTAAACCAACTTCAGGAGTGGAAAAACAGTTATAAGCAATTTGAGAGGTAAGTTTTGACCAGTCTCGGTCTTTATTGCTAGCCCTCGCTATCGCTCGGGCACAAACTCGACCTCGACTGGTAAAAGGTACTTACCTCTCTTAATGCTTAAATAACTATAAATAACTACATTACATAACTCCTGCGTGACAAGTTATGAAAAATTTGACGATTTTCAGAAATTGATGTAAGGTTTGGGTTTTCATAACGGAATTAAATAAATTTAATTATCCAATAAAAATATTTGATATAAACAAAACTTGATATGTACTTAGTATAAGTTTTAACTTGAGGCTTTCTGGAATGATTAATAATAAGAATAGGGCTATTTGTACAGACTGTATATATATATATATATATATATATACACTGTGTATCAGCCAAATGGAATAAATTCGATAATAAATAAATGGGGGCGTGTTCGAAAAAACGATCGGACACGTCGATTGTTATTTTTAGTTGCGCATTTTTTTCAATAAAAACTTTTTATACAGGGTGTGTCATGTGACCGTGGCCAATACCAACTTTCTTATTTTAAATGCAACACCTGGTATATTATTCAATTTTTGGATTCTTCAGAAAATTTTAGACATATTTCATGTACAATGTCCTATACCTATCTTCAATTGTTTCGGAAATATTAAGTGTTTTCAGATTTATTGCAAAAATTAACATTAAAAAAAGAAAATTATTTGATTACAGAAATTCGTTACAACACACTCAAAAACTAATAAGTAATACTGTTTATTTCTTGATAATGTAAAAAAACAAAAAAAAAACAATAAATTTCAATGGAGATGTTCAAAATGCTCGCCGTGAACGTCTTGGCAACATCCTAATCTTAAATAGAAATTTCTTCTAACGTTACTAAACATCTAATCGCAAGCATTATTCGTCTTCTTAAGTCAGCTAAGTCGAGGGGTTTAGTTTTGTATACAATACTTTTGACATATCCCCATAAGAAGAAGTTTAATGACGTCAGATCAGGGGATCGTGCTGGCCATTCCATCGATCCTCGCCTCCCTATCCACCGATTTGGAAATATTCGGTTGAGGTAGTTCCGGACATTGATTTGGTAATGGGGCGGTGCTCCATCTTGCTGAAACCATATCATATTCGCTGGAACTTGTGGGTTTGCTGGATCAGGATATATGTTTGTCAAAGTTGGCACAACATTATTTTGGAGTAGTGCTAAATAATTATCACCATTTAAATTGCCATCAATGAAAAAGGGACCTATGGTATGTTCTCCAACAATTCCTGCCCAAACATTAACGTTTACAGGGTATTGCGTATGTTCTTCTCTCATCCAGTGAGGATTTTCCGTCAACCAATAGCGGCAATTTTGACGATTAGCATGACCGTGAAGTGTAAAGGTGCACTCATCAGAAAACAAAACATGTTCTAATTGGATCACATTGTTATCTAACATTGCCATCATTTGTTCACAAAAATACGTTCTCCTATCAAAATCGTCTTCCATGAGCTCCTGAGTTGGTATCATTTTATAGGGATGCATTTTAGTTTCTTTAATGTTCGAAAAATCGATGAATGGCTAACATTAAACATTGTGGCTGCTTGTCGACTAGAAGTATGTGGGTTTTCCACAAACTCAAGCATAATATCCAATTTGGTATCATCACTTATTGCATTGGCAGCTGCTTTTTTTATCTGCCTTACATGTCCAAGCTCACGAAACTGCTTTTCTATTTTACTAATTGTCCCTTGGGATATAGGCGGCGAATTTGGAAATTTTTCATGAAATAAGCGAGCAACTTCCATTTGTGTCCGTGTGTTATCTCCATAACCAATCATCTGTAGAATTGTAATTTTGTGCATTTCTGTTAAATTAACCATTTTTCTGATATGCAGTTAACGAAATTCAAACGACTATAACACTGACAACTAAACTGTCATGCAGGCAGACAATAATTTCCTAAGGCCAGCCGTTTTAAACAAAAGTAAACAAAAGTATTTATAGCTTTTGTTTATTTCATATACGTAAAAAGGTAAAAAGGAACGCTGAAATGGTTTTTGCTTACTTTCTCATTATCAAGACCTAAATGGGAAATAATTATTGAATGTGTTGTAGCGAATTTCTGTAATCAAATAATTTTCTTTTTTTAATGTTAATTTTTGCAATAAATCTGAAAACACTTAATATTTCCGAAACAGTTGAAGATAGGTATAGGACATTGTACATGAAATATGTCTAGAATTTTCTGAAGAATCCAAAAATTGAATAATATACCAGGTGTTGCATTTAAAATAAGAAAGTTGGTATTGGCCACGGTCACATGACACACCCTGCATAAAAAGTTTTTGTTGAAAAAAATGCGCAACTAAAAATAACAATCGACGTGTCCGAGCGTTTTTTCGAACACGCCCCCATTTATTTATTATTGAATTTATTCCATTTGGCTGATACACCCTGTATACAGGGTGCGCCTAAAGTATAGAATAAATTCATTAAATCCGAAATAAAAAAAATCCTCGAACACGCCGATTTTTTTTGATAAAAATACACATTTTGGCATGACAGTCCATCTACAAACATTATTTGTTTTTGAGTAAAGACGTCATTAATTGTTTTTTTTTAATGACAACCCCCTATTATTTTTCTTGATTTTGAAAGATCTTTTCATTGTCGATGTGACAGTATAAAAATGTTACCATGTTACATAAGAAATTTTTCGAGTAAATGACAATTGAAAGTGAAAAACGGCCAATCATGAAAAATAAAGCAAAAACGTCATCAGATTTAGTTTTTCAAAGTGCTTGAGGTTGAAACAAAACATAACCCCGCGCGCTGTTATAAGCCGTCCGCTATTAGCCTAAGCGGTACAAAACTCTTATTGGAAATTAAGCAAAATGGCACATTTAACTGTCACACAATTTTTTTTAATAATTCTCATCAGCTCAGGTCAGAACTCAGCAGGAAGTATGAGATTTGTTTAATGCACAATATCCAGATCGCCCCATCAGCCAATCTATAGTTAGTAAGATTGAATCTTAATTTCGAGAATCTGGTGATAAAGATGTAAAAGACATTCCAAAACCTGTGTTCACGCCAAGGAGAAAGCTAGGAGCACCCTCAGAGCGCAGCATCCCTGAGGGACCGGAAACTTAAACAATAAACAATGGACGACTTCGCTGGAGGTCGCATTCCTGGCGCGAAAGCTAGCACCATGGCTTTCGCAAAACAACATCTGGTACACCCCCGCACCCAGCCCCCGAGATGGTGGAAAAAGGTCTCAACGAAGAGTCCCTCGCCAACCTTCGACGCCAACAGTTCATTTCTCCCGTCTTCATTTTTGTCATTATTTTTTATACAGTTCACTTTTTATATCATATTATAAACTTTCTGTGGAACAAAGCCTGTGCGTTTTATTTCCCATAGAAAGGAGCAGCGCGGAACAAGCTCGCGCGTACAACCTGGATGTAATATTTGGATTATTTATTATTATTATTAATTATTATTTGAAATATCTTTAACATCACTACACTAAATCTGATGACCCTTTTGTTTTATTTTTCATGATGTGCCGTTTTTCACTTTCAATTCTCATTTACTCGAAACATTTCTTATGTAATATGGCTATTTTTATACTGTCATCTCGACAATGAAAAGATCTCTAAAATGAAGAAAGACTAGGGGGTTGTCATTAAAAAAGAAACAATGGATTATGTCATTACTTAAAAACAAATTATGGTTGAAAATCGACTGTCATGCAAAAATGTATTTTTATCATAGAAAATCGACGTGTTCGAGGATTTTTTTTCAAATTTTTCCATTTCGTTTTTACTGAATTTATTTCATACTTTAGACGCACACTGTATATTAAAATTATTGTGTTGTATATTTACTTTTAATAAATTTTGAAAATTACCACTTTTCATGCTTTGTCGTAGAAAAAATAGTGAATGCAACTTGCATTTAATGGTTATTAAGTGCTCGTTGTATAATATACTATTATTTACGAGACTCCTGTGACGTTTTTTTGATAAAACTGGGCTATAAATTTATTTAAAACTTACACAATTAAAGGGAAATTTAATTATCTCATCAACATATTTGACATAAAAAAATTTGATATGTACTTAGTATAAGTGTTAACTTGAGGCTTTCTGGAATGATTCATAATAAGAACAGGGCTATTTATACAGACTGCATCTATATGTTAGATTATGTTAGGGTAAGATATGTTTAGTTAATTGCGTTAGGCCTATACAAATCGTCATATTTATACATAAAGTATGTACCTATATACAAACGAGCTATTTATAATTCTCTGTGTATAAGAATGACTATTTTTGATTTTAGACCTTACCTGACCTAGCTATAAAATTATGGTTGGGGCTCATCCCTAAATTATTTTCTCCAGAAATGTTGCTAGGTAGTACAGGGTTGAACTAGGGCATTTGAGGAAGAAATATTAGTAGAGATGGGCCAATTTATACAGACCTGTGGCACATGCTAGCTTATGCCAGATTCAGATATGTTATATTATTAATGTTGTATTATATGATATGTTGGATTAGGTTAGGTTATTTGTATTTACCTAAATATTCATATTAATGCAGATACAGTCTATTTATACAGACTGTATGCGTATGCACACGTTAGATTTTGTAAGATTTACATATTCTAATATGCTATATGTAGGTATAGGTATATATGTATATATGGTATATATGTTATATATGCTATGCTATATGTTAGGTTAGATTAGGTTATTTATACGAGGGTAATTCAATTATAAACGGTAATTTTGTTGGTGTACTCCGTAAGTTCTTTCCGGCAGGATAGTAGAGTGAGAGTTTGAAGTTTATTGTGTTTTGAATGGGAAACTAACTTGGGCAGCAGTTTCCGCTCTGCTTTATCCTCACTACAGTAATGTCTGAGCAAGAGGTTCATTTATCCGTTGCGCAACGTATTATTATAAAGTTTTTAACTAATGAAGGAGTTAAACCGTCAGAAATTTTAACTCGTTTGAAGACACAATTTAGGGAAGAAAAACTGTCTCAGAACCGAGTGTTTACTTGGACCAGAGAATTTAAAAGTGGTCGAGAACGTGTTGAAAACCAAAGTCTTTATAGACGCCCAAGACAAGTCTTACAGATTACAGATTCTTTAACTATAGGGGAGTTTTACTCATTGATTTTATTCATGATCGACGTACAATAAATGCAACTTACTATTGCCAGCTGTTAGAGTCAGTAAAAGCTGCATACCGAAACAAAAGATGAGGTACGGCCATCAGAAGTGTCATTCTTCTTCATGGCAACGTTAAGCCTCACACGGCAAATTTGACAAGGGAAAAATTGGATGAAATGCATTGGGAAACCGTGGAAAACCCTCCTTACAGTCCAGATTTGTCTCCCTGTGACTATTTTTTTGTTTGCGCCCCTGAAAGAATCACTTGAAAGGGAACGATTCCAAAGCGATGTAGAAGTCGAGAAGTACGTGCGCTATTGGTTGATGACGCGCCCGCAAATTTTCTATAAACAAGGAATGTTTAAGCTTCCAAATTGCTGGCAAAAGTGTGTTGAGTATAAAGGAGGGTATGTAGAAATAAACTGAACGATTATCTTATGCATATTATCAATCAATAAATTTATATTTAAAAACTACCGTTTATATTTGAATTACCCTCGTATATACACAAATAGTAATATTTATACAGGTCCAGCGTGTTAACCCGATCCATTTATTTTGTATTACTGCAAATATTCCGAATATTAATTTGCATAAAACGCAATGCCGAGTAGTTTTATATAGTACCAAGTTTATAGCCTGTTAAGCTCTCGAACTGCACGTAATTAAATTCGAAACTTAACATTCACTACCCGGGCAGTTATAATTGCAAAACGAGAGTTTACGGCGGACTTATTAAGAATAACTCTGCGCGCTTCAATTAATTCCCAATCTGCTTTTCCAATAGCGGCGGTAATTCACCCAGCTAATTTACCCCTCGGAGGCGGCGCTAAATTTTAAGTGCACCGCCCGGGTGCACGGTGTATCGGAGCCGCCGCTGATTTACGGGGCTAATTACTTAAATATGAATGGGGTTCAAGTTAGTTATTGTACGGGACCTCGCTGCTGATAAGATACGGGGTATCGCGTGTGCACACAGTATACGTGTGCAGGCAGTAAATAACGTTGCATGCACCGCATATTTATGGTGTGTTAGGCGCAATCCACGGCGTTGAATGATGAATGCAGGTCTCAATAATGTGAAAATATCTTCCGGTTTACAAGACATAACGTTTGTAATAAGTTTTTTCGTTAGTCTCCATATATTTCAATATTCCGGTTTCAATAATGTTTTTATCCTACCGTTTCGCAAAATATTTCGCAATTGCGACAATATTTTGATTTATGTCAACGTGTACGTGCATCCATTGAGAATATAATACATTTCTCGGTCCTGATCTTAGTTGAACGTCGTATGGGGTTGCAGTTACCCTCCAAGCCCGGCGCATTCACCAAGAACTCGCTTTAAAATCCGCCGCGATGCAAATTGCTTTTCCTCGGCGGACGGTGTCTCGCAAATAGCGGCGCGATAGATTATCACATCGCGGAGATTTACGGGTGCATCGAGCGGTAAATATTTGCGCTGGCCGTGCATCACCCCAGTGCGACTCCATCCACGCGATAGCGAACTCTATTACCACCACGCTGCAGGAAGACGTAAATCGCCGCGGAGAAAAAGGCGCGTTGCGGGGCCGATCAATTATTTAGGGGTCTCCGGGACCCGTATATTCATATAGCCGTGTGCACTCGGTCGTGAGATAGCGCCCCCCACAATTTCCCAACAGTCGCATTACGCGACGGCGCCCCCAGACCCCGGCAGCCGGTAAAATATTACATTTATTGAATTATCATGTATCGGGGACAGTGCGTATATTTCCGCATTACGGGGGATTGGTTTTTCCATTAAAATTTCATGAGGATTTCACGAGAGCGCTGAAAATATCAGACACACATATATTCACAGCGTCTACGTAAGCGGAAAATGGGAAATTTTCACTGCTATGTTTACTCAAGTCTAATGAAATTGTTGCATAAGTGCAATATTATCAAATATAATTTCATTCAATAATATCTAATGTAAATTCAATACGATACAATATAATTCTGATAAATAAATAAAACTATGTGAGTAGTAATACTGGCGGGCTCCTAGGACAGTTTTGATTCCCAGCGTGTATTCACTGCGAATGGCATGTGTCCATCAGGAGAGACCATGATTCCCCTCGTATATTTAGTTCTTTGAGGCAAGTGGACAATGGCCAGAGGGTTCTTTCAAGGTCATTGGTTCAAGAGTTGCCAATGACCAGAAGGATTTGGCGGGAAAATTTGAAAACACGTTGGCAGAAAATTTTGAAAAACATTTTTTACTGGAAAACTTGAAAATTATAATAAAAATAAGAGAGAAAATTTGAATAAAAATGGTGGGAAAAATAATTGAAAAAAAAAATCGTTTGATTTGGCGAATAAAAATTGATAAATGGCACGAAATTTAAATTCAAAAACTTGGTAGGAAAAATCAGCATTAGCCTAATGTAAACTAGACTGGGTGGGAAAAAAATTAAAATACATTCTTTCTAAAACGATATATGTTTTTATTAAAGGAAACGGTGGGAAAACAGGTAAAAAATAAATTATCTCTAAAACTATAGATGCTTTTATTATTTAAAAATTATTTAAAAAAAAATCTCGGCCAGAATCAAACCTGGATTACGGTCGACGCTTGTGGATTGGGTTCTACCAATTATACTACTGAGGCTATTTTATTTGATGGATCACAGTCGATGTTTGTGGAGTTATTTGAAACACTTATTACCGGTTAATAATATTTGTAATACACAATTTTAGTTATATTTTTGTAAAACGTTTTCTTTCGGGTTTATTCTCTCGATGTTTGTTGGTGGAATTTCTTTCATCAAAATTATTTGTTGATGGAGAAGTTTCTTTAGACATTTCTTCTTTACATCTTTTTACATTTTTTTTAACTACTGTCACGTATTTATTTTCGATTTGAACATCGAACGGCCAGTTAAAAATATGGGTCAGCAAAATAGGGCAAAGGCGGTAATTTGGGTTCATTCTGATTACAAATGATCTTACAGCAGGGTCCTATTGGCGGCGCCAGAAGCTATGGTTTTGCAGTTGCGGGGCGGCTCTGTAACGCAGAGAAAATATCCATGAGCCAAGCTCAGTAAAATACTTTCCCGTCACCAGTTAATAGTTTCTAGACTGCTAATTATTTCTACTACGGATAACTAACTAATGACTGCGAGGTGCATCTCAAAGAGTACTCTCATTCCCCTTTGAAATAAGCGCGTGATCGGCCGGAAGTGTAATAGACAGGCTCAATTTAAATGCCCCATGGACAGTGCTATACCCACTTCCGGTTCCACACAATTTCACATAGACAACTCAATAATGTGTGCAATTACAGGTACATCTCGAAGATGAGCTACGCTCGGCCAGAAGTTAGTAGACAGGCTCAATTTAAATGCCCATAAGGGCAGTGCCATGCCTGCTTCTGGTGTTGTGTGAGATTATAGGTGCATTTCAAAGAAAAGTTAAGCTCGGCCAACAGTTAGGAGGCAGGCTCAATTTAAATGCCCAAAGGACAGTGCCATGCCCTCTCAAGGTCCACACCCTTTCATACAATGTATAAACACAACATATGTGGGATCCCTGGTCCCGCTAGCGGCGCAGTATATTATGTTAATAAGTAATTTCAATCACTACTAAGGTCTAGGTAAATGTACTTACAGAATTATGCAATAACACAATAACACACACAGGGCACTACTTGAAAGTTAATTTATGCACACCCACTCTATCTAATGTCTACAGGGGAACTAGTTGACACCCTACTAAGATGCGGGGGTAGGTAGGAAGATGGTGGGGAGGGACACAGCATTCTCAAGTACTACTATGGAAACATTTTCGTGCCTCACACTACCATCAGTTTCATCAATGATGTTTTTTAATTGATTCATGAAGACATAATCATGAATAATAATAAGACATAGTAAGACATAGACATAGTGAGACATAATAAAAATAAAGAAAAAACTTACATTGTATACAAGTTGTAATAGTTCTTTGAGTAGAAATAATAAAAAATAGAGATGAAAATATTATTAGGAATAACCCCAAGGAAAAGTATCAGTTCTAATATAGCTATCTTTCTTTTTTTCTTAATATTTCCCTCTTTTCCCTTATGGGTGTTGAGGTATAATTTCATTTTTAATAGAATTTTATCCATTATTTTCTGTTGCCTGTTAGTTCCTTTGCTTGTTTCCAACTTTTCCCATTTTCTGCAGAGTTTTGCTTATTGTACCATTCCATGTTTCCTGTGGTCTTCCTCTTGCTCTATTCCCGTTTGATTTTGCCTCCCACACTTGTTTAACTTGCCTCTCTTCACTCAGTCTGTTTATGTGTCTGTTCAGTCTAATATAGCTAACTAATCTTTTATGATCGTATGGACTTAACGCAATTTTCGTTTGACTAATTATGTAGACGTCATGTTTTAACGACTTAATTAAATTTTGATTTGATCTTTTTATATTGTTTTCAAATAAACGGTCAAAATAAACTTTAAAAGTAATTGTTTTCAATGCAGATTTTTTAATTCCTTTTGTTTTTTTTCGGCACTACTTTATCATTAGTTTTAGTTTGCTGCACTTTGAATGCATACATTTTAGATTTTAATCTGATAAATTCCAACATAATTTTACCATTGTTTTCATCTGACATTTACCTATTCATTTTTTATTCTTTAATGGTATATTATAGATATTGTTTGGTGGATAGTGGATAGTGTCAAATTTATCAATATCTCCCTTAATATGATCATAAATGTTTTCATCAAAAAAATGATAAATTAGGGAATCAGTGTCACAGTATAATAATTTGACATTTTCAATTTCATATTTTCTTAAAATGTAATTGTAATAAAAATCGTAGAGGAAACTTTTAGAAATATCTAAAACAGATACTCCCACATATATAGGTTTTGTGAATTTAATTTTCATTTTTTTCATTTCAATTACATACATATTTTTTCATCAATAATGGTGCAATTGTGGAAATTCGGCTGAGAAATATAATATTTTGCTCCATAACTGCCTGGTTAGGTTTTTTATTAAGATATTAAACGGTATGGTATAGGAACATAATCGACAAACTAATATACAGGGTGATTCTTTAATATTGCGAAAAACTTTAAGTAACGATTCCTTGTCAACAAATAAGAGGGGTCTTTTATATAAAGTATATAAAGTCACTTAATAAAACTGTTTAGCTGTTCAAATTTGACGTATGTCGCCCTACTATGTATAATGTGACGTACCTGAAGGGCAGTCGGCGCGTTAGGCCGTGGAGCGAGTGGAGGGTCCCTTCGAAGTAGTGACGAGGGCCAGGCTCTCGGTGTCAGAGAGTGGGGGGGTTAAAAAAAAAGGCTCCACGTAATTTTACCTCGTTGCTACTTCGTCGCAAGGGTGGCTCCACCCTACCTGCGTGGGTGGACGACAGACAGTCAGCGAAGTTCAGAAATCACGAACTGTCACAACGCTGACCGTTTGGCGCCAACACCACCAGGTTTAAATCTCGCAGTGAGAATAGAAAACTGTAAATGAGAAAACGCGGGGGGAACAAAAAAATAACAGGTGTGAGTTTGTAGTGTAATATCGGCGTTTATTCACACACACAAATGACGGACACCGTGTCCGCGCTCCTGAAAAAAATACCTCCGAACGCCACCCTTTCGCGCAGGGTTTACCCTATTCGGCCGAATAAAATAAGCTCCTAATCGCGCGATTGAAAGGGCCGAGGGAGCAACCTTTCTCGTACACAGCGCAAGACACGTACGACACGAAACACGTAAACGCAATTTACACACAAAAGAATAACCAGAAAACTGGCTCAATCGAGCACACAAAAAAAAAATATATATATTGGGATCTCTGGCCTGTGTTCCTGAGGGTCTCGCTGGTGGCTGGGTTCAGCTCCCGGAATGGCGACGGCTTGCGTCGTAGGCGCCTGGGCTTGGTCCGCGGCCTCCAGCCAAGAGTGGTTTTGGCCGAGCTGCTCAGCCCGTAGCCAAACGCTCAGGTGTTATGAGCGTGTTCTCTGCCCCGTACTCGGTGCCTCAATCCCCCTCAAGGGTGGTTAGCTGAGAACCGTTGATTATTCCCGTAAACCGGATGGATGAAACCTTAGCTCAACGGTCCTTCTGGCACGATCTGTACTGGACACGAGTCAATTGAGTTCTGCCTCATGGCGGCGCTCCGCCGGCGAATTTTAAAAATCGCTCACGGGGAAACGCGTCACCACAACAAAAAAAATGCGACCACGGTTGCCTATCGTGCAGGTCTATACGCCAATTAATTATTAAAATGCCGTTTCGGCCAACGCTATCTCTGGACCGTTACAAAGACCCCTCTTATTTCTAGACAAGGAATAATTTCTTAAAGTTTTACGCAATGGTAAAGAATCGCCCTGTATGGTTTGCGAAAATTCTCTATAAAATCATAGAAAATTCCAAACATGTTGTAGAATCTTCATGAGACCCATAAAACATATCTGTAGGTACATTTCTTACAATCATCATGATTTTTCCAAAATTATTTATAAAAACCTCAATCCCAACAGATTGAAAAACTTCAAATACCAATCGAGACACAGAAATTAAACTAAGAAGCTTACTTTATAAAAAAGTCTAATTTTTATCGGTTTAGGAAAATAACCGCTGAACTACTGTATAAATAAAAAAAATCTGTATATAATCATAGAAACTTCCAAAAAATATTTGCCGAATCTTCGTAAGAATCCTTAAAAATAAAGAATCTTTCTTAAAATCGTCATAATTTTGTCAATTTTTTATATAAAAGTTTCGAAGTTTAACTTACCGTTTACTGAATGGTAAGTAAATTACTTACCGTTTTGTTAGACGTAGCAACCAGTAACAACAACTTACTGCCATGTAAATAGACATGGTAAACTGATACACACAACCAATTGTGCAAAAAAAATTATAAGAGAGAAACAATCTTCGTTAGATCGTTAAAATTTCTCATATTAAGGTGTAGAATAGTAATGTGGCGAATGAAGATGTATATCCTTAATTGTTATATTTATATTTGCAACCGGTTGATTCATGAATTGAATCGAAATCAGTAGTAAATATAAATGTAACAATTAAGATAGTACATCTTTATTCACCACATTGATCTTTATTAGGCTATCGACCTCTCATAGCGTTTTTCCGTGAAAATTATTGATAGGTAAATTTTTCGAAAAAGTATCTATAAAATCATACTCCCTTTGTTTCAAAATAGATGTCCGATTTTAGCTTTTTTAATGGATTATTGAAATAATGAAATTAAATTGGCGGAAAGACCGCAGGTCGATAGCTATTAAAGTATTGTTACTACTACTGAAATTAAATGTATCGATTATGTACTTAAATTAAGCATGGAAAAAATGAATCCGCCTTAAATTTGAAATTTGTCAAAATAGTTGTTGACGTAAATAGGTAAAATTTTGTAAACAATGTTAGCTTGGTGTTTTACCCGCTGACAATTTGTTTAAGTTTAATTATAACGATAGTCATGACAAAAACGACACAAAAAGTGAAAAATCCAAATTTGAATAGCGATAGTTTCTACAATCTTTGCTCAAATCTTCCCACATTGTTACGCAATGTAGTTTGTTCCGAACCCGCAATTCAAGTAGCACGTCGGTAACTTGAACTTTTATAGTTACTAATTCGTTAAGTATAACTCAGAAGTGTTGATTTTGAAATATTTTCCATTTTATGTTATAGTTTAGTTGTAAAAATACACGTAATATATCCCTTTACATATGTTTTATTAAATTGGACATTTACTTTGGAACAAATAAAATTCCAAAATCGGATACTTATTTTTGGAACAGAGGGAGTAGCAAATTCTATAAATATTTCATAATCTGGGATAGAAGTTTAAAACAATTCTGGGACCTTTAAATTTTCATAATTTTTTCAAAATAATCCTCGAAGAACAGAACACAAAGACTAAAATCTTCAAATCATCTTGATTAGATGAAGATATACTTACAACAAATAATTATTTAATATAAAAATCAAGAATTGAAACGGCATAGGAAAATAATCGACAAACTATTGTTTAAGTTTTCAAAACATCTGTATAAAAGCATAGACAATTTTAAATATATTTCTGAATTTTAGTAAATTAAATGAAATTTTGTTACAAATATATGGAATTTGAAGACAAATCTTCATCATAATCAACACAACGTATAAAATGGTAATTTTACGACGAATCTTCAAAATATTGTGATGAACCAAAGTCATTTCAATAGATTATTTATAAATTAGGCACGAATCACAAAATTTAATGTCACAAATGCTGGATTTTATAACTCGCCCCAAATTGGTCAGCGTTAACGCGCTTCTAGACCGCAAGGTCCCGGGTACGATTCGCGGGTCTGCATTTCTGGGGTGGCTTTTCTGTAGTTTTCCAATTTCCTTGCAACAAATGTTAGAAATGTTCATCTACCATCTATAAGTCGCATGCAGGCGCATACGGGCAATAATAATAATGCACCTCTCCTCTTAACGCTCGCATAACTAGCAATAGTTTAGGGGCCATTGTAAAATAAAAATGTACTTGGGTCAGAATTTTCTATCAAATAATGACAGTAACCAATTACGCCATTGGTGGAGGAGTTGTAGGGATTATTATTATCATAATTCCAAAATTTTTAAGATTCACCATCGTAAAACTAGCATAATCTAAAAAAGTTACGAAGATTGTCTACTCATAATCTAACAAATGCTGGAACTTGTAATAAGCCTCGAATTAAAAATGCATTTGGTAATTTTTTTTAATTCATTCCAAAATTTTGAAGATTCATATTAAATTTTATAGTTGTCTCTAAGAAATAACAACAAATTCGAATATATTGGCTGATAGTGATATATTTTATCACTACAGACTTCACAATTATTCAATAAAATGTATACTTGCAAGTGAAATGCTGACAGCTTATCTCCGAAAATGAAATTTGTAATTTGAAAATTGACAGTTAATCAATAAAAATAAAATCTACTTACAAGAATGTTGACAGTTTATGCAAAGAAAATTAAAATTTGCAATTCTGAAATTGACAGTTCATATTGAACAATAAAACTTGCTACTAGAAAATGAACAGTCTATAGATAGTTGAAAGTTTACATATACAAACTTCACAGTTTTGTTTATAAATAATTGAATTTGACAATAGTTTACAATCGAATTCTAATAAAAATGATGTTGATATTTATTAGGTACTTGACTTTATTGGTATCCTTCAATTAAGCATTTCTACTTATTCCTATTTTAACTTAGCTTAATCTTCAAAATTTTGAGAAGTATTACAGAAATTGAAATAGGATCTTAAATTTAGCACGAATCGCAAAATGTAATCTATCAAATGCTGTATTTTGTAATTCGCCCCTATATCATAATTTTCCTAAAAGTCTTTATTAAATATTTAAAGGAAAAACAAATTGAAAAAATTTTAAACACTAATCAAGACAAATAAATATTGCAAGTAACTAGATTTTAAAATGAATTGGGACATATTGGAACTTAACAAGTGTCCAAAATTTTAATATAAAATCATAGAAGTTTTTCATAATAAAATCTAGATTTTAACCGATCATCTTCACACGAATTTTGCTGCAGTTCCTGTTTGGATGGTTTTTTAATTTTTACATATGTTTACATAATTTTATTTGACAACTATGTATTGTTATACAAACATTATACAAATGCATACACCTGAAAATTATGATCTCATAGTGAGAATAGAGTATATTAAATTAGTATATATTTTGTAAATAATTTAAATTTAAATTAAAACACAAATATTGAAACATTATTTACAAATAATTGCTATTAATTTATTTCTATTTGAATAGCAGACTATCTCTTTCTAAAGAAGTACAATATTTTGTTAGGGCATTATAATTACGTCTAAAATAATGGTCTCATAGTGGCAGGATAGTATGTTTAGTGGATATATTTGTGAATAAAACTCAAAACTATTTAAATAAAAAACAAATAAAGAACGATATAAAAAAAATTACCTAATTTGTTAATATTTGAATAGCACACTATATAAGTATATATATTTTTTATAAAAGTTCAACATTTTGTTTGTGCGATATACTTGCATATAGCTATTAGAGCCCTTTTAATAATTTTCGAACGAGATGACCCCCTGCAAAAATACTTCCTTTTTTAATTCAAAAACCTGGTCACCCTAACGAAGTAGGTTATGTAGATTGGGATCACGACTGCAAGTTCGACATCCTACAGGAAAACCCTGCAAAGTACCTGCTCCCAGCGCCCATTCCGCTCCGGTTAGTTTAACACGAGGGAGTAAATTTTTATGTGTATCGCCCGATACCTGAGCCACTCCAGTAGATAAAAGTGTTTATGTCGCAGCAGACACAGTAACGTCCCGTTTCCAATCAGCGGAAACGGCCGCCCCCGTGCCGCCCCCGCAATAAATAGGGGGCCTGATCCCCCCAGAGTTGGGCAATGCTTAGGTCGGGAGTCCCCTCGCTTGCCAGTGGCGTGCGGGATTAGAGCTCAGCCCAGCTCTCTCCTCTGGGATGGCACGAGGGGGGTGTGAATGGAGGGATCACACCCTGCCGATCTGCAAGGGACGCTCGAAGGGCGGCACGAGGGGGATAATGGCAGGACAGCACGAATTAGGCCTGCGGTGTGGAAATTCGCAGCGCCGTTTCCTGGTGTCCGAAATTAATTTCCCCCCTTGTATGAGTAGGTTTAAGTAATTGTAAAACTTCCACTATGATCAACCCGAATATTTGGTTGGTTGACAAAAATATCTAAAATCCAAATTGGCAGAATAACTAATAACTTTTTATAAATATGATATTTATATAGCAGAAACAATACACAAATAATAACAATATAGCAGAGATTTTTAGTATGAGCCATAAAATTTCAAAGCCCCATATCCAAACATTTTCAACTATTTTTAAGTTTAAAATTTAGATAAATGTATGACATTAGAAGTACAATTTCAGTTATATTATTACAGTGTTTATAGTTATCTTCAAAAAATGACAATAAATCCAAAATTATTGACATTTATTACTAGAGACTTGACAGTTTCTCTACAAAATTTATACTTGGAACTGAAATATTGGCAGCTTATCTCCGGAATTAAAATTTGTAATTTGGAAATTGACAGTACAACTAGAAAAATTAAACTTACAACTAGAAAAATGACTGTTATGTGAATAAAATTTATATTTGCAATTCTGAATGTACGAGGTGTGGCTATTAAGTAACGAGACTGACACTGTAAATTTTTTTATTTTTAATTTATTTATATAAATTGGTTATCCCCTTCAATATACACCCCTTCACGATCCCTACACTTCTCCATGCGAATTTTCCACTGATCGAAACAGTGCTGGAAGTCTTCATTCGTCAGCTCTTTCATGACGTTTGCCGTTTTTTTTAACCTGTTCAACGCTGTCCAAACGTGTCCCTTTTAACGCGGATTTTATCTTAGGGAACAGGTAAAAGTCACACTGGGCCAGGTCAGGTGAATAAGGCGAGTGGTCCAACACCGGGATGCTGTGCTGTGCGAGAAATGATTTAACTGATAATGCTGTGAGAGCTGGTGCATTGTCTTGATGCAGCACCCATGATTTGTTTTTCCATAATTCGGGTATTTTTTTACGAATCCTTTCTCGCAGCTGTGCAAGGATTTCAAGGTAGTATACCTGATTGATATTTTGACCTTCTAGAACCCAGTGAAGGTACACAATCCCATTAATATAAAAAAAAAAAACAATCATCATAGCCTTGAATTTTGATCTGCTCATTTTAGCTTTTTTAGCTCTCGGTGATGTTGGAGTCTTCCAGTGCATGGATTGACGCTTGGTTTCTGGGTCATACGTAAAAAACTACGATTCATCGCACGTTATTACTCTTTGCAAGAATTCTGGTTCATTTTCGATGGTTTCCATGCGTCAGAACAAAATTTTTGCCGAGCTTCTTTTTGATCCACGGAAAGGACTTTTGGCACCATATTTGCGCAAACTTTCGTCATATTAAGATCGTCATGTAAAATTATACGAATACTTAATCATCGATTGGAACGTACCATAACGTTAATTTTTTCGACGTTTTTGTCTGTTTTTGATGTGATAGGACGACCTGGGCGGGCATCATCTTCAACGTCCTCTCGGCCGTCTTTAAAAAGTTTATACCACTCAAAAACACGTGAACGTGATAAACATTCGTTGGCATACACTTTATTTTATAACTCATAAATTTCTTTAGCCTTTTGTCCAAGTTTCATATGGAATTTTATGACAACTCTCTGTTCAATAATATTAGTTAACATTTTTCCGGAAAATTAGAAAATACATGCCACGTGCAGACAAATCTATTTACTGGGATGCAGTTTGCGGCAGCCGGTAAAGGGGGTTTTACACTAAAGAATTGTGTACCATACAACCTTTTGACATGCACAGTTCGTCTGTAATCTCAACAGTGTCGTTATTTAATAGCCACACATCGTAAACTTAATTTTTCTAGATGAACTGTCAATCATCTAGAAAAATAAAGTTTGTAACTAGAAAATGTACAGTTTATCCATAGAAAATGGTAAGTTGCAATTACAAAATTCACAGTTTTGTTTATAAAAAATTGAATTTGACATTAAAATAATTGACGCCCTATTTCCAAAAAAGTAAATATTTGATATTAATTACTTGACTTTATTGATATCCGACGTTCATTCCTACAGACTTTATCTATAACATGTATACTTTTATTTGATAACTTGTGTTAATGTCCTTTATTTGAATACTTGTGTTCATCACCAGAAATGAAATTTGCAATTTCAAAATTAACAGATATGTCTAGCAAAAATAATTTCGAATCTAGAACCTGACAGTTAATCTACAAATTTGTATATTATACAACGAGCATTTAAGAACCAATAAATGCGAGTTGCATACACTATTGCCACCTATGAAGAAATACAGTTTTCCATTCAATGAAAAACTAAGATGATTGTGCTTACCTTGGACAATAAATATTTAACATCTGAGGCGTCTGTAATAAATTGCCTGATATGTTGATCGCAAACGTTCAAGCGTTTTTAGGTTTATATCCTTCAGATTTTCTTTTTAATAAAGCATGTAATTTGGGATATTTGGTTGGATATGTCCACATTATGTTTGATACCCAACGTAGATTTCAAAATTGAATATTGTGTCCATAAAGTTGGAGATTTAAATTTATTGATAATTCATTAAAATAAACAAGTAAGACATTTTCGGAAAAGCTGCTGACCTTACTTATGTTTCTTCAATCCATAATATTAGAGAAACATTTCTCGTAAGTTCTTAAAGATTTCACAGGTAATAAATTGTTTGTGGCTCATGTGGCCACAATGTCCGGTGGGGTTAATTTTTCCATATCACTATCACTATTCGACATGTTTAATGATTTTATTTAAAAAAAGCAACAATTTATTAAGAATACGAATCACCAATTCTCCATGCACAGCTGGCAAAACTAATAAATTTTATATCTGTCAATGTCATGGCTTTTTAGATATACTTGTATCTTAATGAAAAATTTGTATCGAAATGGCTATCATTTAGGTACAGGTAGCGAATGTTTAATATATCAATTAAAGTGTAGGAGTAGAAAAAAAATAATTTACAATTAAAAATTCACAGTTTTGTCTCAAAAAGCTTAAATTTGCAAATTGAAAGTTGGCAGTCTAGAAAATTGAAGCTTGACATTTGTTATTTCATTTTATTGATAATTGATAATCGCTCCAACAGACAATTATGTTTATTAAAGTTATACTTGTATCTGAAGAGTTAACAATTGTATTTATTACCAGAATTTAAATTTGAAGTTCTTAAATTATAATTTGACAGTTTATCTAGAAATTAATTTAATTTTAAATTGGAAAATTAATAACTTATCTATAGCCAGAAAGTTTCATTTAAAATTTTGTCAAAGACTAGGTACTCAAATTTAAATTTATAATTTGAAAATAAAAAAGATATTTCTAGAAAATAGAGTATGATTATTTATTGATAGACATGGTATGTATCCATCTCATTATAACATATTATTTATTTGGTAATTATTATTTTATGATATTGAGTTTATAGTAATTCGATAATCGTCACTTTGGACATGTCAATTATAGCCATAAAACTTATACTTCCATCTAAAAAATTTATAGTATACTGAGTGGTCCAATTAAACGTAGACATCCATATATCCTAATAAATAAGCATCGTATAAAAATATGTTCCAGACGAAAGTTAAGATAATTGAGGGGACCCATTTACTGTTGCTAAAATTAGATCACCACCACCGCCTCGTTTGAAGGGGCGGGAATTAACTCTGAAATATTAAATGTGTTTATAAATCGGGTGGGTTTAAAATGGACTGTATATTGATTTCAACTATGATGATAAAATTTCTGATTCTGATTTCGTGAGCGCGGCGTGGGCGTTAAAGTGGTCGGCGAAATGGGGTTCTGACTTACCCTCTGGTATGCTGCTCAGGGGATGACGGCACGTGTTCCGTGGCACTGTTTTCGAACGACTCTGGCGTGTAACAATATGCAAATAATAAATAAACCACCCAACCAAAGTACTAAACATTCCGCCCACCAAAATTCCTATGAAATTACGAATTTTCCAAAATTAAACTACATTATGATAACGTAACTATAACAAATTAATCGAATAACTAAAGTACTAAATCCTATTTTAATCGCGCTGTATGCCAGGCAAAGGGCACAGTTTGACGATTGGTCGCTGCATTATGCCGCCGCGAGTGCGAACTGTAGCTACGCGTGACACCCCATCGGGTCCAAGGTGCAACTGCACAATTCGACCTAAATCCCATTGAAGGGGAGGAACAGAATCCCGCCTTATTATAACCATATCACCTACAGCCAAGGTAGGTGAAGCCTGGTTCCATTTGTTTCTCTGCTGCAGCGTATGAAGGTATTCAACATGCCATCTGCGCCAAAAGTCCTGCTGACAGCGCTGCAACAATTGCCAACGAGACAACCGATTCGGCTTTAACTCGGACAAGTCATGGTCCGGAGGCGCGGTCAATGGGCTTAACGTCAAAAAATGCCCAGGGGCGAGGGCCGTCAGATCATTTGGATCCGTGCTCATCGCGCTAAGAGGACGAGAGTTCAGCACCGCTTCAATTTGAACTAAAACGGTGTTGAACTCTTCATAGGTGAGGATTTGTTCTCCGATCACGCGGACTAAGTGCGTCTTTATCGACTTGACTCCGGCCTCCCACAGCCCTCCAAAATGTGGCGCGGAAGGGGGGTTAAAGTGCCATTGAACGCCGAGGGAACCCGCAGACAGTTCTGCATTGGCTAGCAACGATTTGCTAGCACCGACGAAATTAGTGCCACAATCGCTATACATATCGCTACAGCGGCCCCGACGCGCAATGAATCGGCGCCAAGCTGCAAGGAAGGCTTCCGAAGATAGATCTGATACTAGCTCAATGTGAACAGCCTTTGATGATATACACACGAAGATACAAATGTATGCCTTAGATGTTTTTGCCCCACGATGTCTACCCATTGTAATGACGAATGGGCCGGCGAAGTCGACCCCCGAATGGAGAAAAGGTTTGAGCTGCGATACTCGAGCCGAAGGTAAATCGCTCATGATTGGGAGAATTGACCGGGGATTCGTTCTGAAACAACGATAACATCGAGAAATTCTGCTTTTGACAGCCTGGCGACAAGACAGTATCCAGAATTGTTGCAAAAGAAGAAACTGAACTGTTTGAGGTCCTGGGTGAAGATTGTCTCTGTGGACCTGATCGATGATTAACTCGGTCAGTCGACCAGCTCGGGGTAAGAGCATAGGATGCTTGCGGTCGTAAGTGAGGTTTGCATGCCTCAGGCGTCCGCCCACCCTGACAATCCCAGCATCATCAAGAAATGGAGCCAATTTGCGAAGAGGCTTGCTAAGTAGTTTGCCTGTTTTCAACCGAGAGATGTCCTCTGGAAAAACCGATGATTGAACAAACTTGACCAGAGATGAGGTTGCTTGATACAATTCCAGTGCAGATAATGGCCCCTTTGTCCGGTTTTCCTTGGTCTTAATATTACGAATAAATCGCAGACAATAGGCGACAATTCCTTGAATTTTACGAAACGACGAAAATCTAGTCAATAAAGAATCAAATAAATTACTAGATCTTTCAATAGCTAGAGCAACAATTTTCTCTTCTTCGCATCCCTCACTTAGTTGTGGTGCTACAGGGCAGGGCCAGGATTCCTCGGATTGTAGTAACCATTCGGGGCCGTCCCACCATAGGGAGCACACGACTAACTCTTGAGGGAGCAGACCGCGGGAGGCGCAGTCCGCCGGGTTGACTAGTGTGGAGACGTGGCGCCAACTGTTGATGGGCACTCTCTCCTGGATGTGGGTAACACGATTGCTAATGAATGTTTTCCAGCGATGAGGGGATGATTGGATCCACGCCAGAGTAACGGTGGAATCTGATCACGCAAAAATGCGATTAACAACGAGAGTGCCGCGGTACATGTCGATTACATACGCGATGAGATCAGCGAGTAAAACTGCAGCACAAAGTTCGAGGCGAGGCACTGAAATTCTTTGCAACGGCGCGACCTTTGACTTTCCGCACACAAGATATGTCGAAACTTTCTCCGACGCGACAACTCGAAAATATATAACTGCAGCATATCCTCGTTCTGAAGCATCACAGAATCCATGTAGTTGGTAGGAGAGTGGCTCGTTGATGGCTATGTACCGACTAATGCGAAGCGAGGCAATGTGAGGAAGTTCTGTTTTAAATTGGGACCAGCGGGAAACAATTACCCTAGGTGGCTCTTCGTCCCAACCGAGGTTCAATGTCCATAGCTGCTGAATTAAATGTTTGGCGAAAAAGGTGAGTGGAGCGAGGAACCCTAATGGATCCAAAATTCGAGCAATTTCCGATAAAATTGCTCTTTTAGTACACACTCTTTCGAGTGGTTCCAGCTTAAAGAAAAAACAGTCATTGTCTGGTTGCCAGTGCAATCCAAGGATTTTCACTGAGGACTGATCTGAATTATCTAAAGAGATGGGAGTGGTTCCCAAAGACACATCACTCAATAGGTCCGGACAATTACTGGACCATTTGCGAAGCTCAAATCCTCCGGACTTAAATAACTCAATGGCCTGACGCTTCAATGAGTGGGCTTCTTGTAACGAACTACAACCTGTGACAAGATCGTCTACATAGATATCCGTGATGGCCACACGCGAGGCGACAGGAAATTTGGTACGTCCAAGTTTGGCCAATTCTCGAATGGTCCGAAGTGCGAGAAATGGCGCTGACGATACCCCATAGGTTACAGTGTTGAGTTGATACACTGCTAGATCATCTGACGGCGAAAATCGCCATATAATCTGCTGATATTTTCTATCTTCTGGGTTTATGAGAATTTGACGATACATTTGTTTAATGTCCGCAGTAAAAACGACCGAATGCAATCTAAACCTACAAAGTATGGAGAGAATGTCGGTTTGTAGTTTAGGACCGATTAAGAGGGTGTCATTCAACGAACGCTCGTTGGATGACTTGGCCGACGCGTCAAACACCACTCTCAATTTGGTGGTGAGACTATCTGGTTTCAGGATGCAATGATGTGGAATGAAGTACGCGTCGGAACGATCAATAACACCATCTATCTGCTGCATATGACCGGAGTCCCGATAATCCTCCATAAATTCGACGTACATCTTACGAAGAGTCGGGTGACTGTTAAGTCGGCGCTCCAAAGCTGAAAATCTCCGAACGGCAATAGATTTAGAATCGACAAAAGTACGATTATTTGTTTGAAAAGGCAATGGAACGGAGAATCGTCTAGAATTCTCCCTTGAATGAGTGTTCGCGAATATTTTCTCCGCCAAATTGTTTTCCGGAGAGTCTAGTGTCTTTGTCGGAATCATTTCTAATTCCCAAAATTTGGTTAATGTCGAATTTAAAGGCTTACAAGTAGTTAGACACAACGAATGTAGCTCGTTTATGGGCTTATATCCAATTTTACCCATGAGAACCCAACCAAACAAGGTATTGAGGGCAATTGGTTGCGACTCATTATTCCCTTTAAGACGACCATCTAACAGCAACGACGGGAAGACTTCAGCTCCCAATAACATATCGATATGCCTGGGCGTGCGGAAGTCTGGATCGGCAAGTTTCAAATTTATGATATGTTCCCACTTCTGATCTGGTATGTAACTTGCCGGCATTTCACTGCAAATTTGTTTCAACACGATGGCCTCGATTGGGATTCGATGTTCTGATGACTCCTTGGGCATGATCGTACATGATGTACAGCCTTTTGGAACATGTGAAGGCATTTCTGTTAGGCCTTGAATAGAGGGAACATTGGCGGGGGAATAATGTAGTCCTAACTTCTGCAAGGCGCGTTCCGTGATAAAGTTAGCTTGACTACCACAATCGAGAAGTACACGCAGTGTTTGATGATTACCGCGTGCGTCTAGTCCATTCACAATGGCAGTAGATAATAAGACCTTGGTGATCGAAATTGATGAGTTCGTTAACGCGTTCAAGGGCGTTGAGGAGGGAAGCGAGGTTGTGGACGGTCTAGATTCTGCCACGGGAAAGTGTAACATCGTGTGATGTTTAACATGACAAACTTTGCAACTATTCGATGACGGGCAATTCTTCGACAAGTGAATCGCGCGAAGGCAATTTAAACAAAGTTTTAACGATTTAGCAAGCCGAAATCGCTCTGAGGGAGTTTTATCTACAAAAAGTTTACACTGAGCTAGGTAATGAGAGCCCTTGCACGCAGGGCACACAAGACAAGGCGAATCGAGGTTAGTTAACAATGTATACCGTGCATGGGTACGACTGTTACCCATGGGTTTTGGATTTGTATCCACCATATTAGCTTCATTAAAGGTCGTCTCAATGGCCCGACACTGAGTTTGCAAAAAGGTAATTAAGGTTTGAACAGATGGTATCGATTGATTATCCACGGAAAGCTCAAATCGTTCCCTTGTCCGGGAGTCGATTCTTTGCAGCAACATGTCAAACCACAAAAAATCCAGTGTTTCTGCGGCTGACATATCGAGTGCGTTAAACGCCTGAAAATTTTCCAAAAAGGTATTCACCGTGTGACGTAACGCTTTAGCACAACTCTTGGAATTTACCACCGGTTTCAACGAATTAATTACATTCAAGTGTTTGTGTGCAATTAACCTTTTGTCCAAAAATCTTGCTGTGAGAGTGTCAAGAGCTATTTTGTAATTGGCCGCTGTCAATGAGAGACCACGTATCAAGGCAGCCGCCTCACCCCCTAATGTGGCTTGCAAATAATGGAATTTTTCAATTTGTGACAACGCGTTGTTCTTATCAATCAAATCACGAAATAATTCGATGAAGGCCGGGAACGCTCGAATGTCCCCTCTAAACGACGGAAGATTGATTTGACGTAACCTTGCATTACTAATTGGCGATGAGGGAGGAGAGGGGGGTTCTGCAGCCGGAGTCGTTTTTTTAAGCTGCGAGTATTTCGACTTTATGTCGAACATAATATCGTCTATTGCCATAACCGCATCCTCCAGCGCATCAAGTTCCGAGGATGCCTCGCTAGCAACCGTCACACGCCCATATTGAGAATGAAATTCATTGAAGGCCGTTAGAGCCACCTCATGGCGCGCTTCAAAATCAAAAAATAGGGCGGGATCCATAATCGCATTGTGCCCTACCGTCGCAATGCGTTGAAGGCGCTTTGTGACAATTATAGCCAAACGCATCGCTTCACTAACCGAAATCTTAAACTGCGACATTTCCCAAAGAAATATCGCTAGAAGCGATAAATGCGATGGAATTCAATGAATAGATGCGCACGATACTAAAGAATGCGATAGTCAGTGCGAGAACGATATCTCGCCTGGCGCTCGTGAAACAGCGTGCGACACGTGCTTTTCAATGTTTTTCGAAACGTTAATTAAACCTAATTAACTGATAAAATCCGGTTTCGATGGACCAAATGTTTATAAATCGGGTGGGTTTAAAATGCACTGTATATTGATTTCAACTATGATGATAAAATTTCTGATTCTGATTTCGTGAGCGCGGCGTGGGCGTTAAAGTGGTCGGCGAAATGGGGTTCTGACTTACCCTCTGGTATGCTGCTCAGGGGATGACGGCACGTGTTCCGTGGCACTGTTTTCGAACGACTCTGGCGTGTCCACTCTTTTCGAGCAGGCTTAAGATCGGGCCTGCGCTCTCGTCAGTTCCCAACAATTGGCCGACCAAAGGCGCAAAAAAAGGCGAAATTTATCCGAACAAACAATATGCAAATAATAAATAAACCACCCAACCAAAGTACTAAACAAAATGGGAACCCCCATTTTTTATTACAGATTCGGAATTTACGATAAAAACTGCGCTGCAAACGGCGAGATTTAGTAAGATTGTTATTTGAAGGAAAATCTTTTTATTTTATTACAAACTGATGCACCAAAGAAAACAAAAGATTTATTTGCCATCTGAGCACTTGTTCTTAGTGAATTTGCTCGCTTCTCATCATCTCTCATATTGAGAATTTAAATATTCCATTAGAAACTTGACCATTCTAAAATATCGTTAGTTCAATATTAGTTCATTTATGTCGTTTTGTTATACATGCGTATACATCTCTCACTTCGCACATCATTCACTACCATGCTCTTTCATTCCTATTTAACTATGGGAAAGTAATATGTTCAAAATTAGAGCTGTTGCAAAGATTTTGACATATCATCAATAACTTGTGGTTTATTGAATACATGTTGATAATAAATAACTAAGCAATAAGAAACTGAGCACTAATACACTATCTATCAGTAAATTTGAATCTAGTGCGGTAATCGATTTCACAACAACAGGTATGTTGGAAAATGCGCTTGTGTTTCAGTCAATGGCATCTGAGGTTGCTTCCTCTAATTAATTCGTAAACACGAAGGCAGTTCCATACACGCCTTTGTTAACTGACAGGAATAGGTAATTGGTGTTTGGTATTTATAAGTAAATTGTGGTTTATTGAATACATTATCTTCCGCAACCGGCAGTTTTGCTGACAGGTTAGAATGCTTGCTTAGCGTGCATGAAGACCTGGGTTCGAGCCCCAGTACAGGTAGTACATTTGTACTGAGAAACTAGTGCGATTCGCTGCTGGGAGCTCATTAACGACGCTCTAGAGATCGGGAGCGAATTTCTAGAGTAATATGCCCTAACTGAATATAGGATAGCCGATACCGCTGGTCGATAGATAGTTAGGAATAATATCCCTAACAAATACAGTCACTACTACTACTATCTTCCGTTAATTTGAATCTAGTGCGGGAATCGATTTCACAACAACAGGTATGTTGGAAAATGCTTGTTTTTGCGCACTGACATCTGAGGTTGCTTCCTCTAGTTAATTCGTAAACACGAAGGCCGTTCCATACGCGCCTTTGTTTACTGACAGGAATAGGTATTTTGTGTTTGGTATTTATAGGTAAATTGTGATTGGTTGAATGAAAAGAATAAACGCTCCCATGAATTTATAATGAGACTGGTTCTGCAAATTTACATTATAATAGTTAAATATTAAGTTACTCTGTACCTAGAATTGTACGTTTTTCGGTTATCCAAATTTTAGATTATAATTCGCGTTTTTACAACGTTGTTCATTCGTTAAGTTAAATTTCGTATAAACCGACTTGAATATGTATATTCTCGTATTAATGCCGTTTTACTGATCCCTACCGTGAATGACGTGCGCTTTGCTCATGGACCGTTTCAACTTTTTTACTGATCCTTTCAAAACCATTAACATTATAAGCAATCGGAACAGAAGAAGCAACGATGAATTGGAAGAAAGAGTTTTGGTTTGATAAATGCTGAACCAACAACTAGAGTTGTTAGAGCAAGTACTCAAAAAGTTCTCCGTTCTGGTGTAAACAATAACCCAATCTGTTATAAAATGCCTGCCTTATATTAGCCAAGTGTATATCTGTAATTAATGTGCACACCGCAAAAATTGCTTCCCGCAAAGATTAATATTTTATAAACTGTTTGTTTATAAGGGATTTCGATAGTCGGTTAATTACAGGACAGCCAAAAATGGAACTTTCCGTACACGTGTGTCTCAGGCACCCATACCCAGGAAACAGTGGCGCTGCGTTGTCATGCATCTCGACATTCACTTCGCGTATTTTCTGGCATTAATTGTAAATGAATCAGTTTAATAATTTTGTTGTAGTCGTAATGTTTTTAAAATAACGTATGGTTCTAAAGTTTTTGGAAAAAATTTATATGCTAATATTTTTTTCCAAACTCATTTAATTTGAAAAACAAAGGTTACAATAATTAACGACACTAATAACAAAAAATAATTACTAATTACATTATGGATAGTGGCCCATTATCCTCAATAAGTCGTAATTTTCTTCGGACTTGTCCCATCTTCCTTTGGACAAGTTCAGGTTCTATTTCTCTAATATTTTGGAAGATGGGACGCCGCAATTGATCGCCGGTCATTTGTAGCTTCCCATCCTTTGTACACTTTTCTCGATAGTATTGACCAGATTTCTTCTATTGGTCTAGCCTGAGGTTCATTACTAGGATTGTCCAACTTAGGTACAAAGTCTATGTTATTTTCATTTAACCACTATCTGGTAACTCCAGCATAATAGCATGTACAGTGGTCTTCGAAATACCAAATCTTCGGGCTAATTTTCTCTGAGAAACTCCAACTTTTTTTTTCATTGCTACCATCAGTCATCTTTCTCTTATTACACTCAAAATTCTTAGTCTACCGCTTTTCGGTAAATGAATGCATCGTATACCCTCTTCACAATTCATTATAGTATTGTAAATGGTTGACTTCCCTACATTTTGCTCTCGGTAGATTGTAATAATATCACGCTTAGGTATTCGTCGAACTATTTTGTAAATACCTTTATGAATATTTAATTTGTAAGACATTTTGCTACGATCGATTCGCAAAACTAAACTGTCATAATCAAGTTTTACTTGTGACGTTTTAGTTTCCATGTCAAGTAGGTTATACGGCATTGGGCATGAAAACGAATCATTTCACATTTTTTCAAAAACTTTAGGAGCATACGTTATTAGTCACTTTATTGCGTACGTTTATGGCGTATATTTTTATTTTATAGATCTACATTGTTAGTATTTGATTTTGTTTATATTTAGAAAATTATAATTTTGAATGATCTACACTACCGTCTCCCTGCAGATTGACAGATATCTTCAGACAACGAATAGATATCACTAGAAAATTTAGTTCTACTGGTTCTGCCAGAAATTGCTCTAGTGTCTGAATATTGGGAAATAATATATTGAGCAAATGAATAAAACATTCTGTACCATAATAAATACATAAAGAGCCTTAAACACGAAATTACTTTGTCGATTACAAAATGATTAAACAGAATTTCTAAAACTGGAAGTAATCTAATTTTGCTCAATAATCACTGCAAGAAAAAAATTGAGAAATTGAAAGTATTGTCGGCATAATTGTTATGAAACACATTTTATTATGGTGAGTTGGGGTACTTTATGGTTCTGCCATTATAATATACTAGAAAGTGCTCATTTGCTTTCCACTTTAAACTAACACCAATTCATTAGCGTACACCTCGCCCGTTAAATTACGACCGCGTATCACAGCAGGGCGCGATAAATCGTCTGCAAGATTGCAGTCCGGAAGTGGCGCGAACTTACGCAATAAACATGTTCCCAGCGACGCAATACCGGAATAACATGTCACCGCGATACGCCCGCGCAACCGCCGAGGCTCATTACTCCGAAGAACGTGCGTAGATCTGTCTTTATTACCATCTTGAGCAGCGAGCAAAAGTCAACCACCTGCATACGTATAATCAGAATCAGAAGAAGAAAGAAGAAGTATAAGTAATAATAAAAAGCTGAAGAAGAATAAGAAAATTTGTAACAATTTTTTAAAACATATTTTGTGATTGTATTAATTGAGGCGTTTATTTTAAAAACAACACAAGTACAAAAATGCACAAATCGAGTTATTAACAGTAAACGGCTCTGAAGACCAATGTCTATGCACTATCAAACCCGTTTTCTCGAAAAACAATACAAGTCGCGTGTAACAGGCCACTGAAAATATAGCAATTCTTTAAAAACGACACATGTCCATGGGGTTTCTTTCTTAAGTGTCAATATCTAAACAAAAAGCAAGAAAAATCATGAGCAAAACTGAAGAATCGTAAGGACTTAATGGGTTATTTTCAACAAAATAATTCATTTTATGAATAGTTTTTAGCTGAGCAATATTTAAGTGTTGTTGATGAGGAACCCAAACTAGACGAGGATGACAACAGTAGTGGTTGTGAAGCATTTTAATTTTCATTTAAATTTTTTGAAAAAGTAAAGTTTAGTAAACTCTATTTTGTATTTTTATTTGTTCGCATTACAAAATTTTCACCTAAAACAACACAAGTCCAACTTTCTTTCCCGTTTTTTCTCTTAGTTCACAGTTCTTATTTAAAATCATTTATATTTTTAAATAAGTTAAAATAAATACAACAGAATAGCCTGATTTATTTTCCCAGTACTTTGAGTATAACTCCAGTGGAAGTTTTTTTAAATGTCCCACAAAACTGATTTTTAGACATGTGCTCTGTTTAAAATAAACGCCTAAATTTTTCCGCCTACCTGCTCTGAAAGTTCATTTTTGGGTTCAAAATTTCGGGTGGAAAATGAGATTTAGCGGCTCTAGGGCCTCTAAAAATTTTCTGAAATATTCTCATAGATGGCAGCATACTTTTCATAAACAAATGTGATAGTGACAGATATATTGTAACTACTCTCTAATTAAAAAGTGTATTAAGTGCAATGGATGTTAGCAGCAATGAAGAGTTGGCTTACACTTCTCGATATAAGGGAAGTTGCCGCTGCCGTTACTACTAACCTAATTAACCAATCCAATTTTAGACTCAGTATGCACTCCAATATAATAAGTTTTGTAGTTGGAAACGGCCAAAAAGTAAAAAAACATTACAGAAAATACAGTACTGGTCTATATAGCAGAAAGAAGAAATAGTGCTACATTGTGGTTGAACATTCAATGTTGAAGTCGGTTCTTAAAATATAACAAAACATTGACATAAGAAAACTCATCAAAATGCAGCCGTACCTGAAACGAAATTCGGTTGATTATACAGCAAAAAAGTCAGATATTGTAGGTTGGCGGAAAAATAGCGTGTGTCCCGCAGGCCGAAAGGCTTTAGCAGCCCATCGTTTTAGCACCGCGGGCTGCTAAAGCCTATTTTCCACCCTTGATGCACAATATACTATTTGAGTCGTACAGATGCAAAACCCGCCAAGTCACTTCTAAGGCCATATTTACACGGAGCACTCAAATGTGACGCGACTGCAACTTAAATTGCAAACTAGTATCTTGACAGTCGCAGCACATGTATTCAAATAGAGGTCTGTTCACGGCGCGACTAGTTTGCAACCAATTTGCAACGAGTTTGAAATCGGTTTCACGAAACTCGATATGCTAGTCGCCGCGCAACCAGTTTCAAACGTTTCCAGGATGAACGAGCAACTATGAAATGTTAAATTCGTAGGTTAATGTTAAAATTGAAAATGTGCCACTAGGATGGCAAAACGTACTAAAACAAAAAATCCGAAAAATCGCGAAATTTTTCGAGTTGCTCCAAATGACCTTAAAGACACATGCCAAGACTAATTGGGCCCTCCCGATTAAAATGAGCACACATTCAGCTTCCTAGCCCCAGCGGTTCTCGAGATATCTACCCTCAAAGTTGGGAAATTTAAAAAAAATTGCATCATTTTGCAAAAATTCGTAGGTTAGGTAGTAACTTTCGTTAAATTCGTTAAATTTTTGTGTACCTATGCCAAAAGTAAATAACTAATGTACCATATGAAATACAGCCGACAAGAAACTTTAATTTCAGTCACTTTTGGGTAGCTCCGTGTCTGCGCTACGCGCAATTATGCGTTCCAAACTAGTTTGTGACTTCAGTTCGATCTCAGTCGCGTCACATTTGAGTCGCTCCGTGTAAATATGGCCTAACTGTTTTCGAGAAAAACAAGAAACACCTTCAGAAGGCAGTGTATACAATTTATGACGTAGGATGTATTTTTACTATGTTCTATAATGGTTTATTGGCAAAAAATGGCTATTTTAAAACATCTAGACGCATTAGGTTTTTAAATGTCAAAGATTTAAAAAATGACTTTGCGGGTTTTGCATATGAACTTAATGGACTCGGCGGGTTGTGCATGTGAACTTAAGAAACTCGTTGAACTCTTTTTGTATGTTATACGTTTGTTTTAATTTATAACGAAAAACATATCCAAAATATCATTGCGAAATCCCTTATAGCACAAGAAAAAACTTCAATAGAAAAAAAAAATCGCAAAATGTTGGGTTAGTTTATATCCTAAAATCAGTGTCTATTCCAAGATCATTGTTTCGGCAGCAATGAGTGTCATCATTATATTCTATGTGCATTTCCAAAGGTTCTTGATCAATAACCTTCCTGTAATATTGTACATTTGGTAACGCCCTCCACTCATCTCCATAATGTTTTGACAATAAATTGGCGACGGATGCCGCTTGCTGTGGATCGACAGGTATTCACAATTGCATGATGTTAGGATTTAACATAGCCATCGGCTTGTCACGTTTAACAATGGCTTGTAGAACTCCAATATCGCTCCTATAATTTACCTCGCTGCGTACTTTGACATTACCATATATCTTTTCAAAAATAAATCTTTTGGCACAGTTAAACTGAAAAAACTGATAACCGAAGTGGTAGCTTCCTTACATTGATAAGCATCCTAATCTTGTCCTAAAACCTTAATACTGGAGAAGTCTCTAATTATTTTATAATATTCGTTATTCTTCTGGGTTTGTAATCGCAGGCATTTTTTACTATTCGTTCAATGAGCCCAAACCCTCGATCGGGAGGCATGTAGGACTGTCCGACCACGAGAAATATAAATTCAATTTTGAAAATGTGATTTGGAGTTACTCAACAAAGCCACTAAGCGAGCGAGCAAACCAATAACGATGGAGTTCTTGTTTTGTACAGCGCACCCATCAGCAAAAAAAAGACGAACACTTGTAATTTCTTCAGAAAAGTCAAATTTGGAGAGAATATGAGAAGATGGCTGAGGCTATGACACTCGAGTTTTTTGGTAATTGTTGATCTGTCCACAAGTATGAAGTTACGTTTTCAATGCTTAACTTTGTAGATGATGGCCAATTTAAAACTGTAAAGTTATACAAATTGAATTGTTGTGAAAAAAAGCTGATTAGTCGGCTAGTTTGGGTAGGGCTAGATTTTTCTGACAATCTAATGAGAAACTCTGAATATTATTACAATCAGTTAGCCAACATTGGTCCTTTTTTTACGTTTTATTCTGTCACCCCCGCGAGTTTCTCTTGGTAGAGAGCTTCTTGTCAAAAAACGCCTCATTACTCCCTGGACTTTGCCTTTTTAGTATCCAAAATACTCAATAACTGAATAAAAGTATTGAGACTATTTAAATAATGATTTCATTGACTTACTGTGATCATATGCTATGACTAGTTATCTGTGATACCTATACTAACTGTGGTAACTATAATGAGTGTTGTCCGATAGACTGCTGGATCTATAGTCATATCTATACAGTTTTTTTTATATTTCAGTTATGTACTGTATGTGTGTTTAACTACTGTTTTTACGTTAAAACAGTTTTCGTATGTTACTATATTAGTGTTTCCAGATGTGAAAACTGTGATATTTTTCTTCAATAACATACTTTACAAACTATGTACCTACTTTGACTTGTGTACGCTGTACAGTTCTAAACACAATAAATATTATTATTTTTTTTTATTACTAAAAAAAATACGACAAACTTTTGCCGCTAGTCCATTATCTTTCCGAATGCTGTATTTAATTGTACGCGATATTTTCTGTCTAGTGTTATCTCCAATCATAGGTCTCTTTGGTTTGTCAGCAGTGCAATATTTATATATTATTGAATCTTGATATACTTTTTTATTGTAAAATAGATTATAAAACGCCCTTACATCGCACATTTTTAAAGTCTTACATTCCAAATAATTATTATGTTTGCATTCTAGAATTTCTGGCAAGGTATGTGCAGCATATCTGCAGAAAATACAACGCACAATGATGTCTGCTACAAATGTATTGTCACGTATTTATTTTCGATTTGAACATCGAACGGCCAGTTAAAAATATGGGTCAGGAAAATAAGGCAAAGGCGGTAATTTCGGTTCATTAAGATTACAAATGATCTTACAGCAGGGTCCTATGGGTGGTACCAGAAGCTACGGTTTTGCAGTTGCGGGGCGGCTCTGGAACGCAGAGAAAATATCCATGAGCCAAGCTCAGTAAAATACATTTCCCCATCACCAGTTAATAGTTTTTAACTAGCTAATTATTTCTACTACGGACAACTAACTAATGACTGCGAGGTGCATCTCAAAGTGAGGTGCATCTCAAGAGTACTATCGTTCCCCTTTGAAATAAGCGCGTGCTCGGACCGGAAGTTTAATAAGCAGGCTCAATTTAAATGCGATATAGACAGTGCCACACTCGCTTCAACGATCCACACCATTTCATACAGACAACTAAATAATGTATGCAAATACAGGTGCCATCTCAAAGAGTACTCTTATTCCCCTTTGAAATAAGCCGATGATAGGCCAAAATTTTAATAGACAGGCTCAATTTAAATGCCCATAAGGACAGTGCCAAGTCTCTTCTGGTATTGTCTGTGATTATATGTGCATCACAAAGATAAGCTACGCTCGGCTAAGAGTTAGGAGGCAGGCTCTATTTAAATGCCATAAAAGACAGTGCCAAAGCCCTCTCGAAGTCCACACCCTATCATACATTGTATAAACACTACATATGTGAGATCCCCGGTCCCGCTAGCGGCGCAGTATATTATGTTAATAAGTATTTTCAATCACTACTAAGGTCTAGGTAAATGTACTTACAGAATTAGGCAATAACACCTTAACACACACGGGGCACTACTTGAAAGTTAATATATGCACACCCTCTCTAGCTAATGTCTACTAGGGAACTATTCGATGCCCTACCAAGATGCGAGGGTAGGTAGGAAGATGGTGGGGAGGGACACAGCATTCTCAAGTACTACTATGGAAAAGTTTTCGGGCCTCACAGTATAAAGAAAATAAACTTACATTAAATGTTTTCGTACTTGTCTTTTATGGGTTTATGTCTATTTTCCTGCTTTTATTTGGTGGTGTTTTTGTAACAATTACAACTGATGATACTTTTTTATGCGTCCATTGGTTAAAATAGACATGGCGGACTTTGTATCTAAATGACTGCTGAAGTTGGCGGGTTTTTAGTTTAAACGTGATTTTTAAAGCACAAAAACAAAGCATTTGGCGGGTTTTAAAAGGAAATGATCGTTCCAATACGTGGAAGATGCACGCAACTACCGACTGCCGGTAATAACTCAATTTTTGTATTTTTGTGACTTGGCGGTTTTTGCATCTATACAACTCATTTATTTAATCAATTACCATTTTATCATGCGGTGTTGGCATTTTGTGTACAGTGTTATTTTATATACATCCCATTTGTCCTAATCTACTTTTTACTATTTCTTTTTACTTTTTATTTACATTTTTTTTCCATTTATCTCTATTTCTTGCTAGTTTCCTTGCTTCTGCTTCTGACATTCCTTTCTTTTCGAGTATTTTAATAACTGTTTTATTTCATCCTATTCTGGATCTTCCTCTTTTGTTCTTATCTATCGTCTTCGCTTCCCACGTTCTTTTTACTTGAGCCCTTTCATTCATTCTTATTAAGTGACCCCACCATCTAATCTGCCTCTTTTCTATGTACCGCTGTATAGTTTCAACCTCCAAGTCTTTCCTGACTTCCTCATTTCGTAGTCTGTCCATTTTTGTTTTCCATGCTACTCTACTCAGATACTTCATTTCAGCAGCTTGGATTCTGCTTACACCTCTTTTTGTCATTATCCATGTTTCACAGCCGTACGTTAAGATACTCCGGTATATTGCTTTGTATACATTTAATTTGGTCTTTCTCGTTACTTCTGTTTTGTTTATTAGTATCTTATTCATTTGGCAGTATACTTTTATTGTCTTGCCCATTCAGGTACTTATTTCTTTGTCATTTTTTGCTACCTGTGCGTGATGGTATTTATAATATTTTAAAATATACTTATTAACACAGATAATTTGAAGATAATTTTTTTATTTTCATAATTTTCAAATCGCTATAGATAATAATGAATTTTGATGGTTTGCCTATTTCGATGTGATTTACGAAATTTAATATGAAAATCTTTGAAATATGTTTCATTATCCTCCGTATCTTCATTCGGATTTAGGAGCAGTCGTCGAATCCACTGGTGATCTTGGCTGGAATTAAGGACGCAGGATTACGGACGGCCCTGGTAATCCCCGTCGAAGTGATAATCGGACGGTCGGCGATTTAACGGTTAATTTAAATTTATGGCGTCCTCCTTCCGGCAGACCTGGAGGTGCGATGGGGGGGGGGGGGGCGGCTTTAAATTTCATTACTGCAAATCGCATCGGACGGCCGGAAACCGGATTGGAAAATTGCAGAACCGAAGGGGGAAAATGAGGGTTTTATCTCATAGTAATTACGGATAATCCGGATTAAAGTTTTTCATTCATCCCCCGCACGGACGGCAAGCGGATTATAATTAAAAGTGCATTAACGGCGATTATTAGTGCGCCAAAAACCCATTTAATTAATTAATTTGAATTGCGGGCGATTGCGATTTTATGAGCCAGACGAGCTTATTTTTCATACGATTTACACGAATTTGTTGTTTTATTTCAGCACATTATTTTTAGTTTGGTTCGCGTTTTCAGCGAACTTTCGGGTAATTAAAAATATTGTGGTCTTGATTTAGAAGCTCTCCAACTTTTATCATAATAAACATGTCATTCATAAAATCAGCCATACGGAGGCACACACATGATAGCGTTTTTTCAAGGGCAAAAAAACTCAAAATATATTTTTTTCAATGTGACAAAGATGTTTGTTTATTTGTGAAGGGATAAGCGCATCTAGAATTTAGATGATTTCTATCAATGATGACTCCTATAATTTAGAGTTCAAATTTTTGACGATGACTAAAACGGACAAGTGGTGGAATTTTGGCGCTGATTAAAGATTTGAATTGAAGAGTCTAATACTTCTCAAGTTGACCGTTCAAAGTAAAATAAAAAATTAGAATGATATCCTGGAAAATTGTCGTGCACGGTGGAGGTGCCGGGACAGTTGTGTAACGTCGAGTAGTATTATGGATTTTCCGAGCGTTACTCCACGTCCTGCGGTTCGATTCGTGTCAGGGGCGCTTAAAAAATGTGTGCACGTCGCATGTTCATGATTTTTTTCAGCATCGCCCGACGGCCGGTGGGGAGAAATTAAAAGCACTTTATTTTACGGCCGAGGGAATTCACCGCACGTGGCGAGCCATCGACATTGTACAAAATGTCCTGCAGCAACGAGTATTGGTAAAGTACATTGTGCAGTGTACCAGTAAACTTTCATATTACAGTGCATGTACAATGTCATGTGCAGTGATTTAAACAGTAATAATGATATTTTTTCACTATCAATCTAGTAACAAACACTTCAATGTCACCTTTTACGAAGTAGGTTGATTTTACAACATGATTTGTGGTTGTCATGACACCAGGGAAGTAAATTTACTTACTTCCCTGATACTTACTCCCCGAGTGAAATACATGCGATAATTTTATTATTTACCTATATTTATTGTAAAACTACAGTTAGAACATTTTGAAACATTAAATAAACTTTTAAGACTATTATCACCAACACCTTGAATATCAAATTGACGAATTGATGAATTAACAAATTCTTCCGATATTTCATTGTTAATAGAAACACTCATTTCTTTCTCTACCAGTTTTTCTACGTTATTGGTAGTACTGGCAGAGGTTGACGTAGATGGACGACTATTCAACATTTTATTTATAGTGTCAAGTTTCTGATGGATTGAATCTGCAACATAACTGTTTGGTATAGCGGAAGATATCTATCCTCTATGTCGTATGAGACTAAGAACATCCACTCATGCATTAGCCAATTATGTTGGAGATGTTCAGCGAAAAGCATGGCCAGTGTACAGTTCCGAATTAGAGAGCTTAAGAAATTTAGCAATGATGGAGGGAATACCATAAAATGTATTCTTTCCCACTAGCTGATTAACACATTTTCCTTTTTCATATCAAATGAAAAGTCCAGAATAATTTGCAACATCTACTTTACTTTTTGTCTTGATTGTAACATATTTTTTAAATATTTTGAGCAAACCAAAATTCTGATCATTGTTGTCAATGACACTGAATATTTTAGGAACTTTGTTCTTAGTGTTTCGAATATGTATAATGACAAAATTCGGCGTTTCTTGAATATCATAATTTCGAATGTTAACCCGCTCATCTCTACGACATGCTCCTGCAATGCCTAGTACCGCAATTACCTAAAGTTATTTAAAAGTATAACTAATAAATCCTTAAAGTAGTTTAATTTATTAAATTACCTTCATCAACAAATAAAAGTCGTCTGGGGCTTTATTTAAAAATAAATTCACTTCTTCCTTTGTAAATACGTTTGACTTTTTTGGCTGGTATCCACTATTTGTTCGTTCTATAAAAGCCATTAGTCTTAAATATTTTGTTATATCATCTTTGTCATTGATGGCGAGTGAAGTCTTTAACATCGAAAACTCACTCCATAGGCTTAATGGCGATTTTAATCTTAGGAATCGTTCCAAAAAATACGCCAACAACACTTTTTCTTCTATAGCTATGCTTTTTTTTACCATGCACCACCTTTCAATGTTTTATATGTTGCTTCATATCTTCCTTTTGACTTCACCGGATATAGTTAAAGACACGCCAAATTTGCTGTCTCCTCCACATCATAACTTGTATTCATTTTTTCAAACTCAATTTTTGTTAATTTGACGAATATGTAGGTATATACAAATATATAAATAACAAACTGACGTTTTAGCAAAGCAGAAACTACTTGATTTTTTAATTAATTTCATCACAAAAATAAAATTGTCAATTTCTAATAAATCGAAAGGATTATTATTTTAACAATAATATATATAGATACCTAGGTAGTGAAAAAACCAATGCACATTACACGAGAAGGAAGGATTTTCTCTACCTCGTCTGTTGAAACTTGGCTCGGTAAAGTAAATACCGCTACCTTCCCTTGTAAAGTAATATACTAGTAGAGGTACAGAAGCATACATTACCAATAAAGTTTTATATTAAAGTATACTTATGAAAATAATTATATTTATACTAGTAATAATAATACTTAGAATAAATTTTTTAAAATTGCATGAACTTTTATTAAACTTCTGTACATTAATTGAAATTTTATGATAATTTGATTTAAATTTTGGCAATTAAAAAAAAATGAACGAAACGTCTGAATTTTGTAGAAAGGATTTGAAAATTTATGAAAAATTGGCATTTTCTATAAACTGGCCTTTAGATAATAATATATAATTAAAAGAAAACATTTTTAATTAAAAAAATATATACAAACTTTTATACCTTAAGGTGTATAAAGTAGAGTAGCCATAGCAAAATAACGAACGCCTGGTATAAAGGAAGAACCGACGTTGTTGACTGACTTCAGACGTTAGCTTTATAGCTTAAACCGTATCCAAAGTTGTATAAGCTGTCGTACAGTCTGTATTGTTATCATGAATTTTCGATGGATTAAATTGATTATTGCCAATTTCTGAAATATAAATAACTTTTTTAAATCTTATGGAAAAGTTATAATTGTCTTTAGGAATTTTGTTTAAATTTCATTGAATTATTTGCCATTTTCTGAACATTTGATTTTGCTTCTTAGGAATAGTTTATATAGAATTTGAATAAATTTATGCAATTTTCTATAACGTTTATAATTTTTTTTTGTCATTTTATGAAGTAAGTTTTTAAAAATTTTAACAAGTTTTTGAAACTTCAGGAGTATTTTTTTTTGTAATTCGGTAGGATATTTGATAAATATTATGGAGTTTTCTATAAATTTTGTCACATATACCATTTTCTGAACTGTTATCTGTTATCTTGCTAACTTTGTTAAGTTAAAATACAGGGTGTCCAAGATAAGGCTCAGGCTAAGGGGTTCTCAGAAACCGTAAAAGTTACAAAGGCGGTTAAATAAAAAAAAATATTGCGCAATTTCAGTTTTTTAAGTTATAAAAGTAGTAGTCAGTTATAATCTGTTGAGAAAACTAGAAAATTCCGCTTACTTCCGGAGATATTCGGAGATTGCGATATCGTGTTTACGTTTTTCTGAAGTTATTTGAAAAGGTATAAAAAATAGCACTTATTCATTGCCACTTTTACAAATTTTTAGTACAACGTTTCGTTTCGAAGAAAGAATCATTAACTTTATTTTTTATATGGCCCGTGAATAAAGTACACCCTGTATTAAATAGCATTTCCTATTACGAATTCAACGATTTATATCACGGTATGATTTCTCGTGTTTTTATTCAGATAAAAAGCTTGTTAATACATTTCGAACATTTTGGTGTAGTAGGCGTTGAAAAGAACGACGAAAACAAAATTTATGACCTAATTTTATGATTTTAAGATAATGAAATGAACAGAACAATTCTTATAATACCACAGTAAAAAAATTATAAGTGTGGTTCAGAATAACTATAATGTTTCAATGTTTAACAACTATTCTTGCAAAAATTTTTTTTGTTACTCTTCTTCGTCGCCATTAAATGATGAGAACAATTATCATGTCACAGTTAAAAAATAATAAGGGTGGTTCTAAATAGTTATAATGTTTCAATGTTTATCAACTATTTTGGTACTTATTTAGGGTTAAATTAGATTATTTTGTTTTCTTCGTCGTCATCATTTCGACGCCTACTTGTTCGAAAATTAATGTTTCGAAGAAAATGTTCGAAATTTATTAACAAGCCTTTTTCTGAATAAAAATATTAGAAACCATACTGTGATATAAATAGTTGAATTCGTAATAGGAAATGCTATCTAATACAGGGTGTACATTTTTACAGGCCATATAAAAAATAAAGTTGATGATGGTTTCTTTGAAACGAAACGTTGTACTGAAAATTTGTAAACGTTCTTTGTAGAGCTAGAAATGTGGCAATGGTGCCTTTGGTTTTCTTATACGTTTTCAAATGACTTAAGGATCGAAATCGCAGGATTTCGGATTTTGTCGAATATCTCCAGAAGTAAGCGAACATTTTTGGTTTTCTCAAAATAATATTACTGACCACTGTATTGCGCAACTTTTTTGTAATTTAACCGCCTTTGTAACTTTTACGGTTTCTGAGATCGAATGCTCTTCGTCCTTATGTTGGACCTTATCATATCTGAAAACGAACAAAAAAAAAACTCAATAGATAAAACATTTTTTGCACTATTTGAATATAGAATACAAATTACAATACAAATTACACATTGCAGATTATTTTGGGTGTCGATAGATTTTTTTATAAATTATATCATGAAATTTCGATGGTTTCATTGATTATTGTCAATTTCTGAAAAATAAATATTTTTTTAAATCTTATGGAAAAGTTATAATTGTTGTTAGGAATTTTGTTTAAATTTCATTGAATTATTTTGCATTTTCTGAATCATTAGTTTTTGCTTCTTAGCAATAGTATGCACAGAATTTGAATAAATTTATGCAACTTTCTATAAATTATATAATTTGTTTTTGTCATTTTATGTAATACATTTTTAAAATTTTGATAAAGTTTTTGAAACTTAAGGATAATTTTTTTGTAATTGGGTAGAATTTTTGATAACATTTATGGAGTTTTCTATAAATTTTGTCACATACCATTTTCTGAAGTTAGCTGCATTAAAATATTTAAACAAAGATTCTGAATTGTAGAGAAATATAACATTATTTTTTTTAAATTTAATCAATTCCAATAAATGTTAAGTTCTCTATCATTGCCTGATATTTAGATCATATTTGCATATTTGCATATGCATATAGATTGCATATTTTCAATTTTACGGGAAACTGGTGAAATTTTTGATCAGTTGTAAAAGTGTCCATTTAATGATTACTGAATTTTATAAGCATTTTATTACGTAATTCTGCAATGCTCCAATAAGATTTTAAGTACAATTATATTAATAATTATAATATTTATTAACTGTTGAATTATGCATGAACGTTAAAGAACCCCATGTGTATGAATCGAAATGCACACACGCAAAATTTCCATATGTTATGGATCGTTCCTTGGTCAAGTTAATAGGCGGTAGCAGTGGAAATAGACAATCGTTAAAATACCCAATTAAAAACTGTTGTTTATCTTATTCAGGGCGAATTTAATGAGAGGCAAGTTTACAGTTGTTAACAGTTGACAAACTACTTTTATTTCAACAACTTACGTAACTATGGAAAACAGCGCAACAGTGCTTCGAACTCAAATAATGAGATATCTCTTACAAAAACATTTATTTAATCACAGAAATATAAATTTTAAGTAGTTCTCGCACATTTAACCACCAACCCGTACTTATACGTATAAACCTATTTTAATTGAATTGCATGTTCATTGCTCATAATTTAATAAGCAAATTACACCTATTTATAATTAAATAATCACTCCACTTTGTGAAACACTGCAACATAAACGGGTAATCAAAATAATTAGGTAAACATAAAATACATTTTGCACATTACTCGTTAAAATATTCAGCTGGCAGATTTCCAGCATCACCCGAACTAGCATCCATTATTCCGAAATTTCCTGGAAAGCGTTGCAACTTAGAGGTATTGCCTGTGTATCCAATAGTTTATATTGCACCGAAAGTGTCATTTGGTATCATACTTTCGTATGAGTTTTCATTATACAGTTTATACTTTATATCAGATATTTTCTGGGGTTATTTTGATCATGATTTGAAGAAAATTATTATTGCTTACAAAATCATTTTAAAATTCAATTATATGTTGATGTATAAACGCAATAAGTTCAGCAATGCCTTTTTATTTTTATTTAATAAAGTAAAAGATAGCGACAGATTTTCACAAATTGTGATCATTTACTTTAATTTGTGTTACAAAACGTAAAATTAAGATTTCCCATAGTTATTGAAACATAACAGCAATATTATTCAACCCTCGCAAATAAATAATATCTCATAAAACGTACAATGAAGATTCTCCGTAATTATTAAAACATTGCTGTAACATTATTCAGCCCTCGCATATGTATGCGCAAATATTTTACATTTCTTCCGCGCAATGGCGACATCGGCTCCACTTGGGCAAGCCATAACTCGTAACTAGTAGATTTACGGCGGAAAATGGATGCAGGTTTTTGCGACGTCCGTATTTCCTGCGAGCATTGTCGTTTTGCAGCGCGGGTAAATCGGATGGACTGCGAAATGCATTTTTGATATCGCCCAAAGGCTGCAGCGCTTTACAAGCGAATGCGTACACGTCCAATGCAGCGGGGCGCGAAATATCCCGGCGCATTTTTATAAATCAAACGGGAATATGAAATGCAATAACAGAGCCGGGATGTAATATTTTCAGGTGACGCCTAGAAAACTGTGCAAACCATGATAAATAGAGATTTTCTGTGGACTCAGTAAGTCAAAAATAGCTCAAGATAATTGAACAACATTTCTAAATTAGTATTTTTAGAACAAAATAATAACATCGAAAATCAGAAGCAAGTGTTTTAAGTTATCTTTAACTTAAAATATCACATAATAAATTTAATTTAATATTCTTAATAATCTTGGAAATTACCTCAAAAGGGGTTATTTTGAAAGAATAAATTATGTAAAACTTTACCTTAATTGAATATTTTTCAAATGTAGATCTAGCAGATATTTAAAAAAAATATATATTTTGATATAGTGTAAGACAAGGTGAAATTAATATTACATTTAAATATATCTTTTAACACTTCAGTTAGTGTTTAATCTTATATTTTTTATCAATTATTTTTTAAACATTAAACAACAAATATTTTGCTAGAAGTTAAAGACAATCCTAACTACATATCTTAAAAAATATATAATACATTAGTTGTTAATGAAAATAAATTTAATTATACCTTTTGACCCTTGAGTGAGATTTAACCTTATCATATTTTTTTTAACGCAATCTAAACTGCATATCTTAAAATAACATAATAAAAATAATTAGATCTTTTGACCCTTCAACGAAATCATCAAATTTTTACCTAATCCCTTTTTACAGAAAGAGCACAAAGTTACATATAAATTACCGACGTTAATTTCCTAATTCAGTCCGGAATTGGAGTCCCAGCACCTAACAACACGACTGTCAACCCGGTCGTCCTTTCACGGGGGTGCGGAGGGTTAAATGAGTATAAATCGGTCCAGAGAACAATAAAAAGCTCCGGGAAGAGCGCCGAACGGGAAGACGCCCTAAGGAAGCGCCGACACAAATCCTGGACTAATAAAACACTTTCGGACGTGTATAAGGGTGCGTCGGGAATCGGGGGAGGGGGTTTATTGCGTGGGGCCCGGGACGGCGCTGTCCCATAAATAAATCAGGAATGGAGCGATAGTGATATGGGGAATGGCTCTATCGAAGGGCAAATTACAGGAATAAAATTGCGACAAATTTAAATTAAACACGAAATTATTGCTTCGCACGCGGAATAAAACAGTTACTGTGAGGATGCCCTTATTGTTTTAAGTTTATAAGATTTATGTTTCATTCAAATGACTTAACTAGGCTAATAAATTAATAGAAAATATCGTGGATTATCATGTAAAAAAATAATAAAAAAAATAATAATAAATACATAAAAAGAGCTAATATTTTATTATTTGTATTTGTACCCTTTAGTGAGTTTCAACATTTTAAGCTTTTTCAAGCATGTTTAAAAAATATATTTGCACTGTGCACTGACATAAGTAAGTAATAAACAGTTATGCACCATGCATGCAGATTGCCGAGATAACCTAGTTTGTTAATTTTTTCACAAAAATTTAGCAAAACATGAAATATTGTCAAAATTGAAAATTATTTGTGGTTATATTTCCTTATATAAAATTTGGAGAAAAAAATGGTATTTGCTACCTTTTTTCAAAAATATGTAATTTTTTGAAATCACTATATTATTCATTACAGTTAGTAAACATAAAATATTTTATTAACGATCGACAAAATTTGAATGTTTTGTACCCAGATTTTCAGTATTTTGGTGATTCAGCCGTGATACTACTATTGCTACATATATTAACTATATATGTCTTAGAATATGAGCTTCAGTAAGATGCAAATTGTAAATATCTTAAAAATATTAAAAAATAACAGTTCCATGAACACTGGGAATAAAAGTGGACGAAAATGTTTGTGTTCCAAAAAAATGTCGAGTATATTCACATTTATATTCACCTCATCGAATTAGTTACAATTTCTTTCCGTTGTAATATTGTGGCTTGTGGTCAAAATTAAGAAAGTAGAAATCCGAAATTTCTAATTTTTGGGAAAATATATTTTATTTGGTGCTAGTAACAATGTTTTACACGAGTCAAAGTTATATGGTCTATAGAATACAAATACAATACTAAAACTAGGACACTTTAAAAATTTGGTGAACACATAAAAACAACTATACAAATAAGACGCACTCAGACATATTAAATATGTATATCACTGTTCAGGAAATCACCAAGGGAGTAAAAGGCGTTGGTAGCCAAATAGTTTTTGATGGACATTTTGAACTTTTCTGTTGGATAATTTCTTATACCCCTCGGCAGTTTGTTATATAACTTTATTGCATAGTACTTGCTACCTGTATGCATTCTTTTTAGTCTTAATTTGTTCAGACATAGGTCATCCCTTCCTCTTGTTTCGTAGATATGGTCGTGGCTAGAATAATTATCCAGGTGTTTCTTTATATGGCATAGACATTCCAGGATGAAGATTGAAGGCAACGTCAATATGCCAAGCGCAATGAAGTCCTTCTTGCAATCATGTGTGCATCCCGTTCCCGCTGCAATTCTTATTGCGCGTCTCTGGAGTGAAAAGATTCGATGAGTGATACCGGAGTGTCCCCAAACAAGGATGCCATATCTTATGTGGGACTCAACCAGTGCAAAGTAGGCACTTTTCAACTCTTGCTTAGGTAATTGATGCGAAATGTTTCGCAGGCAGAATATATTTTTAGCTAGTAATTTTGCTAGTTCATCGCCATGCTTATGCCACCTCAATTCAGGGTCTAAGTAAATACCCAAAAAGCGGATGGGTTCAATGTTCAGGGTTGACCCTGTGGTAGAGAATATCATTTGTGAGGTCTTGTTGTGATTTAACTTGAGCTTGTTTTCGCTGCACCAAGCTTGTGCTAGTTCCAGCGACTGAGCATTTTTCACTTTGAGTTTGTTGCTGTCGTTCGACACATTTACCACTGTCGTGTCATCTGCGAACAGTATCACTGCCGCGTTTTCCAATACCAGCGGGAGGTCGTTTATGTATATTAAAAATAATATGGGTCCTAATATCGACCCTTGAGGAACACCCTGTAGCACAGGTAACGCATCCGACATGCGTCCATTTAAAAATACCGACTGCTTGCGACCGCTTAGATATGATCTCATGATATCTATGCTAGTTTCATTGAAGTTGTACATTTGTAGTTTTTCGAGCAAAATGTCATGGGGAACACAGTCAAAGGCCTTGCTCAAGTCCAGAAAAGAGGCTATACAGCAGGTTTTGTGTTCGAAGCTGTCATATATTAAATCACAGAGATCTAACTGTGCATCGGTTGTTGAGCGTCCCTGTCTAAATCCAAACTGGCTTTTTGAGAAAAGGTTATTGGTGTCAAAGTAATTAACAATTTGGTCCTTCAGTAGTGTTTCCATTATTTTAGACACTGCCGGGAGCAGTGATATGGGGCGATAGTTATTAGTGTCGTTTTTATCTCCTTTCTTGTATATAGGTATTACTTTACCAAATTTTAGTACGTTCGGAAACCGCCCGCTTTTTATGCTGCTGTTTATAAGGTAAGTTATTGGGATTATGAGCAGGTCCTTAACGGTTTTAATCATATCTACGCTTATGCCATATATGTCCAGAGATTTCTTAGTTTTTAGTTTATTTAGAGCATTCCTAACCTGAATTGGTGTTACTTCCCTAAAATAAAAGATGATGTTTGATGCCGTATGGATGTGGTGGCCATTTCTAGCTACCGCATTGCCATTGCCTAATTGTCCTGATATGTTAACAAAAAATGAATTGAAGTCGTCACTAGATATGCTACAGGTATTTGGGTCTTTATGTAATAGACCTCTTTCTTTATTTATAAGCAACCAGAGCCCCTTAGTTTTATTTGTACAAGAGTTGATGAAATTCTTATTTGCTCTTTGTTTGGTTAATATAATGGTTGCTTTGTATTTTTTTAAGTATGAGTTTTTTATAGCTTTGTTTGTCTCCGAAGGATGACTAGAGCAGACCTCTTCAAGAAGTCTTAGAGTTTCTCTCATAGAGTGGAGCTCATCAGTGAACCACTTTATATTGTTATGTTTGTGTTGGCTATTGACAACTTTCATGGGAAATGACTGAAGCATTGTCTCGATTAAATGGTCGTTCATCCGACCCCATTTGATGCTGTGATCAATATCTTCCTTTACAAAATCCCAGCTTACGCTATTCAGTAAGTTGAAGAAGGTTTGCTTACCCAATAAGGTCATCGGTCGGACTTTTTTATGTGTAGATTTGCTTGGTGTCCGTATGCTCTTTATTCTAATTGACAACCCCCGATGATCTGAGAGAGCCGTTTCTAAGCCTGTCACAATTATTAGATCTCTGTCGTAGTTGGTGAAGATATTATCTATGGACTTATTATATCTGGTGTTAAAGGTAACCGTTTTGGAGAGTCCGTTTTGTAAAATGAAATTTAGACCTCATTGTTCTCAATGTCACATGTTTTGAACAAGTCTCTTGTTAAAAAAAATACGCTAACCTAGTGAACTACTTTGGAGAATGTAAACACAATTTCTATAGTTTTATCGACAATAATTATAATTTCTATGACTGACTCCTGAAAAAATAAAATAGGACAGTTAGCATGCTTAATCACCTAAATCAGATTATGTATCATCAATTTAAAAAAAAAACAGAAATATAACTCGTCAAACCCAGTCAAAATTATTCTCGAAATGTTCAATATTTGGTCAAACATAATTTTATTTATATTAAATGCAGGTTACACCTATAAACCACCAGCTGCTGTTGCACTATTATTCACAGTAAATACAGGGCGAGTTTCTTTCATTTTAAGCATTGGGATCTCTGAAACCATAAAACATAGAGATTCGGTTAAATAAGAAAAGAGTTGTGGAAAGAGTATTTTAAGAGCTTATGCAAGATATGCTATTGTTTTTTGAAAAATAAAACATTTTGAGTTATAATACAAACTTTTTTTTAGTCATAGTCATAGTTGGCTGTGACATTTTTAAAAAGGACATTTTTTTCTCTTTATAACGATATGAGATCTGCTGTACTTACTTTAATAAGTAAATGAGATGCAGGAATTTTTGTTGTATAATTTCAATAGAATTTAGTATAATTAGAATAGAAAAAATAATTGAATTCTCATATTAAGAAGAAAAAAAGTTTTCCGTGGCAAACTCTGTTTTTGCTACTCTCAATAATACAAATAGTCCTGTATCGTGTTTATTTGTCAAAGTAAGTAATAATTTTCGAAGATGGCATTTATTTATCAAAGTAAGTATAGCAAACCTTGGATCGCTGTAAAGAGAAAAAAATGTCCTATTTAAAAATGTCTAAGCCAACTAGGACTGCCATTTAGAGAAAATAAAGTTTGTATTAAAACTGAAAAACGGTGGTCTTTTTTCAAAAAACACAAGCATATGTCGAATAAGCTCGTATAACGACAACTCTTTCCTCATTTAACCGAATATCTATGTCTTATGGTTTCCGAGATCTCAATGCTTAAAATGACAAAAAACTCACCCTGTATATTACATACATAAAATATTTGAAGCAAAAATCAACATATAGTGAGTAATACAATTATACAAATAAATATAATGTCCTTAGATGCTTAAAAAATCATTGTATATTTATATTTATTATTTATTTTAATTTGTTTTTATTTAATTTTTTTATTTTTATGTGTACAAAAACGAAACTAGTAACAATAATAAATAAATAAAATATTATAAAAATAAAATTCAATTATTTCCAGTAGGTAAGTGCTTCAAAATAAAAATAAACTAAATAAATTATTCTACCTCTGTTCCATAATAAGTGAGCCATATTAGTTTGCTTTCAAACTTCACACTTGACTTGACACAAACTTGACACTTAGTTATTTTTTAAATTTCTATTTCGATATTCTTAATACACGCCAAATTCTTAATCATATGTGATATGGACGTCAAAATATTTGAGAGTTTAATTGGTGAAAAGCAACAATTAAAATTCGAATTTTTAAGCGAAAGGGTTCTAATGTTGGAAGTTTCAAACGATGAGAAGACAAAATTTAATCAACCAAAAACGAACGGCTGTTGTTCAGTTTTTACTGAAACATCAGAAAAATGGACGGCTGAAAAATGCAGCGCTGATTTTGAAAATTGAAAAATTTGCCTATAGTCCAGATTTGAATGTGCTCGATCTTATTTTTTTTTTCGTCTACGCAATCATTTCAACACCAGCATTCACCACGCAATTACTAAGAGTTAACGATGAATTTATAAGATTTGTCGAATAATCTTTCGAAGCGGAGACTAGACCTACATTAGAAAAAAGTGTTTATAAGTTTACAAGCAGTTATGAAATCGATTATAGATTGTGTCGGTAACAATAATTATAAGCTTCAACATATTAGCAAGGCAAAGCTTCATAGGGAAAATCGCTTGCCTACTATTCGTTTATACTAACATTTTTTGTAAATTATTTTGAAAAAATATATATAGTTCTTCTTAGAAATGAAAATGGCTCACTTATTTTGTAAAAAATAAACATCGGTAAAGACTCACTTATTATGGAATAAAACAAAAATCGGTCATGGCTCACTTATTATGGAAAATAAAAATCTATAATGGCTCACTTACTATGGAACAGAGGCAGTAACATGTATGATGGATAAAACCTTAAACGATTTTTTTTAAATTTATATTATATTTGTATTAGTTAAACAATTGTAGCTAGTAACTATATTTAATCTGTAATAAAATAACATACAGACTATTAAACTGTCTGCTACAAATTCATAAAATTGCAATTTACAGTCCTACATGTTTACGTGTTTGTGCTTTTATTAGAGACAATTTATCATTTTGAGAAGTCAACTCAAACTCTTCCAAAAGAATAAAATGATACTGTACACCTTAGTGTTGAATAATTTATGAATGTTATAATTTTTATTTGTATACTAAATAACAATTATTGTTATTAATCGGGAAAATATCGAAGATTATTTCAGAAATGTTGTGTTAAATAATTAATGAATTATGAATTACAGCTCAATAATTGTAATGGGGAATAAATTTGTTCTATACAATAAAATATTAAATAATTCATAAATGTTATAATTGTTTAATGCATATATTTATTTTGAAATTAAATAGTAATTATTGTAATTAATAACCAATGTATTAATTATAATAATTGTGCGTATACGAATAATAGCAGGCAATTTTAATGGTGTAATGCTAATGAAATAGTAATTTAAATTATTTGTAATTAGTTATTGATTCCACAAATTCCATGATGCTGTTTGACGGAATTTGATAAGTTAATCTAAATTAATAAAATATTATAATTAAATTGTTTACCTAGTGTGTTTTATTTGTATATTAATATTAAACTATAAAATGAAAATTGTGAAAAGTTGATAATATGCAAAATTTTAAATTAAATGGAGAAAGTAAAAATTTGTCCCACACAATAGAATTTTATTTGTGATTACAGCAAATTTCAAGCTCAAGCACTTACTTTCACATCGAGTCGTATAACTCCGCTCTCATGACGAGCTTAATTTCTGCCCGTAATCTTTTACACATCCCCATATAAACTGCTTTCAGTAGGTGTTATAATCTCTTAAGTGTTTTCTGCCGTGCAGCGAAGTTTATGAATGTACCCTTATGTAAATCCGGCAGCAGAGTCCGGCCTGAGCGATGTGCAGGCGCCAAAGCTCAGGCCTCGGTTAGAATATACACACGCATTTCCGTGCGATCATGGTTTCGTGTAAGCGAACCCCGGAAAGACAAGCACTGAAGACAAGCAAGATATATGAGATGCATAAGCTAAATAACATAATATAATACCAAATATAGCATTTGAAAGCAACACATTTACAATAATTAAAGTTTTCATATACAAGGTGTATCTAAATGCTAGTAATTACGTCACCATGTAAAATATTTGTGTTCCGCTCCAGTAAAAATAGTTCCATTTTTGACATAAGCAACTTCATTTACACTCATTAGACATGAATATGGCAATACAAGTTATCTTTGGGCTATTCTGAGTTCTATTGTGGAATTTCATATTTCACTGCTCAAATATGAAATTATTATTAGTTTCGGCAATATTTGTAGCTTCCAAACACATAAAAACAACAATAAAGAATTATTTAAACGCACGAGACATTTAAATCATTACCAAGGCGCGGATTTCTAGGTATTATGCTATACATCAGTTTTAATAGCAGACCAAAATGACCTCGTATCTATACAAATTTCAGCAAATGAAGTAACGTGACAATTTTTTTGGTGCTTTTATGCATATTTTCAGTCTTCAAGCTTATAATTGCTTTAATGCATTTTTTGTGCTTATTTCCTTATTTTTTGTGCTTATTTGCTTGTTTCTCAATTTTATAGCATAGTATTTATATTAGCTGGGAATACATTTTGTTGCACATTATTGTAATTAAAATTCAGTATTAATATTACTCCGTTATGTCTAGAGTGCTTGGTTATCACAAAATCATCAACCAAGCGAGAGTGCGTACGTGATATTTGGTAAACAAAGCTTGATTATTTCGGAGATTAACCTATTTTTACGTGCACAGAACGCATCTGGGGCAAGTATGCTATCAATTCAGTCCAATTTATCTCAATCTTCAGTGCGTTGTGCTTGTGCCTTGTGTGGATTGAGGGCATTTTTAAATCGTGTAAGTTTCTTGTATAAAATGCCGAAAGTAAAACCTTCCGTCGATGAATGAATACGTGGACATTCTGAATTAAAATATGAGAACGGCAAACTAGTTTGCTGAGCTTGTATCAAACCGGTAAGTTTTATTTTGTGTTGCTATTGGCCTAGGTACAAGCATGTATTATGTTGTAGATTAACTGCGAGAAAAAATTTAACATACACAACATATCAAAATAACAGTTCACCTGGAAAATTAAAAAAAACACAAATCTGAAAGCAGTACCCAGCAAACTATTTCTGAGTCTTTTGCGAGTTCTTCTACACAGAATAAAAAGGAATTTTACTTTGATTTATGCAATACGATGGTATCTTCTAACATTCCGTTAAAAAATTAGATAATAGTATGTTTAAATCTGTTTTACAAAAATACACCGGTAGACATATTCCTGCCGAATGAACCATTCGCAAAAACTATGTCAAGCAAGTATATAAACACACTATTGAGGAAATAAAAAAGATAATTGGCAATAATTACATATGGTTCTGTGTAGATGTAACTACTGATTCTGATCTGTACTGATGTGGTCGGTACATCGCCCATTGCATTTTGCCCAAAAATGCCCATCAATCAATTTTTAATTAGTTCCAAGTAGTTATTTAAATATTAAAATTATTATTAATGCTTTCTGATGCCGCTGCATATATGTTGAAGGCATATTTTAATTTAAAAGTATTTTATGAGCAATTAATGCATTGCACCTGTTTGGCACATGGTTTTAATCGAGTTGCTGAAACGATTAGACTGCAATTTCCCCTGGTCAATGATTTGATAAAAACCGGGAAGAAAATATTCCTAAAAGCTCTACTGAGGGTTGAAATGTTTAGGGAAAGAATGCCAAATGTACATTTCCTCCGGCACCGGTTATAACTAGATGGGTACGTGGCTAGACGCTGCCTGCTATTATGCCGACCATTTCGATTCATTTAAGCAGCTTGTGGTAGAGTTTCCCGAAAATGTGTCAGAGGCAATTGAAGAATGCCACAAAGTTCTTAAAGATAGGAGGGTTATACAAATTTAGCATTCCTAAAAATCAACTACAGTTTCGTGAGCAAAGCGATTGATAAACTCCAAGCACAGGACACAACTTTGGTAGAAGCGGTTCAAATAGTTCAAGATTTTAGAGACGACGTCTCAAACGTACGGTGATCTATAGGAGAGATTATTAAAAAATAATGTGATGCAGTTTTGTCAAAAAATGAAGGGTTTGGCGAGTTTCAAAAAATATCAACAGTTTTAAAAGGAGATTTCGTGGAAGATTTGCTGATAAATATTACAATTGTTCCCAAATTTAAATATCCACTGATTACAAGTGTGGATGTGGAGAGAAGCTTTTCTCCCTAAAAAATGTGCTCAGTGATAGGAGAATGGGATTTTCCGTTGAAAATTTAGAAAAACATTTAATTATTAGTTCATTTAAAAATAAGCAGTAATCATTATTTGTTATTAATTATTATTGTTATTAATATTAATCACCAAAACCTATGTTATTAAAATGTTACTTTTATCTACCTATAGTGCGTTCTTTTTAATAAAATTATGTTTTGTTTTTCTGTATTTTCATAAAAAATAAAATATGCCTTTTCATGCTTTTTCTGCGTTTTGTGCTTATTCTAATCTTTATGCTATTTTATATGCTTATTTTCTAAGATGTTATGCATTTTTAAGCTCTTATTTTGTAATTTTTTATCCTTATAAATCCGCGCTTTGCTCATTACTCATGAAGATTAAAAGACTCATTAAAAGCTATCTTCATGCAATTCAAATTTATATTGTATCAGTTGATATTTGACTACTCAAATACTAAATTATTATTAGTGTCAGCAATATATGTGGTTTCCAAGCACATGAGAAGACTAAAATGAAGAATTACTTAAGAGCCCACGACTAATTTGAAATGTACATAATTTACATAGACTTACTTTTAAAATTGAGGGCATTTTTAAATTGTGTGTACATAGAAATAACCAGATATGTATGAAAACGAAGTCCTCACAGGTAACATCCCCAAGTGGGGCAGATTACTCCACGGCACAAACAAGGTGTAAATTGAAAATCATGCAGGTATTAATGAAATAAACGAACTGCGACAAATCTAATAATTTCTCCGCCTTAAATCTGACAATGTTACAAAATGTTTTACTATTGCAAATTGAGGACTAGTAGGCAATAAAACAATCACATACAGTTATTAAAGTAATCAAAGTAAATGATTTAATAAACAAAACATAAAAAGACGTAAAGATTTAGAAAACATAATTAATAAATAAAATGTTAAAAATGTGTACCATTTGCTTATAAACACATTTGAACTCGTCTACTTTTATTGTTGAAAATGTTGATTAGCATTTGAGAAATTATGGTTCGGGAAACATTTACGATTTCTGCCAGTAACTCTTTCAAAGTACGCAGTCTTCTTTGGAAAACTCTATCTTTTAAATATCCAAAAATTGAGTAGACCAGTGGAGTTAGATCTGGAGAGCGTGGCGGCCAGAGTCCTTGACTAATTAGTCTATTATCAAAAAAATCTTGCAGATAGGCTAACGTTACTCTGGCTGTATGAGTTGTTGCACCATCATGTTGGAAATATCCGTTCTGCAATTCTTCATCATCTAATTGGTCTATGAAAGACTTGACAATTTGTTGCAAATATCTCTCACCGTTTATTATGTCATTAAAGAATATAGGCCCAATTATTCTATGGCGAGACACAGCCAACCAAATTCCAACCTTCTATACTTTTGTGAATTAACATATTATGTTCCACCATTACTCATAGGTGGAACCAAGCTTCATCACTGAGGCTTGGTCATTATCTTATCTGGCTTTATCTTAATATTTCAACATGAAAGGAAATTAACAAATAATCAAGAAACTCGAGTCTGCAGAATTCTAAATAATTATTAACATATTTTACTTTTTTTAAACTTTGCGAAACGAATGGAAATTTGGTGGCTCAGCTCAATTCACTGGTATTTCCCGACGTAACGTCGCCGTCTCCCCGCAGGTGTGCCTTATCGGTCGACGTTAAGGTAATCGGGGTGGATGCGGCGCCTCCCGCCGAACAAGTTTTCACCGGGGTTGGTGACAAGCCGACAAAGGCCGCAGCTGTATCTCGCGACCCGCACAGCTACAGCAGCACACATCCCACTGATAACGCTCCTCTACGTGGCTTGTCTCGGACAATTTCACCCGGCAGAAACCAGGTTAATTCCGGCAAGCCAGCACAGCGTACAGATAAACACAGCACAAGAACAAAGCAAAGTGTTTGTAGAAATAAATTGCTTTTGTCAGATTAAAAGATATCAGAGACATACAGATATGAAATTGGTATCAACATAATATTCTACTTGATACAATTATAAATCTCTATAAATTAATAGAGGAAGCCATAATTCATAATATACAGTGTGTCGATAACTGGATCACCAAAGTAAAGCATCACATTTTAACACCGCAAAAGACAACTCTTTTGGGCTTCGTTTAAACTTTTAAAGATATTCCATTAAAATAAAATCATAGTAATACGTGTATTAGGTGTTAGCTGATAATATATGATGTTAACAAATTACATTTTTCTAGACATAGTCTGTTATTTTGTAAGTTTTTCATATCTGTTGTGTCACAAAATGCAGTTAAGCATGCAGATATTGTTTATGTTTACGGGCATTGCAATCAGTTATTTAGGGCCCTAGACAAAACAAATTTAAACCCCCCCTTTTACACAAATTAATTAAAAAAAATATATGTATAAGAAAACAATCAATTTAAAGTGACATATTAATTCATTATCAATTGCATAAATGTTACAAGTAGACTACAAAATCAAAATTTAAATTTTTAAAATTTATTTTCGTACCTTCTTCCTACTTTAAATTTCTGTTTAGGATCTTATGGTACCTAGTCTTGAGCTTAATATTCAAACTGCCATTTATGTCTCCTTCTTCTACATTCATCAGGCTCAAATTTGGCATTTGTATCTAATTCTTATGCAATCTCAGTAGCATAAATTAAAACTGGTTCAAAACCATTATCACTCCTACATTTTAAGAGGCAATTCTTAGTCACTTGAAGTTGTTCTGAAGCGGAATTTATAGCAGAATCCTCTTTTTGTTGTATTTTGCTTGTTCAACATTCACTTCATTGAGAATTTGTACCAAGTGACAAGGGACACCATAAACTTGAATTTACAAATTGCATCAGCAAGAGCCTTTGCATCCATTTGGGAAGTATTACCAGATGAATTATTTAGTCTTAGGTCATCAAAAATCTCCAATAAAGCATCATATATTGCACCAAGCTGATACCTTATAGGCTTCAAAGCATTACGCCTACTGTCTCATCTTGTTTCTTGTTTTAATTTTCGAAGTGTAAATTGCTTTTGTCATGAAGCTTTAAATGTTCGCCTATATGTTTCCAATCACTTAAACCGTATTCATCACTTAATTTAGTAATTCTTAATGAATTTTAAATATTAAATATTTTTCAACAAATACAAAATACCAAGTTTTTTGATTTTGAGTACAGAAGTCAATCTCGTTCATTTTTTTCTGAATTTTGTAAAATACGTATAAAATTTTCTACCAGATTTTTCTCTAGGATAATCATTAAGTTTGTTTCGTTAAAAACTATGTCCGTTTTCTACTAAACTTTGAATTTAAGTAGAAAATCCATTTGACCATAAACCTGGATCGTCAGGATATGTATACAAGTATACTCATCTTTGCTAAGTTCAATTTGTACAGTTGGATCAGTAGTAGCAACGGGAAAATTGAGGTCTTCAAAAATATCGTCTCTGCTTGTTGACGGAACTGGATTCTCCGTCTGTATACTAGAAATTACAGTGGGTATAGGCACAGCTGTAGACTGCAAAGCTTGATTTTTTTATTGCAAAAAATAATTCTAAATCTGTTGAACTAAACTGAAGAAATTAGTCGCTACTCGGCAACATTTAGAGGCATCATTGACAACTAAGTATAAAGAATATGCATTGCAGGGAATAAAAAAGGCTCGTGGGTTTATGTTTTGAATTCTGTTTTGTACACCTTATTATTTTCCTTTCAAATTACTTCTATTATCATACCCTTGCCCACGGAGATTTTCAATTTGTAATTCCATTTGCTCGAGCTTTTCAATTAAAGTTTCTGTTATGAATGCCCCAATAGTTTCGTCTAATGGAATTAATCCTAGGAAATGTTTTCTTATTATTACTGCAGGCTCGAACATCTCACTATCTAACGGTTTGATAATATCAACAAAACGTATAATCATAGTCATCTGTTCAATATGACTAACGTTTGGTGTGCAATCCAAAATAATTGAGTATTATTTTGCCGATTTCACAAGTGACAAGATTTAATTTTTTTATAGCTCCTGCTTCTGGTATAAGTTCATTTTGAATATATTTTCTCAGGTAATGAACTATAATTTCTTAATTTTTTATTCTGCGCAAATGTTCGTTCATTGCAGGGTCAAAGAGGGCTAGATTAAACTTAAAAAAATTACCGTTGTTATTGTACAACTTTTCATTTGTTCCACAAAATGCTAAGTTTTGGGTGGCAAGTACTATGATCAAAGCAATCTAAAGCCTTGTTTACATTTGGAAAGTTTACTGGTGGAAAGTACTTGCCGCCAGTACACTAGCGATGTGTAAACCAGAAAAACGTCTTACTTTCTCGTTTAAACTAAACTAGAAAGAAACTCTTTTTTGACAGACTGGTTTTTCTGGTTTACACATCGTAAGCTTACTGGCGGTAAGTACTTTCCGCCAGTAAACTTTCCAAATGTAAACGAGGCTAAACATTCCAAAATTTGTCGCCAATATTGTACTTCTTTTTTGATATTTTGGTGGTTAATATTATTAATTGTTTTTTCTTTAGATATGCGCATATCAAGTTCTTTCTAAGTCTGAAAGTTGTCTAAATGGAAAGTATTCCTTTTAAGTGAAGATAGAATTACTCCAATATTTTCCCTGTCTTTTGATCCTGATTTTTCTAGGATTGACGAGCGGTTTTTGTTAAATAACTTGCAGCAAAAACAAAAAACCGCATCAGTTAGAGTTGTATATATAAACCATGAACGGTATACTTCTTCACCATTGGCTGGTTTTCTCTTATAGTGAATTGGAGAAAATCTTCGATTTTTGGAATTTTTGGGAATATTATATGTAATAATTTGATGTGATGGATTTTGTAATAAAATCAGTTTCATGGATCATTGGAATCTACATAATTAATCGTGGTACTGGTACTGGATCCAATTTCATGAGAGCATTCGCTTTGCATCATAATATCAAACTCTGAAACACCTTCTTCTCTCTTTTTTTTTTAATACCTTCATCGGCGTGATCTGACATATTTTGTTGTACATATAATTGTCCTACACATCTATCCAAGTCGCTGGTGGCGGAAACATCATGACTTGATTAGAAAAACTTTAACAGTCGACCATTTTGCTTCTCACACTCTTAAGCTCTCAGAGTTTTACGCTTTCGATTTTGAAATCCCGATGGCTTTTTTTTTGACATTTTAAAAGTAATAGTGTACCACTATAAATAATATTAAAATATTTGAATACAACATAGTGATATTTGTCATTAATTTTACCAGCAAAGAAGTGGTTAATGTTTAGTCATATGAAGGATAACAAAATATGCGATAAAAATTGTGATACATAAACAATAATATCGAAAGGTGCGTTCTCGCAGAAATAAAAATCAAAATTGCACGTATTTTAGAACGCCGCGTCAAGCGCTGGAACGATCTCTATATCAACATTAAAATAAGTTAACCATCTGAAATATTCGAAATTAAAAGATTTGTACAAGGGTCGTTCAATAAGTAATGCCCAATATTTTTTTTCTTAGAAACTATTTATTTAAAACTGTTAAATTTTGGTGACAATATAGCTACATGCTTCTTCTACACGTACTATTTTTCAACATAGTCTCCATCAACTTGTACGGTCTTACGCTAGCGTGAGACAAGTGCCTGTATTCCCTGCCGGTACCAACTCTTGACCGGTGCGCGAAGCCATGTTTTCACCGCTCTCATCATCATCATCGAAGTGTCTTCCACGCAAAGCGTCTTTAAGAGGTCCGAAGAGATGGAAGTCTGACGGTGCCAGATCAGGGCTGTATGGTGGATAGGGCAATGTTGTCCAACCCCATTTTGTGAGGTGTTCCTGGGTTCTGAGACTTGTGTGCCGGGGTGCATTATCGTGCTTGATCAAGATTTCAGCCGTATTCTTGTCATGCCTAACACGCCGGAAACGTTTCTTGAGTTTGTCCTAGGTCTTCACGTATGCTTCGGAATTAATGGTTGTCCCTCTTGGCATCACATCAACAAGAATGATTGCAATCGCCTTGCAATTGCAATTGCTTTCTCTGCAATCAAGAACTGAATCACTGCTCGCTGTTTGTAACAGACGCTATTTTGAAAATCTTAAAATCTTGAAAATATCTTATTATATTACCCTGTCTATACAGGGTTATTCACGCTATACGGCACGGAATATTGTGGCCAAAATACTTGACTTTCAAAAAGTTTAACTTCTAGGATATATTGGGGATCCATTATGGTTACTTTTTAAAATTAATTTCATATTACATAGGGTGTTCCAAAAGCCCTAAAAGTATCAAAGTTGTGTTTATTTAAATGGCACCACGTGTATAACTTTGTATATTTGAATTTGCCCCATATTAGGCTTTATAAATCCGTTTAGCTTTTGCTCCAATTCGCTCTAACAGTTCAAAAGTTATTTATTTTTTTATGCGTTTGCAGGCACTCATTCAAAAAATTTCAGGGCACTTGGTTTTCGGGATATCAGGTTAGGACTTTGCTTGTGTCTAAACAACTGACTGGGGTATCATTATTTTCATCAAATGTGGGGCACGTGACTTTTTTCATTGAATCAGATTTTGGATAGCACATGACATTGTCAATAGAATAATTAATATTAAAAATTCTGTTGGGGCAGCACGTGATGTTCTCCAATGATTTATTAAGGTGAAGAATCCGATTCCAGCAGCAGATCAATTTTCTCGAAGGTATATTCATTTGCAAGAAACATATTGGGGTCAAAGATATGGATGAACAGCAAGGTGATTTCGGAAACCGTAAAAGTTACAAAGGCGCTTAAATTTCAAAAAACTTGCACACTTTAGTGGTCGATAATATTTTATTAGGAAAACCAGACAATTACGCTTACCTCCAGAGATATTCGAAGTCGAAGTCCAAAATCTTGAGATTTCGTTTTAATTTTTTTCGGATGTTATTTGAAAAGTTATAAGAAAACAAAAGGCACTTTCTCATAGCCACTTTTTTATCTCTTTAGCTAAATTAATTTTAGGTACTTATAACAAAAGTACCTGTTTTGTTGCAAATACTATCGTGATCGTAGAAAACGACTACAGCGAAGTGTATTTAGAGACTTCCATTTAAGAACAATCAGTTGTGTAATACATATTTCGACAGTATTTGTCAACCTATAAAACATATTTTGACACAGTTCATTTTGAAGCATGCTTAAATTAACTGAAACTTTGAGTGTAGTCATTTTCTACAATCAGTAGAAACCTAAAATGAAGTTTTTTCAGACGAATCGTTGCCGTTTCTGGACGAGGCGTAGCGTACCGTAGCGGAGTTTGGAATAGCAGTCCGAAGAAACTTAATTTAGTTACGTGATACAAACAATATTTTTGTGTACGGTATGTCCCCGGATTGAGTTTACAAAAGGGATTTTTTTAAATTTTTACTTTTCTGTAAAAATGTTATAGGAATTATAATTCCTGCTTGGTCTGAAACTACCAGTTCAGTTATTGAAACTTTGATTTATTTATACAGGGTGTTGGCAAAATCAATTTTTTTAAATCTTATTTTGACACTTATATATTTACTATTTACAAAAAGAATTTAAAATTACATTTACCAACATTTTAGAAAAATATAGTCGTTCAAACAATCCCCCAAATTCAGAAAATAATTCTGAAAATTTTAAAAATCGCCTACGATAGGCATTTGCATCGATAACTATTGAAAAAATACAAAACAGTTTTTAGGAGTTATACACCAGGCTTGAACTGTGTGAAGAAAATGGTGGGGGATTGTTTAAATCATTTTATTTTTCTAAAGTGTCAAAATTAGATTCAATTTATTTTTATTTAGCCAATTTGCGTAAAGTGTCACATTGTCACAATTTTATTATTGTAAAAACGGATAATCTGTAAAATGCCTGAGACCTGTGTCCTTTGCTCTTTGTTATTTTTCTTGGTTATGTAGATCGAAAAATTGACGTTTCGGTTTTACAATATAGTGCACGGATTGCCATAAAACATTCCTTGTGTGGCTGAATTTAAAAGCGAAGTAAAATAATATATCACATCGATATTAATAGATTACTACGTAGGTCAAACCCTAACTAATATGTTACCGACTATAATCTATTATTACAATACAGTATAGTATTGATAAATTAAGCATAAATACAAATTTTTACTGTTACAACGCATTGCAAGTAATTCGGCTGTTCAATATTTCACTGTAATTTTAAATAGAGAATAAAAATAAAATCATCCTCTCAATGTCTAAAATCTATATAGACAAGTGCACATCGTTGCCTCATACGTGAAGCCTTTGACTCCAACTAAAAACTAAAACGATTTCTATACACGAATATTTAAGCTCTGCCAGGAGAAATGTTACATAATAATGTTCTTTACGACTTAACTATTACCATTTGGAGTTCGCTTTGCAAGAAAAAGCGCCCATTCTCGAAAATATTTACTAGAATTCTATTACAAGACCGCGAATAAGTCAGGGCGGTTGTCGTTCGTGGGGGCGGCCGTGGAAAAATCGCGCTCCGGATTTGAATGAATCCGCCGTTTGCATGCGAACGGCGGCCGTCCGATCCCGCAATAGCGATAACAATATTATTATTATTATTATTGCGGCGATTTCATGGCGCTAACCGCCCCCGTCGGCCGTAGCATTTCGCCGCACGCACGCACACATGCAGACACATGACCTGGTTTCTGCCCCCGTGGGGCGGCCACGGGGAGGCTTCAGCCAGCCGGGGATCCCTGGCGGAGCTGTTAAACGCAACTATTCGAGAGGAGGCGGCTCGGCCCTGGGAAAGTTTCGCAGTTGAAGTTTCTCGTCGGGGGGTGGCTGTGGATTAGTAATCTGCTTCGGCACAGTTTCACCGAAAAGGGTTCGTTTGCTCGAGAAACGGATCCGGCCGCGATACCGCTGGTGATGGGGTTTTGTATTTAAAGAGGGTTGATGAGATAATAAGCTTCGGAGTAATTGCAAGGGTTTTACATATTCTTCAATATTCAAACAATTCATTCACAAATATGTACATATTACGCATAAAGCAAATTTTACAAATGAAAATTTAAAGTTTCAAAATTCGAAATCAATGCACATGTAATTGATTATAACATTAGTATTAATTATATTTTTTTAGTGTTTACTCTTTAGGAAAATTTTGTTCATATAAAAGACTACATCCGAATTTTTCTATGTTAATCTGAACAGTAAAATACTCGCGGGCTGATAAAATCCATTTGAATCTATTATAAATTAGTTGATTTTGCTGTGAAATAACAGAATCTATTTACTATTAAGCACCATATTTTTCTGTCAACAAATGGAAGCTGTTACAAAGTTTACTGCAAAATATTTTAATTACATTAAAAAAAATACAGGTGTTATACAAAAGCAGTAGATTCTATTATTCTAAATCATTAGATTTTGCTATAAAATAATAGATTCAGTTATGGAATACTACGATTTGGTATAAAATGTTATAGTCCAGGAGTGACGAACCTTTTTCAGTATGCGTGCCAAAAAAATACAATTTATTTTTATAAAGTTGCTGACGTGTCAAGCTATTGGTAATATTAAAAAGTACGTAAAAATACGCACAGGTTACTTTGTTAGTATCACTTAGATTTATTTAGTAGTGACTATAGTTTCGTTACTACTAAATAAATCCAAGTGAGACTAACAAAGTAACCTTTGTGTGTTTTCTGCCTATTTCACAATGTATCACAAAGTAGAGCTGCCAAGCGTTACTCATCTTATTAAAAAATATAATTATTTCATGAATTAAATAAAATACAATTATTTCAAATCAAATAAAAACAGACGTTTGCAGAATTTTATTAACAAAAATTAAAATCAACAATAAAAATCTTAAAGATTAAATTAAATAATATCAAGTTTAAGTTAATTAATGCGATTTTTGTTGTTGCATCTTGGATGACAAATATGTAATGTCAGGTTCATAATTCGTCACTTTTAACAGAACGCACGCCGAGCTAGATTTATTAGTCATTCTATTTCTCAAACTGTCCTTTATAAAATTCATTTCTGAAAATAATGACTCGCAAGCATATGTGGAAGAAAAAATTGACAATATAGCAGTCGCTAGTGTCTTTAAACACTTAAAGGTTTCGGGGATGTTATTCCAGGTTTTCAGTTTGCCCTCTTCTGCAATATTTTTAATTGTACCCAAAAATCGATCTTTTTCAATAATTCCCAAAACATTTCTCGAATCTATAAATCATTGTTTCCATATTGAACTCGATTGAAAATCAGTTAATTGCAATTCAACTTCATCTAAATTTAGCCATTTAAAAATTTCCAGATTATAAATATCTGGTGATGTTGTACCTGGATTTATAATAAAATTCGAGGTTTCTGCAAATTGTCTGCATTGGGTAAATCTTGAGGAATATTCCTCAATAACTGAACAATTGCGGAGAACCCCTGTGTGAATTTAACTTGGTCCGGTTTTTCATAACATTCTACATCTGCAATGAATTTAGATTTGGAAAATATTTAAATGTGTTGAATATAAGGTCGCAATTAATAGAATATAATTTACTCGCAGGAGAAGTGAGACTTTTCATGGCGCGCCTGAGTTAATAGAAGGCAAGCCATGAAAAGTCACTTCGCCTCCCAGCGAAATATACATTTTTTTCTTTCTTCAAACGTACTGCAAAATATGAAAACTCGTAATTTTCATATATAATTTTTACAAATAAATTTAATTTCAAAGAAAGCGTCGTATGGTTTTTTGTTTTCTTGACAGAAACTATTTCAGCATTTGACAGAGACAGTGATAATTTTGGTAGAAGAAATCATTTATAGATTTAATCTATTATTAGTGAAAGCAATATATCTACATGAAAATAAGAAACGAAATGCAAAATACGATATTTTATTGATATTTAATGTAATTTATAGTATTGCTTCACGTTTATTTAATGTTGCCATGACAACACTTTCCCTTCCGCAGACTGGAAAAGGAAAAGTAAAACTTCCGCTGGCGGAAATGTGACATTTTTCCACAGTCAACTGAGTTAAATATTGACACGATTTTCTAACGTTTGAAGAAAAAAACTTGACTTGACTGTGGAAAAATGTCACATTTCCGCCAGAGGAAGTTTTACTTTTCCTTTATGAGTCGCCGGAAGGGAAAGTGTTGTCATGGCAACATTTAATAAACAGAGCAATACTATAAATTTCATCATATAACAATTAAATATATCAGTGTTTTGCAATTCTTTTCCTATTTTCTGGTAGATATACTGCTTTCACTAATAATAGATTAAATCTATAAATGGTTTCTTCAACAAAAATTATAATTGTCACTGTCAAAGTAGTTTCTAGCAAGAAAACAAAAAAACATACGATGCACTCTTTGATATTAAATTTATTTGAAAAAATGATATACAAAATTACGAGTTATCGTATTTTGCACTACGTTTAAAGAAAAAATAGTATATTTAATGGAGGCGAAGTGACTTTTCATGGCTTGCCTTCTATTACGCGCCTCACTTTGTTCTGCGCGCAACTCAAGCGCGCCATGAAAAGTCTCACTTCTCCTCCAAGTAAAATAATATAGTATTAATTTGGCTTCGAATGCTTGGATTAAATTAAACATAATAATTACAGTCTGGTTAACATCTTGCAGTTTAACATTTAATTCATTTAAATGTACACAAAAGTCACTAAATAACAATAATTTCAAAAGCCATTCGACGACGATTAATTGACTATATTTTTCAATAATTTTCTCTTATTAAAAAAAAGAGTCTAACTTAGTCTAAACACACTACAAATCTTTGTAAAACTTTACCACGCTAAACCATCTGACATTGTTATACATGAGTAATCCACTGTACACTGAGTTTAATTAATTTAATAATTCTAAAAATTTTCGTTTATTTAAAGCCCGTGCAGACATAAAGTTGACTATTTTTGTTACATGGTTCATAACATCTTCCAGTGATTTAAAACTCGCCTTCGCACATAATACCTACCGGTGTATAATGCAATGGAATCCCAGAATTAGATGTCCAATGCGCTGGGCAAATAGAGTGACAAAGCCATTTTTTAGTGCTGTCATACTACGAGCACCGTAACTATTTACAGATACAATCTTGGAAATATCTACTTCTCTTTCAGCAAGTGCATTTATAACACCGTTGCAAATATCTACTCCTGTTGTTGTCGTTGCTAAAGAAGTAACTATTTACTGATACAATCTTGGAAATATCTACTTCTCTTTCAGCAAGTGCATTTATAACAGCGTTGCAAATATTTACTCCTTTTGTTGTTGTTGCTAAAGAAGTAAAACTTATCAATTCTTCTTTGATTTTATATCCCACACAATATCGAAGAAAAATTGCTAAGCGAGCTGATCCCGTTATATCGGTACACTCATCAAAACAGAGAGAAATTAAACTTGAAGATTGTATGTCTACTTCTTGCTGATCAGTGACAGTTTCAGACATCTCCAAGATTCTATCCTTTACCCTACATATTTCCAGCTAAAGGGATATCTTTAATTCTTTGAATAATTTTTTCTTCATTTTCAAAATCTTCGAAAAGAACTGATGTGGATTTTAACCAAGCTTCCTTCATATATGCCCCATCACTAAAAGGTTTCCCGTGTTTGGCAATAACGTTCGAGGCATAAAAACTAGCAGCAGTTATATTTGAACGACCGCCAATAAATTTCACTAAAGAAGTGGATTGAACATTTCTATTTTTAATTGCTCGAGCAATAAATTCTTCCTGTTGTTCTTCCTTACTTTTTCAAAGAGCGATTTATGATTTGTCCGATAATGTCGTTTCACTGAGGATCTTTTGCATACCTATAACTGTGCCGGAACATAAAATGCATACTGTCTTATTATCTTTACTGTTCATGCCATATTATTCAGTCCACGAACTTTGAAAATCTCTGCTGCTTGTTGAGTCATCTTTTTTGGTTTTCTTTTCACTGGCCATTACAAATAGATCTGCAACAATTTATTTGAAAATTTACCGCATCAACTATATTTTAATTAATTTTTAATTAATCCCTAAACCTAAACTACTTCCCTTCATATACAACGTTGAAATAAAACACACCACATACACATAACCAAGACGCGGATTTCTAGGTATACATCAGTTTTAATAGTAGACCAAAATGACTTCGTATCTATACAAATTTCAGCAACTAAAGTAACGTGATATTTTTTTTGTGCTTTTATGCATATTTTCAGTTTTTAAGCTAATAATTGCTTTAATGCATTTTTTGTGCTTATTTGCTTCTTTCTCAATTTTATAGCGTATTATTTATATTAGCTAGGAATATATTTTGTTGCACATTATTGTAATGAGAATTCAGTATGAATATTACTCCGTTACGTCTAGAGTGCTTGGTTATCACAAAATCATCAACAAAGCGAGCGTGCGTACGTGATATTTGGCCAACAAAGCTTGTTTATTTCGGGGATTGCCCTATTATTACGTGCACAGAACGCATCTGGGGCTACTGTGCTATCAATTCAGTCCAATTTATCTCAATGTTCAGTGCGTTGTGCTTGTGCTTTGTGTGTATTACGTGTTTATAAGTTTTCTTGTATAAAATGCCGAAAGTAAAACCTTCCGTCTATGAATGGATACGTGGACATTCTAAATTAAAATATGAGAACGGCAAATTAATTTGCAGGGCTTTTATCAAACCGGTAAGTTTTATTTTGTGTTGCTATTGGCCTAGGTACAAGCATGTATTATGTTGTAGATTAACTGCGAGAAAAAATTTAACATAACCCAACATATCAAAACAACAGTTCACCTAGAGAATTTAAAAAAAACACAAGTCTGAAAGCAGTACCCTGCGCACACAGCAAACTATTTCCGAGTCATTTGCGAGTTCTTCTACACGGAATAAAAAGGAATTTTACTTTGATTTATGCAATACGTTGGTATCTTCTAACATTCCGTTAAAAAAAACTAGATAATAGTATGTTTAAATCTTTTTTACAAAATTACACCGGTAGACATATTCCTGCCGAATAAACCATTTGCAAAAACTTTATCGAGCAAGTATATAAACACACTATTGAGGAAATAAAAAAAAAATTGGTAACAATTACATATGGCTCTGTGTAGATGAAACTACTGATTCATGTGGTCGGTACATCGCCCATTTAATGATTGGAATATTAAAAGAAGACTCCACCAATGCATTTTTAGTTAGTTTCAAGCAGTTTGAAAAAACAAATGGCAATACAGTTGCCAAATTCGTTCACGATGGATTAACACTTTGTTTTTGCCAAACCCCGTACCAAATGATAAATTATTATTGATGCTTTCTGATGCCGCTGCATATATGTTAAAAGCATATACTAATTTAAACGTATTTTATGAGCAATGAATGCATTGCACCTGTTTGGCACATGCTTATAATCGAGTTGCTGAAACGATTAGACTGCAATTTCTTTTGGTCAATGATTTGATAAAAACCGGGAAGAAAATTTTCCTAAAGGCTCCACTGAGGGTAGAAATGTTTAGGGAAAGAATGCCAAATGTACCTCTTCCTCCTGCACCGGTTATAACTAGATGGGGTACGTGGCTAGATGCTGCCTGCTATTATGCCGACCATTTCGATTCATTTAAGCAGTTTGTGTTAGAGTTTCCCGAAAATGTGTCAGAGGCAATTAAATAATGCTACAAAGTTCTTAAAGATAGGAGGGTTGTACAAAATTCAGCATTCCTAAAAACCAACTACAGTTTCGTAAGCAAAGCGATTGATAAACTCCAGGCAAAGGACACAACTTTGGTAGATGCGGTTTAAATAGTTGAAGATTTTAGGAACGACGTCTCAAGCGTGCGGGGATCTATAGGCGAGATTATTAAAAAAAAAATGTGATGCAGTTTTGTCAAAAAATGAAGGGTTTGGCGAGTTTGGCGAGAAAAATATCAACAGTTTTAAAAGAAGATTTCGTGGAAGATTTGCTGATAAATATTACAATTGTTCCCAAATTTAAATATGCACCGATTACAAGTGTGGATGTGGAGAGAAGCTTTTCACACTTAAAAATTTGCTCAGTGGTAGGAGAATGGGATTTTCCGTTGAAAATTTAGAAAAACATTTAATTATTAGTTCATTTAAAAATGAGCAGTAATCATTATTTGTTATTAATAATTATTGTTATTAATATTAATCATCAAAACTTATGTTATTAAAATATTACCTGTATCTACCTATAGTGCGTTCTGGTTAATAAAATTATGTTTTGTTTTGTTTTTCTGTATTTTCATAAAAAATAAAATATGCCATTTCATGCTTTTTCTGCGTTTTTGTGCTTATTCTAATCTTTATGCTATTTTATATGTTTATTTTCTAAGATTTTTATGCATTTTTAAGCGCTTATTTAGTATTTTTGTATGCTTATAAATCCGCGCTTTGCACATAACAATAATATACCTGCCCCTAATTTTTGTGATTTCACCAGAACGCGCGTTATACTATGCGTGCATCGATTGACTAAAGACTAAAGACTAAAGACCAAGCATAGACACAGTTGTACGCGAACGTTTAATTGCTGAATTTACAATAGTAACGGGTTGTTCTCTCAAATTCTCTCAAAAATTAATTGTCTCACTTTCGTATTTGGTGTACTATAAGAGTGATAGCGTGCATCAGAGAACGTAAACGCTGCACCAGCAAATTTTCACTTGCCAGAAAACTTTTCATACGTGCCACCTCTGACAAGCGTGCCCTAGGTTCGCCACCTCTGTTATAGTCTATAAGAAAATATCAGATTTTCCATCATCCGTAATGCATGTTTTTCTTGCATTTCTATGATTCCTGTGCCTTGGCAAATAATACCCACAATAGTGATGAAAAGTGAATAATCTGTCTTCTTGTTATACAAATAACTATTATTCCTAATACATGCAAAATATACTAATTTTACATATGACATTGCGATGAACTTGGTCCATTCATCACCTGCAATAGCGAAGTAATTAAACCGCAATGGGTTGATCACCCGCTTACTATTCATCGCGGTGCTGAAGCGAAGTGATTACTTAAATTTCATTCCAAGGGTTGAACCCCGTCCCGACACCCCAGCCGGAGACAAGCGTGGGCGATTATTTACCCCCCACCACCCTCGATAATCCCGGAGTTATCCCAATTATCCCCGCACACACATAAACCGGGGGCCCCCCAATTTAACGTCCCCCCTTGGCCCTGCCAGCGCCACCGAACGCACGCAAACAGTGGCGCACGTGAGCGGAATTAAAACGCGCGCCAATCAATCGCCAGGGCGGCCGTTTAAACGCGCCGCTTGCAGATTCGAGGGGCTGAAAAAGTACGCCCCTGATATATTGCCCCCCATTCATCCCTGGTAATTTTTTATTTCGCCCCTTGTTACGAAATATAGCCCCGAATACACCGACATTACGTGTTCCGCCTGCAAACGCGCCCATTCGGTTTTGTGTGCGTGTTTGTGCGTGTGTTGTTTTTTATTTTGAATAAGGAGCGTTAGGGCGGGGGGGGGGGGGGGGCTATGGAGAGAAATGGGGAGGTTTATTTTTCCCTGCAGCCCTTTTTACTGCCGCCGGGGTTTGGTAGTGTAGGGATTAAATGGGACGGATTTTACGCAAATTTACGCCTTTATTTGCCCAGTGCTTATGGCCACTGAGTGAAGTTTTATTTACTCCTGTAGGGTTCGTGATAATAACTCAACCCCGTGAAAACGTTATATACTCAGGCCAAAAGTACAAATTTCTACGCAATAACTCGAATAATCATATAAATTTAACTTAATACTTTAGCGCAGAAAAGGTGGAGGCGCCGGCCGGTCGGGCGTAGAAGTTTTGAAACTATAGCACTGCAGTCATAACCCAATTAACTTACGTGTGTTGGACTTATACAGGGTCTAAGACTGGAATATGACAATTAAAAACTCTTCACACCCCTGGTGCAAAAACTGCTTGGATATCACTCGTCGCAGTAGTTTGTAGGTGTCGATGGAAGTTTGTGGCATTATCTAGGAATTTCTAATAATAATTCTAATTCTAAATCTAACTAACTTTGATTGATTTCGGTTGTCATATTGATGCTATATAATCCTACTTCTAATATAATTCTTCTGATATAATAGTATATTATTTAACTAGCACATAATATAAACCCATAATGCACGAAGATCAACAGTTGATTACAGTTACTGTATCCATGCGAATTATAGCCATTGGGTGCGAGTCACATAAGATGTTTTATCTGAGACTTTTTACACGTAAATAAAACTTGAAACTCTGTTCAAAATTATTTAAATCTGGAAATAAAAAATTGTTAATTTTAGAAATAGCCATCTAAAACAATTAGACAATCAACAAACATTAGCACCGGCTTAAACAATCACACAAAATTATGACTTTATTTAAGAGTAAATAGTTGTTGTATGCCTGTTCTATGAATAGGGTCTTCCTGAAAAAAAAATATAACCTTTTTGTGTCTTAACGTAAAGTTTATAACCTGTAATTAAACATCCCGCAGAGAAAACGTTTGGTTTTCATTGTAACTTATCAACAAACAACATACAATATCGTAAAACTTACACATCTTGTCACATGGCCGACGAAACGCTGTTATTGGCCGAGCGGCACTGTGACGCCATTGCGCATGTTGGCGATCGTGCAAAATGGATAGGAATCGTGGATTAATTCGACTTAGAATCCAGTCTGACATAAAATAAGTTCTGATGGCTTAGTAAAGGGACAGCCAGATAATCTGATAGAGGTTCACGTGTTAATGGTTCCTGACTTTTTCTCAAAAAGTGAATTTTTCAACGTAGCCAAAACGCGTGGAGTCGCATATAATTTTCCAAATACTCTTCCAGCTGTAACAATAAATAAAATACTGTATAAAATTTGCAATATATGCTATATCTCATACGAATTGGTAATGCTTATTTCAAAATTTGTAATTATTAATCATCTAAACAAATTTCTAAAATCAACAGTTTGCTACAAATATTGTTTAAACATGTTTTTTAGTTTTAACTAAACATTTTTGTAAAAACATATTGTACAAAATCTCACAATACTATTAAAAAGTAATAATGATATGGACGTTTTAGATTGGAACCCACAAAACTATTTTGAGGTTATGTTATTACTAATGTATATTGTTACGTTTTTATTGCCCTACGTTCGGGACTACAAATGTTACGTTTTTGTTTACTCTACTTATTTTATTAGTGTTGAATATTTAAGCATTTACTTGTTTTGTAACTTTTTGTTCTTTCTCTTATCTCAGGTTCAATAGTAGGTTCAATCATAACTAAATAGAGTTTTGTTCAAATACTTTAATGAATTGAAAATAACCAAAAATATTAAAACGTCTAATATAAACTGAACTTAACAAACAAATCAAAAACAATAGAAAACAAAACTATTAAATAAATAATAAACTATGGCCAACATTAACAAACTAAATCCTATATACACAAGCCAACTTATGTGATAATATGACTCTTGCACTTTACGCAAACTTTCTACTTGCAGTTTTCTTCTTGTGGTTCCTTGATTAATTCGTCCTCTTGTCCCTGCGTTCTCCTTTTGATCCTTTGTTGATTCCCACAAAAGTAAACAGAAACTTTTGTGTGCGAAGTTGAGCGGCTTGAAGTCCTGATTTTTGAATATCTCCGTCACGGCTCCTATCTTGTTGAACTCCTCTCCTGGATGACTGTCTTCTTCCAGTCCTATGTCCAATCGTTGAAACCCCGTTAATATTTTGTAATGTATTCGTATTAGTATCGCAACATCTCCACCCGCGATCCACACGCGTCTCTCCTCCTCGTCAATCTCCTTGTTGATTATTTTCGACTTTCTATTATTCAATTCCCCAAGCGTCTATGAACGAAGTCACCTGTCACCCGTGGTAACCGATCAACAACCTCCATCCGTGGATTGCTTTGTATATTTGTGCATACTTGTTCATATTCACATTTACAATATTTACAATAATTTTTGTTAGCTTGTGCCCTAAATATTATAATTCTATCTAAAACCTATATAATAATAACAATAAATCTATTCTAATTAATCTAAATAAATAATACAAATACCATCACAATATATAATCGGAAATCCCCTTGAATACCCATTACTAATGATGATAGTTAATTATATACAGGGTGTATCAGCCAAATGGAATAAATTCAATAATAAATAAATGGGGGCGTGTTCGAAAAAACGCTCGGACACGTCGATTGTTATTTTTAGTTGCGCATTTTTTTCAACAAAAACTTTTTATACAGGGTGTGTCATGTGACCGTGGCCAATACCAACTTTCTTATTTTAAATGCAACACCTGGTATATTATTCAATTTTTGGATTCTTCAGAAAATTCTAGACATATTTCATGTACAATGTCCTATACCTATCTTCAACTGTTTCGGAAATATTAAGTGTGTATATTAAGACGAATAATGCTTGCGATTAGATCGGTCACGCCTGAGATGTTGAGTAACGTTAGAAGAAATTTCTATATAAGATTAGGATGTTGCCAAGACGTTCACGGCGAGCATTTTGAACATCTGCTCCATTGAAATTTATTGTTTTTTTTCGTTTTTTTACTTTATCAAGAAATAAACAGTATTACTTATTAGTTTTTGAGTGTGTTGTAACGAATTTCTGTAATCAAATAATTTTCTTTTTTTAATGTTAATTTTTGCAATAAATCTGAAAACACTTAATGTTTCCGAATTTCCGAAACAGTTGAAGATAGGTATAGGACATTGTACATGAAATATGTCTAGAATATTCTGAAGAATCCAAAAATTGAATAATATACCAGGTGTTGCATATAAAATAGGAAAGTTGGTATTGGCCACGGTCACATGACACACCCTGTCTAAAAAGTTTTTGTTGAAAAAAATGCGCAACTAAAAATAACAATCGACGTGTCCGAGCGTTTTTTCGAACACGCCCCCATTTATTTATTATCGAATTTATTCCATTTGGCTGATACACAGTGTATATTTATCGAATTTCGTCGATAATTTATTGAAAATTATGTACTTACATTAAAATGGTCTTCACAAAAATATAAGTGGGACGTCAAAGAGACACTCCCAGAATCAATTCGTACTTGTTATAACCCCTTTTTTCGTATATCCCCTGTTGGGACGTTTATAAACAACTTATTTGGTTTGCATTTACTGATGCTATCACATCCAGGCACAATGCAATACTTATTCGTCCCTTTTCTCGTAAAACCGACGTTTTCTTTCTGTCACTTTATAATAAGCAATGCTACAGCTGACCGCCAACGTGCGTAGTGACGTCACAGCAACATGGTGGGCTTTCGGGACCTTTTCAAACGCCGTTAATTTTAAAATCGTGTTTGCTAATTACAACGATTTGTCTCAACACAAAAATTAGTGCCAATGATGTTTTTAATGTGTCTAGAGTTTAGGTTCAAGGTTTTTGAAAAATCGCGGAAGACCCTATTATAATTCATAAAACACCTGTGAATGATGAAAGGCGTTATGTTACCTAAGTTACGTATACAATGAATGTATTATTTATAAGTCATAAATAACATTTTATATTTAAAATAACAATGCAGCTGAAAAATAATGTTTTTATATTTACAACGCAAAGCGAAACAAAGAACTGAATCAGCTAAAACAAATTACTGCCTTAAGTCACATTGAAATTAATCATATATAATAATATAAATACAAATTTATTATTATAAATAACACAATTCTTTTTTTGAAAAATTCAAAAATTCTAATTTCAAATAGCTTTTTCTTAGAAATTAGCCGAGTTAAAATTAATGGTCATCATTAATATGGGTCTATCGTTGTTTATAACAAATATACAGGGTTATTCATTAATATTGAGCATTTTGTATGAATACTCTGACTTAAAAAATATTGTATTTGTTAGTACTTTTAGAAGAGGTTTTATTTCTAAAAGTAGTAACAAATTCAATAAGTTCATCATTTTCAATGATTATTATTTATATAATGTATTATACAGGGTATCCCATGCAAATGGTCCATTAAAGGTTTATAACGTTTCCGATAAAAAAAAAATTTAATCGTCCAAAAATGGTCATTCTTCAGGGTGATTCATTGGGAAATGCGCATACAGTAATGGTAGATGCGGCACATCGAGATGATTCCTAATAAACTATATTTTATGGGTCTATCGTTGTTTATAACCAATATATAGGGTGATTCATTAATATTGCCCATTTTTTCTAGTAATCATAACTTACAACCACCTTATAATTTTTTGTAATATTTGGTACTATGTTCTTTATCCATTGTAGTGTCGATTAATATAATAAATAATAATTTAATCCAGGTCCAGCTTTAAAAAAAAATAAGTAATCGACTCGAAACAACATCCTGTATATCAATATTTTAAAATTTTGTCTGCATATTTGGAAAGAGCAGAAAAAATTAAGTAACACTGAATGTATCTGGTATTTCCGTATACGACTTTGTTACTTACTTACTTCAGTCAAATCAAGATGTTTTGATAATAAAGTGGCACAAAATTAAAAAAAAATCGTTTCCTAAATGATAATTTTCCAGATTTAATCAATAAAATTATTAACTATTTCTATTAATTTCTGGATCCTAACCTTAATGTAAAACAAGAGGACCGTATTTGGGACAAAATATTATTATCAATGACTAACTTTCAAACACCCTGCATGTGTAAAAAAGTGATCACAATATTTGTTCATTACGCTACATTTAAAAAAAATAATATACTGAAAAAAATGCTCATTCCGAGGAAAGCATAACTATATTTTAAGTAACAATAACGTTGCAAAAAATCTATATTTTAATTAATGGTTGAACATAACAAAAATTTAAAACCATATTTTTTTTATCCGCGTCTAATTAATTTTTAGCTAGATCATGATCATTTTTCGACTCTTCTGACGCATTCTTGATACATAATAATAATAAAATTAAGCAGCTTGTGCGTATTGTTTAATTTAGTAAATAATACACTTTACGTTTGATACGTAATCCCAAATTTACTAAATTAATCAATACGCACAAACTGCTTTATTTTATTATTATTATGTATCAAGAATGCATCAGAAGAGTCGAGAAATGATAGTTATATGCTATAACTGAAAAAAATAATTAGACGCGGATGAAGAAAATTCTATTTTTTTAAAATTCTGTTATGTTTAACCTTTAAAATGTAATTTTTTTGCTACGTTTTTGTTATGTAAAATAAAGTTATGCTTTTCTCGGAATGGGCATTTTTTTAATTTTAATATTTTTTTTAAGTGATCATGGCGATCAAATAATAATTTTTTTACACATTCAGGGTGTTTGAAAGTTAGTCATAGATAATAAAAAAAAATCCCAAATACGGACCTGTCCTCTCGTTTTACATTAAGGTTAGGTTCGAGAAATTAAGAGGTGAAATAGTTGATGCTTTTAATGATTAAAGCTGGAAAATGATCATTTAGGAAAGATTTTTTTTTTTAATTTAATCTACATCTAACATCTAGATTTGACTCAAGTTAATAAGTAACAAAGTTGTATGCGGAAGTACCAAATACATTCAGTGTTACTTAATTTTTTCTGCTCTTTCCAAATATTCAAACTAAATTTTAAAATATTGATATAGAGCAAAGTTACCCAAAGTGTGCGTCGCGACCCGGCACTGGGTCCTAGAAAAAAATTGCCGGGTCGCAATACATCAATGCAATACAATGCAATACATCGTCATACATTTTCTTATAAATAATCACTAAAAAATAGTCTTGTTATAAAAGTTTCGGACGAAAATGTATAAATGGTTAATCAACAAACCAGAAATTTAAATGATGATCAACCAAGTTCGAGCAAAGTTAAACTCATGATTATGAAGATACTTTGTCTGTAGCCCCTAAAGGCAGATATACAGCGCCAAAACAACAAGCGTAAAACTAATTGGACTCGCAAATATTGTGACGAATATTTACGGTTTGAGTTCTTTGCCGGCAGCAGTCAAAATAATTTGCCTATAAGTGTTATTTTCAATTCGCAACTTTCAAATAAAAGGATGAAACCGTCAAAGTTGAAACCGTATTTAGACACATTTCATTCTGAGTACTCTGATAAGCCAATTAACTGTTTTTGTTGATAAGAAAAAGGAATTGAGTGCTGCAAAAAAAAGAATAATGCATTATTTCGTCACCAGTCATATAAAAAGCTCACTTTGATAGCTTTTTAAATTTCCAAGTTAATAGCCGAGACTGGGTATCCTCATAGTGCTGGAGAAAAAATAATATTTCCCGCTTTAAAAATTATCTCAAATAATTTATGAGGAATAAAGGAAAAAAGTTTATTTACGGCGATACCATTATCAAATAATACAGTTAAATGGAGAATTGACGGTATTGCTAAAGATTTAGAAAAAAAACTAGTTGCTAAAGTAAAAATAAAAACATGTTTTATCCTTACAAGTAGATGAAAGCACAGACATCGAGGATAATGCAAATATAATGTGTTTTATCAGATATATTGACGAAGACACCATAAAAGATTTGTTTTTGTTTTGTAAAAGGCTTCCGACAAGAAATTCCACAGATCAGATTTTTAAACTATCAATGATTTTGTCACTGATCACGGTATTGATTGGATGAAGTGTGTTGGTCTAAGTAGCGACGGAGCACATGTACTGGCAGGTTGTCATAAAGGTTTGTTTAAACAAATTTAAGAATTAGCAATTAATTGTGTATGTATGCACTGTTGTATCCATAGACAAGCATTGGTTTGCCTTTAAATTTAAACATAACTGTTTAAAGAAGAATGTGTCATGGAAGAATGTGTCATGTTTGTAAACTACATAAAATCTCGTCCATTAAATAGCAGACTTTTTGCCGAGTTATGCAAGGAAATGGGGGAGTGATTATAAACACCTCATTTTGTATTGATGGCTTCAAAACCAAACGTTTTAACACGTCTGTTGGAGCTAAAAGACGAAGCTTTGTTATTTCTGAATGTACCCCCACCATCTAAAGAAGATGCTATTTTTCAATTTAAGGATAGATTACACGTTTTTGAGTGGTTAATAAAAGTGGCTTATTAGTGCGACATATTTGCTACATTCAATTTTGAATTGAATTTTGCATGGCTTTGGTTTAAATATTTTTTATCGGAGTATCGGAAAAAGTCGCTGCAATAATTAAAAAAAATACTCTGTGGAAACAACGACTCTCTGTCTACGTTCTGTACTAACACATTAAGCAGGTTCTAAAAATGAAAGGATTCATTTAAAAAAGAGACCAAATTTTGTGCCCCAGATTTATGGTAGATTCTGTACACTCGAAAATACTTTTAAAAAGTAGCACATCAAGGGTCCAATAACTTCCCATCAGATTTTTTCCTCAATTTGCATTAGTCTAGCAGCAGTGCTCCGAGCGAGAATAGGTGGGCCACCCTGTACATATATAAATTTAAAAAAAATACTTACAAATATTATTCTTCTTCTTCTTCTTCTCGTTCTCGTTTTCTCCTTCTCCATCTTCTCCTTCTTCCGATTATTCCTCTTCTTCGTCTACATGTGCAGCTCCATTTCTAATCTTTGGCGACAACTTCACTAGATAATTGCCGATTTTCGGCCGGGTGAAAAATCATCAGTAAACAGAGATTTCAACATTTGGCTGGTTGATACACGGAACCAGTATGACCAATATAAAGCGAACCTCATTCCGAAATAATTGACAAACTTCGCGATGTGTTATTAATATGGTGGCTATTAATTCAGTTTTATTAATGCGTCATCATGTATGTACTATGCATGGACCAATCAAAGTGTATTTTTGTAAATTTATGAACCAATTGCATTTGATTTTTGTGAATAAAAATCACGTTGCTAATGTGTCATGCGAAACTATCGAGCGTTCAACAAAAATCGACGACGAAGTTGGCGTTGGAAATCTCAAGTCATGTCTGCACTAAGTTGACTTGAGATTGCCTACGCCAATTGGCAATTTTGTTGAACGCACGATAGTAAGTTTACCCTATGTTCTATTATTCTTTAGATTTATGGACAACGTTTTGACTGATTTCCAACATCACCTTCGAGGTACAGTCTGCAAAATGAATGTTTGATTTGCACCCTCAACTAAAACATTATTTACTGCAAAATTCTTCAGATGCATAGTTTTTCCTTATAAACAAATATTTGTTTTTCATATAGCAATCCTTAAAATAACTATACAACACCATGCATCATAGAACAAATATAAAATGGTTTTTATTTATAACTACGATTCTGTGGTGGTGATTTGTAGTCAATAAATAGTATTTGCTATTTATAACAAATTAATTTATTACGAAATTAAATTAATTAATGATGCAAATCAAGTGTTCAATTCACTGATGCCGCTATCTTTTTATTTTATACATTAGAGATATCGCCAGGAGCCCTATTATACTAATGTAGTCAAGTACTCAAAGAAATTGCGAGATTTTGAAATGAAGATGTTAGATATGAAAATCCATATTTCTGGCCCATCAGAATGATAGGGACCCAAGGAATTAAGAACGGGGACTGACAAGACTCCAAAAAGCTGAAGAAGACTTGATTGAGTCCAACAGTGTATACATGAACGCTCAATTGCAATCTACAGTGTAACTCTGGTACTCAATAAGCTTAGATGCAGTAGAGAACTCTTAACTGGGCTCAAAAGGACCTCCCATTTGGCCTCAATGAGGAACTCCCAATAACGTTCTACAATGCTGCACCAGAACTCAATGATTTATACAGTGTTACAGAGAAATCCCAATCTGGCTCATCACAAGAACTTAATCGGGTTTAGTGCAACTACTTTGGAAACTTAGTCAAATAAAGAATTGTGAGCCGTTAAAACGAAGATAATGGGTATGAAAACCCATTTTTCTCAACAACTGGCCCATCAGAATGAAAAGGGGCGAAAAAACTAAGAACATGGACCTACAAGACTCCAAAGAGCTGAAGAAGACTTAATTGAGTTCAACAGTATATATGAACGCTTAATTGTAATCCAATGTAACCCTAGTACTCAATAAGCTTGGATGCAACAAAGAACTCTTAACTGGGCTCAAAAGGACCTCCCATTTGGCCTCAACGAGGAACTCCCAATAACGTTCTACAATGTTGCACCATTACTCAATGATTTATACAGTGTTACAGAGAAATCCCAATCTGGCTCATCACAAGAACTTAATCGGGTTTAGTGCAACTACTTTGGAAACTTAGTCAAATAAAGAAGTGTGAGCCGTTGAAACGAAGATAATGGGTATGAAAACCCATTTTTCTCAACAACTGGCCCATCAGAATGAAAAGGGGCGAAAAAACTAAGAACATGGACCTACAAGACTCCAAAGAGCTGAAGAATACTTAATTGAGTTCAACAGTATATATGAACGCTTAATTGTAATCCAATGTAACTCTAGTACTCAATAAGCTTGGATGCAACAAAGAACTCTTAACTGAGCTCAAAAGGACCTCCCATTTGGCCTCAACGAGGAACTCCCAATAACGTTCTACAATGTTGCTCCATTACTCAATGATTTATACAGTGTTACAGAGAAATCCCAATCTGGCTCATCACAAGAACTTAATCAGGTTTAGTGCAACTACTTTGGAAACTTAGTCAAATAAAGAATTGTGAGCCGTTGAAACGAAGATAATGGGTATGAAAACCCATTTTTCTCAACAACTGGCCCATCAGAATGTAAAGGGGCGAAAAAACTAAGAACATGGACCTACAAGACTCCAAAGAGCTGAAGAAGACTTAATTGAGTTCAACAGTATATATGAACGCTTAATTGTAATCCAATGTAACTCTAGTACTCAATAAGCTTGGATGCAACAAAGAACTCTTAACTGGGCTCAAACGGACCTCCCATTTGGCCTCAACGAGGAACTCCCAATAACGTTCTACAATGTTGCACCATTACTCAATGATTTATACAGTGTTACAAATAAATCCCTATCTGGCTCATCACAAGAACTTAATCAGGTTTAGTGCAACTACTTTGGAAACTTAGTCAAATAAAGAATTGTGAGCCGTTGAAAGGAAGATAAGGGGTATGAAAACCCGGGTTTGAAAACCCATTTTCCTCAACAACTAGCTCATCAGAATCAAAAGGGCCTAAAGAACTTCGAACAAAAACTAACAAGACTCCAAAGAGCTGAAGAAGACGTAATTGAGTTCAACAGTGTTTATGAACGCTCAATTGTAATCTACAATGTAACTCTAGTACTCAATATGCTTAGATGCAACAAAGAGCCCTTAACTGGGCTCTAACGGACCACCCATTTGGCCTCAACGAGGAACTCCCAATAACGTTCTACAATGCTGCACCATAACTCAACGAGTTATTAGTGTTACAAAGAAATCACAATCTGGCTCATCACAAGAACTTAATCAGGTTTAGTGCAACTACTCTGGAAACCTTAGTCAAATGAAAAAGGTGCGAAATTTTGAACGAAAGTATATTGGATATGAAAATCCATACTAAACTGGCCTAGCAGAATCTTTGCAGAATTGCAAGATGTTGAAAGAAAACTAATGGACATAAACATCCATATTCCATACACAAGCACACACATTTGTATAAATAGTCACTTCATGATAAAGGAACCCCCAAAATCTGGGTATTCGTGAGAATCTATTTTTTTTGCACGATTATAATATACAGGAAAACCTGTATTTGAAAATTGGGATCTAAAATAAAAATACCTCTCCAATACTTGATCTCGTAGGTATTTTAAACCTCAAGATACATTTCGCAATTATATAAATTAATGCATATTAATTGCATAATATTCAAATTTATTTGCAGTAATATCTAAGTTGCAATAGTAATTATATAAAATACTGAAATTAGTAGAAGTCGTAACATATTTAGACCGCCGTAAATTTTCTTGACTTGTTGTCTATACTGTGAGCTTGTATAAGCTATATTTTCAACTAGTGAATATACCATGTAGATGTAAATTCTTTGGAAAACTTATTTAAATTATATTAATTCTATTACAGATTAATAACTTAATTGGTAAAACATTGTATGAACGCAGCGTGCATGTATAAGAAACTTTAAGGAAATTTTGATCTGCATATTTTAGTGGTGTTTTGCTCTCAAGTTGTAGCAACTAAAAAATAAAACATCATTAAAATATGTGCAAGAAATGTCTTCTAGTTTCTCATAAATGCTCATCAAGTGTCGATAGTGTTATACCAACTTAGTTGATTAGTCTATAATGTAGAATTAATACAATTCGATTATAGTTTTCTAAAGAATTTGATACACATAGTACATAAACAAGTTTAAAGTATAGCTTATGAAAGCTCCCAATATAAGGAGTAAGTCAAGAACATTTTAGCAGTGCCAAGTGAAAGCATTTGTAAGTGGAAAATGCACGGGTAAATATTTGTCGTGGCAAAAAAATGCTCATAATTATAAAGGCTAAGACTATAACTAAGCATGAAGATCCGCCTCAAGGCGAGAGTACACATCTCAGCACAATAACTTCGACTCATCTCTGAGCTATCGACAAGTCACATCACGGCCAATTTTTTTCCTTTTGTGCCCCAATTTTACGCCCCCGTGATTTCGAATGTCGGCCGAAATTATTTTTACGTCTCACCGGATATGGACCCCGATTTCCGGAAGTACTATACTTCCCTCCATCCACCCCAAGCTTCAGTGCCTACCCGCTTTTGACATATTGCAGTGAATTTTACTTTGCTGGCACACGAGTTCCATGGGGAACTTGGACGTTTCCTATTTCGTGAGTTAAAATTTCCTTTGATGTAAGCAATTTTTATAATTGCTATTATAACCATACAATGTTTTATCTTGGATTTGTATATAAAACTTCGGAAAAGCTGGTGCTCATTAATCATAGACATCAGGTTTTTCCACCTGAATGTCCTGATGTAGTGAGATACAACAGAAGAAAAAGTGGCGCTCGTGAATCGTAGACAGCGGGCTTTTCCACCTGAATGTCCTGATCTGCTGAGATACCATAGAGGAAAAACTTGCACTCATGAATCATAGGCAGCAGGCTTTTCCACCTGAATGTCTTGATCTAGTGAGATACTATAGAAGAAAAACTGGCGCTCAAGAGTCATAGACAGTAGGCTTTTCCATTTGAATGTCCTGATCTAATGAGATACCATAGAAGAAAAAAATGGCGCTCATGAATCATAGACAGCAGGCTTTTCCACCTGAGTATCCTGATCTAGTGAGATACCATAGAAGAAAAACTGGTGCTCTTGAATCATAGACAGCAGGCTTTTCCACCTGAATATCCAGATCTAGTGAGGTACCATAGATGAAGAACTGGCACTCATGAATCATAGACAGTAGATTTTTCCATCTACATGTCCTGATGTAGTGAGATACCTTAGAAGAAAAACTGGCGCTCATGAATCATAGGCAGCAGGCTTTTCCACCTGAATGTCTTGATGTAGTGAGATACAATAAGAGTGAGAAGACAACTGTGGCGTTCAAGAATCATAGACAGCAGGCTTTTCCACCTGAATGTCGTGATTTCGTGAGACACCATAGAAGTGCGAAGAAAAACTGCCATATGTTCAAATACATACTTTGATATTCTTGTATGGTTAAAAAAATTAAAAAGACAAAACAAACATAAAAAGGAAACGTCCGTAAAGTATCCCCACCGCTTATACCACATGCGCCATAACAAATTTACCGCAATGTGCCCATTCTGTGGGGGTCAAGCACGAAGTTGGGGGGATGAAAGGAAATATTTCGTTCCGAAAAGCGAAATCCATTTCCAGTCGGAGACAATAATTCCATCCAACTATCAAAAACGTGGGATCGCAGAATTGCGGCGCGAAAAGAGTAAAAAGGCAGTGCTGCAAAGATGTGGAAAACTGCAAAGTGCATCTTGGTTGTGATACTTGGATATCATCGTCACATTGAAGCCAATTTTCGCGCCAAAATTGGAAACATTTCGTTTATTTGGAGACAAACAAAATTATGATTTTATTGTTTACCACGAAAAATATTTGAAAGGAAATAAATGTACAGGGTGTCCCGTGATAAAGGCAACACCTTAAATATCTACGAATATAATTTTGTTTCACGAAATCTGTGAAATGCGTCGGTTTTTAAATGAAGGGCAATAAAGGGCATGTTTGACAGTCAAATTATCTCCAATATTTAAACCACGTTTCCGTAGTGGAAGTAAGCCCATATTTGTAAATTGCAGTAGGGGTTCAGTGATTATTCATTTGAAAGCCTACATAATTTACAATACAACGCTGCATTACTTTATAAAATCTGTCGATTTCGAAAGTAATACACCGCCGCATTGCAAATTATGCAAGCTTTCAAATGAAGTATCACTCAACCACTACTCCTATTCCAAAAATTGTGCTTACCTCCACTTTGGAAAGAGAGTTAAACATTTGAACACAATTTGCTTGACAAAAATTGGTCTCCTTTCATTAAAAATTGACGCATTTTGTCGATTTTGCGAGAACAAAAAAATTTTCGTAGATATGTAGGGCGTTTCCTTTGTCCAGGGCCACTGTGCATATATATATTAAGATTTCTACATCTAACAGGCATATATTGGGCCGAAAATCCCCAAAAATAGATTTGATTAATTAATACTGCAACCGATAAAGCAGCATACAAATCAAGAACACAATTCATTTATTTCATTACTGTATTTTGTTGCCTAAGCACTAGAAATGTAGTAATTTTTGATTGCATTTTATTGTAGCATGGGCGGTGAAAATAAAAATATTGTAAGCATGCCAAAAAAGAAACACATTTAAAATTTTATGAATTGACCAATAATTTATATTTGTGCGTGTGTATGCTTGTAAATGCTAAGGATATTGTCCTAACGACAAATTAAGAAATCGTGGTTTTGGGGGTGAGCACAAATTTGCTTTATGATATGAAAATCACTTGGAATGTAAAAAATCTAAGAAATAAGCAACAACCCTAACTTTACAAAGGCCTAGTACAAGCCGGCACTGAAATTAAAATAAGTCTAAGTACTTATTCATCATAAATGTTTCGTTATCACAGTTGCTGCATATAAATTATTTTCAAGCAAGTACAGAGTTACAATTTTAATCGAATCGATTTATTATCATTATTGTTCTACAATAATAGATACTTATTAAAGGTGCGTTCTCACGAATCAAGTTAATTGATCGATTATAGTTGATCGAGAAAAGTTGAATGAAAACTATAGTATAAGGTTGATCGCTAAAAGTTAAATGAAAACTGTATAAAGTTGATTAACTCTATTGAAACGAAGGTTCTCACTCTGGTTTTCATTGAAGTTTTGTTGTCAACTACAATTCACCAATTAAACTTTTCGAAAAATTGATTTATATTTTCGTGCAACAATTTGATTTTGGCTTGCATTTACAAACATGTCCACACTTATTTTGCAGAGTGACGTAAGCAACCACATGCAGATACACTCACGTTGTAGAAATAATTTTGAGGTAAACATATATTTCAGGCGATTGTACTATTTTGACACTAAGCGTTACTACGGTGTTATTTACGTACGTTACTTCGCTAAACACATTGATGACACACTAAAACACCCAAAACTGCACGCAGCGCTGAAGCGTACCGCTCAAGACAAAACGCCGGCCCGACTGAACCGATATGCGCGCGGAGTATCGGTACTCAACATTCTACTTTTTTCACTATCTTTCAAGTACAATAGAAACGTGGGGCGATGGGATTTGAACTTGAAATGTTCGCCTTTTGGATTAGACGGAGGAGAATTGCAGCGCGTGCGAAGGTTATTGTGTGCAGAGGAGGCGACTTTTGAAAATCGTCGTGAGTGCTAAAGTGAAACAGTCTTAATATTCTTAGCTTCTACACCAAAAATTAACTTTAATCCAACATCGAGGTCGCAAATTCGTACTTCCTATCTAATAATTATACCATTATACTAAAAGTAATACCACTTATAAACTTATTCATATGACAAAACAATTGAAATCACACAATTAGAAATTCAGAAAAAATCAGTCCGGTCCTTTTCGAAACGTTGCCATGTGCATTTGAATCGAAAGTAGTTTCTATTTCGAAGTATTACTTAGCATCTATGTACTAATGTACTAATCTATGTATCTATGTATAGTAGAAATCATAAATGCTCAAATAATAAGATGGCTAGGCCACGTAACGAGAATGGAGGAAGCAAGAACACCAAAGCAGATTCTTACAAGAACGGCTGGACAAAAAAACGTAGAGGGAGACCAAGAAGCCCCTGGAAAAGCGATGTAGAAAAGCATCGGGAAGAGATGAAAATCACAGATTGGAAGACGAAAGCGAAAGATATGATGCTATGGAAAGCCATATTCAATCAAGCCATGGGCCAATTTTTCTCGTTGTGCTACTACTAATAATACTAATGGTGGTACAGTAACTTGCAAACTCTGCTCAAGAAAAAATAAAACTTCTAGAATACATCAAGTCTAAAATGCTACTTGAAAAGTTTATACCTGGACATTTTGATGAAATAGTACTACTATTAGTACAAGCAGTCAGGCTATCAGTAGTACTACAACTATAAATATTAGTTGTTTCAGTGTTGCTGAAGATGAATATATAGACGGCATCTCGTCATATCTTAAACATTTTCAATCAAGTGCATAAGCGACAAAAACCCATTAGCAAAACACTTTCGAATATGAGATCATGGAAGGTAAGAAATTTTAAAACGACCATAAGTTTTCAGGCACAAATATACACTTTTGCAGTTTTGAGTTTTGCAACTGCCACATTGATGTGCTTCATCGTGCGAGTTTAATGTCCTTTAAGGGTATGTCAAACTCTTCTCTTAAAACGATGAAGAGTTTTCAATCAAAATTGACAGTCATCATGCAAGTTTAATGTCCTTTAAGGCTATGTCAAACTCTTCTCTCAAAACGATGAAGAGTTTTCAATCAAATTTGACAGTCATCATGTGAGTTTAAGGTCCTTTAAGGCTATGTCAAACTCTTTTCTTAAAACGATGAAGAGTTTTCAATCAAAATTGAGAGTCATCATGTGAGTTTAATGTCCTTTAACTGTATAATAAACTCTTCTCTTAACACGATGCACAGTTTTCAAAATATGCTTTTGTTTTTGAAAAAAAAAACATAGTTTTTGAAATGTAAGATTATGTAAGAGGTAAAGATCTAGGTAAGGTAAGAATCTAATTTGAGAATAAAATTGACATCATTATCTCCTAATTTGAAATTGTTAAATTGCTATGTGATGATAAACAACATCATCCCTCGCACTAAGGACAAAATATGTGGAAACAAAATTTACTATAATTGTTAATATTTTAATTACTTTTTATTATTTAATACTTTCAATTTTTGTGTATGAAATAAACAAAGAAATAACTTGATTTTTATTAAAGAAAATAAAATTTGTTTTGTAAATAAATGGCATTTTTCCATAAAGTGGGTCGCGAAAAATTTTAGAACCTCGTACCTGGCCGCGGTCAAATAAGTTTGGGAAACGCTGATATAGAGGGTATTGTTTCGAGTCAAAACCTGCTTAGTATTTTTTTTTAAACCGGACCTAGAGTAAGATTTTCATTTATTATGTTAATCGACACTACAGTGGACAAAGAACGTACGTACCAAATATTACAAATATTTACAGGGTGGTTGTTAAATTATGATTAATTGAAAAAATGGGCAATATTAATGCATTACCCTGTATATGTGTTATAAAGAACGATAGACCCATAAAATATACTTTATTTAGATTCACCTGGGTGTGCTGCATTTACCATTACTGTATGTGCATTTCCCAATGAGTCACCCTGTATGTTGGCCTATCATTTTTACTTTCTGATATAAAAATTAAATTCCAAGAATTTGATCTCAAAAAGACGTTATGAAAAGTGGCTTTAATTTCTCGTACAACTCGTAACCTTATTAGTTAAGGTATTTAAAGTAATCGTATTTCATTTTTTTTAATGAAACGACGTACTTTATTTCTCAAAGAGCAATTTTCATGAAAATTTGCTACAGAAAAGAATTATAGGTACAACCATATTCCCGAAATAAATAGTTTTTGAAATATTTCAAAAAATCGAAATTCTGCATCAGGTAATTTCGCCTATGCTATTTACACATGCATGATAATTAACGAAATATGCTTATTTTCGTTACTGTGATCGAAGTACGGTCCGGATAAATAAGAACTTAAAATTTAAAAATAAGCGACTAAAAAAGCGAGCAAATTAAGAGAAATAACCAACAAAGCACTGGAAAAAAGCTTCAATAAAGCAAACAAGCAGAAAAAGCATTAATTTTGAAATAAAAATAAAATAAGACAACAGTAATATAAACAAATATATAATATATGTATATTAATGTAAAAAATTCTCAATAATTTTAATGAAATCAATTAATTACAATGTGTTTTTCAAAATTTTCTATTATGAAAATGTTACCTCTGATCGGATAAAATATGTTTATAAATGGAAAAACTTCTCTCCACATCTGCCGATGTTATAGGCGCGTCCATTAATGCAGACATTAGGAAAGAATTAGCATCTAAATATTTAAAAATATTGCCTTGAAGTTGCTCGCATTCGTTTGATTCGTTCTTCTGATAATTTTGGATAGTTGATACTGTACAACTGAAGTTTCGTCGGATGGAATTTTGTTGGAACTATCCTTTGCTGGTGAAATTGCTTGATATTGGCCTGCAGCTTCAGGTACGGAATTACCTGTTACTATCACATTTAGGATCTGGGATCTGCGTCTATTAGTTTCTTATTTTCATCGCCTCACGCTTCGAAATGAGAACTGTTGTTTTTAGTTTTTCATCTCGTGCTTCGAGAAACAAACTTGTTTATTTTCTGACGTTGTCTTTTTTTTACTATATATTTTTTTAACCGAATGGGACTTAAATACAAGTTCCCAATTTGCCACGTTTAGACATTCGACAATTTTTTTATGCTCGATTTATTGAAGAATTTTTTTGTGTAGGTTTGTTTAAAGGAATTAGGTGCACCTACGTTAAGAGTTCGTTAATGCATTAATTTTATCGATACTGGACAGGTTGGAACTATTTTGTTTTAAGTTATTTTTGAGTTTGCATCTTTCCATGGTAACTTGTCAAGAGTCCAATTATTACTTATTCAAAAAATATATTATGACTTCTGATTTGTTAGTTTTGTACTTTATTCCAATTTTCAGCGTTCAATACTGAAAATACGTTCTCAATGCAAATGTTTTGTTCTACATTCGATAAAGTCCTTATATTATTTTTCCGCTTCGATTAATTTCGTTTTTAATTGCCGAAAAAATATTTTTTTATTTGTTATAAACGTTATTAACGTTTGTAATTTCAATATCAAATCATGGCACTTGATAGTTTGGAATTATTTTGTTTTAATTTAAATTTAAGTGGGTTGCCACCCGGGGCGGTTTTCTATTGAGCACCCCCAAAATAAAACAACAAATACTAAACGTGCTTACGTGACTTCATTTTGCTAAAATATTCGATCACATAAAAATTTACTTTCTTCTCCTTTTCAATGGACAATATGGAAAGATTGGTAAGTCGCGCTTGGCTCATTGTTGATCTTAAGTATCATTTTATCAAGTTTCATTTTGAGAAACTTCTTTCACAAAAAGCCACCGAAACACAAACAGTTAAAAAAATCTTAGACACAGCGCTAGACTCGGAACAGACTCACAATAGTCCCATTTTACAATTAATTTTAGAAGCTCCAAGGTAGTCCATTGGACCGCTTCTTGGAATGAAATGCTGGCGGCTTCCAAGTGGCGCCTCAGTCTTAATATTTCCAAAATAATGACCTCTGCAGAAAATTCATCATAGTTTTTTGTCAGATTTGGAACTATACCAAGAAGTTCTTCTTCTGTTGACGTAAGGAGAGTTTTATGCTGAACAACACCAAATGTTATGAGAATGTCATTCATTGCCCTATAACGATGGTCTAGTTCTCCGTAAAATCTATCAAGACAATCTAACATAGCTCTCTGCAGCTCTTCTGGCAATGTTAGTTCAGCGTCTTGGGTAATTTCTCCTGGCATACGTTTTCGGAATCTCCTCCTTCCTCTTCTTTCAATCGAAATATCCAAGTCCTCACATTTTCAGTTGCGTAGAAAATAGCTCTTTCCACTATTTGAATACGTTGGCTTTGAAGACATTTTTTTATTGCTTTGATTTTTATGGCACACTTTTCCAGCGAAGATGTTTGTATATACTTTTGTGTCTGGTTAACTTCTTCTAGGACTTCACACCAAAAAGAAAGGTAGCATAAAAAAACTGAAGTCACACAAATCTGGTAAGAGTGTGGATGCTGCTTCTCTTGTGTCGACGTTTTCTCTGCTGGGATCACACATGCTTCGAGTGTTGATACAAGTTTCTCAAAATTATTTTTCAGTAGTTTAACAGCGTCATGATGAGCACTCCATATTGTCTCTAGTAGTCTTTTGACCGATACGCCTACACTTTTCATTAAAATTTCACATCGATGTGTGGATGACGAAAAAAACGTGTAAACTCTTTCTACTGTTTCGAAAAAAGTTATACTTGAACTAACACTCCCGAAAGAGTGCACTCCACATAAATTTAGCGAATGATTAGCACAAGGCATAATCAACGCTTTAGGATTGTGTTCATTGATTTTTGCTTATACACCACCATGAGCTCCTGCCATGGTTGTAGCGTTATCATAGCCTTGAGCCCGACATACATGTATGTCCAAGTTATCACTCTTCTGCTGCGTAAGGATATTTTCAGTAAGTTCGACTGCAGTCTTTGCAGCTATAGGGAAGAATAGTAGAAATTATTCATTCACTTCAACATGACCGCCTTCAATATGAACATATCTGATTACATAACTTATCTGATCAACATGTGATATGTCTGGAGTGGTATTGAAAATAATTACGAAATATTTCGCTTTTTTTATGTCGTCCACAATGTTACTTTTCACCTCTTTCCCCAAAAGGCTGATGAACTCATTTTGAATGTCTTTGGACAAATAAGAATCTACGCGTTTCCATTTTGTACAGGCCCGATAGCATGTTCAATTCTTAGCATATGCTCTTTTATCACTGGGTCATATTTCGACAATATTTTAACTAATTCTAAGAAATTCGCCCTATTGCCTGACGAAACCCCCTCTCTATGCCCCCTAAGAGGAATATTTTGGCGTGCCAGGAAAATAATAACATCTAAAAGGCGACTCGAAATGCCACGCCACTTCTTTTTTTCAGGTCAAAGACCATTTGATGTTCATGGTCAATGGTTTTTTGTAGCCTCCAACCATTTTCCAAGATTTTCCATTTTTCAAAACAGGAGAGATGGTTCTCAGAATTCTCGTGTTCAGACAATTTAGGATTTAGTTTCCAGCTTGAATTAAATCCGTTGGTAAACCTCTGATGTTTTGTTTCGTGGTGCGTAAACAATTTGCAGCAAAAACAGTATGAACTTTTTTTTTGTTGGAGAGTATACCATCCATTTTCTGAGTACTTTTTCTCCTTTTGGCAAAGCTTTATAGAACCATTCTGAATTGAAAGGTCGGGTATTTCCTTTTATTTTATCTTCAGATCTTTAGGCAGTATCTAAAAATGGGCCATCTCTATTATGATAGGGTTCACTTATTGTTTTAACAATTTCAACTGTCAAATCATCAGGCATTGGTGTTGGCCAATCAGCAACAACGAAACGAGTTAAATACGATGAATTTGTTTTGTCATTACCATGTAGCTCTTCTTCATCGTTTTCAATTTGCACTGATTCTTCTTCATTGTCGCTATTCCGTCTATCTCGGTCATATCCTTCTTCTCCACTTTGTCTTTTGTCTTGTATGTCAGGCTCTCTTCTCAGCGCCCCTCCATCCAAAGCATTTTGGCACTGTGTTTCTACATCATCTGTTTCATCAAGAAGGTCATTTTTAACGCTTTGCTGTGTTGTATTTGGTACTAATGGAGCCGTAGGGAGTATATACTTAAAAATAGATCCAAATAACGATTCGAACTTAAGTTCTTTTGGTTACTTGTTTTTTCTTTGCTGGAATTCACTAGGTCTATTTCGCTTCATATTGAAGTTTTATTCTGTAAAGATCGATAAATAAATACTTGTTTATTTGACAGTTCTTTTTCCCGCTCAATTTTGCATTAAACAATTTATAATATCGACCGGAAGTTAAATTCAGATTGGCCTATAATATAACTTGACTGACTTTTGTGGTAAAATAGATTTGTAGTTCATATCAAACTCACCTCGTGACCTCTAGGCCCTAGCTACTATCCGTCTCACTCATTCCTTCATTACATATTGTAATAAGCCTGGGCCGGCCAGGTTCGTAGATTTAAAGAGACTCGTACTACCACTAATAAAAGATTTTTATTAAAAATAATGGTCACTACGATTTACAATTTACACCGCTAATTATTCGCAATAACGTCCGGTTAGTCACTATCTGGATTCACTTTCTTCGCTGACCGATTTCTTGTACCGACTGCCTGGTCACGTCGTTCTTTGTATAACCCTCCGAAGTGTTTCTAGGCTTTTCTATATCCAGAAGACAGGGCGTCGATTTTTCCAGCTAATCGCGCTAGAAACGTCCAGAGTTATGACTCCCCCACAGCGCGAACTTTCGAGCAGGTGGTTGACCTTGACCCAATATGACTACCGGGGCGACGGTCGTTGCAATATTTAGTACCTACTTTCGCCTACCGTGAACTATTCTTCTCTTCATTTGACTTTAATTTTCTCATAAGGAAGTTTTGTGTTAAATTGGCAAAGATGGTCGACGCGACGGTTATAAACAATAATACTGACTATGATTGTTTGTTTGACATATGCCGCGGCGCGACGATGACGGCGCGGGTGGAGGGGCTGAATATTCATACATGCATTTGTAAAATATATCAACGTCTAGTAAGCACATACAAATAATTGCGCAGTTTGTTCATTCCTATATGCCGATAATTTGCAAATACTCGAAACAATTGGCCGATTCGTGCCGCACGTCTTTAACCGGTGTAAACATTCTGTTGTGTTTTCAATTATCACGGAATATATTCGTGATATAAATTTAAATTCGATATGCGACCTCGCGCTTCGCGGATAAATGGGTTTCGCTGTGCGAAAGAGGAGACTGTATCAAATTTAACACCTCGCTTACCGGTACGTGCTCATGCAAGACTGTGTGCATTTAGAAAGCGCGATCGTCCCAGCACGCCACGTACAGTGCAATTTTTTCGCCCGCAAATATATTCGATAACTCCGAAATGCGATCACGTCGCTCCTTGACGCGCATCCCGCGAGGAAACTGCAGTTTTATTCCGTCAAGAGCATCACAGCTCAAAGGGAATTTGCATCGATAGGATTAAGGCCAGAGTTCGTAAGCGATATTGGAATTTTGCAGGATAGAGATTTATAATGGCAAACAATGGATAACTTTGTTTTCTCGAAATTTTTAGTGTACAAACACTACAATTTTAAGCGAGTTTCATTTAAAATTTACGAAAGGAAATATGAAGAAAAAGAATTAAAATTAGATATTATAGGGTAATTCTTTCATTTGTAAAAAATGTAATGGCACCACTAAAAGATAGGGATATCCCTAAAAATCGCAAACTTGTTTATTCTTTATTTCTCGAAAACTTAGTCTTTATGAAAATTACCTTATTCAAAACCAACGAAAGCACAAAATAAATGGCATGCAATATCCCGCACACATTTTAATGAAACATCAATTTGCGGTATTTAAACTTCACGTTCGCGTCTAGCTCGCCTGAAAAATCGTTAGATTAATGCACCCATTGCGTGCTACACGACAGGAATGTATCGCTTATGTGCATAAGTATACACACGTATGTGTGTTAGCATGCACGTGTGTACGTATATTTATTCACGTGTGCATGCCCGAGGTGTACACATATGCATGCATACATGCCTACGGCTATGCCGTGCAGAAGCATGCATGGCGTGCATACATGTCTGCTCATATACATTTACCCTAACATCTCTATACATTATTCTGCAGCAGCGACGGCTCCAAGAATCTTTGAAAAACGGAGCGAATTCAATGCATTATATTTCATATTCGCCACCTACGCGAGGCGTCACGTCGGCGTCGCGCGTATTTTACCACTGAAACAATTTTTCAGCGCTGAAAAATTCAGGGCTCACAGGTGCAGGCGCGTTCTATCAATTTAATGTAATGTGCTGATTTTTTTGTGTCAGTCAATCTTTGAATACAATAAAATGGCGGTGATTGGGAGACATTTTTTTTCTGCGATTGTTTTTTAAGCCTTCCCTATTCAATTCGTTCATCTTCTTATCGTTGGAAACTAAATAAATAAGTTTTAAGTAAATTATATTTAATTAACACATTAAATAGGTATATACATTAAATATATTTTGTTTTTGTACATATTTTTTTATATTGTATAATGTGTTTACTCTTATTTAATGTACTTAGTTTGATAATGACTAGACCTAAGTAGAAACTGCAGTCACTAAATATTTTTCAAAGATAAAAGTGTGAGTGGAAATAATAAAGTTGTTTTATTTTATATACTTATTTAATATGTTCCACAAAGTAACAGCTACCAGTATACAATATTTAAATAAGTTTTACAACTTAAGCAGTATTAATCTGCTGATTTTGTGCCAGTCAATCTTTAAATATATTAAAATATGGATGATTCAGAGAAGATTGCTGACTATTTTCTGAAATTGTAATTTCTTGAAGTCTTTTCTCAAATGTAATACCACGAATGCGTCTAATATTACCGATCATTTGTTTGAGTGCATTTTTGCGTTCACAATTGGCCCGAGTCGCAGACTAGGGACGATTGAAATCGCAAGAATGCATGAACAAAAATGATCCAGGGAATATTAGTTGCATGAGTGGTATTCGGAAGAATATTACTCGATTTTAAAAGAATGCTAATACGAATTGAATTAGGTCCTTACCGTTGTAATAGGATGTATGTATAATGCTATGAAATTGCACCAGCCTGGTTTTTTAGCCGACTTTTATCCCCTTTCCTAGAGGGAGTAATCTAAATAAACGTCCTAATGATTTATTTTAAAGAAGTACCTGTGTAAAAGTGATAGTGACATCAAAGCGAGAATTTGGGCAAGGTGCTAAGTTAGCGTTAATTTTGCTAGTAACAAAAATGCTCACTAGAAGGCTCATTGGACGAAACTTCGAAATTCTGACAAGATAATTGGCTAACAAATGCCACGTGATAGAACAGTGCAATATTCTATTCAATTCGCTCATCTACTTAAAAAACTATAAACCTTCCTATAACCTACCTATAAAACTAGGTGTTTTACTACTGAAACTATTTGGCTAACAAATTCCACGTGATAGAAGAGTGCAATATTCTATTCAATTCGCTCATCTATTTAAAAAACTACACTCAGATGCAAAAAAACCGGGTCATTAGGTCGTTGTTTGCAAAAAACCCATTTTGTAAAATTTTGATGTTGGTATAGTCCTTAGAATGAAACTTTTAGTGTTTTACAATCAAAGAGACCAACAGGATGTAGAAAAAACAACATATGATACTTATCAGTATATTTAATAAGCGAAAATAACATTTAAAGCTATGCGTTCTTCACTACCTATTGCTCATTCGGCGTTATGCATAGACGATCAAGGTGGCTACTGGGTTTTGATTTGTTTGTTTTCGATAAACTGTCATTTTCATTTATTATTCTCTGTTAAGTTTTTTTTTCAGAAATGCATTTTTTTCGTGTATACGTACATTATCGTTTTCGCTTATTAATGTTCATTAAATAAATAATAAGTACCATATGTTGCTTCTTTTTACATCCTGACGGTCTCTTTGATTGTAAAACACTAAAAATTTTATTCTAAGGACTATACCAACATCAAAATTAAAAAAAAAAGAAGGTTGTTTTGCAAACAATAACCCAATGACCCGGTTTCTTTGCATCTGAGTGTATAAACCTACCTATAACCTACCTATAAAACTAGGTGCTTTACTACTGAAACAGTATTCATCTGCGTCATTTTTCAGCCTAGTTAAGGTTTTAAGCATACAGGTAGCATCTGGTTGCAATGAGCGAATTTAGAAGTTTCGTGCGAAATTCGCGCGCTGCGGTGTTCCAGACTAATTCCCACATTTGCAGACATAGAATCGGGAGAATTGGAAAACTGCTGGGCGGAGCGAAAAGCGGGAAAACGCAATCTGTATGTAACAATCGTAGTGGAGCGTTTCCTATTAGATGAAGCGGAATCAGTGCAAAGCATGTAAATTGAGTTTCGTTCTCCGAGGGTTTTTATAATCTCACAAATAATGTTGGTACAATCAGAGATGCATACATTTATTATTGCATTATTCCCGTTTCGAAAATAGTTTTCATGTTTTTAACTATTTAAATAAAGACATGATTTATTTGAAATGCCAACATACGAGAATGTATAGGTCTAAAATGTTTGGAAATATTTCAATAAAATTGAAATTTTGTATACTTATTTGTGGGAGAAATGCAGAAAATGATGTTATGTTTAAAGATTTTTTTTAATAATGTACGGGCCTACCTTATTTTTCGCACCTGCAATCCTAGAACTAAAATAAATAATAACATGTATTCAAATTGCAGAAAATGTATGCATATTGCGAAAAAAATACAGATAATTAAAGGTATTATAATCAATGCTTATTATGTAATATTAAAAAAAGTTTCACATTATCCACCTATCTACGTATTCAATAGTCATTATACAATACACTCATACATTTAAGCTTATTGAACTTAATGAACAAACGAAATAAGAATATCTTTTCCGTTGATTAAAACAGTTTTCAAAATTATTGTTAGAAACCAAGATCTGATAAGAGTAAAAACACTATTCAGGGTCCTAACAAATAGAAATTTTATCAAAATAGTTTTCTAAATTATTGATAAATAGGAAAATATGATGAAAGCAAATACATGTTTTTCAAAATAGATTTAAATCACTTTTAAAATTTTCTTTAAAAAATATTGTTTTCAAAATTCTATTAAATCATCATGACTCGTTTTTGATTCGTCTTACAAAAATATACAACACTAATTCAAATATACGTTATACAAAACACATATTTTTTTTTTGAATTGTCTGATTTAACTTCGAATAATAGTAATAGGAACAGTCTTATTGGTGTAATAACAATAATGTTTATCACAAATCAATGCAATATAGAGGAGTATACCAGGTGATTCAAGTTTTATTACCATAGGTTTTTTAGGCATTTGGAGTTGCCCAAAAAATATGAAAATTTGGATTTATATAGGTCTGATACTAATCTACGGAAAGGTAGTTTGGCTTTTTCGATATAATTATATAGACGATTATAAAATTTAAAAAAAAACTCTTTTCGGACAAAATTATCTGTTTTATTTTATTCATAGAACCCATTTATGTAATCAAAAATTAACGAAAATAATTAGATTTCAAATTAAAGCATTTTTTACATTACTGACCAACTTTCCTCAGTATGATTTATGATTTTGTAAGTCAAGAGCCCTACAAAGCATTGACCGCTCAGGGGCGGTCGGAATGTTTTATTACTTTTTATGATTCCACCAGTCGCTCGTGGGTTGAACGGGCCTTGCAGGACGGATTGGGTACGGCCCTATCACAAAACCCATAAAATCCATTATAGGAACTATTACTGGTAGCACCCGTCATATTTTACTATTTAGTAATAAATCTTACTGTTGCAATATCAAAATTCATTTAATTCAATAATTGGTGCAATTTTTTTGACTTGGATTACACTGGAATGTTTGGAATAGCATTAAAGTATGTTCTGACAAATACTATATAAATAAAATTACGAATTCTTTGTGAAATAACGTATACATTACTGGATGGTTAATTTTTTTTTATCGTCAGTTTGGGCTTCATCAAAATCTAAACATGTGTACTCAGTTTGGATTTTTTATTTGAATTAGAAGTCGCTATTTTTGGCCTGGTAATAAAACTTGTATCACCCGGTATAATAATTATAACTAGCAAATGGAAACAGATTTAAACGATGACACATATAGAAATTAAAACGTGCAAGTTAGATATTCATTCCAATCATAAAAACCATTTACTATTAGCAGATCATTAACTTTGGTTTTGAACTCCTTTATTGCAATACCAATACAATAATCAAATTATTAGTATCAATTAATAATTTAAAATATTATATAAATAACTATATAATAATTATCAATTATTATACAGGGTGTTCTAAATAGAGTAGGATTGCATGGGTATCTTTATTATTTTGAAAGCTAGAGATCTGGTTAAATTTCGCAATGTCGTGCCGTTTTGTATACTGGTTCAGATTATATTGAAAAATTTGCAAAAGTCCGAGGAGTTTAGAAATTATTCTAAAAAAACTAAAAATTTCGATTTTCTAAAAACAACGATATTTCCATAATTATAATGGGTGCGGAAATAAGTTTAAATAAAAGTTACTTGGTTCGATCGCACAAACTTAAAAATCTAGTCAAAACAAAAGTCAAGATGGCGGTTTCCGAGATATTAATAGCAACTTTCTTCAACGAAACTTAAGCATAATATTTTTAGAAATTATTGATAAAAAGAAAAATGTTATAAGAACAAATACGTGTATTTTTCCAAACCAGTTTAAAATCTCTCTTTTTTTAAATACTTTTATCAACATTCTATTAAATCAAACTGGTGCGACGAAGTGTTTACGCGAACTTTTCGCATGTTGTCAATAGAACGCGCGACGAAGTAACGGTTCTCAGAAAAAGTCAACTTTTGGCTCGCATTAGCAAGCAGACAGGTTTGTGTGTCAATTATAAGAAAAACATATAAATTTTGATAATAAATAATTATCAATATTTTCATGGAAATGTCTCTCTGATCTTAAAATGGTAATTTACAAAAATGCATTTTATTTATTATTTTAAAAATGACAATATACAAAGAAAAATGTCGATGTTAATATAATTTCGAAACTAAGATTTTCATTAAAAATTCAAAATTTTAAATAAACGACAACTGGAAGAGGGATTTACTTACTTTAATTTACTTTAATCCTCTTTACTCAGATCGGAGCATAGGACTTCTACAAGCTTCTTCCATCCTTCTCTACCTTTAGCTTTTCCTTCAACTTCGTTCCATGATAGGTTCCTACCTTCTATTTCTTCTGTAGTGTTCCTCTTCCACGTTTTTGCTGGTCTGCCCACTGTTCTTTTCCCTGCAGGTTGGTAGTCCAGGGCTTGCTTGGTTAAGTCATTTTCATCCTTCCGTATGGTGTGGCCAATAACCTTCCACTTCCTTCTACATATTGTCACTTCCACTGGCTCTGGGTTGGTCCTTTCCCACATTTCCTTGTTTGTTATGTGGTTCGGTCAGTATATTCCTAAGATTTTTCGTAGACACTTGTTGATAAAGGATTGTATTTTTTTTTCATGTTCTTCTTTTCAGTTCTCCATGACTCCGATGCGTATAACAATATAGTTTTTACATTTGTGTTGAAGATTCTGCACTTTGTTGCCACTGACACTTCGTGTGACCTCCAGATATTTTTTAGCATGTAGAATGCGTTTTGTGCCTTGCTTATTCTCGTCATCATTTCTTTCTCTATTTTCCCATTTTTCTCTATCACGCTTCCCAAGTAGCAAAAGCTTTTCATATTTTCAATTTCTCCTTCTTCGAAATAAATTCCCATTTCTCTTTCAGTGTTTATTTTTATTAGTTTTGTTTTCTGTTTTTTATCTCGAGTCCGATCTTTCTTGCTTCCTTGCTTATTAATTCCGTTCTCTTTTGCATGTGTTGTCTTTTTTCGGAGATGAGACATATGTCATCTGTGAAGTCTAGGTCTTCCAGTTGTCCAAAATCATTCCATCTAATTCCTGTTTTTATTTTTGTGGTCCTCGTCTATTCTCTCATAATCTTCCACATCTTTTCTCTATTAACTTTGTCAAAGGCTTGTCCAATGCTTGTCCCTCTAGGAAGAGGGATTTACCCGTATTATATTATTATAAGTTTATAACGCGGAAAGGCCGTAGGTCGGTAGGCATTAAATATTGTTACTACTACTACTATAAATTTTGGGGAAAATTTAATAGTTCAAAACAAATAAACATCGTCCATTTTAACAATATATCGGTTTTAATTTTAGTTTTTCAAAAATAATGCAAAACAAAATTTTCGGGAGATACGTTGTCAATTTTGATAAAAAATAAGTCATTTTCATTTTAGTTTCGCAGAAGGAATGTAAATGATATAATTTTAATGGATACTTGCCAATTTATATTTTTACACGACGCAATTTTTCATACTTCATACTTCATTTTAAGTATGAGTTACGCTCCCGCTTTTCTGTTGCCCTAAAATTCCATGATGATAGAAAATAAAGTACTGAAAATTAATGGTGGTTTTTAAGCAATTGATGCTAGAGGTATTCGCTATTTAGCAATGACAATTATACGTAGCAGTAGAAATGGATATTTCATTGTTCATGCAACGACAATTTGCTAAAGCACCAGAAATTATTAAATGGGCAATGTTGTGCAGTTTTGTATGCTTCAGATTCAGATTATGTTGATAAATTTTCGAGCAAAATTCCCTGCAGTTTAGAAATTATTCTGAAAAACCTGAAAATCGCGATTTAAAAAAAATGAGATATATCCTTAATTATTAAAGGTGCGGAAAAAAATAAATTTAAAATGAAATTTACTTGGTTATATTGCGTAAACTTAAGAATCAAGTCAAAATTATAATAATGAAATGCAATCCTACAATGCAAAATAATAATAAAATGCAATTCTACTCTATGTAGACACCCGGTTTTCAGGATTTTTAAGTACTTATTCCAGATATATACAATAAAATTAAACAACATTAAAAGTTAACCAAAAATTTGTTCATTTTGTTTCGAATTCTGCGAAAATTCAAGGTAAAATACGTAATTTACGTGAATTGGTAAATACACGTCAGGAATGGCAGTTTTTAAATAAATAATATAGTCTATCCGCCTCATTTTGCCTATCTCGGGCAGTGCTATTACTTTCAGATAATTGACCGGCGTTAAAACTCCCGTCATCTTTAATTATTCCACGCGCGGCACGTCATCCCGCCATCTCGTCATCCCTCTGGGCGTCGCGACGCGCCCGGGGCGCCACCCGATTCCGCGCAATTTCCAGTGACGTGCACGTAATGGGCTGATAAATCATTTCGGTCTATCGGTCATACGCCCCCTAAGCCCCGCCGCAGTCTGGTACTCCGGGACTCTCCGGGACTCCGGGCTTGTTACCCGGAAAACTTTCGCAGGCGTCCATAAATCTCGCGGCTTAAACGGGCATTCCGTTCTGCACGGCGGGAGGCGGGGTCGCCGCCCCCGCTCGAGCGGAACCCCCGAAAAATCATGCAAATTTGTGTCCGGGAAGTATATTAAGAAACGTCACATTCCTCAGAGTGGTGATGAGGAAAGCTACCGAAAGCTTAAAATGACGATTAATTGATGAGTTCGATTTGAATTTTATAGCAATAAATTAAAATAATACAAGTTGCTGACTAGGTTCTACTAAATATGTATTCAGTAATGTTATGCTTCCCATAATATTGTACAGCAAAAATAAATGTTTAAAATGTTACAAAAAATTTAAATTTATATTTGTTAACGAAAATTCAATGATAATTTTTTTCCTACATAAAATATGCCTCTTTAGATTATTTTAACTTAAAACAAAAATCAAATTTCTGCCTTATTTTTAAAATTATTGATGAAAATGAAAATATGATAAAATCAAATGCGCATATAAGTCATTTTTAGACATTTTCAAATCTACGTGTCGTTCTACAAATCTTAATTTGAAAATTTTATTTTATATTTATTTACTATTTAGATTTTTGACTAATTTAGGTAAATATATCGATACAATTTTTTTACCATTAACATATATTTTATATATAATAGGTAATAATAATTTTTATTAAGTTGAATTCAGAACACAATTTTTAGAAAGTATCATACGAAATTGAAATCAAGTTGAAACATACAAAATTGCACAACAAATCTGGAATTAATTTCATAATTCAAATTCATTCAACATTTTGTATCAAATTCAATTTCCTACCATCTTAATGACGGTATAAGTAAAAATGGTAATATTCTAATGTTTGCTATTAAATTAATTAGCACTATATTTAAAAAAATATTTTCAACTAAACCATTCCAAAAAATTATTAAATACTTCTAATAATAAATGTAATTAATTACTTAGTATGTCTAAATACAAAACTTTAGTATAACAATAGGTATTAATATTTAATTTTAAAAATATGACAACCATTTCGATAATATTGCTAATTACCTCTATAGACATGACAAATATATCTACAAATCTACACTAGCATAAAAAAATTGACGGTTTATTTCCAGAATAACATAATTTTGCAAATGGAACGATTGCCAGTTTATGTAGACCTAGGTGAAAACTGCAATTATAATATTAATAGGTTATCTCCGGAAAATTGGCAGTTTTCTCTAGAAAATAGAAATATGCAATTAAATATATAACAGAATATCTTTACCATTTAAATTTGCAAAAATGTAAAATATTATCTCCGCAAAATGAACAGTATATCTCTAGAAAATAACAATATTCAATTACAAATCTGACAGTACATCTTTACAATATTGAAATTTACTATTAAAAATTTGACAGTTTATTTCTAGAAAATTGATTTTTGCGTTTTAACAAAATACAATTTTTAAAAGACGACAGTTATCTACTAGACAATCAGAGCGATCGACTAAAATATTCTACTTTTGTAGACTTGACACTTTTTGCGTTACTATCTTACCAGGATTGACTTATGGTTCTATCTCTGAAAATCCAAGTTTCATCAAGGCCTAGTTGTACGATCGTGGATCATCCTTGATCATGGTTCAATTACCTAGGATACAATTGTTGATACAATGGTATCCTTAGAAACTGAACCACGATCAAGAATGATCCATGATGGTACAACTGGGCCTAAGAAACGCAAATTGGTATAAACCTTCACGTATACTTTTTACATATGAATTACTAAATTCACCCTTTTCAAAGAAATATGACCCCGTTCCATAATGCCTCTCCGTGGATCGTCCTTTATCCATTTAAAGCCAATATCCAGTAAAAATTTCCTAAAAGGGGAAGGAATTCCGTGGAATATATGCTTCACTTCCAATTTATCTAGGAGTGTTTTTAATGTTATGTGTTCTTCTAAATAACATAAGAAAAGGCAATTTTACATTATATATATATACATATATATATATATATATATATATATATATATATATATTATTCCGAAATAATATATATATATATTATATATATATATTATATATATATATAATATATATATTATATATATTATATATATATGTATATATATATATTATTCCGAAATAATATTGCGAATTGCATGCTGATTCGCATCGTCTACACCAGTAGCAGGCCGTATCCGTGTACGCTTTCGAGGACTGCTCAATACATTGCCAGCAGTTACCTAGCAAGATAGTACATGGGTGACAGTTCTCAAACTGATCTGCAGGGCTTCTGCTGTACCCTACAATATAAATCAATTTATTTTACTGCCAATAATGTAAACATACAAATATGTATAGTCGATACTGTACACACTATTCTCTCACTGCACTAATTGGTAGAAGAGGACCTCCTGCATTTCGCTCTTTCTCAGAATATGTTACCAATGACGCAAGAAATTTCTTTGTATAAGAATGAAACTATTTGAGCATTGTAATATTGGAATAAATATAACAAGTTTAATATGAATTTTTACATAATTGGCAGGCGAAAATTGTATGCCCGCTCAATTTGCCGATTATCTATTTATAACCACCAGTGATCAATGTTATGTAACAAACGATCCTCAGATCAATTTCGATTCTAAAACTATTGTTATGGATATTCTCAAAAACAATCATGTTAGTACGACAAAACCTCATTACACTCATGTTTGTTGACGTGAACGCCACTTTAGAAAACTAATAGTATAGGTAATAAATATGATTTTTTTTTTATAATAATGTCTGATATGTCAAAATACTTGAAAACTTAAAATATCTGTCGTTTTCCTTTAGGTTACAGAAAACATATCTTTTAATATTAAGCAGAAAACTGTTAATATTTAGTAGAGTGATTAGTAAAACTATCAAAAATTAAAACCAATATGTTTTTCATGAAGAATATATCAATTTTGTAAATACAAATTTCTAAATTCTCAATTTCCTAGAGATACCTAGAGATCTAATTTTCTAATTTGAAGAAAATATGACGAAATTCTATTAAAGTAGGTACCTATTAACAGTTTTTTGATGAAAATTTACTAATATATTCTAGAAAGTTTCCAGTAATTAATTTTCGAAAAAATGACGAAATTAGCACTTAAACTGGATTTAAAAAATAAAAAGAGTAACTAGAGTGCCATTAAAACAGTTTAAAATTGGAGAAATTGTTACAAAACAATAAAACTGGGCATTGTTTACTGTCAAAGGTGCTTAGTTACTTCTGAAAAAAATAAATTATCTTTATTGAATATTGTTCCCTATATGATTACGCAACTTTGCCCCAATTTAATCGACTTCGTATCTCTTACTGTTTCCGATATCCCCATAGTGGTAATCGAATTTGAATAATCCTGTATACATGCAGATATTAGGATTTAGATACTCCTTTCAATTTACCTTCTCCACCGGTTCCTTCAATAGGTGCTGTTTTTTTTTGTTTGTTTTTGGGGTTGCTTCTGCTATATCTGTTGTAGATTGCGTCCCTATTTGTTTTGTTTTCTTTGTCATGTTTCTGTATCTTGGTATTGGCGGCTTTCCGTGTTTCCATCGAGGACCCAGGATGTTCGACCATTATCCCTTATTTCTCAAATTTATACTGGCATTTGAAAACGTTACAGTTCATATCTAGAATTCAAATTTGCAATTCGAAAATTAACACTTTATCTACAAATAATTAAATTTTATAATTAAAATTTGTTGACAATGTTCAAGTTTCTCTCTAAAAAGCTAAAATTTACAACACTAGAAATGTGATCGCGTCTAATACCACGTGGTAATCGTTAGGCCCAAAATATGGCATAAGCAGTATTGTTGTTGAACTAATTAAGCTTTAAAGTTTTAAAAGTTATTACACACGATTAGTCTAATTATTGAACGTAGAAGCTCTATAAATATCGGCTGTCAAATGAGTTTGTGGCAGTTTGATGGATTATTCAGCTGCTCATCATGCTCATCAGCATGACCCCAAAACTTTTTATCTTCCAAATTCGGAATTATCCAATAACTCAGTGCCCGTGTCTGTAATGTGGATTAGTTCCCTCTCGGCGTGTATCTAAGCCGTCGCGAAGCAACATCTGGGCCCAGTCGATAAATCCACAATCAACGCGAATAGTAGATGGGGCCCGTTTAAAAACCAACAGGGGCATGAATAAACTAGCATTGTTGAAAACTAGGTCGAACATCCTCATGATTTATTAATAGCATTAGGCTGGATGTGCCGCGTCCGGATCGATCCCGGAGAACAGGGGGACGCCCGACGGGATCCAGGACATAATCGCGCCGGCTCCTGGAGGATAAATTGCGCCCGATTGTCCGACTCTGCACGCACTTACGGGAGCAGAAAGGTGCCGCGCACAAAGCGCGCCTTCATTAAGGGGGCAAGTGCCTGTTAAAAAAAGTAGCGTTTTTGACTGTTTGTAATGGTAATGGTTTGAGTAATGGTCAAGTTAATAATGAAAGTACGGAAGACATATTTTGCACACTCATAGATGAAAGTACAATAGATGTTCCTATAGCATTAGATTTGAGTAATCAGTTAATAACATTACAAAAGTTGCTATAGAAAGTTGTTCATTTTACTGTTGTAATATTGTAATGTTCGATGCGTAAATTGAATATTCTAACATTATAAGAACCTAGTTTATAGTGTAGTAAACAATATGCCAAAAATAAAATAATAACTTTTTGTACCATTTCGTCGTAATTAATTATATTCGGCACCTCTGTAGGCACGTTTTTATATCAATTTCCAGCGCGGTAGTGTGTCGCCACCTATATGAAATCCATTACAGCTTGGCGACGGGGCGTTGACGATCACGAGAGGAACTCAGGAAATTTGAGGCCCCAACGTTGTGAAGAATATTGTGTTATACGATCATATTTTGCAGTCAGGGCCGCTGCGTGGGGGTGTGCATGCTGTGCTCTATGAGGCGACATGGCGCCTCATAGAGGAGGCGCCATTTCGCCACGATAATTAATAATCTCTGTAATTGTCATACGTTAACTTTTGCGATATAAAATTTTAATGAAAAGTATATTCACCATTATATTTAGTCGTGAAAACTTTGGTGTGAGGGGTTTAGGTGTATAATACGTAGTGGGAACGCTCTACTATTACAATATCAGTATTTTACACAAGGTAGTTTGTAGTTTCAATATTTTTAGTTGTGTTCCAACAAAACAAAGTGTAAGGCGAGCAAGTAAATGTCTGGCATTTTTAAAATAAATAACTGTGAACCCCGTAACCTATAGATGTTGGAAATATGTCAAACAAGTTATATTAAGCCGAAAACATAAAAAAAGACGATTACAACGACGAAGAGATCCAACATACATTGTTTTTACTAATTGTGACGATATAGAGTACATATTGACATGTAGTACATGAAATTAAATATACCAAGAAATATAAAACATTTTCATCACGTTACGGGTAAAAATAAAATAAAACTAAGATATATATTTTTTAACGATTCACACAACAAATACTAATATAAAAAAACAAAAAACGTAATGCACTACCTATACTAAATATGTAAACATATGATGTTGACAGAAAAACTGACTGTTTACAGTTTAAATAGTCGATAAGTCGATAGTCAACGTCAACTGAAATAAATAGTCAATTGTTTCTGTCAACATCTTCCCTCGGACCTCCACGACTACAACAAATAGTATACAGGGTGGTGCGTCGGACCATGCACCATTGGGATTTACATGTAAAATTTAAATCTTAAAGATTTTTTAAGAAGACAATATTTCCCCAATTATTATTATTTATATTATATATAAATTGTACCATTCTTCACTTGAAGAAACTAGTGTATTTAAACTATTATTGTGATTAACTCAATATATATTTGAAAGTTTTTTATAAAGTTTCATTTGTGAAATTTAACTAAATACCAACATAAAATAGATTTAATTTTGATGTAAACAGGATCTCTTATAGGCATATTCCGCTGTTTTCTAGAGTCTACGAGTTCCGGTAATACACACTCATTATAAAATTGAATTAACGGTTTTTCTATGTTATTTGTCCAAAACACATCATCTTTAAAAATTGTTTCGGTTTTTATACCCTTGCGGGTCCACACACCAAAGATGCAATAATTATATTGCATTAAATCAAAAATAATGCAAATAATTATATCACGAATTTTGTATAATTGTGACATTTCAGTTGACAGCATAGCACACCAGATGTACAGAGTTCAAGTGTGATTAATACTTATTAGTCAATTCGAGTTCTGATTATCAGCTATTAGGCGGTCGCTAGGATAGGTCAGAAAGTATTATGAGTGATATAATCGTCTAAATTTCGTTTGACAATTAAAAATAAACAATTTTCAAGAGACCGAATATTGCCACTTTAAGTTATTCAGTTATTCAGTAATAAAAAATTTAATTTTGAATTTTATATAAAATTTAATCAATTAATTCATTAAATTAAATTAAATGTAAATGTTATCATTAATTCAAATAAGTCCAGAGCTGAACAACATACCTTGTATATTTCCGGACTTATCTCAGTTAATGAAAAAAAGAGTTACACCACTTTCGTTTACAACGGCTCATATAAAAATATGCATAGTAGTTAATGCATCTCTTTCAAAGTACCTAATATTATAGTAGTATATAATTATTTTTCATACTTCCTTATTATTCAATATCTCTCTAGGGGGAGATTCAATTGCATCTACCCTCAAGTCACCTTGATTTATATCGGTGTACTCATTCTGTAAACAAGAATGATATAATTTTATAATGCATTTAAATAGTACAACTTATATATATTTTTTAATGTTCTAGAAAAAGAGCCCAAGACTATATCAACTTCAATTGTTATGTAACCATCAGTAAACATATCTATTATTAAATGAGACAGTCTTAGCTAGAAGTTTGTGAAAAACATATTTTTTGCACTACTAGCCATAAAACACATCATTGTGTCATGTATCAAAGTACTGTAAAGTTCATGTTTATGATTAGTAGTTAATATATTTTTTTGTAGTATTATTTTGTACTTACTGGTAGAGTTAATACAATTGTTTTCTTACCAAGGTAAAAAATATATGTTCGTCTGAGGCTACATTTTTCTTTTTTTACTAAGGTAAGAAAAAGTATATTTTATTACTGGTTAAAAAATATCCACAGATCCACAGTAAGCGACAACAAAATTCCAACATCTGACAGTCGCTTTTTTTAATTTAAAACACTACTAATTGTTCTAGTAGTGCAAAAAATAGTAAATAAATATATATCATAAGCAGTCACTCATATAATTCACTTACCTTTCTTTTAGATGGAAAACACTTCCTCTTTATTCCATGTGCGCTTAATCTAAGTCGGCGTTTATTGCCTTTTCTATAGTCCGAAACCGGTTCATTCATATTTAGTCACTTTTAGTGTCGATTTACTGTCGATATTTCGCAGGGGAAGTTGTAATACCTTCTAGCGGGAGCACCGAGAGTACAGGCCTTTACTCACAACACTAGACATATGCTACCGCGGAGTTGTTTACACAGAATGTTATGCTCTACAAAAAACTGCAGTCGTTTTTTTTCACCTCGTTTAGTTTCTGCAGTAGAAACGATTAAATATAAGGTAGCAAATTACATACTACTATATTTTTAACACGAATTGTAATATTCTAATTACTGTATCATTTTTAGCGTAGGCTATATATACCTAAGGTGACCAGATCCTAACGATACAAAAGCGGGACAGCGGGACGGGGGGTGGGGGGTGCTGATTTTTAAATTAATTAACAAACAACGCAAAACGCAAAATATACATGGTGTCTCCTAAAAAACGCCGCTGGCCAATAAATCCATAACTTCTTAACTATTTGTTGCTTGATTTCAATAAAACAAAAACAAAATTAAATGTCTCCACATGTTCTACAAAGGGGCCCTAATTTTTTTTTTTTTACAAAATCAACTTTTATTTCAGCAATAGTCTGCTAGATTTTGTAACAACAAAAATTAGGGCCCCTTTGTAGACATGTTGAGCCATTTAGTTTTGTTCTCGTTTTATTGAAATCGGCCAATATATAAACTAGTTATCGCTAGCGGAGTTTTTTAGCAGACACCCTGTATAATATTATATTACATTTTTTTTAACAACAACAAATATAATGTCATATTTACAAATATAATAAATATGAGGCATGTTTTTATAGTACCGTTTTGTATTTTAGCCGCTACAGCGCTGCTACCAAATACAAATATTGTCGAAATATATAAGCTAATAACTTCAAAATAGCGAATAAAAGATCACCCCAAAAAAAAAACACAAACTTTCAAAAGTCGGGACATTTTTGAAACGTCGCGGGACGCGGGACAAATTTCTAAAAATCGGGACTGTCCCGCCAAAATCGGGACGTCTGGTCACCTTATATATACCTACAGAAATCCTTTGCTATGAATATTGGTGTTGTACTTGTAAAAATAATGAAATATATCCGTAACAGCGTTCGACGGGAAGCGGATATTTGCGGCTCTTTACCTTTGATGCGATTTTCATATGAAGGGCTATTAATATTGTACTCGCGGTGGCCTGGGTACTGTCCTGTATTCGCACTCAAGTTTCGTTGAAAGAGACAACTATATAAATTCCGCTAGCCATCCCTTTCTAAAAATGACGCCCCACGAGTTGCCTATCTCTATACCCCTCTCACCGATCCTCTTCAGGTGAAACAGTTCGTCGCGGCACTTGCCGCCTTAACCGGCGGAATTACAATGCGCGAAGAAATAGTGGGTAAAAATTAGAAGAGGGCATAATCATCAATTATCCCCTCCGGCGCCTCTCCAACGGCATGCCGCAATAAAGTTTAGATTTAGCGCCGGCAGCTTTTTAACTTGGATTTTCTTAACGTATGGGTCCGGGAAACGAGAAGTTACGAGATTATTATATAAAATAGGGATTATGCCGGAAACGTGTATATCACCCTTTATCCGGGGCGTATCCCGGCGAACTCTCCCAGGGAAATTACACGGTAATCGCCTGGATGCCCGGAGAGCCAGCCGGGGAGAAAGCCGCTTCTCATTTGAAAATTGAAAAGTTCAATCGCCGCCCTCCGGGTAATAGAGTTCCGAGATCGTAATCGGATGAGATGGCAAGTGCCGGCTTGGCATGCAGACTATTTTTTACTTAAATTCGGATTGAATGTTAATTACCGTTCCTAAAGGAATATTGATTTTTATTGCGATGGTCACTCGGTTAGGACTTTAGTTAATTCATAATTTTGCGCATTTATTTTTAGATTAAAAAATCTAGTAATTAAAGATTTCAGTTTGTGATGCTATAAAAAATTCTTCATCGGCCACATATATATGTATTTATGATGTCACTCAATTAACATCTTGAACACAGCCTTGCCGCAATTTCAATGAAGTATATCTTTCGGAACTTTCATATCTATTACGTTTTATTAGGTCCTAATCGATTATTATAGACCCAGAATTCTTTGCAAATTAACGTAGAATTTAAGAATTTTTAAGAATGAAGAGGCAATAATATATAGATGCTAACTATACTAAAGACACTACCACTAAATATACTAAATATATAGGTTTTCATCTCTCCTGAACATCCCACATCGTCTACAATCCATCGCCCGTCTGTTCTCTTCCGTTCCCCTCTTGTCGCTCACGGAGGAGTACAAAGTTAATCCGAACCGCCCCCGAGCTTTCGCCCTCCGCGCCGTGACACTTAAATAAAAGACGTATCCGATGTCACACTTCCATATAAGTAGTTTATCACACAAAGGTGCGGGACGAAATCATTTTTCAAGCGGCCGTGCGCGCCCCCGTGTCCTCCCGCCCCCAGAACGAAGCGGCAAAGAAGAGAAAGATGAAGAGGAGGCAAGGATCTCCCGCGGGCCATCTAAGTCACTGCCGCCTCCGATACCGCTGCGGCTTAAATAATTACGCAGGTGTGTGGGGCGAGGGCGCGAGATCTACGGCGCACTTGGTTATTCGAGGCGAAAGTGTGCGAAGAATGCCAGGGGTTAGTCGATGTAATAATAATAAAATGTAATATACGATACATAGTAAGCTCAAATTTAGAACAAACGTATTCAAATTGAAAAAAATATATAAAAAGTAAATATTAATTGTAAATAAAATAAAGAAAGTAAAAATTATTTGAGCAAATTTGGAGAACTAAAAAATCAATTTTAACAGATATACAGGGTTATTCAACTTCGATTACCACTATGGGGATATCGGAAACGGTAATAGATACGTAATCGCTTAAATTAGGGCAAAGTTGCGTAATCATATGGGGAACAATATTCAATAAAGATAATTAAAAGAATTTCAATGATTGCTGAGATTTAAAAAAAAATATGAAATTTTGCAAAATTTTATTTATTTTTTCCTGTCGTTACTTGAAGAGATATTAAAAAAATCTAAATGCATCTTCATTGCTATTTTTTCTCATCTACAATATAGGAATTTTAAATTTTGGATCAGACGTTTCATGTGAGTGTCATCAAGTTTATTTTTTTAAATATGGACCTGCCATTTTGATTTTTATTTTGAGTTATACTCGTCTATACTGTTACAATGATGTGCAACACTTGAGGTTTTAATAACTTTTAAATATGAAAATAAATCAAAATCTACAATTAGCACTAAACTGGATTTAAAAAATAAAAATTTAAACTATAGTGCCATGAAAACAGTTTCAAATCAGAACCATTATTATAAACGTTAAATTGCATCTTATGCAACACTAAGTTTTTAACAAGAAATACATACATTTACATTTACAGTATATTTAATACTAATATTATTACTAAATATAATTTAACAATTGAATACGAAGTTTAGGTGTTATAATAATGAATAATAATTTTATAATAAATGTTCAAATATATTGCCATTCTCTCTAATGCAAAGGGCTGCTCTGCGTCGAATATTATTCACTGCTCGTTGTATATCACGCTGCCTTACACTCATGAAACTTTCTAAAATGTTTGCCCTAAGTTATCAATATTACTTGGCACTCTGCGATAAACTTTATTTTTTAACATGCCCCTCAAAAAATAATCTAATGGCGATAAGTCTGGCTACCTAGCTGACCATTCGATATATCCACGGTTGCCTATCCACCTATTTTGAAATTGCTCATTTAAATACTCCCTAACTTCCCTAGAATTATGTGAAGGAGCCCCGTCTTACTGCAACCATATTAAATTTAGTAGGAAGAGGTATTTCCATGATAAATTATTCTGATTCCTCCCTGAGAAGCGTCAAATATCTCTCCGCATTGAGCTTTTCCTGATAGAGGAATGTTTATATAATTATTTCTCCCAACAGACCAGCCCAACATTAATACCAAATCTAACTTTGTTTCTAACTTTGGTATTTGTTCGTGGATTGACTGTTGACCAGATGTGTTCATTTTTTCTATTGAAAAGTTGATAATTTGTGAACTTACATTCATCTGACCAAATTATAGTGTTTAAAAAATGATCGTCATTTTTAATATGCTCACAAATCAAATTACAAAACTGCAACCTCCGTTCACCATCACCAGGAAATAAACTCTGGGAAATGTGAATTTTGTAGGGATTAAAATTATTTTTTCTAAGAATCCGCCAGACTTTTGTTTGTGACAAATTTAAGGTAACCGCTACTTCATTGGTCGACTTCGATGGATCGTTTCTTATCTACGATAAATACATGATTTTTAGATAACGATACGTATTTACAATTTTCTAGCTACCTCTTGCAGAACCATCGCCGTTTCATCTTCCAAAACACGGTTTCCATAAGGCACTCTGGGTTTCTTGAAAGATCCATACTGCCCTAAATTGTAATCCAATTTTTTTAACAAATTTTGGGATGGCTGGGGTCTTTAGGGATACACTTGTAAATAGTTTTCACTTGCTCGAGCAGAGTTTCTCTTACAATGATAGTAAATTCTTACATATCTCTTTTGTGTTCGTTAGAAAACAGTTTTAAGAAGTAATTAAGCACTTTTGACTGTAAACAATATCCAGTTTTATTGTTTTGTAACAATATTTCCAGTTTTAAATTGTTCTTATAACACTCTAGTTTATATGTTTATTTTTTAAATCCAGTGTAGATTTTGATTTATTTTCATATTAAAACGTTACTAAAACCTCAAGTGTTGCACATCATTGTAACAGTATAGATGAGATATAATTCAAAATAAAAATAAAAATTGCAGGTCCGTATTTAAAAATTTAAACTTGATGACGGTTGCACTCACACGAAACGTCTGATCCAAAATCTAAAATTCCCATGTTGTAGATGAGAAAAAGTGGCAACGAAGATGAATTTCAATTTTTTTAATATCTCTTCAAGTAACGACAGGAAAAAATAAATAAGACTTTGCATAATTTCATTTTTTTTTTAAATCTCAGCAATCATTAAAATGTTTTTAATTATCTTTATTGAGTATTGTTCCCCATATGATTATGCAACTCTGCCTCAATTTAATCGACTTTGTATCTCTTACAGTTTCCGATATCCCCATAGTGGTAATCGAAATTGAATATCCCTGTATAGAGAACGTAAAAATTAATTGAAAAACAATAAGGAAAAATACGACAAAGTAATATCACAAGTAAACTAATTTATATAATACTTATAATCAATATATCTTTAACAAAAATGTACATGTACACAACACAAGAAAAAATAATAGCGTACACATTATTTAATGTAACAATAAATATGGTCAGAGAATAAATATGCGGTGCCAAACAGATTAAAAATTATAGACAAATATAAAATATTTTGCAAAAAATTAAAAAGCCATTTCGGTCCAGGCAATAATAAACTATTGTGATTATTGCCACAAATATGGCAATATTTAATTTTTTTATCTTATTTCGGTCCAGGCAATAATAAACTACTGTGATTATTGCCACAAATATGGCAATATTTGTGGCAATATTGGCATAAACCCCAAATATATTGTATACGTATATACCATGTATACATATACCACAAACAATTATTATAATATAATAATATGTAGCAGAGATGAAAATGTGTAATCAATAATTTACTAAATAATTAGCCTACTTATCTTATAAAGTACAAATATGAGATTATGAGTAGATTATGAAGTAGATCATGACAAGATTATGACAAGTAGATTATGAAATAACATGCACACATTACATGATTGTTTAAAATATGAAGGGTTGATTTACTACCCTCCTACGACAAATTGGAAATTTCCTCTTATATATTATATTGACATATTATATCCACTATTAATGTATTTCATATTAGAATTGAATAAATTAAAATTGAAAAAAAATATATATAGTTTTTATTGCCCCAACCTAAATTTCAAATCTGACTAACTTTTCATCAACCCCACGAGCTTGGATTTACCCAAGAAAAACAAAATCTCGAAGATATAAAATCTACTTAACACTTTACACTTAAAAAAATAATTACTCGATGAGAATTTAAATGTGAAAATGCGAAAGTATGCAACACGCTAATAAAAGCAGGGCGAGCGAAAGTCGTAAAAAGTGGAATGTTTTCATAAGTCATGGGGGAGGGGGAGAATGCAGGCACGAGATTGTAGCAGAAGGGCGATGAACTGCCAGCGAGTTATGAATGCTAAGAATTTTAGATGGGGAAAAAAAGTTGTAGCCCCATCCAGGCCCGGTTTACCCAATAGGCCAACCTAGGCGATCGCCTAGGGGCGCCAATTAAATAGGGGCGCCAAAATTGGGCCCAATTCATTTTTATATTCGTGTTTCTTTCCAATTAAATTGCGCTCGAGCTCCTGAGGCCCGCTCACAATTTCGAGCATCAAAATAAATTACAAAAGTTGGAACCAAATGAGCAACCTGCCAAATTATTGGACAAAGTACCTAAAATGACTTCATTTTTTTTAGAAAAGTGAGGAGTCCAAAGTGCAGGCCTCAGACACCTCATTACCAGGATCAGGCATAGTTTCCGATTTTACAAATTTGCATTCAACGTCTCATGAAAACACCAATGAAAATTATAACTTACCAAGTTTGGTTAGTAAGACTACAATTGAAAATGAGAACTTTGCATTGTCGTTGATAGAAAATCAACCAATTTCAGTCAGAGATTTGTTTTACCCTTCTAAGTGGAGAAGCGATAATAATTTTGTGGATTATATCATTCAAAATCCACCACTACAAAATAATAATTAATTAGTTTTTAAAATCTCTAAAAGATCATATTATGATCGGGTGAGATATGCTTCAAAGCGTATATTTTTGCACCAATCCATAAATGGAGAGACAAAGAGACGAGAATGGCTTGTTTTTTCTAAAACAGCAGGATGATTTATTGTATGCCATGCAAATTATTTAACAAAAATAAAACTTCATTTACTGTTACCGGCTTCAAAGATTGGAAGAACGAACATCGCTTAAAAAACAATATTCTTTGGAATTAAAATATTATAACATAATTTAATTAACATTAAAATATGTTCTTGAATGAATAGTTGAACCAGTTAAGTATTTGTCCACTTGTACTTTGACTTTTCGTGGTGAAAGTGATGTATTTGGGAAACCGAACAATGGCAATTACATTGGTCTATTAGTTGCTTTGTATTTCAACATATTTCATTCAACATCAAACGCACATACAAAAATATGCAAACATAGGCCGTATCATATTTATCCGAAGATATATGCAATGAATTTAGTTTTTTTATAAGTTCCTTAATTACTAATTAAATTATCGCAGAATTAAAGTCAAATAAATATGTTTTCATAATGATTTACTTGACACCAGATATTGTCGAGTCGTCAAGGTAGACGAGCTAACTTTTGTAGTAAGATATATTTATTCAGATGGAACTCAAGTGGAAAGATTTAATTCATTTTTGACAAATGTAGGAAATGAAGCCAATGAAATGGAAGTTGCCATTATGAAAGAACTAGAAGATCTAAAAATAAAAATTATGGATTGCACAGGTAAATCATATGACAATACCTGTAATATGTCTGGCCAATAATCTGGCTTTCAAGCTAGAATAATAGCTCATAATAAATTAAGACATTACGTACCTTGTGCAGTATACTCTTTAAATTCAGTTGGTGTATTTGCTGCTGAATATTATCTGGAAGCTACTGCATTTTTCATGTTGGTACAGGAAATTTATAATTTATGGGCTGCTAGATGGAACATATGGAACCCATAGATGGAACATTTAAAAAAACTGTTTTGCAAATAATAATGAAAATAACTATCTGCTTCAAAAAACTATGTCGGCAACGAGTTGGTCTGCCAGAGCAGATGCCTGCAACGTCTAATTTTTTGGATATTCCTGTTTTAGAGATGCCTTTGAAGACAACAAACAACAAAACTGAAAAACCTCAAACACTCGCTGAAATGGAAATGGATTATTTTCTAATTTTCATTTATTAGAAACTGGTTTCCTTATTGAATTTTGGACAATATTTCCAATTTTGGACCTTACAATATTTCCTATGCTTGATATAAAACACTGCAAATAGTTAATATAGATTAACAGTGGTTAAATTTAACAAATTTTTATATCTTAAATTGAATATTTAATTTATTGTAATTGAATAAGATCTAAATTTAATCTTTATGAGGAAGCAGAAAAAACATAATCCAACTGCATCGAATAAAAAAAAAACAAAATTGTAAAAGGAAACGCCAATTTTTAGAACCTAATAATGATGTGAATTTTAATGGGCTTGATAATATGAGAATTAATACATTTTCTGTCGTAATTGATAATTTTATTCAACAATTGAAGCGTCGTAAAACTGCATATATTGATATAGAAAGCATGTTTGAGTTTTTGACGGGGTTAGGAGAAGTAAGGATAATATCATTGAAGAAAAAACAAAGGCGCTTATAAAATTATACCCTTCGGATCTTGGTCCCTAATTTACAGCAGAACCAGAATGCAAATATTTTAAACAGTTTTAAGAAAATATGGTGGTATTGACTGTATGATGGGCAATCAAATGTTCTACAAATGTTCAAACTTATACAAGAGAAAAAATTATAACTACTTTTCCTTACAAATGCCTCTGGTGACATCGTTTACCGTCTTAAAATGAATTAAAAATTATTTGAGAAGACCCTGGCCCATGAAAAATTATCAGGCTTGGCAACTCTTCAGACATGGTTAATAATTTGTGCTGTGATAACCTAATTGAAACATTTGCAAATTCCAAATGTAGAAAAAAATATATAGTAGGTATAGTATACATATAATAATATGCCTATACATATGTATTAGAGTCAAACTTATACATTTTTTTATGTACATACTCGTAAATACAGTGGGCGTGAAAACTGTACATTAAAAAAAAACAAGTTTTAGGATTTTTTCTATAAAATAAAATTATAAATCAAATAATTGAGACCATTCGTTTTCGTCTTGAATTTAGATATAATTCTTCTTATTCCTTTTGTATTTAAGCCAAAGTTTTTTATTTGAGTAATATTATTTATTCATTTTGTTTTGATTTTTATTTCAATGAAACATTGTTAAATATTATCTTACATTTATGTACTGTGAGTAGTTGTTTTTATTTTTTACAATGTTTTATTTTGTTTTTAAAATTGTAATAAAATTTATCAATATAAAAATTTCCTATTATTACAATACCTGCACCACTTTAGACATTAGCAGCTAATGGTTCAAGAGGCATCACCTTAAAATCGCCTAGGGCGCCAACATTTGTTAAACCGGCCCTGGCCCCATCAGTTAATAAGAACTTTACATAAGTGGTAATTGGGTTCAAGGTTGTAGGATGCTCGTCATAAATAAATTATACACACAGACACGCGACACAAATTTGTAATACATACTGTATTATACATTGCGGTGATTTGAAAGTTTGGAACTAAATTCATTATCGTTGCAGTCTATGTGTTTTAGAAAATCGCTGAGACAAGTTTATTGTTTTTTATATGTCATTTTCTGATTTTTATTTATAACATTATTGGTGTTTGCACAATGATGTTATCATAATTTTTGTAAACGACGACCTTCACAATTTTTCTTGTTATGAAATAATCATATTACCTTACAGAACATTTTTTAAATACATTTACTTAAAAATAAAATATTTATACAGATGAACTGTATTATACATTGTGTTTCACACTACTCGTATCAGGCCTGTTTTTCGGTAATGATTGAAAATGGTTGATTACCGAGAAAAAGGCCTGATAGGGGTGGTGTGGGATACCCTGTATATATAAAAAAATAACAAAAATATTTACTGCAAATATTCAAACATAAACTTATACGTTTACTTAAAAAAATACTTTTTTATTGAAAGAAAATCATATAACAAATTTCAAGAAAATGCAACGTGAAATGCACATTTATTTCCAAACAATTAAGTTTCAAAAATTATTAAAAAAAAATGTGTTATAGATAAAAACACCAAAAAAAATTACTACAAATGATCAAAGTATCCCCCATTATTACACAAAACTTACATTTACTTTACGTTTACATAAAAAAAAAACTCAATTTTTATTGATAGAAATTTATTGAATAAAATATTCAATAATAATTGACAAGACCAAATGTGAAAAAATATTTAGAAATGTTTTGAAAATTATCATGACAATAACTTGTAAATGAGTTTCATAAATTCTTGAAAAATATATCTAAAATATTTGAGTAGGTATTTTGTTGGATATATTTTGCAATTGTTGAGACAGTAATTTTAATTTTTAGATTCTCAACACAATTACAGAAAAAATGAAGTTTAGCTCGGAATATTTCAGAAATATACAGAGAGCTAATGTTTAACAATATCAAGACAATCATGACATTAAAGAAAAATGTCAACATTTACGTGGAAGCGAAGTTCAAAATTTCTTAAGATACACCTTGAGACATTTCTAGATATAAAATTTAAATAAATTTTTTCAATTTTCTCTTAACATTTTGTTCTACAAATATTTACAAAATTGTTCAATTAACTCAAAGTTAAAGCCAAGAAAAAAAATTCAAAACTTATTGGGACCACCTAATTTATAATCAAGCAATTCACTAGGAAGAAGAATTTATATTTAACTTAAATGGCAATTTAAAGAAATGCTTCATTTATTTAGCGAATGGCATAATTACATCAAACAGCATAACAAGTGGTGAATTTTAGAGTCATCGCTGGTCTAGGACTAAGTGGTTGCATCGTACGAGATCTATTTCAATAATCACTGTGGTTGCATTTCTTATTTGTAGCATTCCATTGGATTTATCCATATTTTACAGGATGTATCTTAGGCCCGTATCTATAGTATGTACTTGAGCATGAGCTCGACTCACGCAGTATATTTGGTTGAGTATTCGCCATAAACGTTTATGCATCAAACGCAACCAAATATACACAAATATTCGACTTGAGTCGAACTGTCGAACTTATGCTCAAGTACGGACCATAGATATGGGCCATAGTCAGGAGTTTCTAAGACTATCTTTGAAGATATTCAAGAAAATCTACAAAACAATTCAATTTTCTCAAATTTGTATTGGATATATAAAAAAATCTCAATAATTGCACAATTGACTGATCATTTTATAAGACATTTAAGAACGCAAGAAAAATTTATAAGATATTTAAAAATGCACTAAACAATCGATTAAATATTAGAGAAATTGAAAAATTCTCAACTGCTCAACCTATACTCAAAACAAAATAACTAAATGTTATGATATTTTAAATTTTAATAGAAATTTTTAATAAAATGGGTCAAATGCTATAAAAATTATACTACCAAACAAAACTAGAAAACTGATCAGTTCACTGAACATTTTATCAAGATAAAAATATCTCCAAACTGTTCAATTTATTTTATAATTTTAAGTTAAAAATTATCATTGTATTTTCGTATATATTTGTATGAAATTATTTCAAATTTTCGAAAATTGTCATTGCATTTTTAGATGTATTAACATGGAATTTTGTAGGAGTATAGATTGAAAAAAAAGTGTACAATTTACGTAAAATGTTATGACATTAAAAAAACCCACACGTCTGTATAAAATTATATAAGATATTCAAAAAATCTACAAAACAGTTCAATTTACTCAAAATTGTATTAAAAAACCTTCAAAAATTTCACAATTGACTGGTAATTAAAAAACACACTGATCTGTTAAATTAATTCAATACTGTATAAGATATTCAGAAACTCTCCAAAATTGTTCAAATTACTGAAAATTGTATAAGATATTTAAAAATTTACGAAATATTTCAAACTCTTATTTCTAAATTCTCAACTTTTACTTATTTAAAATTTTATGATCGGCTTAAATTAGATACTAGTGAAAATTGTAACATACATTTTAATTGTAACATTTATTTTAAAGTATCAAACATAACTACAAAACATAACTAAACTAAAACTACTAACATTTATTTTAAACTACCAAACAAAACTACTGAAAAATTTATGAATAAAAGTTATGTTCAAATTTTAGTGACAATTAGTCAAGTTTTGCGTAAATTTCAACATAATTTTTATCATTTCGACTAAATCAAAATTGTTCAACCATTGTATAATATAATATCAAACAAAATATAAATTCGATTTTACACATTTCGGGCTTCATCATATTTTCTACTATTTTCTACACATTACTCTACTGCAATGTCAACCGGAAACACACCTAGATCTGTAGCATTTACCCTATGACTGTATGTTGAATTTACAATTTTATTATATAATTCCTAAGAAATATACATGTACTAATTGTTATTAGTACTTTTTCTCGGTGTGTGAATAAATATTTGGATGCTGATGACGATTTCCCGGTCGAAACTAGTCCATGTAAACTAAAGACTGACTTTACACTACCTGATAATGCTGACCTCACCTGTTGAATTCATCTATAATCAGAATGGATCTAAAGAGTTTTGAATCATCATTGTATTTTTGTATTTTCGGATGGATTAACATAAAATCATTTCTCTACTTGAAAAATTATCGTGGAATTTTCGTATGAATATATTTACAATATATCGATTTTATTACTTTACAAAAATTAGTTTCGTATTAATATACCAGATGGTCCATTTTAATGAAGATATCAAGATATCTAACAAAATGAGCATCGTATAAAAAATGATCCAGATGAAAGTGGGGGGCCATTTACTGGTGCTGAAATTGGACCATCACCCCTATCCCATAGGGGGTGGGGGGGCTAACTCTGGAATCCCAAATGGGAACAATTTATTATTGCAGATTCGGATGCTACGATAAAAACTATGAAGAATTTGATAACTCGCTGTATGCGGTGGATGCTTCTACGAATTTTTCCTGTATGGGTTAGGTAACTTTCAGCTTCTTAACATTAATATGAAATTGTTTAAATTTTTCAAAAAATGCATGTTTTCGTATGAATAGGAACATAGGATTAATTAAATTTGATATGAACGGTGTTGTTTTAACTTGACAAATATTCGTAATTATTTTTTACTTGATCGAAAATTGGTACATTTTTAAGGAAAAACAAGAAAAGTAAACGCAATGCTTTAATAAAATTACACATTTATGTCAAAACGTTAAATTTTAATTTCTAATAAAAAATGTATTGCGGTTTGGAAAAAAAAAATAAGTACGTACATTTACTTTAAGCTTCAAATGTAAAAATAGTCCCTGACAATTTTTTTTTTAAGAAAATGACATACTTCAAAACATTAAAATTTTATATTGATTGATTGAAATTTTACAAAAAAAAACCATTCGATTCAAAGAAAATGTTCAAGAAAAAAATGTTATCAGACAGAAAACTTTACCATAAAAATGTAAGACAAATGTTCAAATGTCCTCCAACAACCACTTGGCTGTAGACTAAGATTATGCCCGAGTTTGAGTGTTAGGTGAAAAATCTCCTATTAAGAGAAAACGTAGGATCACTTTTTTATCATAAATATTTGTGCAAAATCTGCACTTCATCGTGCCGAATTACCACAAAATAATAAACAATTTAGTAATCCTTGCTTGAAACCGCACACTAATTGGATTTACAACTTGGCAAGCGATAGTCCTTGCCAGTCGCATTTATTCGCATTAAACCGCGCAACTTTACACCCACCAGCCGCCTCTCATAACTCAATCCCATTATCTCGTTCCGCAACTTGTTGATCGATAGGGATGAGCCAGGCCTTGGCTCATTCCCGAGCTACTGGGGTATTGAAATCAACACGCGTAATCCCGGCGTCTCCATAAATAAACAGGAGTAAACATCCTTTGAGCGCTCCCAATCACGGATACGCGACTTAATCCCCGGAACGGGGAATGGCGGGAGCTCCTTATTGCCACTCGCGTGTGGCATAAAGGGCGCCGTAAAGCTCGCCCTCAGGAGCGTATCCGCACTTAGCGACTTGTAAAACTCCTCTTTACGACCCGCCGAGGACAATATTTGCCGCCGCAATCTGCCCATTTAATTATTAATTAACGTGCGCCGCATAAGAGTTCCGGGATGAATAATGAACATCGCCGCTCCCGCGTTGGGGACGGGTGAAATTTTTAATTAAAACAACCCGCATGTCTCCACGCCCCGAGTATTAGTTATCTATTCGCGTCGAAAATTTAATAACATGAAATACGAGGGCCGTAAACCATCCGGGCATAACGAAGATATGAAAAGTGGGACGCCGGTGAGGACCGACGGGACAGGGATTCCGGGGAGTCAGGGTGTAGATTCCGGGATCATGGCAGCATTTCTGGAGCGCTCCGCGGCTGGATGCGGGGCACAGTTGCCAAATTCAGGGGATTTCTATGCAAATTCGTAGAAATTGCATTAAAATTTCGGTTGGAAAATTTTCACCTGGAAGTTATTGCCATACCTATATCGCGTACGATTGCACAATATCATTGGCTATTATGCAAACTTAGCTATGGTGTCAGATGATTATAGAATTCCATTTCAAATGAATAAAATTTTCACATCTATGTAGAATGTAAGTGCTACTAAGCGACTCATATGATTATATTTAGAAAACGCAAAAAAAGCTTTTAAATACTGATTACGTGTAAAGGTGAAATGTGAAAATGTCATTAAGTGAAAACAAGTCCAAATATATTTTTAGAAATAAAATTACCAAACAAGTTTATAAATTTAATTATAAGAAAAATAGAAGATGTGTTTTTAGAAACGTCGCAATTCTTGGAAAATTTTCAATTTAAGTTCTGAGAAATTATAATGCAGACATGTTTTGCTTGTATCATCTCAGCCCTCAGCCAATAAAATAAATACTTGTCAAAATTCAATAATAAAGAAAATAATCAATTCTGTCAAGTGTAAAAAGAACTGATAACATTAAAAAAAAAATAGATGATTTTTATGTTGGTCCATGTAATTATGGTGTGATATTTTCAAATGATACGTCACAATACCTAAGATTAAAGTAAAATAAGAATCCATAAGAAAGTGCAATTTGTAACATGTTATTAAACTGAATAATAACCATTTATGTAGTAAGTCCTCATATTCATACAATTTCTAAGAGTGAAATTTTGATGCGTGTGCCTAATTTAAAAAAAATACACTCGAATTTATAAAATTCACCAAATTTTCAATTACAGTTCTGAAATTCTGAGAAATTATAATGCAGTATACAGGGTGTCCAAGATACAGATCAACAGCATGGGGATTTCGGAAACAAAAGTTAAAAGTTACAAAAGAGGTTAAATTACAAATAAGATGTGAAATTTCGTACTCGGTAATATTCTGCTGAGAAAACTGGATAATTCCGTTTTTTCTGAAGTTGTTTGAAAAGGTATAAAAAACAAAAAGCACTTTCTCATTGGCATTTTGTTAGCTCTACAAGACAGCGATTACAAATTTTCAGTACAACGTTTCGTTTCGAAGAAACCATCATCAACTTTATATTTTTATATGGCCCGTAAATATAGTACATCCTGTAGTCAATATTATTACCTATTACGAATTCAACGATTTATATCACAGAATGGTTTCTCATGGTTTTATTCAGAAAAAAAGGCTTGTTAATACGTTTCGAACATTTTGGTGTAGTAGGCGTTGAAATGAGCGATGAAGACAAAATTTATCACCTAATTTTAAGATTTTAATATAATTAAATGATCCAAACAGTTCTCATAATACCACAGTAAAAAAAAGTGTGGTTCTCAATAACTATAAATGTTCCATGTTTAACAACTCTTCTTGCTAAATTGTTTTTAGTTTAAATTAGGTGATAATTGTTGTCTTCGAGGTAATTAAATAAACAAAACACATGTCATACCACAGCAGTGGCGGTTCCTCCATAGGTTTGCAGGTTTGCGCAACCGCCAAAAATGACGACAAGAAAACGTTAAATATTATAATGTATTATGTACTAAAATACGGAGCATTATCTGTTCAATTCTGCTGCCGTGGGCCATTCATTAGCATTGCGGTTTGTCAAACCGTTCCATGGCTTTATTACGCTGCGAGTCGCGGCGATCGTCGCCGCGCATTCGTTTCCCATTCCGCCACATATTCACTATATGGTTTGCAAATCGTATACAACTCGTGCACATGCCAGCAATCAGCGGAGGACTGTTGAGTTGCCGTGGCACTTAATACGCGTTCGAACTGCATTTTCATCCTCGTTAATATGAATTCTGTTCAAAGTTTGTTAGCGGAGCCATTCTGCAATCGATTTTCGATCGAAAAAACTGAGATAAAGAGACTTGGGAGACCTACTCCGAATTTAAATTTAAAACAAAGCGTTAAATGCATAGCACGAAATTTTAATAGGATGTTAAATCCGAACATTTATTCCAAGCACAGTTGGATATGTGGCCGAGACATCAAAAATGCGCTGTTTTGTTTCCCATGTTTACTATTTGGAGGAGAAGATTCATGGACGAAAGTAGGAATGGTGGATTTGAACCATTTAGCAGCAAGAATTAAGTACCATGCTAGCTCTGCAAGGCACATGCGAAGTACTTTGAGATTTTCCCAATTTGGAAGCGTCAATATTGCGGCTCAATTGGACAGTGCGTATCGACCAAATATTCGATTACAAAATGACAAAGTGAAAAATAATCAGTACATTTTAAATATTATTATTAATTGTGTTCGGTTTTGTGGGGCCTTTGAGCTCGCTATGAGAGGCCATGACGAATCCACGTCTTCCTCGAATCCGGGAATTTTTCGTGGATTAATTAATACAAAAATTAATTCGGTCCAACTCGGCACAAAAGCCGAGTTGGACATTGCTCTTAAGGAACATTTGGAAAAAGCAACGGTTTTTAAGGGAACGTCAAAAACTATCCAAAATGAAATTTTACAAACAATGTTTAGTGTGTGCCAAGAAGAAATTTCCAAAGAAATAAACGAAGCCGACTTTTTGTCAGTAATAGCTGACGAAACCAGTGACGTATCAAATATATATCAAATGGCAATCGTTTTTAGATACATAGTGAGAGGTAAGCTTGTTGAAAGATTTTGGGACTTTTTAACCCCCTTAGATCACGATGCGAAAACCTTGTCTTCGGCTATACTTGTAGAACTTGAAAAGCACGTCAAAGATGACAAGAGGAAACTTATTGCTCAAACATATGATGGTACAGCAGTCATGTGCGGGTCGTCTAATGGAGTGCAAGCAATTGTTAAACAAACTTATGAACACGCAGCATACATACACTGTTATGCACATAAATTGAATTTGGTCATGTTAAATGCTGCTTCTGCAAACTCGAAAGTTCGTATATTTTTCGCAAATTTACAAGGAATCTGTACATTTTTTTCAAATAGTCCTTAGCGGACTGCAATACTGGATGAAAGTATCAAGAAACGCTTACCTCGTTCGGCTCCAACAAGGTGGAATTTTAATTCCAGAATTGTCTGCACTGTATTTGAAAATAGGGAGGATATTCTTGAAACAATGAGAAAAATTTTAAACACCGCCAAAAACACTAGTACAATTAACCAAGCACTGGGTTATATCTCAATTATTGATAGCAAGAGCTTAATTTCTTGGCTACATTTATTTTACAAGATAGCAAGCCCCACGTAGACATATTATTTGCTAAATTTGAAACAAGAGAAATTGATCCTGTTATTGCCAAAAACTACATCATAGCATTTGAAACTCAGATAACATTAATTAGAAATAGTTTCGTCGAACTTCCAGACAGGTCAACTCCAAAACGGCGTCGTATCGACAGTGACGAATACGCTCGAGAAGTAAAAGAAGTCTGTGACATTATTATTAGTCAAGCCAAAGACCGATTCAACTTCAGTGGCCACTTAACCGCTGCTACTCTGTTTTTTTCTGACAAATATGATCAGTATGAAACCTGTTTTCCCGAAAAAAAAATTTGAAGAAGCAAACAAGGTTTATCCATTTTTTTAATAAACAAAAACTTCGAACAGAATTGACCGTGATCTACGAAACAAAAGAATTCAGATCAGTATCGGGTATACTTCCATTTTATGAGTCAATTTCTGAGAACAGTGTGCTAAGTGAGACTTTTAGTGAAACTTTAAAGCTATTGAAAATTCTAATTACAATTCCCATGGCTTTAGCTGAAGCAGAACGATGCTTTTCTACTCTCAAAAGGATCAAAACTTTCTTAAGAAACACAATGAGCCAAGAAAGACTTTCTGCGTTGGCGATGCTTTCTCAAGAAAGACCTAATCGAGAGCATACCTGATTTTAATCAAAAGGTGATGAACAAATTCGCTACCACTAAAGAACGTTGAATGGATTTTCTCTTCAAATAAGGCATAATATTGAAGACTCAGACTGAAAGTTAGTTGTTTTATGTTTGATATATGTAGTCTTGTGTAAAAATACATGTTTTTTTATGAAACCAGCATATCTAGTAATTATAAGTAACCTGCAATCTATTCTAATACATAATACCTATAAAAGTTGCAACCTTCACATTTCTACAGCACGAGCCGCCACTGTACCACAGTAAAAAAATAAAAAATAAGTGTGGTTCTAAATAACTATGTTTGAATGTTTAACAACTATTCTTGCTAAATTATTTTTATTTACTATTTTGGTACCTATTCTGGGTTAAAATTGGATATTTTTTTCTTCGTCAACATTTCAACACCTACTACAAGAAAATGTTCGAAATGTATTAACAAGCCTTTTTCTGAATAAAAACATGAGAAACCATACTGTGATATAAATAGTTGAATTCGTAATATGTAAAGTATTAAAATATGTAAAGTCATACAGGGGCGCCATTAAAAAACACTACGTTAAAGGCTGCTCTGCAAAAATGGTACACCCAGTGCCAAATAATATTACAAACTGCACTTTGACCTCCTGTTTGCAGTGCCATTTAGTTCATTTCGATATCATTAAATTGTTGCAAAAGTTACAGAAAACAAAAAACCTTATGACTTTCAAATGATTCAGTAATTTAAAACCAACAAGCAATAAACATATCTCATTTAAATATTGCTTGATTTCCGAAATTGAGCACTATTTCGATTTTCACCCTCGGTACATCTGATAGGGGCTAATAAGGTTTTTAGACAAGCACAAATTAATTCCGTGAAAAAGTTTTTTGAAACATGAATGAAAAATAAGCATATTTCGCAAACTACAATGCACGTGTAAATAGCATAGGCGAAATTACAGGATGCAGAAATTCGAAATTTCGAAATATTTCAAAAACTACTTATGTTGGGAATATGGTTGTATAATACTTTTGTGTTGCAAATTGTCATGCCAATTGCTCTATGAGATAATAAGTATGTCATTCCACAAAAAAAAGATTAAATACGCTTACATTCAGTGGGCTCTTAACTAATGAGATATTTGAATGACTAATTGTCAAAATTTAATTATTAACGGCACAAATTAGCACTAATTAAGCACTAAATATTGGCATAAAAAAATGAACAATTATAGTGGTCTGGAGCTGTTTGGTTAGACATGAATAACTAAATAAACACTAAATAATAAGCACCGCTTTGAAATTTGCAAAGTTTGGAATTTTTTTCTGGACACCCTGTATTACTAAATTCAAATTTCTCATTGCAAAAAGGTTGCTTATTAACCACACTGAGAATATTGCTAAAACTTATTATTACCTTCAAAAAACGAGGTCGCTACGATTTTTTAAAGTTGAGTTTGCTTATGCATATTCGGAGAAAAAAAAAGTAAATTGGCAACACTGTAATATAATCCAAAACTAAATAGACAACATTGTAGAGGTTGAAAAATGTCATCAGAAAACCTGAATAAATACAGGGTGTTGTATTTAAAAAAAATGTTTGTTTTTGTTATTCCGCAAAATTGGGACACCCTGTATATTTGAAAATAATTTTACAGCATAAAATTTTTTAGGCTTATAACTTTATGTATGAAACATTTTTTTCTATCTCTCACGGGAAGGGCGCTAGGAAAGCCCGACGCACTGATGCAGGACCCTGTATATAACATATTAAAAAAATTGAAAAAATATAACAGATAAATTTATAATTATTAATAATGCCGAAAAAAGTTGTTTAAAATGAAAGTTACTTGGTTCGATTGCACAAACTTGAGAGTCAAGTCAAAACAAAAGTCAAGATGGCGGTTTCCGAGATATTAATAACAACTTTCTTACTTTAAATCACCACCATATTTGATTTTTAAACGTCTAAATAGACTTTAAGATACTTATGCAATCCTACTCTATTTACGATACACTGTATGTACAGTTATTTTGAAATCACTGGATTTCCAAGTGAACGAATTTTTAAGATGCATGTGTGGAAGTATACCCTGATTTTTCTACACTGCGTTCACGTCATCAAAATAATAATCATAATAATGATGACACAATTTTACAAGGTTTTCAGCTGTCCTGGGTATTTAAAAATGGCTGCAATCAGCTGTTGCGCCCGTGCAATCTTGTGCGACAGTGCGCGGTTCGTATCAAATCCGAGGACTTCGCTTCCGTTTATCGTACATTCGTACAGATATCAATCTTGTGGTTATGGCTTAACATCTACAAAGGCAAAATATGCATAGTAATAATCGATCAAATGTAACAAGTTAAACGTCAAAGAAGTTTGGTTATACACACATGTATGAGCATGTGTGAGTGAAAAAGATTTGGCATCGTCGCCGAAATAATATCACGGCCGCCAACATAACATGATTTATTACATGATTGGCAGGCGAAAATTGTGTCCGCGATTAATACACCGATTACCTATTTATAACCACCGGTGATCAATGTTATGTAACAAATGATCCTCAGATTAATTTGATTCTTAAACTATTGTTATGAATATTCTCGGAAACAATCACGTTGGTACGAAAAAACCTCATCACACAGCTGTTTAATTACGTGACGCCAGTTTAGAAAAATTAGAGTATACCAAGAAAATCCATAATATTTTATTAAAATAAAACAGATAAATTTTTAGTTAGTATACTTACTCCATACTTTATACTTACTCCATATGCGAATGTAAACCCGTGATGTTGCAACATTAAAGTCTATGTAAACTCTTAATAATTTTTAAAAGAAACTGGTAAACTTTTGGGGCAGTCTATTAAAATGTATAGTAAACAACGGCAATATTTTTTTTACGAACGAATTTACAAGAAATACAAGACATTTTAATATGATCATAAAAAAAATTAAAATAATAATTATCCAATTCGGATCGACAATTCGGATCGACAATTCGGTAGATCTGTTCTCTATGCAAAGTTATAACAATTTCCTGACAAATACCATTCTCGTATCATTCAAATCGTATCCAATACAATTTCTAATATCCGATACAAGCCAGCCGCAATATAAATTCCCCGAAGGTAATATCTCACTGGCTGCACATTACAAATTGATACAATTTCTGGTCTCAATACAGTCGGAAAACTTCCCCGGCACTCCATTCACCATTACAAATGCACTTGTTGATATTAGACTAGCACGGATAGTTTTCTATAAATCACGCAAGCGGCGAGGGCGGCCTTCGGGAGATTGCGACTCGCCACTGCCGCCGACGCCCCCACAACCTGGGGGGCGGTTTATCCGGCCCGTTGACTCGTGAACCGGGGATTATCAGCCGCCCCCGGGAATGCCGCATGCAGTGCAAATAAATCCGCGTGTTCTGTGTTTCGTCTGGATGATCCCCGATATCTGGGGGCTGGTAGGTGACTCGAGCGGGCACTTGGGGGGCGGCTGCAGCGGCTGGGGTGCTGGGGGATGAGATATTGCGGCGCTGCGGCGAGGATTTATTGCCTCGCGTCGTGCATTAACACTGAATTATTGTTGCCTTGCAGCTCACCTCGCCGGATCAAAGATTAGGTTTCCGGAAAGTATTAACCATTGGAGTTCTCTAAAATTAGTTTTATGGATATCAATTTCTCACCATTCTTTCCGTACCTCTAAATCTTAGGAAGGATTGATTTTTACAATGAGAGATTACAGTTACAGTTTTCACTTCTGATGGCGTTAGACCAATTACTCTAATTAGAATTTACAATTTTAGAGATCGAATAGATCGATATCGGCTATGATGTTGCTTAATTTTCAGTTCTGATTTTATTATGCCACCAAACATGTAAATAGACAATTTATCGAAATTTGAAAATTTATTTTTGATTATCCAAAAATCAGTCTGCAAACTCATAAATAAATAATTACGAAATTATTAAAAAAAAGCTTTTTTTGAAACTGTTCAAAATGTAAAAAAAAAAATTATATCCTCATAAATAATCAAACTTAAAAATGGATTTTTACGAAGTTCTTATACCGAATACTTACGAAGTTATTATGCCGAAATATGTTATTTTCTGAAAGTTAATTTTGTATTGCCTATCAATAAAATTCGAAAAGTCGAAAACCAATACCAAGATGTTGAGAATTAATCAAAAACCTCCGATGAAATTCGTAGCAACTTTGAACAATTCCGGATGACAGACGTCGACCGCTTAATTGCCGAGTGAAATATTTCTTTGTGTAACAGTTGCTACTTGCTGCCGCTTCTTGCGGCTGCAAGTTAACGTCGAGTGTCTCGAACACAACTCAATTATTTATGCCGCCCCGTTATTGTTGCAACTTTGCCAATTAATTATGCTCGGGAGGGAGGGGCGCCGGGGCCGCCACATCAAGGGCCAACTTTCGGCCCAGAGCGGACCTAAGCGACCGGAAGCTCCGCTCAAAAGCCGCCCCTCGCTAATTGCAATTGCCATGTACACAACCCAGCAGAACAAACCAAAGGCAAGTGAAAAAAAAAATCTGGTGTGATCACCACATAACTACAACTTTAAAATGCTTGTCCCATATGTATGTGTAGTATGCCATATTATGTCATAACTTGAAATTAAAAAAATAGTAAACGTCGAATAACAATTGCGTTTTGAAAACGTAATCATCTGCTTATATTTTTGAAAGTCAAGTGGCAAAAGAATTTAAAAAAAACATTATTAATAATCTATGGCAGTTTTAAAGTATAATGTGGAGCTTGTGAAAGTATCATAGTAAATAAAATACGGAAAACCTTTTTCACACAAACATTTATTGAAACTACATTCAGTATTAAGTAACTACGTCGGGTTACAAGATATAACTGACATAGGAATGAGAGGACTCCATCCTACGCAATTATTCGATTATATAAAACCTTCCAAAAAGGGTTCAGATAGTGCTGCAGAAGTATAAAACAATAATAAAAAGCATTTTGTGAACACGAGCTTAATATTCAAGGAAACATATCTCTGTGGCCAAATTGTTTCTTCCTTTTGTAAGGTTTAGGCATACCCAATTATTTGATAAAATAGATATTTAATTCGTGATCATAAATTCTTATAATTTATGATATTTGTTTTGGCTCGTGATTTATTTCTTTGATTTTTATTTTGTGTGGTCGTATAATTGTACTATTTCTTGTACGTTGTGTACGTTGGTACGTTGTGTTCGATTTTCACTCTTTATCGTGATAAACTTCAAATTCTTTTAGAGTTAATACGAGGGTTAGTACCAACAACATTAATAAAATAAAGACACAGATTTATGGATTGAGTTTAATTTATTCACTTTAAAGGATTTTTCATTAACAATTACACCATTAACACCATTTTCATTAACACCAAATTTGAATTTAATAACTTTCTTTATTTACTCACAATTTATTACTCTATTTACTCAAAAATTTACTCAAAAAGTATTAGTTGTTTGTGGATAAAATATGCAATTCAGCAGGTTACACATCAAAGAAATCGATACCTCTGTGCCCATGGTGATTTCTTAGTTGCATGTACCCACAGCATAGAATATGTTAACAGAAAATGTGTCCATCAACATAGTCAGCCACATCAGTTGATTATTTCTAGTAACGTCAATGAATTCACACATTGATCAATTCTAAAAAAAAACTACTCAATGTATGTCACCACTTCATGCAATATGGCACAGTTTGTGTCCAATGCCATTTTGCATCTATTACTTTAGGATTCATTAACTAGGTTTTGAAATACAGTTTTGTTAACAATTTATAACTTTACGACCATTTATTATCTACCTGAATTAATATTATTTTATTTAATTTATTATATAAATTTTACTCATTACCTGAATTTTTGACCATTTTAATATTGACCTCAACTAACCTGAATTTAATATATAATTTGATTCATTTATATTAAATTTGTACCTTTTCTGAATTTATGACCATTTTAATATTGACCTGAACCAGCCTGAATTTGATATATAATTTAATTCATTTATATTTAATTTGTACTCATTACCTTTTCTGAATTTATTACCCTTTTAATATTAAAATTAACTCTAACTGAATTTACTTAAATTGATTTAATTTCTACTTCAATGCCCTCGATTAATGTTATATTATCTACCCTGCGTGAATTTACCCTCGAAATTATTCTTTTATTTTTATACTTATTCCCTAAATAGTATTATTCTAGTTATTTTTCTTTATTTATTAATGTTATTGATATTTTAATAATGAATTCTTTTAGTTTGTAATACTTTTATTAAGTATATTTTATCTTTCCCACTATTTAATACAATTTTGCAGTAACAATTTTTATTGTTATGTTTATTTTATCTTTTCCAGTATTTAATAAAATTTCGTAGTAACAATTTTGTTATGTTAATTTTATCTTTCCTACTAGCGGGCATTAAAGCGTCACCGAGTATTTACTTAAATTTCGTAGTAACAATTTTGTTATGTTTATTTTATCTCTCCCACTAGCGCTCATTAAAGCGTCGCCAAGTAGTAAATAACATTTCTTAGTAACAATTTTGTTATGTTCATTTTATCTTTCCCAGTATTTAATAAAATTTCATTACATTCATCAATTCATCATTTCATTACATTTCACACTACACAAATCTCACAAAATCAATCAACGAACTACAACGACCAACGACCAACAACCAATACAACTATGAATTGGTTCCATAAGAGGAGACTATTGTCTAATCCAAAAAAATGTCAATTATTAGTACCTAATCACAAAATTAACAAAAATTCACCATTTATTACAGTCGGTAACTTGGACGTATATCATAGCCCGGATGTTAAATATCTCGGTATAACATTTGATAACAAAACTAAGTTTAGGACTCATGCTAAACGTGCTAAATTAGAAATCATAAAATGAGCTAAACATTTCTCTTGCCTCACTTATAGTAATAGGGGGATCTCCACTAAAACTGCAACAAGGATTTATGCAGTGATATGTCGGCTACTACTTGACTACGGTCATATGATTTTCAAAAACACATCAAAAATCACACAAGAAACAATTAAAATTGCTGAAAGAAACGCGCTACTAATGATAACAAAATTAAGACATATCAATAACCCATTAGACAATACTAGCAACAAATTTTTTGATGAAGTCACAATATTATTACTAATCGCTTCTAGGTTCGAACTTCAATTTAAATTCAAAATTAATAATATAAACTGGGCCATTATGGATGAACTATGCTTGAAACGATGAACTACCGTACCAAACGGACCATTCCATTCAAAACACTATACGAATTATGCAATGACTGACATATCTTATTTTCACCTTCATATACACACTTCACACTTTACACTTCCATCATATCTGATGTTTTTTTTGTTTTTGTTTTTGTTCTCTTTTAATTTTTTTAATTTGGTTTAATTGTTAATTTTAATATTGATACATCAAACTATATAAAAATTAAACTATCACTGTAAACGCAGAAAGACCTCTGGTCGATAGCAAATAAAAATTGTTACTACTACTAATAAAATTTCGTAGTAACATTTTTTATGGTGTTCATTTTATCTTTCGCGGTATTTAATAAAATTTCGTAGTAACTTTTATTAATTACTTATGTAGAAATGTAACTTTTATTCAACTTTATTTTCGACAACTCGAATACCCTTTTTACTGATACTTTCGTCGACTTTAACTTGTGATGCTAACGTGATGTTAGCTTGGTCGCTCTGGATCAACTCGCCCGTTTATTTCAAAATGTTGCCTATTTATACTAAATGATTCCCATTATTTTCCACTTTATAATTCCGACTGGACTTCCCCTATATTATTAACCTTCGGTGATTCCCCCGAATTAATGCCCGTCTACGCACGCCCCATTAAAATGATCTCGCACTTATAATAATAATTATAATTCTCACGTGCATGATTTCCCATAAGCTGAACCAACATATCTCGCTTCAGTTTTTCAGTCTAAACAAAAATATTGTCCGCGTTCACTAAATGCAAGCATTGTATTCATTATCGTTGCCCCCAAGAAACTACCACCCACTTTATAATATTTATATACAATTTCTTGGGAATTCTCATAACCGATCATCGACCCTCATCTCAAGTGTAACTTATCATTCACGCTCCTAAAGAACTTTTAAATTGAATATGCACACATGCATATTATTTTCACCCGGCATATTAAATGATTCAAATTTTCTCCAATTATCCCAAACATGATTTATTTTTCGTGGTTTTATATTTAATTAATACTTACAAAATATTTGTATTTTGGTCATCTTGGGCCATTACACTTTTAAATCTTGTTCCTATTTTAATGTGTAATTTTTGTGTCTTCTTATTTTGACGGTGCAATATGTTTGGGTACTATGCTCATATTAGACTGTTTAATGTTGTTTCTAAATCTGGATTCATTAAATGATATTATTATTATGTTTTACTACTAAAGATCGTCACATTGCGATTGCAATGAATATTTAGCTTTAATAAATGTTTTTGTGAAAATGATTTTCCATAATTTATTGGCTATGAAAGTTTTATCAAAATTCGAAAATTCAACGAAAACAATAATTAAATATCATTTTGGTCCTTGTGAATTGTACCAAATATTTGTGTCTATTTTTGCTATTATTTATTAAAATTTTAATTATTGTGAAATTATTATTGTTACGGCAACAATGTAAAATAATACAGTAGTCGAAGAATTAAAAAAATTCATCAATAATATGTGGAAAATTTCAACAAAATCGGAAAATTCAACGAAAACAATGGTTTTTGATTGGTTCCTATGAATTTTGCCAAATATCTTTGGATATTTATGCAATTTGTTTTTCGAATTTTGAGTCTTGTGATATATCCATTAATTTGAGAACATTCTCTTTTAAACGTTTAAACGTACGAGGCCTATATGAAATAATACACAATGGCCAAATAATTAAAATAAATCCTTACGAATATATGAATGTGTGAATACTTTGTACTTGCTCCAGCTAATAAATATAATTATTATTATAATTTTGCCTACTATTTTCAGATATTTTAGCAAATATCTGAAATATATTTGGAATTGGTATTCCTTTGAAATTTCTATCAATGTACAAATACATATTTTCTCTAGAAATTTTATGAACATTCAGTTTATATCCACGGGAAGAGAACAACATATATTGGTCAACGACTTGAAAAGTCATCGAAAACACTAAATGTTTTGATTGGTTCTTCAGAACTTTGTTGTTGTCTTTGAATGTTGTCTCAATCATAAAATTTTGTCACTGCTATGTATAAGCAATAAAATACCCTCCGAATATTCGCTGGGGCTGCTCGGAATTTCTCGTCAGCGGTCATTACTTTCGACAGTGAACCGTGTTCAATTTAAAGTCAGCTGTCGTTATTTTCGATAGTCAACTGTTATTATTTTCAGCAGTCAGCAGTCGTTATTTTCGATAGTCAACTGTCATTATTTTCAGCAGTCAGCTGTCTTTCTTTTCGATAGTCAACTGTCGTTATTTTCAATAGTGAACTGTCTTTATTTTCAACAGTCAACAATCATTGGTATTTAATTTAATTGTCAACGGACGTTAATTTCGCAGCCAACTGTCGAAAATATCGACTGTTTATGTTCCGCTTCTAAAAATAATTACGTTAACGAAGACTCGCCTCGCTCTGCACGAGAAACAAAAGCGCGAACTGCGTAATCTTTTTTTTAAACAAACAATCAACTGAAAACATCTCATTTCGCTTGTTTCACAAGTGCTTTTAAGAGTTTTAATGTCATCCCGACTAATCCTAGCATTTCTTCTTTGCAGATAATCCCTCAGCCGTAGGGCGCATCCGAGGAAAGGTACGTCTCGGTAATTAAGTTAACTGGTGTTTGTAAACATTAAGAATCCTCCGCCGCGTCGAGATTCCGCCCCCGCCGCCGTCACCCCGGACTGCGCGGGGTTGGGGGAGCGCCTCGCGCTCGCCGTAATTCGATTCGCTCGTCGTGCACTTTTCAGCGGGCGCTTTGAAGCAATTTTTTGCGCTCGCAAAACTAATTACTACACTTTCCACCCCCCGAGGGTTTGCGAGGTGGAGGCGCTGGGGCTGCTGTCGCACCTGAGAAAATTGAATTTATCATTAGGGGCAGCGATCAGGTTATGGCTTGTGAAAAGGCGAGAGGTTCATTATAATTCAAGGCTAATTGGAACTGAAAATGCTAGTGACTGTTTAGATCGGAGGTTGTCAAATTTTTGTAAACTACGGATCTCTGGTACAGTAATCACACGATTATTGACCTCCGTACTATGTAGTTACTAAATTATATCGACGCTTTTTCTTTTAAAAGGGATAAGCGCCAAAAAAACAATTTTAGTTTTACACGTTTGTACCACAGTAAATTATAATACAATACAATATTTTGTTAGTACCGCAGTAAAATTAGAAATATTGAATACTAAATTGTTACACAAATGTTAAAAGAAGCTTTCAATTTCATTGAAATTACGTTTAATAATCGATATATGTCGTCTACTGTAAAATTGGTGCATTGTCGTTTATCCCTTTAAAAAAATAATACGTCGATATGCTTAATGTTAAAATGCTCCCTTTTGTGAAAAAAGTGTATCAATGCTTCAAATGACAGCGAAAAATTTAAAACTTTTATTGTTTCGTTCATTTATGACTGCTTTTCTATACATGCTAGATGCTGGTAGTTATGATTCAGTTCAGTTCAATTTCTTCATCCTTAAAAGCAACATACATTGTTGATTGGACAAGTCAGGTACAATATAATATAAAAATACAAAATTATATAACACAGATATATTGGATACTTTGTTACATACAGGGCCGGCCTTCTCCAAGACGGGCCGCGGGTGCAAATAACAATTTTACTAACAATTTTAAAATAATTTACACAGAAAAGACAAAGACCTATGAAATAATAATTTATTACTGAAGAATCGAAAATCAATAACGAAGTAAAAAAAAATACAAGCTCGATTTGGTTGGTTTATTTTGAAACCTGTATTTGAACCTTGAACTTGATTTTTTTTCTGAAAAATGTATGCCGCATTATTACCAAATTTGTATGCCAAATTACTCAATTGTATATATAAAAAAAAACGTTGGTTTTGATATTTTCTACATTATGTCAATGTCAAAGGTTCCAAGCAATGGCTAAGCTATCAAAAGTCATAACGAAGTCAAAACATACAAGCTCGATTTTGTTGGTTCACTTTGGAACCTGTATTTCTGAAAAATGGATACCGCATTATTACACCTATATTTGTATGCCAAATTACTCAATTGTATAGAAAAAAGTATGTTTTAATATTCTCTACAATATGTCAAGTTTGTCGTTCTAATTTCTATATAACGTCTATAGTCTATACAATGCAGTCTTTTTCTCATTACCATCTGCATGTTTTATTGAGTCGCATTGTACCCACTTAAGCCAAATTGCATTACAATTGTAGAACCTGGGTTGTATATATAACCTTTGATTATGACACAGCGACATTTTTAATTAAAACAATTTCACAACATGAAGAAAATGCATCGATTTCAGGTTTTTGTTCTTCCTCCAGATTTTTTGAGTTTTTTTTTAATAGAATTTCATAATGTTTAAAGAACATTGTATAACATTTTACGAAATATAGTATTCATAGTTTCCCATAAATTAGGAAATTTTTCACAAAATTTATAGAAATATTAGTGAATTTTACAGCATTTCGAAATATGTCGAATGTAATTCATAAATTTTTTCAACTTTTATGAATGTGCCAATTTTTTTATTTAATTCCGTTTACTCAACCAATTTTTTATTTTATACAATTTCTTAATAAGTACTTAATAAGTACAAAATTTGATAAGTCTTTTAATAATTCTTTTCAATTGTGTTATTTTTCACCAAACTTTCAGAACATGTCCTAAAATATACCATAGAATTACGAAATTTGATGATTATTCTAATAATTTTATTAAATTGCGATATATTTCACTTAATTTACAGAAGTTATAGAGAATTATACACAATTTCAATTTGTTGTTTGGATCACATTTCAGAAAATTTCAGATAATTTCCTACAGTATCATAATATTTCAATAACATTTTCACTTATATAACTTGTATGAAATGAAATTTAAACAATTTAGTTATATTTCATCATTCCTTACATGGTTTTTGTAAAAATCTTTAAAAAATGCGGCAAATTTCTGGAATTTTAAGGAAATATGACGCCAATATCGTAACGATTCCAAAACCAATATAACCAAAGAACAAATTGAAATATTTGAGGACCATTGCATGAAACATGCTAGGTTTTATCAGGATATCACGAATAAGTTTAATGAAATTTTCTTAATTCAATTTATTTCTATTTCATTAATATTCCATACTTAGTTAGGTACTCATAATCATAAATTGTTAAATATTTCCCAAAATTTCAGGATTTTATTTTTAGAGATTTATTCAATTTGCAATGAAACCATCACGAAAAACAGAAACTCTATATGTAATATTAAATTCGCTATATTAGATACTTTGATACAATTTTCGAACTTCTCTCTCAAAAAGTCATTGAATACATCCATAAACTACCAACATCACCAAACTTCGTAATGCAGCATGTAGTCGGCCACATTTTTTTTCCATAGATTTATACAATTTGTAATGAACCAATCACGAAAAAAGCAGAAACTCTATATGTAATATTAAATTAGCTATATTAGATACTTTGAATCAATTTTCTAACTTCTCTCTCAAAAAGTCATTAAATACATCCTTAAACTACCAACATCACCAAACTTCGTAATGCAGCATGCAGTCGGCCATATTTTTTTTTTATAGATTTTTACAATTTGCGATGAAATCATCACGAAAAAACAGAAACTCTATATGTAATATTAAATTAGCTTTCTCAGAAACATTGATACAATTTTCGAACGTCCCTCGCAAAAAGTCATTAAATACATTTATAAACTACCAATATCACCCAACTTTCTAATGCAGCATGCAGTAAACTACCAACTTTTAAGAATGTACCAACAATTTGGCACATTCCGTTTATATTTCTTTTCGTTATGTTTAACTAATTTTCAATTTTAAACAATTTTGTAATATTTTCGCGAATTTCGCTTCCTCTGCTGGCGCGCCCCCCACCCCCCCACCCTCCGGGGGGGGGGGGGGGGGGGCGGGATGAATTCGTAGAGCCTTTCATACTTCAGGAGGTTGAGAACAAAACGGATGAACATGGAAATTATGGACTTAACCGAAATAGTATTTTGTGCATCAAGGGCGGAAAATAGCCCTTGTAAGTAATAAAAAACACCCTAAGTAAGTAATAAGTAAATAAAAATTTGATACTTTTCGAATTACTGATTTTTGGACTATGTGGAGGCAAAAAAATCGGGCAAGTCGTATTTTCCAAAAATAAAGCTAAAATTAATTACAAAAACTGAAATTTTTGCGTTAGTATATACTTAAGTATATTTCTCAGGTATAAATAAAAAAGTCCCTCAAATTTTGATCAAACTAATATTTTGGCTTGGTTTAATATGTAATACCCAGAGGAGACATGCTGCTTAACAATATTGATAACAAATTTGTACTTTGTGCTACAAAATATGTAGTAAAAATCAAAATTATTGTGCTAAATTGGAGATTGTACACTATTATTACATTACAATACATCTGACAAAATTTGTACAATAAAATGCACAATGTGTGAAGTTAACTAGTTAACAAGTTAACATTTGCAGATATAAAATTTAATAACGTAACTTAAAATTACGTTATGAAACTCCACAATTTTTACACAAAACTTCTAAAATGAAATGTGAACTATAATTTCTATTTTGAAGTTGTGATACAATGAATATGCACCAGGCACGATTTCGTTCTTTGTATTGCGATTCCGAGCTTAAGGGGCTTATTGATATAATTTTTAAGTAATGCTGCTGCGGGGATACCACACACAATTTTCTAATGCTGTATCAACCTGCCGTTTATTCTGCCGCAAATCCGGATTTTGCACGTATAAACTTTGATTCCGTGTGTGGCCAGTAAACCGTGTTTATACGCGCGTCGCCCGCCGCGTAATCCCCGCCGCAATCCGTAAAAAAACCGGGTATGAGTAAATAGATGCGGCCCGGTATTAGCCGCAGATCCCCCGGCAAACATTCACGCACGAGAGGGGAAAAAGCGGACGGAACGGGGCCAAACCTCGGGGGCGGCCCGGCACGATTTTTTCCTTGCGCCGGCCGCGCTTTGGAAATTCGCACACGTAACGTGCGGACGTGACACGGTTAATTCTAAGGACGTAAGGGTTGCTTTGTGTATTGATTGGGGCGGCCGCCCCCTCAATTGGCGCCCCGGAGTTTCGAAGTTCCAGCGTGACTTTTGCGACGGCCGCGCCGTAATTGTCGCTTATCAAAACAGAAATTTACGGGGAAGTTCACGGGGGGCGCAAGAAATTTTCAAGAGGAATTCGTGAGGAAGCCGGGAGACCCGACTCGTACTACGTGGAAGTTTTTATAAAGTTGCGCAATGTGTATTTTCGCATTTTCACAACTGTTAAAGTGAATTGAAAAAGTTGGTGGATTAATGTTTGAAGTTCCACCAATTAGGCCCTGAAATACTATAAATATGATATGTACAGTAAAATTCCATAATGAATACACTGATGTACAGGGCCGGATTTAGACTTGATAAGGCCCTAAGCTATTTGAGATATAGGGCCCTTTATAAGTCCAGATATTATATGTCAGTGCCAAATACGATTTTCGGATACCTAGAGGGTTAAACTAAAATACAATTAAGAAATATATAGATAGTGAAATAATAAATCATTAACTTAAAATTATTTTTATTCATAACAAATTTTAAAATGCATATGGTAAAAAGAAACAAAAGTTATTTTAAACGGCACAATTTACAAAGACGTATTATCTAATCTCTTGGAACATGTTATAAGGATTAAGGAATTATATTAAACTAAAATATTTTCTTTCTTGCCTTTGCCAGAGCAAAGTTACTGATGACTTAGTTTGTGACTTTATATGGAGATGAGACTGAGGGAACATAATTTATCTTGAGTCATTGTTGTTCTAAATTCATTTTTTATCCTCTTCAGATGAGAAAAAGATCTTTCTCCAGAACAATTTGAAACCATCATAGTAAGAAACAATCTCAAAATTTCTTCTACATTAGGGAATACTGATTGGACAAGATCGTTAAATATTACGCTATACAGATCCTGATATGTCAGACCATCATGTTCCGCTGAACCATAGGCTTGAATATGTCTAACATATTGGTGAAAATGCTTTACTACTTCTACAAGATTCGTGTCCACATCTTCAGGATATGTTTGCCATAAAGCACTAACTCCTTCACGAATATTTTCTTCTGTAGGTTCTAATTTTGTTTAGACTGAAAACTTTTTTGCAGCATCATTGAATGCTGAGGCCCTCTATGCCAGACTTTACTCTAATGCATCCATCACAGGTGTATAAATGTTTAAATTCTGAACTTGTCTCTTGGCTCAAGGTTCTCTAAAGCATCACCTTCATCGTCATTGATATAAATTCTACTGAATTTGATTTTAGTGTAATCAACATCAGGCAATTTCGCCTTTGCTTTTTCTTCAAATTGATCGAACATATTCCTGGAACCTTTAACGAAATCCGAAAGTGAAGCATACAATTTCCTACAAACTTACATATACTATACTTACATAACATTAGTATACTTACATAACTATACTAATTTGGGGGTCTTGCAGTGATTGACTAGTGTTGTCAAATTCATCCAGCAAGTAACTCTACAAATATAACATTACCTTAAATTCAAACTCCTCTATTTTATTCAAAATGTTTAAGGCTTGATTTCTTGTTTCACCTTTCTCTGTAGTATCAATATGCAGCTGATGCAATGCAGAAATTATTCCATCATAACTATCAAGTATTGCACTTATGGTCATTAAATGTGCTTCACATCTAGTCTCTCACAAAGACTTTGGAACTTTTGAATCATTGAAGTATGACAGCAGTACTGCCCATCTATGTGTACACTCATGGACTCTAAGAATGTCACTGTCGCTAAGAGCCAGCGGTTCGCCATCCTTGTTTCGTCCAGAACGCCAGAGACGAAGCTCCATTCGGACGACTTCGGCGTTCAGTCATCTGAGTGACCGGCAATCTAAAATTTACCTGAAGCGGCTTTGGGTCCCTATTATCTATGCATCCCATATATTAAAAAAAATTCTACTCAGATAGAGTTTTGACAAATCGCTTAACTATTTATATAGTTTTAAAAAGCGGTGTGCAAATTACGTTCGTTTGATCATTCGACTGGTTAACGAGCAGATTATTATTACGTTTATGAATTTCTACGGCTTCTAGAAGATTAAGCTGCGTGCCTTCCATCAGTTATGTAATATTTTTAAGTTTTCGATTTGTGGATGCATATACAGGGTTATTCAATTTCGATTAACACTATGGGGATATCGGAAACGATAAGAGATGTTTATTTACAATGTTTATTTTTATTTTGAGTTATACTCATCAATACTGTTACAATGATGTGCAATACTAATAACAAAATAAAAAATAAATAAGATTTTACAAAAAAAATATTTATAAAAAAATCTCAGCAATCATTGAAATCTTTTTAATTATCTTTATTTAATATTATTCCCCATATGATTACGCAACTTTGCCCCAATTTAACCGACTTCGTATCTCTTACCGTTTCCGATATCCCCATAGTGGTAATCGAATTTGAATAACCCTGTATACAAAACTATGATTATCGAATGCATTACAATTTTGATTATGTCTAAAAGCGCGAAAATGTTCGGCATACCGTTTTTGAAACTACGGGAACATTCTAATTCAGAAACTCCAGAATAATTTAAGCGATAAATTTTGTCTTTTGCATTGCATAAAATATTTGCTAATTTATTGAAGGGTTTAAACGCAATTTATAATCAATCAATAATGAAAACACCTGAATATTTTGACGTCAAAATAATTTAATTTCTAAATATGGTGATGGCTTTTGACACAATTTCTGCCTTTTATTGCAAACTCAGAACTGGAGTCATTTTGTATTGATAAATAAAATTTAAGTCAAATAATTACTTGGAAAATATTTGTGTTGATTTAGATAAATGTAAAAGTGATTCGGTTATCAATTACGTTAGATTAAACTGCCTTTAAATATGACAAAGCCCATCTGTATATCAGAAACAGCAAATGAATATATTTTGTCGCAGTTGGTTCTGGTGGTTCCTGTATATTACAAAATAATTTTACAAACTGCACTTTGGCACGATAGGTTGTAACTTTTTTGCACGATAGGTTGTTTTAATCAGTTTACCATGTCTATTTCCATGACAGTAAGTTGTTGTTACTGGTTGCTACGTCTAACAAAACGGTAAGTAATTTACTTACCATTCAGTGAACGGTAAGTGAGAAAAATTGTACTCTTTAGCATTGAATACTGCGCCCATAAACTGCCTGGGGGCTTCAGTAGTCCACTTCTCACCACAAAATACGCTAACAAGCCCTTTTCATATAAAGCAATCTTCTTTGCTTCACGCCATTCCTTAAAAACCTTGTATGTCTAGATGAGTAACGCTTGACACCTCTACTTTGCAATACATTGTGAAATAGGTAAAAAACACACGTAGGTTACTTTGTTAGTATCACTTAGATTTATTTAGTCTGTTCACATCGAGTCATCGCTTCGCTCCTCCTCCAAACAATTGTCTTCGAACGGTAACAAACTCTTACCGTTCTCCATACTTAATAGACTATATAATTTCTAATAGGCCAGTTTTAATCAGATTAAATGAAATTCAAACGGCGTTAAGCGATGAGGGTCGTAAAGCGATGGGGGGCATAAAGCGATGGGGAATCTAGTAAATAAGCAAGTGTATTTTGACAATACGCCGATATTTGATGGTATTATTGAAAGCGCTGAACTGAAATTGCTGCAAGTGGGAATTAAAAATCTGTCTCCGGCTCGAAAATGCCTGTTGACGCCATTTTGTCAAGAAATTTTGTCAATAGAGACTGGAGCAAAGTCGTATTTACCGACGAAAAAACATTTTCGTCTTCTGATGATGCTCCAGTCTCTCTTTGGAGAATCAATGGAACAAGATTTGAACCGCAGCATGTCCGGCCGAATAACAGGAGGGGGCGAGTTTCTTCTGGATATTGGGGGTGGATAATGGAAAGTTGTCCTGGAGAATTAGTTCAAGTGCGCCCCCAAGATTTACTTCCAGGGAATATGTGGATATTCTTGAAAACAGTCGAATTCCGATGGTGAGAAGAACTCTATACCCGGAGGAGGAGCTGGACATAATTACGGTTGTGCAGGACAATAGTCCGATACTCACGGCACGTGTTGTCCAAGAGTGGCTGGACGACAATGCCAATCAAATAGAAATTATTCCATGGTCCGCGAAGAGTCCAGATCTCAATCCAATTGAGGATATTTGGGGTGCCATGGTTCGTGTCTGGAACCCAGATAATATTGAGATCCGGACTATTCAGAATCTGCAGCGCCGCGTCAAGGAAAAGTGGGAAATGTTAAGAGGCAAACATTTATGCAGAAATTGTGTGGTGTCAATGCCGAACAGGCTACAAGAATGTATAAATAATAATGGTTTTTATACCAAATATTAGTTTTTATATATATATATATTTTTAATAAAAGATGTATTTTTATCTTTATTAAATCTTTATTTATTTCAAACTATTACTAGTTTGGGAAGTTATGCCATCATAAAAGGCACAATTCTGCAAAGATTAGAATAATGGTTAATACAAATATAAAATGTATTATTATTAATAGTTAATAGTTAATAGTGTTAATGTTAGTGTGTGAGTTAGCCTTATAAGGCTATACTCCTCTTATTTTCATAAAAGTAACCTATGGTTTTTCATGGATTGCATTTATTTTATTGCTGCAATTAGGTTTGCAGTTGGCGCATAAAGCCTAAAATTTGGGAATTTTGGTTTTATAAACACTGTTGTATTCAAAATATATAAAACTCCTGTTTTTGCTAATTTGTTCTGGTAATATCTTCTATTATTAATTATGTTAATACAACTACATGTTTTGAATTACTTAATAAATTCTATCTACAATCACTAATAAAGTAGGCTCTCTTGCTCGACACTGACAACAAAAAGTTGATAGTGAGAGTTGGCATTAACTTAAAAGCAATAATACCACTTTTTGCTCGTATTACATACAAAATATTTTCTAAAATCACTTAAAAAATGATTGAGTTCTTTAAAAAGAACGTTGATTTATTAGTTGCTATTGGCGACGCGCAGTTTTTAGTTTTATTGTGCGGCAAGCGAGAAAAACGAGTCTTAGATAAACGTCAACTTTTCGTTTTCAGTATCGAGCAAAAAAGCTTACTTTATTTAGTGATTGTAGAAAAAAGATATTAAGCATTTCAAAACATGCCACCAGATAATTTGATTATCAGGATTAATTAATATAGATTAATTTTAAATAATGCAGAAATTGCTTGGAAGAATAACATTTACTGAAAAGTTAATAATAAAATATTTTTCCATGTGTCCAACTTTCTGGCGGACACTATATAAAACAATGATGTAGACGAAAAATATTTTTCTTTTATGGGATGCATACATAATAGCGGACCCAGAGCCCTTCCAGGTAAATTTTAGGGAGCCGGTCACTCAGTGACAACACTGAACCAAACATTGAACGCCGAATAGCACCGAATGCAAATGCCCGACGAGAGAAGGACCGCGAACCGCCGTGTCCCAGCGACCAGTGACATTCTTTGAGTCCATGACTGTACATGAAGAAAATAAATTATATATTTCTTGAACAATTCCAAAAAAGTTTACTGCATCTAAACAACAGTCAACTGTTGCTCTATCAACACGATTAAGGGAATGATCAGCACATGGAATATATCTAGCATACTTGTTAATCTTCAATATTATTTCTTGCATACCCTTGTATTTGCCAGACATATTAGCAGCATTATCATATGACTGGCCTCGACACCTACAAAAATCTGTTTTGCACTCATATGTAAGGTCCGGACGTGTGGCATTGGGACAAATAATTGTAAAGTATATATGACAATTGCTCATTCGAACAATTTTTTTGGGGGCCCGCAAGAAAGTGGAGGCCCTGAGCTATAACTTCTACGTAAATCGTGCACTGCTAATGTATACCAAGTTTCATGAATTTATTTGATAGTAGTAGTAGTAGAAGAAGTACAAGCTTTATTAAGCTATCGACCTATACGGCATTTCTAGATTCTATTGTTTTTTCGTATTTAAGTTGTTTTAACCCAAAATACCAATCGTTTTTTTCGGAAATTCAGTATATTAAATTAAATTAAAATCTGATACCTACTAATATAAAATTGTAATATATATATATATATATATATATATATATATATATATATATATATATATATATATATACACTCAGATGCAAACAAAACGGGTCATTGGGTCATTGTTTGCAAAATAACCATTTTTTTTAAATTTTGATGTTGGTATAGTCCTTAGAATTAATTTGTTAGTGTTTTACAATCAAAGAGACCGTCGGGATGTAGATAGAAGCAACATATGGTACTTATTATTTATTTAATGAACATTAATAAGCGAAAACGATAATGTACGTATATACGAAATAAAATGCATTTCTGCTAAATAAACTTAACAGAGATTAGTAATGAAAATGACAGTTAATCGAAAACAAACAAGTCCAAACCCAGTAGCCACCTTGATCCTCTATGCATAATGCCGAATGAGCAATAGGTAGTGAAGAACGTATACCTTTAAATGTTACTTTCGATTATTAAATAAACTGATAAGTATCATATGTTGTTTTTTTCTACATCCTAATGGTCTCTTTGATTGTAAAACCCAAAAACTTTCATTCTAAGGACTATACCAGCAACAAAATTTGAAAAAAAGGGTTTTTTGCAAACAAGGGCCCAATGACCCGTTTTAGTGCATCTGAGTGTACATATGTATATTTTTTAATAGAAAAACTTCACAATTGTTTGGGTCTCACGACTATTATCAAGAGACATATAAGGCTGCCTTATTTGACTCTTGATAATGGTCCTGAGACCGAAGCAATTGTAGAGTTTTTCTATTAAAATTTTTGTGAAACTTAACCAAGTGCTTTATTTATACTAATAAAATTTTGTCTAAATATTATATTTTAGGTTTTAATCAAAAGTCCCACCCTCAAACTTTAATTAAGCATACCAAGTTAATTAAATCCACGTCCAAAGTCCAAAATGCAATTTATTGAGAAAACAATCTTGAGTTATTTTAATTTTTGTTGTTGCTATTTTAGAAATCCAATCAAATTCGTGTACCTATAGCAGGGTTGGTGTGATTTAAATCAATTGATTTAAATATTACTGTTAAGTTTTCTGCAATTTCTATAAAAGTTTACTGCAATGTTTGTAATTTCAGATGATTTTGATATATTGATTGAGATTCTCAACTCTTTAACCCTTCTGATATTTTAAATGCAGATTCTAGAAATTTCCATAAAAGGTTATGTCAATCTCTGAAATCTTTAATGATATAAATATGTTTTTTTTTATTTTCTAGTTTTTTTGGTTAATATGGTTTAATCGCACCCTTTTTTGGATTTACAAGCATGTTTAAAAATAGTAGTAACATTTCTGAAACTTGTAGAATTTTCATTTGTAGGATTTTTTTGTTGCAATTTCTGATGTTTTATTAAATTTTCTGCAAATTGCATACATTTTTAGCAATTTTTTATACTTTCTGCAATTTATAAAAAGGTAGTTCTATAAGCGACCAATGCTGTTATGTACACGCAAAACAAAAGTATAATTAATACTAATTTTTAGACAAATTGAATGTGTAGTGAAACATTGATATTTTATTAACTAATATTTAATAAAAAATATAGATTTTTTTAACAGTTTTTCACTAACTAAAACAAATCATTTGATTCTATAATGCTCAAATACTTTTAGCACCTTTTCTTGAAATATAAATTAAATCTAGAATGCTTATTTTCAGAATTATTTAATGTACAATACAAATGTAATTAAATTTGTCTAAACATAATATTTTATGTGATATTGCCGGAGTATTATATATTTTTGTATTAATTTAACCGGATTTGTTAAATGTGCAATTTTCTGAAAATTCAATAGAGATTCTGTACTTAAAAAATTAAAACATTAATCGACAAAATAAATCAGAAACTTATTTAATAAAATTAACAGAAAATTGAGCCTCTTTTTGCGTTGATAGACTTTCAAAATTGTAGACCGGATACCTTCAAAATCTGATATTTTCAATAAATTTCCACAATTTACATGAAATTTATTATGTAGGATTCTACAATGCTACAGGTAAATGTAGATCAGTTCCGCTCAGAATTTATAAAATTCCTATGTGGGAGAAACAGTTTAGAGACTCCTGCTCTAAATTATAAAATTTGCACATTTAATGCAAAATTGGAAATTTTAGGTACAAAATTCCTATGTTGGAGAAACAGTTTAGGGACTCCTGCTCTAAATTGTAAAATTTGTACATTTTCAAACTTGGCAACTTTATGTACCGTCGCGGCTTAAAAAAAGTTGGATAAGTCTTAGAGTGAATTTATCTAAAATTGAGCTGTGTAATCAAGTCATTCGTCACTGCGAAAGAAAAATCAAGTAATATGTCACTGTCATTGTAATATACATACCTACATATTACTTAATAAAAAGCCACATTTTGGAAACGTCCCTCAAGTTAGTGCTTTTAATAAAGCAAGAATAATTAAAGAGAAAAGCAAGAGATATTGAAAATGGATGGTCTATAAGGTAAGTTCCACATTTTTTTACATCTTCAGCTAAACCTAATTACCACTAGGCAAAAAACTTGCCCCACATTTTTATGGCCGTCACCATACATAATGAGTACATAAAATTATATTATGTTGTAAATTGACTTCAAATTACCCATTTGACATACTGAATAATTTAAAATTTAAACACAAATATGTGTACACTGAAAATGTGTACAACCGCGGCCATTCTAAAGTGAACGATCCTTAGTGAAAATTTTCGTATGTTTCATTAGATTATATTAGACTTTATTCATTGACGTTCGTGCAGCATGAGTTACTACTCATAAAACTCATAAAACATAAAACTAAAACTGACATTTTACGACGCTGTGACATTTTGGGACGCCTATGAGTTAAAGCGTTGAGTGAAAGTAAAAGTCAATCTATCGAAAAAAACGTTCACCTTTGGATGGCCGCTATTGTACCTACATTACAGTAAAAGTATGTAAAATTCATTATAAAAATGAGATAATGACTTCAAAATGATGATATTAAATTACCAAATTTGTACCTACATGTTTTTCAAAATTGGTACTTTCAGGTGCAAGAAGTGTCGGCGAAATTCAATATAGTTAAAAAAAATATAATATACACTCAGATGCAAAGAAACCGGGTCATTGGGTCGTTGTTTACAAAAGAACCATTTTTTTAAAATTTCGATTATGGTATAGTCCTTAGAATACAATGTTTAGTGTTTTACAATCAGAGACCATCAGGATGTAGAAATAAGCAACATATGGTACTTATTATTTATTTAATGAACATTAATAAGCGAAAACGATAATAAACTTAACAGAGATTAATAATGAAAATGATAGTTAGTCGAAAACAAACAAGTCAAAACCCAGTAGCCACCTTGATCCTCAATGCACAATCCCGAAGGAGCAATAGGTAGTGAAAAACGCATACCTTTAAATGTTATTTTCGCTAATTAATTAAACTGAGACGTATAATATGTTGTTCTTTTCTACATGCTGATGGTCTTTTTGATTGTAAAACACTAAAACTTTCATTCTATGGACTATACCAACATCAAAATTTAAAAAAAAATGGGGTTTTTGCAAACAACGACCCAATGACCCAGTTTTTTTGCATCTGAGTGTATTAAACATTGCATTAAATTTACACGTTTCACATGGATGTGCAGGCTAATTAAGAACTTGTACAGTTAAATATAAATTCGGACACACCATTTAAAATGCCAGTGTTAAATTTGTAGATAAAAATGCTCTAATTTATAAAGTAACATCAATTAGTACATAAATTCTATTTTAAAATTGCGGAATAAATGTAAGTAGTAATATATGATTTGATGTTTAATGTACCTACATTGGATTAATTAAATAATTACCTAGTTGGTGTATCAAAATGTAATAATTTGTATAATGAAAACCCTAATTTTATGCCAATAGTTGATTACATTGTTTAATTATCAATGTTTTTGTGCATTCCATAATTACCACTAATTGTTGTTGATTACATTTTGTGACACGAGCTGATGAATTACGTTGAGTGCGCACAAGGCCGCATTTTGTGATAGCTTAATTAACTTTCAATTAAAATATTTGCAGAGGATTCGCACGTAATTAATATTTCGCATAGCGCTCCAGCCCCGCCGCGTTCGTACGTTATTTAATAATTTAACGCAACGATTGACTGGATTAATTCCAGAGGTGGAGAGGACGTGAACCTGACGTTGATCGTTAGTGTCTGTTGCTTAATTATCACGTAATGCGCGTGAGAATAATTTAAATACACGCCGATGTACGCCACTAAACACATCACACATCATCTCCGAAATTCAAAGCGAATAAATTATTCACAGCTGTAGATCCAGTCGAGAAAACACAGTTCGTTAATCAGTGTAATTAGTGCACATTACGAAGTTAATCGCAGTAATCAAATCAAGCGTAGGCTACAAAATTATGTGTGAATTCAGTGGCGCGTTTAGTAGATTAACACTAATAATTCAGAAAATCATTTCCCAATATTGAAAAATCACACTGTTACAAGGTTTTGGACTGGAGCAACCAAATAGTGTTTATAAGGTAATTTGGTGCGCTGAATTCGAATATGTAACTGTTTTTTTTTTCTATCGGGTCATGTTTGCGAGATATAAAATATCATTGTTTTCGTATGTTATTAATAAAAAAAAAACCTTAATTTGTTCAAAAATAATTGAAATTTCATAAGTAAATAGAAGTGTTTGAGCATAATTTGTATTTATCTGGGTCAGTTTCACGTATTAGAGTCCAGCAAAAATCTTCCAGCATACTTTTGCCCCAAAATCATTGATAATTTCTTTCAATATTCATGAAATTAAATCTTGATGAGCACGTTCTCCTTGTTCATCACTCACCGCAATTCATCTTGAGTGACATTCGTGCACCTAATTCACAATAATTTTTCAATAATTCAGTTATTCAACAATTTGTCGGTAGTTATCACTTTTCTTGTTTCCAAGGAAACCATCTACGATGCTTTTGAAAGATTTCCAGGCTGCAGATTCTTTATCTGATAAACATTATGAGAAATAATCATCATTCAATAACTTCCTGATCTGAGGACCAACAAATATGATTATTTAATTTTAGCATATGAAATTGTAGGAAAAACTGCTAACAAATGTTTAAAACCAGCACCATCTTTATTCAGAGCCTTGACAAAGTTTTTGAAAAGAAATGGTGCAGTGGTGGAAGTAGAACGTCATTTGGATCATTTGAAAAGTTTTGTTTTGGAAAATACTCTGTTCCTTGTGGCCAATCTGTTCTAGTGAAATGATGACTTGTAGCTTGACTATCACAAAAACAAAGGGAACAACAAAATTTTGTGAAACCTCCTTGCATGCCAGTTAACTAACCAATGACCTAAATATATTTCATTTAATTAAAACTTTGAATTTACGATATACATAGAACATTCAATCACATACCTTTAAATCACCACATATCTTCTATTTATGATCTTCGTATTTGAGTAAAGTTAAAATTTGAGTACATACTTGATTCGTAATTTTCCTTAGTATTAACAGCATAAGCAATTGGTACGGATGGTTTTTATTTACATTGTGTAAAAAAAGCCTTTAAACTGTACTTAGAGCCGTCAATGAATAATCTCTATTCATTTTTTTTCATATGGTTAGTGTTTTTCTTCTCAACATATGCAGCCAATTCCAAGCTTCTTTCTCTGTAAACTGTTCCTTTTGTCCCAACTGCAAGATGTTTCCATTGTTGCATACGTGAAGCCAATAATTCTTGCTTAAAGTGTCATGGCAACATTTAATAAACAACACGAAGCAATACTATAAACTTCATCATATAACAATTAAATATATTGGTGTTTTGCATTTATTTTCTATTTTCTGGTAGATATACTGCTTTCACTAATAATAGATTAAATCTATAAATGGTTTCTTCAACAAAAAATTATCACTGTCACTGTCAAATGTTGAAATAATTTCTGTCAAGAAAACAAAAAACCATACGATACATTCTTTGGTATTAAATTTCACTTTATAAATGTAAATCACGAACTCGATCATAAGGTTCAGCTTGAGTCACTAAATGGCATTAATTAGACTCATACAAACTACCTCTGCTGGGAACAATGTCATTGAAAGATGATTCCGAATCACTGCTTGTAGTACCATGAACGACTGGAAATGGATCATTTGGTAAACGTTGAATTGGTTTTGAAACGGATAGAACATTTGCAAATTGCACACTTGTTGGATTTTTCATATTGAGCCCAACAACTTTTGATAAACAAAAATAACAATCGGTTTGGTAATTACTTTGCTCTCTCCATATTACTGGAACTGAAAAGTCGAAATATTTCCTCTCGCCATTCGACCGCTTGTATAAAATAGCTCTGCAACTATTACAAAACAATGTCGGTGTCCACGTTTTGTCTAAATTTCTGACAACAAAACGAAAGTAATGTAAATATGCATATTTTAACGGTTCTGTTATTGCATATCCTTTTTTTCCAACCATATATTTACCACAAACAAAGCAGAAATAGCTTGAATTAGTAACACACAATCTACTTGACATATTTATGCACTATTATTATGAAGATAGAGAATAAATGTGGGTTTCCGTCAAATTACTTTACAGTAGCGCCATCCATGCGATATAAAAATAACTAGACCTAATAGCGCATTTCTGGTTGTAAATTTGAATTCTACGCACCCAAATTACTTGGAAAACATCCTCCTCTTCCTCCTCTTTTCCAGTCAAATTTATAATTTTGATTTGTAGACCAGTGTTATCACTATTCCAGAACAACAATAATACAGAAAATCATATCAGAACATTGGCGAGAATCCAAGCAGAATTCAACGGAAAAAATCAGGAAAATTGTACCTATACATTAAAAAAGGACTTACAAATATTCTACTTCTTCTTGTGCTGCTTCATTGGTGAAGGTGAGCGACCACTTCACTACATAATTTCCAATTTTCAGCCTGCAGTGAAAAATGTTAAGTGAAAATGGGCAAATGAGAAAGATGGTGTAAATGGGAAAACCCATATGGGAATATAAAGCGGACACTATTCCGATATAATCAACAAGGTTGGTGCTCGCTTATTAATATAGTGGCTATTAATTAAGTTGAATTAATGCAATCAGTATACATAACCCAATCAAAATCGAATATATTAGGTTTACTATATAAATATATTTGATATTCGTGAATAAAAATCACGTTGCTAATTTGTGTTGCAAAACTAATAAGTTGATCTTATTGCGTGAATAAAAATCAACTTGCTAATTTTTCATGCAAAAATAGTAAATAGATCTTATTTCGCGAATAAAATTAACATTGATTAATATTGGTTCATTAAAACTATGCTTTGTTAGAATTTAAGAGCTTCTTATTTTCTAGATACGGTATGTCTCCATAAGATGCAATATAACTCGGAACGTTGCAATTCTTTATTTTCTTAGCTATTAAGAATAACAATTATTTGGTATAGTAGGCCCGTTGAGAGCTGACAATGCTCATGGCTCCATACTGCCGGAATTCGACATTCGTTTCATATTTCATTTCACTCTATTACACTTACCTTAAACATGCGAACGAGCATAGAAAACGCGATTCCTTATTCGAAAAAGTATGAGTTATTGTCTGAGTCCGAGATCGAGAATAAGTTTAACAATTATTGATTTAATTTTTATTATTGGCGTAGGTGCACTAATCGAAGTATTGATTTTAATTTCGATATTGTTAACATTAACAACGGACATGCTGTTCCTTAAACATCGAATTTGTCTGTATATAGTTTATCAGATCGCTTCTGTGCAACATTAAAACCGCACGTAATTCCTCGTCCACTCAAAATTTAATTTGTCCTCCTGTCACGGGGATAATTGCGTCCGGCCGACACCCGCCGGAACTTCCAGCACTCCGCAAACTCATTAATAAATAAATAATGCCGCTAATTAAAGCTCGCCAGATCCGTCATAAAACGTATCAGCGCTAATCCTTTATTGGCGATGGCCGTCATATGGGCTTGGGCTCCGCACTTAATTTGAGGGCCATCACCGGACCCCTAATTGTCACGTGAGTGACGGCGAGGGGCGCCAGATGATTAAATATTAATTTGGAATGTGACGGGGCACAGCACAAAAATTCGTGTGATGAAACTTTGATTACGAGAATGGGTATTATTGGTGTGTGCTGTCCAGCGTGGGGGTTGGACAGGCGAAAAATAGTCAGTAATCTGAGATATTCAGGTGTATTGCGTATCAAAAACCGTTCGCAGTAACGTGTGCGTTACTTGACAGTATCACATTCCAATGTCATATACATTTGTGTCATATATGCATCTGGCATTCGAATGTGATGCCGTCAAGTAACGTATACGTTAATGCTAACGTTTTTTGATACACAATACACCTGATTGTTCATAATAACTTGTATGGTCAGTGGATGCGTATTAAAAAGATACAAATGTTCTTTCTTATGTGCCCATACAATACCACGGTGCCCCCCACCCCCTGAGAGATTGCGAACCATAGGTGAAAATTTACTGCAGTGGCGGCGTAGCATGGGTTGGCACCCGGGGCGGTTTTCTATTGGGCACCCCCCAAAAAAACAACAAATACTAAACGTGCTTGCATGACTTTATTTTGCTAAAATATTCACATCACTCATCACAATATCAAAATTTACTTTCGTCTACTTTCAAATGGACAATGTGGAAAGATTGGTCAGTCGAGCTTGGCTCAATGTTGATTTTATCAACTTTAATTTTATAACTTCTTTCACAAGAACCCACCGAAACACAAACAGTTAAAAAAAATCTTAGACACAGCGATAGACTCGGAACAGACTCAGAATAGTTCCATTTTACAAATTTCATAAGCTCCAAGGTAGCCCATTGGACCGCTTCTTGGAAAGAAATGCTGGTGCTTCCAAGTGGCGCCTCAGTCTTAAAATCTCCAAAATAACGACCTCTGCAGAAAATTCATTATAGATGTTTGTCAGATTTGGAACTATACCAAGAAGTTCTTCTTCTGTTGACGTAAGTAGAGTTTTATGCTGAACAACACCAAATGTGAAGAGGCTGTCATCAATTGCCTTGTAACGATGGTTTAGTTCTCCGTAAAATCTATCAAGATATTCTAACATAGGTCTCGCAGCTCTTCTGGTAATGTTAGTCAAGCGTATTGTGCCATTTCTCCTGGCATACGTTTTCGGAATCGCCTCCTTTCTCTTCTTTCAATCGAAATATCCAAGTCCTCACATTTCTCAGCTACGTAAGAAATAACTTTTTCCACTATTTGAATACGTTGCCTGTGAAGAAAATTTTTTAGGGCTTCGATTTTTATGACATTTACAGCGATAACCCAGCTGTTTGTATATATTTTTGTGTCTGGTTAACTTCTAGGACTTCACACCAAAAAGAAAGGTAGCATAAAAAACTGAAGTCACATAAAGCTGGAAGCTGGTAAAGTGTGGATGCTGCTTCTCTTGTATCGACGTTTTCTCTGCTGGGATCACAAACACAGATTGACGATAATAACGTAAATTGATTTATGTAATTCTTACATCCAGGGAAATAAAGCACAGGTTGACGATGATGACGTAAATTGATTTATTTTCTATGTTTCGTTACTCTTATGAGGAATTTGTAAATTCTCTTATTCGTTCAATTAAGATTTTGAAAATGATTGTGACTGCGAAGTTTGATTACGTGAGTTTTGTTATATATGCACATGCATCTTTCGTTTCTCAAATAATTTATTACCATGCTCATTTATTCCATTTAACTATGGGAAATTAATATGATTAAAAATAGAACCACTTAAAGATTTTGAAACATCTTAAATAACGCACGATTAAAAATGCTATTTCGCGATCTTCCCAAATCACATGATTTTGTTTGTGTCCACAATAATGTCACCCAAGAGTTTCATTGTCTATGTTGATTGATATAATTAAAAATAGAACGACTTAAAGATTTAAGAAAATCATAAATAACGCACGATTAAAAATTATATTTCGTGGTTTTCCCAAATCACATGATTGTGTTTGTGTCCACAATAATGTCACCCAGGAGTTTCATTGTCTATGTTGATCGATGTGATAATTGTTTATTATTTGGAAGATTTTGAGGCTGTTATTCATACTATGTTTAGTTAAATTGTTCATCATTTTTGTTTCTTTCATTCTTTCCTGCTTACACTTGAGCGTTTACTAATTCCAATTTCTTGTCATTGTGATAATTACGAGTGATTTTTGCCAGTCTATTTCTCTATCTTTTCTGTGCCAATTTATTCAAATTTCATGACTATTAATAATGGAATGTACTGCTCTGATTCGAGCGTATTTAATGCTAGTTCTTTTGCCCCCTTTTGCCAGAGTGACCCGTGGTTACACGAGCTTAAGTGGATGCTACTGGTGTTATTAACATTTGTTTGTATCGTTGTTGACTTGTTAACCCGTTCGCGCGTGGATCGTCATTCCGTTGATGATCAATCTCGAATTGCCGTTTGACTATTAATAATTGAATGATGTACTGTTGTGATTCGAGCGTATTTAATGCAAGTTCTTTTGCCCCTTTTTGCCAGAGTGACCCGAGGTTACCCGAGCTTAAGTGGATGCTACCGGTGTTATTAACATTTGTTTCTATCGTTGTTGACTTGTTAACCATTTCGTGCGCAGATCGTCATTCCGTTGATGATCAATCTCGAATTGCCGTTGGTAGCCAGCCTTGTTATTGATCTTAATTATGTCGTAGCGATGTTGTTTGTTGGGATTGGTGCATGATATTATATTCGTTTAGTTGACATGTAATACCGGGATATAAGTCTGCCATATTAATTAGTGATAAAATCAACCCTGCTAGTGCAGCGCTGATGAATTAATATGCTTCCTTATGATTCAGGCAGACGGCTTTTTGAAGCCATAGACTATCACAGAATCACAGATATGGTAATTGTGGTAGTGGTATAGATTTTGAGGTAATTTGTTCACTCCCAATAATTTAACTTGTGATTTATTTTACAAAATTGCTTATGACTTACGGTGATAATTTTTTTTCATACCTGATTTTATGACCATGATTTTACACTTATGGACTCGTGAAATTTAATTATATTCGAAAGCCTGTGTACTATGGATTCTCACGCATGTGTTACGTTTGGTGACGTTCGCTAAACGACTGATCCCCACTTCCTTTCTTGTTTCCCTTTTATATTTATTTCGAGTCATTTATCTCACCTCCCCTCGCATTTCACGGAGTGTGTGTTTCTAAAACTTGGCTTGTGTGGCCCACACGTGGCTTAAGTTTGTTGAGTTTTTCGAGCTCAAGTGCACCAGATTGCTCTGAGTTCTACGCCTGTCGAATGTTCCGTGCGAGCCCTGTTTTCTGTTCTGTTTCTGATCAGCCGTTTCACTTATCAGCCAACGAACATGTAACTTATCTCTCCACGTGTTTCGCATTGGCGCCGTCCCGTCGCATGCATTTTCTGGCATTTATTTTAAATAAATAAGTTTAATAATTTTGTATTATTGCTCGTAATCTCACAATATTAGTCATTTTATCGCGTGGGTGCGTTTCATAATGAGCGTATATTTTGGCTCACTACACCACACAAAAAACTTTTGTACAATTTTGCAAAATACAACAGGAATTTTTAGAATGTTCTATTTTTTAAGTTTAAGACTTATAGTTACATATAAAAAGAATCGATCCTCAAGATCTATGCAACAAAATGTATATTTTTTTCAAATTGCTATGTCGAATAGGTGATAGAAATAGCAAGTGAAAAAAATATATAATAATTTACTTTCAACCATCAACTTCAATCGCTAGTTTAAGTGAACCCCATAAATTCCGAACCAATTATAGTCGAACTGCAGCCCTCTCGTAGAACACTGCACCGAATTGGTCGTTCAACTTTATCGCCGTGAGCGCAAATTTTATCTTGTATTTCATTACACGAGCTGGGGTGCACCCATCGGGACTTTTACGGGGCGAGAAAGGCGGCCAGCCGCCCCGAACAGGATGCATCCCCGGGAAAGCTGGGGAAATCCGGGGATGCACTCCCGGCGGCCGGCGGCTGCTCAATTATCGGCGGGCGTGCCCAAGTGTTCATGTTTAGACAATTTGCGCCGGGGGCGCTTCCCAAGAGCGACCGCCGCTTCCCGGCCGCCCCCGAGGGCAGGCAAACTTCCATCAGCTCGGTTCGGATTAGTTTCATCGGCGGTCGGCGAGAATACAAATGTGCGAGTGCACCGGTTGTTTGCTTGTCTGTCTGTCTGCACGTCGGTGAATTCACATCTCCGACGATGGGGGTATCTGGGCATCAAATTTCCGCCTGATATGCATAAGAACATCCTGAATATTCTGAAGACTTGAAGAAATTATTAAATTCCCCTCTTAAATTTGCAACGTTAAAGTTTCTCGGGAAAATTCTGAATTCACATTTCTGATTGCGATTCGAAGAAAATATTTACGTCCTCTTGCAAGGGTGGGCTGTAAAAACCAGTGCAATGCATCATCGTTTATTAGACTCGCATGTTTAAGCATCGATTCCGCCCCTCCACGCCGGTAATGCGGCCATTCATCACCCCGAGGAAACAGATAGGGGTACCAGCCGAGCTCCGCACCGTTTAAAACCCCCGCCGCTGCATGAAAAATTAGGTGCCGGTGCGTTTCACCTAAAATCTCCCAGCGAGAAAAAGGTGTTTACAAGCCATAAATATGTCGAATATGTCAGCACCCCTGATTTCGAACGTGACAGTTATGTTCATCCAAGGGAACAACGCCCCATGCCCAACCATTGGCTGGTTTGGCTTGAATGGGATTTCAATGTATAAATCGTTATAGCAACTGTTGGAAGATATTTCCTACATGTTCGATGCATAATTGAGCTCCCATCAATGAGCCTATATGCGCGATCTCAATCAGGCTACCTCGGCGACAGATTGTATACGATTTCGCAACTCTTCTTCGGTGTTAACTTCGTTAAGGTACCATTGTTTTTATATGATCGCAAAAATAAAAATCGGGTGGATTGAGGTAGAACGATCGTAGCTCTGAGAATTTGTGGGTACGTTCTGGTAGGTAAATATATTAAAATTAATTTAAGGTTGTTATATTCAGTACTTAATGGTAATAATATTATTTTTTATTTTATTTTATGATCTATTTCTTTCGCCCGACTATTTTCAGTTATAAACATCCACCGTCAGAGGCATATCTGCGAGAATACAATAAATAATTAAGTTAAATATGAAATTGAAGTCAAGTTTGTTACAAAATGTTTAATAATAAATTATAATAGTATTTGTAATGTGTTTAATGTTATAGTGTGTATAAATGATTTAGTGTTTATGTAATTTGTTAGTGTGGGGAAGAATTTAAATGTGTGAAAATTATTTTTATGGGGTATTAATTTTGGTAATAGAAAGTAAAATCAATTCAAGTATTTTGGTTATATTATATGTATATATTTAGAATTATTTACTTACCTTTATATATCTTTAATTTATTTGAAATGTAATTTTAATTTGATAGATGTCTAATATGAAGTTTTATTTAATTGCTTTTGTTGTTTTATGTGTTAAATGGATTATTTAACAATTTATAAACGGGTTTAAATGTTAATTGAGTTTGGTCATTAAGGTATTGTGTGTTGTGTTCTGTATTGATAGTTTTGTCTATTTCAAATGGTTAATTTTGTTTCTTAAGTTTCCTTGAATTGTGAATGATTTATAAAATGTCGTATTTCTATCGTTTTCTGTATGTGTTTTGAAAGTCACCTGATTTGAATTCAATAGAAAATGTATGGTCTGCGATGACCCGTCAGCGGGATTCGAGTCAACATCATAGCAAAGAAAGGACGAGAGGTGGTTATTCCACAAATTTGGGGTGGCCTGACTAATAATTATTGTGCCTCATTAGTGAACACTATGCCACTCGATTTTAACAAGTAATCGAAAGTGGTGAATTATACACAACATATTAATGAAACAAACATATGCGCTAAAATAGATTTTCAATTATTTAAAAAAAAAATTATTGAAATAACGTCATTTTTTGACATCTAACATTTATATTAATTTACAACGTATTATTAAGTGGTGTTCTTGATAAAATGTATTTTATGTATTGGACGTTTTCTTGTTTCATACAGCCTCACATTTGCGCTTGGATAAATTTATTTATTTTGACTTTAATGTCTCGTTAATTATTATTTTTTGTTGATTCTGACATTTTATAGTATTTAGGTATTGGATATAGGGTATGTCTTTGTGCCTGTTTTTCCATCCTTTTTTCGGCCATCGAGTTACCTTTTTGTCTTGTATTATTGTTATTGTAATTTTGTATTATATTCTGTTTCTTAATGTTAATCATGTTTTTGTAATAATAATGTAATACAAAATTTGACAAGTTTAATTATACTACTATAAAATATTTTATAGCTGCATAATAAATAAATTATATTTTGCGTTTTACAATTTAAATAAATAGCGTTGCGTAATTTTTCTGTTAATAATATACATTATCTAAATGTCCACAAAGTAATAAATTATTATTAGAGATATTACAATCGCACATGATACAAATTTCAATTTTTAAATATATGATTTGCAATGTTTATAAAAATTTAAAGTAGGGCTCCGGTGTGCTCTTAAAATTAACCCCTTATAGCAACAAACATGTCCACATGTGTAATATAATAAACTTACAAATCGAGAATCGACTGTAGAATATTCTATTTCTGAAAACGTGAACACGTATTTTTTTTGTTTATTAATCAATTCTTATCATCGTTAAGAGTTTTGTCATTACAGATAGCAAACAAATACTCTCTTGGCGACCACGCCGCAGTCACTTGTTTCTTACACCACGGTGTAAGGTGTATATTTTTGTAGCAATATGAGATATTCACCACCAGAATAAAATCTCGGAGGCTTCTTTAAACACTATTGCAGGTAGTATTATAAAGTTGTTGGGAAAATTTAAAAGACTTAAGGGCGGAAATCAATGAACAGATTCTAGCTTGACACATGGCCAAAATATTTCTTCCCGCGTAAATATTTGGTACAGATGTAAAATCAGGTAGAGAAGACCTTTTCTGACCATTTCAAAATTCAAATACTGCTAGCAAATCTACACATTCTTTCATCGGCATTGAAATGAACAATTAAATAAAATAGCATCATTTTTTTATATCTTAAAAACTAAACCATACATAAAACAAAGTACCTACTCATGTCAATGTTAGTATATCCGAATATTTTGTGTACAATTTTGTAATACTTATAAAACATTATCTATAAGCAGAAATATAGTTCATTTTAATGAAAAGTAACGCTGCATCGAGCCATTCCTACAACATACGTTGAAAGTAAACGACAAAAACATGAAAAAAATTGAATATTTAAAAAAATATCAAGTTTTTTTTTTAATTATACAGTGTCCGTCATTTCACCTCCCGTCTTCAATAGCTCAGTTACTAATTGAGTTAGGATTTTGATATTTTGCAGACTTCAGTTGCTTTCTAGGGTGTATTTCAGGAAAATATTTTTGATTATACAAGGTGTCCCAAAAAAGTGTGACGTCATCTTGATATATATTTTTAGATTGCAAGGTATATTTTTTGTCACTTATTTGGGTGCCTTTTATAGATGCCTACATACCCATAAATTTTTATTGAAATCGGGTTAGTGACATTAGCACAAAAAAATAAAAACTGAAGAAAAACAGTTTTGCACCATTTTGCAAAATAGTGCCTCGTTAATAAAACCATACAAGGTACTCATTAAATAAGGTCTGATAGTTGCGTTAACCAAGTTTTATTGATATGCATTATACAGAGTGTCCAAAATTTAGTGTCAAACATTTCAAAATTTAAAGCACTTTATTTTTCTTATTTTAAATTGGAACCCCAGTATATTTTTATGTAATTCCATGCGGAATTAAAAGACAAATATTTTTCCTAATTACAACCCTATCTCAATTCCTAACACATTCAAAGATATTTGCAGAAAACTCGTTTTATCAACAATTCCAATGGCCATTTTAATTAATCAAAATCGAAGGTGGATTGGAAAAACAATTTATTGACATTAAAGTTTAACAAAGTGACAAGAGCCATTGTTGACTGTAGTAATATAAAAGTTTAAAACTTTTTTAGCTAAGGTCTTTATATCCAAGATAGCAAAATTACTTTTTGTCATGGAAAATATGATATTCATAATATGACAAATATTATGACCTATATTTACAAATGTGGATATGACTTTCATATTCGCATTTCAAAATATTACATTCAACCTGTTACGAAGAGTGGCAATGTCATTTCATACTCGTCTTCGTTTGTGACTTCAAGAGGGCGGAAGACATATAGAACATAAGTTCTAGCAATTAATTAATTTTAGAAATGCACAGTTATGTTATGTTTTTATGAAATTTTATTACTAAAACTATTTTTTATACAATTCTTAATACTTTTACGATGTGTAATAGGTTTAGACGAAGATCTGTGAAACCTTTCATACTTTCGAGATATTAATTGTAACTACAAAACATGTTATGTCAATAAATTGTTTTTCAAAGTCACCTTCAAATTTTATTCATTAAAATGGCTATTGGAATAGTTGATAAATCGAGTTTTCTGCACATAACTTTCAATGTGTTAGGAATTGCGATAGAGTTGTAATTAGGAAAAATGTTTGTCTTAAATTTCCACATGGAATGACATAAAAATATACAGGGGCTCCAATTTAAAATAAGGAAAATAAAGTGCTTTAAAGTTTGAAAAGTTTGACACTAAATTTAGGGCACTCTGTATAAAGCATATCAAAAAAACTTGGTTAACCAACTATCAGACCTTATTTAATGAGTACCTTGTACGGTTTTATTAACAAGGCATATTTTTATCTCTTATTAATTTTCTTAACCAATGGTGCAAAACTGATTTTTTTCAGTTTTTATTTTTTTGTGCTAAAATCACTGAACCAATTTTAATAAAATTTCATAGGTATGTAGGCATCCATAAAGGGCACCCAAATAAACAACAAAAAATATACCATGAAATTGAAAAATACACATCATCATGACGTCACACTTTTTTGGGACACCCTGTATAATCAAAAATATTTTCCTAAAATACGCCATAGAATGCAAGTAAAGTCTGCAAAATATCAAAATCCTAACTCAATTAGTAACTGAGATACAGAAGACGGGAGGTGAAATGACGGACCCTGTATAACGGGTGAACGATTTGCCGCGGAACATGAGGGAATAATATGGGAACATAGTTTTCCTCTGTGTTTTGCTCCCCTATTCAAACCATAATAACATTAATAGCATCGTTAAATAGATCATTTTGTTGTGCTTCTTAAGGTATAAACTAATCTTCGCCAAACAATGTCTTAAAATGTGGAGAAAACTTTTAAAATAATTAAAATCATTCAAAATAATAGTATTGCCTTTAATATTTTTGACGTGACGAGTGATTTTTTTAAAATCTAATCTAGTGGCGCAATAAGAAAAGATTTTTATTGATTTGTTTTGGAAAAGAAATAAATAAGAAAAATTCCAAAACAATTTATATTGAACAAATCTAAGTTAATTTTTTTAGATTTGTTCAATATAAATTGTTCTGGAATTTTTCTTAGTTTTTAATTTTTTTTCAAAACGAATCGACAAACATCTTTTTTTATTGCGTCACTAGATTAGGATTTTATAAAGTTTTAAAATGAGGTATCGCAAGGGAGGAGGACACTTAAAATTTATTTGACATTGTAACTAACGCATAAAGTAACGCATAAAGCATAGTAACGCATAAATTCGATTACTTCGTTCAAGGGATATAGCGATTTTAATTAAATAACATTATACTGCACTATTTCCATCTTGTTACTTGTTGAAAAGATAAAATACGGAACACAATTTTCACAAAGACATTTCTCTTAAACTAAAAGTACATTTCGGTCGCAATGCGACCATCTTCAGTAGCAGAAAAGTACTGACGGAAATAATGCCGAGCGCCTTCTTAAATAGGATTACCTAATTACACATAATATTTATAATTTATTTACAATGCAACATTGACAATTTCATACAATGAATGGATTAACCCTCAATTCCAAACAATATAATCGAATATACTCCGAAATCGTAATTTCTTAATAGATGACATTAAGAGCAATTCTTTTCGCGAAGTGATTTGGGAATTGTAATTGTCTGTATGATTTCTAGCAATGGATTACCTAGCGCTGATTCATCGAAGTTTAATAATGTTGATGTGTAGTTTTTCATGTAAATTGCTTCGTACGTGTTGCAAGTGTAACCAACACATTGTGCACATTATGCCGTAAATGTTATTAGTTAGGTAATAATAAATATTTATAATAAAAATAATCAATAACTATAATATTTTTTTATAAATTAAAAATTATGTTTTGTAATTCAAGAGTATTTTTATTCTCTAATTTTATCTTTCAGTTCCCACCAAAATAATAGTTCCCTGATTTAAATCATAATTAACTGGTAGTTTCAATTGTTAAGTGAAGCAAAATAGTTCAAAAACTTGATAAAATACAATATAAAAACTAATTTGTTATTAAATTCAAATGAATATACGTTTTCTGTGTATTTAAAACTAGTTTCCTAAATTTTGTTAAATTATAATTAAAAAAATAATTAACTTTAACTTTAACGGATTAAATTAACTTCCGTTACTTACTATCGATGCACCTGTCGATAGAAAACGTTGATTAGTTTAATTTCACTAACCACTTACAACTGTTTTAAATTGAGTATAAATATAGTACAATCGTAATAATTTTATATTAACTACTTTACTGGTGAATTCGTTTTGATAATTTCGTTGAAATTTTTTAATTTCTACGAAACCGGCCGATTTTCGGGCCGTCGCACAGTGGGGAAAATATTCAAAAAAACGCGATAAACTATTAAATGTATCTCAATTAGCGTGAAAATTGGTATACATATGCTTTTCGGGTCGCTAAATACTAATCAGACATAAAAATTATAAAAATCATAAGGGCGGATTCAATATGGCTGGTGAGGATATTAACATATACCTAAATATAAATGAAAATTGGAATACCGATGTTTTTGGGGTGCTAATTTCGAATTGCGGGTGAGAATTTTAATATTTACTACAAATTGCAACAAAATATTATATATGTACATTTTTTAATGAAACGGACATTCTAATGGAAGGCATTTTTACAAAATGTTTAAAGACAGTTATAAAAATATTTTATTAAATAATTATTAATACAATATATTACAACATGAATAGAATACCTTAATCCGATTCACTAGTGTCATCAGTATCACTCAATGATTCGTTGGTTGAATTATCTTGCTGCGATAGAATGTGCGGACAGCGTAAAAGATGTACAGCTTCCGAGGATAATTTATGTAATTGTTTTGTTGGTAATTTTCTTATACTGCTTATGAGTACGTCTGATAATATCAGAAGCCAATTCAATACATCAGTCAGGTTTTGATTCCTTGAGCACTACCTTGAAAATTTCTTGCGATATTCCTTTATATCTTTATTTCTTGATTCTTGCGCCTGCTCAGATAGTTGCCCGATTGGTATAGGTGCATGAGCAATAATCTTTGACCCATGTATTAATATTTTGTGTACTGTGGTCGACATGCAGTACAATGGATACAAATCGACCAACTTTCTCGCGGTGTCCACTGCATATTCATCAAACTTGCCAACATTCATGTCGTGTCCACTTGCAAGAGTTTGCAAAATTACCTGGAATCTCTGTATCTCTGAAATTTTAGTTTCCAGATATTCGACTCTGTATTGAAAATCTTTGCTTACACAATCTCTAAGCATCTTGAAAATTTCCAGCCTCGTTACCGTTGCTATTTCATCTCCAGAACCTTTGAATAAATTTATATTGAGTAATTTAGTTAAATTTGCCCGGGTAATTACAATTATTCAATAAATTATATTTATTTGATTTGATTAAAATACGAATTTTATCATAATTATAAAAGGAAGTTTTATTTTATATACTAAACTCTGTTGCTAGTATCATACGAGCACATAGCACGTTCTCCGGCGATCGTATATGAACGGTATATTATCGGAGCGCGCTTCTAAAAAATGGTCGCAAAACATAGCTAGCAAAAACTAGCAAGAGATTTTTTAAATTTGAATGGACAAAGATTTAAACTAATAGCTTGCATGAAAATTTCCGTGGTATCTCGCAGAGCCCACAACTTTCAACACACATGAACAAAAAAATGCTTCAGAAATTATACACTAGTTTAAGTCATTACAAATGCGGGCTGTTCTAAGGCGTGGATTAACACTAACCTGTATTAATTATATCTAATGATTGTACATACCTCCAGGAAGAGTATCCATTTCACAAAACTCGAATGCAAGAACTACAACGGAAGTTGTGCACTTTTTAAAACTGCGTTTGTTTACGGCAGAGTTTGTTGTGATGCTTCTGGCTAGCACAGGGCGTAACTTTCAACTGAATAAGTGGCAAATGTCTTACAGATACGTTTATGTCACGTATACCATTAGACGGAGAATATATTCATATACCAACCCTATTGATAAAATTTTCAATTACCTGAAATTTTTAATTCGATTTAATCGCACTAATTTGGTGAATATCCCCACTGTGCGTCGCACAGTGGGACAGGAGCGATTTTGGCCGGACAAAAATCTGAAATCTTGTATTTGGCTTTTTGACACTTAAAGTCGACAAAAAAACATGAAAGTGTTTTCATGTGTCAAAGATTCAATTATTTAAAATGTAGGAAGGGGAGCCTTTTTTATTATCAAACGTAAAAATCTCGTTAAGCATGAATGTAGGTCAGTTTTTTGAAAGAAAATCAACAGTGATGTTATTAAATGAAATTTTAAATGAAATTAACATTCCACAATAATTTAATCAAAATTAAAAAAAAAAATGTAAGCAGAAAAGTGACTTTGTTTCATTTTTGATAGGACGCGCCCTACATTCATACTATTAACTCCGAAGGTGGCAAAAGGTGGCAGATGAACGAAATGGCATATGATAGATGAAGGCTGAGAGCATACTATGCCATACAATTTGAACCCCTGCGAACTCCTGCATAATTAGTGCACCCTATTTCATAAAAAATATCGCCTATTTATTTGCATATCTTATGGAAAAATAAACAAGATGAAATAATTTGGTTATAATTTAGCATGTATATATCGTACAAAGTAACTGATTACTAAAAAAAATACTAAGCAAGTATAATAATCATACATTAAAAAGTAGGCGCCAGAATTATTCACGACACGCGACTCGTTTCGGTGTAACACTGGCATTCAAACTCTTCTTAAAGAGAAACTCTTTGTACCAAGGGTGCATTAGACTATAATTAAAATCCTGGCACTAGTTTTAACGACATTGATGATGTTTCTGCTTTTCTGTGGATTGTTGTCCGGCTAGCGGCCAAAGCTGTGCCACTGTGCGTGGGTTACTCCTGTGAGGGTAACGCGAGCCAAACACGACCATCTTTTAAATGCCACTTGGACCCACCCCCTAATGCTGAAGATGTTAGGAGTAATAAATAACTCACTAGAATTTATGATGTGATGACATGTTTATGGTACGTCACGTACCGCGGTATAGAAGTCGGCATTTCAAAAGATTAGGTGGCGTGCTACGGTCTCGAAAAATTACCTTACAGATTAAGGAGCATAATTTAATACCAACAACACACACTAATTACATAAACGATCTAAATATAGGGTGCTGAAGTGTTTGCGAGTTTTAAAAGCACCAACAAGTATATAAAAGATTATATAAATTCGCGAAAATAATACAGATACAAAGAAGAAAATTATTATTTATAATAATTTAACATTTAGGCTTACGAAATAAAAAAATATATATAATTATATTGTTCAGAATTCCCGTTTCAAACAGTAGATATCATTTAGGTATTCCACATCATTTGAAAATGTGATTTCTGTCGTTAAAATGTTGTATCTACTATACTTGTTTGTAGCAATGTCAATACCACTAGTGAAGATTAGGTGCAGATTTATTGTTATTTGCTTGTTTAACGATGGTCTATTACTGCTGCTATGGCTAATTGCCATTTGTATGGAGTAATCTGCAAGATATTTGCAATAAAAATAGGTGGCCTAAATATAAAACTCATATCTGTACATAGATCACCGTCTGGAGATTTTAATGCATTTCTACAACACATTAATAACTTGTTAAAATTAATTGCTCACGAGAATGTAATCATTGGTGGTGACTTCAATACCCAGTTTCATTTTTAGAAACCGTCTTTGGTTTTACAGTCAAATAGTGTGAAATTATATACGACCAACTTTTTCTTGTAATATATTGCCGAAGCTTTCAACATCGGACAAAGCAATGTAGATTGGAGATTCATCGTGAATATATGATTCGATTTATCTTTATCTTCTTCTTTTTACCTCCGAGCTTATTTTTTTCTGGAAATATGTTCATTGAGCTTACCTTCAGTAGTATTACCTGCTTTGAAACTAACACAAAGATCACACTGATCTTTTTTACACTGAAAAAACACAAATTGTTGTCACGGAACGCGTCATGACAAGTTTTGATAGACAATGGTGCAATATTCTTTTTCCACTCCCTGCATGGTAAGTACACTGTAATAACATTGATTTAGTGGAAGTAAGTCCCACTTACCGATAAAGCTTTGGTTACTATGAGCAACGGGAAGTAAGTAATCACTTACTTCCCTCAGGGAAGTAAGTAAAATAATTTCAATAGCGTTCTTTCTCTGGCACCAGTCTTTAAAACACTTTTGATAACACCCCTTCGACTTCTCCGGCAGTAGGAAGGAACAGGCAGCATCTGCAGCTTCTTCAATTGCCATTTCTTGTTTATTTTCATTGGAATTCATTTTACAACTGAACGAATGCAATTTCTGACATTCACACTTTGTTTGAAAAATAGTCTTAGCAACCAAGCCGTACTGACATTTTGTTCATGTTGCGAAAATAAATTAATCAAACACAAACAATTAAACCAACTCCAGGAGTGGAAAAACAGTTATAAGCAATTCGAGAGGTAAGTTTTGACCAGTCTCGGTCTTTATTGCTAGCCCTCGCTGTCACTCGGGCGCAAACTCGACCTCGACTGGTAACAGACACTTACCTCTCTTAATGCTTAAATAACTATTGTACGACAACTTTGCAAATATTCTTGAAATAAGGACTGCTTGGACGTTCAGATCGTCTCCGAATATAGCTTGGCAGAGGACGCCCTATAATAGTGAGACTTCATCTTTGGCAGTTGCTTAAGAAAAGTTATCAGACAACTAACTTTTCTCTTTCTCCAATCTAACGTTTGTTCTTTGCACAGAGTATTAATAAACATCGCCTTACATACTCTTATACGGATTCCATTTTTCTTCAAGTGGCAAATGAAAGTATGTGATCTACGTGATACTTCATTCACCTGATTTTTCTTATCTTTGCGAGGGATAATGTCCACAAGGCTTGCAACATAACCTTTTTTCAGTGGCCAATTCATCTCACGCCAAAACATTCTGTCAGTTTTCGTCAGTAAACATTCCACATTAAATTTTTTTATCTCGCACTTTGTTTACAATTACATCAAGCTTTCATTTATGACCTGCTCTGTCTTTGTTTGCGATCCATTTTCCGCTTTCATCTATAGTTAGTCGTTTAAAATCATAACCTTTTTCTCTTTTAAACTGATTTTTTTTCCTAGTCCAGGAGTTGATGTCAGGCTTGCGTTTCCTTCCCCTCTTGCAACTTTCTTTGTCATCTAAAGTTTCCGCTACAGCTAGATGTCCTTCTTCTTCATTCATATCTTCATTTGCTTCTCCATTCACAACATCTTCATTTTCAAATTCTTCTGGATCACTTTACTCATAGTTACTTGATTCATAGAGTTCATTACCTTTATTTTTATCTTATTCACACATTTCTTCCTCATTCTTTTCTTTGGCTTCTGTACAATTGACATCCACAGCAGGATTAAAAATTAAATAATATTCAGTCTCACTTCGATTTGACATATTACCACACACTAGTTCTTGTGAAATGTCATCAACAATGTTGGTAGACATGATGTGTGTTGATATGTTGGTAGTATCATCAACCAAGCTGCTCCCTACTCTGTCATGTGAAAGTACATGAGCGGTTAATCCCATTTTTTTTTCTAATTCAGTAATAACTTCTCTGTAGCTCTCTTTAGGAACACGATCCTCTATGAAAGTAAAAATATGAAGTACATTCTTCATTCTGTTGCATTAAAACCCTTTGCGGGTCTATCTTTCAAAGAAGCGTCTAAATATTAAATATCGAATGAAAAATTACTAAACATTGTACTTTTTACTAATTTGTACAACTTGTACAATACAATAACCTTAGACTAATGTGTAAACTTCAACGAAATTCTCAAACATTTCAAAAGTCTTGCAATTTATTGGATACTTTGTGCACTTTTGCAGAATGGACTTTTTTGGAAATTCTAAAACAACACAAATATTTCTAAAAATTAAAAAAAATCACGTTAGAAAAGTTTTTCGTATATTCGAAATTTTACATCACAATTTTGTATATATGAGGTATTTTTAGTTTTTTTGTTTTGTATCTTCAGATACATTTCAAGTTTTGGAATTTTTGTACCTACGAAGCAGGGTTGGAATAAATCGTGATTTATTTGATTTTTTATATTTCTGATTTATGTTTGCCAGTTTAGATGTGATTTATCAATCTATGATCAATTGATTTTCATCACGATTTAAATCATATGATTTTTTTTATAAACTCTTGATTTTGAACAAGAATTGAGGAATAAAACAATTTTCTGTGTATCTGTACCTTGTGATGGGCCAACAAATGGAAGAAAAGAACAATATTTTACTTAGTAACTATTATCTACTTTAAAGCATGCTAACTCTATAGTTAGATTATATTAATTGTTCACCTATTGGAATGCACAAACGGTGTGAAAACAATGATTAATAAAAAAAAAAGATTTAAATTAATGATTTATTTAAAAAATCAGTTGATTTAAATACATTGATTTAAATCAAACCAACTCTGCTACCAAGTAATTTAGCTTTATGTTTCTCAAAAATTTCTATATAATAAAATTGTTGCTGCTATAGGCTTGAGTACTAAAATAGTTTAATGAATGGAGAAGAGATTTTTTCATATGTTTGTTTGAGTGGATATTTGAAGGTGGATAAAAATAGATGAGTTAAAAATAAGTGGTGAGGTATTGTAATTTCAAGTCATTAATTCTGCTATCAAGTTCCATTAATTTTTTTACTTTACATTTTTAAAGAATATTTGCAGAACATATCCAAAATGTTTCATTTTATTGGACACTGTACATTTTGCAGAATGGAACTCAGAATGGAATGGAATGGACAATTACAATCATTCCTGTCACATTTTCATTCATTAATATAATAATATATTTTGCATATTTGATATCTTCATCACAGTTTTGTTAAATAAGAGCAGAATATTTTGAATTTTCAGAAATATGTATTTATGAAGTTTATTTTTTTTCCGTGCTACTTAACATATCAATTACTCAATAGGTAGATAGAGGAGCAGTTGGGAGATGGTCATTATTATTATTATTATTACCTAATATCCCCCCCCCCCCCGCCCGCCATACAAATTTTGGCTTTTTGTTTGGTGCGAACTGTGCATATTGTGATATATTTTCATTACTGAGTCTACTGAAAATTAAAAAATTGTGCCTTTATTGCTTATGCCGAGTAGAATATAAAGTGTCGACTTAACTCTAAAATGACTGAAAATTACTGGACATTATGCAAAGGGTGGTTGGAATAATTTCGCAAGTGGGTCAGGCACTGAAAAATTCCAAGACCGCCGGCGTATACGAAAAAGACAATTCACGCACCCCACACGCTCTTATGCACACAGGGGATGCAAATTCCCTGCCTCCCCCAGCCCTCTGACTCGCGCAGCCCGGCGAAAGTTATTAGAATATTTCCATTGAACGCTCACTTTTTTCAGGTAATTTAAAGCTCGTCCCGTCACATTATTTACCCGCGCCGGGCCACCGCGATACACCTCCTCGCCGAGGCATTACGTATTCATGTTATTATTCCTTCCCCTTTATACACATTCAAGATGTAAATTTCCGTACGGGGAGCTACTTGTACTCATATTGTGTGCGGCGTAACTCAATTCCGCCCCCGACATCGGCGAACACTTTTCTCCCCACACACCCACACCCACACACTGCATTCGTCCCCCCGGTGATGTGTGCGCGCGTATCACATTCCTGTTTTTTTTCTGTTACATTATGGCCCTGTCAGGACGCGTTATCCGCAAATCCAAACTAATTTCCTTCGAGGGACGCGACACGGCGCGGCGACGCGAATTAAATGCCCGGGAAAATGGGAAAAAGGAAAATGTTTTCAGAAAACTCGGCGCGGGAGGCCCCCAGGTGACGGGGTGACCGCGGGGCTGCCCCTAGTGCCCCGAGTTTAACCGGCTAATGCACTGCTTCGCGTGCAGTTTGCACTTACTTCCGCAGTTACGGGCGCTTTGTTAAACTTAGATTAAAATTTTCATTCGCAAGAGGACCCTGATAACGCCAAACTTCGGTGTGAATGTTAATAGGGTCAGGGGACGGCTCGGAAGTATGAGCGTTAGGGCTCAGATCGCGTCAGTTTTCTAAGTCGCATAATAATAAAGATTGCTAGGGTATTACAAACGTTAAGTTCAATGGATATTCCCTAACATAATCCTTACTTATTAAATGTGGCTTAATGGATGTATAACTATTAGATCTTATGAAGGCATGGAGAAACTTCAAAGCTATTAGAATAACTAAACACATTTAAATTTGCCATTAATATAGCACCACTGTTAAACGAGTAAAGCTTTTTAAATACCTGCAGATATGTGGATAAAAGTACGTATAAATCATACGAATAGTACGATAAGTGTATGTCCCTTAGGTTCAATTATACAAAATTGCTCTCTCTATGTTTACAGATATTCGTTTTATTACAACCGTAAATATATCTCCGAATACAATTTACAATTTATAATATAATAAATAACCTGCCTCAAGCAGCACAGACCACTTAAAAACATTAAAATGAACAGCTTGACAACGACTGTAAACTGGAAAATGTTACTGAAATAGAGCTGCATTATATGAAGAAAATCTCAAATTATTATACATATTATGTACATATTAATACATATTAACTTACCAAAAAACATGTAACTTTTGGTAGTTTGTTTTTGAAAAATTTATGCATTTTATTTTCTTTCTTTATTTTCATCTTTGGAACTTATGCAAACATGTTTCTTTTTCATTTTGATGTAGACATTCTTAATTTTTTTTTAATTCTACTTTTAATTTTCATTTCCAAGGAACTTCTATATTTTTTACAGAAGGTATTACAATGTTATCAAAAATTATCTGTTCATATGGTTACAAGCTATTACACGCATTAAGTGGCGCATTTACGTACTTGTATTGACCCTTCCAGTCAATTGTACTCCTATGCATGTTTGTGCAAATTATTAATTTTGTGCATTCATAAGAATCTAAATTCTGTTTTTCTTCTATTTCTATTCTGTATTTTCTATAATTCTATTAAACTGCTTAAACTAGAACTAACATAAAAATTACCTGTATTTTTAAGTACATGTACATTAGTATACGAGTACATTATGCCATTGTTTTTTGTAATTCCATATGCAAATTTATAAATTTTCTTGGTAATCATCCATCACAATTTGCTTGAATGTCATCCACATCCGCGGAATTTGCTTGAAAATTCAGTTTTCTTTTTGTTTTCAAATCTATCGAATTTCTGTGGAATTCTACGTCACATAAGATTTTCATGGAAGTTGCACTGTCACATACATATTACATGGATATTCCGAGATTCTCTTGAAAACTGCAGACTATCATATTATGTAGATTAATGTAATGATTTAATAATTATTGATTTATGAAAATATTCACTCAGTTATTTAATAGTTATTTAACCAACAAGTTGATTAATGAGAGCGATTAATTATCGAGAAATTTTAACGCGTGAGCGAGCGGAGCGAGCGAGCGCGTTAATTGTCGAGATTATTAATCGCCGATTAATCTTACGTGTTGGTTACAATATTTTTTCGTTGATCTTATTAGCAATAAAAAAGTTTAAAAAATCAAATTAATTGTGATAATTATTGTGATATACATATACAAATGATTCAAAACCTATTAACTAATTTGTAAGATTACTAATTTTTAAGTTGCACTGTGTTTGTCTATATTTATAGTTAGATTAGTAACTGTGCAATTGCTGAAATTAAAACCAGGAATAGACATAGTATTTTCAGTTTTCTGGTATTCTGAACTCAAATTTAAGTTTAAGTTATTGTCTTCGACACTTGTTGTGGAATTTTCTGTTTCATTATTATTATTAGCACTCGTAATAGTATGAGGTGCTTTTGAATTATTTGTCGAGAGAATCTTTTCAGCGATGTTTATTTTATTTTGAATTGAATTTTCTATGTATCCTTCAGCAACTGAAGTGGATTTCCAGCCACCATGTCGTTTAATAGCTGCGAAGTCTGCACCAGCGTCGGAAAGATTTGAAGCAGACGATCGTCGGAAACAGTGTCCTGTATAAAGATGAGGCTGATCTAATTTTAAAAATGTTGTAATTCGTGACGGTAATTTGGAAAATGTATTGATGCCTACAGGTTGGGTGGAGCAGACGCCATTTCTATAGAAAATAAAAAATCTATTGTGTGGAGTGTGTCTTGGCCTCAATGAAATGTAATTTCTAATTAATGTTAACAATGTTTTTTCTTCATTGTCCACCACTGTAAAAATTCTATTTGTTTGTGTTTTGGACGCCTTAATTGTAACTAAAAATTTTGATGACATATCCTGAACATTATCTTTCTCTAATTTCAATAATTCATCTTTTCTTAATGATCCAGCTACTCCAAAAATCATTGCAACCTGAAATGTAATACGATGTTTATATTTTCAGTTGGTCATTATTTCATTACCTTAGTCATTAAGAAGACACTGTTTGGAGAATCAGATAGGAATCGTTGGATGTGTTCTTTTTCGAGTACTTTGGATTTTTTCGGCAGATATCCTTCTTTTTGTCGTTTAATGAACATGATCAATTTATTGAATTTGCTTATATCAATGTTTTCTTTTATATTTAATGTCGCTTTAAGCATTGAATATTTCGGCCATAAGCTTGCCAACAGACCTTTTCCCGCAATATTAGCAAAATACGCTAATAAAACAGATTCCGAATGGCGCGTTACCTGCTTCTCTGCGCACCATGTTGTAAATTCTCCGTATGTCTTTTCGTATAAAGACCTGCTTTTTTCCGGGAGCAAACACAATGAAGCAACATTGGCACTCTCCAAAACTTCTGGCGGGGTCAATATTAGAGCGTCTTCGAGATCCATAATAGCCACAAATAACTTATAAATCACATTTGACGTTTTACAGTGACATTTGAATATAGTATGTTTGGTGGCCTATACTAAAATAGTTTATTAAAACAAATCGTTCATTAATGGGGGTTATTAATGAACGATTTCTCTGTACAAATCATACATTAATGATATGCTTAAATGACAGATCAACGGAAATAGCTATTTTTCGTATAAGTGAATAACATTGCTTTATTCGCATGTATCATCATACAGAATTTATTCATATCATAGGAAGATTTATTGCAATTTGTTATCAGAATTTAAGAATTTTTGTGTCACATTGTCAGTTACCAAACGAAAATTTTAAGGATAGTGCGAATTTACTTATTTCTTTACTTTATTCACGTTGTCAATGGAATGGTTATACTGAATAGAGTGAAAATGTAAACATTTTATTCACCCGTTCGATTAAAGTGTAGTTTTAAGGATGAGATTCAATATACATATACAATTCAATATACATAGCATTTTAAAAATGCGAATTGGAAAAATGTTTCTTTTCTAAAGACTTGTCTAAAAATTATTAGAATGTTCCTTATAATTTCACAAGTTTTCTTAGAAATTGCCTGATTTGATTCTTTAATTTAAAATGCAGATCTCTTTCTAACATATGCCTGGTATAAGTTTATAAATTCTCATATTGTTTCAAACAATATGTTAAAAATTCTTAGACTTAGCAGTGTTATTTTAGATATTTTAAATTCTCTCAACTTTCTACGAATTTTTGTATTACATTTTAATTAACTTTCTTAGCAATTCCACGTTCTCATATACGTAGCGTTCAAAGATGTGGTATCAACTTAAACGATGGATACTAATAGATAATGGTTCAATATGCAAAACAAATACGTCTTGCAAGATTGCTGAAATGTGTCCCACGATACAAGAAAATCATATAACATTTTATTTCTTTCAAATGTCATCAGTTGTCATTATTTTGTTTCATTGTGTTTATAAATAAATATAAGTAGACAGTTAATTTGAATGATTTAACCTAATTTACAATTGAATCGTTTATTTCAGAAACCCGTCAACATACATTTTTATGATTTTTTTACGTAATTTGGTATATCAGTAATCAAAACGTATATTTTTCTGCATTATCCCTTTAACTGACATTCCTTTTTATGGGAAATTTAATTGCAATATGTAAAATATGAAAAGATATAGTGTTTTTTGTTTGTTTTCCGAAAATTTGAAAAAGTACATTTGACGGGTTTCTGAACTATACCATTCAATTTACATTGAGGTATCAATATTTTGTTATGTTGCCATATATCACAAATATTTTATGTCAAGAGTTTCATCTGTTGGCACTAATTGGAAAAGTATATATTACTTTCTTGAACGCTCTGCATTATAGCATCTCAACAATATCTTCACAACGTGCAGTCTATAATTACATGTCATGTAATGCCTTGTAAGTTTCTTGTATATTTTATAAATTCGCAAGTTTATTTCAAAAACCTAGAATTTTATAAATTTTCTTGATAACTCCAGATGGTATCGTAAACATTCATCTGCCTTTACTTGGAATAACCCAGTTTTTTCTATTTCAACTATAAACTTTCTACGAAAAGATTTTTTGTTGATTTTGTTAGACTATTTTAGAAATTCTACTCTCTTACAAACGATTATGATTTTATTTTAGTATTATTTATAACTGTGCAGGAACATTTTAAAATCTATTGATAATAAATACTTCGACTATCTTAAAGATTTAACTGTAACTACGCTACAGACACTCATACACTGACGTATGCGGTAAAATTGCCTACGTTAGAAATCGAGTATGGCACGCCAAGAATAAAGTTATTTTTAACTGCAAATAAAACTGTTCCATACTGATGTATGGCATAATAGCTAGAAATCCGCTCTTTGGTTATCACAGTTACAAAAAATAAGCATGTTTTGCAAACTATTATGTATTCCTAAACAGCATAGGTGAAATTACATAATGATGAATTCGAATTTTCAAAATATTTCAAAAACTACGTACTTCAAGAACATGGTTGTAATAGATATTTACAATATAAGTGTCGTAACGTATCATATTACGATACGATAATGCAAAATTATCAAACGAGGTAGCAGGCCGAGATTAATAAGCCATTAAGTATCGTAATAATCTGTTACGATACGAATATCGTACAATGTTTTAATACTTACTATCAATTAAGACCTATTTTTAATATAAATTATTTTTCTATAACCAAATCAGTAGGTTTTGAAGTTTCTTCTGTCAGTTTTGAGTTCTGTCAGTAGTCGTTGTATGAAATAAGTGGCGAAGAAATTATAGATTCTGATGCAGAAGCAGCAGCAAATGCTGCTCTTGAGACACAGGTCAGCGTGAAATCGAGAGAAAAGTACGAAAAATAGTACAATAAATTCTACAAATGGTATAGCTTAAAATAGTGCGGTACAGTGTCACTTTACCGCACTAGTGCGGTAATCTGAAAGTGAACATCGTAAAGAGTGACAATATATATTAATAATAGGTAGATTAAATACTAGTTTTACTTTTTGCAGTAAATTATCCTGCCGATTGCTCTATGTCTATGAGATAAAAAGTTATATTATTTAAACAAATGAAATACGCTTCATTTTAGTAGGCACTTAAGTAATGACTTTTTTGAATGACTAATTGTTAAAATTTTCAGCTGCAAAATATATCTATCATAGATATACCAGCCTGTCAAGATTAGTACCTTTCCGGTACAATTTGAGATAAATGTTCTGTTTTTATTTTAATTGTAAGATAAATTGAAGCCATTTGTCATATCGTCTTTTTGAAGTCTAAATCTTGGAATTTATGTACAGAATTATATACAGGGTGAGTTTTTTTTTTCATTTTAAACATTGGGATCTCCAAAACCATAAGAGATAGAGATTCGGTTAAATGAGAAAAGAGTTGTTTTAAGAGCTTATGCGTTTGTTTTTTTGAAATAGACCACAGTTTTTCAGTTACAATACAAACTTTATTTTTGCTTTGACATTTTTAAAAAGGACATTTTTATCTCTTTATTGCGATTGAAGGTTTGCTATACTTACTTTGATGGTAATTAAAAAAATATATTTATCATATACATTAACGACCTGCCGACCAATCTTAAATGCCATACTTTCATGTTCGCAGACGACACAACTTTACTGGTATCAGACAAAAATACTGAAGTAGCACAACGAAAGCTAAGTACAGCCAGTGGCAATGCATCTGAATGGTTCGATGCGAATGAGCTTTGCCTTAATACAGCCACAACAAATGTACTCCTTTTTACCTCCAGTAGGCTGCATCAAGTATCCAAGGATTCGCAAAAATTCCTTGGAATACATTTAGACAGTCGATTGACGTGGAAAGCACACGTAGAAAAGTTATGTATGAAATTGGCATCAAGTATCTACACAATCAGAAGAATGAAGGACATCGTAAACATCCAGGCAGCTATAACCACCTACTATGCTATCTTCTACAGTCGGATGTCTTATGGCATTGAAGCTTGGGGGCTTTCAGCTCATGCATCCCAAGTATTTATTTTGCAAAAAAAAACTATACGTGCGATAATGGGAGTACCACAGATGATGTCTTGTCGATAACTATTTAAGCAAGAAGGTATACTGACGATGGCATCAGTCTATATTCTTCTTCGTCTATATTCATGCCGTACGAACGTTGAAAACTAGGCACAATCTTCCATCTAAGAGTACTGTGCATGAATATGGGACGAGGTCGCAGCATCATCTAGTCGTCCCATCAAATAGACTTCACCTTACAGATCCAAGATCGGTGGGGATAAAAATTCTGAATCATCTTCCAGTACAATGGCAGCACCAGAAAATGCACAGTTTCAAAAAGCACCTTAGCGAACACTTAAAAGAGCATGCTTTCTATACAGTACAGGAATTTTTTCTACATAAAATGTAGTGTTTTCCTAATTTATGTTGTCTTGACCTCACATGTAATTCATGTCCAATAAAAGAAGTTTGAAGTTTGAAGTGTGATAAATTAAAGTCATCTTCGAAAATTATTTTTTGACAATTACACTTACAAATATACATGATGCAGGACCATTTGTATTATTGAGAATAGCAAAAACAGAGTTTTCTCTTTCTACGAGAATTCTATTAATTTTCCACTCTAATTATATTAAATTCTATTCAAATTATACAACGAAAATTCCTGCATCTCATTTATTTATGAAAGTTGCTAAGGCAAATCTTATATCGTTATAAAGAGAAAAAAAATGTCTTTTAAAAATATCATAACCAACTATGACTGCCATTTTAAAAAAAATGACGCTTGTATTATAACTCAAAAACTATGTTTTTTTTAAGAAACCAGAAGATAAGCTCTTAAAATGACAACTCTGTTCTCATTTAACCGGATCTCGATGTTTTATAGTTTCCGAGATCCCAATGCTTGAAATGAAAAAAAACTCTCGTCGTATAGAGTTTTGAATTTAAAAAAACAAAAGTTGATGGCTCCTTCAGATAGAACCGGAAGTGATAGAAGTTTGAAGGTGAAATGAATTCTTTCAAATTTTTATCTTATCGGGAACCCCTGGAACTTTTATGGTCCATTAGCGTGGCACACCCTGTACTTAACTGTTTTAAAATTTACCCTTTCTTATGAATTCTTAAAATGATATTTGAAAGTTCTGGATATTCTATGAGTTTGATTGGTATAGGTGTACTTTTAAAGTCTAAAAATTCTAACAAAAATTGAAAAATACGATCGTACTTACAAATTCTTACATGTTCTCATCTTGAATATTGCTGACCTTAGTATTTAATGAACAAAAAATGTCACTGTTATGTTTATATAAATTCTCGGGAATTTTTCCGAAATGTACCCGCCTTTTGTGAAAATGTATTTGCATTTTCGACCTCGCATCGAAAACTAATTTGGATATTTTTCGAAATTCAACTGTATAAATTTGTATTTTCTTGGAATTCGCACATCATATAATTTCAGGAATTCGCTTTGAAATCCAATGTTCTTTCTTTAATATTCTCCGGACTTTTTATGAAATTACCCGTTATTTTATCCTGATTAACGGATATCCCAGTGCTGCGTTAAAAATTCTCAGATTTATTTATTTAGATTTATTTATTTTTAATACTTTGAATGTATTACTTTTTTTATAAATTCTAGAGATTTATCTTGAAAATATAGTATTCTAGGGAACTTCTGTGTAAATTGAGGACCATAATATATTGACTTATTTAAAAATTCTCTATAACGAGATTTATTTTTCATCGATATTTACCTAAAATTAACTTTCAATATTCCTGTAACAGTTATATGGTATTATTTAATAACAGTTGTCGATATTAAATTGATATAACTTTTCTAAGAAAAAATCGTCATTCATCAAATTTAATCATATTTGTTGAAAGAAAATGATGTGGCTGCAACATCAGATTTTTTTAAACATATACAGGGTGTCTCTAAATTATGTGGACATGGCTTAACCACAGATTATTGAGATCAAAAAAATACGTTTAACACAACTTATCTATATACAAATACGTTTGGTTTAGAAAGTATTCAGCTTCAAAGTTATTTTTAAAAAAAACAAAATTTGCTTATAATAAGAGAACGTTTACATTGATTTGGATGTTATTTGGTATGTCACTTTATACGGGTATAACTAATATTTTACCATAATATTGTTATTATCAGTAAACTGGTTGTGTATAAAACAAGGGTGGCGCAACATTAATACATTCGTAATGACAAAGAAAATAAATTTAAAAAAAACAAATCGGACGCACGCATTCATTATTAAGTTTTTTTGTATCTTTATAATTTTTGATATCAGTTACAGTTTCGACACAAAAAAATAAAATATGAGTGACTGTACTACACTCGTTTGGAAACAAATGTAATCTAGTTACCGTGTTGGCTGAGAAACAAATGACGAAAAGGCAATTTAAAATAAAGTTTATTAATCAGAAGTGGGTCAATTTATTTAATTTAATAAATACTCAATGTGACCTCCATTTTTTTGACGCAAGGATTAACTTTACGCAAATAGTTGAGATGTACTCGTTGCAACATTTCTCCATTATTAAGTAATTGACTGCGAGGCATTTTATAATCGTGTTCCAAAGTTCATCCTCTGTATCTATATGAACAAACTGTGTTCTTGGTCTGGTGAACGAGGTGGCCTTTTTACAGGATGATCAGCTCCTCTACCGATCCATTAGTTACTAAATTGATTATTTACACAGTTTCGAACGTTTATTGCAAAATGCGGCGGTGCTCCGTCATGTAAAAACCACATATCACGTCTGTGATCTAACGCAAGTACTTTTGTATATAGATAAGTTGTGTTAAATCGTCTTTTTTGTTTCCAATAATCTGTGGATAAGCTATGTCCACATAATTTAGAGACACGCTCTATAATTACTTTTTTCTCTTGATTAACTTCTCGCATTGTTTTTGAGAAGTAATTTAATACGTTCGCGTTTTCACCAGTTGGATGACTACTCAGAAATCCGTCCAAGTATTTCCTGGGGAGGATTAGAGTGAAGCTCGTTAGCAGTTATCGCCTCGCAGGGGCAGTCGTCGCTGATAAGACTCGTGGAAATGCGCACTGTTCCATGTCTCCGGCCTAATCATATTAATTGTTGCGGCGACCCACCCACGTGCCCAACCTCACCGCACTGGCGACGGCCCAAAAGGGGGAAACTGTGACAACCACGAAGTGGCTCCAGGTTTAATTTCTTGATGCGTAACGAAAGGATGCGGAGACACAATTAAATAAGTTACAGTTATATGAAGTAATAATATTTCAGAAGGCAGTTTGTTACTAATAAGTAGTAAATAATAATATTTGTATACATTTCGTGCATGTGGACAAGTTTTGTTGTTTTAATTATGCAAAACACTTAATCGTAGTTTACTATAATTATTACAATCTGATCAAAGATTGATCAATGAGTAATGTTTAATGTTATGTCATCTTAAATTAGTAAATGAAGGTTTAATGCTAAGGGCCTACTCATTAGTATCCCTTAGATTCTAATCACTTAATTACACTAATATGAGCATGTACACTAGCACTATGCTCTGCTTTTGCACTAACACAATATTAAACTAACTCGAACGGTTTGGTCCGCTGTAGTCTTCTGGTCAAATTCGTGTTATCGAGAAGCCGGATAGCTTCGATGTTGACGTGTTGAAGAAGTCGATGTTCGTGACTCTTAGCAAATTTGTGTATTGTCTCATTAACAGTGACCATTTCCAAGTTAGTATGGAAGTCACTGTTCCGAAAATTCGAAGGTGCATTGACAATACTCCTTAGTACTTTGTTTTGGGAACGCTGGATTATTTCTATATTGCTCTTTTTGGCATAACCCCACAGCTGTATGCCATATGTCCATAGGGGCTTAAGAATTTGTTTATACCGAAGTATTTTATTATAGATTGACAGGGTAGAATTCCGACCAGCAGCCAATACAATTTTCGAAATATGATGTTCAATTCTTCTTTTTATTTTTGACAATGAGTTCTCCAGCGTAGCAATGTAATACCCAAATATTTTGCTATATCAGCGTGCGGTACCTGGATATCATTCATACTAACAGGGATATGTTGATTTCTTTTATTTGTGAAATTGACAAGGACCGATTTAGTCTCATTCAATTACATTCGCCATTGCTTAGTCCAGTTGTTAATTTTATTGATTGAGGTTTGCTGATTTAGTGCTGCTTCTTCGTGATCTTTGCCTACAGCCAATATGGCAATGTCGTTGGCAAAAGTGGCTATGGTATTATGGTCTAATGCAGGTATATCGCTGGTGTATAATAGGTAGAGGACTGGCCCTAACACACTGTCCTGGGCACACCTACTTTTATTTCTTTTAGTTCATAGTAAGCATATTCCTGCTTAATTCTAAAACTCTATCTGACATGTATGATTCTAGTAATTGTGTATATGGTCTGCGCAGAAGTTTTCTTAATTTGTATATAAGTCCCTTGTGCCACACATTGTCAAAAGCTTCCGCTATATCAAGAAAGATCGTAGAGCAAACTTTTCTTTCTTCCAATGATTTTTCAATTACGTCTGTTATTCTATGGACTTGATCTACTGTTGAATTAGATTCTCTGAAACCAAACTGATGTTTTGGTATTATGTTTTTGCCTTCGAAAATTGGTTTTATTCTTTTCGGGATAATTTTTTCGAACAGTTTTGAGATTACAGGTAATAACGAGATTGGTCTGTAAAAAGAAACTTTATTTGGTGGCTTTCCAGGTTTAGGAATCATTATCACTTCTGCTACTTTCCATATCTTAGGTACATATCTTAATCTTAAAGATGCATTAATTATGTAAATTTTACGATTGCTTTACGAGGTAGTTGTTTCGAGAATTTCGCCAGTAATTAAGTCATATTCTGGAGCTTTCTTAGTGTTCATGTTTTTTTTAATTACCATTGCAATTTCGTTAGGGGTAGAGGGTATGATTTCACCTTCTTCTAGGGTAATATTTTCCCAGTTTAGAATGGCTTCACCCTGATTCGGTTGGAATGTCCTTTCAAGATATTCCGCAAATCTATTAGCCTTTTTTGAGTATTGCTCTTTGCATATGTCCCATCTGCACTTCTAATTGGCGAATTCTGCAAGATTTATCTCTTAAGTCTCTTAGTAGCTTTCAAAAGTCAGTTTTACTGTCATTTATAGTCCAATTAGGTATTCACTAATAAAGTCATTTTTAATTTTTTTAATCTCTTTTTTTTAGGTGTTGTGATGCGTTATTTTCTCTAGTTTCATCTGCTGTGCATCTCGATTGATGCAAGATTCTTCTGAGTCTTCTCTTTTCGGAAATAAGGTTCGAATTCCTTTGGGGTAATCGTTACGTTTTGTTCGTGGAGTAACAACAGAGGTGTTATCCCATGTAGCTTATTATCAACAATTTTTCCGCTTCATTGTATAGCTGGTCTTCGTTTCTTATTGAGGATGACAAGTTGATAGTGTCTTCAAGTTAAAGTTTAAAGCTCTGTCAGTCAGTTAATATGTTAGAACATATAGTTTACGGACACATTTCGTGTTATAAAAAAATCAATTAAATCTGGAATTCTATTAAGATCTGTAGGCCCATATGTTGGTATGCCAGTTGAAATTGTTTCGCATTTTAGTTCGTTGACTGCTTGTAGTAGTTCCTTTCCTTTTGTATTTTTAGTCTAGATCCCCATTAAATGTGTTTAGCATTAAAGTCGCATCCAATTATAAAACTATATCCCTGTTTATTTAGGAAGTCTAATTATTGTTCTTTTTTGAGATAATGTCTAGGAGGACAGTAACTGCAGAGATAGTGATATTGTATGTTTTTGTTTTAACATTTACAGAAGCAGCTTGAAATTCATCTGTTTCATATCCCGTCTCTTCGTTATGTTCAATTGTTTCCTGGATTATGATAGCACTATCACCTCTGGCTGTATTTCCAGGAAATATGGTGTGATATATCTCATATCCTTTGAATTTGATGAATGACTCTCTTGTAAAATGAGTCTCGGAAATAAGACATATGTCAATATTTTCTATATCTAGGATTGCTTGCAATTCTTGTTGGTAATGCAAAAGTCCATTGGCATTCCATTCCATAATCGTAATGTTACTTGACATTGTGGTTTATGGTAATAGCTCCTTTAGTGCTATGTTCAAGTCCTTCTTATATGTTCATCCATTTTTGTTAATTTCTCCATAATTTGCTGAAGAGAGTTTTGAAGGATAACGTTTTGATCTTGCTTTGGGTTCAATTTTTATTATTATTTTCGGACTTGTTAATGACTGCTTATCTCTATGACTTTTTCTCTGTACTTGTGCTGGCTACAGGCATTTGTTGGCTATTTCTCTGTGGCTGTTTAGGAAGAATTGTTTTTTGGGTGGGTTTGTCTTTTAATTTTTGCCGATATTTTGCAACCATGCATCTCTGTAGTTTGCTGGATGTTCTCAACCACACTGAACACATTTCGGTTGAGCATTTTTTTGTTTATCACAGTTTATAGTCAGGTGCTTTCCGATACATCTGACATAGCGGTACGGCGCAGTATTTTTGCGTATGACCCTTGACATTTCTTGCATTGCGGCACAAGCTTGGATTTTCTCAAGGGTTAGGATTTCAACTCTTACTCCTAATATGTGGACAAGTGAAGAATAGAAATATGAATTGTTAAATAGATAGAAGTTCATGTGCTTTTCTCAATCGAGTGCTGCATTTAAAAAAAATCACTAAATAAAAAAAAACATTAAAATAACTATATTTTCCATTTTGTTCATTTTAAAATATGTGAAATATTAGTTTTATGGGGTAGTTTCTCTTACTTGGCACATATATATTAAACAGTTCTCAAATATGGATCCTGGACGAATTATGGGCCAGAAGTTCAGCTTACTTTTCAAGACTGCAATAATTTAATTACCATAATATTTATGCCCTGATGGCTCCACGAAAGCAATCAAAATGCCATAAATATTAACCCCCCAATAAATCAGCCTAGTTGGATGAGCTCGAAAAACCGCGGTTATTTGTGATGCATTGCTTAATAATTGATAAGTTATTTAACGATATCCTGCCGGGCGCCGCGTGAATGTTTAACGAGCTGGTCGGCGATCGCGTAAATATTGAATCCGCCGACGAAAGGAGGCCCAGTCGCCTGATTAAATATTAACCGCCCACTTTTATCCGCCCCCCATGAAGATTAATTACAGGGGACGTGGCACAATGGGAATTAGGCGGCGTTTTAGCCGGACCGGGCTTTGAATCAATGGGAGAGACCAATTAAGCCCGTGCAGCAAAGTAAATTGCAAAGCTCGAAGAAAAACCACGTTGAAATCTTGATGTGCTGCCGGCACAAAGGTGCTGACGAGTAAAAATCTAGTAAATGCACAAGTTATTTCACTTAACAAAGAATTATTGACTTATACAATACACAACAATTTGAGTCATTTATGAATTACTATATGCAATTATTTCTTGTGAGCACACTGTAGCATGTATTTGGGCTTGGAGGAAATTTTCCGAGAGCCGTATAGGGCGAACGGGGTCAGCGCAGTCGTCCTCACGTCGTGACGGACGCGTCCGTGTGTCCCTAGGGGTCGTTCCGGGGGGTCGGGCCCAATTGCGCGCACGGAAGGGCCGAGGAGCGGTTTCGGAAAACGCTTACTCGCGAATTTCCCGGCCCGGAAAAGCGGGGCTCCGCGTCGGCATGAGTTTTATGATATGGGCATCGAGAATGTGGGACGCAGGAATTGCTGTACGGCCGTTGTGCCAAGTGCTATGTGCAAGTAGTTCTTGCGCGACGGAAAATGGGAAGCCCTCAGTGCAAACGATTTTTATACATGCCAGCAACTTGTATCATGTTATTGCTGAACTTATATTAACAAGACATTGATATTATATTCGTTATAGCGTTCGTTAAAAATAATTATAAGAAAATTGAGCAAACCATGTCAATTAAATATTCCATAGGCCTTCTACTTAAAGTATATCCCATGATTATTCGGTCTTTATAGCATAGATGCATAATTTTCGTCAAGATCTCCTAAGAATATTTATATGTGTATTGATGATTATTTGACCATTATAAGAAAAGGTTCATATGAGGCATTTTCCTGAACATCTTCAAAAAATATTCATGTTGGTGTTTTGGAAGCAATCGTTACTGGGTATTGTTGTAAGAGTACATATATGAAGCATTTTTCTCAAGATCTCCCAAGAATATTCACGTTTGTGTGTTGGAAGCAAACGTCACTGGGTTAAGTGTGGCTTTGGCGATGTGGGACGTCAGCAAGGAAAAAGCAAAAGGAAGGATGCGTACGTGAAATACTTCCGCGGGCTCCACAAATAATAGCCAGGGCGAGGGTATGAATTTTTCATGCACCTTTTATGACGTTTTTGGCTTTATTTTACATGCAAATGTATCCCTGCGTTTTATTCATTTAGATAAGGAAACTGAGATACGAGGAGAATGTCTTCAAAAGTGCAGAAAGATTTCACTGTAATATATACAGAGTGTCCTAGCATAAAGAATACATTCCATAAAGTATTACTTTTTCACTTTGAAGAACTTTAAATTCGCATATAAAATCAATGGTACACATTTAAAATCTCAATAGTAACGCATTGCATATTAATTCAATTGAACCAATAAATTACATACCTACTTAAATATCAAATTAAATATCCCAATATCAACGAAATATCAACTGATATTTTAAAAATACGCCACTTTTAAAAGCATTTGAAGTGGTATATAAAATCACAGTATAATATTATAAATATAATATCCAAATAGTAATACATTGTATATTAATTCAATTAAACCTATCAATTAATATTGCTACGCTTGTTTTTGTAATATCAACTGTTACTTAAAAAATACGCCACTTTTAAAAGCATATCAAGTGGTAAATAAAATCATAGTATAATATTAAAAATATAAAATCCAAACAGTAATACATTGTATATTATTTCAATTAAACCTATCATTTACATATCAATGAAGATTAAAAAATAATTGTATTAATATTACTACAATGGTTTTTGAGATATCAACTGAAAGTATAAAAATATCACCTTAATCACATAATCAAAGTGCGCATGAATATCTCAGTAATCTTGCATTGAAGAGGTATATAAAATAATAGTATAATATTAAAAATATAATATCCAAATAGTAATACATTGTATATTAATTCAATTAAACCTATCAATTACATATCAATGAAGGTTAAAAATTAATTGTATTAATATTACTACAATGGTTTTTGAGATATCAACTGATATTATGAAAATGTCACCTTAATCACATAATCAAAGTGCGCATGAATATCTTAGTAATCTTGAATTGGATATTACTTCAATTCCATGAAATTGATATAAATGAAATTGAATTGGATAGATATTAAATAAAATATATATATATTCAATACTCATATACTTATCAATAGATGATAAAATATAGAATTGTCAATAATAACACTGTCCAACAAAATTCTCCTTTATGGTGTTTTCCGTGGATTTGTTTACCTTTTTTCTTTTATACCAATGTGCTAATTGTCAATGTGATATTAGTTTTTGTATAACAGCTGAAGTTTATGAAACATTTTGAAAATACTGCTTAACCAAACTTGATATTTTGCATAAATTTTACCAATTTTACAGATTTTTTTTTAAATTTGTCTTCTACATTTGTGAATTCTCTGAATTCCAATACCAATCTTTTTACATACATACATACATACATAATCCGGTCCTCTTGCACCCTGAGGGGGTCGAGGGATAGTACTTTAATTTGGGTTTTTGTGGCTTCTGCAATAAACCTGCGCCACTTGCTTCTGTCCTCACTATTGCACTTATCTTGTCTCCACGATAGCCCACTAGTTTTTAAAGTTTTACTCATAACACCATTCCACGTGTTGGCCGGCCTACTTCTACCTCTTCTCCCATAAGGTCTTGCTTCCCAAATTTGTCTCGTCTGCCTAGTTTCCTTCATCCAATCTTTTTAAACGTTGAGTAAATGTTCTTAATTATGGAGGAACATTTTACAATGTACCTATCACAAATTCAAAATTTGTGAAAATTTTATTTTGGTGACACCAAATTTTCTGGAAAACCCTAACTCGGACGACTTTTTTGAGTTAGTTGCGAGTATGCTGACCAATTTGAGAAATGTAGTATTTAACTTCATTATTTAGAATCACATATAGATGTGATACATATGGAACAAGATATACATGCAATGTAAGAGCGTTATCAAGGTAAGTGGGACATCTATATTGATTGCAGATCTGGAGTATACAAAGAGATCAACCTCAAGCCATGCATTCGAGGAAATCCTACAAAAGAACGCTTTTTAGTGATTTTGAATGATATTTTTACAGAAACTGTGTTAAAAGATTGCCTTTGTATAATTTGGTTTTATTATATTATTTCAAAAAGTAGAGCTACTAGAAGAAAACCTATATTATTTTTATAATTGGTACATTAGACGTACTTAGAAACAGTCATTAAATTTCAGGAAAAAAAAATCAGTGTTGAGCAGTGTAATTTGTATTCATATTTATTAATTAGTTATTGATATATCATTTGAGAGTATTGCCGAAAAACACATAACGACACAAAATGGAGTATATTGCTGGGTCTACCTATTACATATTAATTAAATTAAATTAATTATTTACTAATACATACATCAATACATACACAATTACTATTATTAATTGTGTATAACTTAAATTCGACAAAATATATGCCAAAATATCACTTAACATCAACAATAAGTTTCATTAGTAGATATTGATTCGCCAGTTCTTGAGATATAATTATTTAATTTTGAAGAATACTTGAATTAGCATAAAAACAAGACAGTCATGTAAAAAAAACTGCATATCCAAGTATCTTGCAGTCTATATTGATTAAAAAAAAATATATTAAATACTAATATAGCACTGGTTACCAACAATAATTTCCATTTATATTTATTATTTATTTATTGATATATATATTATTTGAGAATATTGCCCTAAATTATAAATGACACTTGATCAAGAATATGGCTGGATATATACATTGGATATTAATAAAATTAAATCAATGATTTACTTATACAGGGTGTCCCACGTTCATGGACCATTTGAAAACAATCATCAAAACGTGGCTGATTCCGTTGTCCTCAAGTGATATACTTTTAACCTTCTATCACTTCCGGTTCTACCACAAGTAGCCATCAACATTTGTTTTTTTTTAAATACAACATCCTATATATTATTATGTTTCAATATTCCCCGTTTAATTTGAAACATCTTTTTGTAGAAATGTGTGTATACCTATCTTTTTTTACTTTCTGAGATAAATATTAAACATTAAAATAAAGGTTTTAACCTAGAATAGACGTTATGAAAAATGGCTTCAATTTGCCTTAACAATAAGATGAAAAGAAAAGCATTATCTCGCATTGTATCTGATAGGTATCTTTTTAACTAATATATGTTGCAGTTGAAAATTTTGACATTAGTCATTCAAAAATATCATTAGTTAAGAGCCCAATTAAAGTAAGCATACTTTTTGTTTTTAATGGAATGACACACTTTTTATCTCATAGAGCATTTGGCACGCCAATTTGCTTCAAAAAAGATTATACAACTATATTCCCTAAATAAGTGGTTTTGTGGTTTTTGAAATGTTTCGAAAATTCATATTTCTGCAGTATGAAATTTTGCCTAAACTATTTACACATGCATCATAGTTTGTGAAATATGCTTATTTTTCATCACTGTGATAACCTGATAACCAATGTTAACAAAGAAATTTCGATTTTTAAAAGTTCACTTTAAGTGTGTTAATATCGTTGAAAGTCCAGACATATTAGCCCCAAAAAGCCGATTTGGAGGAAATAAATTTTATAGTTTTGAAAATTGGTATACATACTCTTAAATGCGTTAAAATCGAATATCATCGAATTTTCCCTTTCCCGGTGGGGTTTCATCTCTTAATATTGAAAAAACATCCCCCAAATGGCGAACTTGTGTTATTTTTTGCAATAATTTCGTAAACGGTACACCGCTTAAACATTTTCATATCGAGTAAAGTTGATAGAAACAAAATTGTGAAAAAAAATATATTACACGGTATGCCACAAAAGCTATAGTTTGCAAGGTACAGAGTTCGGAAATAACATTATCCAGTAAGTCCAGTTAATTAGACTTTTTGGCGGAAAAAAATATATAGGTTTGAAACTTTTCAGAAGTGAAATTTCTTTGGTAACATTTGTTATTACAGTTACGAAAGATAAGCATGTTTCGCAAACTATTATGCGTATGTGTAGACATCATAGGGAAAACTACATAATGCAGAAATTAGAAATTTCGAAATATTTCAAAAACTACGTATTCCAAGAATATGGTTGTTATATGCTTTTTTGTAGTGAATTGTCATACCAATTGCTCTATGAAATAAAAAGTATCTCAATCCATTTAAACAAAATGAAATACGCTTAATTTAAGTGGGCACTTAACTATTGACATAATTGAATGACTAATAGTCAAAATATTCATCTGTAAAACATATCAATCATAGAGGAACTTTTCTGTAGATTCGAGAAAAGTACAATAATAGCTATTGGTTTATTAGGGTTTATTGTTTCAGCTCATCATATATTTACAGTAGGAATATATGTTGATACTCGAGCTTATATTAATTCACAAACTATAATCATTGCTGTTTCAACAGAAATTATAAGTTTAGATGATTACCAACTTTACATGGAACCCAAATTAATTATTCTCCATCAATAATTTGAGCCCTAGGGTATGTATTCTTATTTAGAGTAGGAGGATTAACAGGAGTAATTTTAGCTAATTTATCAATTGGAATTATTTTTCATGTTACTATGTAGATTAGTATCATTATGTAGTAGCCCATTTTCATGATATTCTTTTTATAGGAGCAATATTTGCTATTATAGCAGGATTAGTGCAATGGTTTCCTTTATTTACTGGAGTAACATTAAATAATAATTTTTTACCAATTCTAATGTTAACTATGTTATTGGAGTAATTTTAACGTTTTTCCCCCAACATATTTTAGGACTAGCAGTATCTGCAGTTATAATGCCTCGACGACACTCAGATTATCCTGATGCCTATACACCTTGAAATATTATCTCATCTACTGGATCTTTAATTTCTATTTATTATTTGAGAAAGATTATCTTCTACGCGAAAAATAATTTCTCCAATAAATCTTCCCACTTCTATTGAATGAATACAACTTATACCACCAGCTGAACATAGATATTCAGAATTACCTATACTGTCAAATTTCTAATATGGCCGATTAGTGCAATTGATATAAACCCCATTTATAAAGTTATAATTTTTTTAGAAAATGGAAACATGAAATACTTTATCAACACACGATAGAGTTTCTTCTTTAATTGAGCAATTATTACTTTTCCATGATCATGCATTAATAATTTTATTAATTATTACAGTTCTGGTAGGATACTTAATATTAAGTCTTTTTTTTATAAATTTAATTATCGATATCTACTTGAAGGACAAGCTATTGAGTTAATTTGAACTATCTTACCAGCAATTACTTTAATTCTTATTGCATTGCCATCATTACGGTTATTATACTTATTAAATGAAGGTAATAATCAATTGCAATCAAAACTATTGGACATCAATGATGTTGATCTTATGAATATTCAGATTTCAAAAACATAGAATTTGACTCTTATATAATTCCTTTAAATGAAGCAAATTCTTTTAATTTTCCCCTTTTAGATGTTGATAATCGTATACCTTACAATTCCAAAATCCGAACAATAGTGACTGCAGCAGATGTTCTAAATTCTTGAACTATTCCAGCTTTAAGAGTTAAAATTGATGAAACTCCCGGACGATTAAATCAAATCAGATTTTTCTTAACTACTTTCTGGTACAATTCGAGAACTAAATTTCGTTTATATATCATTTTGAAGAGAAATTGAATCCATTTTTCATAACTTGAGGTGTTTTTGAGGTAAAAATCTTGAATTTTTATCTCAGAAAATAAAAAAACATGTATGTACACCTAACATCTGCACAAAAAATGTTTCAAATCAACCGGGGCAGCGAAAAACATAATATATACAGGGTGCGTTTTTTAACCTGAAACTTGCAAATTAATTACCAAATATCTCGAGTAATAAGCAGTCTATGAAAAAAATGTCCGTAATCTTAGTTAATAATAATAATACTTAATCACTTCGCGGGGGTAACACATTGGTGCCAAAATTAGTCCCCCACCCCCTTCCTTGTAGGTAGGGTGGGGGTCACTTGGAAATCTGAAATGAGAACCCCCAGTTTTTATTGCAAATTCGGATTTTGCGGCTAAAAATACGTAGGATATGTATGAAACATTTTTGTTTCTGAGAACCTTTGCATACGATACTGCAACACGCTTATAATAAAAAAATACCACTTACACAGTGTTTTCACAATACGCCGTTATTTGATAGTATTATCGAAAGCAGCTTAGGGAATCCTAAGGCAGTAGGGTAGTATACTATATAAGCGATAATTTAAGGAATTTGTATTCAGTTTTTGTAGAACTCTTGAAAATGGTCGTGAGGCCGAAAGAATTGTAGAGAAATCTATCAAAATCAGTGAAACTCACCAAGTGTTTTATTTTTCCTTTAAGATTTTTTTATTTGAATTAACTAACATTAATAATTCTATTATCATGCAATGTACATTACATTACATTACATTACAAGTATTAATACTTAAGTTCTTGAAATATCAGTATGAGACACATCGAAAAACACTTGGTTACATATACATATCATTGTGATACGAGATTATTATTGTAATAATAATCTGCATTTCCATTTATAGAATAATTTTTCATACATAATTTAGGTTGGTATTTAAAATTTGACAAAATGTCATAATCACACCAAATATTTACCAAGATCTAGATTTGTACATAAAATATCAATTTAAATCTTAAATATATACTGATGTATCACTGCCTACCATGCAAACATACCAAATATCAATATTAAGTTACATAACATTACAAGTATTAATACTTAAGTTCTTGAAGTATCATTATGAGGCACATTGAAGAACACTTGGTTACATAAACAACCACAAGATTGAATTAAAATCAAAATATCTCAATAGTAACGCATTGTATATTATTTATTAACTTTATATTAAATAGTTTAATTACAAATATATCAATTAATATCACGAATTTTGTTTGTTAATATAGATATGCCAGTTTATGAGATATTAGTATTCTTTAAATATCACCTAAATACACATAATCACAATAAAACTAAGCATAAAAAATTTAGGAATCAAGCACAGATAATGTCAGTAATATAGTTATTTAAGATAGGTACAAGTGTAAAAAGTCGATGTTTATTAACAAGTGGCAAGTAAAGCACAAGCGAGCTAGAATCAAGTGCTTTAATTATAAGCTACTTTGAAGATAAGTATAACATACTTCGCTCACATAAAAAAATTAAATATAGCCAGAATCACGTATTTTATTTAATTTAAAATAAATCAGCAATGGGTAATCGCATAGTCTTACAATTTAATCTGAAGAATGATTAATAATTATGAGGTAATCCCGCTAAATAAATGTCACTTTATATCGGCAATAAATTTTATTACTATTGATAGCTAATAAGTTATTTTTTTCATAAATTTTAAAGTTTTCATTTTATTAAACATGATATGATGTTTTATGCAATTCCTTTCCGTGGTGGTACTTTCTGTGGAGTTAAAACTATTGATTATTGTTCCTGTTTCATATCAATGATCACGGCCGCATCACCTTTCTAAACTTTCTCGAAATTCTGCCGCCTCCTCTTCTCCTCGCGAACGCCGTAAAACCGCCGGCCGCCCCAGCAGCCTTTATCATGCAGTTATAGCCGCCGATAATGGCGAGGGGACACGTGAGCGCCACCCGAATTAAGTCCCACGCCTATTTACCCGCCGGCCGCCCCCGGGGTAACTGCCGCCGCCCGGGGCCCATTAGGTAGGCCGTCCCGGGAGATAATGGCTAATTAATGTACATTATTACACTTAATAAATGTCCCTTACGGCCTCTTAAATGCACCTTAAGCGCGGATTAAGTAAATAAGAAACTCGGCCGAGGGGCAATTACGCCTGAAGATAGCCTGGATGCGGCACGGTTATTGCTGGACGTGAAAGGTTAACAGCGGAGGTGGAGGTGCCAAAGAAATTGCGAATTTATTTATTACGTTAATTGAAATTGTTAATTTGGAAGTGGTAAGAAAGTGGTATTTTATTTAACACATTTCAATTAGCATTTGCACAATTAGGTATTTTTGTACATTTTAAGTTTGTTAATATATTTGATCATCTAGTTAACATTAGTACAGTCTTTAATTTAAATGTTATTTTAAGATTATTAAATTACTAATAGTGTAAATATAATCAATTATTAATACTTTTTATTATTAATAGCACACAATTTTTCTTGCTACATTTTCGCCTTTCTATTTGGAACGTTTGGGTAGATATTTCATTGTAATCTCAAGACGCGAGGCGCGCCGTTATCGCCGCGTCCGTCACGGATCGGGCGGGAATAATTCATAAAGGGCTTTATCTTAAAAATGGAAGCATATATCTTGAGGTTATCGGCCGTTATTTCCTCCAGTTATCTTAAGAATGCCCATAAACATGATCGCGCACGGTCCCGTGCTCCATTAACTCAGCGGAATTAATGTGCCCCCCGTTTACGTTCGACGCGAAAACCATCGAAGGCACGGCATAACTGAGACGTTCGTTGTCAAGGAGGTCAAAATAGGAATTGTGCCGAAAAATCGTTTTCACAGACTGCTTCGCGAGCATGCCATTTTAAGATTTAAGTCATTTAAATTATCGACATATTGTTATTAATAACACTGGTAAACAAAATTGTAACTTTGTCGTGCGACATGGATTTTTATATATTTTTTAATTTAATAGAACGTTGGCAGTACAAAAAAACATTTAAAAAAATCTGTTAGCCAAAAATTTGATTGTCTTAAGAAATTTAAAATATTTCAAAAAACATTGACCTCCTAAATCAAAAATGTAAAAAAGATTTATTATGAACTTACGATCTAAGATTTTCTATCAAATTTAGCACCTGGTTGGACCCTTTTAATTGTCCATCAGTAATCTGCCTATATATTTGGGTTCCATTTGCCCTGGTAACGTTCTTCCATCTTAGAATTGTCCTGATGGAACCTTTCTCCGTGCTCATCGCTCACAGTCCCCAATTTCTCAGGAATTCGGGGCTAAAAAATCCAGGTGTGAGTCTAACAATTGAATCTAGATTGACATGTTGCAACCCAATGCTTGATAAGCCACCAATAGCTCGCTAACCAACTCTCTGTAGCTCTCACACTTATGGTTACCCAAAAAAATTACAACAACATTCTTAAAAGATGCAGGTGAAAAGATGTCCATGCTGTTTTTTCTAAATCGCTCAATTTTTCTTCGAATACCGGATCTTTTATTAACTCCCTGATTTGAGGTCCTACGAAAATACCCTCTATCTTTGCATCAGTTATTTTGGGGAATTTTCCTTTTAGATACAAAAATCCACTCCCATTGCGATTCATTGTCTTTACTAATTTTTTTATCAGGCCTAATTTGATATGCAATGGTGGATGAAGTACTTCGGATGGCTCTACAAGGGGTAAATACTTCACATTTTTTTGTCCATGAATTAAGGATGCGTAGATAATATTTTTTTATGACAGTTGAATGTTCTGTCTCAACTGTCCGATTCACATAAAAAGAAGGAGAATTTAGTATACCCCAGCTGAAGTCCGAGTTATAGGGCAACAACTTTTAAATCGCCACAGATTTTGAAAGAATATGTACTGTACTTGATTTTTTTAAGTAATAACTTCATGTTTTCATAACTTTCTTTCATATTAGCAGAATGGGCCAGAGGTATAGAAGGAAATATAATTCCGTTATGCCGTAACACTGCATGTAGACTTGTTTTAGAAGAGTGAATGAATAAACGTCACTGGAAGGGATCAAAATCGATTTCCAAAATCCTCATAATCCAATTTATATCATTACAATACACCAAGTACCCGTCTTGAGAAAAGTATGATCTGAAGTATTGATCGCGATTTCGAAAATAGCTGATTTTAGTTTCATGATGTGGCAAATTTCAACCTCTTAATTTAGATCCTCATAGTTCTGACAATTGTTTTGACAACGTTATTTCGCGAACCAAATCGTTTAGGTTTCCTTGGTGTGACTTGGTTAGAATTTCTGTAAACTCTGAGTCATCGTCCTCATCAACACATTGGCTTGAAGTGGAGGATTGTGTATCATCAATCTCAACGAACGGAGAGGCAACTGGTATAGGCAAATTTTCACTATGAGGTACTGGTCTTATAGCTGAAGGTAAATTAGGATAAATAACTGTTTGTTTTTTCTGGACAATTATACCATTTATGTCAGTAAAACAAAAATAGTAGTCCGAAATGTGATCTCTTGGTTCGGTCCAAATAATGGATACAGCAAACGGCATAGAACGGGACCCTTTCTTCCAATCGGTTAAATTCTTCACATACGGTATCCCTTAGACTGCCGATTTTTTAAAAGTTGAATTAAAAGTTACTGGTCAACTTTTTCGTGATTAAATGGTTTCAAAACGTCACTGAATTTTTGGATTAATTTTTTTAGGATTTTCACTGGGTTTTTAAAGATAGTCACAATTGTGTGTCTTGGGAGTCAAATAGTCATAGTCACAAATGTGGCATTAAATTATTTATTACAATGGAAGTTCAGAAAATATTTCTGATGCTTGCCAAAATATAATTATACATTACACTTCTTACAGCGAACTCTTGATCGACTTTTCCATTCGGCCGCTAACAGGATTTTTGAGGTCATCGGCAATAGGCCAATGGTCAAACCCGTCGTTACGCTTATCTTTGCTTGGCAAAGCTGCAGGCGTTTTTCTTTTCTTTCATTCGTTTTCCGCTGCAATCCGTTCTTCTTCATCTCCGGTATCTGCCTCGTCTTCAGTTCATCTTTTCTTAGACCCAGCACTCAAGTATTCCGCAAGCTTAAGTCGGAAATCGAGAAGTTTCACAGGTTTAGTTTTAGTATTTTTACAATCTCGCTTGTAATCCATCCAACTGTTTAGAATTGATAGATCAAAGAGATGCAATATTACTTTGAATGTTCATTTCCTCGTTCTAAAGAATGTTAAATAATACTCTATCATCTGATCGCAGATGTCCACTCCACCCATCCGTCGATTGTACATGTTCACTACTCTAAGACAAGTTACTTCTACCCGCTGTCTTTGTGTCTTATCCCACCTTTTTACAAGACACTCAGGCTCTTTACCAAAAGCTGTTGAAATCATCAGCACAGTTTTGTTGTCCTTCTATTTTGTTGGGCAATTTTTTTTATCACTGCTCATAATTTCTTCAGATACCCCTCTTTTCATTTCCGTATCTTTCTTGAAATGTAATCCTTTTATTCTGTTGCCCATAATAGTGCCAGTTCCATAAATTTTTAAATTGCTCAATTCATTCATTAGGCCTAAAGTTGAGAAATATCGGTCAAAAAATAGAAAACTATTTTCAGGCAAAGTCTGTGAGAGTCTAATGATCACCGATGTTCCTAATCCTAACTCTATTTTTATTAGTGGGGTGGTTAGACCTTGATATGTTTCAAAATCTAAAACTGTGCCATCAAATGTAGTTACGTTTATTCTTTGCATATTGACGCTCTGGGCATCTACCCAAAAATGGTATAATTTGCTCATCAACAGAAAATGCTGAATTCTGCTTTCTGACAATAGCCTGACATCGATTTCTCACTACATCAATCATAGGCTGAAGCTTCCACAATCTGTTATTTTTTTGCTCTTCATCAGAAAAGCTAAGATTGTCAACCACTTGAAAATTGACCCATAACGAATAAAATCTGTCGCGAGGCATAATATTTGCAACCATCAGACATTGATATTTTGAATACCAATAGATATGAATTTTCGGTAATTTGAAGCAGCCCATGAGAGCGTGTAAACCAAAAAACTTTTTTATCTCTTGGGTAGTTACGACAATCGACTTTCCATTTTGCTGTAGATAGTACGGGGCTGTGCATTGAGCACCAAGTTAAAAAAAGTCATCATTCAAATATTTATAAAAATATTTCCATGGAGTGAGTGCTTTGCCTTGAACAGAATCGGCATCTGATGGTGCGGTCAGACTCTGGAAGGAACCTCTTACCCAACGAAACATTGTTCACAGAGGTATTTCATCATCGCTACTCCAAGTTTCTTCTTCACTTTGGTCTTCATTTTCTGGCAATTCTCCATTTTTGTCATCAATTATTGCAGTATCACTTTCGCCTACGTAATTTTCTTGGCCATCTGCTTCCCAAAGGCAGTCGTCTTGTTCCTCATCGACATCAAAATCTGATCCAATCTCGTCCAACAACATGTATAGCTCTTCGGGGTTGATTGCGAGATGCTCCAATCTTATCACTGGTTTCTGAAGAATTAAAAATATTTTTGATTGACTATGTCGGAAAAACGAAACAAGTAGGCTTCTGGAGCTCCCAATTGTGAAAATCAAATTTTGTACTTAATTACATGGTAACGTAACCTCAATCTACATGTTTTATAGTTTACAATGCAAGTAAAACTAATCAACAAACGTAATCTACAATCTGGAGTAAATAAGCTAAACCAATAATTGAAAATAAAAATACTTACTTTTTGTCGCCATGGCACTGAATAAACAAGCACTTAGCACATATGTGTTCAATGTGTTCTCGACAAAAAAAACAATGCAGGCTCATGAATTTGACGTATTATACGCGTCGCACAAACATATGAATCAAGAGTCAGGCGTTCCCACATCCATTATGACCTTTAAAGTGACTTTGAATACGAACCGCACAATTGTGGGTACTTGGAGTCGAAGGGTTATGCAACAAATGTAAGAGGCCCAGGATTTGTCTTGATGGGCCACAGCGAAGCCAAAATACTGGTTATGACTCTCCAAGACTATTTTTGTGAAAGTCAGTTCGCCACAAACATAACAAAAAGAGTTATGATCGTTACTACACTGTCTCGACATGTTAACGAAGTTAATAAATCACAATATTTTGATGAAAATACAGACAAATGGTTTTATGACTATTTCTTCGCAAACGTTCCTGTGCTTTTATTGCCAAAGTACTAGTTATAAGTATTACCGTATCACAAGAAAACTGAGGCTAATTGAAACAAAACAACTGCAGTTTAATAATGAGAGTAGTTAGCTAAAACAGTATTAGCTATCAAAGTTCATGTGGCATGACTGGCGTTGACCAGTGTAATTATTCAATGTTGTGGAACATGTGGTGTTTAGTTCGCTGAAGTACAGAACGGCGAATCATCTGACAGTGTATCCAAATAGTTTGTAAACACCGCAATAAAATTGTATTTGCGGATTTGTGGGAAATAAACCAAAATATTCGCAAACATCTTTATTTAAGAACAACCTGCTTCTATTTTCTATTAATCTTAAACACATTATAACGATATTTCCAAACTCTTTATCACCGAACATAGACCAGCGATGGTGGGGTGGGCCCACTACACACAAGCACATGAAGCGCGTAGCCTCACGCCAGTCACGAGTCGCCTGTTTATCCTCTCCCTCTACACCAAATGCAGAGTATGAACGAATGTATCCGCTATGTTCTGTAAAATATTGAAAGCACGATATGCGTACAAGTTATATTTCTGAATATCTTTTAAATCCAATATAAAGCTTCTGGAGTTTAATAGCTCGGAATGACTTCTGATCTCCAGCACATCCACCGAACTGTTAAGATTCTTGTTCGGTATGCAAATCGCGCATTTAACACTCGGTATAACCCGGATCTAAGGAGTCGCAGCGTCTCGGGGAACAGCGCCGATCCTTGGGGATCGAAGGGTCGTTAAGATCGGCTCTGGTGATAGCCAGGAGGGCACATTACCGGTTAGTTAACGGCTCATAAACACGGCGGGTCGTTACACATGCATGTGATTCCAAGACCCTAATGTTCGCGAGGAAATCGGTTCGTATTTACAATAACTTCCGCGATATTGTATCCACCATCGTGGATACAATATCATCATTCATTTGAAAGAGACATCGAGAGCAATCTTGAGATATTCATTTTTTAGTGTGTCAGTTTAGGTGATATTTTACATATTTTCAATTGTTTCAATTTGTAAATATTGTTATTAATGTTTTTATTATGCTTTCCTCAAATTTTTCTAGAATGCAAATCACAAATGAAATTCGCGATTTCTTCAAAAAGGGGCATTAAACTTTCATCACGAGCTGGAAAAAGAGGCGCCAGGGTCTGAAAAATCACCATCTAGGTGTAAAGTAGATCATTACGCCGCCCCTCTTGTATCGCATTATCACCGGCCATATTTCAGGAGGGCGCCGCCGGCGACGTTTTTAAATATTTCACAGCCACCCCTCGCTCGCCGCCCCCGCACGAGACTTATGGGGCGCCCCCGAGAGTGTATATCGCAGTGGCCTCACGTGCCGCCCCCACGGGACCTCGGCGATCACCGCGTTAACAATGGTCAGGCGTACGTGCCCACTGGGACACGGGGCCGGACTGCCGCCCCGGGTCCCCGGGTCCCCGGGACGCGGTTATGACGGCGAGGAGGGATTCCCGGAGGCACGGCGCGCATTTTAATCGGGGAATTAGGGAATCATTACCCGGGGAGATTTGCCTTGTTCCCGGGTTTATTGCCGCACGTCCCGGGGGAGCGGCAGCGACGGCAACAACAGGAACCGGGATGAGGCGCGCCAGATGCCACGACGGGGTCTGACCCACATTTCGTTCCCGCTGGATGTAAGGGCTGATCTAATTATCCCCGGATCGCCTCGTGCATTGCGCTCCTGACTTGTGCGTCGTAAAAAAGTTGTGGTGGGATGTTTTATCTATCTAGGAAATTACTGGGATATTTCCTTGTAAATGAATGTTTCCAGATAACTTACGACCAATTATTATTGCGGTTGTAATTATATGTGACCAGTATCCCCTTATCTCGTTCAGATGCAGGAGGCATAAAAAAATTACAACCCCAATCGCATCCATATATTGTGATCGCCAAAAGTCGGCATCATATGGAAAACTTTATTATTATTGATTTAAAAAAAAATATGCCGTTAATTTGTGCTTGTCTAAATCCTTATTAGCCCATATCAGATATACAGAGTGATTTTTTTTAACCCAGAAAATATCGTTTTTCTAAGCAAAATAGAAATAGTGCAAATTTTAGAAAATCACGCAAGATATCAATGAGATTTTTTTTATTTCGTGTTAGTTTTAGATTACTGTATATACGCGCCCCAATCGCTATATATGGGTGAATCCACGAACGGTTCATATTCATAATATTTATTTTCAAAAATTCAAGGCTAATAATTTAAACGTCTTATTGTTTATAAACCTTTGTTTTGAGCATCCAAATACGGATGGATACTCGCCTAAACACTTTACTTGGATATTTGACAAAAACCTGTTTTTTTAAAGTCTTAATCACGGAAGGGAGAATACATTCACAGCGGTGAGAAAAAATAGACAGTTTGGCAAAAATAGTGGATATACATGCAGGAAAATTAAAATTGGGGTTTACACATTTTTTTCCTGGTTTTGAATATCATAATACAGGGTGAGTCAATAGGACGGGCAGGCTCGATTACACCTACACCGTTAATGATATCGACATGAACCAAAATACACTGCAAACGGAAGGTCAAAGTGCAGTTTGTAAAATTATTTTGCCATTACAGGGTGTTCCATTTTTGCAGGGCAGCCTTCGACCTAGTTTTTTTAAATGGTACACCCTATATAAATTTACATATTTGCATTTACCCTTTTTTGGGCTTTATAAATCCGTTTAGTTTTTGCAATTCGCTGTAACCGTTCAGAAGTTGTTCACGTTTTTCTAAAAATTAATGCGTTTGCAGGCACTTATTAAAAAAATCGCAGGGCACTTGTTTTCTAGGATATCGGATTGGGACTTTGCCAGATCCTAAACAACTGTCTGGGGTATCTTCTGGCGGTAAGATCGTCGATTTGCATTGCGGCATCACCTTGCTGTGGGACATTAATTTTGGTAAACTTTGAAGAATAATTGAAGCTTTGACCCTTCGAAGTAAGTTGATTGAACCTCTTCTCCGTACTTACAGTTGTAGTTTTCGGAGAAATCTATATGCAATAAAGCTTCATCCGGTCTAAGGTCCTTTTTTATCAATTGAATAGTTGTTGATGGGCCGTAAAATATATTTGACACCTCCGGTTTTGTAGCCTTTATTTTACCTTTTACAGTTCTACTGCATATCTTTGGCTGTCCGTTTATTACTAACTCAACCCGTTTAGTCACCCATTTTTCATACAATATTGTATCACCTGCTTCTGAATCGTCAATCCGTATGCCAATTGTTAAGTACTTGCATTTGTTACAGGGCCGCTCAAAGCACACTTGGTTGATAGTAATTAAGTGGCAACATATTCTTTTGTAAATTTCTTGAAGAAAACTTTCTCTAATCATTTCAAGAAGTTTTTTTTTTTTTAACTATTAAGGCTAAGTTTCGTTTTCAAGACACATGAACATGTATCACGTTTGTTTACAGATGGTTCTAAAACCCAAAAAGGTCGACATCTGCAGAATGTCGCGTACCTTATTTTGATTTGGTGTTTGCTTAAAACAATCATATAAAGATTTTTCGGGGTGTCGTTTAACTATCTTTTCTGTTTCTTAACCTTATTTCGTCTAACAAAACCAAGTTTTCCTGGACAAAGTCTGCTGCATTCATCTGTTTCAAGGAACGAGTAAACAATACTTCTTGTTTTCTTACGTCTCGTTTCTGCTTCTTTGGCTTGTCTTCAATCTTACAAAATATGATATTTAGTTCTTTAGCTGAGTCTTCTTTCTTAGGTTTGATACTCTTTGACCGAAGACATTTTTCCAGAATAAACGTTTTTCCTTGGTACTATTCTTTTGTTTACAATTTTCTGATAACTGTTTTTTCATTACCTTGCCAAATATCAGTTGTCTTTTAACTTCAGGGGTTACTTTTCGATTCTGTAATAAGTTATCAACATTTTTTTAGAGGACTCCACTTTATAGATTTACATTTAGATACAAATCTCTTAAATTTTTGTTTATTATTCTATTATTATTTATTATTATTATATTATTTATATTATTTGGTTTTTTATTCTCTTTAGTCTTCAGTTTCTTTTTAAGCTTTTAATTTCTGTCCGTAATCTTTGTAAATTTGTTTTTCTTCGCAACGTTCCATTCCGAACCCTACCATTTTCATGTACATTTAAAGGTCTAGCTATTTGATTGTTAAACGCTGCAGGGCTTGAAGGCGGAGTTTCTTCGCAAAGTATTTTTAACAATTATTTTTCATTCTTCTTTCGATTGTAATTTAGCTTGCTGCTTCCCTCCATTTTTTGGGCTGCTGTCTTTTATTCCTCGGATAATTCCTTCGGATAATTCTGCTATGCTTTGTACTTCAATCCCGTATAGTAGGATAGGGAATATATAGCATCGTAGTATTCGTATTTTCAAGTCGTTATTGATGTCTTTGCTCGTGAAGAATTATTTGATTTAGACAAATGCGCCTCGAGCGTAGTCTATCCTGCAGTTGATCTCGACCGACTGGTCGTCTGTTTCATTGACACATAACCCTAGGTATTTATATTTTTGCACCCTTTCGATGATGACTTTCTCTAGTATTAGTGGCGTTATTTTGTTATTAACATGAACGTATTGCTGACTGACCCGCTCCACCTTTTCTATCATCCTCTGAAGGTCTGCTAGGTTTTCTACCATGAGGACCTTGTCGTCTGCATATCTTATGTTATTGATTGGGTTTCCGTTGATTATAATTCCGGCTTCTTCTTCATTTAGGGCTTCTCTCATTATTTCTTCACAGCAGATGTTGAACAGTAAAGGAGACAAAATTCAATGCTGTCGTACTCTTCTCTTTATTGCAATTTTCTCAGAGAGTTCTCCTTGTAGTGTGATACTGGCTTTTTGATGGAAATATAGACTATCTATTATCACCTATCTCGATCATCAATGCCTTATTTCTTCAGTATTTTAATCAGTTCGCAATGTCTTACTTCATCGAATGCCTTCATGTAGTTGATAAAACATGTAAACACATCTTTGTTTACGTCAAGGCATCGTTGTGTGATAACTTTGGAGCCAAATAGGGATTCTCTCATACCAACCGCGTTCCTGAACCCGAATCGGGTCTCGCCAATGTCGCGATCTAGTTTCTCATAGATTCTGGAATGCATTATTCTGAGCAGAAGTTTTAGAGCATGGCTCATGAGGTTGATGGTTCTGTGGTGCTCACATTTTTTAGAATTGAGTTTCTTGGGGTTCAATATGAATGTTGAAGTTAGCCATTCTGTTGGTATATTCGCTGCATTATGTATACTGTAGATCGGTTAGTACTTCAATATTGTCGTCACTGATAAATTTCAGCAGTTCGGTAGATACTTCGTCCGGTCCTGTGGCTCGAGCTGTTTTCTGTTTTTTAGAGCGAATCTTATTTCATTGTTAGTGATTTCTAGCCCACTGTGTGCTTCCACCGGTACGTAGTCCTTCTGTTGTTGGTCGTCGAATAGATGTTTGATGTACTCCTTCCATGCTTTTATTCTGTCTTCGATGTTTATGATGAGGTGGCCATTTCTATCCGTCATTGTCGAGTAGTGTATTTTCTTGTACCTCCCCGTTATTTCTTTAATTATTTTCTATGTGTTACATGTATCGTAGACTTCCTGTAGTTTTTCTATTTCCTCGAACTTTACCTTTAACCATTCCTCTTTTGCCTTTGTTATTTCGTCTCTGATTTCTTTGTGTATTTTTTTATATCTCTCCAAGGCATTCGATTGCGTGGATCACGATATTCTGGCCCAAAAACTGGAGTGCTACGGTATACGTGGTAGTGCGCTAAATTGGGTCAAAAGCTATCTTGAAGGGAGACTTCAAAAAGTAAAAATAACACGCCATGGCCAGTCTTTTTTTTCAAATGCAAGGGGAGTGGAATTAGGCATTCCACAAGGAATCTTGGGTTCACTTCTTTTTATCATCTATATAAATGACATGCCGGACGTAATCCAAGAAACTAACCATAAAACCACCCAGTACGCAGATGATACTAATATTTTGTTCATCGGCAAAACAATGAGCAATGTTTATAAAGAAATAAATTTTCACTACTCACTTATTGAATGTTGGTTGATTGCAAATAGATTAATTTTAAATAAGAATAAAACAAATTGCGTCATTTTTACTACAAGTCACTCTACAATACCTGTACCAGATACAATATCTATGGGAGGTACTCCAATTCAGACTAGTAACAATACAAAATGCCTTGGCATCTATATAGACAATACCCTAAACTGGTCCAGGCATTTTATGTATTTGGGGAAAAGGCTGAGCTCAGTGTTATATAGCCTCCGAATTACTAGCGATCATTTAAAGACAGCCTCATTAAAGATCCTTTATTATGCTAATTTCCAATCACTAATGAAGTTCGGCATAATATTCTGGGGCGGTGGTGGCTTAAATTTGCACAAGATATTTCTACTGCAGAAACGGGCTATGCGAACTATATTTAAAATGAATTTTCGAGAGTCATGTAGAGGGGTCTTCAAGAAAAACAAGATACTAACTACTCATGCACTTTATATCAAAGAATGCCTGATGTTCATATTTAAAAATAGAAACAAGTTTGCAAAATACATGAAAGCACACGATTACAGCACTCGTTCGTGTGCTTACATGTATCCGATCCACTCTTTAGCAATGACCGAAAAAGGCACCTCATATATGTGCATGAAATTTTTCAATAAACTTCCCAATTATGTCAAACAGATGACCGAGATGAGGGCTTTTAAGAGGGCAGTTTTGGAGCTGCTTGTCAATTGTGAACCATACAACATATCGGATTATATGGAACTGTAATGTAAACAATGCTATGTAAATGTATATGTGTGTGTACTATTATGTACAATTTAATGTTGACAATTTTCATTTTATTATTATTTTATGTAATGATCTTTTGAAATAAATATATATCTATCTATCTATCTATCTATTTGGCTTCGCTTTTGACTTGTTTTTTGTACGTTCTTCTCTTTCCCATCAACTATAATATATGGTCTGTCATCCATTCACTTTTCTTTTCAGCTCTCTCGGGTTTAAAGTATGTTTCTCCCGTGGCAAGGAGATGAGTTTTTATGTGCTTCCACTTTTCTGCTGTTTTCAATGCCCTTTATGGCATCTGCCTTTATGTGTTATTTATTCCAGCTGCTACTCCTTCTCTTTTTATTGGGTCTTTGAGGCGATTTAAGGAGCCTTAAATCTAGTTTATCGTTTTATGTTTTTTCGATTATTTTTTTTAACTTAAGTTGTAAGTACCACAGGGTTGTGGTCCGAGGGTATATCGGCTCCCGGGAACGTTTTTGCTGATTGTATGCTCGTTTTATATCTCTTTTTTGATCAAGATAAAGTCAATTTGGTTTCTAATAATGTGGTCTTCTGAATCTTTCGAGGACCACCATGTGTTGTCTATTGTATTGTATGTAAGTCTTTTGTTCGGTAGATCGAAGAATGTGTTTGTCACCATAAGTTCGTTTTCTTCTGCAAACTCTATTAGTCTCTCCCCGTGGTCGTTGCGTTCTCCAAGTCCATAGTCGTCCACTGTTTCTCCAACCCTTCCACGCCCGATTTTTGCGTCTCACATGACGATGGTATCTTCGTATTTATTTACTGCTTTCATTACAGTGTCTATTTCATGGTAGAATGCTTCGATTTCATGTCATCTTTGTCGGCTGTCGGGACGTATGCCTGAATAATGTTTATTTTTCCAAAATTACTCTGTAGTTGTAGGAGCATAACTCTACTCGACACCGGCATGAATTTGGTGATTGTTTTGTCTATTTCTTTGTCTACCGCGATTGCTACTCCGTTTCTGTTTTAGGGGTTATCTGATCCCAAGAAGTATACTATTCCATACTAATTTCGTGATATGCCATTGTTGGGCCATCTGGTCTCGCTCATACTCAAGATTTTTATCTTAAGTCTGTTTATTTCTTGGGTAACGTCGATTTTGCCCGGTAGGTGTAGGCTCTCGACGTTCCATGTTGCTATATTTAGATGGTTCACTAATATTCTTAGTTTGGTCTGGTTGCATGCACTCCTATCCATGCAGGTGCTACTCATATAATTTTTTATCTCTTCCTTCTTACAGGGGTTTCCCTGACTGACGACCTCTGTCTCTTGCATTTCTTCTGCCGGTTCTTGGTTTCCGAAGACTGTTTTGTCCTATTGATTTACCTTCGGAGATTTCTCTCCTCATGGACAATAGTGTGCCGTTTTCTCAGACCGTTCATCCACCTTGTTAAAGCTGTTGACAGTCTGAGCGGTAAACTCTTATACCGGCGCTCGTTTGGTCGATAGAGCCTTGATAGTATCTAGCAGGATGCACCACGAGCAGGTGAGGTTGTCATTTGGATTGGCATATCGTACCTATCCCTTGCATTGAGATGGGTATTGGGATGCATTGGATCCCATAAGGGATTACATTGGGGCGTTAATAATCCATTAGTAGGTACTAAACGACTGAAAATGTGCCACAATAACAATCCCGATTACAAACAAATGACGACAATTTATCTACCTGAACAATCGAAAACCCAATTTCCCACGGAACGTGCGATCCGGATGGAATCTCCGATGATTCATCAACATCCGAACGAATTTGCAATCCCCCGGAAACAAATGCCCTTCTCGCCGCCGCCCGTGAAAATACATGCGGCATTTTAAAAACGCCATCAGTCATGGGGGCATTAATAAACGACGCGCAACGCCGCTCCCGGGCGATTAACGTCGCCGGTTACAACCGTAAGTGGCCGAGACCGGCCCTGTTCTTCCCTGCGAGGTCCTGAGGGAAGGACTCCGGTTACACCCCTTGCTTTTATCTTACAGATGTCAGGAGGTAAAGAACGGAGGGATTGAAGCCGGGAAACAATTTATTTGTGACGTCTCAAGTAAAGTGGCAGTTTAAAAAATTGCACCTGAAGCTTTTTTCATGTCACGTGCAATCAGGTTCAACTGCACAGCAGTTTTGAATTTATATAAGTATCGTTTGGACCTTAATTGGCGTGGATTGTTAGAGTAAGCCCCGGCTTTTAAATGTCTAGGCAATTTAAACTGAGGATTCAATTCATTGCATATGTTATATGTTAAAAAATGTGTTACAATCAGGACGAAATTAATTCACTTGCAATCAGGTACAGCTCTTTGTTTAAATTTAAAAATATTTAAGAAATATTTAAGAAATCCATTGCGTATGCAGGAAAATCACATGCGAATACCAAAATTCCATAAAATTTAATTAGTATTCAAGAAAACTATAAAATATCCATAATCATATTAAAATTCACTGAATTTTGAAAATCAATAGAATTTATTATTTTTCGTGTGGCGGTTACTATACATGACCAGGAGATATGAAGATATCAACAGATTTCTGACTACCTATCGTTCTAGCTCTTTAGCGTTGCCCAGGGTGCACGACGTGGAGGTGAGCTAGATTTGCACCCATCTAATAAAAATGCATAACAGATGAAAGAAAATCATATCCAAATTTCAAAATTCTATAAGATTAATTACATATTCCGTAAAATTGAAAACAAATTCAAGAAAACTAGATATAAAATATTCAAACTTTGATTTAAATTCATGAGAGTTTGAACTAAATTGCAACATTCAACAGAAATTCACTTATGCAAGAAAATAATATGCAAATATCAAAATTCCATAAAAAATGATTTAAATTCAAGAAAACTCTATAAAATATGTAAAATTTTATTAAAATTCAATGAACTTTAAAAATTCACTATACATGCATAACAGATACAAGAAAAACATATAAAAAATTCTATAAAATTGAATAGAAATTCCATAGAACAGAAAACAAATAGAAGAAAACTCTAAAATAATCAAACTTCAAAATTCCATAAAATTGAATACAAATTCCGGCTTGGCTAAATCCCTGTTCATAAAAATCATACATGGTAGGATATATAACAAATGCGAAGAGTAGCTGGGGGAGACGCAATTTGGATTTAGTGTCCTGGGAACCCGAGAGGCCATGTTTGCAATCCAAGTGCTTATCCAAAGATGCCGAGATATGAGTACCGACGTACATATATGCTTTATTGATTTTTCAAAAGCCTTCGATAAGATACAACATGAAACCATGATCCAAACTCTAAAAGATACAGGAGCTGATGACAAAGACCTAAGAATAATTGCAAATATGTATTGGAATCAGAAAGCAGTAGTAAAAATCGAAGGTATCAAGACTGACAATGTTAACATCAAAAGGGGAGTTCGATAGGGCTGTGTTCTCTGTCCTACTCTATTTAACATATACTCTGAGCGAATTTTTAATGAAGCACTGGAAAATCTAAACCAGGGAGTCAAAATGAACGGGGAAAATATTAATAATATTAGATGCCGATGACAATGCAATGCTAGCCAGTAGCTTAGAGGGTCTACAGATACTGATGGATCGCATACATGATATAAGCAGTAAATATGGTCTACACCTAAATACCAGTAAGACGAAATATATGATCATCGCCAAACATCCAACTCAGGTAGTGCCACGCACACTTCGTTTCAACAATGAAAACATCGAACATGTAAAAAAGTATTTGTACTTAGGTACACTTATACACGAAAACTGGGACCAAGCTGTCGAAATCCGTTGCAGAATAGCGAAAGCAAAAGATGCTTTCAACAAAATGAGAAGTTTCCTTTGTGGTGGGATACAAGCTGGGAATTGAAAATCAGAATAATTCGATGCTATGTATTTCCTATACTACTGTACGGAGCGGAGGCATGGATTTTAACAGACGCCAGCATGAAAAAAGTCGAGGCCTTTGAAATGTGGATCCACCAACGTATCCACCGAATATCATGGACAGAACACGTTACAAACTTGGAACTCCTCAGAAGAATGGAAAAAGAGAAGGAAGTTCAAAACACCGTCAAACAGCGTGAACTGGAATACTTGGGCCATGTGATGAGAAGCAGCAAGTACTGTATTCTCTAGCTCAGAATACAGGGTAAAGTAGATGGCAGGAGGGACCCAGGCCGAAGAAGGATACTTGGCTTAAGAACCTGCGAGAATGGTTCGGACTCACATCAATACAACTATTCCGACAAGCGGCAGACAAAGTCCGCATAGCTATGTTGATAGCCAACGTCCGTAAATGATAAGGCACGCTAATGGGGGTCCCACACACGCTTGAAAACGGGCGATGAATCGTCAATCGTACGATGCGCAATGCGTGAGGGAGACACACTCGGCCTTGGTACTATTTCCGGCAATGCATCGCGAGTGACCGAAAACAGATTTTTTTTATGAATCTGCCATGGTGTGGGGATCCAGCACCGAAACTCGATACGTGACATGGAGGGTCGGATACCTCCGTTCGCCATAAACCGTAAAAAAAATATGATAGGGGACAGATTATGCGAAATCCTTCACAAAATTAACAAATATGCTTAAGAGCATACCCCTGTCTTGCAATAAAGATTCACCAACGTCGCAATTTGTTTCGAAAGTATAATACTTATGATACAAATTGCGACGCTGGGGGATATTGAAAACGACGGGCTGTATGTAGATTGTTGTTTAAAATAATAGTATATTGTTTTATTAGGAGTAGAAGTGACACTTTTTGTGGCGAGTCTGTAGGTATTGGCTGCCGAGCGGAGCGAGGCAGGCAACTACAGACGAGCCACAAAAAGTTACTTCTACTCCGAATAAAACATGTAATTTTTTCTTCAAACGTCGAAAATAGTTAAAAAGATAATGGAATTAATATTTTTAATTGTCCGAATACGTATAGTTTTAATTCCCAAAGAAGCATGCTATGCAGAGCGTTGCTATGGTTTTGTTTAATTCATTATTTGACATTAAAGTGTATAAAATGGACGAAGACATGTTTCAATGTACACCGCCAGATATTTTAGAATCGGCAAGGGCTGCAACAGAGAAATTATTGCCCACTAAGTCCAGTACCATCTATGAAGTGGCCTACAAAAAATTTATTAAGTGGTGCGCCGAGAAAAATGTAAGCAATTATAGTGAAAATGTTTTACTCGCATATTTTTCGGAAATGGCTAAGAAGAAAGTAAAAAGTTCCACTATGTGGTCTCAGTATTCCATGGTAAAATCGTTATTAAATATTAGAAATGGTGTAGATATTACCAAATATTTAAAACTACGTGCATATTTAAAAAAACAAAATGAGGGTTATACACCCAAAAAGGCAAGAGTGCTGACAAAGGAACAGTTCGACAAGTTCTTTTTTGAACTCACCGCCTCGAAAGTGACATTTGACGCACTCTATTGACAACCGGAAATCCGTATTTCCCGGTCTAGTAGACCGTGAAAACGGCAAAAAAACACTGTCATAAATAAATCAATACATAATTATTTATTGTGAACGATCTACATCGACTTAAGCAGGGTTATTATTGTACACATTTATCGTACAATTAGTACAATTTGAAATGCAAATTCCCGAACTTTCCACCGCATCGGGTTTAGATATAGTGTGCGACGCATTAAGAGTTTCAGAGATTGTATAGTTTTCAACTTGAGATGAAGGTCCCGGAGCAGGTTGCATCAATCTTTCAGCTACGTTAATTTTACTCTGCACAGAGTCATCGACGTAACCTTCGGCCACGCTTGAAGATCTCCAACCGCCAAATTTTTTAAGAGTCAGTAAATCGCCACCGTTGTTTGCAAGTAAAGTAGCTGAACTTCTTCGAAAGCAATGACCAGTGTAGGCCTGTGGAGCCTCTAGCTGAAGGTACTGTGCCACAGAGCAAGGTATTTTGCCAATTGTATTAAGACCAATAGGTGAATTAATACATTTCCCATTTCTGTAGGTCAAAAAGAAACGTTTATTTGTCCCTACTCTTAAATTTTTGTATTTTAACAATAAATTTATCCATTCTGGATTGATCACCACAAAACGTCGAGAAATATTAGTTTTGGTCTCTGGTACATTAACAAGTATCATTTCATGTTTAAACTCGATATGATCAATTAACATTTTACATAATTCATCGCGGCGACAAGCGCCAGAAATGCCCAATATTACTACTGCCTGTAAAACATATTATAGAATAATAGAATAATATCGATTAATGAAACATATTGTGTACGTACCTTCATTAACAGAAATGAGTTATCAGGGGCTTCATGAATAAATTTGTCAATTTCATGACTTTCTAATACCTTGGATTTTTTCGGTTTCAGGTTATACGTTTCTTTTTTGAGAAATGCGTAAAATTTCGTAAATTTGGAAATATCTACGTTATTGTGTATTAGTAGACAGGACTTTAGCATAGAGTAAGTGGACCATAGCGACTTTGTGCTTGAAAAGGTTTGAAAATATGCCAGCAAACAATTTTCTGAATAAGTTCGTATTTTGTTTAACCTGCACCAATCCATAAATTTCGAGTATACCAACTCGTACCTTCGTTTGGATTTATCCGGCAATAAATTTTTAATTGCCGTATTAGCGGCATTGCGGATTTCCGGAGGTGTACAACTACTTATATCCGAATCGGAAGACATTTTATTAGAAACTGAGACTTTAAACGACAGGCTTTAAAAAATCAACTGTCAAAGTAACAATCATTGTTTTGCTATACAGCCATGGCTTGCTTTATTTCATATTTTGAAACGGAATGAAAATTATTTGAGTTTATGCTGATCGTTCTGTTCGTTTCAAAAAAAAATGTACAAACCACTTGCGGGAATCATTTTCCCGCATTCACGCAGATGAAGCATTCGCTCCCTTCGGTCGCTCATGCTTCAAAATTGCGTTCATGCGGGAAAATTGTGTTCCCGCACTTGGTTTGTAAATAACTAATCCGATGCTCCTAACGAGAAATACTTGGCGACAAAGGTGAGTTCTTAGAATAATAAACAAATACAAAATTAAACCCTAAATCGTATTTTCAGATTATTTTGATATTTGGCATATCAGGGGCATGCCGTTGCGATGAACTCGTAAAAATGAACACGACAGATATTCAAGACTTGGGATCTTTGCTACACGTAAAAATACCAGATAGTAAGACATCAAAAGTAGAAAATATCTGTGGTAGCAGCAAAATGGTTGGCGACAGCGGTGCTGTAAGTGCTGCTGTTGCTGCCAGCGCAATCAGTTTTCAAGGGGCTAAAATATCAAATTGTACCTTTAATTTACATTTTAACAATAAATAAATTTGTGTTTTGTTTGAATTTTTTGTTTTGTTCATCATGTATGCGCACCATATGTATGTGCAATATTAAACCCGCCCTCGTAGGGCGTTCTTATTACAAATTATCCAATCATGTTGTCAAATTTACTTTTACTGCCTAGTCAGTAAAAGTGAAACTTTTACTGACTAGGAGACGAAGTAAAACTTTAAGATTGTGAATCGAGTCACTAAAGGTGTCACTTTTATGACGTTTGAAGAAAAAATAATTGTTTTTATTAAAAAAAAACAGTTTCCTAAAAAACATAATTGCTACCCATTAACTATCGCTTAACATGGATATCCTTATTACTATATTAAAATATGGAATAAATGTATAATTATGATAAGATGATCAGATTCTAACAATAGAAAAGCGGAACACGGGGGGCCGGGGGAGGTGTTGATTTTTATATTAATTAACAAAGAACACACCGCAAAATATATAATATTAAATTACAGTTTTTTTTAACAACATGAAAGATAATGTAGTCAAATTTACAAATATAATAAATACGAGGCAAAGTAAAGTTAGATAAGAGTATGGACAAGAGCGTCTTCCATTCTGATTGGTTGGATCAGTTTTTGTAAGGCATGCTTACATTTTTATTGACTTTGGATCATTCACTAAAATTACGAAACTTCAAATTTTGATGACAAGTCTAAATAAATGTGGTGTCAACATGACAGTATGTAGAGCAGCTGGTTGTAAAAATTGTTCAGAGAATGGTTAATTTTATAAATCTATCCCGAAAAATGTCCATCAACGATCAATTTGTCTGAAAAAGATAAATCGGAAAAATTTAAAAGGTGGACTCTGAAAAGTTCATTTTACAGATGATCAATGGCAAGTTTGCCGAGGAATTAAGTTGAAACTAAATGCAATACCTACCGTACTTGAAAAAGCTACTATTCGCGTACAAAATACATGTGAAAATACTGCTGCAGTAAGTAGCCAAAATACCGATGAAATTCTTCCAATTTACTCTATAAAAAATGAAAAAATTGAAAAATTGCTGAATAAAAATTTAAAAAATAAAAAAATAACCTATTAATGAACATTTTCAGGAGAAAGTAATTAAGTGTTTCTAGATTCGAAGGTTTTAAGTAATATGTAATATATTATTGCAATTAAAATTAATTTACATTAAATATTTCGTTTGTATGGTTTCGATGTTTTCTAAAAGCTATGTCTGTAGATTTTTTTTATGAATGATTGCCATGAATAAAAACCAATGTTTGGATCAAAAATATTTGATATTTAAGCACCTATAACTTCAAAATAAACAATGAAAGATCACCCCGAAAAAAAACAAAATCTTTCAAAATTCGGGATTTTTATGAAACGTCGCGGGACGCGGGACAAATTTCAAATAATCGGGATTGTCCCGCCAAAATCGTGACGTCTGGTCACCTTAAATTATGACAACATTTTTTTAAACTCTACAATTGTTTCAAGCTCCTGATTGTACAAGAGCGAGAGAGTAGTGTGAAAGGAGAATATATCATCGTCAAGTTACCCACCGTCCATGGAAAACGGCGAGGCGAGGAACGGGCAAAAAATATCTGTTATCTTATCTGTTTTGGATAAACATGGTTGTAAATCAGATAACGGGCGAGCCCTTATTTTTCGCAGCTCGTCATTCTATGCACGATAGAGTAAAATGATGGAACATTGACAGAGCGAGAAGTGTTCACATAATTTATTGCTTTCCGAGTAAGCATTCGTGTGGGAGACTTGACGATGTACCTTCGCAACATAAAAAACTCTATAACCACATCGCGATGTAGACGATGTGTGAGGGAGAGGCATAAGAAGAAAAACATCCCTGTAGCATACATCAAGGGTCAGGCAGCCATGGGGTCGCTCTGACAAAAGTCAGAATAGGCATTAAACACGCTCGAATCAGAACAGCACGTTCAATTATTAACGGTCATGAAAATTTGAATAAGTTTGCACAAAGAATTGTAAAAAACAGATTTGCAAACTCACGCGCAATTATCACAATGATAATTAATTGAAATGATTAAATTCACGCTCGTAAACATAGAGAATGATAGACATTTAAGGCTATTTAGAATAGTATGACTAATAATCTCCAAATCTTCCAAATAAATACACAACTCATTCCGATTAAGGTAGCTAAAACTGTTATCAGCCACAAATGGTAACACTGTACTGTCGGTAGAGATATTTATAACTCGAGTATTGGCATACAATGTGCGCTTTGGTCGTAAGTAAAATTATTAATTGAGCTCAATCAACGTAGACAATGGAACTCCAATAATGGCATTCTCGTGCACACAAACACGATCATGTTGTTCGGGAAGATCGCGAGATATCATATTTAATCGTGCGTGTTTGATGATATTTCAAAATCGTTAAACAATTCAATTTTTGGTCATATCAATTTCCCGTAGTTGAATGGAATGAACGAGCATGGTAGTAAATGATTTGACAAACGAGAGAAATATGGTCATGTATAACTAAGTTTGAAATATTTGCACTAAGTTTGAAACGATAGTTAATATTCACTCCTATAACTGTATCTTTCAATTGGCTAACAAATTGACGTAAATAAACTTCACAGTCACAATGATTTTGAAAATAGTAATTGAATAAATAAAATAATTTACGAAGGCCCTCGTAAGGATAATGAATAATAAAAGATATTCGACACATTCGAATGATAGAAAATAAATGAATTCACGTCGTAATCGTCAACCTGTGTGTAATTTCCATGTATGTAACAAGTTCAATGTGTCTACAATTGAATAAACAAAATAAATCGATAAATAAGTGCTTTCTTATACTAATCCATGACTTGCGTTCATTAACCAACACATTACCTATAACAAAGTACCTTGAGAGTAATCACGGTAGTTAATTAATCGTCACGACGTGTAAGTACTTATGCGATCACAAATCACGAGTCAAAAATCTTCAAGAAATTATATCATTTGGTGCCAAACAGATTAAAAAGTATAGACAATTATAAAACATTTACAAAACAATTAAAAAGCCATTGCGGGCAAGACAATAATGAATTACTGTGATCAATATACCACAAATAATTATTATAATCTAACAATATGTAGCAGAGATAAAAATATGTTATCAATAATTTACTAAATTAATTAGCGTAAATTAAGTGAATATTAGATAAAGAACCAACAATGCACAAGTAATGTATTTGATATTAGAATTAAATAAATAAATACATAAATAATAATAATTTCACGACAAAAATACAACGATATAATCAGTATTCGTCGGACTCTTACAATTTTATCGAATTAGGGTTAAAACTGACAAATTTATAGAACATGCGTAGAACACAACAGCATAGAACAAGAATTTAGATATCATGTAGAACTAAAGATAAAATAGCACATATGGGAAACTAATGTTATATATTTATGAAAACTTATAAATATTTCTCTTCTTTCAAGTAACGTGTCCGGTCTTCCTGACGATCACTTTGGAGAATGCGTATCGGTTCTCCGAAAGCCTAAAGAGTTGTTCCGCGCTTTGCATCCAAATCCATTCACGGATGGTCCTTAGCCAGGATATTTGTTTTCTGCCGATACCACGTCGGCCCTCAATGTTCTCCTTCAATATGAAATGGAGTAGGTTATACTTCTGTCCCCTCAAGACATGTCTATGGTAGCTGGTTTCTCTAAATTTGATGTTAGAGAGTACCTCACGATGTGCATTTGCTCTACGTAGCACTTCATTGTTTGTCACTTTGTGTACCCACGAAATTCTAAGTATCCTTCTATGCAGCCACATCTCAAATGCTTCTAAGCGATTCATAGTGCCTATCTTGAGAGTCCACGCCTCCACGCCATACAGTAGAATAGACCCCACGTAGCATTTTACCATTCTTTGTCGCAGTTTAAGGTTAAGGTTGTCTTCGCAGAAGAACGGTCTAATTTGATTAAATGTGGCGCGAGCACACTCAATCCGGCATTTCATATAAATATTTAAAGGTGTACAAATGTACGGACCCATCCCAAATTTTTTAAATTATAAATATTTGGCTGACAGGTTAGATTAGGTTACGTTAGGTTATGTTATGTTAGATTTAGCTAATACTGAAATTTTTACGATTTTAACTTTTTTTTTTTGTTAAGTTTAGTTAAACATAATTAAAATTTAAGCTATTTATTTTAGTCTGCATCTGTTCTGTAAGTAATATCCTTATAGCTATTACATATTAATAATTATATGCAAAATACTATACAAAACATAGTTTTTATGTGTGTTATTTTCTATTTTACGGCCTGAGTGTGTTAAGACAAAATTGCATTTCTGTCGTTTGCATACCGATTTTAGTTCAGTTGTACCTTTGGATAGTTTACAGGCTCTACTTTATATAAGCCGTGGCATAAATTAGACCCCAGGGGTCACGAGAGTGCACAAAATACAGACGCTCCGCGAGCGACGTTGTTGCACAACAAGCACGATTACACGAGCGCAACATAATGCACTTTAATTGCTCGGTTGCGAATAAGTGGCATTTATGGCGGAGGCGCTGGCGGAAGTTCAACCCCGCCGTGCCAGACGCCTCTACTAAATCAAGACCGATGTGTTTACAAGGCAGCCGGCATAAATTAAAAGCGCAAAACACCGCCATTATTCTCGCCAGCGCAGCTGATATAAAAATTGCCTTATAATTGACCGAAATTCAAATACATTTTTTGTATTGTGCTTTATATAGATAGTTTATAACAATTACGTGATAAGTTAATTAAATATGTATTACATTACGAACGTAGCGCAGAGATCTCGGCATGTGACCTAATACAAAATATCAATTTAATATCTGGGTTCAGCTTGGGTCCAGGTGTCGCTTTTTAGCAACACACTTGCCATTTAGTCCTAAATGCGTAGGTACCGGTAATGATGGCGAAGAAGACGATTGATGACGTTGATCGCGCTCATTAGGTATTGCGAAAGCTCTTCGTCTGACGCCTGTAGTGTTGGCTACTTACGTTACATGCCGCAACGAGGGGAAGTATAGACCGGCACAGCCGTGCTTTGTATGAACAGCGTTCACCTGTTGTCTGGCATAGTTAATCAAGGACCAACTGGAATCAAGAGAGCCGCTACGAAGAGGCACTTCCATCGGCCATGCAAATAAGGTCTGACCGGGAGCAAGGAAGCTGCTAAGAAGTGGCGTATGCTCACCAAACGCTCCTAAAATGTACATGTAATCAATTAAATCAAACGTTTCCATGCATATTTGTAATACATTCAACAACGAAATTTCTTTTTCCAGGTTCTCTGGAGGTGCAGCTGCTGCAGTTGTAAAAGTAAGTAGCTTATCGCGGATGTGTCCCCCGTCCCTTAGCCTGTCTGTGACGCGAAGGTCGGAGACGTGCAGGGGCTTTCGGAGTATCCATCCACTCCGGCGCGGTCTCAATCCCGACGTCTTTAAGTAGAAGTGCATGTACGACATGCGGGACGCCCCCGGGATAGGGCGCGTACCCTCGCGATCGATTCCGTACGTGCCGTCCAGCGGCGCGGCGCGGCGTCCCGACGTGTCGCCGTTAATACGATTAACGTCACCGCTATTTATAGCTCCATTGAATTGTTAACGGTCGCATTACGCCGATGGCCAGGCGACGTGTCGACGTCGGGACGCAGGCGAGGACGTGTGTCCCAGATACCGGGGATGTAAATTAGTGTAGCTAATTAAGTCCAGCAAATGGATGATATGGAAGTGAACACAGAATCCTTGAAAACGTTTCCATGTATCTGATATCCTTTTAATTACATGTGAGAATATATCGTAGCTAATCCATTGAAAACTACCTTAATGAACACAAATGCCTGGTTGGGCCACATGAACACAAATGCCTGGTAGCGCAATGGCCAGTACTTCGCCATTACTCGGCCCTACTCGACCCCTAAGAAATGTTATTTATTATAATAAACTAATAAATTTAAAAAAAATTAAAAAAAAATTGTTTGTGAAATTCAGTAGCCTATTATACAAGAGTTTACGAAAATCCATCCTAAGAAAATTTATCACGACGAAAATTCATCACAGGGAAAAAATCGCTGGAAAATGCATCGCAAGAAAATTAATCGCAAAAAAATCATCCAAGAAAATTTTTATCGTGAAATTATTTTATAACTTCTCGAAGAATTTGACTCGTGATTTAAATTGTACAAGTACAGGGTCCGCCAAATAAAAAGGAAACAGTTCTAAACTCTCATAACTCCGACATAAGTCGTTTATTAACATAAGACAAAACAACAAATTAGCTTAAATTAAAGAACAATATAATATGTTGTGGTTTTACCCACAACATATGTATGTCAAAATCAGCTGTTCATTTAATAATTTAATAAACATCAAATAGACTTTTTCATTCACTTTTTGCCTTTAAATTTCATAATTCAGTGGGTTGGCAAACAATAGGAAAACGAATATATTTCGGCCTGATGAGACATTTGATTATTAACAAAAAGTAATTGGATACTTAAGTTCGTCTTACACGAATACAATTGTGACATAAATAAAACTTGAGGTTATACTACATTTTTCCGCCTACCTGCTCAGAAAATTCATTTTTCGGTGTAAATTGTGGGCGGAAAATGAGATTAAGAAACTCTAGGGCCTCTAAAATTTTTCAGAAATTTTCCAATAGATGGCGGCATACTTTTCAAAAGCAAATGTAATTTTGACTGATACGGTGAAAGGTATATTGTACCTACTCTCTAATTAAAAGTGTATTAAGTGTATTGGATGTTAGCAGCGATAAGAACTTACAACACTCGATATAAGGGAAATTACCGCTACCGCTTCCGCTAACCTTTGAAATCTTTGACTCAATATGTACCCTAATATAATAAGTTTTGCAGTTGGAAAACGGCTACAAAGTCGAAGGTCAATACATTACAGAAAATACAATAGTGGCGAATATAGCAGAAATAAGCGAATAGTGCTACAATGTGGTCTGAAAATTCAATGTTGAAGTCGGTTCTTAAAATATAACAAAATATTGACATATACAATTAATCAAAGTGCAGCCGTACCTGAAACGAAATTCGGTTGATTATAGAGCAAAAAAGTCAGATATTGTAGGTAGGCGGAAAAATAGCGTGCGTCCCGCAGGCTGAAAGGCATTAGCAGGCTGAAAGGCTTTAGCAGCCCTTAGTTTCTTGGCCCTCGCTCGCTCCGTTCACTCATGCGCCAAACACCGAGAACTGCTAAAGCCTATTTTCGACCCAAGGTGCACAATATTCTATATCATACTTACATCTGACCAAGACTGTATGTAAGGATATAGAAAACTGAAAGTTTTCGTTGGCAATATCAGACCAACAAACTCGGGAATTCAAAGTATATCATTTACCTACAGGATTGGAAATTTGGAAGCTATCGTAGTCCATATTCGGTGAAAACACTCCGAGTATTTATTACTAGTACATCATTTACCTATGTAAATAGAAAATTGGAGGTTTCATAGGCAATGTTCAGTAAACAAATTCCAAATATATTATTTATGCTAGGAAATACAACTTTGGAAGTTTTTGTTAAACGATAACATATTTTTTTTATAAATTTTTATAATCTATAACAAAATATGTTATCGTTTATCTCAATATCTTTATGATATTTTTCGACATTTGCTTTACAAATTTTTCAAAAATAATTTTACAAAAAAATATTGCAAAACATTTTTATTTTTGTTAGTATTCTATCCATTTTACCAGGTATTTTTGATTGTTAGTTGCTATATACTTACGGGTGTATTAATCAACATTTCTATATTTTTATTAGGTATTTATTTATTTATTTATATATTTTCCCAACAAGTTAAGGCTTAATTCGTCCATAATCAGGGGTTTAATATTTTTGTATTTTAAATTATATTTTCGTGCAATTGGACGAGAAATGGTAACTTCTCAGCGACACAACAGACCGAGAAGTGCAATTTCTCAGCTATGGCCACAAAAGGTTGCCAAGCAACCAAAAATTATTATATATATATATATATATATATATATATATATATATATATATATATATATATATAACATTTTCCGATGTGTTCGCAGCTTTTTGTTCTTCACACCAAGTTTTCAATTTAACGTATGCATTCTCGTATAGCCGTCTACTTTTCTCTGGATTTAAATGATCTGTGGCAGCGTTTGCAATTTTTCTCAACTCCGGAGGTGTACACTCTAAATCATCACTATCACTAGTATTCATTTCTACTTCGTTTAACTGAATTATCGATTAATTTTTCTGACGTTTATTATTTTGTCAAAATTGACAGTCGCTTGTTCACAACCTAGGAGACTCATTGCAGCGTGCATCAATTGCACGAAAAACGTTGTGTACACCTCGGCCGCGAAATCTTTTAGCGACCTCGAGATTGTATTGCCTCGGCCGCAAGCGGCCTCGGCGACAAACTTTCTCTCGGTCCCTAAAATGAGATTTCTCGGCCTTGATATACAAATAACTATTTCGGCCAATAAGGTCATGGCCACAGTTTTTTGGGATTCTAAAGGTGTAATCTTTATTAATTGTTTGCAAAAGGAAAAATGATAACTGACCAGTATTACGCTGATTAGCTGACATGTTTTAATGCCGAACTTGAAAAACAACGACCGCATTTGATAAAGAAAAAAGTGTTGTTCCATCACGATAATGGGCCTTCCCATTCGTCTACAATTGCTACAACTAAATTAGATGAATTGCATTGGGTATGAATTGCAATTCATACCCATATACCCCAAGTGCGGGATATATGGGTATGAATTGGTGAGCTACACAACATAAATACTTATGTTTCGGAGAGATTTGTAATTGTCGCGTAATTTGAATTGTCCTTTTCAATACGTGTCCCTTTTATGCCACCTGTACCCTACTAACTTTATCATCTGATACTGTAGTATGTGTAATTCGTTTACTGAAAATTCTCTGAGGATTGAAAATACTAACCTATTTTCTTTTCTTTTGTATGATGTGCTTATAATCTGGCGTACCAAATGTGGATATATTTATAAGGTGACTGTGTAAGGAAATACGATAGTGTAATTGTTAAAGCACTAAATCGATATTATTTCAATTAACGATATGTTTTTCATACCTATGATGAATTTTTCTAGCGATGAAAAAGCCTAACGATTAATTTTCCTTGCGATTATTTTTTATCGCGATGAAATATCTCACGATAAATTTTCCCTACAAAAGTCGATCATTTATCATATGTTTAGAAATTTAACAAGTATTCGAAAAATAAATGCATTTCTTTCTAAAATTGATAGGTACTGTGTTTTCTCAGCCCACCATAACAAAAGGAGAGGATAAAATTTGAAGGCCTCTTCAGATGTTGGAAAAGAAAGTTTTTTCTAAAAAAATTATAACGGAAATAATTCTTATCACTTTCTTATCCATTCAGACTACCTGACTATCGTATCCATCCTTCTATTTCTCCTTCTCCCTAGCACTTCGTAACTTTTGGGTTTTCGTTGATTTCGTAGGACATAATATCATCAATATGTTTATCAAAAGATAAGGGAAACGCCATCCAATCTGTATTTACTGGGCAAACACGTGGCTCCTGTTTAGATATTAATTATCGCTCGCAGTGCACAAAAAGCGAGTCCCCTCGTTATCAGCGCCCACACGGAATAACAGGGGCAATTAATCTGAAGTGCAGACGTGTAGCGAAACACTGCAGGCGCGACGCCCCCGCTGTTTGTTTGCCAGTCCGCCCCCACAAAGCGTCCCTCAGCCTCTGCTCCCGAAGCCCCCCTGCGTGTACACGTGCACGCATGTCTGTGTACACAGAGGCATGTAGATGCGAGATATCAGGGCGATGGCAGGCATGTAAATCAACGAATATCACGGCGCCCCGTCAGCGTTGATGCATTATCGCCTATTTGATTACCGGGGGGACATTTTGGGGGGAGTTCGGGGCTTAGTCGAGTCGCCCCCAAAGTTTTCATTTAAAATGTCCATTAGGCCCGCGCGCGGAAACGTGTTTATCTGATCGACGCGCGAAGAGGGGGATAATAATGGCATATTTAGTGGGAAACGTCGAATTCGCTTTGTATCGTGTGAGGACGGGGTGTTGGGGGGATTACGGGTGGCACTCTGGGGCGCGTATATTGCCGCCGGCCTGGCCTGATGCCAATTAACGCGAAAAAGGGAGTTTGGATAAACGACACACGGCGGATACACTGCTTTTACATCGTATTGGTTTATTTGAAGTGACTATCAAAGAGAATACAAAATGTTTGCATCAAATAATGAGCTAATTTTTGCAACGTCAACACATTGATATTTATTTAAGAACCACTGTATTTGAGGATGATTAAAGTGCGACCACATATCCAAATTTATTAAATATTTGCAAAGGAAAAATAAAGACGTAAACGATTCCGGAAACAGTGTCGCATATAGTTTCAGCGAAAGCCACAAGAAAGTACATAAATACAAACAAAGTTAATTTTTCGAAAAACTCATATCAGTTTAGACAATTTTCGAAAACAAGAAATATAAATTTGTCGGATAGTTGACATATTTCATGTATTTTTCTATTTGTTAGAAATTTTCGAAAACTTAAAGACAATTTTGAAAACCTGGAATATAAATTTTACGGATTGTCGACATATTTCATGTATTTTTCCTATTATGAGTAGTTATAGAAATGTTATAGGATTTTATACGTCCATACCTCGTCAGTGTGACTCACAAAAATTCTGTCAAAACTATTGTCCCATCGCTGCAATACTTCATTATTCAATATTTCCTCTCGCTTTGACCGTCCATTTGATCGCAGTTTCATAAACCCATTGCTGTAAATGGTGGAGGAGCCGGGAGCGGTTTTAATTAAGCCCCCAGATTCAGCCCCTCGTACATCACAGGGTCCATTTAATTAGTCGCCTAGGTGTCTGCATACGAAACCTCAATTATCCGTAATTGCTGATGAAAGTGAGCAGCGGTCGCGTGATACGTTATTTTCCAGCGACGGGCGCCATAATTAACCAAAGCGCGAGCAATGCCCGGAGCTGTTTGCGAAACGCTCGTATTATTGCCCGAATTAATTACCACGCATAAAATATTATAATTGGTATTATAATATTACATTGATAGAGCCATTAAAAATCTGATGAGGTTTTCTCCATATTTATGAAAATAAAATGATAAAATCATGAAATGATTTTGAAAATATTTTGTTGAATAAATATCTGCAATATTTCAGAAATTATTGTAATGAGAACATGTCAGGCCGATAATTTGAGTGGTGGAAGGGACGTGGTTAATAACAAGGCTAATGCCCTCTTAATACAAGACAGTCGCTTAAAAAAATCTTTATACAAAAATTTCAAAGTATATATCACTAATTAGACTGGCCGGGGCACCTAGGTGGGCGTTTTGTGGTCAAGGCTTGCCGGGAGGGCTCGATTGTGTAACGAAGAGAAACTGGTCGTGAGCCTAAGCTCGCTAAGCACCCTTCAACAGGGCTGAATAAACTATAGAGATTGCTATGTAACGAATGCTCCCCAGGAGTACTCAAAATCCCCCTTAAGGATGGACATAAGCCTGGTCGGGGGTTAGGGGATATAAGGCCTATTACAAATAGTAGGTAACCATACCATTAACCCGCCCCCGATCACATCCCGCATGTAATGCGATTTCTGCGAAGTATCCCAAGGAGTACTCAAAATCCCCTTCAATGACGAGCATCCGGTCAGTCAAGTCCGGTCGAGAGTTAGGACATCAGGGCCTATTATAAAGTCTAGGTAAAAATACCGTTAACCCAAATCTGCCCCCGATCACATCCCGCATATAATGCGATTCATTTAAATATTATGTGGATTCTCTTATACGACGGTGGCCAATAAAGTCTCTCTACTAATTAGATTTTTACCGTGTTCTACCGTGCAATCTTCGAAGGTGTACTTACATTATTATATTCTATGGAACACTACAAATACTACACTATGAACTATTTGTGCAGGCAAACTCATAGTAATGACAGCGCCAGCAGGCCAGTGTTCAAAGGGTATGGTGTGGGCTACATGCGGGAACGTGAAGGAATATACGGACGCCACATCAGGGACCGGGGAGGTACGGGTACATGCGTAATGCTGGAGGATAAGTCAAGCTTATTGGTTGGTACAGCTGAAATATACATAGCAAGCAAAATTTTGATGCGAAACAGTTGTCCATCCTCACACTTTAAACGTCCCTATTTGTTCAAGACTTAAGGTCTTACCTCTGGTTCTTATGACTCGGTTTCCTCGTCTGATGAACTGCTTAGGCCTCCAGACGATGCCCCCATATTCAGATGTTTGACCGATTCCACATTTTTAAACTGAGCACGCTGGCTCCTGGTAGAAATGGGCAGTTCAGCTACGATGTAGCGATCCCTGGGTAATGCTGCGGTGACAAGAAATGGCCCTTTGTAATTTGGCAGCAGTTTTCTGCTACCTCCCTCTGCTGCATATCATTTGTTGGCTACCCCTTTTTATCTTTGTGATACTGTCGCGGCCGCAGTCTTGTCTTGTCAAACCTTTCTTTCTGCTTTACCTGGTCTTTAGAGATTAGAGCACGAATTTCTCTTCACTTGTCGGCCAGATTGTCGAATACTGGCCTTTCCGGCTCGATTTCCATTGTTAACGAGGAGTTAGCAGGTGCCAGTGGCTTGTAGCTCATAAGTAACTCACTAGAAGTTGACTGCGTTGTTGCATTTTTAGTGTTGTTCATGGCGAACTGAATTTGAGGCAGTTTACCCTCCTATTGCTCTTTTGATTCTACGGATGTTGCCAACGCGTTTAGGATTGTGGAGTTGTCTCATGCCCATTGGCATGAGGCGTTGGCTACTGAATTTGCTATATGGACGATGTCCTTTTCTTTACAAAAGTTCTCGAAGGCTTTCGAGGTGAAAGTAGTACTTCTACCTATGATGACTCAGTTTGGAACTTTTGATGTCATTATTAAGGTTCTAAGGTGGCTCAGTACCGGTGCCGTGGTGGTATTCTTCATTGCGTTTAATAACGCAAACTTGCTGAAGGCTTCGACAATAACTAGTATGTGTCTTTTACTCCCCAGAGCTTTTATTAAACGGGCCCAAATGGTCCATATGGATCGTATGGCACGTCGTTCTTTTCTATATTCTTCTCTCTATCTCTTCTCTCTATTCTTCTTTTCTATCAGGTTCAGAAACACTTGTTTCTTTCCACTGCTCGACTTATGGTATAAACATGGTATACACCACTTAATATACTTTTGCACGTAGTCGTGCATTCGAAAGAACCAGTATGTCTGGTGCCATGTACCATTTTGCACATGGTTTTCTTTACCGCAAAATGACCCATCTCGTCGTGGCAAGCTCGAACTACTTCTCTTCGCATACCTCTGGGAACCAACCACACTTCTCGTCCATTTACCTCTTTAAAGATTCGGTCTCGTTTTATTACGCATTCCCTGTAAATATTTCGGGCATACTCGAGTTCTGACGTCTTCAGCAAAATATTACTAATCACCGCTATCTTACTGTCGTTTAGCTGGCGTGCTAAAACCCAATCTGCTGCTTCGATCTGGAAGATCTAATCTTTTCGGAGTACTTCTTGATCGGAAGATGGTGCAGGGTTTCGGCTTAACGGATCGACGTGCGTCATCTTTGTGCCAGGTCTATGCTCTACCGCGAACGAGTACTTCTGTAGTTGGAGCCACCATCGAGCGATTCGAGGTATCAAGTCCTTCTTGTGGCACGCTTTTCTCAGAGACCAGCAGTCCGTGATTACCTTGAAAAACCGGCCCATCACATACACGCGTAATCTCTTCAGGGATTCAACTACTGCTAGTGTATCTAGTTCATAAGCATGTCACTTTTGCTCTATAGCCGTAAGTTGTTTACTGTAATACTGCAGAGGTTTCTGAGTCTGTTCTACTGTCTCTGTAGTTATATCCCCGAGACTCTAATCTGAGAAGCATCCGTGTGTACTTCGGTTTCGGCATCAGGGTTATATATGGCGTATTATTGACCATTATTGGTCGCTCGTGGAGCTTGGTTTTCAATGTTTGAACAGCACCTACCTGATGTTCGGTCCATTCTCAAATCGATTCTTTTTTATGTTGCTTACTAAGGGGTTTCGAAATCTTCCCGATATCCTTGATAAACCTTCGGAAAAATCCCACTAGGCCCAAAACTGGCGCATCTGATGTATCGTTTGGGGACGAGGAAATTCTGCTACTACTTGGACTTGGAATCGGGATGGACGCCATCTTTGGATATTTCGAAAGCTGAGTACGTTATCGTTGCTTGAAATAAATAACACTTCGTTGCTCTGGGGGTAAAAGACACATACTGGTTAGGATTCAACGTTAATCGGTTTTTCGAAAGCGTTGCAAAAATCTTCTCCAAGTTAGTCAATCCTTCCTCGATTGTTTGGTCGGACTCGGGATGTCGTCTAGGTAAGCAGTTGCAACTGTTCCTGATAGCGGTCCCAGAATTATATTAATCATTCTCTGTAACATACAAGGTCCATTGGCCAATCTAAATTGCATCCTCTTGAACTCATGATGCTCATCGCAGGTGAAGAATGCCGTCTTGCTCTTGGAACTTTTTTCCATGGGGATCTGGTAATACCCAGACAAAGGAGAGTGCTAAAATATTTATAACCACCTAATCTATCAATTTGGTCGTCTATTAATGGCAGTGGATGTCTATCTTTATGTGTCACGGCGTTTAGATGCCTATAATCTACACACAGACTTTTGTCTGTGCCATTTGGTTTATTAGCCAGAATGATAGACGAGACATATTCCGACGCGGATTATTTCACTACTTCTGCATCCTTCGGTTCTTTTACCATTTTCTTGACCAGCTCTCTTTCGGAATGTGGCATCCCGTAGAGACGATAGGTCACCCGGCGATTACTATTTAGGTGAAGTGATATATAAGCCTCGTAAGTACATCCCATCTCGTCTGGCGAATTAGCAAAACAGTGTCTATACATGTTAATGAGTTTGAGCAAGTGCTGGCGCTGTTGAGGGTTCAACTGGTAGCCGATTTTCAACTCGCTCTCTTTCAGATAATATATTTGTGGCAAGGTCACCCCAACGTCTTTTGCTACTGTGTCCTCTTGGCAGTGGTAACCTACAGCTACCAGAGTTTTATCTTTTATGAAGATTTCTTTCGTAGAAAGGTTTAAGCGGGCGTACGCTGCTGTTAAGGTATACGTCTACATCGCATCATTACGGCACCTCACAAATGCTGCATTGTTCTGAGGGATATTGGTGTCTTTTGACGCTCTGAAGTGACATTTTTCAGGTGTTTTCCTCTTAAATGGCAATCGCTCAGAATCCTTTATCATAGTCACCTTGTCTAACTCCGTGAAAGGTTGCCCCACGGTGATTGGGATTTGTCGAATGTAATCGGTAATCACCAGGAATTCTAATGATTTTTTACACTCGCACATCTCCATGAGTATTGGACGAGTTATTCCTAATGGCTTAACTACACAGCCTCCTAATCTCTAACCTCTCTCGCATCGGGAACTACTGTTACTTTTAACTCGTTTGATGTGCTGTTAGTTATGGCCAGCTATGGCCACGACGACCGAAGTCTTCATAGGATAGTATTGTCTTACCTAATAACTTAACATTTATGAAGAATTTCTCGTAAGATGAATTACAGCTTCATGTGTTACGTCTCTGAAAACCGTTTTTTGGTTACCTGCCGATATACTGCTGTAGTAAGTTTTAACTAGTTGTACCATTGTTACTGTTTCGCAACTGGAAAGAAATTTGAAACTACGTTGCGCCTACATAGAACTCCACTTGTTTATTTAAAATAAGTAACAACCGTGCTCAGCGTCAACCTGCGTCAACGCCTTGGCATCCTTATACTATGCAATCATCTGCATTACGGCATAATTGTCTATATTGGGAATACAAATCGTTGGAATGCAACTATTGAATACAATAATAGACAATAATAGACAATAAACTACATTCATGCATTTATATTTTATGCATTTTCAATACAAAACAGCTTTAGTATTTACAACGTGTACAAAAAACACGTAAAAGCCGTAACTCCAGATTTGCTCGCTCAGCCGAGTAATCACTTGAGTGCCAAGTGCCACCAACACGCCACCTGGTGTTGCCATTGTTAAAAGGGTGATTCACGATTCCACTTCTGAAAACTTGTCAGAAGCGTAACTGATAGTATAATTGTAGTTCAGAATTCGAAGTCAGGATTTGAAGTTATAATTTGAAAGAAGTCAAATCTCACTTCTAAAAATTTGTTGGAAGTGTACTTGGAAGCGGAATTGGAAATCAGTAATCCCACTTCTGAAAATTTATCAGGCCGATAATTTGAGTGGTGGAAGGGACATGATTAATAACAAGGCTAATGCCCCCGTAATACAAGACAGTCGCTTAAGAAATTCTGTAGTCAAGAGTTACAGAGTATATATTACTAATTACACTGGCCGGGGTACCTAGGTGGGTGTTTTGCGGTTAAGACTAGCAGGGAGCGGCTCGATTCTGTAACGAAGAGAAAATGGCCGTGAGCCTAAGCTCAGTAAGAACCCTTCAACTGGGGTGAATAAACTATAGAGACTGCTACGTAAAGAATGCTCCCCAGGAGTACTCAAAATTCCCCTGAAGGAGGACATAAGCCCGGTCGGGGGTTCGGGGATATAGTGCCTATTACAAATAATAGGTAAAAATACCATTAATCCGCCTCCGATCACATCCCGCATGTAATGCGATTCCTGCAAAGTATCGAATGTCCCAAGGAGTACTCAAAATCCCCGTCAAGGACGAGCATAGCCCGCTTGAGAGTTAGGAAATCAGGGCCAATTATCAATTCCAGGTAAAAATACCGTTAACCTTCCAGTAGTCGCGCACGGTCTCTGAGACCGGGCCAATACAAAATGTTATATTACTAGTGAAGTATAAATCGCTAACTTGTTAAACTCATAGTACCTTCCCAGAATAAACCCATGAATCTGTAGTGTGACCGTAAACGACGCAGTGCGTGTAGTTAATAAATAAACAATAATCCCGGTCTGAGAGACCGGGGAGACTAACGCGCCAATTTTAATTTTTATATAAAATCTTCTCAAATAAAAGGTAACTTGTATATTATTAACATAAGGTATGTTCAAATGATATGTTTATTGTTTATATAATAGTGCGAACAATATGGTCATACGAAAAACAACAGGAGCGTCTGCAAAAATTGCTAGAAGAAAATTTAAATCAAGATGAAGAAAGATATTTGCGGCCAAATTGTAAAATTTTAATATTGTAAATTAGATTGTTATTGGAAATAAAATTGAAAAACAAGTTTTTCATGCTTAATTTGCAAAAAAAATCCTGTGCTCAGAGCACTTAACAGCTGTCTGCCAAGTAAGCCAACAAAGTGCTTTATCAGCAGACAATTAAGTTCAAGCTACGTTTGTTTATTCAATAGGATGTAATTATCATAAAAACACTTTTTGTTAATTTTTTATTTCACTGTTTTTTTATTTACGATTTTTTATATTTCGTTGAAATATTTTTTTATTTCTTTCAATGTAACACTGAAATAATAATTTTCTTTCGTTTTTCATTTACTAGTTGGTAGTTTACTTATTAACCCTTCCTGTGCTAATTACGTTTATTTATTTTTTTTGCTAATTTTGATTAAAACAAATCCCGGTCTGAGAGACCGGCGCGACTACTCATGTCACATATTATAGCGCGACTACTGGAAGGTTAACCCCAATCTGCCCCCGATCACATCCTGCATGTAATGCGATTCATTTAAATATTATGTGGGTTCCCTTATACGACTGTATAAAGTATCTCTACTAATTAGATTTCTACCGTGTTCTACCGTGCAATCTACGCAGGTGTACTTACATTATTATATTCTATGGAACACTTCAAAGACTACACGATGAGCTACTTAACTGTTTGTGCGGGCAAACTCATACTAATGACACTAGCGGCCGGACTCCAGACGCTCAACGTGAAGGAATATGCGGACGCCGCATCAGTGGCTAGGGTGGTACGGGAACATGCGTTATGCTGGAGGATAAATGCCAGCGCCGCACAACTCAAGGTTACTGGTTGGTACAGCTGAAATATACATAGCAAGCAAAATTATGATGCATAACAAACATAAATAAAATATTCCAGAATACCTATTCCTCTCAGTTCTCTATAAATTTGACATTAATCATTTTATATTTGGCATGAATTTTTTTAAAGATATCTCGAAAATTTCTTATTCTTCTTATAATTCTTATAAGACATCACATTATTTTTGCTTCCTCTATTTTCTACTAATATCTGCAAATTTCTGATTTAATATGATTTAATCTGAAATTTATACCTAAGATATCACCATAAAATATTATAGTTTTAAAGCTATGCCGATAGTTATAATTATAATTTATTATAAGCTTTCAAAATTGGAAGTACCTATTCTTAAGTTTAGAATGACTGTATGCAAAAGTCAGGATATTTCTATCAAATGTTTGGCATTTCATTTATAATTAATCGAGAATCATCAACAATTATAAAATTTAAATAAATGGAATTAAATCCAGTTATTTAAAAATTTGACAAGAATGATAAAATAATGTAAAGAATTTATTTTAAATATGGCACGAATAAAAAATTTAGGATCAATCCTTCCAATGCTGATTTTTTTAATTTGTGCCAAATTTAAAATTAATTTATTGAAATTTCATGTCAAACATATGTTCAAATTGCAAATATTCTTGCTGAATTGTATCAAATTTAAATCGTTTCTTAAAATTAATTCATTGAAATTTCATGTCAAAAATATGTTCAAATTGCAAATGTTCTTGCTGAATTGTATCAAATTTAAAACATTTCTTCAAAATTAGGAAGATTTCTGACAAATTTTGAATACTAAGTTTTGCATAAATTTTTTCAGTGTTCAGAGCAACCCTCTTGAAGTTGAACTAATTCGTATACAATTAATGAAAATTCATCAAAATCTTAAGATGATTAGTGATATAATTGGTAAAATTTATGATAACATAGGAAATACGAAGGCTACATTTTATATCTCCTGCCAAATCCTAAAGTATTCCAAAACATCAGGAAGATTAATGTAAATATTTTGTTGAAAAAAAAATCAAAATTGATACCTATTTGACGGAACATCGTCAGTAACAAATTCCACAATTGTTGCATGTACTCCACTCGCTTAGCGGCTCGTTCCGTAAACGTCATTCTAGTGATTAATAGCCATCATTATACACTCGTTGTATAATATACTATTTTCAAATACATTAAACAATGACTACTAAAAAACTACATAATTACATTTTTTTAGACCGCTTGATTAAACTATCGAGTAAACTTAAATTAACTCCCGCTAGATTATCTCAAGCTCGCTTGCAATAAAAAACACGAACCCGGGATCGAGCGGAAACTTCGAGCGCCAAGAGGGGCATTTTTCTTTGATTAAAAGAGCGCTCGGTTTTTTACAATTCCCCAACATCCTCTCACTCCCGTGCTTCCTCTCTGTTCCGCTGCCCGTCTCTATCTCTCTCTCTCCCTCTCTTAGTTTTCCTGCCTGGATCATAGCAATTGTGGCGATTATCCAGGGGTTGCACCCTTATTAATTTACGAGCCAACCCCTTAATGGCCGTCTGCCGCTAATGCCCGCTAACAGGTTACGGAGAGCGCGTGATGGCATAACGTAAAAACACCATCAAAACTTTCCGGAGCTTCGTTTATTGTTATGGTGATATTGGTTGAGCCTGGGGTGACTGGGGCCGCAGGGGTGGTTAATCTAAATGTTTAGTACTAAAAATAGAACAGATATCTGACATAAAACAATTCGTTTCGATTTTAAATGTTATTTATGCTATTTAATCACTAATTATTATTTATTAAAAATAATAAGAAGGTGAGAGGCATCTGTTTCTATACAAAAACGGATTTCCTATTAATTCATATAACTTCTTGGACACACAGATTAATTACTTCCTCTACGTTCAAAGAAATTCCTGTAATATTTTAAAACTTTTAATTCTAATTTGTGCAGTTGTAAATGGAAATACATAAGCGAGGTTGCTTTTTAATTTTTTTTTTATGGAGTACTTGAAGTTTTAATTTCTGTGAAAAAGTTTTAAAAAAATACGGCCTCGATTACCGTTGTGAACAACGTTTTTGTAAGATGATGTTGTTAAAATATAAAAGCTGTGTTTTTTTTTAAATATGTACCTAATAATTACTCAGTCCGTGGAACTCATCACTTCTGATAATGTGAACTTGAACAAGCACTAAACCTCTCCCTTTAACATAAAATCGCGATCCCATCATTCATCGCGCGCTCTCCATCATCAATCCAATTTGCAGTTTGTTACTAAAGAATGGAGGCGGCGAATCCCTGCCGCACCCTCCATTCTCGCACATACACACGCATGCACCCCTTGGCCTCTTTTCGCCCGACATCCGGCAAGGCGAACGACGTGTTTCATCAACGTGGGGGCGTCATTACTCTCCGGCGACGTCTTCCAGCGACTTGGCAATCATCACCGGGACATCTGGCACTCTGGCACCGCTTTCCGTCGATACCGGAAGGTGGTGGAAGGGGCCGAAACGAGGGGGCATTCTTACACATTACGCGGAAATGAAGACGGATGCCATTTTTATATCTGCCGGCCCCGGCGTTTTATTGCATTTTTTATGGAAAAGGATTATGCGGATTATTGCCGACGTCGAATGAAACTATATCCTCTCTGCAACACATGAATTTATTGCCTTTACAATGTAAATATATATATTTTTTAATACTGAAGACAGTTTTACAAATACGGAAGCAATGTAATGAAGTGTAAGAGACGCATATACACGGATCTTCGTGGAGAGATGTCCGTGGAGATGATTTTTTCAAATATTTAAAAGTATATTTACGTTATAGAAGAAATATCCATATAAACAATGCTTTAACTTACATTGAACAAAAATGATGTATTAAATTTATACGTGTATAAATGGTTAATTAGCCATACTATATCATATCACACCATATTCGATACCAAATTTTATACATATTAAAGAGGATTTGCTTCAAATGAAGTAAATTCTGTAACATTGACATTGAACAATATTATTTAAATGTTGCTTCCACAAAATTCTATAACCATTGAAGAAATCTATAAAATGAAGTCAATTTTTATAGAAACTCTATGAACTACCTCTATAAAATTTAAGATTATTCTTTAAAAATAAAGACAATTTTGTTATTAAATGAATAATAAAATTCAAAGATCCATTAACTTTCTCGGAATTTCTATAACAATGATGAAAAATATGCAATATGTCAGCAACTTCTAACTATAATATATGTATTTTGCACATGGAGTTTACAATTTTATAAAATTATGTTTAAATGGACTAATACTTTTGCATTGAGATTCTTGAGCAATCAAGAGTGCTTTTGTGCTCCCTGTTTTTTTCATGAGATTTCCATAAAAAAACTTTTGAAACAAAAAAATTATAACAATAATTATACACATTGATGAATCACATATTGATAAAGATTGGCTGATAATAATAATTTCATATGTAAATTTTTCGAAAACTATTCAAGAATTTGAAAAAAAATTATAATTGTACTAAATGCTGAAGCCTAACAGTTTTACAAAATTTTAGAAAATAGTAACTTGTATATTAAAAATCATCCAGAAGGTACAATATAAATGGAAAAACTTTTGTATAATAACATAATCAACAAAACTTGTTTTGTATAACAGGAGGTTTGATAGGAGATTGTAGTTATACTTTTCATGTAGAATCCAAATATGTTTTCAGTTTTGGTGTACTACCCAAGGTTTGTAAGTAATACACAAGCAAATTTTCAGAAAAAATCCTATATTTGACATTAAAATTACTATACAAAATGTTTTAACACATTTTTTTAACTTTTTGGATGGATTTGACCTGTGTGATATCTATAATCCGTGTATAGTATGAATGGACCACCATATGCCAACTCCTTGTGACGTACCTGAAGGGCAATCAGCGCGTTAGGCCGTGGAGCGAGTGGAGGGTCCCTTCGAAGCAGTGACGAGGGCCAGGCTCTCGGTGTCAGAGAGTGGGGGGGGGGGTTAAAAAAGGCTCCACGTAATTTTAACTTCGTCGCTACTTCGTCGCAAAGGGTGGCTCCACCCTACCTGCGTAGGTGGACGACAGACAGTCAGCGAAGTTCAGAAATCACGAACTGTCACAACGCTGACCATTTGGCGCCAACACCACCAGATTTAAATCTCGCAGTGAGAATAAAAAAAACTGAAACTGAAATAAATGCCCGATCGAGAAAACGTGGGGGGAACAAAAAATAACAGGTGTGAATTTTGTAGTGTAAAATATCGGCGTTTATTCACACAAACAACGGACACCGTGTCTACGCTCCTGAAATAAATACCTCCGTACGCAACCCTTTCACGCAGGGTTCACCCTATTCGGCCGAATATTGCGAGCTCCTGAGCGCGCGATTCAAAGGGCCGACGGAGCGACGTTTCTCTTACACAAGCGCAAAACACGTACGGCACGAAACACGTAACGCAAATTTTACACAACGGAAATAATCGATATGTCAATATGGAATTACATAAAGGTCTGGCTCAATTGAGAACACAAAAAAAATAGGTATCAATATCTATATCTGTATCTGGCCTGTGTTCCTGGTATATCTTCGCTGGCGGCTGGGTTCAGCTCCTGAATGGCGGCGGTTTGCGTCGTGGACGCCGATCACTCGATTCCGGCCTCAGAGCAGGATGATCGTGGCCTCCAGCCAAGAACTGGTTGGCTGCGCTACTTAGCCCTTACCCCGTAACAAAACGCCTGCAAAGCACATGGCCTTAGTAACAATGGCCGGACACGTGGCTTCATGAAAAGGAAAAAAAAATATCGGGCTTAATTACTTACTCAGATGTTATGAGCGTTTGGATAGTTCCTTGCCCTGTACCTGGTGCCTCAATCCCCTCAAGGGTGGTTAACTGAGTCCCCGTTGATTATCCCGGAAACCGGATGGTGGTACACCTATTTCAACGGTTCTTCTGGCACTTCCGTACTGTACGCAAGGTAGCTGAATTCTGCCTCTATGGCGGCGTCTCGCCGGCGAATTTAAAAATCGCACACATGGGAAACGCGTCACCACAACAAAAAAAGGTGCGAGTACGGTCGTCTACAGTGCAGGTCTATACGCCAATTAATTATTAAAATGCAGTTTCTGCCAAAGACATTTCTGGACCGTTACAAATTCCCCCCCAACAAAATTAAAAACTCCGAGAAGCGGATGTTTTTTTCAAACCAAAAAAAAAAGAAAAATAAACTTATAAAAATGAAAAAAGAAAGATAGTAATAGTGGGAGTAACAATGTCCCGACACACTCGATGCGTAACCCCAATAATATTCATTAAATCCCCCAAAGGGCTAAGCTAAATAGCTAAACTAGGGAGTCGTCGAAAAATTCCGCAATGCGGCATGTCACTCAAGGACAAAACACGAACGATCCCATAGAATATGAAAGTTTACTTACACCGTATGGTTTTAGACAAGTGACAGCCACTAATTACAATCAATCAAACTAACAAAACTAACACAACTCATAGCTTGTCACAACTATCCTAATACTAAACTGAATAACACTAAAAATTATCAACCAAAAATTCGACATACTCAAAACACACAATACGTAGTGGACATAAGCCTCCTAACGAGATACGGTTGTCGCCATAATACCACCCCCATTTCGGTGGCAGGACCTATCCGAACATACGATGACAACACCCAAAACACACTTAACCGTAGGTGTTCGAGCGTCGACTCAACTAACTACCTCTATTCCAACAATAACTATTAATTGACTGGTCAACATGTATGGCACCCTACAGTCATGTACCAAAAAAATAAATACCCAAAGGCTTCGAGATTGCCATTATAATCCCGCTATGCGGCTGGTCCCAAAAACTAACCACTATGACCCTACAAATGGCGAATCCCCTGATACAAGCAGAAACTAGGTCCAACAACCATTGATCCACAAATCAAAAAAAAGTTTACCAAAAATCAAAATCACAAAAACCCAATCGAGAAGCGATGAAAAATTTTCGAAAGTCCGGTGCACCTTGAACTCTGTTGGTGTGTCTCAGAAGATTGTCGCAAAAATCCCGCAAGCGGATGGTTACATAGAACCAACACAACAGATCTCCCGATGCACGATCCCACAGGTTCTAGCATCGATACAATCACTACCAAATAACAAAGTATGGGCTACAAGATTGTGCTACAAAATTTGTGACAGCTTATGAGCGTTAGCAAATTACCAAAAAAAGTCATAAGGACATGAATTTAAAATTACTATTACAATTAATTAGAAAAAGTTACAATATTAACGCCAGAAGGGCTGAACGCGACATGAAAATGATAACAAAAAAGTTTAAGCGACGTATCCGTAAGACAAACTAACTAACTAACTCGTTGAATAAACAATAAGTCAAAACGGCATACGCGCCAACTATAGTAGAGTAAAATCATCGACTCACCGCTATGGGTAGCCGGAACAAAAATAACTGACTCACGTTATACAAATACGCAAAACAAAACAGTACGCGATTACTAACAAGTTACAAAACCTACAAAACATACTGTTTAAGAAGACGAGCCGAGTGCGAACAAATAATGGCCGTCGTCAGGATCTCGGAATCATTGGATCCGAATCCACACAAACTACGAAAAAAATTAAATCACCCACGCGCTACCGCGAGCTCTCTAACGAAATGAAGAAGAAGATAAGATATCGAAACGCAACGCACCATGAACATACTAATGGTCGTGGTCTCTAAGGAATCGTCATCAAAAAATCCCGTAACTAGACGGATAGTCTACGACTAACAACAATCGATTCCCGCACCCACGAGCAATCGCAAAGCTCAAGTGGTTTGCAACGAATCGACACCAAGGACATGACTAGATAGTCAACAAATGAAAAGTGAAAAGATGGTTACCTAGGAAAAGAATCGAACACAGCTGCATAATTTCCCTTAGACGCAACCGAACAAAACCAGAAGGAACACATTAAAATCGCGTAATCGCTACGTCACGACGCGATACGCCAAATTCTCGCCAGACTACGGAATTCCCGCCAGAGTACGAAGATTACAAAGCATTTCGAAATGCGTTGGTTATATTCAATTTATTTATCAAAAAACAGCTACTAATAGCACCAAAAATAGAAATACTAGCCGTAGTAAGCTCGAACCCACAAAATCATACCCAAAAATCTAACTACCAATCAACCAAATATGTATGATCCGTGGTCGCCCGTTCACTATCTCACTAGTTTCCATAAAAAAAAACAACAATAAATCTATAACCAACGAATACTAAAATACACTATTTTACACTATAGTAGAAATTATGCCGAAAAAAATAACTAGACACAGGCCAGAAAATTCTCAAAATTCAAAATACTTAAATCCAAGTTCAAGTCGAAATATCAAAATTTCCAACTCACAATATTTAAAATAAAAGTTAACGTTAAAGTTAAAGTCAAAATATTTTCTTTTGTGTACACTATTTTACCCACAAAACTCACCAAAAATTCTCAACAACTGACAAAACAACCACCCCAAATTTTCTCAATATACTAAATGCCGAAGGCTGATTAAAAATTTGAAATACTGTCAAATTTTCCAACTCCCAGTTCAGTTTCCTTGGCGTAAACTTACACATAAATCAATAGTTTGCGAAACATGTTTATCTTTCGTAAATGTGATAACTAATGTTAACAAAGAGATTCCACTACTTAAAAGTTTAAAAACTATTAAATTTATTCCGCCAAAAAGTCTAATTGAGTGTGTTTACTAGATAATTTTACTTCCGTCCTCAATACCTTGCGAACTATAGTTCTTGTGGCAAACCGTGTAATATAATTTTTGTTCAACATATAGTTTCCATCAACTTTACCCGATATAAAATAAATAAAATATGGTTGTATATTTATTTTTTATTTATACAATAATCACATAGGCCATTATAACATTCGATGCATGATTGCAATCGGACATGGATGTGGGTCGTCATAATTAACAAAACATTCTAAAAAGTCTAAAAATTATAACATAGAAGAAAACTGTAAAGTGTAAAATGTAAAATGTAAAATGTAAAATGTAAAATGTAGGTGACAATACATAGGTACACAATATAATATAAACAACACATTACATACACAATATCAAAAGTATGCAATGGTCAAGCATTACAGTCATTAGTCAGAAACTCCTGTAGAGTACAGAAACCTTCATTTGTAAGGTAGGATTTTAGATTATAATACTTTTTTTGTAGTAAATTGTCATGCTAATTGCTTTACGAGATAAAATATATATATATCATTGCATAAAAAAAATAATACGCTTACTTTAAGTAGGCACTTTACTTATGACATTTTTGAATGACTAATTGTCAAAATTTTCAGCTGCAACATATATCAGTTATCAGTTATAAAAGATACCTTTTAGGTACAATTCGAAATATTTTTTTTTATTTGATCTTATTTGTAAGAGAAATTTGAGCCATTTTACTTAACGTCATTTTAAGGTGAAAATCTTGGAATTTAATGTTTATCTCAGATATACCTTTTAGGTACAATTCGATTTTTTTTTTTATTTGATCTTATTTGTAAGAGAAATTTGAGCCATTTTACTTAACGTCATTTTAAGGTGAAAATCTTGGAATTTAATGTTTATCTCAGAAAGTAAAAAATATAGGTATACACATCTCTGCAAAATATGTTTCAAATTAAACGAGGAAGCCAGAACTATAATAATATACAGGGTTTCCATTAAAAAAAACAAAAGCTGATGGCTATTTCTGGTAGAATGGGAAGTGATAGAAGGTTGAGAGTATTTTACCCGAGGAGAGCAGAATCAGCCATGTTTAGATAATTTTTTTCAAATATTTATCTTATCGGAAACCCTATAGACTTTTAATGGTCCATGAGCGTAAGGCACCCTGTATAAGCAATGATAATAATTCCAGATGATTTTTTTGATAAATGAAAAAAATCAATCATTTTATAAAATCCTAAAAATTCTGTTATATTTTAAGAAAAAAAATTTAATTTTCAAGCCTATTCAAAAAAATTGACAGGAAATACTATGATAACGAAAAAAACTTTTGTATAATATATCACTGAAATTGTTTCTACAATTCTAGTAGTAATAATAATAATTGAGAACGCAGATGAAAATATATGAAAAATGAAAAAAAATATATATATATAACTGTGTGAAATGCTATGAAAACCGCAAACTTTCTATTATATTTTAGGAAAAAATCAAGTCTCTTTTAAATAATTGCCAGGAAATACCATAAAATCACAAAACTTTTCTAAAATAATATTAATTTGTGTAGAAAATATGTTCTCCAAATAAGATTATATCTTCATATTATAGCTATTATTAATACGAATAATACTAATAATTATCAATCCCGTCGACTCGAGAACAAATGAAACGCTCTAGTTGGAGTGGCGCTGAAGTTTGCGATCCCGTGTGCAGTTAAACCAGGCGTGCATAGAGACGAGACCTCTGAGTACCCCAGCTCAATAGGAGACGAGAATCCTATTTTTTATTTCTTATTTTAGGTTTCATCACTTTATAATAACTTTTATCCTTAAACAGAGGCCTTTTGATGACCTTTGACTCCGAAAACGTGAGGCACCCTGTATATGTATATATTTTATATATTGCGTTGTCCTACTTCCGGTGCAGCACAGACACAATTTCCTGACGTAACTCAATCCGGGATGCAGATCCGGAATAATGCACCAGATTATACAGGAGCGCCATTATCGTGTGCTCCCCATAAACAAGCGAAATTGAGGGATCCATTAGCGGAGCAGAAGGGGCTCAAGCTACGTGATTACCACCATAAAGCAAATTGCTTATAGGAAATCAATTGCCGGGACGGATAAAGAGCGCATGGGGCGGATGATAATAAAAAAAAATGATGAAACGAAAGGGCGTCCAGAGAAAATGGATCTGGGAGTGAGCGGGATATTAAATATGATTGCAGTTGAGGTTGAGTACTCAAAAAGTGATCAATCCCTGTGTTACAGGCGGTATTAATCACGCGGGAATTCAATAAGCACGGGAACTCCAATAAATCCCGAGCGCAAACATTGCAAATTTCAATTAGAACAACAACCCACACACACGCACACATTAATAAAACTTATCATACTAATTGTGTCCGCGCTACGCGCTATAAATCCTATTGCAATTCGAATCAGTACGCGCGCACGTCGCTAATTAATAACGCGCAAAAACGGCGCGTAAATCAATGAATGGGTAATTAATGAGAGCCCGTTAAGCGTCGCTAATTTATTGACGGAGGATCCCGTCGCGTAATCAAGTAATCACCGGCGTATGCGTGTTTGTGCAAAGCGCAATTTCGGGTCCGACGTCGGGACGCCGCAGCCTCATTAATTATGCGTCTGGCTTAGTCATCAAAGGAGATGCACAACAAACGACCGAGGAGGTCCCTGGGGAGGCGAGGGCGCATCCCGATTATCAAAGTGATTGTGCGCTTGGAGGGAGAGTTTTGGACTCGAGCCAAGAAGGTTCATCGCAGAAATCACTACACTAATTTAGAGTTTTTGAAGCCAATTATACTTAAATACAAAAATATTTGATGAAAAATAAAACTTGTTAATTTTGTTTGATTATCATATACAGGGTCCGTCAGTTCACCTCCCGTCTTCTATAGCTCAGTTACTAATTGAGTTAGGATTTTGGTATTTTGCATACTTTACTTGCATTCTGGGGCGTATTTCAGGAACATATTTTTGATTATACAGGGCATCCCAAAAAAGTGTGACGTTATCATGATGTATATTTTTAGATTGCATGGTATATTTTTTGTTACTTATTTCGGTGCTCTTTATAGATGCCTACATACCCATAAAATTTTATTAAAATCGGTTCAGTGATATTAGCACAAAAAATAAAAACTGAACAAAATAAGTTTTGCACCATTGGTTAAGAAAATAAAATAAGGGATAAAAATAGTGCCTCGTTAATGAAACCATACAAGGTACTCATTAAATAAGGTCTGACAGTTACGTTAACCAAGTTTTATTGATACGCATTATACAGAGTGTTCAAAATTTAGTGTCAAACTTTTCAAACTTTAAAGCACTTTATTTTTCTTATTTTAAATTGGAACCCCAGTATATTTTTATGTAATTCCATGCGGAATTAAAAAAACAAACATGTTTCCTAATTGCAACTCTATCGCAATTCCTAACACACTATAAGTTATGTGCAGAAAACTCGCTTAATCAATAATTCCAATGGCCATTTTAATTAATCAGAATCGAAGGTGGATTTGAAAAACAATTTATTGACATTCAAGTTTAACAAAGTGACAAAAGCCAATGTTGACTGTAGTAATATAAAAGTTTAAAACTTTTTTACCTAAGATCCTTATACCCAAGATACCAGAATTATTTTTTGTCATGGACTACAACCGAGACGAATTGGTTGATATGATTTTCATATTAGGAGAATGTGAGAGGAACTCATTTTTGGCAAGTCGTGTTTATGCACGGCGTTATCCGGAACGACGACATCCAGACAAACGGAGCCTGCATAACTTATTAGAGAGGTTTATACAAACGAGAAATGTAAAGTATACAAAATCAGTTAGAAATATGCCAGTTCGATCTGAAGAAAATCAATTTACTATGCTATTATCAGTTACCGAAAATCCTTCCGTTAGTCAACGAGCAGTCGCTGCTGCCATGGATGTAAGCGAAATAAACGTTCGACGAATTTTAAGGGACAACCGTTTCCATGCCTATCATATCTAATATGAGCCCACCTTTCATAGAAATGGATTTGTGAATCGTCATAACTTCCATTACTACTACGACCACAATCCAAGAGATTTTAAGAAGGTTGATCATCAACACAGATGGGCAATTCATGTGGGAGGGGGGGGGGGGGGGATTATTGGTAAACATATTATAGGCCCTCACTTTTTTAACGAACATTTGAATTTCCCAACGTATTTGGATTTTTTGCAAAATCAATTGCCAAATTTATGTGAAAATTTACAAATAGACGTGAGGGATGCAATGTGGCTGCAACATGATGGACCTCCAGCACATTATTCATTCCAAGTCAGGGAATATCTCAACATTACCTTCCCCAATCGGTGGACTGGAAGAGGAGGCCTAAGTAAGTGGCCGCCCCAATCACCCGACTTAACTAAATTAGATTTCTTTTTGTGGGGCTACGTCAAGAAAACGATTATGAAGAACCTCCAACCAATCCAGAAAACATGCAGCAAAGAATCTTAAACGCATTTCCAAATATTACACCCCAACTTTTACGAAGAGTGGCAATGTTATTTCATACTCGTCTTCGATTGTGCCTTCAGGAGGGCGGAAGACATATCGAACATAAGTTCTAGCAATTAATTAATTTTATAAATGCACAGTTATGTTATGTTTTTATGAAATGTTATTACTAAAACTATTTTTTATACAAAACTTGATACTTTTACGATGTGTAATAGGTTTAGACGAAGATCTGTAAAACCTTTAATACTTTCGCGATATTAATTGTAACTATAAAACGTGTTATGTCAATAAATTGTTTTTCAAAGTCACCTTCGAGTTTTATTGATTAAAATGGCTATTGGAATAATAGATATATCGAGTTTTCTGCAAATATCTTTTAATGTGTTAGGAATTGCGATAGAGTTGTAATTAGGAAAAATGTTAGTCTTATAATTCCACATTGAATGACATAAAAATATACAGGGGCTCCAATTTCAAATAAGAAAAATAAAGTGCTTCAAAGTATGAAATGTTAGACACTAAATTTTGGACACTCTGTATAATGCATATAAAAAAAACTTGGTTGACGCAACTGTCAGACCTTATTTAATGAAAACCTTCTATGGTTTTATTTACAAGGCATATTTTTATCTCTTATTAATTTTCTTAACCAATGGTGCAAATCTGATTTTTTTCTGGTTTTATTTTTTTCTGCTAAAATCGCTGAACAGATTTTAATAAAATTTTACGGGTATGTAGGCATCCATAAAGGGCACCCAAATAAGCAACAAAAAATATACCATGCAATTTAAAAATATACATCATCATGATGTCACACTTTTATGGGACACCCTGTATAATGAAAAATAGTTTCCTGAAATACGCCCCAGAATGCAAGTAAAGTCTGCAAAATATCAAAGTCATAACTCAATTAGTAACTGAGCTATAGAAGACGGGATGTGAAATCACGGACCCTGTATAAGTCCATGAATGCGTCTAATACTATTACCGATCATTTTTGTGAGTGCATTTTTGCTTTCATCATCTCCCCGAATCGCAGACGAGGGAGAATGCAATCCCAAAAATGCACGAACAAAAATAATCTAGGGAATATTAGATGCATGAGTCGTGTTCGTATGAATATTGCTTGATTTTAAAAGAATGCTAATACATATTCAATTAGGCCCTTACATTTTAATAGGATGTATGTATAAAGCTATGAAATGCCACCAGCCTGGATATTTAGGCGACTAAGTCTTTTTCCTAGACCGGGTGATCGAAATAAACGTCCGAATAATTGATTTTATAGAAGTGCTTGTGTAACAGTGGCAGTGATGGTGACAACAAAGCGATAATTCGGTCTGGGCGCGAACTAGCAGTCACTTTGCTAGTGACCAAAAATGATCACTACATTGAAAGTTGATTGGTTGAAACTTCGAAATTCTAACATCATTGGCTTACAAATGACACGTGATAGAAGAGTATAATATTCACCACTATCACATTGGTGTAATTTAAATCAATTGATTTGAATCATAATTTAAATCTTATTTTTAAATAAATCTTTGTATTTGCACTGTGTGTGTATTCCAATAGGTGAACAATTAAAAATATAATGTAACAATAGACTAAACTAGCACAGTTTAAAGTAGATAATTGTAAGTAAGTAAAAACATGATTTTTATCATTTTTATGAATAATAATAGTAATAATAACACTCATCCTAATAGTTATATTCATAATAATAATAGTCCTATTGTTGCTACTTATTTATGTTTTATAGAATTGTTCACATTTGACATTACTAATTTTTATGGAGATATCATATAATCTTATTTCCAGAAATAATGTCTGGACAATTTTCGAAATTCTGACAACAGCACTGGCTTACAAATGACATGTGATAGAAGAGTGCAATATTCACATTGGTGTAATTTAAATAAATTGATTTGAATCATAATTTAAATCTTTTTTTAAAATGAATCTTTGTATTTGCGCTGTTTGTGTATTCCAATAGGTGAACAATTAAAAATGTAATGTAACTATGGAGTTAGCACAGTTTGAAGTAGATAATTGTAAGTAAGTAAAAACATGATTTTTATGATATTTATGAATAATAATAATAATAATCATAATAGCAATTCTCATTCTAATAGCAATATTCATTAAATAGTCCTATTGTTGCTACTTATTTATGTTTTATTGAATTGTTCACATTTGACATTACTAATTTTTATGGAGATATGTATCATATAATCTTATTTCCAGAAATAATATGTGCACAATTTCATTACTTATTATAGAAAATGGTCTTATGTATGATGTCTATATTTCCTCAATCTTTAGAATGGGCTTGAACTTAAACAAATTTCTGAAAATAATATTGATAATATATATTTTTTTGTAGTTACATATTATTTTATACATTGAACAATTATTGTTTAAATTGGGATAACAATATGTTTTTTCGATTATTTCTATTGAAATATTATCAATGTATTCATTATGGTATATTTGTTTATTGATTGTAAAAATAAATGTGTAACTGAAATGTGTAAAACTACATCGACGTGATTTTTTTAATCAAATTGACAACTTATTGAGACTGGTTACTCCTGAAATGAACGTCAGCATAATTTAATTTTGAAAAATATATTTTGTTTTTGGAAACATATTGACATAAATATATGTTTGTTACACCTTTAGATTGTATTTGTTTTATGCTTTAAAACAAGGTATCACAACGTAGGGCTGTAATTTAAAATTTGTGATAAAAGTGAGAGTCACTTGGGGGAGGGTATAACATTTTATATTGAATTAACATACTTTTTAACATCTGCCTCGAAAACTGGTTAGACTTGTTCTTTTGTTTCATTAAAAAGAACTTAGATTTGTTCACTATAAATTCTTTTGGAATATTTCTTATTTATTTTCTTTCCAAAACGAATCGACACTTTTTTGTTGCACCACTAGATTAGGTATTTTTTAAGCTTTAAAATGAGGTATGGCAAAGTGGGGGTGTCATTTGAAATTTCACCCCCAAGTGGGCGTGGCTAGGGAGGAGGGGATGACACTTAAAATTTATTTGACATTGTTTTTAATCTTCCCCCTCCAAAAGTCAATCGACGTGTTTATTTTTTATTTTTATGAAGTTAGCTTGCATTCAAAAGTTATTGAGACTGGCTAGTTTTGAAATGTACACCCTGTATAATTTAATATACTTGTTATACAAAAGTTTTTGATTTTTATATTAAGTATTTCCTGGAATATTCACTCATATACAGGGTGGCCCACCTATCCTCGCTCGGACCATTCCTGCTAGACTAATGAAATTTGAGGAAAAAATCTGATTGGAAGATATTGGACACATGATGTGCTACTTTTTAAAATTATTTTCGAGTGTACACAGTATACCATAAATCAGGGACACAAAATTTGGTCTCTTTTTTAAATTGATCACCCTGTATATTCTTTCATTTTTACATCCTGCTTTGTGTGCTTAATATCTCTGCTTAATCTGCTTAATATAACACCACTTGTTATATACCCCTGGGAAAATAACTCAAAACAGTGACAATATAACATTGCGGTTTCAATAGTTACGCATGTATCAATAAGTGACAATACTGATTATTTTTTTTTGCGTTTTTCAGCGTCACAATTTGACGTATTACACCAGCAACCTTGTGATTAATAACTTACAAAAAATCGATAATCCAGGGTTATTGATTTGGTGCTCCGCTTCCTATGAGCTTGTAGATTTCCATGGTTACAGGATCTAACAGTACCATAACAAAGTAATTTTATAAAGTTAGCAAAATGAGTTCCGACAAAATATTTGGAAACCAGAGCTTACAAGAGATCCAAAAGAATATTGTGAGTACTACACCTTACAACACTATTAAATCCAAAACATACAAGCAGCAAACTAATAAGATGCCAGGTCATAGCACTGCTGAATCCGTCAAACTGTATTTGCAATTGTCAAAGTGACACCATAAAAAAAACTGTAACCAATTTAAGAAACGAGAGTAATCATGCAACTACATCTTTGTCAAATTAATATGCGACTTTTGATAATTATACCAATTGTACATTTAACTTTAATAATATTTATCAAAACAAATAATTCATTGCCTTATGTTATCATAAATAGTTTCATGAAATAATCTAATCGAATACCTATTATGCATTAAATAGTATCACAAATTTGCACTATTTTTCCAAGTGTGGATTTGAAGATTTCCAACATTTACTGGAATCGTCGGAAATCTTCAAATCCACACTTTCAAAGGACGGTCATTTACTTAATGATCAGACAGATCTTATATTCTCTCCCCTCTTTAATTGTTATAAAATTTAGGGTATATATTGTGTTTCATTCTCAATTTTTGTACTTAGTTTGACAATGACTATAAAGTAGTCGAAACTGCAGTAACTAAATTATTTTTGTAAAATAAATGTGTTAGTGGAAGCAACAAAGTAAAATTGTTTTATTTAATTCATTTACCATGTTCCACAAAGTAACGGCTACCAGTATACAGTGGTATTATATAGTAGAATAGTAAAGGACTCTGCAGTCCATTTGGAGTATTTTCATCGCAACTTTGAACAATATTCCTTAATTCTTCAGATGTTAAAGGTGCACGAGATATTTTTCTCTTTTCCGGCATGACTTGTAATTGTCTTCTCTTCGCATTTTTCGCATTTCTAGCAGCTTGGAATGTTATATCTTTAAATGGATCAAATCGTCGGTTGTATCCATTATAATATTTTCCTTGGAGTGATTTGGCTGTATTATTCCAAATCGTTTTAACAACGATCTGCTTATATTCACTTCCATCAGATTTCCGTATATTGTATGCCCATTCGGTAAGGATGTCGGCAAGTTTTTCATCAGACGTGTTTTCTTCGAGGCAGTGATTTTTTTCGTTGCAAAATTCCGTGAACTGTTTCCACACGTACTTTTTGGAGCGCACTGTATTTTGCGGCGTTTGTCCTTTTACTTTATTTTTTATTTCGTCCAAATTAAACTTTGCAAAATAGTTGTTTGGATTTATTTTTGCTGCTCGTAAACTTTGACGTGTCTACACTAATCGCGAAACTTGGTGTTTCATAGTCTTGAAAACAAGATCACAGCTACCTCATACTTGAATATTGATATTGAATAAAATTACCAATGACAAACCGAAATACCAAAACATAGACATGGGCGTTTGAGAAATCAAGAACCGAAATACAAAATTGAAAACATATAGTTTTCAATTATGAATACACACATTTGAACAATTAAAAACGTGTATTTTACATTGAATTAAATAATCTCGCTAAATACCACTTGTTCTTAAAAATTACCGATAAGTAACCTTTCATTTTATGAAAGCTTGTGGTTAATAATTGGAACGAGACTGAACGAGTGGAATATAGACTGGAAACTCAACTTTAACTGCCAAATGAGAACCCATAGGTGCTTCACCGGATTCATGTAGCCGAGGTTAAGACCTTCCAAATAAAATTGGTAAATAGCACAACAGGTGGATTACAGCGCTAATAAGGGGGGAACAGGGTGAAATCGCAGAAGCAACCAAAAACATTTTTTTAAATGAAAATTTAGTTCGTTATTGTTTTATTTTGAAGGTCTGGCCTCGTCTACCCGAATCTGGTTAAATACTTAAGGTTTCCCATTTGAATTTATAAAGTTGACCTTCACCTAGCAACTCAAGTTTTATTACCAGGCCAAAAATGGCGACTTCTAATTGAAATAAAAAATCCAAAATAAGTACACATGTTTAGATATTGATGAAGCCCAATCTGACGACAAAAAAATAATTTTAACCATCAGGTAGTTTATACGTTATTTCACAAAGAATTCGTAATTTTATTTATATAGTTTTTGTCAGAACATACTTTAATGCTATTCCAAACATTCCAGTGTAATCGAAGTCCAAAAAATTGCACCAATTATTGAATTATATGAATTTTGATATTGCAACAGTAAGATTTATTACTAAATAGTAGAATATGACGGGTGCTACCAGTAATAGTCCCTATAATGGATTTTATGGGTTTTATGACCATGACGGGCCTGCAAGGTCCGTTCAACCCACGGGCTCCTGGCGGAATCATAAAATGTCAAAAAACGTTCCAACCGCATTGGCGGGGTCAATGCTTTGTAGGGCTTTTGACTTACAAAATCATAAATCATACCGAGGAAAGTTGGTCAGTAATGTAAAAAATGCTTTTATTTGAAATCTAATTGTTTTCGTTAATTTTTGATTTCTTAAATTGGTTCTATGAATAAAATAAAACAGTTTAGGGCAAAAATAACGATAGAGAATTTTTCCCGAAAAGAGTTTTTTTAAATTTTATAACCGTCTATATAATTATATCGAAAAAGTCAAACTACCTTTCCGTAGATTAGTATCAGACCTATATAAATACAAATTTTCATATTTTTATTTAAAACCCATGGTAATAAAACTTGAATCACCCGGTATACCTAATTCCGTTGCATATTTTTCCTATGGCATTTCACTGAATTATCTTTACTTTATAAGAATTGCTTGAATGTTAATAAAATTATATTTAACATTTGTAAAATTGTCCTCAATGTTTGTAAAATTGTCTTCTATTTTAATCAAATTTCTAAAGTCTTCCAGAACAGTGGCTCTAAAACTGCGGATTATAACCCATCAATGCAAAGCTTTTCATTTTGCACAGAAAAAAACATGATTAATAATAATAATAAAAAATAATAATAAAATATTCAATGTATTTTGATTCGCAGACTGTTACAATGTCGAGATTGGGGATGGGGATAAATTATATAAACCTCTTACCCTAATTGGTATTAATTTGCTAATTAATAATAATAATTTGGTATTAGCTATACTATGGTCATTATAGTGATTTATTATCTAATTACTATTTCATCTTTGCAGCTGCATAGCTCGTGAAGTTTGATCCGTGAATTCCTTGATGGAGTAATACGGTGTCTCCGTAAAGAATATTCTTGTTGCCTTTTTGAGAAGGCATTAGAAAGATGAAAGAGATAAGTCTTGGCTACAAAGAGTTCAAGGAGCTCTTTTCTAAAGCAGAAGTTAATTTAAAAATAATTTCGTATTATAAACTCAATTTGCATAAAAACCTTATATGTTTTCTGGCTTAGAGTTTCTAAAATATTGCACATATTATTATTGATTATTATGGAAATTCTTAGAACTTTTATAAAAGTTTAATTATAGAAGAGAATTTATAATATAATATTTATAATAATATAAAACGAACTTATCTTCGTTTTTATAGAATCATCACCAATATGTATGGACTATGGAATTTATCTTATAAAATTGACTTTATTTTTATAGATTTCTTTAATGTTTTATCGAACTGACACCATGTTTAATCATATTTAATATTCATATTTAATAGTGATCAATGTGTATAAAATATCTTTGAGAATTTACATCATATTTAAATAATCCATTTTAATGTTTATCCAACTTTTATATCCATGCAAACTAATCCACCCCATTATACAACTTTGGAACATAATCTTTGTTCAAGGTAATTTAAAGTATTTTTATATAATGGAAACTTTTTCTTTATTTATAAAATATCTGCGAAATTTTCTGGAAATTTTATTTTCCTATATTTCCTGAATTCTTCTAGAAGAATGGAAACTCGTGTTTCCTTGTGATCCCTATTGAGGCAGTTGAGAAAAGATGAAAAGCTTGTCTTATTATATTGTATGTAATGAATTTTGGGCAACAATGTTTTCATGTATATCGACGATTTTAATTAGGCAATCGATCTATCATCCTCAGTGCTCATGATAATAATATAGTCAATTAGAACTTACAAACAAGTCCTTCACTTCTCACATCTCAATACACTGTCGAATACATCCGCCATGTTGGGGTGAGTTGGCCGGTCATCGCCTGGAGCCGTCGCTAATGACCCCGATAATGTTTTAAGGCGTTTTCCTTGTTCCCGCGCCCTCCTTAACTTGCCACTCCAGACCCCGATCCTCGGGATCAACGGGATGAACGGCGGTCCATGTTCGGTCCGCTGAACTTTCCGAGTTGCGACCGAGGGAAAATTCAACGGGAAAAACGGCGAGAAGTTAAATGCCGGGGTTTTCCCCCTCTGCTTATCCCCGGAGGGCTGTCAATAAGGGAATTTATATTACTCGCGCCCGCTGGTTTGTCGGCCGCCGAGATGTTTCCGGGTTAATATTGAATTTTTCTTATTTGCAGGAAAACGGGATACTTTGCAATAAAGTAAATGCCAGAGAAAAGTACTTTAGAAAACCGTATCAGAAGTAAAGAAGTATTTGTTAGTGTATTTCAAATACAGAAAATTGAGATAAATCCAGATTTTCCGAGAGACCTACTTGGCGAAAAAGTTTAACAATAATAAAAATAACCAAATCACATATTTAGCAGCAAACAAAATTTATTTACTCACTCAAAATAATAAATAAATCCTGGCTCAGCTGGGTCATAAGTCTAACAAATAACCAATTCTGCAGCAACTTTTTGCTTGGTCGCTCAAAAAATATATATAGTCACTCAGAGCCTTATTGCCGGATAACCTTCGAGATTTTAGATAAACTCTGAAGTAACAACTTGCATAAATCGGAAACCGATTTGAGAAAAGCCGGCCACAACACTGCCCATTTCCACTCCTCGTGTGTTCCAGGCGCCCATAAAAAAGCTAACTTCCGAATTTCAAGGAGTGAAATATGGGAGGGGGGGGGGGGGGAAGTCGATAAAGTTTAATGCCTTATATAAAAGAAGTTTTCTCTATGCAATTACGTTTTACGTTTATGCGTTCCGGCATTATTCGCCCAGAGAAGGGGAAGCTCACAGGAAAGGATGTTGAGACGTTGGTGATAGTAATGGTAATAAATTGAACATTCGTTGATAAATTTAACAAAATGAGTAATGGGTCGTAGCAGTAATTCAATAACCACATTACAAAAATGTATTGGAAAATTGTAATTCTTATTTATACATATTAAAAATCATGATTTTTTAATTTTTTTAATATGTAAAATATAATAATATCAGATATGGCGATATTAGACTATAGGATGTTTATAAAGAGTAAATTGTATGAATTATGAAATTAAACAAAAATAAATACGAAAGAAACGTGGCAATATATGACAATCAATTAAGACAAATGTGATTATGTCTGATCGTGTATGATAATACATGATCAATATGATTATAGATACAACAATTGCCAACGACTAGTCAACAGAAATGGATTCCGTTTTAATATCCTGTACAATCTGTCAAAAATTATCGGTCTATATTTTTGTGTCCTGTATTTCCTGACGTGAATTGATATGCGACGAATACGCAACCGGATCGCTCATCAATTACCGTCGGCCGCACTCAGAACCGCCACAAAAGAGATCTTAATCCGAGGGGTCCGGTAAACTGTAAACCGGCCTATGAATAATTGCGCCTCTAAAGGTTGACCCAGAAACGTGTTTATTTACGTGCGAAGAGGCGGCGGGCGCGTGTGCTCTCCCGGCGGAGCGGGGACAGGTTAGGTTAGTATTCATAAATTACGCCACCCCCGCGCTTTATAAATCGACCTCGCGCGATAATTAATTACGATTCGGCGCCGCCTCGATGGACGTAATTGATGGCGGAGGCGCCGGGCACATCTCCTCTTACCTAATTATTCCGGCACGCACACGTGAAATATTAACCGGCTCGAATTGTAGGCTGTATAGTCAGAGCGATGGCGGTAATTTTTTTAAATTATTATTAATTTAATATGAAGTTTATTTTATGGCAGAATTATTGAGGTATTTTTTTTTTAATAAATCATTAAAATAATGAAATAAATTATTACTAAATAATGTTCGAATACATCACGACAAAAGACAAACACAAAAAGAAACAGAGGAGTAAACTTTCTCAAAAATTTAAATTGTGTACTTAGCCAATAATGAATGTTGGTAATGTTGGGTTATGTTAGGTTAAGGCGGCAATCTTTGAAATTTTGACACAATATCAACATTTTGCAATAATGACTCCAATTTTAACAATAAACGGTGAAATGATAATTGCAATGGCAATAATATGACAATTTAATATTATAAATTAAACACTGGATTTTAAGGTTTTCTGCCTTCATCTAATGTCGATCCTCCTAAGCTAGAACACACAGTGGTGAATAACTTTAGAATAATTCTCACTATAAACGAGTTTCTCTTGGACTGGCTCATATGATATACGGTAGGGCTATCAATCTTTCTACAATATCAATAATAACATTTCGAGAATAATAATTGTAAATTTGACGGAATACATAGAATTTTCACCGAATAATTTAATAATAAAATTATTAACATTTTATTCAAATACAATATATAATATTCAAATATAATATTAGTCAAAATTTCTAATTGCTGTCAATATTGTCATGATTATGGTCAACACTTCTATTATTACTATTACCTGGACCATTTTAATTTTAATTCTAAAAATTTCTAGTTTACCTTCAGAAATTCAATGAAAATTTTTGAGAAAAAAAACATTTGAGTCATTTATGTAATTTTTTTTTTATTTTCTCGATATTGCTACAATAATTCTTTCAACATTTAAATATGTGCGTTAATATTTTAATGACTTGTCAAAATTTAAATATTCTGGCGAAATGTTAAAAGCACTTAGAACGAATCACACGACGTACCAAACGGACCATTCCATTCAAAACACTATACGAATCATACAATGACTGACATATCTCATTTTCACCTTCATATACACACTTTACACTTTACACTTCCATCATAGCTGATGTTTTTTTTTGTTTTGTTTTAATTTGTTTTATTCGTATTAAATTAAAATATCTGTTTTAATTTAATATCTTTAATTTAATTTAATTGTAAATTTTAATATTGATACATCAATCTACATTTAAAAAAAAAACTATCACTGTAAGAGCAGACCTCTGGTCGATAGCAAATATAGATTGTAACTACTACTGTTAAAAGCAATCGTTACAATTTTCTCAGTAATGATTGAAATTTTATCAGTAATCAATGCAATATTGGAAAATTTATTATAAAAAAACAAATCAATATTCTGTCAAAATTTTACGTATGCTGACATACTTCAAAATATACACAGAGGTACTTACACATATCAAATTTAATTTATTTTATTTACATATCAAGATCTCGTGTCACTATTTTAAACAAACATTCGTCGTATAGAATAATGACGTTTTGACTGAAATTTTCACGAAACGTTAAAAGCAATCATTAGAATTTTCTCAGTAATGATTGACATTTTGACAGTAATCATCGCAATATTGGAAAATTTATTATAAAAAACCAAATCACTATACTGTCAAAATTTTACATATGCTGTCACACTTCAAAATATACACAAAGATAACTTACACGTATCAAATTTTATTTATTTTATTTATATATCAAGGATTCCTGTCACTATTTTAAACAAACATTCTTCGTATAGAATAATGACATTTTGACTGAAAATTTCACGACATACATAGAATTTTGACAGATAATGTAATAATAAAATGATTGTTAAAATTTTGATCATTACTGTTCATATTTTAATGGCTACTGTTACTATTTCAAAAATTTAAGCCGAAAAGTTAAAATTTTACTGTGAAATTTCGATGATTATTGTCAAATTCCATGGTTTAATGTTAACATTGCAGCCACTGCTGTCAAAACTTAAACTTTTCGATATATATTGCCATAATTACTGTTAAAATGTCAATTGTGATTCGGCTTCAATTTTACATTAAGAATTTAATTTAATGTAATAATGTAATTTTGACAGAATACATAGAACTATTACAGATTAATTTCATAATAAAATTGTCCAAATTTGATTGACTACTGACAAAAAGTTGAATGTTCTTTCAATATTTCAATTATAACTATCAAAGTTTCTCTTATTGCTATTACAGTTGTAATTATGATTCAGAAAGTTTAAACTTTATCTTTAGAATTTTAATGATTATTGTCAAAATTTCATTAATGTAAAAATTGTAATTAATGGCTCAATATTGCTATCAATACAGGGTGTCTTACGCAAGTCGTTGGTTAAATATTTATGGGGTTACAGGTGAAAAAAAAATGAAAATAATCATGCAAACGTCACTTCCGCTTATTTATTTTTATCATTTATTTAAATAACCACGCTTATTTTCCGGGTTATTTTGTTTAGCAAATATTTCTTTTGCTAATTTAAATGGATGATGGATCCATCATTACAACAATTCGTATGTGTTGACACCCCAATAGTACTATTTCAAAAGTTCAATTATTTACAGGTACACCCCAAAACTTCACAATTCACCTTTTTTAATAAAATAACATACCCTCGGTATGGGTACATAAATAAATTGGTTAGTTGACCCAGAGCGACGAATCTAACTTCACGGTAGCATTATAAGTTAGAATCGACACAAATATAAGTAAAAAGTGTATTATTCGAGGTTCGAGGTATAGTGAATAAAGTTAAATAAAACATACATTTCTGAATGAGTGATTACCAAATATAATATTACGAATAAGTACATTTTATTAAATACTCGGTGACGCTTAAATGCGCCATAGTGGGAAAGATAAAATGAACTTAATAATTCATATTTTACTTCGAAAGAGTAAATTTTATTAAATGCTCGGTGAGGCTTTAATGCACTCTAGTGGGAAAGATAAAATGATCTTAATAAAATTATTATCAATTAAAATAATTAATGGTTGAAATGTCATTAACATGATTTTTTATAGAAAATTAACAAGAATGATACTCTTCAAGGCATAAGTATGAAATATTAAAAGTATAATTTCCTCTTGGCCAACAGAGTAGAAAATATAATATTTAATCATGAGTAATGAAGTTCATGGAGTGAATGAATAGATAAATCAAATTCAGATAAATAATAAATAGTCGTAAATTCATAATTATTGTTAACAAAACTATTTCAAAATCCTTTAAAGTGAATAAATTGCACTTAATCCATATTTCTGTGTCTTTATTTAATTAATGTTATTGTTACTAGCATACACATTACTTCTAAAAGAATTTGATAATAAAATAAGTTGAGAGTAATGATTTTAAATCAAATACAACGTAAAGAATTACTACATTATAAGATCACATAAAATAATATAAAAGAAATGAATCATGAGCCCAACAAATGTCATATATTATAATAATTTATGACCATGAGTTAATTAATCTAATTAATCAAATAATTTGATATTCGAAACCTTATAACATTTTCCACGACTCAGCCAGCGTATTTCTGTATATAATTATAACAATCAACACTAAACTTCTCTCAACTACGAAATGAAATTTTGATGACTCAAACTGCGATTGCCTGCTCTAACGACGTTAAGCATCTTAGTTACAGTTACCATAATATCTTCGAAATTTAAACTTTTACTGCACATCGATTTTTGATGAATGATGCATGTATTTCTGGACTTCAAATTACATCTTTCCTGAGTAACCCAAGTAAGTCAACGTTTTTTCCAGTCATATTTTTTGCTCCATCTGTAGTAACACATGGCATGGTTTCAAAAACTCAACATTTTTCTATCGTATTTTTAAATGCATTAAATCCGTCGCTACCGTCGGCAGTTCCTTGTAAAGAGCAAACCTCTAATAGTTCCTCGTATATTTCAAATTTATGTGTTACAACTCTTACGAATATTAATAGTTGACTCACATCTATTATGTCTGAACTTTAATTAACTACCATTGAAAAATATGTGCATTTTTGCATCACATCCTGCAATTTTCGAAGAATCCTCATTTATATCACCAATACGGGTTACGATTTGTCAGGAAAGCGATGATGTTTCAAATTGATTTGCAATCCGATTTTCATTAAGCGATTTTACCATCTTGACAGCGTTTAATTTTTCTCAAACTCGCCATCACTTAACGGTTGTTGAAAACTTGTACATGTACATTAGGGTGGCCCTTAATTTTCGACCATGATTTTTTTTAGCGGCTCCTCCTAAAATCGTTCCATCTGGCGAATAATTAGTCTGTGCAAAGTTTGAGCCCAATTAGATAATGATAAAACGTGCCGTTTTATGATTTTATTTTCGAATTTTGAGCTACATTTAAAAAAATTGTATTTATTCTAGAAATGCGATTTTATACTTGGAATAAAAGTAATAATATTATATACATAATATAATTATATATATAATTATAATATGTATATTGTATACAAGTATATACAGTGAGTTTTTTATTCGGCTGAACATGGGCATAAAATTGCCATGTTCATTTTAATAATAAACAAGTCATATCATTATTGAGATAGGCAGCCAAATTGTCATGAAATGACAGATCAGATGTTTCTTATTTTCTCATTAAATTTTATTTCGAAACAAGGTTAGGTCATTAATCTATGGTACATGAGTGTGAAAACAGTGTTTAAGCTCTTCAGCATAAAGTAAAATAACAACAAGATTCATGAAGAAAGTGCTGGGGTTAGTTATGGATGCAACAAACACCTGCGCCTTCCATGCAGTCACTGTGAGAACGATGATAACAAATTACAAAGAATGTTAAAAGTACTCAAACTTATAGCAGAGAGAAGAAAGAAAATTACAAAATATGTTCAAAATGACCACCTTCACGTTCTAGACAATACGCAAGACGATTGTAAAATTCTTGCACGGTATTGCTTAAATAAATTGGATTTATTTCATTGCCGGCAGTGCGTATTCGTTGTTTTAATTCTTCTACGTTCTGAATTTGTACGCTATTGTACACTTTTGATTTTAGGTAACCCCAAAGAAAAAAATCATTTGGGGATAAATCCGGCGAACGAGGGGGCCACGCGATAGGTCCAAATCTCCCTATCCAGCGATTCTCAAAAGTTTCATTGAGATAACGTCTGACTTCCACCGTGGAATGGGGTGGAGCTCCATCAATCTGAAACCACGGGTTCTCAATATTTAAATTTTGAACTTGTGGTACAATTTGTGTTCGAAGAAGTTCCAAAAATTTTGCGGAATTTAGATTCCCTTCAATAAAAAAGGGACCAATAAGGACATTGTCAATAATTCCAACCCACACATTAACTCTAGCATTGTACTGTGTGTGGGGAAGATTTTGTACGTGCTGGTTCGTACGTGACCAATACCTGTTGGAGAACAAAATAATAGGATAAGGAGAATGGATACGTATGTATTTAATACAAACCGATAATTCTGGGAATTTACTGTCCCATTCAAAGAAAATGAGGATTCGTCTGTGAAAACTATTTTCTGTAAAATGTTTCCATCTTCATTTATTAAGTTGAATAAGGTTTCACAAAAATCTGTTCGTTTAATTTTGTCACTTTCAAAAAGCTGCTGATGATTTCCAAATTTGTAAGCTTTATATTTATACTTTCTTAGTGTTTTATGCACAGAAGTGTATGAAATGCCAAACTCTCTTGCTATGAATCGTAAAGATGAAATTGGATTTTCTTCAGCGTAGCATAAAATGTTAAGTTCTTTTTCTTCTGTAAGGACGGGGCACGTTTTTGTCCTCTTCTTATGTGAATTTACTACACATCCTTCGCTATTAAAGGCTATAATTGTATTGTGGATGGTTCCAATAGAGGGGATAGGTCGGTCAGGATAATTGGCTGAAAATAAATCACGGACTTGTCTCAAACTGTTATTTTGGTTGTACCACAGCAGAATCGAAATCTTTTCTTCTTTAGAATACATAATAATGCAAACTATTGGAACTTTTCAAAACAAATTTGGTTATAAATGACATCAGATGTCAGAACATTTGAATTTCATGACAATTTGGTTGCCTAGCTCAATAATGATATGACTTGTTTATTATTAAAATGAACATGGCAATTTTATGCCCATGTTCAGCCGAATAAAAAACTCACTGTACGTTATGAATGTAAAATAATATAATATAATAAACTAATGATAACATTAATATTGTCTATTTAATAGTGTTTGTTTTCTACTATCAGGAAATCAACAGTGATAGTCGCTTACAACTTGCAAAACAAATTGTTTTTAATCTTCATTATTTGTTAAAATCTTATTAAAATCTTCAATAAGTTTTATTCCTCTTTCTGCCGTATCATTTACTACTCGTAACTTTGTCACAAGTACCATTGCTTCATTATAATAATAGTTTTCACCCCATGAAATGGATGTTAATGAATCTTGTCGGAGAAAATCTCACTCCAAACGATTGAAACTAAAAATAAAATTGACGCCTGCACCCCGAAACTATGTACCATTAAATGGGTAATTTCTTTCGCTTTATTACCAAGCCAGATTTTTTCAAGAGATGTTTGATTTAAATTTATATTAAATATAATGTTTAAATTCTTGTAAAATAATAGTAAAATATTAAAATAATTTGAAATCATTGATACGTTAAATTGTATGAGGAAGTGGTTACTTCTTGGTGAAACATTTTGATTAGGTTGATAAAGCATCCACTGGGATTGCTGACCATTGTATCATATATAACCATTATGTACGTAAGGAAGGATTATCGCTGCTCCATAGCGGCAGCAAAGGACGAAGATTAGGTCTAATGGAAATGCTCGAAATCAAAAAAGCTACAGGGATAATTGTTAACGACCAGTGTGCTTTGAAAACATGACAATATTTAACAGCATCCTGGAATGCCGTGTAATGAATGAACGAGCAATCCCACCAGCATTATCAATTAAGCGCGTTTAGTATTAAAGTTACACAATATGAATTTGTATTCAGTTTATCTCTCTTGAGAATGGCAGCAGTGCCCACGGGCCGCCAGTTGGCCAGGCCTGATCTAATAGTTACAATAATAAGGATATAAGATAATATGACCAGTACATTCTTTCTCTTGTCAACTTTAGCATGTTTTGAAATTTGCATACCTGTATTATTAGGTTCTGCATAAAAATATCTAGTTATTGAAATTGTATTTGTGTGTTTATTTTTTTTTTTCTGGTTTCTGCTCTGGAAACTATCTAGAAATTATAAACGAAGACACACAACAAATCAACCAATTACTAACGTAAACATGTTTTCTCGTCTGCGTCTCTTTGATTAACAAAGTAATTGAAAACTGCACTGGCAATTCGCTTCTTGCAACATATCGAGCCGCGAAGTCTGCAAGCCTGCAATTACTGGGACCTCGCAATCTGCGCCGATCTAATTGCGCGGATGATATATGCCCGAGGATAGATACAAATGAGGGGAAGATGCGAATAAATTTGCCAGCCGCCTGCCCGGATTAAGGACGGCGGGCGCCGATTAGGCGGCTGTGATTTATCGGGGGTGGCCGGGGATGCCCTACCGCCCCCACGGTTCCTCTCCGACTGGGCGCATAATTAACTCGAGACGGGTTAATCACTTGCGACAAAAAGGAAATTCAATTTCGGGGGATTATCGCACATAATGACTGGCACTTTTGATTCATCAAATTTTTAAGAGGATTTCTACAGCAAATTGATCTGTCCCTGCAAAATCTGTAAAATAATTTGGTCTGAATTTATTAAAAAAATCACATTAAAGAGTGCAGAAAATATATTCTAAACTAAACAAATAAATAAACAACTCACATGGGGTCGCAAGCAAAATAAAGATTGTTTATATAAATATATTTGTTCTATTTTCTGATTGTGCATATTTTGTATGCTTGCACTCAGTGATTTAAAAAAGTAAAATATTTTCTCGTCCTATATAATCCGCCACCCTCGCTGTTCTATTTTCTGTATGTTTATCTCGAGTGGCATAGCAACACCGGAGAAAAACACTCCCCGTTCTTTAAGGGTTGTTTTGTCTCTCTTATCGCCGTGTTGCGACACGATGTCATCACTGCTTATGAAGCTAGACGGTCTCGGATTGCAGTATTTCACCTATTCGCGTGACACATGTGAACACCCGAATGCACAGCACGTTCTCCATGATAGTAATAATTCCCACTCACCAAGTCTGTTTACGTATATATTTACTCCTGGAATATTCTACCCGAAAACTCTACCCATATACTAAAACAATTTTATGAAGATATTACTATTAATTATATTCGAATCTTGACATCAATGATAATGGCTTAAATACATTTCTTTTAAATTATCATAACCCCCAAATAATATGGTATCGTTGAATTTCTCTTCGAATTACTTTTACGAAAATGCATAAATATGGGTGTCCACTTTGACATTCTGAAGTTGGTGTAATTTTTTCCGGAAATGAAGTTCCTGAAAATAAATCTAAGTATGAAGTGCATCATTTTAAACCATTTAAACCCACCAAATTTCACGTTTCCCTACTACTAACAGTTTACGAGATATCGACTGTCTACTACCTCGTGGGACACCCTGTATAGGTATAGATATTAATGGTTAAAACAACGTACAATACCATTACAATTAATTAGAATAGTCCAGATCGTATCTTTAAACCTAGTAAGATGTGACTACTGTTAAATTAGCATTAATCATTTTTAACCATTTAAATATACCAAATTTCACGTTTGCCTACTACTAACCGTTTACGAGATATCGCCTGTCTACTAGCTCGTGAGACACCCTATACAGGTATAGATATTAATAGTTAAAACAACGTACAATACCATTACAATTAATTAGAACAATCCAGATCGTATCTTTAAAGCTAGTAAGATGGGACTGCTGTTAAATTAGCATTCCGATCCTGCACGGAGTAATTGGGGCAGGGGCGGGGTGTTTTGCGAGGGGGATAATAGCGAAACCATGCAGGGACTAATAAATGGGGCACAGAATACGCGCAATATGAATTAAATTATAAGGCAACACTCGAGTTTTAATTAACTAATTGATTTAGGTCCGAAATTAAAAATTAGCGGCTTGCGGCACTCAAACTGCGAAATTAATGCGGGTCAAAACTTTGCAATTATATAAATAAATAAAATTACTCGCCTAAATGAAAATTATTTGTTCGGCCGTCGGGCAAGTAATAACAATTACAGAGGAGTGCTGCTCAATGGGGGTGTGACTCGAGTTGAAATCCGAGAAACAACTGGTATTTACTGCTACTCTTCCATGCCAACGCATTGAGCAACTAATGAGAGTGCCCCAAAGAAGGTTTGCCCAAACTTGGATGACACCGATAGTTAATATGTACCTGCATTGCGTTAATGTAAGAACAAACAATACACACAACGCCAATGCTTGCTGGAAACTCAATAACTTATCAAACTGAATTTGGCACTCGACGAACAAACTGTTCTCCATATGTTTACAGTCCATTATCAAAAACTTCCAAGAAACGCTAGATCAATTCAAAATATTTTTTCTAATAAATGGAGAAAATTGTGTAAAAATTAAGGGAAATTCCAAATTGTATTGACTATATAACTCATAGTTAAATTTACCAATCACAATATTGAATTTTCCTTAGTTACTTCGTATTACAGCGCTTATTACTAATTACCTGGTTGTCATGGGGCGTGTTTCGAATATATCGTTAGTTTGCGTATTTAGATGAGGTGTTAATAAATATCACGTTGCCGTGAATCATAATATTTTTACACAATAGTCAAAATGACATAATATTTCTTGCTTTCAGTATATAATAAGCGGTCAATATGAACCGATTTGGATCTGATAAGATTTATAAAATCGAAGAATCCATCACATCCACAAAACCCATTAATACAGTGCGAACAGAATGTTATCTTATAAGACAATTTGATCACTTCTGTTCAGAAAGAAATTATGATATAAAAGATGAAAAGTCGGATGAAGAATTATGTAAAATTTGGAAGAATGGACTTACAACATGCGAAAAGTTAATGGTGAAGATTATAAAGAAGGAGTATTGAAAACACTCTGGAATCTCACAGCTAAGCATATTCAACTTACTTATTATAATAAATTCAAAAGATATATAGATTCTTTTAAAAGCGTTATATTTCAAAAAGCAAGAGATGCTCGCAATTCAAAGAAGAAAATTTTACTACGCAATTTGAAAAAAGAAAAAGGCAGTTCGTCTTCTTTAACCCATGAACAACAAACAAGAATTATAAATTCTTTCAATGGAAAACACCCGATGGTCTACAGCAAAAGTTTTACCATATTGCGTCTGTTGAACTTGAGTGGAGAGGAGAAGAAGTAAGTGCTTGCTTGACAGAATATTTCAAAGAAGAAATAAACAATTACGGTTTGCCAACAGGTCGGATGGAATACAACACAATTTTCTCCAAAACAGCACAAGGAGGTGATAAGAAACTCGCAGATAGTAAATGGATTACCCCAAATTCAAACAATATAGACATGTGCCCCGTTCGACTTGTAAAGAAAATGTTTTCTAAACGGACACCTAACATTAAAACAATCGCCTGTTTCTTACAGTAAATAAAGATTGGGAAAAACATGAAAATAGCTATTGGTATAAAAACATGCAAACAATCAGATTAGTAAATGGAAAAAAGTGCTGCTAAAAGCATCGGAATAAATACCAAACTTGTAAAAATGACAAAACATTCTAACAGATCGTCTACAGTTAGTCAGTTATCAAGTACGGGTATTAACGCTGAAGAAATTATAAAAATAACTGGACCCAACAATACTGCTTCAATTCAACCTTATTTGAATCTATGTGAAAATCATCATAAAAATCTTATTTCAATTTACAGAAGGTCAATGGAATCGGAAATTGAAAATTCTTCTATCAATAATTCTTCGTCAGTTTCTCTTGATTCATCTAATAATAATAATAATTCCAGTGGCTCAGTAATTTATAATAATTGTACTTTTAACATTACATACCATAAATAAATCAAGTTCTTTTAAGTCATAATTATCAATTTAATTTAATTTAGGTGTTAATAAAAATCAAGTTGCCGTGAATCATAATATGTATAAACGAAAGTCAAATTCACAAAATATTTTTTGCATTTACATTTATTATTCGGTATATAGTCCTCCGAATATAACTCGAGCATCAAATATAATCTGAATATAGCGACTACTGCTCAATGTGTTCCTTAAAATACGCTCCGTACGAGTCCGTAGGAGGAGGCGTATTTCTCAAAACACATTTCGCATACGTCAGCTATATTCGATTATTTTTGACGCTCTTGTTATATTACTTCTGATTATATCACTCATAATGCTTTTCTTCCCTATCCTAGCGACTACCTAATAGCTGATAATCAGAACTCGAATTGACTAATAAGTGATAATCACAATTGGTCCTCTGCACATCTGGTATGCTATGCTGTCAACTGAAATGCCACAATTAGATTTTTCATTCGTGATATTATCTGACGAATACAACTCTTGGAATCTTGACTATTGATTATATCACTCATAATGCTTTTATTCCCTATCCTAGCGACCGCCTAATAGCTGAAAATCAGAACTCGAATTGGCTAATAAGTGATAATCACACTTGGTACTCTGCACATCTGGTGTGCTCTGCTGTCAACTGAAATGTCACAATTAGACCAGATGTCGCGCTTCGGCGATTTTTAAATAATATTGAAGAAAACATACAAAACCATAAACAATATAATACTGTACGGTTCAAAAGTATAATTTATATTTATATTTTTATATTTTTTATAATTAATATTTGACAACAGGTTTCGTGTCCTAACTCACGCGATTATCGATAGTCATGATTCCACTCGTTTTATTATATATGATAATTAAATGAACAAGATTGTTTAAAAAGTAAGGCAATTTGACAACAACAAAATATTAACATCGAAGAGGATATTTTAAAAATGCAGTTAGTCGTATAAAAATCGAAGAACTTCAATAAAATTCCTAACAAATAAAAACAAATACATTTTACAATATCTACAATTCTACAGTTCTACAATTCTACAATTTCATAAATATTTTATGAAATTTTCTTGAACGATAAAAGATTTTAGATACAAAATAGAACGTACAATTATTATTATTATTATTGCATATAATGGGAGTATGCATCCACTCTAGTAGTACTTGACATGCGATTGATAAATTGGAATTCAATCAATGAATATGTGAATTGGTGAGTTGGAGAAAATTGATTATACGCTCTTGATTCTTCTGGTTACGCAAATTGCAGGTACTTGAGACGGTTTCCCTAATTTGCATGGAAAACCGATTTTCCGGCACGCCAACAATACACACGCGGAAAATTCGACGGAAACCGCACGCCACTTTAATTACCACAATGCACGTAGTTGTGTCGGGCAATAACACTTAACAAACACCGCGCTTCCTATCGCCTTACGTGCCCTCGCTCAGTAAACCGCGGGCGATTCTCGGGTTCAATAAAAACGGGATATGTGTGGGTTGGGTGTGGGGCATCCGGGAACATCCAGACGGGAACGCGGAGGGGAATTACCGCTGTCTGCGCCTCCACCCCCGCCACCCCCGCACGTAACTGTTATATAAGAGGGATGATTTAAGGGGACGCCGTCTTTGAGGAACGCATCTGCATCCCCGCCTCGATCCACGATAAAGAGCTCGAGGTGAAAATACGCGGACGTAATCCCCGGACGGTTAAACGAATGAGAGAATTACGTACGTGATGCGAAGATGAATTCTTCCCCGTGGGGTGTAAATAAGGAAGAGGAGAGACGGGACTGGCCATAAATCAAGGGTATTGATGACGCTTGAACTATTCACAGTACTTCTTCCATGTAGTCCCAGTTTTAACTTTCAACTTATTTTTACCTAATTTAATAAATGGATAATAATATGTACACAAAAAATATCTACTATATTCGTTGTCGTATACTTTTTCATCTTTAATTCCTTATTTGAGTAATAACTTGTTATGATTATATTACAGGGTAATATTAATATAATAAATTTTGTTTCTTTAATTATTACGGCAGAAAGACCTATTACATCGATAGCCTAATACAGATTTGGTTACTATGTAGTACTAATTAGATAATATTTTTATGCTGAAACTGTTTTAATTCTGCCGCAATTTTCTTCTTTCATACAAAAACATTTTGTATAGTTTCCATAAAAAATAATTTTTGCAAAATACATCTTGCAGTTTTTTACACAAGAGAAAAACTTGTCATTTTACTACTTAAAAGCATACTTTGCATAAGCTCTTAAAACGACAACTCTTTCCTCATTTAACCGAATATCTATGACTTATGGTTTCCGAGATCCCAATGCATAAATATAAATGCAAAATATAAAATAAAACTCACCCTCTATACTTATTTAATTTTTAAGAAATAATCTTCATATAATTTCTTATAGAATCGTCTTATCTTCCACATAATTTTGAAATAACCTTCCTAAATAGGTATAGAATTTCTTATTAAATATATTTAATTTATAACGAAACTTCTCTAATATTTTTAATGTCTCAAAGACGTTTTCCGATTTAAATAAAAAATGTCTCAAATATTAATATTATATTATATAGTATTATAGTATAGTATTATATTATATAGTATTATATAATTTTTATTGTACTCATTCATTCGTTATTGTAAACTTGTTTTAGTAACCTATTTTATATGATTTCTTACAGAATATACTTACTAAAGATACTACTGAAGATCATTCCTTAATTTTTAAATTATCTTCGTCGATGGTTATAGCATTTCTTACAGAATTGAATACATTTTTAACGAATGATTAGATAATTTCATAATCTTCCGCCATATTTAACAAACCAATTTTCTACGAATATCATAGAAATTCTTGGCGAAATTTGTTAATTTGTATAGACATTTCTTCAATAGGTTTAATATTTACTATATTGCACTGCACTGATAGGACTGCATGATCAAATAATCTTATTTAATGCTTGTAGATTTTCTTGTACAATTAACTCATTTTAATGGAAACTCTATATTTATTGATTTTTTTTAATTGGCTCAATCATAATGACTTTCTAGAATTTTTACTATAAAAATAGACCACAATTTTCAGAGAAACTATTATTGTAAAATTTCTTATCTTTATAGAAAAATCTTTATAGAAGTTCGTAAAGATTGGCAGAAATTTTTCGATTTGAATAAAAAAACTCTATTTTTATTAATATTCTTGTAGATATCAATATTAACAGAAATTCTTACAGAATTGACATCATTCTTGAAATGATCTTAGCTACTGCTTTATGAAGTAATAATTTCTATAAAAAAAAATTATTGGAACATTTATCTTAATAATATTTTTCAATTTTTTAAATTTTTGTAGCATTTTTGTAGACTGTTCTTTAATAATTACAAACTTTCTTTTAGCACTACTTAATATATAAAGAATCGGTTTCAATGTCTCTATACAGGGTGTTAGAAATTAAACCACCCAAATCGCCATTCCCATCAACCAGATGGCAGTTAATTTTCTGTAGATAAAAGTAAAGAACAGAAGTTTAGCAACGTGTAAATTTTTAATGATTTCCAAAGTGCCCAGATGTCACTGTCTCTTTAAAACAATTTCATGTACCTATCTTATGGCCTAGATAGGCCAATATATATGTGCCTAGAATTAATGTACAAACACGAGTTTCAATTGTAAAATGGTTGTATCGATTCCAAGTGGGACGTACAAATAATATTGATTTATTATTAATCTTGAAACGCTTACTGATGACATTGACAATAATGACACCACAATAGATCGATATTATAAATACATTTTCTAAATTTTTACTTAGTTGCCAGATTTAGTTAGTTATACGTGCTTTCCTTTCACACAGAATCTCAGCTCATTTTGAGATTTATCTCGTCCCTTTTTTATGTTTGCGAGATAATGGATTCACAAAATGTACTCAAAAAGTAATGTGGGAAATTTGCAACCATTGAAAGGTAGTTTGATAATTAAAAGGTTTCTAATTTTCACAGAAGAAGCAATGTCAATTTGAATTTGACAGTTCATGCTCACTTCATACTTAGTAAACGTGTGAAAGGAAAGCACCTTATTTATACCCTAAATAAGTGCCATCTGCTAGATGGAAATGGCGAATTGAGTGGTATTATTTGAAACGCCCTGAATATACCACTTGAAATAAATTGTTACAAGTGATTAAAAGATAAAATGTAGGGAAATCCGGTGGTCACTTGTATTTGTCCAATTATTATCAAAACATATTGTGCATAACTACCCACCATCCTCGCATTCATCATTTAAGAGGCTACCCCAGTTAGTATACGGCATTATTAAAAAGTGGGAGCCAAATAATTCATGAACCGGTTTACATAATTTGAATCGGAGAACTGAATTAGAAAGTTTAGACAAGTATCTAGAATTAGACAAAGTAGTTTAAAGAAATAAATTAAAGGTGACTTATTTCTGATCACCTAATCGGATTTATGTGTAGACAAGAATACTCCATTATAATTCAAGATATTGGAACAAAGAGAGGTGGTTCGCAACAACAGTGGCTCTAAATACCCCGAGGAAATTTTCATTATATGTACCCTGTTTTAATTAAATAAATACAGAAGAATATATCACAAATCGGCTAAACATGCCATTCTTTTAATCAATATAAGAAATCACCATTTTATCATTTCTCAAAACTACTCGGCTCAATTATAGATAAATATCTAAACTTTCTAAATCTGGTCTCCGATTGTAATTATGTTGACTCGTTCGTGAATTATCTTGGCTGTCGTTTACATGCAATTCCCTATACCACCTATGGGTAAAGAGGCCTTTTAAATTAAGCTTTTTAGTTTCATGAACAGCATCTTCCTTATCACTATTCAGTACTTTGTGGAGGAGTAGATTTCGTTCCAGATGTGACTCTAGCTCACTTTCTTGTAAGCCGGTAGCATTATCTCCTTCTAATATTACTAAGATTTCTGCATCATTACAAGCGTCATTATAGAAAATATTACACATTTCACTTTACTTGTTGTGTTTTTACCTAAACATTCATGGGGTGGTGGTGGTGGTGGTGACTGTATTTGTTAGAGATATTATCCCTAACTGGCTGTCGACCAACGGGGGTCCTTCTGCCGTGTGTTTTGTGTAAGTATGTGTATTGAGTTAGGGCTTGTTACTCTAGAAATTCGCCCCCGATATCTAGAGCGCCGTTAATGAGCTCCCAACGGCGAATGGCACTAGTTTCTCAGTACAAATGTGCTACCTGTACTGGGGTCATGGGGATTTTAAAGAAATTGATCGAATTTTATAATATATAGTTTTCAATTTTCTTTGACTTGAAATTTGAAAGCACCCACGCAATTATTTACCATAACATAAAATTAAACTATAATAGAAAATTAAAATTTGGAATTCGATGACCTCTTCTACTGTCATGATTTGTCTAGAAACTATTATAAATGTGTCAATTTCTTTCAATATTTAATAATTTAATACATGTTGTAATGCCATGGATTAGAAAGTCTTGTATGAGTTCATCACGTTTAAAATTTAATATATGTTTGCTTATTTTCCAAACGAAACTTTGTATGTGGATAAATAATAAAGTATATTGGGAAATGTAAAAATTTACGGCTGGAAGGAGTCAACGTCACCTGCGCTGCTCGTAAAAATCTGTATCGGGGCATCGACTGGTGCAGAGAAGATTATTTATAGTTGTGAATAATTCAGTTTTACGAGGATGCATGACAAGAATATTTATAGATTGTGTAGTTCTATATTCAAGTTTCATTGAAACTAAAGCCAGTAATAAAAATGGCATTTTTTATGGTTTACAAAACTTTTATAATTTCAATCGTATATTAGGATTTTTAATAGAAAAAGTAAAAGTTACAGTTTTTTATAGTTTGCAATATAATAATGATTTCAATTTTTTCCTTTAATAATATTCATATAACGAACAAGATGATTAATTTATTTGGTATAGCAAAAAATGTATAAGTAAGAATTTTTTTACTTACATAGAAACTGCAGCGTTTCTAAAATTGTGCTCATTTTTTCTCCTGGAGATCATAAATACTGACACATTTGGTACCAATATAATTTAATGCTTATGATGATCACTGTCACAATTTATAGCTCATTTTCACTGCCTTCACACTGCCTTTATGCGAGCGCAAGTAAATTTTGGGTGTTTCCAGGGGCAAACGAAGCTGATCCCTTTGATAAACGACCTCGTGATCTCCTCGTGAAAACGGGATTCTGAAGAGAATTGATAATGCACGTACAGTCGGGCGCACGGGAATTCCTCGACCGCCGGAGAGGGATCCTATCGGCTTACCTAACGCGATCTACTGGGGTTCTTAAGGAGCAGTCCAAAGTCCGGACTGGGAATTACACGTCGGGGCTCCGGAGGCCAAAAGGACCAGAAGCACAGGCACAGGCGGAGGACGGTGGAATACAAAATTCATGGCCGGACACTATGAAGTAAAGAATGTACGAGGCAGCGTAACAGGGGAGATATAGAAATTGTTTGCAGTAAATTTGGAGCTACATTGTTGGCGTAATAGTGAAGGGAATAGAGAACTTTATATTTTATTAAACAGTGTAGGTAATATGTAGTTTCGAAGCAATGAAGCTTAGAAAATATATTTTGCTTCTAATGATCGTGATGCTACGGCCAATTACTGTCGTTGAAATCTATTATTGTTTTACCTTTGATGATTGTCCAACGTCGTTTATTAATATAAAAACTACAGTAAATTAAAAAAAAAACACGTAATAAACTAATTAAATATTTTTATTAAATTATTTAACTACTAAAACTAAAACAAACAAAATAACACCAAGTAGATTTATTATCACATGTAGTGAAAATGTGTGATAAATATATTGGTTCTTTTAAAAGTTCATAGAAAATCAAAATTGATAATAATTTTAGTGAAGTGTCAAGCCCAAAACATTGGGCGCGTTTAGCGAACTCAACTGTTGAGAGTCAGCACTCAACTTGATCACTCCAGTTATTGAGGTTATGTTGTTTGTATTGTATTTGGTTAGATAACACCGCTATTCACTGTCAGCGTACATAAAATGCGCTTAGTAAATTTAACTCCAGCTGACAATTAGCGCAAAGTCAGCGGACTCGTTTATCGAGCCGCTGTCAGTCAACTACTTAACAGCTGCGTTCGCTAAATGCGCCCATTGTAATTTTCGATTAGTTAAAAAATGAGCTTTTGCTTAAAGTAAATTATTATTGATTACAATTCTGCAGCAGATTCTAAAATAAATAATAATTGTACAATCATGAAAATAACGTTTTTACCTATATTGTTACTCGCGCTTATGGTGTCTGTGAGAGAATAAAATTCTCAGTGTTGTCCTCAGCGACAAAGTGTACACGTTCGCAGTATCTACATTTACATTTTTAATTAAGACGGCGAGAGGGACGCAAACGGCGTGAAAATAAACAGAAACTTTCGGGGCAAATAAAGGGGGCCAAAGGGGCTCGTGAGGCCGCACTCGGGGGGCGCCGCCTAAATGGCCCCGGCAATTATGCCTGCCCCCGCCATTATCAGCCGACTACGGCGGAAGGCTTAATTGAATTTTTAGTTTGTGTGACCTAACTTTTACTGGGCTGGGGAGGCAGTACGCTGAATGTCAATTGCGCGCGGAGGCTGCCGACTGGGGGGCGGCCAGGAAGTGCAATTGGTCCGGGGGTGGCGGCGCCGCCGCCGGGAAGAACTTTCGGGAAACTTTTTCGCATTCAAATTAGAGTGGGATTTGCCTGAAAGGCGGGAGGTGGTTCGCTGATAATTGCTGCTGGTGCATTTTTACGTTTGCTGAGGGAAATCTGCATAGTTTTTACAAGACCAGAAGTTAAACCGCAGGATTGCTTTTTGGCAGTAATTAGTGCAAAAGGTAACGAACTGAATTATTTATAAATCGAATTTCTTTCGTCAGCATTTTTCAAGCAGTGCGTTAGGTGTAATGATAACTATGTAGATAGATAATACTCTATTGCTGTAATTACATGTGTAATAACAGACAGATTGATAGGTAGATAGATAGATATACAACATAACATAGCTATATAGCTAAATAAACGAATATAACTAGATTGAGAGATAGATAAATATATAGATAGGTAGGCAGAAGTAGAATCTGTAGATAGATAGATTTTTACAATATTTTCTTGATTTTTCAAACATAAGTAGGGTGTAATATAGATAGACAGATAGGTAGACAAGCAGATGAATTTTCTACAGAATTATAGATATAATAATATACATTTCTACAAAATTTTGTGGATAAGTAGGTTTGTTTGTATAAAGAGAAATTTTGTTATTTTTGTTAGCTGCATCATTATTTATGAAAACTTTAACGTGGTAATTTAAGTAGTTGAATTTTAGTAGTTGTATTTAACAAACAGGTATTAGGTTTTAGGTAAGGTATTGTGTATTAGGTAATAAGTAATAGTAGTGTAACAACCCACATACAAGTGGTTTTAGGTAAGATATTGTGTATTAGGTAATAGGTAATAGTAGTGTAATAACCACTTGTATGTGATTGGCCCTTAATTTATTAATTAATAAAAAGATGAGCTAATAACCAATTAATTCACAATGGAAGCGGCATTATTCAGCCAAGCTGCCGTAAGTATTGCGGGGTGTGAGCCAGACGGAGACACCAAGTTAAAAAGGGTAAAAAAAGTTACCTCGGGGTTGCAAAAGAATTACGATGTATCTGATAATACGTTCTGGGTGTATGTGTGTGTAATCTATCAGTGTAATTATTATTATTTTAATCAGATACATAGTCTACCTGAAGGGTGTTAAGGTAATATAAATATTCACACATATAAATATTCGGCCCATTTCTTTCTATTCCTAGCTTTGTCTGTAGGTTCTTTCCAGCTTAGCCCTTTTTCCTTGAAGTATGCTGCCACTGTGTCGTCCCATGTTTTCCGTGGTCTCCTCCGTTTCTTCCTGTTGGTGCCCTTTGCTAGCCATACTTTCTTCACTTGCCTGTCTTCCTTCATTCTGGTTATATGGCCAAACCATTGCAGCTGCTGGCGTTCTATATATTTTGATAGTGGTGGGACTCCTACTTCCTCTCTTACGGTTTCGTTCCGGATTATGTTTCTTCGGGTGATACCTTTTACTGCTCTTAGGTATTTCATCTCGGTGGCCTGGATTCTACTTTTTTGACTATCATTAGTGTCCATGTTTCGCATCCATATGTTAGTATAGGTTTGAATATTGTATTATATATGGTTATATTTGTTTTCGCTGACACCTCCCTTTTCTTTATAAATGTGTAGTTTAGCGCATAATACAGTTTTGTAGCGCTTTCGATTTTGTCGTTGATTTCTGCTTCGTTTCTGCCACTGCTGTGTATTCTTGCCCCCAAGTATTTAAACGTGTCTACTTGTTCTACCTCTTGTCCGTTTAATCATGTTGATTGTTCTTCCTTCATCCCCTATCACCATTGCTTTGGTTTTATTGATGTTGATCTTTAAGTTTCTTTCTCTTAGAGCTTGGGCCCATACATCTAGATTGTATTGCAGATCTTGTTCGTTTTTTGCGAATATCATCAGGTCGTCGGCAAAGGCTGCTTCTGCTATAGTCACTGATTTCATGAATCTAGCTTCCTTGTCTTCCCTTTGATATCTTTTAGTATATCGTCCATTATTATAATAAATAGTGTCAGGCACCCCCCTTGTTTCAGACCTTCTTTTGTTTGGAATTCTTCTGATCGCAAGTTTTGTGTTCTCACATAGTTCCTTGTACTTTTGTAGAACCTACTTACGTTATTTATTAGTTTCCTATATACTCCTCTGCTTGCTAGGCTGCTTCAGAGTCTTTCTCGAGGTACGTTGTCAAAAGCTTTCCAAGAAGGCCACAACTATCTTGCCTTGTGCGTTTTTCTCTATCAACTGTTTTATGGTAAATATGTGATCTTGAACCCCACGCCCTTTCTTATAGCCACACTGCGCCTCTTGTAGTTGATCCTCAGTTATTTGTTTCATACGTTTTTCTATTATCATTTCGTATATTTTAGACATTGTGCTTAGCAGTGTGATACCTCTGTAATTGGTACACTCTCGTTTATCCCCTTTTTTGTATAGTGGCGACCGAATTCCTATCTCCCAGTCTTTTGGTATTTTTTTCACTGTCCGTATTCTGTTAAATAGCTATGTTATTGCAGCTATTCTGTTATCTCCAATATTTTTAACCATTTCCGATGTGATGCCATCGTGTCCTGCCGCTTCCCCACGTTTCAGTCTTTTTATTGATTCTTTTACTTCCTCCTGGGTTATTTCGTCTTGTCCTGCCATATTTTCGATTGCCGCTTTCCCTTCTGTTAATTCTTCTACTTCTATACGTTCATGTGGGCTTGTTTGCTGCACATTTAATATCTCTTCAAAGTATTGTGTCTAACGTTCTATTATTTCTTCGTCGTTTCTTAGTAGGTTCCCATCATTTACTTTGATATACCTGTTAGTAGGTTGCTTTTCTGATCTTAATGTTTTTAGCACTTTGTAGAATAGCTTTTTGTTTCCATAGCTATAGTTTTCCATTTTCTTCCCAAACTGTTCCCATGTTAATTGTTTTGCTTCTTTTAGTAATGCTTTGACTTTTAGTCTGTATGTTTTGTATTCATTATAGTTATCTTTGTTTCTGTCACTCAGATATTTTTAACATTTCTGCTTTTTTAAATTTTACTTCTGATTTTATCGTAGCATCCCACCAGGCTGTTTGCTTTATATTGCTTCTAGTTTTTGTCGTTCCACATACTTATTTTGCCGCGTTTAGTAGTATACTTTTAATATTGCTCCATAGGTCTTCCATGTCTAGGGTTTCTTTGATTTTTTCCGTTTCTATTTCTACTTTTTCTCGGAAATTCGTTGCGATCTCTTCTTCGCATAATTTGTACGTTCTTATTTTTTCTCTTGTTACAACGGTGTCTATTTCCATTCCCTTCCTGTTTTGTTTGTATTGCAATTTTGTCCTTATCCCAATTTTGGATAATACTAGGAAGTGGTCTGAATGTATTTCTGGCCCTCTTTTTACTCTTGTGTATTTTACCTTTTTTCTGTATGCTTTGTTTATTATTATGTAATCTTTTAGCGACTTTTCGTTTCTACTTATTTCTTCTCTTGTGTCTTTATGCTGAAATAGTGTGTGAATCAGTGTTTAATAATTGGATTAATTCGAGTATGGCAATAATTAATGTATGTGCTGTATTTTATAATTTAATGGAAGAGACCCATAAGAGCGTATGTATTATTAAATACAGAGCGACATAATAATAATGGCGTGTAGTAAATGCAGGGTGTTGCATATGGATGCCACTCCATTGGCACGTTATGCGTGTCGATATTAAGTAGGGTGCGATAAGTTTTGTTATTTATGTATTAACACAAAGTTTGATTTAAGAACCTGGTACGAATGTTGAACAGAGCAAGTATTTGCTCGTCCATTTAAGAACCTGGTACGAATGTTGCACCGAGCAAGTCGTTGCTCGTCCATTACTCGGATGTAATAATAATAACAATAATACATCACTAATTAATAATCTAGTACAAATGTTGAACAGAGAAAGTCGTTGCTCGTCCATTTATTAACCGGGCACGAATGTTAAACAAAGCAAGCCGCTGCTCGTCCATTTAAGGGCCTGGTACGAATGTTGCACAGAGCAAGTCGTTGCTCGTCCATTTAGCAGATATAGCAACAATAATACATCAGTAATTAGGAACCTGTTACAAATGTGTAATAGAGCAAGTCGTTGCTCGTCTATTTAAGAACCTGGTACGAATGTCAAACAGAGCAAGTCGTAGCTCGGTCATTTAAGTACCTGGTACGAATGTTGCACAGAGCAAGTCGTTGCTCGTCCATTTAGCAGATATAGTAACAATAATACACATGTAATAATGTACATCAGTAGTTAAGAACCTGTTACACATGTGGAACAGAGCAAGTCGTTGCTCGACCACTGTATCTGGTGCGTATTGAAGCCAGCACCAAAAGCACCTATGACCTGGTGTGTATTAAAGTACTAATGATTATAGTTAATAAGCGGATTATAATTAATAAGCGCAAAATCTAGAAATGAATATGAACATGAATGACATGCGGAAACTATATGCGCCTCGATATAATGCGCAATGTGTACACAAATGAGGGAATTTGGTTACATTTAATTAGACATTAGATGCGAGAGTAGTTAGTTATAATGCATCCAACACCTATAACCAATTAGCAAATCGTAATTAGAATTGAGTTTAACAAAAATTGTACTGATTTCATATACGCTACTGCAGTTCGATTTAGAACGTATCACGAATGTATGTTGGGATAAATAGCCAAATAGGTATGGGTTTTGCGATTGAATATGTGTTTCGAATGGGTATGATTGGTACGAGATTAATAAGAAGTATTAGCCCAGATTAATTAGCAACCTCTACGAAGACGCGGAAATTCTAGTATTCTCGGCAGGGGGTTGTGAAGGGCGGAAAGTCCCCTGGTAAGTTGCGGTTCCAATTAAATTATATTTAGTGTATTAAAAGGCTCTATTAACTATACAGGGTCCGTCATTTCACCTCCCGTCTTCTGTAGTTCAGTTACTAATTGAGTTAGGATTTTAATATTTTGCAGACTTTACTTGCATTCTGTGGCGTATTTTAGGAAAATATTTTTGATTATACAGGGTGTCCCAAAAAAGTGTGACGTCATGATGATGTGTATTTTTAAATTGCATGGTATATTTTTTGTTGTTTATTTGGGTACCCTGTATGGATGCCTGCATACCCATGAAATTTTATTAAAATCGGTTCAGTAATATTAGCACAAAAAAATAAAAACTGAAAAAAATCAGTTTTGCACCATTGGTTAAGAAAATTAATAAGAGATAAAAGTATGCCTTGTTAATAAAACCATACAAGGTACTCATTAAATAAGGTCTGATAGTTGCGTTAACCAAGTTTTATTGATATGCATTATACAGAGTGTCCAAAATTTAGTGTCAACCTTTTCAAATTTTAAAGCACTTTATTTTTCTTATTTTAAATTGGAGCCCCTGTATATTTTTATGTCATTCCATGTGGAATTAAAAGACAAACATGTTTCCTAATTATAACTCTATCGCAATTCCTAACACATTGAAAGTTATGTGCAGAAAACTCGATTTATCAACTATTTCAATAGCCATTTTAATGAATAAAACTCGAAGGTGACTTTGAAAAACATGTTTTTTTATTGACATAACATGTTTTGTAGTTACAATTAGTATCTGAAAAGTATTAAACGTTTCGCAGATCTTCGTCTAAACCTAGATCACATCGTAAAAGTATTAAGTTTTGTATAGAAAATAGTTTTAGTTATAAAATTTCATAAAAACATAACATAACTGTACATTTCTAAAATTAATTAATTGCTAGAACTTATGTTCTATATGTCTTCCGCCCTCTTGAAGGCACAAACAAAGACGAGTATGAAATGACATTGCCACTCTTCGTAACAGGTTGAATGTAATATTTTGAAATGCGAATATGAAGGTCATATTCACATTTGTCAATATAGGTCATAATATTTGTCATATTATGAAAACATATTTTCCATGACAAAAAGTAATTTTAGTATCTTGGGTATAAAGACCTTAGCTAAAAAAGTTTTAAACTTTTATATTACTACAGTCAACAATGGCTCTTGTCACTTTGTTAAACTTTAATGTCAATAAATTGTTTTTCAAACCCACCTTCGATTTTGATTAATTAAAATGGCCATTGGAATTGTTAATAAAACGAGTTTTCTGCAAATATCTTTGAATGTGTTAGGAATTGAGATAGGGTTGTAATTAGGAAAAATGTTTGTCTTTTAATTCTGCATAGAATTACATAAAAATATACTGGGGTTCCAATTTAAAATAAGAAAAGTAAAGTGCTTTAAAGTTTGAAAAGTTTGACACTTAATTTTGGACACTCTGTATAATGCATATCAATAAAACTTGGTTAACGCAACTGACAGACCTTATTTAATGAGTACCTTGTATGGTTTTATTAACGAGGCACTATTTTTATCCCTTATTAATTTTCTTAACCAATGGTGCAAAACTTTTTTTCAGTTTTTATTTTTTTATGCTAATGTCACTAAACCGATTTCAATCAAATTTTATGGGTATGTAGGCATCTATAGGAGGCACCCAAATAAGTAACAAAAAATATACCATGCAATCTAAAAATATACATCATGATGACGTCACACTATTTTGGGACACCCTGTATAATCAAAAATATATTCCTGAAATACACCCTAGAAAGCAACTGAAGTCTACAAAATATCAAAATCCTAACTCAATTAGTAACTGAGCTATTGAAGACGGGAGGTGAAATGACGGGCCCTGTATAACCACGTGACCCGGGCAATGAAATGTGATAACGGGCGATCCTGTCCAATGAGACCATCTTGACAAGTCACATGGTATTTATGTAGACCCAAACAGTGTGACGCATGAGTAATTAGAGTAGTTAACAATGGCGAAAAATTTATACGCCCAAGAATTGTGCTCCTAAGAGGAGTATTAAGTTATAAGATTTTTTTACATTTAGTTTTCATGATAAAACTACACTTACAATGTTTTTTCCCTTGCTACATAAAATATTAAGAATAAAACGGCAATTTAGAAAAAAATGCGATGCAAAAAGATAATCGAGTTATATTTATTTTTAATTTGATTTATATAATTTACTATATAAATGTGTTATACGAGTATAATTCTTAATATTATTATTTTTTCTATATTATATTTAATATAATAAGTAATTATTATTTTACATATTATTATTATTATTATTCATAATTATTTCTTAGGTTCACTAGCCCTTCAGTAATTCGGCATCTATAATGACTTGTAATTCTAGAGGGAGAATTCTGTAAAAGATTTCTCCTGCATGCAATACCACTGCGCCATCTATGTGAATTTCCCGCAAGTGTAGAGTTTGGGAAAGCGCCGGCAGGGAGCGATAGTTTAGTGGAAACTGTACTATATTAATTCCTACAGCGGCAGCTAGCGCTCTCATGTGGAAAAATCCTGGACCTCGGCAAGTTCAGCGCTTTCCGCAGAACGATCGATTTTCCACTGTAAACGAATTTAGTTAGATGCGCGCGCTTTTCCCTAATATACAACGGAATATATACTTTAAAACTCGATTGAAATGTTATTTTTGTATTATTTCATATTTTTTTTAGAATTTCATTGCATTTATGAATTGTGTTATTGATTGGGGATACTTTTAAATATACTGCTATGAAAACTGTCCATTTTAGACTTTTTTTTAATATTATTTCTTATGTGATGTTATATTATTGACCATTTAGCATCTTAATTGCAAATTGAAGTTTCTATTACTTAATATTTATGTTTATAAAATTTCTCTGCATTCATAATTTCTATTATTATCCACATTTCTTATTTTGAATTCTGCTATGCTACTGTCAACTAAAGTTTCTTTTTAATATTCTATTGTGCATTCCAAAATTCTGTCATTCATTTATGATTTTTTAGCATTTACTGTGAGATTTAAGATCGATTTAAGATTTTTTTTAATACTTTGCTGTATGTTTTACGTAATATACCGGGTGGTCCATTTTAATGTAGACATCGAAATATCTCAAAAAATAAGCATCGTACGAAACAATGTTTCAAGTGAACGTTAATACAATTGAGATTTCAGATTTCAGATTATATTCAGAGATGCAGATTCGGATTCTATGTCAGGAGCTATGAAGGGTTTGGGCGAAACTTGTTTTTAAATCTTTGTAGATGGCGCTGCAGTCGGCACTTTTATGGCGGCGGAAGCCACATCTTCGCCATAAAAATCAAATCAAATCAAATTGGCATTTAAAACATCTTTTATGTTACGTACATATGTCAATATTATTTACACCCCGATGGTGATAAGGGGACTCGCTAAGAACAAGTACTCAGGTGGTAATTTTTTTTTTTCATTGTTGCATCATTTTGTAATAAAATTCGTGGATTTTCCTTAAAAAATGAACATAACTAATTTTCGCCATTTGCAGCGCCATCTAGAATTATAAACAAAATGTTTTGTCGGAAAATCCGAATCTGCAATAAAAAATAGGGATTCCCATTCAAGATTTCAAAGTTATTACTGAGGATTATTTATAATCCACATCCATTTATAATAATAATATAATAAACTCGTTAATTTTTTATTATAGGAAATTTTAAATTGCTTGATAATTTCTCTGGATTAATAAATTTTGTTATGTCCATTTACAATGTCGTTCAATGCATAGGTAATTGTGCTGTCAATTTAATTATCTTAATAATGTACAAATACTTTATTGACGATATGTGAAGATCATTAATAGGGTCTTCCTGAAAAAGAATAATATAACCATTTTGTGTCTTAACGTAAAGTTTATAACCTGTAATTAAACATCCCGCAGAGAAAACGTTTGGTTTTCATTGTAACTTATCAACAAACAACATACAATATCGTAAAACTTACACATTTTGTCACGTGACCGACAAAACGCTGATATTGGCAGAGCAGCAGTGTGACGTCATTACGCATGTTGGCGATCGGGAATCAGTGCATAAGAGATAGGAACGTGGATTAATTCGACTCAGAATCTAGTCTGACATAAAATAAGTTCTGATGGGTTAGTAAAGGGACAGCCAGATTATCTGCTAGAAGTTCACGTGTTAATGGTTCCCGACTTTTTCTCAAAAAGTGAATTTTTCAACGTAACCGAAACACGTGGAGTCGCATATAATTTTCCAAATCCTCTTCCAGCTGTAAGAACAAATAAAATATTGTATGATCTTTGCAATATATACTAGATCTCATACGAATTGGTAATGCTGATTTCAAAATTTGTAATTATTAATCATCTGAACAAATTTCTAAAATCAACAGTTTGTTACAAATATTGTTTAAACATGTTTTTTAGTTTTAACTAAACGTTTTTTAAAAACATATTGTACAAAATCTCACAGTACTTTTAAAAAGTAATAATGATATGGAAGGTATTGTTTTAGAATGGAACCCACAAAATCATTTTGAGGTTATGTTATTACTAATGTATATATATACACTGGCGAGCAAAAAATAGAGGTCACTTTTAAATTATGGCTTATTTTTGGATTTTTGTTTTAACCTTATGTTTGCAAATTGTAAACTAAAGTAGGCGTTTAATAATACATTTCCTGAAAAATGTTATCTATCTGTCAGTTACTATCACCGTGTTACAGACTTTTATGAAACAACATCCATTTCGCTCTAATTGAAAACCTAAGTTTCGTTGTGGCTTTCTTACTTAGTGTTGATCTTTCTCTGCGAAACTTGTCATTCACACGTCATTTTTTTAATAATTTTTTGTTCCATATTAGTCCTAGACTAAATGGAACAAATATTCGAACAAATATTCGAACTTCGTCTGAACGGTAAATTTGTGATATTTCCAAAATAGGCAATAAAAACAATAAATATGCTTTACGCTTCAACATTGCTTTTTTAATGTAGGGTGCAAAATACAGTACAATTGTTTAAAATTCGCAAACATAAAGTAAAACAAAAAAAATCCAAAAATAAGTCATAATTTTAAAGTGACCTCTATTTTTTGCTCGCCAGTGTATATATAATCGGAAATCCCCTTGAATGCCCATTACTAATGATGATAGTTAATTATTATATATTTATCGAATTTCGTCGATAATTTATTGAAAATTATGTACTCACATTAAAATGGTCTTCACAAAAATATAAGTGGAACGTCAAAGTGACACTCGCGGAATCACTTCGGACTTGTTGTAACCCCTTTTTCCGTATATCCCCTGGTGGGACGTTTATAAACAACTTATTTGGTTCGCATTTACTGCAATACTTATTCGTCCCTTTTTTCGTAAAACCGACGTTTTCTTTCTGTCGCTCCATTGTAAGCAATGCTACAGCTGAGCGCCAACGTGCGTAGTGACGTCACAGCAACATGGCGGGCTTTCGTGTTTGGTGTTTGCTAATTACAACGATTTGTCTCAACACGAAAATTAGTGCCAATGATGTTTTTAATGTGTCTAGAGTTCAGTTTCAAGGTTTTAGAAAAATCGCGAAAGACACTATTCTCAAAAATCTCAGAATTTTAAAAAAATCTATACAAATATCGGGGACATGTTATTAAAAAAATTGAGTGTCAGTCACGCAATAAACAGCATTCCCAAATGTTTAAAAAGTTACATCATATCACAATCATATTGTAATTTCAACAGCATCCGAAAACTAGTATCCAAATACCTTACCTTACCTTGTTTTTCTTCTAATACTCAAAAATTGAAACAATTCAATATAAACATCAGAAATTTGAAAGAAATAAACAATTCTGAGAATAAATTATATCAAATAATGCCCATAACATTCAACAGTATAAAATGATTGTATCCTCCAAAGAATATCACAATACTTCACATTTTTTAAATCTGCGAAAATTCATAATATTTCAATTCCTTTAAGTAGTGCAATAGTAATAAAACTGCATGAAAAGTGAACAGGCAATTAGACAAAATTTGGAACATCTACAAATATTTTGAGAATTATTGCTATTCTCAACAATATTTGAAAGAGTTGATATCTACTATAATATCCAATATGTTATATCTAAAATATTTACTTATTCAAAATATTGAATTGCATGAATTTTAAATTTTAGACCATTGAATTTCTGCAGTGGCAATAAATAAAGTCAACCAAATAATTTCAAAAATTAATGACTAACAAAATAATGAAAATTACTGTGTATTCTCAATTATATCTAAAAAATTAGATAAAAATACCTGAAAAACTTCAGCAATATTAATAAATTCAATAAAAGTTATCCGTCCGTTCAATAATATCCGTCATAAGTATTCAATAGAAACATTACCAATAAATAAAACTAAGCAGTAACATTAAAAAATAATATGTCACGAAAGTCATTTCAAACATTTCAAAATGTTTGCACACAAATTTACAAAAAATATTGAGAGCAAATTACTAAAATTATGTTTTTTTTTTTTGAAAATTACTACTGTGATCATAATAATGTCCAATAAAGTTTACAATATTTCCGTATTCCAATAATTCTCCAATGCTTAAAATATTTCAGTTCATTAGAATTTAAAAGTAATAATTAAAAATATATACAGTATGTCCCCGGATTCAGTTTTCAATAGGGATTTTATAAAAAAATTACTTTTATGTAAATATGTTACAGGATTTATAATCCTTGCTTGGTCGGAAACTACCAGTTCAGTTATTGAAACTTTGATTTGTTTATACAGTGTGTTGGAAATATCATTTTTTTTTATGACAACTTATTTATTTACTATTTGCAAAACGAATTTCAAATTACATCTAACAACATTATAGAAAAATATAATCATTCTAACAAGTGCAAAAAATAATACTGAAAATTTAAAAAATCGCTTACGAGGGGCATTTGCATCCATAACTATTGAAGAAATACAAAACAGTTTTCAAGTTTCAATGTTTTTTTAAATTTTATTTAGAAAACATCCTTTATAAATAAATCAATGGTCTAATAACTGAAATGGTAGTTCCAGACCAAGCAGAGATTTTAATTCCTATAACATTTTTACTTAAAACTAATAATTAAAAAAAAAAAACCCTCTTGTAAACTCAATCCGGGGACATACTGTATATTGTAATGATATTTGTAACACAAAATAAATGATAATTGATAGTGAACAAATATAGAAATATTTCAACAATGGTGTGAAGGAGAGAAGAAACAGAAGACAAAAGAACAGGAAATATTAAAGAATACTAAAATAGTTGGAAATCCTATATAATAGCAGTACAAGTAAAAAAATATTAGAAGAATTTATCAAAGGTGTGGGAGAGTGAAGGAGCAGCAGACGGAGTTTAAGGAGCAGACAGTTTCGAAAGATACAAAAGTTGTAGAAAGGTATCGTGCATGATAGACTTATATACGCTTGAGGTCATTAACAATTGCGCCAAAAAGATTTACTGCATTTATACACATTTAATATCAAATTTAAGGTTATATCCATTTTACCAGTTATTTATATTTAAGGTTGTTATATTTAAGGTTGTTATTCCTTACTGGTTAGTTATATTTATTTTAATTAAATTTTATTATTTATTTCTTTCTTTCGCTTGACCAACAAGTTCAAATTGAGACCAATCAAGTTCAAATTGATACCAATCAATTTCAGATTGTGGCCAATCATGTTCAAATTGATACAAATCAATTTCAAATTGAGACCAATGAATTTCAAATTGAGAGTAAACAAAATCAAGTCGACACTAAACAATATCAAGTTGTCAATAAATTTTATTTGTTTACTCTCAACTTGATATTGTTTAGTGTCAACTTGATTTTGTTTAGCCTCAATTTGAAATTTATTGGTCTCAATTTGAAATTGATTGGTATCAATTTGAACTTGATTGACCTCAATTTGAAATTGAACTTGATTGGTCTCAATTTGAACTTGAAAAGGTATAGTTTCGGTTTTAAAAAAATATCAAATTATAAAAAATTTATATTTAAATATATATATATATATATATATATATATATATATAAATAGGCATGATATCTACAAAAAATACAATAATTAGGTTAAATATAAATTAGAGTAAAGTTTGGTAGAAAATTGTTAAAATATAAATTACAATAATATTTATATGTACTTATTGTTATAGTGTGTATATATGAATTAGTATTTATGTAATTTGTTAGTGTGAAGATGAATTAGGATTTGTGAAACTATCTTTTTTCAGGGTATTAGTTTTGGTAATAGAACGTAAAATAAATTCTTAAATAAGTGTTTTTGTTATTTATATGTACATATATTGTGATGGTATTTAGTAATGTAATTAGTGTATAGTTTGTTTAATTTAATTAAATTTAATTTAATTTGTTTTATCATTAATTAGGAGTTATTATAATAGATTTAGATAGTTTAGACAGTTAGATAGTTTAATAAGCAGTTAATATAGGTTTTATAGCTAATTTTATACGTTAAATAGGGAACAGTTAGCAACAATCAATGTAAATGAGTTAATTAAACATGAAAATGTAAGTGAAATTGGAGACGCAACGCAGGAAGACGTTCGACATTCCCACAGACGCGGGAAATTACGGTTCCGAATATGCAATCAGAATTGAAACTGGACATGCAGTATCACCGGAAAATGGGAAATTAGATTTACAATAATAATGTGTTATTCGTTGCCATAGAGAAATCATGAAATTATTGTGTAATAGCCTATGCAATTGAAGTTTAGAACGACGATGCGTACCTAAACAAACAGTAAAAATTGACAATCAGAGAAGAAGTTATAAAAGGCCTGACGGAGCGTGCCTCAAGGAGTTACGAATTAATACCGGCGTAGCCACGTTGTTTTGAGAGCGGAAGGAAGCAAGTTTTGTTTACAATCCGATACTGGTTTCTAATTGACGCGTCTAAAAACTAAATTAGTTTGCGATGTTTTAAATTTTTACAATAGTATCCAGTAGGAACTGAACTTAGAGCCAACCGACTTAGAACCAACCGACGGACACTAGGGAATACAGGGGGAGTCTGCAAGAACAGCACCACTACCTGGAAGATCCGAGAAGGACATCGAGACGAATCAGGACTTCAAGCAGTTCATTCAACTCGAGCGAAGTTGAAAGTCACAGCGAGGGATATATCCAAGAGGACGGCCACCATAAGGACGGACAGGCATATCCAGTTGAAGATACTACCAGACCACATTAAGCGATAAGCGCAAGTACTATTTACCAATTTCAAGTTAACTCAATTAGGGTAACTGTGCGATTTAGGATTTATTTAGAAATTACTGTTAATTAGTTAAGTGTTAGGTTATCGATAGTATTGTTTTGCTATTGTTTTTGTAGTTCAATTTTTAATTTATACATTGCATTAATTTAATTATTTGTTATTATTTCTCTATTTAGTTTAATTGAACCTAACTCGAGCCCTGAGATAATGAGATAAGCAACATCACATTCATATTTTGGTGAAAACAAAAGTGAGGTTATATTATTGAAACTTTTCATACATTTGCAAAATTGCTGGCGTCCAACAAACTAAATTATTTCAAATCATTATTAAACAATCATAATAAAAGAAACTAGTACCAATCTCTAAAAACTTACTAAAACATGTTGCATGTGCATACGAGAGGTAAGTTTTGACCAGTCTCGGACTTTATTGCTAGCCCTCGCTGTCGCTCGGGCGCAAACTCGACCTCGACTGGTAAACAATACTTTTCTCTCCCTTACATGCTTAAATAACTAGTATTTAATGCCGTTTTAAAAAGTCAAATTTTACATCCATTTTGGTCGTTCTGAAACGTTAAATATTTCACAACTGTCACACACACAGTTATGTTATGTGGTTATGTAAATACATTACATAACTGCAGTTCCCACCAAGCTTCAAACTTTTTGTAGGTTACAGCGTATCTATTTCTGGATTTTTCTGGTAGTAAACTATCTATGGCAACATTAGCAGAGTCTTCAACATCATAAGTTTTGAAATAAATTTGAGTACATTTTTTGGCATTATTATTAAATTTGTGAATTATTTTAGTTCCTTGACTAATTTGTTTATGCCAGTGCAATCATATTTCCGTAAAAACAATAGGTATAAGGTGATCTGATCTCGTGTAATTTGCAAAACTCGCTTCGCTCGTTTTGGCAAATATTACACTCGTAAAACAATATCGCACTTTTCATAACTGGTTACGTAAATAACTATTACAATACATCAACATTTTTGAAATGTATGTACTTACCTACTTAAAGAAATACACTTTTTTTAAATGATTTTTATTTGTTTTGGCCGAAAATTCTTCCAAAATTACATGTTAAAAATAAATGTTAAATCCAGGGTTGGTGTGATTTAAATCAATGATTTTAAAAATAATTCATTGATTTATATAAAAATTGATTTTGTTTTTAATTAATCATTGTTTTTGCACTGTTTGCGCATTACAATAGGTGTACAATTAAAAATACAATATAACTATAGAGTTAGCATGCTTTAATATAGATAATTGGAAGTAAATAAAATAATTTTATTTTCTTCCATGTATCTTATGGTCTTATGGTCCATCACATAGTACAGATAGACCGATTTTCGTTTTAATCTTCAATTCTGGTTCAAATTAAAGAATTTATAAAAAAAATCATATGTTTTAAATCGTGATGTAAATCTAGCAAAAACTGATCAGACATATGAAAAAATTAAATAAATCAAATCATGGTCTCTTTAATTTTTGTTGTTGATAAAATCATGAATTATTCTAACTACGATTAAAACTACTTAAAATTATATTGTGAGTATATTTTTTCGTTTAAGGTATTTACAGGTAAAATATCATCCAGATAAATTTATCGGTATACTGGTTTTGAAAAAGGTTTCAGTCTTCAATAGGAATATTTCTGTAAGTGTTTCCCTTACCAATTATGTTTATTATCCCCTACGTGTCGTACTCTTGCACGGTAGAAAATGAACGTAACATTTCGGTGCGGGAAGATTACATAGAAAAATTGTTTCTGCCTTTATACCTCATTCAATATTGATGCCGTCGTAAATACAACTCGTTTTTATGTCCCGGTTGTATAAAATTATATGGAAAACTAAAGGGAACGGGGGGCGACGCCTGAATGGGAGAGGCGTCTGGAAAATTTCCGCGGCGCCCGCAGAGGCTTTTCTGAATGGACCCCATCGTGCTGACGTAACAGGAATCGATCGCACGTCCAGAGTGTAACCAGGTCAAGCGGCCCCTTCTGCGGCGCGCGCCAAACCGCCCCAAACCTACCTCACGCCTCCGATAGCCGAGCACCGCCACCCCCCCAGAACATCACACCGACGAAATGCACATCCACATCCACCGTAAAACCACGTTCATCAAGTAGAATATAACATAACATATACAAAAGCAGTTGTATGAATACAACATCAAAAGTACTACATGATATTGAACTATATTGACTATATTACCCTATACTCTAAAGCTAGGTTTCCCTTTTGTCTCTCTTCACACCCCCTTATGAATTAATTGGTTTTATACGACCCTTTAGTAGTTTTTGTATTTTATATTGAGAGGTTGAAATTTTGTTGTTTTAAATTTTTGTTTGTTTCCATAGTTATTTCTGTTGTTTATAAAGTAGTTTATTGTTATAACTCTTGCAATAATTACAATAAACCTAAAATGTTATATATCAATGAAACTTGAAAAAAAAAATGATGAAAAACTGGCTCTTTCCGAAAATGTCATACATTTGAATTAAGTATTAGTTGTAAGTATATTAAGTATAAGTGGATATTTAGGTATGGTTTAGCACGATGGCGTAACTTTCTACAGAGGAGGGCTTTGAAGACCAGATATCCGCGCATACTTCAGGCATTTTTTTTGCATTGGTGCATTTTAATCCCATAAATGGGCCTGAACATTTGTAATTTTGAGCACGTTTTTATGATGCAATCAAGAAGCAATGAAGTAAGAATCTGTCAATTTGTCATTAGCTTGTAAAAAAAAATCTAAAATCAAATTAATAATGCAGTGCTAAAGGTGAGTATATATTGATTCTGCAGAAGTCTGAAGTTGCATATAGATCTCACTTTTTTATTTAGAGGGGGGCCACACTACATATTTATGCCCGGCGCCTCAAAATACAAAGGACGACCATGTAAAGAGGAATACAATAGGTTTATTTAATGGTTGGAGGAACAGTAGACGACATTAGCATTTTACAACAAAGTATGTTGACATTTATAGTCTTTACATAGATCCACCAATGTCGCAATTTCTCTCGAAATTATTAGTGACAACTTTGTTAGTGTCCTTCGTGTTTCTCGAAAACAAGTTACTGTTCAATATGTAGTGATTTTTCTAGTGATTTTTGTTTTGATCAACATAAAGCAACAGGTGGTGCATCTTTAAAAAAAAAACGGACTACAATGCATGACTAATTTTGATTTGGTTGTTGGCCTTTGAAACTAAAAGAAAACGCGTGTTAATTTCGATTTTAAACGCACTAAGCTATGTTTGAACGAGCAATACAAACAAGTAATACCAACAAAAAATTAAATGTTTCTTCTGTTTATGGAATATACCCTATTCGTGCCTCAATTTCAGTCAAATAAAAAAATATATACCGATAGTTTTCTGATGGTTTTTATTGGTTATCATGCAATAGCACATATTTGATGACTTACAAAAAATTCCATAACAATAAAATGTTTAAGATTTCTTTGGTTTGGGAAGTGCTTTCTCCCAAACACATTTGAGGGTAAACATTTCCTTATAGCACTTCTTCTGCTGCGTAGACGCATCGACGCAGCCCTTGACCACTTCTTCGACATTGACGTCCTTCTTGGCGTGCTTCTTGACGAAGTCCATGTTTACTTCAAACTTATCGTTCAGCATCTTGTGCTTGACTGCTATGCAGCGATAGACGCACATCTTATTCTCATTGCTGGCCAGCTTAGGCTTGCCATCGACCATTTCCAACTTCACATTATTTTCAGTTGCGCATTTCTGAAGATCGGCTAAGTATTTGGCGTTCCTATCAGATTTCTCACACTAAAAATAAGAAAATAATATGTACAGCGTCTTCTTATATGCAGTCTTTCACAATCCATTCCTGGATATAAGCTTCTCCTAGTTTCCTTCACTGCGCTTTATCTTGCTCGAGAATTGCATAGCAAATATTTTTGCTTACAATCAGTTGAACGTATGTGCATGTATGCCTTTTAAAGCGGTCGGGAAGCGATTCATTGTATAATTTTATTTCCCGGCTAGCCGGGAAAGTATTTTCCCAGCTAGCAAGTGTCACTGTCACTTTCATAAATCACAAAACTTTTAAAGTAAACTAAGAACAGTATTAAACTATTTAGAACAATGAATATTGATGGTTACATTACTATTATGATTGCTATTCATAGTTAACGTCAAGCCATGCTTTTCCTGTAAATTATATTGCCGAGTATTATTTTTAAATTTTTGTTTGACAAGATATTTGCATCTGTGAAAATGACAAATTTGTTATTTTCCCTTTTCAACAATTTCACAGATCTTATTGATGAAATAATTAATTTTTTTTTTTTATAAACCATACTAGATTGTCAGTAAAATAGTATACAAACCTCGCGGGAAATATCATTCCAGCTTCGTGCTTATAGCTACCCTCGGCGCTTCACGCCTCTGGCATCTAAAGAAGCACTTGTCTGTAATGATCCGTTTCCCCGCTCGGTATGTAATGTACTATTTTCAAGATTAAATTTTTGCATGGGAAATGTTAATTACGATGAAAGCAATGTGAACATTTTTGCAATTTAAATGTTGCAAAATATTCAACATCAAATACGGTCCACCATTTTTTAACAATTGTTCGTTTAAAAAACAAACATTACAATAAAAATATATCCCTGAATTATAATCTGTAATTTTTAAATTACTTACCAGCACAGTAGCCAGAGCCAAAACCAAACAAATGAGGGAAGATCTGTACATATTGAAGTGATACACACTGATAAACACTTTCTCCTTTTATACTAAAAATTGGTGAGCCTCTATGCATAACAAGTCCATTAAACTGTAATTGGCATAATCAAAATAATATTATAATCACTTACTCGCTATACAAAATGCTCATTGTTCGTGAAAATTATATCAAAATTGTGCAGGTGAACTTGAAATTATTTTGTTATTCTAATCGAAACATTTAAATCGAATCGCAAAAAAAATAATGTCCACATTTCTGGTGTTTGTAAAATACTGAAATTAAGAATCAAATTACTGAATTTTTTATTGCTTTAAAATTAAAGTATCGATTATTAAAAAAAAAATACTGCTATTGTCTATGATATTCTATAGGAAAGATATTGATTTTTATATGATCCTGATCGATAATCACACACAATCCTACATATTTTATATCGTAATACTCAATAGTAAACATAAATCTAGTTACTGATCTTACTGATTACTTGGTATAAATCATAAAGGGCTAGTACATTGCCAGATGGATAATAGTAGGGAAATTTTGTTGTACTGTAAAAGATTAATATTACTTACATGAAAAAAATTCCTACTTTTATAATTTATAAGAATATTGTAAAAAAATGTTACCTTATAAATATTTTTGTACAGGGTGGCCCAATTTGGATGTTTCTATAGGGGATCTCGGTAACTAGAAGAGATAGAGAACATCGGATGGCGGATCCTCGATCTCTTTTTACAAGACCAACTAATGGTGAAAACAAAAATTGGCTATCGTCTTTTGTTTTCAAGTTATGGCCAAAAACTCAATATTTTCCATTTTCGATTTTTATCAATATTTCATTTATTTGTCATTTTATTAAGTTACGAGTTGCATGTTCTTTAGGCACTTTTCTACGGTGAATTGAATAAGTTTTACAGAATTTTGATATCTTCGTTAATAACTAAGATACAATACAAAGTTGTGTTTTTTTAAATAGAAGTCGTAGTTGGCTTTGGTCTTATTAAATAGGTTATTTTTTTCTCTTTTCGATGATGTATCACATGTGGATGTTATAATTGCATTTTTGTTGAAATTTATTTAAATTCTTTCAAAACGTCATATGTTCTCTTATTGGACGTAGTAGGTTTGTTTTGTTTAAATTGTTTTATTTTCAAGCTAACACATTCAACGTGATCTTTATATTTCGTATTGTTTAACAATGTCGTACGAAAATTATGAAATATTTGATATGTAAGATGCTTTATTCAAAGCAATAACAAATCACCAATTGACATAGAAACATATTTTAATCGCTATCCGGAAATAAAACAACCGCATAAATCAATATTTCAAAGACAAAAAGAAAATCTTATCAACCACGGATCTTTCAAGAAGCTAAAATCAAGGTCTTACAATATAGTAGACGTCGAAGAAACTGATACTAATGTAATTTTAGATGTAATAGTGAATCCAGCAATTTCCAGCCGGCATATTGAGGATGAATCCGCAATTTCGAAGATTCGAGCACTTAGAATTTTGAAAAGACATAAAATTTAGACCATACATTATTCGAAATAGACATCATTTGAACGACCAAGATATAAAACAATAAATTATATAAAATGAGAAATGATAACATTACTAATTTACGACAACATTTTATAGATTGTATAAATTCAATTTCAAATATTCACAAGAAGTGCTATTAAAAGATGCAACATATGCATTTTGAATAATGAATATCAATTGGAACATTTATTGTAATTTAAATATTGTTTCTATGCTTTTCAATGCTTCATTGAAGGTTCTTTCTTAATCTTGGTAAAATATATTTATTGGGTTGCTGCCTTTTAGATAATAGAGCCTGTAATATTCCCTAGGCAATAAGATAATTGTTATTTATTTAATAAACCTTTCTAACATATATAATATTGTATTCACTTGGTATTTTGTAATTTACAGATGGCAAATTTGTGCATTCTCAATAAATAATTTTACTCTAAACAATACAAGCCTACTACCAGTCTACTACGCCCAATAAGAGAATATATGACGTGTTGACACAATTTTAATATATTTCAACAAAAATGCAATTATAACATTCACATGTGATATATCATCGAAAAGAGAAAAAAATAACCTATTTATTAAGGCCAAAGCCAACTACGACTTCTTTAAAAAAAAACACAACTTTGTATTGTATCTTGTTTATTAACGAATATATTAAAATTCTGTAAAACTTATTCAATTCACCGTAAAAAAGTGCCTCAAGAATGTGTAACTCTTATTTTAATAAAATGAGAAATAAATGAAATATTGATAAAAATCGAAAATGGAAAATAATGAGTTTTTGGCCATAACTTCAAAACGAAAGACGATAGCCAATTTTTGTTTTCACCATTAAGGTGGTCTTTAAAAAATGAGATCGAGGATACGCCATCCGATTTTCTCTATCTTTTCTAGTTACCGACATCCCCTATAGAATGATCCAAATTGGGCCATCCTGTACATCACCATTTGGCTGGTTAGGTGATGTTTCGAAATTTGAAAAAAGGCATAGCTATATAAAAATATAATTGATAATGTGATACAAACGTGCAAAAATTATCACCGACAAAATGGATAGTTTATTTTTAAGAACATAACTCGACTTGTTCTAGGGTTTTCGAGAAAAATATGAAATCACAAAGATTATTAGTGTTGTGCTGTAATCATTTATTTATCATCACGCTGTATGTCAATGACTCATTATTAATCATAGGGATATATTATTTTATTATATTATTAATAAAAATAAATAATTATAAAATTGGTTGGTTTAAAAAAAACAACAATGTGACTTTAATCGATTTTTTATGTACAAAAATATCGACGTCCTCTTAAGTATCAAATCAAGTATCATCAAATTAAGTATCACAATGTGCCATCCTGTAACAAATAAATTCACCCAACTAGAAACCTGGAATTAACCCACAGAAGCCCGACGTAAGGACTTTAAGGCCCGTATCTAGACTATTTGAGCTTGAATTTTGAAATAATATTTGTTGAAATCAGAGTATGAATACCATTTGAATCATATGCTGACTTTACAAACTTGCTAATTTTACACTTTACACACTTGCTAATTTTTGATACAGACGGAATTGGTCCATTGTTAAATTTAACCGAAAATAAGTCACGAACTCAGCGTAAACTGACGCCACTATAAAATGTATATAATGACAATGAATAAATTATCACTCTTCCCAAATGACAAGCATGAATTTATAATTATTAGTCATCATTTAAAAATATACGAGGGCTGTTTGACAGAAGAGTGACTTTTCAAAGGTTGGTAACACTTTCGTTATAATGATTATGTTGCTAGCTCCTGAGGTCTTTCGGAGGTCTACTGTCAAAATTTGGCACCAATCTGACAGATAGATTATGTTTTATACTTATTTGAAGGAAACTGTTTTCGTTGTTTTGTAAATATGTAAAAAAAAAAATTCGAGTGTTGATTAAACATTATTTTCTACGTGAAAAAACAATTAAAGAAATCGAGGAAAAGTTACGAAAATATTATCCACAATCTGCTCCGTCCCATGGAATGATTTGTAAGTGGTTTCTGCTTTTAAAAGTGGCCATATGAGCACGGTTGATGCAGATCTTCCGAAGCCATCATTTACTGTGACTACTCCAGAAATGGTTAATAAACTCTATGGCCTTGTAATTGGCAATCGTCGAATAAAAGTTTGTGAGATAGCTAATGAAGTAAACATCTCAACCGAACGGGTATACAATATTTTGCATGAACATTTCAATAAGAAAAAGCTATCCGCGAGATGGTTGCCGCGTTTGCTTAATGGTGATCAAATGCGCGCTCGCATTAAGAATTCAGAAGAATGTTTTGCCGTTTTCAACGTAACTCAAAGGATTTTTTTCGTCGATATGTCGCAGTAGATGAAACTTGGATACATCATTATACTCCAGAAACATTGTACTAATACAGTCTAAATACTGGATTTCTCCATGCGAATATGCTCCCAAAAAGGCAAACACACGTTTTTCGACCAATAAGGTCATGGCCACAGTTTTTTGGGATTCTAAAGGTGTAATCTTTATTAATTGTTTACAAAAAGGAAAAACCATAACTGGCCAGTATTATGCTGATTATGCAGACATGTATTGATGCCGAACTTGAAAAACAACGACCGCATTTGATGAAGAAAAAAAGTGTTGTTCCATCACGATAATGCGCCCTCTCATTCGTCTGCAATTGCTACAACTAAATTGACTGAATTGCATTACAAATTACTGCTTTATCCGCCATATTCGCCAGATCTGGCTCCCAGTGATTTCTTCTTATTTCCAAATTTAAAAAAATGGCTGTGTGGAAAAAGATTTCAGGCAAATGAAGAGGAGATAACCGACACAAATGCATATTTTGAAGACTTTCCGAAAGATTACTTTTTGGAAGGTTTAAAAAAATTGTAAACTCGCCGGGCTAAGTGTGTACACTTGAAATGGTGTTATGTTGACAAATAAAATATATTTTGAACAGAAAAATAACGTTTTCATTAAAAAGTCACTCTTCCGTCAAACAGCCCTCGTACTTCTTTACGACTTTTCTCTAAAATTAATAGGGGAGCTAATAATTACACCTATTTAATTTTACATGTTAAATTCCCATGTTCGCCCCTTATCTAAGACACTCGGTACCTATATAGTTATTATAGTAAAAAAAGAGTCCAAATATTTTTAAAGAAATTACTTCAAGATCATATACAGGGTGTCCTATATAGAGTAGGATTGCATGGGTATCTTTCTTATTTTGAAAGCCAGAGATTTGGTTAAATGGGCAATGTCATGCAGTTTTGTATGCTGACTCAGATTGTGTTGAAAAATTTTGAAAAGTCCGAGTAATCAGAAATTATTTAAAAAACTAAAAATTGTGATTTTCTAAAAACTCCGATATTTCCATAATTATTAAAGATGCGGAAATAAGTTTAAAATAAAAATTACTTGGTTTGATCGTACAAACTTAAGAATCAAGTCAAAACAAAAGTCAAGATGGCGGTTTCCAAGATATTAATAGCAACTTTCTTATTTTAAATGGCCGACATATTTGATTTTTACACGTCTAAACACAATATTGCCCATTTAACCAGATCTCTAGCTTTAAGAATAAGAAAGATACCCATGCAGTCCTACTCTATTTAGGACACCTTGTATACTATATATAAAAAATAATTCGGATGGGAATATTATCAATTGATTGAATTATCTAGTAAAGCGAAATAAATAAGAAGCTAAATATACAGTTCATACAGTTCAAATGTATTATATTTGTTTAGATCACTTCATTTTTCAAACACCAAACCGCAATTATGTATTTGTACTAGGGACACACTAACATTTCGGGTTATGGTTTTATTAGCAGCCCACTAAAAATTGTGTGTGGGTGGAGGTATGGCACTCATTGTTTGCAAGTAGCCTCTTCCGATAAATAAGAGGATCGGTTCGAGTATCGTCGTGACATATAATTATTCTTTCGTATGAATTCGTCACCGTTACGATCCCTGTGTTGGACTCGAAATTGTAATAGTGTCCGAAATTTGTTCATGGTGCATTGCAGTGAAAATAGGAACTAGTTGCATTATAAATAGGATCACTTATTAATACATGTATAACTATAGTTACTTCATTGTTACACTGTCACTGTTTTAGGCATGAGTTATATTCCCAGTATATTATTTTGAATTTCCATTTAAAAATTCAGTACCTGTTGGATTGTTACAACAATGTATCAGTGAAATATTCTACAAATTTCTAATATTTCATAATGTGAAATAATAATAACACACAAAATAATCGCCATATTGTTCCAGAAAGTTACAAAATTGCTAATATTTTATTAGCTAGAACTATTGCAATCACTGCCGTCGATTTAGTACAATTGTAATAAATTAGGTACATTTTTGGAAGTTTAGTCCATAACTAGGTACGTTTTAAATGAAATTTACACAACTTAGTAAATTTTTACATTTTGATTTATTCTTTGTATTAGTGTGATAATCAATTGTTTATAACAACATGTAATTGTTAATATATTTGTTGTTTTTTTTATTGAATTCTTAATATAAACATCACCTACATTTGTTATCACCTTCTAATCTCATATCATAATCATCATACTAGAACGAGTTGAGTGCAAGCATGTGGCCGTAAGTATAAATACTATATTTATTTTAAACACAAATTTGAATTATCGAGTTTGCTTATGCTTTTGTAACAATAACATATTGATTCTTATTGTTGCTGGATCAAGTTAGAAGATGGTTAAAATAGGAGAGTGGGTGGTTTGGCATAAGTATAATCATCCACTATTTTAATACATCAGCTGTATAAATCACCATTTTCATTTATTAATACGCATCTGCATTCAGTGAGTATTTAAAACAAATGCAAAATCAATTATTGATCATAATCGTAATTGGAGGGGGTGCGTGGGTAGGTAAATATATTCGGCAACATTAGAAATATCGCATTATTATCACAAAAATGTGAAATTATTCAATTATGAAAATAATAATTTAATAGAATTAATGCAAATTTAATTTTAATCGTCATACTAGAATGAGTCTTGTGTAGGCATTTAGCCGAATTATGATGATCCATGTCTGCTTTAATTATATATTTATTTAGATCACAAATTTGAATCATCCCCATTATTTATAATTTCGTAGCAATAATGTGATGATTCCTATTTTTCCATTTTTGCCAGTTGGTTTAACTGTAGGAGGTATATTATTCGGTTCTTGTACTATTGTGTACTGTGTCACAAATTATGCGTTTCTAATGAATATGAAATTTATAGATTTTGCAATAAAAATTTGGTAATGTATACCACTATAATATAGTTAAGTGGACCATATTACTATATGCAGAACTGTACTCTAATTCATTGTTTATTAAATTATATATATATAATCGATCTTTATTGGGCTATCGACCCCATATGGGGTCTTTCCGCCTAGCATTTTAATACATTTCATTATTATAAAATAATATCTAATATGATATGTGAGTGTATGATATGCTGATGAATGATGGGTTGATTGGTGAAGAGTGTTATGGGGCGTAGTATGATTCACGGAGCGTTTTTGTCGGGTTCTTTTTTGTAGTTCGTTTGTCTAGTCTTTTAATGCATAATTCGCCCAGTATTGTCCTGTTGTCCTGTCTTTGTTGGAATTTATTTCGTAATTTGTCAAGTCTCTGATGAATGGGTGTGATATTGGTACTATTGTATAAATTTATATTTGATATGTTATGAAGGTGATTGTCCCTGTGTCTCAGTTTAGTGATTAGTCTCAATGTTTTACGTTCAGTCACGTCTGTGATTCGTTTGCAATTGTCTCTAGCGTTGTTGAGTACCATTTGTCCGTAGTCGATGATGGGTCTGCAGATGGATTTGTAAATTCTTGTGGCTGTATCAATGGATATTCCTCTTCCTCCGTACGTTAAACATCTAAAATGTTTTGCCCTTTTAAGTATTTCAGTCCTTGTGTTGCGTAGATGTTTGTCGAATTTTAGTTTATTGTCTATAGTCATTCCTAGATACTTTATTGTCGTTGTTGGGTGTACGTTCGTCCCGTTAACTTGTATGGTCGGTGAGTTGTCATTTATTCGGTGGTTGGGGATAAGGAGTTGACATTTCGTGGGGTTGGGAACGAGTCTCCATTTATTAAACCAGCACATTGTTTTGTCCGTCAGTATCTGGAGGGTGTTTATCGTGTCGTCCAGTTTTTTCCTGTGCGTTATCAGAGCCGTGTCGTCTGCGTACTGTAAGATGTATTGTTCTAAATCAACGTCTCTGTCTTCTGTCCTGTATATGTCGTAGCAGTATATATTGTAGAGTAGAGGGGATAGGGGGGAGCCTTGAGGGAGTCCTTGTCTTGGAAAAATTGGTCGTGAATGCGTGTTCTTTGTCTTTATTTGAAGTTGTCTGTCCGTCAGGAAACTATGGGTGAAGAGGATGAGGTATCTTGGGATTTCTAGTCTGTACATTTTATATAGCAGTCCATGGAGCTAAACTGTGTCGAATGCTTTTTTAATGTCTAAGAAAAGTGCTGGGGTCTGTCGGTCTTTTAAGTATGTCGCTTGTATGTTGTTGGTCAGAATGTAAAGTGGGTGTACTGTCGAGCGTCCTGGTTTAAACCCAAATTGGTAATTTGGGGATTTTTCACGATGAGGTTCCAGATTCTGGTTTGTATAATTTTCTCCAGGTTTTTGCCAAGGACAGGGAGTAGGGTAATGGGTCTGTAGCTTTCTGGTGTAGTTTTGTCTTGTCCTGTTTTATGTATTGTGATGATGATACCTTTTTTCCAGGGGGTAGGGTGTGTGGAGTGTCGTATGCAATAATTGTAAATTTTTATTATATGTTCGTGTATGTTTTCTGTCAGGTGTCTTAGTAGGTCTTTCGTGAGTGCGTCATGTCCAGGTGCTGAGTTTTTGCCATTATATGCTACTGTGTAATATTCTTCGTCTGTGATGTCCGGAGGGTTAGTACGTTCTTCAGTCTTTGTGAATTCCTCAAACCAGTTATTGATATTGTTAAAGTTATTTTCGTCATATGATTGATTGGATATTGGGGTGAATACTTTTTTGAAGTAGTCGGCAAATGTGTTTGAAATGTCTATGTCTGAGTATTTTTCGGTCAGTCCGTCTGTGAGTTTTCGAATGTGTCCTTTTTGTTTGTATCTGGATAGTTTTTTAATTAAATTTAATTAATTAAATTAAATTATTTTTTGGTTTTATTTTTTTCTTGTATATATTAAAGTGCACATTATTTTATTTTAAATTTTCAAAATTTTGAAAGACATCACCAATGTATTGAAGTGCAGTGTACTCAACTGGATGTAATTTTTTGAATTTAGGTTCTTGAGTGCTTGTTATGTAACATTTTTTTATATAAAAATCTGCCAGATTTCTGTTACTCGTCAATATTATATATTTTTTGATATTACAAAAATTAATCATATTTACCAGTAATACACAAGTTGTCTGATCTCATGGCCTTGCAATTTTTGAATTATTTGTATCCAAGAGGGGTTGTGACTATTTTTACTAAAGAATCAATTAGAAAATACATATATTTTTTAGTGTAGCAATTTTAAAGAATGCAAAAAAACAAAAAAATTAGTAGAAACTACGAAACATAGACAATCAAAGTTAATCATGCGAATTTTGATATTCCAGTCACACGCAATATTTTGTAAAAAACTCATTCTCTAACTCAACCCATGGCCGGATTTAGACTTGATTCGGCCCTAAGCTATTTGGGATATGGGGCCCTTTATAAATCCAGATATTATATGCTAGTGGGAAATATGATTTTCGGATACCTAGAGGGTTAAACTGAAATACAATTACGAAGTATATAGATAGTGTAAAAGCTAAACTAAAACAATGGTAATAGCGTCAAAAGAAAACAAACACAAAATAGAGCTAGAAGTGAAACAACTAGAACGGGTGAATCAATACAACTACCAAGGAACAATAATAGAAGAAAAGAGAAAGATTGACCAAGAAGTAGAAGAAAGAATAGGAAAAGCAGGAAGGATCTACAACACAATAAAAAACACGTTTCTAGAGAAAAAAGAAATTACTAAAGAAATAAAAACTGATTTGAGGTATACAAAAAATAGTAACGCCCTCGCTAATATATGGAAGTAATTCGTGGACAATTACGGAAAGAAACAAAAGCCAGATCAATGCAATGGAAATGAGATTCCTAAGGAAGATAGAGGGAATTACAAAAAAATATAGAGTGAGGAACACAGAAGTAAGGAAACAGCTCAACATAAAGCCAATAACAACAATAATAGAGGAAAGACAGCTAGGTAGGCTAGGACATATACACAGGCTAGAAGAGAATAGAATAACAAAAAGAATACATAAAGTAAAAATACAAGGCAAAAATAAAGTAGGAAGACCGAGGAAGGGATAGAATGAACAAACGCACAAAGCAGCGGAAAGAAGAGGAATAGAATTTAATGAAATAAGAAAACTGGCACAAGACAGGGAAAAGAAGAGTGAAGGAATTAATTAGCGAAGACATGTGATTGTAAAATGTATTATAAATGTAATTGAGCAGTCCGACACCCGAAAGGGTAAAAGGGTAAATAAATTAAATAGATAGTGTAATAATAAATATTTAACTTAAAATCATTTTTATTCATAACAAACTTAAAAATGCAAACTCTGGTAAAAACATGTTATAAGGATTAAGGAATTATATTAAACTAAAATATTTTCTTTCCTGCCTTTGCCAGAGCAATGTCACTGGTAACGTCATCACATAATAAACTGCTTAGTTTGTGACTTTCTATGCACATGAGACTGAGGGAACATAATTTATCTTGAGTCACTGTTGTTCTAAAATCATTTTTTATCCTCTTCCGCTGAGAAAAAGATCTTTCTCCAGAGCAATTTTCAACCAACATACTAAGAAACAATCTCAAAATTGCTTCTGCATTAGGGAATGCTGATTGGACAAGATCGTTAAATATTACCCTATGAAAATCCTGATGTATCAGACTATCATGTTCCGCTGTACCATAGGCTTGACATCAATAAACATATTTATGAAAATGCTGGACATCTCCTACAAGATTCATGTCCACATCTTCAGGATGTTTGCCATAAAGCACTAACTCTTTCTCGAATCTCTTCTTCTGTAGCTTATAATTTTGTTAAGAATGAAAACTTTTTTGCAGCATCATTGTATACTGAGGAACTTTTGAGTCATCTTTGAAGAATGACAATAGTACTGCCCATCTATGTGTAGATCAAGAAAATAAATTATATATTTCTTGAACAATTCCAAAAGAGTTAACTGCATTTAAACAACAGTCAACTGCTGCTCTACCAACAAGATTCAGGAAATGACCAGCACATGGAATATACCTAGCATACTTGTTAATCTTCAATATTATTTCTTGCATACACTTGTATTTGCCAGACATATTGGCCCCATTTTCATATGACTGGCCTCGACACTTACTAAAATCTATTTTGCACTCATTTGTTAGGTCCGGACGTGCGGCATTGGGACAAATAATGCTGAAGTATATTTAAGTATATATGACAATTGCTCACTCGGACAATTATTTTGGGGGGCCCCAAGAAAGTGGGGGCCCTAAGCTTTGCTTGTGTAGCTTATACGTAAATCCTACACTGACTCTACCTGTCGTAGACCTACCTGTCTGTTGGCGTCTTTTGTTAATCAACGGAGTTGCTAGTTCATCATTTTTTTCTTCTTCTAAAATTGAACTTTTTAGTATTTTTTTTCAGTCAATCGTGGTTAAATTACAAGGTTTCACTTCCAGAGATTCCCGAATACTCGCAGCTTCGTCCTTGGCTGCACCCGAGTTGCAAGGACGAAGGTGTTAGATTCCGGAAATCGATCCTCTGAGGGCTCGTCGGAGGAACAAATGGACGTATATCGGAGCCCGGGCGAAATGCTAAGCTGACGCAGAACGGATGTTAAACAATTCCCGAAAGCCGAACATATGTCGCTCGGGGAAACTATACAGATATGAGCATGTGGCTGCCGCTAGATTCGCGACAGCCGACGCGCAAACTTCCGCTTTCCCCGAAAAGTGGGAAAGAAAAGAAACAAGGAGGCTCCATTACACGATGCCCAACTAACTTTTTCGTGCAAAAAAATTCACCACATAGTAAACTAAGACATCGGATACTCAGGGGTTGAGCTGGCCAATTCGCAGACCAAAAAAATGCATTTAAAACTTCTAGATTACGTTTATAAGCGTTTATAAGCGAAATAAATTCGCAGAGAAGTAATGGAAATACGTACGAGTTTTCTGGGCAAAGAATTCAAAGCAGCCTGAAATAATGTTTAATTCTAATGAATTTTTTGAAATTTTTTATAGACACTATTCATTTAACTTATATAACCTATTTAAGAGAGGATGGTTAATAAACTTTTTCCACATGCAGTAGATTGCTCATTACCAACGGTAATAAGCCACAGCCTCAGTAAAAGCTAAAAAATAGAATCATCTAGCATCTAACAGTTGATGTAGGTACTAGAAAAATAAACTATGGGCGTATGTATTGGAACAAAAAATCCGTAATAAAAGGCAGCGGCGGAGGCGCCGGGAGGGCCTCGTGGGGGTGGGATAGGTGGCAGGACCGCAACGGTAAGCCCCGGGTCGTAAGTTCCAATTTGGGAATTACGCCGACATATTGAACACATATATTAGCCGGGAGACGCCGTTTTCGCTCCCAGCCACCTTTGCACACCGCATCAATTCTAACACAGGAACAGACGCGAGGAACTGAAAAAACACAAGAAACGGGGAGGGAGGAAATACGGGAGGTATAAATTGCGGGCTGTTGACGTATTAAAATTGATGCTCAGCCGAGGGGGTGGAATAGTTTACTACTACTTTTACAGCATATTGATCGTTTTTAAAGAATTTGATAAATACTTGATGATAATGCTATGATGAAGCGAACACCTATGATCTAGAATTTTTGTAGCTACACTACTTATACATTTTCATATTTTAATATTAATCATTTCTGTTGTTATGGCTAATTGCCAAATTGCCGTCGCCAAAGAGAGAATCTTCCACAGACTCAAAAGGTTTTCCAGAATAGTAAAGAGACAGGTTGTACAGTTATAAAGGGCGTATAGTTGTAAGTGAGAATACAATACAAGCAGTATTGTATGGTACAGTACCTATATTGCAGTACAGTACAATGAACAATATATTTTTTTTAATACTTACATTTCTTATGCCGGGTGAATTTTTAATCCCTGAACATGGCTATGTTTAGTTTTAAAACGACAGGATCAATTTCTTTGCTAAAATGCAATGATTATGCAACCAAAATTACAAGCGCGTAAAACTCGATTATTTCAAATGTCATAACTGTTGGTTGAAAATGTATTCAAGGCAAGAAATTATTCAAATTGGGCAATGGTGCTCAGCTGGTGATTGTACGAGATTTATTTTCAGTGTACCTCCTACATTAAATGCTTGTTAAATAATATACTATTATTTGTTACATACGCGTAAATGTCACTATAAGCAGCCTGTACACTAAGATGACGCTTACAAGCACCAAGCTTGTGAAAGTGATACGAGCCACTGTGAAGATTGTCATTTTTATATTATATTATTTCATTTAATTTTCAATTATTGTTTTTTGGTGTATTTGTTTCAATTTTTCCGTCCATCGTTCGATTTAAATATAAATGTGCTGTTATGTTTAGAAACATTTTGACGAAGGTGTTTTGACTGACAGGTAATATATTTTATTGTTACTATTACTGTCATGTTATTATCTTTTCGTGATACTTGGTTGTTATTTAACTGGTATCAGCCACGGCCGTTAAACTATAACAGCAGTGGACTGTTATTTATGTTCGTGTTCACAAGCGTTACTACACAACCATCACAGCATACTTGAAATATGTCATTAGGATTTATGAAAATAATTTCGCAAAATTTAAGCCTTTTTATTTTATTATCACGAAAACTATTAAACAACATACGGCCGATATAGATATAACAGGCTCGGTGGATTATAAAACCTCGGCTGCAACTCGATTTTAGAATATCTCAACCTCGTCTGTTATATTACCCATATCGGCCTAATACCGCTATATACTATTTCGTGATACTTGATTTTAATTACATATTATCGGTACTGTCTCTATGGTTGTTATTTAATTGATATCAGCCACGGCCGTTAAAATTTAACAAGCGTGGACGATATAATTTAACAACAATTTTGGTGTTCACAAGCGTTACTACACAACCATCACAGCATATTTGAAATATGTCATTATGATGTATGAAAATAATTTCGGAAAATTTAAACCTTTTTATTTTAGTACGAAAATTATAAAACAACATACCTCCGATGTGGATATAACAGACTCGATTGATTATAAAATCTCAACCTCGTCTGTTATATAACCCATATCGGCCTAATACCGTTATATACTACTATTACCGGTTTCAGGGTATTAAACATATGTTTACATTGATAAAAAATGTCTAGGAGGTAAGCCATAACTGTATCCTGTATGTAAAATCATGTGTATATGTATATGATACGTACGATATGTGATTGTCAACACTTCGTCTGCTTAATGTTACAAGGGTGTATGTGAAAATTTGTAAATTTAGGAATAACGACTTTAAATATGTTTGTTATTATAGAAAATTGTGTATTGTGCACTGTAATTAGATTTATTATTATTGCAGATTCTCAATGATCCGAATTTAACCTTCCAACAAGTTGAAAAGTCCCGCTTTGAAAACATGTAGCCCTGTAAACCTATAGACCTAAAAATTGAAAAAATGTTACATGCAACCTTATAACACCAAGCCGACAACTTGTCGAGAAATTGAAAACCAATTTTCAGCTGAAATTAATTACAATGAACTTACAAAAGAAGTTGTGCAGCAAAATACTTCTTCACACATGGAGCCTTCATCAGTTTCTAATTTAAATTTGCCAGGAATTGCAAGTTCAGGTTTGAAAAATTGCATTACAAATGTTTATTTTTACTGCGACAAAAAGCAGTTGTAACCATGGTGGCACATCAATCCGTAAATTTGAAAGTGAAGTCTTGATGATAATAATTATGCAATTAGAATAATTATTAAATATGTCTTTATTTTCTGAAACCAACAAAATTTTGAACATACCTAGGAATGTTATGGATGTCATAACAGCTGCAGATGTCAGTTTGAAATCCGAGTGACAGCGAGGATTATGAGACATCAAAGCTATCTAATAGCTATCTATTAGCTTGATAATCTAATAACTAAAATTTAACTATTTACTGTTACAAGTGTTTAACAAATAAAATATGGTTCATTATTCGCCAGGTATTGGTTTCTACTGGCTCTACAAAGTGAAAGGCTCGCCCGCGGTTCGCCAGTCATTTCCTTCTATCGCCAGTAAACCGGTTTACCCGACTTATAATATAATAGAATTTTACATTATAAGCCGGGTAAGAGTATTTTTACTAGATAAAAACTACAGGGAGACGGTACAAGGGAATGATTGACGAGCCGAAGGCGAGTCTGTCACCTTGTAGAGCCAGTAAAATCTATTACCCGGCGTATAATGCGAAATATTTTATTTGATAAACACGAGTAAAAAGCTAAATTAAGATAATAACTTGAAAGTATAAAATATATCATCTGTCAGTGTAAAAAATTTCATAAACCCAATATCATAATTTCAATCATAATTGCACTTTTATATTTAAATCGATCGACTGTAAAGTTGAAACAAACATACCAAAAATAATAATTGAAAATTAAGTGAATTAAACTAATATAAACAAGATAAGGGAGTATATAAATTTGACACGGTAGAAGTAAAATTTTTACACTGGCTCGTGTCAACCATTACATGCACGGTACATGTAATGGTTACCTTACCAGGTAAGTGTACAGGCAGGTTAGAATCACATTTATGCATGTAAAACAAATAAATAACTATTCGTTTTGTCTTCTTCTCAGAAAATTTATTATAATTTCAATTCTTACAAAAACGTAATATATAAACCAAAACTCTTCACAATTTTAAAACTTTACAGTTTAAACGTGAGTAATAACATTTAACACACTTAATGGGCAATACTGTGAATGCTAGATATTGCTTTGTTTTTTTTCCTGAAGGTTTTCATTCATGATAGATAATAATTAAAATGGGAATAGCCTCCTTAATGCATTTGACTGCAAAGTTCAGTTTGAGAATCACTGGCAAAGATAATAATAAAAATGGCAACAACTCATTGATGTACTTGACAGAAAATATTGTTTGAGATGCACTTGTAAAGATTTTCAATTTTTGTAACATTTTTAAAATTTTGTGTTACCAACGAGTTACAGAAATAGTGCAGGTTTTTTAATAATAAAAAAACGTAACAGCATATCATGCACACGAGAATCTAACCTAATCTAACCTAACGGGTATTATACTTTCTGTTCCCTTTATTATAACAAAAAGAAAAAATGTAATATTTCCTTAACAAAAATTAACGCCACATCGGATATCGCTTTGGTTTCTTTTCAGGATATTTTTATTCGTGATAGATAATAATCAAAATAGTAACAACCTCCTTGATGCACTTGACAGAAGACAGTATGAGAATTACTGATAAAGATAATATTAAAAATGGTAATAGTCTATAGTGTACCCGAGATAAAAATTCACTGACATCAAAGTGCCTTATCTTTGTTCAGGAACTGAAGCATGCGATCCCGTGTACTGTTAAATTGTTCGTGTACGTTAAAGAACCCGATATGGAATAAGCAAAAGGCAAAATTTCCAAGTATGGTGAATCGCTCTTTGGAGACTGTAATTTACCATTGCAGCAGAAATACGCCGTCCTTAAATAAACAAATAAATAAGTGACATACCCACTAAATATAACAAGCACTCCTAACCTAACCTAACCTACCATGACCATTGATCAGGGACTAATAATGGCATACCCACTAAAAATGTTTCATTCCGCTATTGCTTGATTTATTCAGGTAATAATACTGTAACAGTCTACAGTGTACCCGAGATTAAAATTCACCGACATCAAAGTGCCTTTTTTGTACGGGAACTGAAGCAGGCGATCCCGTGTACTGTTAAATTGTTCGTATACGTTAAAGAACCCGATATGGATTAAGCAAAAGGCAAAATTTCCAAGTATAGTGGATCGTTCGTTGGAGACGGTAATTTACCATACCAGCAGAAATAGGTCGTCGTTAAATAAACAATTAAATAAGTGGCATGCCACTAAACATAGTGGCATGCCCACTATAATGCTGCCCTATGTTGCTAAACATAGCAACATAGGTGCTAATAACCTAACCTAACCTACCATGACTATTGATGGGGAACTAATAATCTCATACCTACTAAAAATGTTTCATTCCGCTATTGCTTGTTTTATTCAGGTAATAATCAAGAAGAAAATTGGATATTTCTATATAACAAAAATATCCCCTTAACTCTCGGCTTACATAATCAGAATCGCTATGTGAATCACTGACTGAACTTAATTCATGGTGTAAGAGCTAAGAAGGCTAATACTGACTGTACCGGGGCCCTAAATGATTGGCTCTGAAGTCTTCCAGTTGCTGAATGCAACGATATTACATTTTCTAATTGACATTTTCTCATTGCAGATCTTCAAGTATCTACGATCCGGACCCTACGTCTTGCAACTGACAATTTGAAGAGTAGGAAGATTTTTCTCACTTAACCAAGCAAGCAAGGTAAGAATCATCTCATCCTAATTAAATAATAATTAAACTAGGGCTTATCATTAATAACATGAAAAAACGCTACATTATTTTTCAAGACTGTAATGATGACGAAAAAATAAAAATAAACAGAGCAAAACACTTATTGAGGGTATTTTAATTGGTTAGAATTGGCGATGAAAGAGGAACAAACTAAGAATTCAAATGTTTTAAAAACATTTACTTATTTCTGTCTGATTTGACAAGTATTTGCTAATGTAAATAAATTTGAACAGGTATTTGCAATAAAAAAAACAATATCACAGTCCACTGTGAGTTTTGAAATATTGAGCATACTTTCAAACCAAAATGGTACGCGTGATGCACAATTATAAACAATATTTGATGTAGAATCGGATTCTGTAAAAATATACAGAGAATTCCATTTAAAAAATCAAAGATAATTGAGCTGCTCGGGAGTAATGTATGGTATCTACCAAAATCCGATTTTTATTATCATACATTTTTAACCTAGAAGAAATCATAATACGTCAATTTTACGTACATATAGAATGCATCATTATGTATTCTTACCATTACCTTGCACATTTTTTTATTCTAATAAAGAAAACGATCATTATAATGAAAGAAAAATATTTTTACATTTCACGAAAATGTGAGCTAACATGTTTTACACCCGAGCAGCTCAATTATCTTTCCGGAAAATAGGTTGGGTATAGAAAATGGTTGCGCTTGCAGACCTCGTTTGTTAACTTTCATGTTAAACTATAATTTTTTTGTTTGAGGAAACATCTCATAAAAGTTGAATATTTTTCTGGAATATGGGTAAACTAAGGGGGGGAAATGGTTTGCGCCTTTTGTAGACATTGTGGCGCTTTACAACTTCCACATTAAAGACTACCGTAAAACGAGGTTACTTTGCTTCATTTTTACCTGAAATTTTAAATAGTACTTATAAAACTTACCTTTTCATTTCCATAAAATGTTGATAATATAGGAACTGCTAGAACAACGTATGATATTGGATACAAGAGATTTATTTTGCAAAAAAAAATGTTTTTTTTTATTATTATTTAGTTTCGGGCAATGTTCCCTCATAGGGGGAGGATACTTTGCACCAACGAAGACATTGTAAGTTATTCATGTTTACAACATGTATTGAAGCATAGTAAGACCTTATTATGGGTTGTAAATGTACCACACACTAAATAGTATGTAGGTTATCTAGGTATGGAATATATATTTCGGAAAAATATATTGTCATATTAATAATACAAACTTATTAATGAAAACCTTTACAATAGGTACTAAAATAAATCAAAGTAAGTTTGAAACATTTATCTGAAGCACATCTTATCCTTTATTTACCCCACAGTCTGTCTAAGACTGTAACAGAAAAGAATCCCCGATTCGAGACCTTTTTGGCTCTTGAATTCTGCAAATAATAGCATTCCAATCATAGTGAAGAGTGTCTGACTTATCAGGCCATTCCAGTCTTTTAAGGACTTCACCATTGCACTTAGTGTAGCCCCATTGTTATCAAATTATATTTTACCCGGAAAAATGTCACCTTCATATTGGAAGAGAACATATTCCCCTATTTATTTGACAACATCGGGCAATTAAAGAAGATCTTTAATGCTCTTTGGTCCACAACCGACCATTTCAGTTACATCATCCTCCGCGGTTTCTCCTAATATACTTCCCACAAAATCCTCGTCTTCAGAAGAATTCCGCAAAGATATTTGATCACTTGACAAGTCACTATCCACATTTATTGATTTGCGACATTTCTTCACTGATGTATGTGGTTCTTCGCCAGCTTGATCATCGTCAAGGACTTCAAGCCCGATACTCTTACCAGCAACAGTAATTTTCTTCCTGCTCCTGGTTTTTGTTTCAGTTAATTCTAATCCTTTGGATTCTAAAGATTGTAGAAATGAATGTTCTACAGCATTATTGACACCTGGAGGTCGTGGAATCATTGCGAAAAGCTCTTGAACACTAACTGGATAAACACCACATTTTCTGAAACCCGAAATGGCGTGTTCTATGGCAACCATAAGTTGTTTTAAAGGAAATGGAAAATGTTGTTTTTGTAGAACTGTATTTTTCGCACCATCTGCAGTCTCCTTCCAGTTTGCTAATATTTTCCGCCTCGCAATTTTCATTGGCCGAAAAAAAAGCCACATCCAGCGGTTGTGTTAAATGAGTGCTGTTTGGTGGCAAGCATACAAAAGATATATCATTATCTCTGCATAAACTTAGAACATCTACTGATATATGGGAGGATAAGTTGTTGCAAATTAAAACATTCTTGCCTTGAAGTTTTTTTAACTTTGGTAACATTAGGCTTTAAAACCAGTGTGAAAAGCTATTGGCATCGAACCAGCCACTAGCACTATTGCTATAACGGCAGCCTTTGGGCCGATTCTCGGTCCAGGTTGTCCACATGCAAGAAGATTTGTAAACTACATATGGAGGCAAGTGTTCTCCGGCAGCACTACCAGCAAACATAATAGAAATGCTAGTTTTGGATGAATTACGAATCTTTTCAGGATATTTACAACCACGTTTGGTTATCACCTTTTTTTGGCCAGTGTTATCTGTCAGATTCGACTCATTACAGTTCCAAATGTTCTCTGGTGGCACGTCTTTCACAACTTCCCCCAAATTTGAGATGCAATCCGTTAATATTTCAGCATTTATAGATGCTCTATTGCGTTTTATATTACTAGCAAATCGTACAGTGAGCTCTGGATGGCGTTTCAGAAAATTTAAGACCCACTCATGACCAGGTATATTGTTTTGAAATGTTCTCAGAATTCAAGAATGATTTCACGATCATGCGCAAATCAAAAGAGTCTAGAGGGTAACCAAATGTGCTGAAGGCTAATATACAGTTTACAAATCCAGTTTCTTCTTCCTCGAAAAATATAGTGGGTGTTCCAGGCTATTCAAGTAGATTGCCTTTAAGTTTATTAATGATAGTTCGCCGCGGAATTTTTAACTCTTGAGCGGCTTTTCTCTGCGTCATTCGTTTACTTCTAACTGCTTCTAATCATTGTTGCAAAGCTTCTTGGGTATAATTTTGATAAGCCCGAGAGCATAGTTTTCTTTTATACACTCTTGGCATATCTGCAACCAAATTTATAACTCAATAAAATAAACAAGTATCGTTTGGTATAACTTTTCTCCAAAAAAATAGTGGGGCAAAGTATCCCCATATTCGGCGCAATATAACCTCAAAACGGTAAACATTACGAAAAAAATCGAATTACGTTTTAAGATTGTTCAACTCATACGACTTTCTACAGCTAACATGATGATGCATTAAATCAAAATACAACTTTCCTTATTACTGATATAGTGATTCTTATACACAATGATTTTTACCGGCCACAATTGTTGTCTAAATGGGTGGTTTCAAACAGGCAAGTGTTTGAAGGTCAAGAAGTGGGGAGAAGTGTAACTGCATTATTTTAGATTCATATCGGAGTGCCCTCTACTGGAAAACAGACTTTACCACTTTTTATTCTGTTCAACTACCACAATGTAGCAAACATTGTAAAGTCAGAAATTGGAGCAATGTATGTGCCACAGGAGCAAAGTAACCTCCTTTTACGGTATGTTTTTTGTTTTGTTTTGGGAACACATCTCATAAAAGCTACATATTTTTTCTGGAAAATCGATAATCTAAGAAATAACTTGTTTGCGTGTTTTACAGACATGGTAGTGTTTACCAGCTTTCATATTAAACTAATTTTTGTGGGAAAACATCTCATAGTCATAATTTGTAACTATCTTATTGTGCAGAATATTTTACTATTTTGTATCATACTTTCAATTTTTTCGAGTTTTAGAAATTATTGTACGTATTGAAGCTACTTGGCCACCACTGGCTATCGATTTCCGCCCCCGGCTCGCCCATTTTTCCCGGAAATCCCGTGGCCCGCCGCCCCCCGAACCCTCGCCGTCCCGCGGCTGTGTGCTCAGTACGGCCCCCTCGGTATGCAAGGCACGCGACCTGCGGGCGCATTAGACGCCGCCGCCCCCGAATAACGACCGCCGCCACCGACAGACTGCAGCTCGATCATGTCATGCACGGCGGAGGCGCCCGCACCCACCCCCGACTACCTGTGGAGCGCCATTATTAATAACACACCGCACTCGCACCGTTAAAGCGGTAATTCGTCAGCGATCCGCGGGGGGCGGCCCCCCAATTAATCGGGCGGTGTAATTTAATTTTCGGCGCGCCTAATAGAGCGCCTGATCGGGTTTTAATGCACGCCGCCCCCCGCCGGCGGGGGGCTTGTTTGCGCCCGAGACAATGAAAGAGTAATTTCCTCGTAAAACAGCGCCGGCGTCATTAATCATCCAGGAGGAACGAAAACAAATTAATAATTTACGGCCGGGAAATAACGAGCCGATTTTCCGGCGCGGGTGTCGTTATTAATTGGGCAGGCCGGGGAATTTTTCCTTGCCGTAGAAACGCAATATCCAAGTATCAAATTTAATGGGTTATATTTGGCAACGTTTTAAAATCATTGAATTTCGATTTTAATAATCGAATTATGCGAATACGAATTATTGTAATAATCGAATTATAATTCGAATCATAAATCATTCTATTTAAAATAATAATAATAATAATACATATTTATTAGCAATAATACGAATACATAACTAATACATAATTAACATAGCAACATTAGCATACCGGGCTTTTTTTTCGTTTTTACACATATGATTGACAATGTATAACTGGTTGCCTGCATCTACCCGTAAGGAATATCCTACGTGTAATTCTAAAAAAAAAAAACAACTCATTAGCGGCGTCGGTGCAAGCAACCTGTCAATTTTGGCATATGTTACACAGAGAGGTTATGTTTTTATTCAAGGCAATACATGACGGGGTCTTTGAAGATACGCAGAGTATTCCTAATGTATTGTGGATTTATGCCATTACATGCAGTACGTATACGGCCTTTCAATTCATCTACGTTATGTATTTGTACGTCATTAAAAATTTTCATTTTCAGGTAACCCCAAAGAAAATAATCATTTGTTGACAAATCAGCTGATCTTGATACATTAGGAATACTCTCTTGTATTGTCTTGAATAAAAACCTAACCTCTCTGTGTAACATATGCCAAAATTGACAGATTGCTTGCACCGACTTTAGAATTACACATAGGAAATTCCTTACGGGTAGATGCAGGCAACCAGTTATACATTGTCAATCATATGTGTAAAAACGAAAAAAAAGCCCGGTATATAAGCAGCATTAAAAATAATAACGGCAGGACAATTCTAATAGGTTGTACGGCTCCTTTGTAAGCGCATAAGGCATGAGTTGTTCTTGTAAATTTTCAGGTTTGTTATTTCTTTGAGGTGTGTAGGTAAGATGTTGAAGCATTTGAGGACATTATATACAGACGATTTCTCCAGCGTCTTCAATCTATGGACTGGGTATGCATAATTGTCGTGGTGTCTTGTGTTATGTGTATGTTTAAGTTCATACATTTTGAATTTATTTGTACACTTGAAGTTAAACATAACTATTTCATAGAAGTAAAGACCGCAGAAAGTAAGTACGTTAAAGTTTTTGAAATGTCCAATACAGGATTCACTGTGCTTTTAATAAGTATTATTCTAACAGCTCTTTTTTTAATAATGAAATTTCTAAAAAACGAGTGACCCAAAGTTAGCCTTATATAACATTATTAGAGTGGATTGATTGACTATGGGTTTCAAAATTCGCAGAGCGAAACAAACTGAATTTAATTTGGGAATCAGTTCCTTGCAATGACTGTTCCAGTACAATTTATTATCCAAGACCATTCCAAGGATTTTACACCTGGGTAGTATATCAAGTTTGGTCCCCGAGATGGTTGAATCAAGTCTTGGAACTTTGGTGTGAAATACAACGGCTTTGGTCTTGTCATTTTTCAAAATTAGTTTGTTGCTTAACATCCATTGCTGAGTGAGCTGGTAAATATTGTTGGCCTTTATGAGCAGCCCTTCTTTCTACATTTGGGCTTATAACTAATATGTATCCTTACACCGGATACTTCTAGTTTAGCATACAGAATCGTTTGGTTCATGGTATCGAATGCCTCGAAGAGATCAAGTAAAATTCCCAGAGGGATTTGACCTCTCTCCAAGGCATCAGCAACTGATACTGTGTACTCTAATATGGCTGTACTAGTTGATCTATTTTTAATAGATCCGTGCTGCGCTGTTTCGAAAAGCTTGTTGTTGTGAAAGAAGTCAGTGATTCACATGGCTATTCTTTTTTCTAAGATCTTAGAGAAAACACTTAGCAGGGATTTTGGCCTATAGTTACACGGTACTGTAGGATCGCCATTTTTAATGAATTGGAATTATTTCACTGATCTTCAGACATTCAGGGAAGATTCCGTTCGATAGACATTTGTTTATTAAATATGTTAATGGAGTAATCAGCTCATGCGTAGCCGATTTCAACAGTTTCGAACTAATTTCGTCATGGCCGGAACTATTTTTGCATTTGATGGATTGCACTGTGTTGAAAACTTCACTCGGTGTGGTAGGAGTTAAAAACATTGATTTGTGATTTCTCTGAATATTGAAATGTAATTGGCGGGTTTGAATATGCAGTGTCAAGTTATGTGCAATGTTTTAAAAGTACGGGTTAAAATTCTCAGTATCATTTTCCGAAAGGATGCCTTTAGTTCGAGTATTACCTGTGATACCGTTGACGATCGATCATGTCGTTTTTGTTTTGTTATCACTAGATACTATGGCTCTCTCTACTTTTTTTCCGGTATGCCGCCTCAAGTAAGCAACTATATTCCCGGTTTATTTGGTTGTATATCCATTTAGCATCACCATTATAGTGTCTGTAGACTTGAAAAGAGTCAAGCACATATTTACAAGAGAGAATGTCAGGGTTTTTCACCGTTAGTTTACAATTTGACTTGTGTGGTGTTTTGGTTGTTATTGGGCAGCTTCTGTTTACGTAAAGTTGTGTAACCTCCATGAATTTATCCTACCCGGAGTTTACTGTGTATGATATGAGCACATCATTCCAGATATTATCATGCCCTATAAGGTCTACACATGTTAATACGTAAGCTGCACTAAATCTTCTACGCATTTCAGTTACAGGCTCTGGAACACAAATGTTTTTGCAGATTGTTATTTTCTGTGCTAGGTGATCGGACAGGTGGGCGTAAAACATGCAAACCTCATAATCACGTTTTATGTTTGTTATAATATTATCAATGACTGACACTTTTATATTAGAGATTCGCGTGGGAGAGGTGATTATCTACTCGGCGCCATATGAATGTACTATGTTCACAAATTCGTTCGATTCTGGTGAGTATTTACTGACGTCAATGTTAAAGTCGCCCGCAATGAAATATTTTGAGTAATGTTTTGTATGTGTAATGGTATGTGTAATGGTATGTGTAAAGTAACACCTGTTACATAACTTTTGGGATTTTTTTTAGTGCTATACGTGACTATTTTATGGTCACATATAGTGACATAGTAAAACTATTACATCTGGTCTACTATGGAGAAACATGTTGCTAAGGATTTTGTCAATTTGTTTGACATTTCACTTTTTCGTCTGACCTTAGCAAAATGGCGTTCTTAGATATTCGCAAGTCTATCTACAAGTTAAGTTAGACAACTACCGAGACGAGATATTGTGAACATTTTTTGTGGGAAAAATATGTCAAAAACCTTTGTATATCGGACAATTCGGGAATGTCAAGAGGGAATTCCATGTGTAAACCTACCAAAACAGGCCATCTACGTAAGTTAACAGAACTTCGGGTCAATTGACTAGCCATGCAATCCAAAATCACCATTATTATGTCCCTACATAAACTTGCCCGTCGGTTCCATGTTTCGATTGCTACAATTTGTCAATATATCGCCAGAACAGAGTAAAATATAGAAAACGCAAGAAATATCTCAAATATACAACCCCTCAATTGGCCAGAATTCCAAGCTGTTGCCGGGCTTCAAGACGTCGGCACATGGTGTTTTTGGACGGTTAGTCTATTGTCGTGAAGTTTTATCAACTTCCGATTATATTCCTTGATCACCTCATTCACATTCCAGAATTATCCAATAACGGTGTTTTATTGAAATATTTTGCCCACAAAAAATGTGTTCTTTATATCTCGTGTCGGCAGCTGTCCAACTGAGTTGTAGATGAACATTCGAATATCTACTTTATACGCCATTTTGCAAAAATGTGAAATGTCAAACAAATTGACAAGAGCCCTAGCAACATGCTTCTCCATAGTTGACTAGATGTAATAGTTTTACAAAGCTATTCAAAAGCATTTAAAAAAATTCTAAAAACTTATGTAACAGGTGTTATGTTTAATAGTTTATCTAACGTTCGGAAGAATTTGGCATGCTGTTAACAGCCACTAACACGCACTTGGATTTAGCTTGCAGTGGCACTTCAACTGCAGCACATTCACATTGTCACGTTCGGCCAGTTTATCGATATCCTTCCTTGCGCTGACTGTCAGACTATCGTGGGTGTAGACTGCTAACCCTCCATAATCTGTCTGGCGGGTATGATGCACTCTCTGGAGAAGTCAGCTGCTAGGTTGAAGTTCAGGATGTTTAATTGTTTTAAGTTGTTCTTGGTTTGCCTGTGTTCGAATAATACTAGTAGTTTACAATCTGTGTGCTCGGTCAGCATTTGTTCGAGTTTTAAAACTTTATTCAGAAATGGCGTGATGTTGATATCGATGAGAGATATTGTTTGTCGGGAATTATTTACTGATCTGTGTATTTTACGGGGTTTGTCGCAGGTATGTTGCAGGTCTCTTGCCACTGTTTCTGTGAAAAAACTGTCCAACATATACTCCGATAGGCCACATGCTAGGGTTTCTTAAACTTTCCAGTTTAACCCCCCTTTCCCGTTCAATGGGAAAAGTTAGTTTAATGCCCAGTTGTACGATCGTGGATCAACCTTGACCATGGTTCAGTTACCTAGGATACAATAGGTAATACAATGGTATCCTTAGGAACAGAACCGCGATCAAGGATGATCCACGATTATACAACAGGGCCTAAAGGACTTATATTCCAGCTTGACGTGAGTCAAGCTGCTCGCAATTTATGTGGTTTATGTTCTTAGTTTTTAGGTAGTCCACAATGGTATTTGTTGTTGTTTCAACGTTAGCTCTATAGAGATGTAGGTAACCACACCTCCGAGCTCTCTTGAAGGTAGAGTTGTCGCAGGTTCCCTTTATTCTGTGATCTATGCTTTGTGCTGGTTTTTGTCGATGAACTATTTTCCATTCACCGTCATCAAGTGGGGCCTCTAGGTTTATTGCCTCATTTAGCGTAGTTACTTGTTTTGTTCCTAGTTCTTTAGTATGTGTGTGATTTCCGATGATTGTTTTATTTTTATTCTTATCCTTATTAGTTTAGTCCCGGGACTTAAGTTGTTATTGTTTGGGTGTTTATTGTCTGGTATTTGTTTAAGTTCGTTATCGCTGCTTGAAACAGTGCGACGCTTACCATCTTGCTGTTGTTTGGGTTGCAGACCATATCTCCCATTTGATTCTAACCTCAACATTCCATGTGCATTCGTTACAAATTAGACGAGTACCGTCGATGGATTTTATGCCGTTCTTCTTTGCGCAACTTCTGTGGTAGGGTGCTCCACACTCCCTACAGATTAAAATTTTACTCACTGTGGTGTTACAACACTTTATAAACATATTTTATTCGGGAGAATTTTCGTCGCTCGTCATGTTGAAAAACATTCATAATTCGATTTTTACGAATGATAATCCTAATGATTTTACCAAATGATAATCCGAATGATTTTTACCATTCCACCGAATGGTTTTAGATATGAATGATTTTTCGAATCCCTAATCCAATAGTTATTTACATTGCAAAGACCGTTATGAAGAATTTTACAGGCGAGCAAAGAAATGTAAATTTCATGTAACGGTCGGGCATTGTACCTACAATGTTTTATGAGCATATAAGTTTCAATATATTTACATTTAGTAAAAATCCATTGCAATAGTGTGACGTAAACTAAATTGTTCAATCAAGGAAAACTTGAAAATCTGACAGATATTTTTATGTCAATTTTGTTTAGACGTTTCAAGATAGACAGACGCTTAAAATAATAAAGATTATCATGAAATCCATGTCAACATCAAGTTATAATTTATATACAACATATTATAGACAATGACATAACGACATAACGGTTAGGTTATGTTTGAATTATTTTTGATCTGGGATTTTTTCCGGGCGTTCCCAAAAACAGATAGGTTGGTTAGGTTAGGTTAGGTTAGGTTTGATTAATTTTTGTTCTGGATTTTTTTTTCGGGCCTGTGGATAATATTTGTTATTGGTTTTGTAGCCATTGGAGACAACAACAGACTGAGATCAGCCAAAAGCCAGCTAGAATCTAGAGATATAGATATAGGCGGTAGATCAAAGAGGTATAGAAACTGTCGTAGCTGCGTTGTCTGTCGTTATCCGACTATTCCGACTTGCTAACCAAATATAAACCGAATGATTTTCACGCATGATAATCCGAATGATAATTTGAATTATTTATTTTCACAAATGATAACACAGGCCAACAGTTGTTTTGGTGCCGGGGTATTTAGAGCTGATTTCATATGAATTTGATTCCAAAAATGACATTAGTCTTTGCCTAGCAGCTCAAATTTCTAAGATATAATATTTAATTGAAATATACGTTACACTATTTTAAGTTATTGCCGGTTGTTTTGATTGATTCCATTAAAATTTACTAGGCAGAAATAATAGTCATCGAAGTGGTTTTTTTGGTTCTCTCCAAACCATTGGTACGTCGAATTTCAGATTTCTTCATTTTCCCGATAGTCCACTGTCATAAATGTTCTGTACGAGTCTTACGGTGCTTTGGTTTTATCCTGATCACCAAGCCTAACACTAAAGTATTCAAGATAAGCTCTTTATAAAGTCACTAATTGTTTTTCTGTTACGCCTGTGCTTTTAACTGATCTCATCTTCGTACGAAACCAATTCGCGATAAAGTTGCATCTATCCTGATTTCCACGCGATCATTCTAAACCTGTGAAACTTTCCCACATAAAAATTCAGTGGAAACTTTTCAGTCATCCCGAGGATGCGGTGTCGGCTCTCGATGGCTCGTCTTGGAGGCGTCCGTGCGGACTTTCCGCCTTTGTGGGGCGCTAAGCCGCCCCTTTTGTGCGGAGATTTCCGCGCGATTTTTATAAATGACGCGCACACAAAAACGATTCGCGAGACGCCTCTGATCGATTGGGACCGCCCGTCGATTTCCTGCCGGAATTCGAATGAACCGCACGAGGCGCGTTACACGCGTTCCACGTCGGCTTTGTGGACTATGCAAAACGGATTTGCGAAGTTTTTTCTCCTCCTCGGCCGTAATGCGATCACTTACGTATCTCCTGCGCTGGAGTGTGGTGAAAGTTTTGGGTTAGTGAATCGAAGCGATGGGGAGTACTGAATATGCAGCAAGCACATTTTGGTTGCACTCAGTGTACGAATTGTTTATGGTAATCAGCGAGTTTTTCGAAAGGAAGCTTTTCTGAAACTTTACGAAAACGAATACTTCAATAATTAATACTTCCAATGTTTTTTCTTCTGAAAACCCGTTGATAAGTTTTGAAAGGAATCATCTTCTGAATCAAATTATACGAAAACGAATTCTGCGATCGATAAATTCTTCGAAAAAAAAATCCGTATTCGACAGAACATGCTGACACAAATTTGAATAAAAATCAAATTTGAATATACTTTTCCAAAAACATATACTTCCGAATATATCATGGTATGTGAAAGGAAATTCTTCTTAAACAAATGTTAAGAAAACAAGTTTTGCGAAAATAAATTTTTTGAATATTTTTTTGTTTTTTTTAAATAGTAAATAGTTTTCCGTAAGAAATTTTTTTGATACAAATTTTAAGATAAATAATTAATTAAAAATATGTTTTCTAAAGATTAACCCTTTAGAATTATAGTTCATGTCATGTGAAAGGTAGTTCCTCTAACACAAATTTTAAGAAAACGAATTTTGCGAATGAAAATTCTCCGAAGGGTCAATTTTTCGAAAAAGGAGTAAACGGTTTGCGGAAGGAAATATTTTTGATACCAATTTTATGATATCGATTCTTCAAACATAAATTCATACCATGATCCGTTCTTCAGAGAAATGGATGATTGTTTTGGGAAGCATATTCCTCTCAAAACAAATTAAGAAGACAATGTCTATGTAAATAAAATTTTTTTGCACGAATTGTCGTTTTTATCAGTCTACCATGTCTATTTCCATGACAGTAAGTTGTTGTTACTGATTGCTACATCTAACAAGTCTAACAAAACGGTAAGTAATTTACTTACCATTCCGTGAACGGTAATTATTGTAAATCAAATTTTGCGATTTATTTATTAAAATTGAATGTACAATTATTGTAATTAACAGTTGCAATACGACTCGCATTTGAATTTATAACGTGGTGGTTAATGGACAGACTTTCAGATGTAGAACTCCCAGGTTGTTGTAGAGGTCTACCAACATCATTGTGTAGAATTTTTTGAGCAAATTCAATTTTGTTTTGGAGGGAATCTTTTAAGATGAGCGTAGAGAAAAATTGTACTCTTTAGCATTGAATACTCCGCCCATAAACTGCCTGGGGCCTTCAGCTGTCCACTTCTTACCACAAAATACGCTGACAAGCTCTTTTCATTTAAAGCAATCTTCTTTTCTTCACGCCATTCCTTAAAAACCTTGTATGTCTGTTCATATCTGACTTTGGAATTTTCTGGGATTATTGCTGAACATCATTCTTGTCACGCTTCTTCCAAATCATTCCGTAGATTTTTACTCGATATCGGAATCACACATTTTAGCTCTGAAAACAGAACTATAAACAATTCTTTCAAAAAACACAATTTTACTTGTTTAAAAAAAAACCATAGAAACCATGAACAAGCCACCCAATATTTTCAGTTTCAATCTTCCGGATTATCAAAATTTTGTAGCAGTATTAGTCCAAATACTCCAATCGTGCAAGAACCGTTATAAGCATGAAGAACGGTAAGGGTTACCGTTCTCAGACGATAATTGGGGTCGTCGCTTCGCTCCTCCTCCAAACAATTGTCATCGAACGCTAACAAACTCTTACCATTCTCCATACTTAATATACTATAAATTCGACTAATACTATTGAATTTATGATTTCTAGGCGATCAAGAGTCCTGAAGAATTAGACTTCGAAGAATTCACTTTTGAAAAACTATTTCCCAAGAATTTACGTCATATAACTTTTAAGACCAACACATTTTCTAAAACAGTGTTTCAAACAAAAATTGTTTGGTTTTGAATGGAAAACAAATTGGCAATATTTATTTTTTAATTCAGTAGTCATTTGAAGGCTTCTTCTACATTTATTTTCGTTTGTGAAATAGTAACTTGTTTTTTTTATTATTACATCTTGGTTTATAAAAATAAACAAAAGAATTTAAAATGAAAACTTGTTTTTATTGGATTTCAATCTTGCAAGCTATTAATCATAATAGCTTAAGTTTTTTATACACGTATTTTTTATGTTATGTAACTCGGAGACGCTACATAGCATAAAAACTTGGGTCAGTAACTATTCCCATTTTCACAAAGTATTTACAGATATTATTTGTGAATTGGTGAAAATTATTATACTTTGCCTTATTCTACGAAAAGAAACAAGCAACTTTTATATGAAACATCTTTCTACTGGACGTCAATTTTGCAGGATAATTAATAAAACATTTTTTTTTGTAAATGTATTTTTTACGTTGCATGGTAACTCAGGTTACTATTACCATTTTCACGTAGTCGTTACAGTTTTTTTTCTTTGAATCGGTGCAAATTATTACACATTTGTAAATTTTTACATGTCATTCAACCTTCTCATAATCTACAAACTCGGAGCATTAACAAAAATGTATCTCAGTGTTGCTTGGCACCTAAAGTTAGTAACTATTGTCATGATTTTGAGTTCTGTTGATAGGTGCAAATTGAGATTCTTTGAAAAATCTCGGTAACTAAATCTTGCCTTCCCATCAAATGCCTCAGATTAGTGTATGTACTGAAACATATTTTTTCTATTTTGCGTTTAGAATAAGTCGATTCTAGCACCCGAATTATGTCATTTGAGTGTTTGAATAAGCTGTTGGTGTGCTAGAATAGACTAGTAAAATTTACTGCATTGATGTTAGTAGTGGTAGCGTTGACGGTTGACGTTGAACTGTCAACTGACATACGTCAAAAAATAAATTTCTCAGAAAACAGCAAATTAATGAAATGAAGTTTAATTTAAATTATTACCGTGGAAAGTTATTTACCCTTTAATTACTACCGTTCAAACAAGGCAAAATTGCGAAAGAAAATCTGACGTTTAAATTTTTTTTTCCACAGCCGCCTCAAGTTACGCCACATAAATGCCACCGCAAAATCCCCTAGATTTAAAATTTTCATTTTTTAATCTATAAAATAGTATGATGCGGCAAAATAGAAAAATAGTATAAAACACTCGTTGCAGAAGGTCCTTCAAGCACTCATTTGTTCCTCAACTTGCTGCTACCCAGGTCGTTTCGGAATTTCAAATTCGGGCTTCAATAGATGCCTTCTGCAACTGATATTTTAATATACTATTTCGTTACAAGTCATCTTAGGTATGCAACTATTCCAATGATCTCATGTTATCAATTCTATACATACAGGCTGGCCCACCTACCCTCGCTCGGACCATTGCTGTTAGACTAATGAAAAGTGAGGACAACATCTGATTGGAAGTTATTGAACACTTGATGTGCTACTTTTTAAAATTATTTTCGAGTGTACAGAGTGTACCATAAATCCGGTACACAAACTTTGGTCTCTTTTTTTAAATGGATCGCCCTGTATATTCTGTCAATTTTAAAAAATTATTCATGAGGGCATCAAAAATTATGTTTATTTCCAGGGATCAGATGCAACGTTGCCAAGTCATTCACATTTTAATCAAATAAAAGAGATCAATCAAAGAATCTGCGTATGCAAGTACACAAGCAATGTGCCAAAATATACACAATATTTTGAGTCACGTAGAATATACAGGATGTTCTAAAACAACGATACAATTTTGCTTTTTAGGGCTAAATCTAATTATTTTCAAACGGAACACCCTGTATATAGCATTATATTGTGAGTATATTGAGTGTTTATCTAATGAGCTATTCAATGGTAGCATATGAACTGTAATCTAATAGTACTTTTTAATAGGTAAATAACGATCAATTTCAATTTTGCAACGTTGCATCTGATCCCTAAAAATAAAAATGATGTGTGAAGCCCACAAAAGCAGATTCCAAAAATGAAAGAATATACAGGGTGCTGAATTTAAAAATGGGACCAAATGTTGTGTCTCGGAGTAATGGTACGCTCTGTAGACTCGAAAATAATTTAAAAAGTTGCAAATCAAGTGTTCAATAACTTCCATTCAGATTTTTTCCTCAATTTTCATTAGTCTAACAGCAATGGTCCGAGCGAGGATAGGTGGGCCTCCCTGCATATTCTTCGAATTTGTTCCGATGAATGCTCCTATAATTCAATTATATTTATTAATTACATTTGAATTTGTATAAAATATTGCACTCCTATAATTTAATTATATTTATTAATTATATTACTTTATACTGAGGATAGTAACATGGCATTGCAACTTGCAAGTGTGTCATTCAGTAATCCTGTCAAACATAAGGTAAGGTATCATACATTGGGGTGGGATGGCGAACTGACTGATATATTTAAACTACAGAAGAGGGCAGTTAGTACAGGTTGAGTATAAAATAAGGAGCCACCCCTCTAGACCCTTTATTATTATTTTTAGCAAAAAAAAAATTTAAACATAAGTGTGGTGGCACATTATTTGGCATAATTTGAAGGTTTCAATTTTTTTTTGTGTCACGTTTTGAAAATGATCACTTTTTCACTTTTTAAATGGTACCTTACCTTATTTTTTCTATCAACAAATTTGCTAGCATTTGTTTTTCTCTTCACGATATCCAAAAATACCAAGATGTTGCATAACTAGCAAGTTATGGTATTTTATATAACAATTAAGTTTTTAAAAAACCGAACTATTTTATTGATTACTACCTAACGACTAACAATGCTAAAGCTATGAACGCTAGAATAATAATGTCTTATTATTTGCATATGCACGGAGCGCAGCGCAGCCACCTTATCTCCAAGGATGCTTCCTCAGCAGAGACACATCCGTGCAGCGGTATCACGTCATCGTAACACCTCCCCGCATAAGAGGAAAAATTAGGGTTGATCACCTTAATTTTTCAGTTCAATCTCATTAAGAGGGTCATTTATTTTTCTGACATTTTTGTTAATTTTTTCTCTTAAGCATGGGTAGAATTTTCTGAAAATATATAATACAAGTATCATGAACATTATGTAAATTAAAATCGTGTAAACACTAATATTATCGCAATGAAATGTCGCGGGTTCGACTGCTTGAAGCTGCTGTCTGGTATGTTGAAGTTGAACGTCGATCTTCTTCAGATCGTTTAAGTTGATGTCATCCAGTTGAATCGGGATAATTGGCGTATCCATTCTGTTGTTGTTGTCGTCTTGATTGATTTTTATATTGGGAAGATTAATGTGCTTAATCTGGGTTTTGATGTTTCGATAAGTTTTTAATATTGTTTTATCGATGTGTAACTCACATGAGTTAGGAATTGTCACGATGTAGGTGCCGTGTAGCACTAATTTATCGTCGTTGTTTTCACATTTGCTTGATACTGTTGTTTGATTTTTAGTAATTATTAACCACTAATTATTGGAAAGTTTTTGAGTTTTTATTGATTTTATCTGCGTTTTAGTTATTTCACAGTTGTCATATTGATTAGCAAAATTGATTAAATTTACTTCACATGGGTTATCCGTTGATAATGGTGTTGTTGTTTCTGCGTAGCACAGGTAGTTCATTTGTGTGACTTATTTGAAAGGAATATTCGTTTGCACGTAATACGTCTCACTTAGTATTAGGTATTTGGATTTGGGAATAATTATGTTGTAGTTATCTTGGATTGACATTGGTAAAGGATATAATTGATAATAATTGTAAGAGAGCCTCTCTACTAAAGGTATCTCTAATATAAAAATGATTTTATTTTTGTTCACGTAAGCTTTTAAATTAATTATTGAATAGTAATTATTAATCTTTTCATCGTCAATGTTATATGGTATTTTGAATTGTTCTGTTTTAGAATTTAGTCGTTTTAGTTCAAATTTTAACTCATCATAATCAATAATTGATGGATGTAGAGTATTTAGTTTCGAGAAAGTAATAGCATTTTCGATTGTATTTAGTATCTGTGATATTATATCAATTGATGCCAGTAATTGGTTAAAAATAGCATTTATCATAATAAATGTATGGTTTTCTACTATCTCAATGCGAATTTGTTCCATTATGTCACTTATTTGTAATATTCTTTCATTCAAACGAATTTGGTTATGTTGTAATTTTACCATGGAATCGTTAAATACATGTAGGGCTTTTTGAGTTAAGCTAATTTGTTGGTCTGCTACGTTTACAATTTTTTTCTGATTATCTTTCAATTGGATAATTACTTTATCATATCTATCAGCGTCTTCTTGATCTAAATTTCCTGTTATTGATTTCCATATGGAACCTAGTCCATTAATTAAACCTCTTTTTTGTCTAATTTTTGTTGATGGTGTTATTTGTGAGAACTTATGTTGAGTTTGACTGATTTTATAATCTAGCAAATATCTGTAATTATACATTTCATTGGCATAGGCAGGTCCATGCTTCGTATTGTAAAAAGATGTATTTAATTTTTGATAATTGTTGGTTAATTTATTGAATTCAATATTTAAGTTTGATAAATCATAAATTTGTATTAGTGTCCATTGATCTTTAGTGTTTTGGGCTTTTCCTAATTTTAAGGGTAACATTCCGGGATTGTCGGTGATGTGATCGAATTTTATTCGGGTGCATCTCGTGAAGTTGATGGCTTCGGCGAAGATGATGATGGTTAGCCTGTAACAATCGGCTGTCTTAGATTTTTTTGATGGACTGTCCGTCCTGATTTTGAATTTACGTTCTGACCAATTTTCTGTATTATTGCTCGATTTCCTGCTAGTAATTTTATTATTTTAAATGGTCCATTAATTTTTTCACCGGTTTTATTTCGTTTGTATTTATAGCTCGTTTCATAGACAGTTTGTCCTTCTTTAAATGGGTTGTTACATTGCACGTTCCTTTTATTGACTATTTTTTCTTTATTTTTCAATGGTTTGTCCTAATTTAGTGAAAGCGTCAACGAAAGTTAAGAATTTTGTATTTTCTACCGTGTATACATCCATGTGTATTTTTCAAAGGGTCGATGTGGTGTGTCAGTTAACATCATTTCTATTCTGGGGGGATTTCTTTCGTATTTCCTTTTTTTACATACGTAACAATTAGCTATGTAATTTGTAACGTGTTCTTGCATTAGTTGGAAATAATATTTTCTTTGTAATTGTTTGAGTGTTTCCGTGACTCCTCGATGATTGGTCTTACCTTCATGTTGATATTTTATTGCTTCTTGTATTAGGTCGGCTTCGTGTAAAAGTTCTCTTCGTTCGGTGCAATATATTATATCTGGTCCTTTTTTATTAAATAGTTTATTTACAATTTTATTGAATGCCTTAAACACATTTTCTGTATCAAAATGGAAAAAGTATTTTTTATTTTCGGGTGTGAATTCTTTTAAGAATTTTATAATTTCTTGATCATTGTTTTCTTTGGAGATCTGGATGTGGTATCTTTTTATTTTTCCTAAAGTTTCTATCTTTACTGGTTTTGGTTGTATGTATACTTCATAGATGAAATATTGATTCTGTTTTGAATCAATTATGTCTGATGATATTTTTATACCTGATGATTCTTGATTTTCACTCACTGAATGTGCTGTAACGTCGACTTCTAATTCTTGTATTAATTCTTCTATTTCTTCTGGGGGTACGTTGGGAATTGGTGCGCTTTGAAGATCTTCTATTATTTTGTCAATTTCATTTTCATCGTAATTATTAATTAAAGATTCCGTTTCTACTGCATTCAATTGAATTCTTGAAAGGGCGTCTGCGTTTGTGTTTATACTACCTTTCTGATATACCATTTCGTAATCATATTCTTCTAATCTTATCTTCCATCTTTGTAACTTTGAATTTGGTTCTTGTAATTTTGATAACCAAACTAGGGGTCGATGATCTGAATATATTGTGAATTTACGTCCATATAGATAGGGTCTAAAATACTTAACTGCCCAAACTACTGCTAGAAGTTCTTTTTCTATGGTACTGTGCTTTTGTTCTGATTCGTTAAGTGTTCGTGAAGCGTAACTTACTGGTCTATCGGATCCGATTGGTCCTTGTGATAGGATAGCTCCTACTGCTACATTAGATGCGTCTGTAGTTACTATAAATTGCTTATTAAAATCTGGGTACTGCAAAATTGGGGCATTTGTTAAAATTGATTTACATCTATTGAATGATTCCATAAATTCTGAATTATGTTCGATTTTGTGACCTTTTTTTAAACATTGTGTCAGTGGTTTAGTGACTTTGGCATAATCTTTAATAAATTTCCTGTAATATTCGGTTAATCCTAAGAATCCTTTTAGTTCTTTGGTTGTTTTTGGAGTGGGATATCTGATTACTGCATGAATTTTGTTCGGGTTTGGTTTTACTCCGTCTGGTGTTATTATATGTCCTAGGAATTGTACTTCTTGTTGCAAGAATTCGGATTTGTCCATTTGAATTTTTAAGTTAGCTGTCCTTAGTCTGTCGAATACTAATTTTAATTTTTCTAAGTGCTCTTGTAGTGATGTTGAGAATACTACAATGTCGTCCAGGTAAACAATGCATGCCTCGTTTTGAATTCCTCGAAGGATGTTGTCCATGACTCTCTGGAAGGTCGCTGGAGCGTTCCTAAGTCCAAAGGGCATTCTTTTATATTCATAATGTCCTCTAGGCGTAGAAAAAGCCGTTTTTGGGATATCTCTGGGGTGCATTTCTATCTGGTGATAGCCTGATGCCAGGTCTAATGTGGAGAAGTATTTGCATTTTCCGAATTTGTCCAAAATATCCGATATGTGTGGTAATGGATATTTGTCTTCTGTGCACTTATCGTTTAGCTGTCTATAGTCAATCACCATTCTGTATTTGGGTTTTCCGGTTGCGTCAATTTTCTTTGGAACAATGATGACTGGGCTACTCCATGGGCTATGGGATGGTTGAATGATGTCGTTTTCCATTAATTCATTAATTTGTCGGTTCGCTTCTTCTTGTTGGGCGTGGGGCATTCTGTATGCCTTTTTATATACTGGTACATCATTGTTGGTCTTGATTTCATGTTTTACAACGTTTGTGAAACTTAAAGGTAATTTATTGGAATGGAATACATCTCGGTATTCATAGCATATTTTTCGAATTGCATAATTTTCTTCTTTGTTCAGGTGTTGTAATCTTAAATTTTTCAGGTTTTCTTTTAGTATTTTGTCGCTTTCTGGATTTTCTTCAGATGGAATTTCGTTTAATTTTTGAGTTTCAATTTCCGTAACATTTAAAGGTTGAATATTTATTTCGCGTACCGTGTCGTTACTGTTGGTAATTGTTAATAAAGTTTCGCGTTTTTTTATTGTAACTAAACATTGCGGGATTTCAATACCGTCGTCTAATTTTGTGTACTCAATTATTCCATGATTTAATTGTGAATTTACAGGGACTTTTATTAGTCGTTGCTGTCTGGGTTCTAATTTAAATGATTTTAATTTTGGGATTTCAAAATAGATGGGTATGGGGCCATTTTGAGTGAATAATACATTTCTTTTTAAATCGATGTTGGCTTTCAAATGTTTTAATAGGTCCATGCCGATTAAACCATCGTAGTTATTATTGAATTCGAAAACATGAAAAGTGAAGTTACTTTTTGTCTTAAAAATTTTAGGTAATGGGATGTGAACTACGTATCTATGAGTTGTTGTCTGATGAGCGGATTTAATTTTAAATGGTTGCTCTTGAATGAAATTGGTGTAATATTTTTTTACTGTTCTTGGGCTCATTAATGTTTTTGATGATCCTGTATCTATCATGAATTTTAAATTAACATGGGGGATTTTAATAAATGGTAATTCGGGGTTATTTAAAGTTGTAAGGTGTATTATGTTTGATTGTGGGAAGGGCCTGCTATGTGAAAATTTTCGTATTCATCATCGCGGTGGTCCGTTGTGTTATAATTTTCGTTTTCTTGATAGTAATTTTCTTGGTCTTGATCTTCGTAATTTTGGTGATAATTATATGTCTCCTCTTGAAATTCGTCACCTATGTCTTGATGAAATAACTCTTGTGATACAAAATTTCGATTGCCAGTTGGTTTAAATATATTGTTTTGTTTAAATACGGTTCTTCTGGTGTTACCAGATGAGGTATCCATTGGTTCGGGTTTATAGTTTGAATTAGGTTGTTTATTTTGGTTATAATTCGTGTTATAATTATTGAACGGTCTCGGGGGTTGGAAGTAATGTGGTCTGGGTGCTTGAAAGTAATTTGGTCTGGGGTTTTGAAAGTTATTTGGTCTAAATGTATTTTGATAATTTTGGCGTGTATTTTGTTGAAGGGGGTTATTGAATGGATTTGATTTTACGATTGCCAATGATTTGTTATGCGTTGGATTTGTATTATGATTATATTGATAGTTATTTCTTTGCGGTGGTCGGAGATTATTGCGACTTATAGAAAAATCTTGATTTTTATTGGTATTGCATAATGCATAATACTATGCTGAGCATACGAGAAATTTTCCTCCTGTATTACAAATGCAATAGCTTGTTCTAATGTATTAGGATTTTTTAATCTGATTGTCAAATTGTTGTGTAAGCCTCTTAAGAATACATTTAATGCTTGGTTAGAATACAGATTTGTTTTAATTTGTCTTGCGTTCGGATCGAGTTCCGTTAGTTGAATATTTGTTAACAATAAACTTAAGATGTCTTGACATCTGTTACCAAAATTTATTGCGGTTTCGTTTCTTTCTTGTTTAATTTGTAATAGGTCTCCTATCAAACAATTTTCATCTCTCTGGTCAGCAAAGAATTGTAACAGTAATTGTTTAATTGCAAGCCAATTATTTAAGTTACCTCTACTACCAACTAAATTTAAAGCTCTACCTGTTAATTTACCGATTATTGCTCGTAATAAAAATTCATTCTGCGGGTTATCAGCGTTCGCTCTATCTGTGAACGTTTGGATAATGTATTCGCTTGATTGAATAAATATTGCTAGTGCTGCCGGATTTCCGTCGAAATTCGGGATTGAGTCTAAGTGGAATTTTTGAATATGTGGCAGTGCCATCTCTACTTGAATTATTTCTCTTTGTATTGGACTTCTACTTCTTTCTCGTCTCATTAACTTCAAAGCTTATTCTAATATTTAACTTGAAAGCTTATTTTAATATTTATTTATTGTTATTATTTTAATTATTATTAATTAAAGGAAATCAATCTTCATGTGGAAGGATTTTTAATTATTAAAGGAGTGGACTTACAGTGCTAATGCGATCTGCATGGTTTTTTTTTTCTCGACTGCGGGTTCCTGAAGGTATCGATGCTAGATTTCTTCGGGCTCTCCGTCTCGTCGGTGGGTCCTGAAGGTGTCGATGCTAGACTCCCTCGGCGTTCCCTCTCGTCGGTGGACTCAGAAGGTGTCGATGCTAGATTCCCTCGGCGTGCCCTCGATGAGTTTTCTTGTCTTGGCGACCTGCGGGTTCCTGGAGGTGTCGATGTTAGACTCCCTCGGCGTTCCCTCGACGGTGGTCAGATGTTTGTGGGGCGTGGATCGTCAAACAAACCGATGAATCGGACCGGAATTAGCGATTTTTGTCCTCCCGTTTTGACTATCCGTTTAGACTGCGCCAGTTATGGTATTTTATATAACAATTAAGTTTTTAAAAAACCGAACTATTTTATTGATTACTACCTAACGACTAATAATGCTAAAGCTATGAACGCTAGAATAATAATGTCTTATTATTTGCACATGCACGGAGCGCAGCGCAGCCACCTTATCTCCAAGGATGCTTCCTCAGCAGAAACACATCCGTGCAGCGGTATCACGTCATCGTAACAAGCATTTTTGAGAAAATCAAGTTTTATACCCGATGACAAAATTGTGAAAAATTAAAGACTGCTTTGGAAAACATATAAATCAAGTTAAAAAAATATAGTTTCTGTTTCCAAAATTAGGTTGTAAATTAAACTGTATTAAAAAGTGTTTCTCAATAATTATGGTATATTTAACAGAAACGGAACGTATATTGTTGTCCATAGTTAATGGACAATAATGTGAGAATATATGGACAACAATGTGAGCATCTTTTGTAATGAACTGGTATTGTTATTTTTTGTTGTAATGATTTTAATAAAGTAGTTCGTTTTATTTTGTGTATACAAATACGAATTTTTTGTGATACTTTTTTGTTCTAATTTCGATCAATCTTTGTTCATCATCAAAATCGATGCGTTTTGTTTCTGTTAAACGTTCCATAATTATTGAGAAACACTTTCTAATACAGTTTAATTTACTACCTTATTTTATAACGACAAACTAACATTAGAAATCGTATTTGTTTAACTTGTTTCATTTGTTTTTCAAGGCAGTCTATAATTTTTCACAATTTAGTCATCGAGCATTAAACTCGATTTTTTTAGAAATTTTTAATATGCACCCTCTTGGTATTTCTACATATTCGTAAAGGGGAAAATAAATGCTAAATTTGTTAATAGAAAAAAATGGGTTACCATTTAAATAAGAATTGATGACGTCATATTCAAAAAGTGACGCATCAAATTCAAACTCTGTTTTCTAAAAATAATAATAAATTCTGCAGAGAGGTATTCCTTACTTTTACTCACCCTGTATAAGCTGCCATATCAAGAATCTCTGAGAGGTCATTTCATAATTATTAGTTTATCAAAGGTGCCTGCACTGTATATTCTGAAATGCACTAAATTTGCTCATACCAATGGCAATGTATTTTGACTGAGTAGCAACAGGGATGCCTCTAGGTTTAGAAATAATGCCCTCCTACCTCAGTATAAATTTAAATCAACGGAATAGTGTGCAGTTTGTTCATGTGCAAAATTATTTAATGTATCGCCGTCGATAAAAGAGATTAAAGAATTTAACCAATTCAAGAGATACGTTCACGAAAAAATAATCCGTATGGAACCATTAATATATGGAGCATTTCTTCCGGAATATAGCAAGTTAACTTGGGAACTTGTAACTGACGCTGTCAAATCTCGTTATTAACATATTATTAACGATTTTTGAATAAAGAATACTATTATTATTAATATTATTATTATTATTATTATTATTATCTTGTGTCAAAGTGCTGCCAACTTTTATTCTGGATACTAATAGATGACACTGTTTAAGGAAATATTTCCTAGGATACAAGCAAACTATTTAGCTAGATGTTTTCAAATGTTATTTGTCATTATTTCATTTGTATTATAAGTTACTTACTTATAATATGAAACCTCAGTTTATCAACTCAAACATGCCCTTACGTTACTTGCCACCTCAGATTAGTAACTATTCCCAAAATTCCATGTTGTTTGAACTACTAATTATTTTAATTACTGCTTATTCTGTTTGGTGGAACGTTCCAGAATATTTTCTGTGCATCTCTAATTCTATCACTACTCAATTTACTCGTACCATTAAAACTCTCCGATTCTCAATTTGCATCGTTTGCAAGTTGGAAGGGACAGAGAAGTCGCGCGAAAACATCCGCGAATCAATTAAATCCCTTCCCGAATCATTTTCCAATCTAAATGCAAAGCGCGCCCCTGTGAAGGGCCCGGGGCCGGAAAGGTCGCGGCTGACCCTCAAGGTCCCGCCGCCCCCCATCCTTGAATTCCCCCGGAAAAATCGTAAGCTCATTATTACCGCGAGGGAATATTTATGCGAAAATTTGCATAAATTTAAATCAGGGCGAGATGTATGGCCCCGGTATTAAAAGAGAATGTGCATTTTATGCTAAGGAGGGACAAGCAGGCCGGCCGCGGCCACGCCAGCCCTTGTATTTTTTTTTACTCCTACAGAAAAAAAAAACTTTAAAACTTTTATGTAACGCAGGAAATTAAAAAAATAAATATATAAGAGATTTAAGTTATTGTAATTCTTATTAGCCATGAACTTGTAGTACCTATATTATTTAACGACCGTATAGTGTAAGCTTGTAAGCTATAAGTCACTATTATGGGTTTCTACACGAGCCGAATGCGAGTGTATAATCATCCGATTGAATTATAGCCTTTATGTGCGAGTCAAATACGGCGTTTCATCTATAACTTTTAAAATATTACATGAAACCGCGATCACATTGATGTTCGAAAATTCAGTCAGCAAACGTTAGCAACGGCCTTAGCAACCACTTACAATGATGACTTGATTTAATATTAAAACATTATTGTAATGTCAATTTAGTGTTTTATAATTCATAAAACACCCGTGAATTATGCAGGGAATTGTGTTTCCAAAGTTACGTACATAACGAAACATGGCAGTTTTTTTTCTTCTCCTGGGTAGGTTCCCTAAATTCACTCGGCACTTTGGCCTATGTAGTCCTTTTGTGATTTCCCCTGGGGACTCAGCTTTCATCCTTGAGTCCTGTTCCTTTAAAAAAGTCCAGAATCACTTTGGGTATAAAGCTGCTGACTGTCTTTGGTACCACGAAAGGGTTTCCAAAGTACCTCTGCCTCAGGGCGCTTATCGCCTGGCATTCGCATAGGACGTGGAGGGCCGATTCCTCGACCTCTTCACACATTACCTACATTGTTCATTTTGGACAATGCCTATCGTATGTAGGTGTTTCCTCAGTCTGCCGTGTCCTGTAAGTAGTCCAACCAGCCACCTGAGTCTGCCCTTGAGTAGTTTTAGTAACTCTTTAGCCAACTTTTCTGAGGGTTGACTTATGAAGAGCTTTGATTGTCTGTTGCCAGTTTCTCAGTCAGTCAGTTTCTCTCCAGTCATGGATTGTTGCTGCTTTGAGTTTTCTTTATATTATCCCCGTTGCGGTGCTGTATGGTATAGCCCCGGTCGGTTCAGGTCCAAATGCTCGCTTTCTTTCTTTCGAGTCGGTCGGCTATTTCGTTGCCCTTTATGCCCTGGTATCCCGGCACCCACACGAGTCTTAGTTTGTTGGTGGATGACAATGCTTGTAGTGCTTTAACGCCCTCCAGTACTGTTCTGGACGTTCTGAAAGCCGTCAAGCGGCTTTCAGAGCCGCTTGACTGTCCGTCATGATGAAGATTTACCTATTTATATAAGCCCTCTCCATCGTAATCTGGACACAGCTCGCGATTGACATTATTTCTGCTTGAAATACTGTAGGATGCTTACCAAGGTTGATGTGGGTCTCATTGCCTTGTGCAGCTTCGTAGATCCGCACCCCTACGCCGGCTATTGTTTTCGAACCATCAGTGTACCAAATTGATTTATTGATGTTGCTATATTTCTCACCCATTTCCCATTCCTCCCTGGCCGGGATAATCACCTATAAAGGTAGTCCTAGGTTGAAGGTGGGTGTGATTCTATCGGACGGCATCATTAGGGTTTGGCACCGTTCGATGTCACCAAGGATTTTGGTATGGCCACACCGGAACCCTGGCGGTTTCCCGTGGCCAAATATTCCCAGCCTGTAGGCCCCTTCCTGGCCTCTGCCTTTATTAGCAGGTGTAAAGGATGCAGGTTCAGTGGTGTTTCCATAGTATTGGAGGGTGTCGTACTCATTGCACTCGTGATTCCCAGGCAAGCCATGCTTTGTACTTTAAATAGAATTGATTGGCAAACCCTATTGTTGGCTTTGTGCCACCATATTAGAGATGCATAAGATAGCACTGGTCTTATTATGGTCGTATACATCCAATGTATTACTTCTGGTGTTAGTCCCCAGTTGTTTCCAAACATTCGTCTACAAGTCCAGAAGGCCTTCGTAGCTCTGTTTGTTATCTCCGTAATGTGCGGTTTAAAGGTTAATTTGCTATCTAGGGTAACCCCTAGATATTTATCCTTCTCCGCTAGTATTATTGGCTATCCACACAACCGGGGTTCTCTGAATCCCTTCAGGTTTCTCCGTCGCGTGAGGGCCAGCATGGATGTTTCCCCAGGATTTACTGAGAGTCCCTCCTGCTTACACCAATTCTCAGTAACCTTCAGTACCCTCTGCATCCTTTCCGATACAGTCCCCAAAAGTTGTCTCTGATGAGAATTGCAAGGTCGTCCGCATATCCTTGTGCATATACGCCCTCCCTCGCCAAGTCTCTCAGGAGCCCATCCATACCCAGGCACCACAACAGAGGTGATAAAACTCCTCCCTGCGGGCATCCCCTGGCTACCGAAACCTCCACGATGACATTGTATAGGGAGGTTATTATCACTCTACTTCGGAGCATATTGTCAATCCAAACAATCCTCTGGTGGGATTCAAATATTTGTATGGGAGGTACGCAGATCCGATGATCCGGGTAGGCAGATCCGGGTCCTCTGGAGGACCCGGAATCCATACCAAGGTTTTCATAGGAGGTTGCAGCTCCTTGGCCTCAATGACTTTCATACCCTGGACAATACCCTGGACCGCCTCCTTGTAGGAGACCGGGGCCTTTTTCAGGTCCCTGGGTCTCTTGTAAGTGGGTTTTACCCCACCAGGAGTGCTTCCCTCCGATCGGTTGCGTTTTTGCATCACGGTTTTCGGTGTTGCACCCCATATAACTCCGGACCCACTTGGGCCCGGTCTATTTGCCTTGGGTTTCCTTCGGTTATCAAGTTGGGGTCAAATAGTAGTCTTAATTATTATTAAATTAGTGAATAATTTTTACTTGTAAATAATTTAGTGCCGTGTTGGGGATACTTTTCAATCTGGACGTGTTGGTGATACACAGTTTAACTCCTCAATAACTTAAAACGACATATTGGTGGAGCAGCCGTAAAATTATCTGGCTGCATTTCACTGCCGATCGTAAAATTACCGCCGCCCCGTTTTGCGATTCAAATTGCGCGACGCGCCCATAAAATCATCGACGCCTCGTACGCCTGCCGCCCCCCCTCGAGCGGCCCCCGTGTAAAACAGAGATCGGCGGATGCTCGCCGGCGCAATAAAGGCCCTCCGGGGCTCTCATATTGCCGCCGATAAATCCGGCGCCGCCGCCCCCCGTGTGCACTTGTAATTTCACGGTGTCGGCCCCTCGCACCGGCCGCCCCCAGGAATCGCATTAAAACACTGCCGCGCCCGCTACGTGATCAAGTGGCCGGCCGGGCGGGCGCGGCCGTCGATGGCCTCGGGGGCTGCGCCGGGAGGCGGCGGTGGCCCCCGCGTAATCCTCTCCGCCGGTGCGGATAAGCTTTATATGGAACGTCGCTTCGAGTTTACGCCGGGATGTGTGCGCGGGGGCGGCGGACATGGTCGTGGTTTTAAAGGGATGCTGAGGTTCTCTTCTATCCGGATTACTTAGAATTCTTCGATTACCGTTTACGCTATTTTTCTTCCAATCAAATTTATAGTTATCTCTCCTCGTAAGTATTGCATTGAAAATTGTAGTGGCTTCCTATAATATAAAGCCTCGGTTTATCAACTAAAAGTTTTGTACGTTACTTACCACCCCAGGTAATGTTAGCTTAGGTTGGGTTAAGTTAGATAACGGTACCTAATAAGATTTTGTATTGTTTTGATCAGCATTACATTCGATGCAAATTCAGACGTCTCAAATAAAATTCTTCAGATTAGTAACTCAATGTATGTTTCATTGAATTGCTGCAAATTTGTACCCTTTTGAAAATTTTGATAATTTTCTGGTTACAGGAATAGTAATAATAATTGTAATAATAATGTCAATAGTAATAGAAATTTGTTAATGTTTATGCTTGTACAGGTCAGTTACTTATGCAATTCCTTTTGTGCCACACAGCTGCTCTTTCAATCTCTAGCGAACGAGTCTTACAACCATAGTGTAGCCGTAACATATTTGTAAGGGTCTCGGCCTGTATTATTGTGATGGAGGATGTTGGCGTAGAGTCAATGTTTGCAGGATCTCACCGCACGTCTCCCGTGGGTCGGGCGGGGGCGGCGCAAATGGGGGAATAACCGCGGACTCTCGCGCTCTCCTCGAGCTCCTCATAAACAGATTTCTTCTTCGCCTCGGAGGTGCACGCACGTCCGGAAACGCCGAACGTCCCCTCTACGCCCAATTTATCATCCCCGTGCATCTTATAAATATTTCATGTTTATTGATTCTCTGGATTTCGCGTCCGCCCCTCACACGTACTCCAATGTACCACACATTTGGAGATTTTTATTGTTATTATTATTACAGCACACAGTGTGAAAACTATTGTAATTTAAAAAAATAATTACATAATTTTAACTTGTTAAAACATTACAAGTACGTTTAAGATAATTATACATATATGGTCAATAATATCGCCGGCTTATAATTGAAATCACTCAAGTCAAAAACTATAAAATATGGAAAACTGCAATTAAAGTTTTATATTCTGCTGTTACCTTTCCTACTTAGTCATTTAATGAGTTAAGAATTTGGAAGTTCGGCTACAGCACCCTTTACTATACCCCTACTGAGCCTGAGATTTGTTACAAATTAGTAAACTATCAAAATGTAACTTAACTAAAAGCCGCCAAAAATTGACCTAGTGTATTTCACTTGTAAGCCGACAATATATGACTATTAAACTATTGTTACTACTAATAGGATTTAAAAAAAATAACAATTATGTTTAGTACAGATTTGCAAAAAATCGAAAATAGTTACAGAAATTACTACTTAAAATTATTTATCACAAAAAAAATAAAAAGGTTATAAACATAAGTAAAAAATATACTTACACTTTCTTTGTGAAAAACATGTATTTTTGCACGATTGGTTGTTTTTATCAGTTTACCATTATTTCCATGACAGTAAGTTGTTGTTACTGGTTGCTACATCTAACAAAACGGTAAGAAATTTACTTACCGTTCAGTGAACGTCCAGTTACAGACCACCTGTAACGTCATCATGTGTTATTACAAAAAAATGTCATTAACATTTTTCAGACCTTAACGTTCAGTGAACGGTAAGTACATAAATCTAATATAAAACTAATTTTGCGATTTATTTATTAAAATTAAATGTACAAGTATTGTAATTAACAGTTGTATTACTTCTCGCATATAATTTTTTAGCGTGATGGTTAATGGACTTTCAGATGTAGAACTCCCAGGTTGTTGTAGAGGTTCACCAACATCGTTGTGTAGAATTTTTTGAGCGAATTCAATTTTGTTTTGGAGGGAATCTTTTAAGATAAGCAATTAATGAAGCAAACTTAGAAATGTCAATAGCATCATGGAGAAAAATTGCACTCTTTAGCATTGAATACTCCGCCCATAAACTGACTGGGGCCTTCAATTGTCCACTTCTCACCTCAAAATACGCTAACAAGCCCTTCTCATTTAAAGCAATCTTCTTGGCTTCATGCCATTGCTGATGTCTGTTCATGTATGTCTGTTCATATCGGACTTTGGATTTTTCTCGGTATTGAAATAACGCCACTGCAATTATTTTACTTACCTCCCTGAGACATGTAGTTTTTTACTTGCTTTGTGTAAGTACATAAATAATGTACTTACCATGCAGGGAGTGAAAAAATACAATTTTTTGCACTACTAGAACAATTGAGTGGCTTAGATGCAAAGGGGAATAAGTTACAACATCTAATTATTGAAAAAAGGACAACTAAAGTTAGTGCTCAATCATAATTCAAAGGAATAGGTATTCATTATTACAAATGAAGCCTAAAAATGATATTTGATATGTTACTTGTTTTCTGATAATATAATAAAAAGAGCTGAATATGTATTTTTGTTAAAATTTTGGTTCTTTAAAAAAAATGGTTTGGACTAGCAATTTGCCATATATATTTTGTACTTGGACAAAACACTGAAAAGTTGTGCATCTTTAATTATTCTTAAGAACTATTCTAAGAGTAAGATTAGTCATCATAATCAGATATTAAACTGACTTGAATATAGAATACACAGGGTGTTATGAAACAACAATAGAATTTTACTATTTTCAAATGGCTAAAACTGTTTTGTTTTTAATGGAACATCCCGTATATAGCTTAATATTCTGAGTGCTCATTTACAAATTTGATCGTAGTTTCAGAATACCCTGTGTATTCTACGTAACTCCAAATATTGTATATGCTTTTGCACATAGCTTAGGTACTTACATGCCCAGATTCCTACATTGGTCTCTTATAATAAAGTTTTGGTTTTTATTTCTTGTCCATGATTTTTCGTTATATTTGATTAAAATGCATAACTTGGCAACATTGCATCTCATACCTGAAAATAAAAATAATTTGTGAGGCCCACATGAAACAGATTCTGAAAATGAAAGAATCTACAGGATAATTTATTTAAAGAAAAGACTAAATACTGTGTCCCGAATTTGTGGTGTACCCTGTACACTCGAAAATAATTTCAGAAAGTAGCACATCAAGTGTCCAATAACTTTCAATGAGATTGTTTTCTCATTTTTTTATTAGACTAGCATTCATGCACTGAGCAAGGATAGGTAGGCCACCTTGTATATACTGGATGTTCTATATAGAGTAGGATTGCATGGGTATCTTTCCTAATAAAACTAAAAATCGCGATTTTCTAACAAATAAAATACTTTTGTAATCATTAAAGATGTAGAAAAAAGTTCAACATGAAAGTTACTTGGTTCGATTGCACAAACTTGAAAATCAAATATTAATATATTAATAGCGTATTTCTTGATTTATATGGCCGCCATATTTGATTTTTATACGTCTAAGTAGACTGTCTTTTCCTCTTTTTAATAATGTATAACAACATATGTCATAATGAAAAATATGGGAAATATTAATTGTTTACCAATTTTAATTTTAATTTGTTTCATTGTTTTTAAAACAAATGTAAAACAATATTTAAAAAATAAAGTAGTAAAATAACAATAAATTATTAAAAATGCTCAATATGCTGACGGTTATTGGATTGGCCAAATACAATTGACAATGTTAAATGTTCGCTAATGCGAATATTTCAACTCGCAAATTGAAAATGAAAGAAACGTATCTAAATCTACATCATCAACAATTTTAAAAAAGCATAGGTTTCACCCTTATAAATTCCATATCTCAGACTTTACAACCAATTGATAACATCCGTAGATTAACATTTTGCAGATGGTTAATCAACAAAATTACGGAAAGTGGTGATTTTAATACATTTTTATTAACAGATGAACCTTACTTTTCTAATTGTGGATCGTCTTAACAAACACTATTGGGCTCAACACCATCCAACAATTGGTTCGGATTGAATGTTTTTTGTGACATATTTGGAAATAATTTACATGGTGCTATAATATTTCATGGAACTCTAACTGCACAACGTTATTTGGAAATCCTTCAAACAACTTTAAAAGATTAATGGGATGACTTATCTTTGGCACAAAATATTCAAATATAGTACCAGTAAGATGACACCCCTCCACTCAATGCTAGAGATGTTATTACTTATTTAAATGGCCGATTTAATAACAAAGTAATAGCGACTAATACATCTGTTCAGTGGTCAGCCATATTTGCATACCTGACGCCTCTTGACATTTATTTGTAGAGCACTTTAAAAATCACAGGTTATAAATTTAACTTAAATTATAATAATGTAGATGCACTTCGTGAAGCAATGACAGACTCAGTAAAATACGTTAATCGCTTTAATATTGTAAAACGCTGTCAATTGTGTTTGGCCAATAACGGTCAGCATTTTGAGCATTAATTTATTATTATTTTACAACTTGCTGTATTACGTTTTTTTATTTTTTTTTACATTTGTTTAAAAAATAATATAAAAATAAAAATAAAAATTGGAATAATTGATATTTTTCAAATTTTTATTTTCACATAGGTTGTCGTACATCGTTGAAGAGAGAAAGTCGATTTATACGAGTAAAAATCAAATATGGCGGCCATTTAATATAAGAAAGTTGCTATTGATATCTAGGAAAGCGCCATCTTTGAGTTGATTGTTAAGTTTGCGCAATCGAATCAAGTAATTTTTATTTTAAACTGTTTTCCGCATCTTTAATAATTATGGAAATATCGGAGTTTCTAGAAAATCGCAATTTTTAGTTTTTTTAGAATAAGTTCTCGGGGTTTTAAAATTTTTCAATATAATCTGAACCAGCATACACAACTACACAACATTGCTCATTTAACCAGATATTTAGGTTTAAGAATAAGAAAGATTCGCGTGCAATCCTACTCTATTTAGGACACCCTGTATACAGGGTGTCTCACGCAAGTCGATAAACTCAAAAGTTTATAAAGTTGGAGATGAAATAAATATTTGAAAAAATTCACACAAACGTGGTTCGTCGTGATCTCCCGAAATAAAATACATACATGTTTCTATGACTTCCGCTTCTACCGGAAGTGGCCATCAACTTTGTTATTTTAAATGCATATTTACACCTTATATATTTTTACATATCCAGATTGCTCGTTTAATTTTGAAGAAATTTGATTTAACCTAGAGAGCACTTATCTTTACTAGTTGTTGACGAAACATATAATTTCCGAAAGTTTTGCTACAAATAGACGATTTAAAAACTATTCATAATTTCTCTAATGAGTGAAATAGACACGTAAACCTTTTTGCATATTGCCATCATTACAATAATTCGTACATGTTGATATTTTACTCGTACTATTTCAAAAGTTCAATTATGTACAGGCACGTTATGTACATTATGACATTATGACTACAAAACGTCATAATTTTTTTTTTATTAATGGAATGATATATTTTTTGTATGACAGGACGATAGACAGAAACATGTTCTAAAGAATAGTCTAACAAAAACCTGTAAAAAAATAATTGTAAAATTTTTGTGCAGCTTTTAATTCGATATGTACACGTGGACAATTTTCAAAAATTAAAAATTTTAACCAGACATTTAAATATCTATGAAATATCTTTAAATAATTAATAAATTTCATGGAATTGATTGAAAATGCCTTATTAAAATCTCCTCCAAGTAAAATCACTAGTCAAAGAGAGTCTTAAAACCATAGAAAATTCTATAGAACATATAAATATATCGATGATACATTTATACATTTGATCGATTACTAATTAGTTTTTTCCTCGGTTGTTTTCAAGGATGAGGAAGATTTTAATGATGCGATTGTATAGAGTTTCGTATATCCGATAATACAAAGGTTCGTATAATCGATAGTCGTCTTGGTTACTCAAATAACTTTTGTAATACGTTGTAACTAAGTAAAAATCGCGCATTATTATTTGTTTATCAGTTCGCGAATGAAATAATTTGTATTATTTATATTTATAATCTCTAGAAAGATCTTAAAATCGGCAGAAATGTAGATTCTGTAATAACATTTGTTGAAATGTACTTCAAAATGTCCATGCAATCTTAAAATTCTCTCTTAATTATCTTAAAAATATTAACCAGGAGTTTTATGGTAATGAAATCAATGTACTATTAATAATTATTAATAATTCAGTGGTAAACGTATGTTGAATGCACTTCAACCAGAAATCAGTTTGCAAATGAGCTCTAAATAATCCATTAAAATTCAGCGGCAGTAAACAATCAAGGCCCTCCATAAAATTGCCAACAAACGTCCCACTTGTTTACAATACATTGCCCCAATTATTATTCCCACTATATAATTGAGTTCGGAATTAAATTTTTAATGAGAGCCTCGCGCGCGTTTTTGGCCACACGATACGCGATTTATTGCCGTACAGCGATAAGGGGATTTATTGATAATCGATGGTGGTTATTTTACGGCGCGTTAGGTTTTTGAACCCGGAAAATGTATGTAAAAAATGATTTATGCGGCGCATTAACGCACACCGACATCCCACTCGATGGGCATTAAATATGTAAGCCGCTCCCTCGAATTTATACCATAAGTGCCTCATACGGAACACTGATGGAGGTTAAACGTACAACAAAATCAAATATTGATAACGATAATAATAATAACAATGTAGCATTTGAATCCCAAAAATGGTTAGTGCGTTTTGTGTATTACCAAAATAGGAACTTTCCTCGCTCACCAAAAACGATAGAACCAATTTGTTGCCGATGCTCGTGACTAAATTTCGAAAGGCAATTTCACGACGGGCCCATAATGGGCCTTTTGAATGATTGAAAAGAGCGTAGATCGTATCGATTCTGAGAGTATTAACATTAATGGAATGTAAATATTACAGCGGGGCAGCACACACTCGCGTTTAGGTTTATTTATACGTTTCATTGATTTATTGGCTCATCCATTACGGCGATGTTGCTGTCCCTATTATGACATGGCACGTCATATCCTGGCCCAGGTTTTATGTCCGGCTGTTTTCCTATGTTACCTGCGATGTGCCTGTCAAGATTGGAAATGGGTGCGACTCGCTAGACCTGATGAAAGGGCAAACATATTCATATCATCCACAATAATGAAATACAAATATATACAAGCATTTATACACAGAGACATATATTTCTTTTGTAAAAATATATCAAAAAAATGTAATGTTTTTGAAATATTTTGTAAAAAGGATTGCACATGTAAGCATATAATTATCATATACTCACATACAGGGTGATAATTAAGTAAGTAGACAAACTTCAATGGGTGAAGCCTTGATTAATTCTAAGATAAAGAGTTCATATAAACATGGGGTCTCACCGGCTTCGTTTACAAAATATAGTTTAAAGAAGTTTTAAAAAATATAATTTAATCACAACGCGATGGACCACAATCGTGGCCCCCTAGATCATATAAGTCCTTTGGATTTCTTCATTTTGGGGGAACCTAACATTGTTGGTATACCCAACTCCAATTCTTAATGTGGATGATTAAGATTAAGAAATCGTGAACGAGTCTGCCAGTTGATGCTAGAATAAAAGCATGCATTGAGGTCGGTAGTGGTAAATTTCTACAGTTGCATGAGGCAATGTGTTTGGTTAACTATTTCTATAGCAGTACGGTATTCAAGTTTTATATCTATTGTAAGATTGTTTCTTATTAAACTTTTTTTTTTAAACTTTTTTAAACTTTATTTTGTAAACGAAGCTGCTAAGACCCCTTGTTTATATGAACTTTTTATCTTAGCATTGATCAAGGAATCGCCCCTGATCTCTGATAATGAATAGTAGAGTGTGGCGGTGGGATGAAAAAGAAGACGAATTAATAGCAAAAACTAGACTAAAAACAAAAGACACTAACAAGAATACAGACAAAAGAAAACACTTAACATGAAAGATAGCAACATGGAACATCAAAAGCAAGGCTGGAAAGGAAAATGAATTGGAGGAAGAGTTTGAACTGGAGTAGAAGCAAAGTACAGATGCTAGCAATAACTGAAACCAATAAAAAAGGCAGGGGTATGTACAAAACATATAATAATCACACAATCAGTTTTAGTAGAGTCGAACAAGAGAAAATAGCAGCAGAAGGTGTTGGATGTATCATACATACAGACATTGAGTACACAATAAATGATTACAAGGCAGTTACATCAAGAATACTGAAAATTACACTGAAAGATGATAACATGAGAAGAACGATAATTGTGGTGTATGGACCAAATGAAGATGAAAAAGCAGCAAGCAAATAAGCATTCTGGATAACGTTAACGGAGACAACAGAAACAGCGGAAGGTGATCTATATGTACTACGAGATTTTAACAGCAGGGTAGAATCGAAGCAACGACGAAGTGAGGGGAAAATATGGTGAAGAAACAGTAAACAACAACGGCAAAGGAATGATTGAATACTGCAGACTGAATAACTTGATAATAACCAACACAATGTTTAAGCATAAAGAAATACACACATACACAAGAGAAGTAGTGACAAGAAATGAAAAGTCCATTATTGATTATATATTAGTAGAGCAAAACAGAAAAGCCAAAATCTGGGACACAAAAGTAAGAAGAAGCTTTGAAATAGGAAGTGACCATTACCTACTTATGACAACAGTGCAAGAGAAACATGAATGCAATGGAAGAGAACAAACGAGTCAGGAAATGATCACATACGACAAGATAAGAACACACAAACTTAGAAACCCAGAAATAACTGTACAATACATGGTAAAACTAGAAGATAAACTATCACAAAGGAGGATGGAAGGTGATGTAGATCAAATGTGGAATAAACTTAAAAGAAATATGTTAGAAGTAGCTCGAGAGGTATGTGGACAGCAGAACAGATTAAATAAGAAGCAGCAAACATCGTGGTGGTCAGAGGAAATAAAACAAATGATACAGGACAAAAAGGAGGCATGGCAAAGATACGTATTGGGCAGAAATAGCAATAATTACCAGATATATAAGGAAAAAAGGACGATAGTCAAAGAGGCAATTAAGAAAGCCAAAGCAAGAGAATGGGAAGTATTTGGTGAAAAGATGGAGGAAGACAGCAAAGAAAACCTGAAACTCTTTTATAGAATATTTAAAACGTGCAGGAATGTGAAAAACCAAGAAACAACATTTATAAACGATAAAGATGGAAGAGTGATAAGAAACAAACAAGATAATGACACGCTGGAAAGAGCATTTTGAAGAACTACTAACAGCATAGAGGCAGAATAGTAAGGAGGAAAAGAATAACGACAACCAAGAAACGGAAAACATCAATAACGGTATAGAAGAAGATCAACTTAGAGAAGCCGTAAAGAACATGAACACGGGAAAGGCACCAGGACGAGATCAAATAACAACAGAAATGGTTAAGTATATGGGAAGGATGGGCAATGAAACTCTACTAAAAATAATGAATGCAGCATGAGAACGGGAAACAATACCCACAGACGGGCAAGTGACACTAATAGTGCCAATATTTAAATAGGGAAACAGAATGAACTGTAGTAATTATAGAGGGATTACATTGATTAGTACTGGGATGAAATTGTTAGAGAAAATTATAAATAAACGTATAACAGCAGTAGTAGAGAACAGCTTAGAAGAGGCACAACGTGGTTTCAGAAAAGGCAGATCGACACAGGACCATATATTTACAATAAAGCAAATAGCAGAAATGAGACAGAAATTCGACGAAAGTACATATATGGGATTTATAGATCTAGAAAAAGCATTTGACATGGAAACAAGAGACAAGGTATGGAAAATATTAAAGACAAGAGGTATTGACAACAAAACAATTAGAATCATACAGAAATTATACGACAGAAATACAAACGCAAGTATATACAAAGGCCTAGCATTCAGAACAAGTAACGGACTAAGACAAGGTGGAGAGCTGAGCAAGACACTATTCACTATCTATAGGGACGAGATATTAAAAAGTACAAAAAAGGAAATAGTACAAGCAAACATAGGATTCAAAAACATGCAGAAAATCAAAATATCAGAGGGAGCTTTTGCAGACGACGTAGTAGTAATAGCTGATAATGCAAGAATCTGCAACATAATTTGAGAATTTGGAATGAGAATCTAAAGAAATACGAAATTAAATTGAATTACAATAAGACGAAAGTTATGGTGATAGGAAGTAAGGAAAAGTTAGACATAAAAATTGAACAGCATAAAATCGAACAGGTGCAAGAATGTAAGTATCTAAGAATAGAAATAACAGATGATGGAAGAGTGGAAAGAGAAATAAGCTCCAGAATAAATAGTGCCATTAAAACGTACTATGCTATGAATAGGAGCTTCATAAACAAGAAGGAAATAAGTAAGAGAACTAAAATGTGAATTTACAAAACAATCTACAGACCGATAATGACGTATGGGTGTGAAACGTGGGTGCTGACAAATAGATACAAGAGCAAGATACAGGCTACAGAGATGAAATATCTACGGAGAGTTATTAGAGTAACGAGGAAGGATATAATAAGAAATGCAGCTATAAGAAGCCAACTATATATTGAAGAAATTTAAAGGTACATTGAAAGAGGGCAACTGAGCTGGTTGGGCCTTCTGATAAGAATTGAAGAGAATAAACAGGAAATGAAAGTATGGGAAGCGTGGACCAAAGGAAAAAAGAGAAGAGGATGACCGAGACAAGAATGGGATGAGGGTGTAAAACAAAAATTTGAGCAAAGAATTAAAACAATTGTAGAGGCAAAAAGATTAGCGAAGAACAGAAAATAATGGAGAGACTTCATCTACCAAAATTAATAGTATATTATTTTAAGTGGAGGAGAAGTGAGACTCTTCATGGCGCGCCTGAGTTTGCGCGCCGAACGAAGTGGGGCGCGTAATTGAAGGCAAGCCATGAAAAATCACTTCGCTTCCATGTGAAATATACTATTTTTTCTTTAAACGTACTGCAAAATACGAAAATACTTGTAATTTTGATATATAATTTTTACCAATAAATTTAATATCAGTATGGTTTTTTTTTTGTTTTATTGACAGAAACTATTTCAGCATTTGACAGTTACAGTGATAATTTTTGTTGAAGAAACCATTTATAGATGTAATCTATTATTAGTGAAAATCGTATATCTACCAGAAACTAGGAAAATAATTGCAAAACACTGATATATTTAATTGTTATATGATGAAATTTATAGTATTGCTTCGCGTTGTTATTTAATGTTGCCATGACACTTTCCCTTCCACCCACAGGGAAAGGAAAAGTAAGACTTCCGCTGGAGGAAATGTGACATTTTTCCACAGTTAAATAATGACGTTCATTTTCTGACGTTTGAAGAAAAAAACATGTTTTATTTTTATTCTATTTTATTTTGTAAAACGACACCGTAATGGCAAATGTTTGTTTATTTTTGATAATATGAAGAATTTGCATGAAGTGTCACATTGTCAGGTGTCAACGAAAATTTCAAGTATAGTGCGAATTTACCTATTTTTTTATTTTATTCACGTTGTCTATGGTTATAGTGAATAAAGTGAAAATGTAAACATTTTATTCACCCATTCGATTAAAGTGCAGTTTTATCGATGAGATTCGATAAACATAATGAGCATTTTAATAATGCGAATTGGAAAAAAGTATTTTACATGTATATAATTATCATCTCTTTAGTGTGCGACATTGCATATTCGTCAGTGTGTATTTCTGTGTGTATGTGAACGTATACGCCTTCATGTGTATACGTGGTGATACTGTCGCTTAGACGGCGAATGAGATTAATAGCCGCGAAAAAACGGAACTGATAAAGCGACCTTCATCGGTTGTCTCGTCCCCCGCGGCTTCGCCTTTTTTTTGCACACCTTGTTCGAAACCACGGGTTTGGAGCGACAATTAATTGGCGGCTCCAGGAGAAACCATTAGTAGAGGTGACGTTTCAATATAAACCGCCGCGGACTGTTTTTCTACACTCTTCTTCGCACTTATCAGAGATAAGTGGAACCTTGTGTACAAATTTGTATCTTTCGCGTATATAGTAATAGTTTTCAAATATCTGTAATATTTTCGCAATTATTGAGATAAAAGTACGCATAACTTCATTGTAATGAGTCTTAAATGAACAAATATACACCAACACTAAAAAAAGAGCGGATAAAAAGCTATTTTATAATAAATATGTAATCAGTAATCAAAATTTAAAAAATAAACACGCACTTCCGGCTCTTCAAAACCTTTTAAGAACTAGATTTTGTTCAAAAATATAATTTTAATATTTTTCCCGTTTCTGCCTTTGTAAGGTATATTTTGAGAACTGAAATACAATTTTCTTAAATCAAGTTCAGTTTAGCCATTGTTTTGTATATTAATGAACTTGATTACATTTTTTGGCTATTGTTATAAAATTTCTGTGGTGTAGGTACTCTGCAAATTGTACTACGCTCAAGAATAAATATTAAATTGAATGAAAACAATAACACATTAATAATTTTAAAGAAGCGAAAGTGCAAAAATAGAAAATTTAAAATATATGTCACTATACACTATGACACTATGAAATATATGACTTTTTTCGGTATTTAAAGAAACAACTGTAAGGTTTATTATAGAGTACTGTTTTTTTTATTTTAACAAATTTCTTATATTTTAGCACCTTTTCACAAACGAAATACGAATAGTTAAAATAAATTATAGTCAATGCTCTGCTTGTGCACTAACACAATATTAAACTAACTCGTACGGTTTGATCCGCTGTAGTCTTCTAGTCAAATTCGTGTTATCGAGAAGCTGGATGGCTTCGACGTTGACCGGTTGAAGTCGCTGTTCTTGACTCTTGGCTAATTTGTTTATTGTCTCATTAACAGTGTTCATATCAAAGTCCCTGTAGAGGTCACTATTCCGGAAGTACCAAGGTGCATTGCCAATACTGGTTAGTACTACTAGTATATTTTCGACTATCAGCACTGTGTCATCTGCATAACGAATGTTATTAAATCATATGCCACTGACTTTAATGCCCTTTTCAAGGTCCGCGAGGACTTCCAGAAATATGTTTTCAGAGTATGAGTTAAATAGGAGGGGCGACTGTACACAACCTTGCCTTAGTCCTCTACAAATCTTTCTATCGTTCGTAGTATTATTTCCGATTTTTATTTTGGCTGTTTAGTTCTTGTTCAAGCTTTCTTTACATCGTATGTATTTCTGGTCAGTGTCCGACCTTGTAAGTATTTCGAAGAGTTGTACTCTGTCGAATGCTTTCTCATAGTCTATGAAGCATAGACATACATTTTTCCTTTGGTCTTGGCAATTTTACAAGAACTTGTGTTGCAGCTAAAGCTTCTCTTGTTCAGGGACAGGGCCTGCCGGAAGCCAAACTGTGTATCGCTGATTGCGTTTTCGTACTTCTTTATATTCTTTGATGTATGATTTTAAGAAATAGTTTCAAAGTATGACTCATCAGGCTAATAAATGTGTGTTCTTCGCATTCTTTTGGCATTTATTTTCTTAGGCAAAGGAATGAACACTGATGTCAGCCATTGGGTGGGATATTGACCAGAGTCATAGATATTGTTAAAGAATTTGTGCATCACCTCTATGCATTTTTCATCGAGGAGTGTAAGTATGTCCGACGTAATTTTGTCTGGGCCTGCAGCTTTCTTGTTTTTTGCAGTGTTTATAGCTCTCTTAATTTCATCTACCTATTATAGATTGACAGGGTGATTTTTTTTTCGTCCAAGTAGCCAATGCATTTTTCGAAATTTGATGTCCAATTCTTCTTTTTTCTTTTTGACATGAGCTCTCTAGCATAGCTTAAGTCCAATGTAATACCCAAATATTTTATTGTATCAGCGTAGGGTACGTGGATATCATTCATAACAGGGATATGTTGATTTCTTTTATTTGTGAAATCGACATGAACCGATTTAGTCTCAATCAATTTGATTCGCTATTGCTTAGTCCTGTTGTTTATTTTATTAATTGAGGTTTGCAGATTTACTGCTGCTTCTTCATTATCTTTGCCTACAGCCAATATAGTAGTGCCGACGGCAAAAGTGCCTATCGTATTATGGTCTAAACCGGGTATATCGCTGGTATATAATAGGTAGAGGATTTGCCCTAACACACTGCCATGTGGCACACCTGCCTTTATTTTTTTTAGATCAGAGTAAGCATCTTCCTGCTTAATTCTAAAAACTAAACTCTATCTGACATGTATGATTCTAGTAATTATGTATATGGCCTGTGCAGAAGTTTTCTTAATTTGTATTTAAATCCCTCGTGCAACACTTTGTAAAAAGCTTACGCTACATGAAGAAATATACTAGAGCAAACCTTTCTTTCATCCAATGATTTTCAATTACTTCTATTATTCTATGGACTTGATCTATAGTTCAATGAGATGCTCTGAAACCAAACTGATGTTCTGGTATTATCTTTTTGCCTTCGATAATTGGTTTTACTCTTTCAATAAGTATGTTTTCAAACACTGTTGAGATTACAGGTAATAACGAGAGTGGTCTGTAAGAAGAAAGGTTTCTAGGTTTAGGAATCATTATCACTTCTGCTACTTTCCATATCTTAGGTACATATTTTATTCTTAATGATGCATTAATATGATAACTAAGTTTTGCGATTGCTTTACGACGTAGTTGTTTGAGAACTTTGCCAGAAGTTAAGTCAAATCCTCGAGCTTTCTTAGTGTAAATGTTTTTTTTTAAATTTCTATTGCAATTTCTATAGCAGTAGAGAATCTGATTTCGCCTTCTTCCTGAGTAATATTTTCCCAGTCTAGAATGGCTTCACTCTCATTCGGTTGGAAAGTCCTTTCAAGATATTCGGCAAATCTATTAGCCTTTTGAGTATTGCTTTTTGCATATGTCCCATCTGCACTTCTAATTGGAGAATTCTTCAAGATTCTTAAGCCTCTTAGTAACTTTCCAAGAATTTCCAAAGTGATTTTTCCATTCTCTGCCATTCTCTGATAGTACTCACCCTAAGCGATAGTAGTATACAAAAGAAAATACCTGCTAGATTGACTAGCACAGATTATCTTAACTGGAAGACAACTTGAAGACATTATTAATTTGTCATCCTCAATAAGAAACGTAGACCAGCTAGACAATGAAAAACCATCAACCTACATGGGATATCACCCTTATTATTACCCCACGAACAAAACGTAACAATTACCACAAAGAAATTCTAACTATTATTTCCCAAAAGAGACGATTTAGAAGAATCTGGCATCAATCTAGATGCCCAGCAGATAAAACTAGCGTAAATAACGCAACACAACAACTCAAAAGAGAGATTCAAGAAACTAAAAGAGACTCCATTAGTGAATATCTAATTGGATTATCAAATGACAGTCAGAAATTTTCTATTGATAAAATGTGCGCTTTCTTTAAGTTTTCTTTATAATTCCTTATAATTTGTTGATACCAACAACACAACTTCAACCACTCCGTTTAGGAAAACCAACCTGTAAAGGTCATTTTTTTGCAGTTTTGTGTTCATCTTTCATGGCAAAAAAAGGTTACCTGAAACTTTGCGGAAGTTTCGTGATACCCTACGTATGCGGCGACTTCTTGAGTTGCTGCATACTTGCCTCTATTTAACTCACCCTCCATCTCTTAACGTATACAAGATTCCTTATTATGATAATAATTACTTATTATAATCCCTAAAAAAATCAGGGTGTGATGTTTAGTATATTTTTGATAATTTTATTGATATTTTTATTTGTCTTGTATATTTGACAATTCCATTACTTTTAAATGTTATTTGAATAAATATTGTTCCTTTTGCAAAATAAAATTTCATTGAAATGTCGATAGCCCATATAGGTATACTGAGAGCACATAAAGTATTAAGACCTGGCTTTATTTTTTCCCCTGTATAATTTAAAAAAAAATCCTTAAACAGATCAAAATGATTTTTTTTAAACAAATATTTTGAGACCATTTTCAATTTTCCATCTCTCTCCGTTTTAACGTTATGACATCCAAGCTATTTTTTTTAAATGCAACCTATATTTTTTGTTATTGATTTTGATAGTACTTTTTATTATATTTTCAACAACATGACATTTTCAATATGTAACATGAAAATAATTGAGAAAAAGTGTGTTAAAGTAAAACTAATAAATTATTATTTAAATGTGCAGAATGCATCTGGTTACCATTCAAAACAACGTCAGTTAAAACAAAATTAAGAAAACTGGCTTGGGTTTTAAATAGGTATTGGAATAAATCAAAATTGATCAACTTGAAAAACATTCTTATTACAATATCATCAATTACAAAAATAAGAACAGACAAACCAAAAGAAACTTGTATCGAGGAAAAAATACTAATGACTTGTTTTAAGATAAGTTTTAAAATAATACGAACTCACAAAAATAAATAAAATAACGAAAAAATATTGGTTAGGGAAAAAATCAAATTTGATGTTCAAATTGTTGACAATTTTGTTTTTGACAGTGTGCCAATCGATGTCGAAAGGCCGCACAAACATGAGGAGAACTTCTTGCTGTATTAGTCTCATTTCGACTTGATCCGTTCTTTCAATTGTTCAATTGTGGTTGGCCGATTAAAGTATACTTTACTTTTGATGTAACCCCATAACAAAAAATCTAAAGGGGGTCAGGTCAGGGGGATCGGGTGCCTGGCTAACCATAGAAAGTCCGGCCGCAAACCGTAATTGCCCAGAATGTTCAGGCGCAAACTTCACATTTTATAAACTCGGCAAAACGCAAACCATCGTACTGAACAGAATGGAAATATACAAACTGCGTATTTCATAGAAACGTAAAATATCGAACGCGGCTATGTCCAGAATGGGTCTAGAGCAGAATGTTCAGCGCCGGACAAACTCAAGGTGCTACTAAAGGCCGCTTAAGCAAAATTTGTAACAGGATGACAGGAACCAGAGGATATCGTCACATTAATAGAAATTTATGGTGTCGCCAGGACCGTGTTACCAATACACCGCTGATATAAACAGCATTTACAGTGTCTCAATGTCAGAACGCAAAAAGTTTATTAAGTATGTTCTGTTGAATAGTATGATTGTACGTTTTCAATCTCCAATATAATTTTGATGATAGATAAGAATCAATATATTTGTAATAAAATTGATTTGTATAAAATATCATATATATGAGTTGTAAAGGTAGTAACTAAAAAATAAGAAAGAATAATATTTATAATAATTTGTGGAAACAATGGTATTCAATATTTTGAATTGTGGTGGCGTTTGAATTATGGATCGTTAGTTTAAGACACTTTAATTAATAATGATTACCTAAGTAGCCGAAACTATAGTCACAAATAAATTAATTTATGTGATACTCACAAAGTAACTTGTTTTATTTATAAATGATATTTAAATTTTATCAAGTTGATTAATTTTAGACAATTGATGAAATAAATCATATTTTGTATGAAATAGTTAGTTTATTGGATTTTGAGCCCTAAGTTGTAAGTTCACTGTATTGAAAAACGTTGCTTAAGAAATTACAAATATTTTTGGTCGTATGAGTTAGAAGTTATTGACATTTTGTTTAGTGGGAATTGCCAAGTTTACGTGTTCTCAAAAGGTCTGTAGTACCTAATATTTGAGGATTCATAATTATTTTGATTATTTTCTATAATATAAAAATATCAATACGGTTCAATTAAGTTCCACAAAATTGCAAAATAACACTAGAATATTTTAAAATGTCGAATCACTTGAAAATGGAGAAAATGGTTGAATTTGAGAATGTAAAATTTGTAAAAACGTAACTTAGCAAAGTGGTTAGAAGTTGTGGTCGGAAGTCGAAATGTATTTAGTTCACAACCATGGCGAGTAACTTTTTGATGTATGTTTTTAACTTTCTTTAATAATAGACTATAATATACTGGGCGGTGTGTGTGCCACAAGGTGGCGTTGAAATGCATTGGTAGGCACCGTGCTAGTGAATTTCTATGCAGTGATGACATGTATCAAATAATCTTCTCGGCACAATTTGAAGATTTTGGTACGTGAAGTCGCTAATATCACTTTGTAATTCCAACAGCAGTATTAATTATTTACTCTTCACTCAGTTTTCGAAATAAAATAAATCATTCAAAGTCAAAGAATATAATAAATATTCAATAATTATTAAATAAATCTATTCCAAATTTTGGATAAATATGTGTAATTGGTTGTATGATTGTGGTATTTTGTGTGCTTCCTCAAATGTTGAGGAGATGCATAATGTGCCGCAGCTGTACAATCAATATTTAAAAATGTGAAACATTAAATAAATATAATTAAATAAATAATATCTAATTTGAGTAAAAAAACTGTCTTTTATTTGCCTGACGCTTGCATAACCTTTTAAAATGAATAAATCATATAAAATCCATATATCTGTGTTTTACTTCCTAACAAAAATTACTAACAGTCACATTACCCATAAAACGAGCCAAATTGAGTTGTCACGATTTTGATTTAAAAATCAAACATAACGTAAAGTACTACCACTAAATCGCCAGCCAAATAAATATTACAAATTATAAAAATTTTATAAATCACAAGCCAAATAAATATTACAAATTATGAGAATTTGTAAATCCCGAACCAAATAAATATTACAGATTATGAGAATTTGTACAACACCTGGGTTCGCACCGTTACAACTGGTAGTCAAATGGAAACTAAACACTTACAAATTCTGGTACATTTTTATATTATTTAATAAATTTTATGAGACCTAGGAGAGGTCCCAAAATCTGTACCAGATGTTTGGTGAAATTTCCGTACCTACCTCCTCTATTAATGTAATTTTACTGCAGTACTTTGGATTTATTTGCTGTAAAATACCCTTGAAGTGTAATATTATTCTAGGACTAAAGTACACCATATCAAATAAAGAAATATATTACTATGTGGGAGTAGATGGCATTAATCTGCCGTGATTAATGTGTGACAAAATCAAGTAGTGTATGAATATTCATACTATATTGTATTGTTGTACAAATATAACATAATACAACATTAAACCATCTTGTAGAATTATTTATAGTATTGTAAATTATTTGTTTATTTAACGACGGCCTAATTATGTCGCTATAGTTAATTAATGTGGCCAACAGTACAAGGAATCGAGAGTTTATTTCCTCTGCAAGGTCACGTAACTTTGGTACAGGATTTTACTCACTCATAAATTCTCTGGCACACGAGGTTCGAACCTATGACCCTTGGCGTGACAAGCTAGTGGACTAACTCTTTTTTTTTCATTTTTTTTTTTTTTTCAAACTCAAATTTCACCGAACCGTTTCTTTGTTTTAACTTTAAATATAATACTACTGTCATAAAGAATTGATTCACTTTGACAAAATGTTGACATATATGTCACGTTTGTGACAAATAATAGTTGTTTATAATTTGAATTGTTGATACCCTCTTCATGTTATTTATTGATGGAGAGCAAAGAGAATCAAGAACATTTTTATAAGGACCCCAAATTAATTTCAGCTCTAACTCAACTCGACTCTCAATATGAATATGAATATTATTGAATATTATTGAATACTATTTTGCATATTAAAAGTAACTTGACTTTACAAACTAGTTTTTATAACTATGGAGTATGGACTAATAGTAATAGTAGTACATTATTTATTAGACTATCGCCCCATTTATAATGGTTATAATGGAATACAAATGGAGAATAAAAGTATTATACATTTTTTTCTAATATGCAGTTTCTGAGAAAATGCATGCCTAAATTTTTATCACGATTTAAATAATACTACTATGATTTTTTTAGTAAATCTTCGATTTTATTTTATCGCACTACTGCGTAGTCTATCTGATTTCGAGCGATTTATATGTTTTGGCGTCCCATAAACAAGAATTGATTATTAAAAAAATGTCTGTGTATCTGTATCATGTGATGGACCAAATATAGAAGAAAAGAAAAATATTTTACTTACAGCTTTTCAAAACAATTTAAAAATATTTTCTTCAAAGCAAGGTAATTTAGGTAAATAATTATTTAAATAAAACATTTTTTTTAAATCATTGATTCTGGAAAAATCATGATTTTCATCAACCCTGATACTAACACTATATTTCACTATACTGACAATTCAAAATTTCAAATTGCAAACTAACTGGCAAACGACTGGAACATGGAAAATCAATCAAATAAGTATTTCAGTTCATTCATATTTTAAGTAACTAATTTATATAAAATAACGATAAATTTTAAAAATCCTGTTAAACTGAAAACTAAACCAGTTTCTAGAAATGATTAGACAGCTGTTTTAGTAGGGAAGACGTTAATATTTCAATATAAGCTATGATTGGTTATCTAATTAATTAACCAAATTAACCATATAGAATAAAAATAATATAACTTATATTAAGCAAATTTATGTGATGTAACATCTTAATATAATCAAATTTACTACAGGGTCTCCTTCTTAATGATAACATTAAGAGGGAAAACTAGCAGGTTACTTTGATTTTAAATCACTCTCGCTGTTTTGCCCCCTAAATTACTATTATTGTATAATATATTTCGTCTCTTTAATTGCCAATTATTCATTGTAATACTTTAATATTTAAAGCTCCGATATCTAATAAAAGTAATGAGTTGTTCGTTTATATCTTACAAGAATTATATTAATGTTAAAAATCCATATTACAATTAATAGTTTCCTTAACTGGAAATATTAAAATTGATGACTTGTATCACTAAATTGTCACTCTATCACTTTTAATTATTATTTCATATCCAACATCATTCAAACAGTAACTAATGGAATGTTATTTTTCATTCAATATTCAGTTAATGGTCCGTTTCAGTATCTTTAAAAGGTTGAAAAGCAACAATGGACCTGGCTGTACGAGAGGGCCGTACATTCGTCCCTAGTCGCCCTTATGTTACGATGCGTTTGGAGATGCGTTACGATGCGTTTGGAAATCCACACCGCCTCGCAATCTGGTGTGGATTTATACCTCCGCTGACATCTGCATTCCTGGTACCTAAATTCTGTTTTTGACCAGTTTGGGATTTCACTCGTTTGGGTTCTAGCGCGTTTGCCCAGATGTGTTTCTTGTGAGTTACCCGGTTTAGGTTTGACCGGTTTGCTTTTCCCCTGGTTTGGGAATTGCCATTCCGTGGCCGAACTTTCTGGCGCATGAATTTCCTGTCTTTACACGCGGTCCCAGGGGATCGCACTGGCCATTCAACAAAACCCCTTCTGCCAACCCACTTGCCTTGGAAGACTTCGTTGAGATAGTCGCGTACGATTCGGCTATAATGAAGTGGAGCCCCATCTTGTTGGAACCATAAGTCTTTATTTGGAATGTCGGGATCGTGTTGATATGGGAATAGAACCGCCAAAGCTGGAACGAGGTAATCTCTCAATAGCTCCAAATATTTTTGGCCTGTCAACGAGCCATCAATGAAAAAGGGCCCAATAATAATATCACCTACTATTCCTGCCCAAACGTTTAATTTTTCCGGAAATTTCGTATGGGCTTCCATCATTCACTAAGGGTTGCGCTCGGACCAATAGCGACAATTTTGTTTATTCACCGTTCCATTCAACTACTAAGTTGCTTCATCACTAAATAAAATTCTGGTAGCAAACCCTTCATCGACGTTAGAGAGATTCATCATTTGTTCGCAAAACTGAACCCTACGATCAAAATCATCTTCGTTCAGTTTCGTGGAGTAAATTTACTTTGTAAGGATGCCATTTCTGCCGTTTCAAAAATTTCAAAACAGATGTTTGTGAAAGCTTACTATTTGCCGCATTCGCTCTGGAGGGAATATGAAGGTTTTCTTGCAACTCAAACAGCACGTTTAGCTTAACATATTCCGGAACTGATGGTCGTCCACTTTTCGGGCGATCTCTAATATGCCCCAACTGCTCATATTTTCTTATGATTGCACTAACAGACGTTGAAGAGGTTCTTAAAGCGGATATTTATTATTAAAATAAATGCACACTTCTTCATAGATACGTATTCTATCACCACAACCTCTAATCATATGAATTTCAATACTTTGTGCATCTGAAAAACGTCGAACCATTTTGAAATTAACTTGTGACACGATGAATCGAACTAATCGTCAATCTGACTGTGAGTAGGTAATAATTTGTTTCACATAATTGTACTAGATTGTTTTTCCGGTTAATCAATTTTGTTTTATTCCAATATTTAAAATCCAAGCTTGTTTTCCTAATTTTGTTTAAACTGACGTTGTTATGAATGGTAACTAGATGCATTGTGCACATTGAAATAATAATTTTATAATTTTACTTTAACGCACTTTTTCTCAATTTTTTTCAAATGTTATATATTAAAAATGTTATGTTGTTGAAAACATAATAAAAAGTACAATCAAAATCAATAATAAAAAATATAGGTTGCCATTTAAAAAATGGCTCTGACGTCATAACTTCAAAACGGAGAGAGATGAAAAAATGAAAATGGTCTCAAAATATTTGTTTGAAAAAAAAATCATTTTGACCTGTTGAAGCATTTTTCAAAAATTTATACAGAGGAAAAAAATAAAGGCAGGTCTTAATACTTTATGCGCTCTCTGTATAATTGGTTTATGCCCGGCGCATGCACCATTAAGTTTTATTTTGTGAATTGGTTTTATTATAGCTTCAAACTTATTACTGTGATATTTAGTTATGAAAACCACCTGATGCCATAGCCGTTGATTTTTGCAGTAATAAATTGATGGCGAATAAATTATTTCGAAGCGTTCATTGTCTGTAATTGTGCGTAATTGCGCTTCAGCAATAAAATTCGGCACACAGAGAGACAATTGAATACATTCTTTTCCCATTGCGCAATTCGTTCCTCGTGGAGGGTGCCGATGTGAACGCGGCTTGCGTGCGTGTGGCGGCGACGCCCGCGCACTGGGCCCCACCGCCGGCGCCGTGTGTCAAACGTGCTTTCCGAGCCAGGGCGTCGCCATCTGATTCCAGCACCTGTCCAGGTGGTAAACCAACCGGTGGCCACCGGGTACCCAGGACACCCAGCCGGCCGCGGCCCATCCCCCAGGACGTGCAGTGACCCACGAAGAAGACGCCATGGCGCCGCCGGGTGAGTCCTTGCGCCGGAACATGTACGCGGGGGGCTCGCTTCGATCGCGCGCGGGGGCAATTTGCGACACGCACCGGAACACGTCGCCGTCGCCGTCACCGTCGCGGGGGCGGCACTCTAGGTCAAGGTCCCCCCGTGAAGGTAAATCTGCCATGTCTGGTTCTGATGACGCGTGTAAATAACGAAATTGCTTTCCGCGTCGGCGGAGACGTCGGCCGGATTGTGCAGACGTAACGTGTTCATCGGGCATTTCTTATATTTTCCCCCTTCATTTCGGTCTTTATTTATTTTTATTTTTTTGGCGCAAGTGAAACGCTCCCCGACATGGCAGTTTGCACGGGGGATAAGCCTGGGGATGTTTGTTTATTTAAATAAACGCCGTCGTCGCGTCTGAACGTAAAAATCGATCATGCGATACAGTGCAAAACTGGAGAATGCAAAGTTGTTTAATCATCTGAATTCGCCGGGTGGAACTTTAGCAGATCAAATTAGTTTTAATCGAGTTCGACCTCGAATAATTAAATGTCCGCTTCTAACGAATATAAAATTGCACCGCAGTGGTTAATGATATGTATTCAAATAATAATAAATAATGGAAGAGGATTCAATTACGTTTATTAGGCAAATATAATTATTATATACTTTGTGTGCAATAAATGCACTGACTGGATAATTGGTAGCATAAAATAATTAAACGTTCCACCATATAGATATTTATATGCAGTAAATTTTAACTAGGTAACACAATAAAGTATTGCACGGTAAAATTACAAGTACATTAATAACGTTATATACTTTACTAAATTATAAGCAGTATTAACTTGGTAGCACAATAAGAAAGCAAAAAAAAACTACGAATAACAACGAATTATTTGTTGTATTAATTCGATAAAAAATAAATAGTAGCGAAATTGCTAACTTGTGCAAACAATAGAGCAATGTAATTAGTTGGTGTAGTATTATAAATAAATAAAAATAGCAACGAAATTGCTGCGAGAATTAGCTTTAACAGTATATTATGCAATGAGCACTTAATGATGGTTATTAAGATATGAGTAGGAGTATTACGAAACGAGCCTTTGCGAGCTTCGTAACGAATATGAGTTACTATATATTTTTTCTACGAGAAAGCATTAAAAGTGGTAATTATAAAAAATTATTAAAAGTAAATATACAACATCCTTATATCCTTAGATCTTTTTAATAAAGCATGTAATTTGAGATATTTGGATACGTCCACATTATGTTTTATGCCCAACGTAGATTTCAAAATTGAATATTGTGTTCGTAAAGTAGAAGATTATTTTTTTATAATTCATTAAAATATACAAGTAAGACGTTTTCGGAAAAGCTGCTGACCTTATTTGTGTATCTCCAATCCATAAAATTATGTATCATTTCAAAATTGAATATTGTGTCCATAAAGTTGAAGATTTTTTTTTTTTGATAATTTATTTAAATAAACAAGTAAGACGTTTTCGGAAAAGCTGCTGACTTTATTTGTGTTTCTCCAATCCATAAAATTAGAATAAAATTTCTCGTATCTTTTAAAGATTTCAATGGTAATAAATTGTTTGTGGCTCTAGTGGCCTGCTCCACAATGTCCGGTGGGGTTAAATTTTCATATCACTATCACTATTCGACATTTTTAATGTTTTTACTTAAAAAAGCAACTATGTATTAAGAATACGAATTACCAATTCCCCATGCACAGCTGTCAAAACTAATAAATTGTATATCTGTCATTTAAGATACAAGTTAATCTAAAAAACCATGACTTTTTAGATAAACTTGTATCTTAATGAAAAATTTGTATCTAATGATTTACGTACAGGTAGCGAATGTTTAATATATCAATTAAAGTGTAGCAGTAGAAAAATAGCATTTATTTGGTGTGATAGTTTAATACATATAACGAAATATTTAAAGTGATACATAAAAAAGCAACGACATTCTTTGGTGTGTTGTTAAAACTCAATCAAATAGCAACGAAGGTACTGGGAAAATTAGCTTTACATAGCAATACAATTTCTAAGAGACTTCACTTTAAGTTCAATTTCGTGTGCTAGTTTAATACGACGAAATATTTACAGTGATAAAAGATTTTAAAATATCGAAATTATTTGTTGTCTTATGCAAAGCTAAGTAAATTGTAACGAAATTGCTGCGATAATTAGCATTAACTAGCAACGAAGTTGCTGAGAGAGATTGGGTTTTAAATAGAAATAGAAATTAAATATGATGTGTTAGTTTAATATGACTGGATATTTAAAGTGGTTCACATGAAAAAGCAAGGAACTTATTTGGTATGTTATTAAAACTCATATATATATATATACAGGGTGTGTCCTAAAAAACGCCGCTGGTCATAACTCCTTTATTTATTGGCCGATTTCAATAAAACAAAATCAAGATTAAATGTCTCTACATATTCTTCAGAGGGGCCCTAATTTTGTTTTTTTTTTGCAAAATCAGCTTCCATTTCAGCGATAGTCAACTTTTTTTGTTTCAAATGTGTACATATTTTTATTAATTTTTTTTTCTTAATCCAAAGATGTATAATATGTTGGCTTTCATGGAATATTCGTTAAAAAAAAAAAAGGTTAAAGAGGTTTTGAAGTGTGGCGTGAAAAACAAAGCGAACACAACGTGGAAAACAATATATATATATATATATATATATATATATATATATATATATATATATATATATTATTAATAATATTATAAATAATATTTTAATAGAATAATGCAACATATGCATCAGAAAATACAAACGTATCTACAAAAGGTGCTCAAACTGTACATCTAATTCCACATTTCCGCGAAATATTTGTTCCCCTCTCTTGGGTTTCTTAAAACCACCATTATTTCTTTAATTTTTTTGAAGTCTTCCAAATTTTCTAGGCTCTGAGACTCCTCTGTTCGCAAAATGGTGCATGTACAGGCACTGCTTGATCGCGATTTTTATTGCATTGCAAAATACACTTGTAACATGTGAGTCCATAGATCGTTAATATTGTTAGCCATCACTTGAGTTATTTCACAAAAATTGGACCGACAAAAAAGATAATTTGACATACTATCACTTACATAGCTTTTACTGTTTTTTGTGTACACTTTGTTTTCCATGGCATACTAGATAAACTTACAAAAAAGCAACTTTATGATAACAAACATTATTTTTCTGTAACAAATATTCCATCAAAGTCATCTTGTTATACATACATCTTTGGATTCAGAAAAATAATCCCTACCCGAAAAATAATAAGAAAATATATGTAACCATTTGAAAAAAAAAAGTTGACTATCGCTGAAACGAAAGTTGATTTTGCATAAAAAGAAAATTAAGGCCCCTTTGTAGAACATGTGCAGCCATTTAATTTTGATTTTGTTTTATTGAAATCGGCTAATAAATAAAGGAGGTACGGCCAGTGGCATTTTTTAGGAGACACCCTGTATATAGTAACGAAATTGTTGGAACAATTAGCTTTAACTAGCAAAAAAATTACTGAGAGAAATAGCTTTAAATAGGAATACAATTATTTTTCGTGTTGTTTTGATTAACAAAATTAATAGCAACGAAGTATGTTAATATGACAAAATATTTATCGACGAACTTCTCGTAATTATCTTAGAATAGCAACGCAATTATTTGGCGTGCTAGTTTCATTAAAAAAAATAACAAAATTTATAACGTATGTCTCAAAAGTTTTGTATATTGAATTTCATCATTAAAACTACACTTAAATCAAATGGATGAATAAAATGTTTACATTTTCACTTTATTAACTACAACCATTGACAACGTGAATAAAGTAAAAGAATAGGTAAATTCGCACTATCCTTGAAATGTTCCTTGTCACCTGACAATGTCACGCAAATTTTTCAATTCTGATAACGAATTGGAAAAAATCCTGTGAACAAAGCAATTTTATCCACTCGAAAACATTATCGCACTCGGCCGTTTGCGCTAAAGTGTTTTTTCGTATATAAAATTCGACTTTATTCACTTATACCGTAAATATTATTTAAACCTTTATTATTTGCTAGAATTAACAGCTTATTAACTAACAAAATTATTAACTTGAACTAAATTAAGGTGCCCGTGAGGCACAACGTGGAGCAATTTTCTGCAACCATCAATAATCAGATTCTGGACGGATTGGACATCAATTTCGCGTATATTTTTAAAAATTCTATGCCTTAGTTGTTCTTCGTTTTTGGCTTGCTCCTTCGTGCACTTTGCGAGATAAAAGTGCCCAAAACTATTCAATTGGACGGACCTGACTTAAATTAGGGGGATTATCGATATTTGGTACAAAAGGTATGTTGTTTTGACGAAGACAATTTTGTGTTCCCCTGGCATAATGGCAGGATGCCAAGCCGGGCAAAGATATTATATTGGCTCCAACGTGATGTTCCTGTACAAAATCAACTAATTTGGCGAGACAATTATTAATATAACTCTCACTGTCCACATTTTCGCCCCTTAGTCGTGCCACATAGGTCTCGATATCCCTCTAGTCAAATAATCGCACACCATACCAGAATCTTATTAGCGAATATAACTTTTTCTTTATATTTTACATTGTCCTGATACTCTTATACATTGTCCGTATAAAAACTATCGTTTCCTTTGATTTCCGAGTTGGCAAGAGTAAAATATTTTTATCGTAAAGGATAATGACTCTCTTGTTCGCAAAATTTATCCGCCTTAGTTGACGACAGCATCGTGGTATCCTTGCAAATTGAGTTGGGGTATATTTGGTACACTTTAATCTGTTTCGGTATATCTGACTATATTTGCTAATTTCCGCGATATTATATCCTCTGCAGTACAATATACTTACGCGCTAATTTCCTTACGGATACCCCAAGTCTGTCTTTTGCTCTTCCTTACAATTTTTCTGCTCTTTCTCGGGTAAAAATCCTTAATATTTATCTTTTTGGGAGATTTAGACAACGTATCCCTTCTTAGTAATCGGCGATTGTACGGTAAATGCTTCTGCGCGAGATATTTTGGTTTTCAAAAATCTAAACTATTTCATGATTAGGCATCTGCCCAACCAAATAATAAACACTTTTTCGAATTTCCAATTTACAAAATATTTTAATGCAACTGACTTAAAAAATGTGTTGTCAAATTAAAGTCAAGAAAGTAAACAATCTTTTTTTTCAAAACCAATTGGATATTTTAACATTACAACTTATTTTGAGGCCCCTAAATTTTGTGCCAAAACTTTTAAGACATACATTAGTACGTGTAATTTGATCAAAGTTTAAATAACATGTACGTTAAATTTGTTTCCAAACTTTTCAAGTGTAGCAATCTTAGTGTTATGCTTATTATATTTGTATTGTCATTTATTCGTAGCAAGAGTTTGAAAATTTTGACTTTTGATTCAAGTTGAAGGTTTGACTCACTTTTTGTGCACCCATGATATATTAAAAATATTTGAATATAATTTAAAAAGACTGCACGGGTTTCGAAATATAAATTTTCATAAACCTCCAGACTTTCGCCGTTCTCGTAAGTTCTCCGCCATCTTCCGATTCCCAATCTCCACTGGTCTCGATGTTCTCAGTCTCCTTCCTGAAGATCTCAATCCGTCATCTCGGAATATATTCCTTCTCTCCAGCTTCTCCTGGGTCTGCCTCTTTTCCTTCTTCCGTGAGGGTTTCATAGAAATACTTTTTTTGGGAGCTTTGCTTCCGGCATCCTTTGTAGGTGTCCGTACCAAACCAGTTGCTAGGCTTGTATGTCGTCGGTAACAGTGTTCATTACGTCCATTACTTCCCTAATTCTGATGTTTCTAATTCTCTACATCCTTGATTTTCCCGCTGATCTTCTCCATAAGTCTATTTCGGTTCCTAGCAAAGGTCTCTCCAACGCTCTTTCAATTTGCCATACTTCGCATCCGTAAGTCCGTAAGTGTTAGTTTACATCTAGGTAATTATATTCTTTGCAGATGTCTATCTGCTGCCCATTTTGGAGTATTAGATGCTGTTCTGTACTGCCTATGCTTGCTTAGGTATTTCGTGTTTTTTTATATTTACTTCCAGCCCCCAGACTTTATACTTCTCAATTCGTTTTCAGATCATATATTCCAGGTCTTCGTAGTCTTGGGCTATCACTTACCTGATCGTCGGCAAAACCAGGTGTATACAGGTGATCGTCAACTAGAGGAATGCCCATTGTTTCGACTTTACGTTTCCACTTCTTTAATGCTGGGTCCAAATAGATTTTATATAGGGTGCCTTCAAAACCAGTTGAGATATTTTTTCCGATTTTTACTTTGTAGTCTTGTGCTATCACTTACCTGATCGCCGGAAAAACTCAGTGTATAAAGGTGATCGTCACCTAGAGGAATGCCTATTGTTTCGACGATACATTTCCACTTCTTTAATACCGGCGCAAATAGATTTTTCATAGAATTTTTGCAATGCTTGTATTAGACAGATGTTGATAATATTTTTTTTCATCACTTCCCACATCTTCGATGCAGGTACGCTATCTTATGCTTTCTTTAAGTCTACGAATAGAAGATGAATTTCTTAAGATACGGCGATTTTTTTTCTCTCAATGAGTTGTCTTATGCACAACAGATTATTCACTGTTGGTGTTCCTGCGCGGAACCCAACCTGGTCTTCGGCTTTCATTTCTTTGTAATAAATTTCGATCTTATCTCGCAGTAGTCGCCTGTACATTTTGCTGAATTCATTTGTTACAGATATTCCTCGGTAGTTGTTAAAATCCGCTTTATTTCCTTTTTGTGTATGCTTGTGATATATGTCTGCTTCCATTCGTTCGGGATTTCTTGGCCGTTAAGACATCCCTGGCATATGAGGTGAAATATGAAATATGAGGGTGAGGTGCTCGTATAAGGTGTTGTTACCGTATTTAATTAGCTCCTTCGATATTCCTCGGAGTCCGGCGCACTTTCAGTTTTTTTTTAGGTTTTTCCTACTTTTTTTACTGCTTCTATCTGGATTCTAATCGGAGACCCTGTTACTATCACCGTAGGTTGGTATTGCTGTGCTTCTTGGTATTCTGGTCTTTCCTCAGAGAGTACTTTTTTACAGTAGCTTTCCCATTCAATTGACGATATTGGTGAGAATACATATTTTTCATGATTATTGCTGCTTAGGGTTCTTAGAACCTTCCACGCTTCTGTACTTTTCGTTCACCTATATATGTTTCGCTCTTGTTGCAGCTTTTCTCACAGGTTTCGTTTTTGCTTGGCAGATCTATTGCTTGAGATTCTTTATTATGACAACAGGGGTTGTCATGGGCGCTCGCAGAAGCGGGCAAGGGACTTGCCCCCACCCCCCTCTGGAGTCACCCCTCACTAAAACTCCAAAACTCACTCAAAACACCCAAAACTCACTAAAACTAATGCGGAAAATGAGATATATTTCTTCTGCATTAAGATTTAAATATTGTTCTGATTTTATAATTAATTATTGAATAATTTAAATATTTTCAAGTATAACTTTATGTATTGTCCCCCCACTCCCCTGTAAAAAAAAACTGCGGGCGCCCATGGGGGTTGTATAATGACTTGGTTACACAACTTGTATTGTATTATAATGACTTGTATTATGACTTCATAATTCAACATGGTGCCTCTGCAATTAAACTATGTGGAAGGCTTTTCACATCTCTTTATTTTATAGCCTACATTATATACTCGTTAAATAATATACTATTATTAGATCGTATGGTAAAAATTATTTTGTGATCTGATAGCTTTGATTGCTATGGATTTAATTGGAGGTCTGAGGTGGATATTTAGAATAAAATTGGAGTTTATGTACCACACATTAATTGGTTCTATACAGTAACCTGATCTAACCTAAGTGATACAAAAGTGTTTAGGTAAATTTTGGACTTGGACTGATTTTGATAAAATTTGTTGTTAATATTTACCGATATATTTCAACATTATGTATAAAATTTAATCAATACTCATTTTACACATTTTAGTTTGATACTATAATTATCGGTGATATTCGGTGGCATCATAGTAGTCAATTTTGATTCACAACTGTAAATTTAAACGTCATCGTAATGTCGCATCGTACAAGACGGTGAAGTGGCCATAGGTAAAGTATTGTATATAACTCGAGTTATCATAACTCATAGAATGCGCAACTTTTATTCGTGCATGGTATGCTATTTATTTACAACTCTCGTTACGTAATACAGCGTATTTGATTTATTCTGACACAGCAAATATCTCGGTACAGATAGAAAAAAAAGTTAAAGAAAAAAGTTGTAGTTCTTTTTGTCGTCTATTTAATCTTGATGTCAGAAAAATAATTGAAAATCAAATAAACACGTGAAAGCTATAAGCTTCATTTTCTTTAATAAAGCCCACGTTTATTTTGGTTATTTCTAATAGAAAATAAAATTAGCTTTTTTCATGATACCACATAAGTCAAGTACTCCTTTATTATACAAATAACACGACAATTGCTAATAATTGATATTCATCAGTTGCTATGAATTACAATTTTACAATACATTCTTCAGATCTCTTTATTAAATTACGTCGTGCTTTTTGCAACATCCGTGGTGTTATTTGGCCACATGCCCTACGAATACGATGTTTCAGATGGTCTAGATTTTCTGGACGAGTACATAAACTTTTTGCTTTAAAAATCCTCAAAAAAAAAATCTAAAATAGACAGATCTGGCGATCTTGCTGCAGAGTCTCTGGGGCCACCATTTGCAATCAATGTCACACCAAACTTTCTTTCCAAAATATATTCGACAATTCTTGAGTTATGGTGAGGAGCTCCATCTTGCTGGAACCACATATCAAGACGTATTTCTAAGGGGATAACATCCAAATAATCTTCGAATTCTGTAATAAGAATGTTGGCATATCACTCCTCATTCAAAGTTCCTTGATAAGAAAAAGGACCTATTATAGTGTTATCTAACAGACCAAGCTACATATTAACTGCAAATCTGTATTGGAATCTGCATTCCCGAATTTGACGTTGAATCTCAGTATTCCAGTAATGGTCGTTCCTTCGGATTCTTCGGATTTTTCTACAGATTCCGCTGTTGTTGAAATTAGATTCATCGCTCCAAAGAATTAAATTTATTAAATGTTGATTATTGGTAAGCCAATTACAAAATATTATCCACCTGTCAGAATCACAATCTCTTAAACCTCGTACTAATTTAATTTTATACAGTCTCATTTTGTGTTTTCCTAGAATAGAAAATATTTTATACAGACTTATTCCTAAGCAGTAACTGCTTCACGTATTGAATTACGTGAATGTGCTCTAAAATAGGCCATTATCAAAACTTCATTATTTTCTTTGCGTTCATTTCTTGCCATTCGTAATTTATTATTAAAACACGAAGTGCGATAATGTGGTTATCTTCTTTCTGGATATATGTTTTCATAAGTGATTCTAGCTTCTCTAGAATTATCGTTGCATCTAACGAAGACCTTCAGAATATCCATTGTTTCATCATTAGTATAATAATTATCACCCATCTCTAAATATGTGAATCAACAATACGAAGGACGGGAAGTTACTAAGCCACTTTGACATTAAAGCGATAGCTAATTGTTTTACGTCAGCGGGCAATTGTAATTCATGGCAACTGATAAATTTTATTTATTGGCAATTGTCACGTTATTTGTATAATAAAGGGGTACTTATGTGGTATTATTATAAAGCTAATGTTAATGCCTATTTAAAATAACCAAAATATATAGGGTGTTCCATTAAAGAAAATGATACTTATAGCTTTCACGTGTTTATTTGATTTTCTATTGTTCTTCTGACATTACGATTAAATAGACGACAAAAGTATATTGAAATATATTACGTAATAGTTGGGGGGGAGGGAAGTTAGGGGAATTTGTATAAGCATTGGCAACAATATCAAATATTGCCATGAGCATCTGTCAAAACAAAAATGTATCAATTTGTGCAATTTTTTTCATAACTACAACTGGGAGTAGAAAAAATAGCGTACATTACTTGAGTTGTACGGCATTTACGCACTCGTGAAATTACGCACCTCGCCGTAGCGCGACTCGGTACGTAAAACTTAGCTTCTTACAACCCTCGTTATGTAATATACTATTAATTTTCAATAGGGGATTCTACTGATATTTGCTTTTTAGTGCAATCATATGTTTTTTAATGATATTGTGAAATACTGTTTTATTAGTCATATATCAAAAACTATAATAGTAATACGTAAATTTTATTTTAAATTATTGTTAATATTGTAGGTATTTAAAAAACCTACTTTTTTTTTAAATTAAATTAAATTATTAATTTATGTGTTATTTATTATTGTGTTATCAAATTTTTCACTAGAAATACCACAAGCTCGAATTATGTTTTATCCTCTATGTGCAGAAATAACGCAGAATGAAGCACAACATATTATCTACTGCACCGATACGTACAAATAACCAGTATGGATTGTATTCAAAACAATCCGCACTAGAATTGAATTATTCCTTTCGTATCAGTTTATTAACGCGTTTTGAAATAATTTGCTTTATTTCTGTTGATTAATGCCAAAAAAAAGAACACCCGGTTCATTGATTACATTTATTTAATTTTTATATTTACTGGAGCGATAAATCGCATCAGGATATAAATTTAAAAAAAATGCCACGCCAGCATTTGTTAAAAAAATATATTTGCGCCGCGCTTTTAAAAACGACGTGAAATTTAGAGGCTGCAGCGGTCTGCATTTATTCCAAAATGTGTTCGTCCCGTTGTTTATTTTTCAGGGGGTGTTATTTTTCAGCGCATGTTCGTTTCGTTCATTCCTCCTCATTTGCATTTTAACGGATCATCTATAATTCATGCCGACGAGTGCCGGATTTATTGCTATCTAGCACAAACAACGCCCGGTCGTAGTCGGATCTTGTAATATGCAAATCTACACCACATTTAAGAGCACTAATGTTTATAACATCACAGAATCTATTGCGATACAAACGTGTCAACAAGGATGTTAACATAATTTAATGGTAGCCTGTTTGTTGTTAAAAAACTACTTATATATAATTGTAGTTAAACTGTTGTAAGTGGAGCAGGTCCCAATTATTGTTATATTATTACCTTTAAAAAAAAGTATAACCTACTATGAGAATATGTAGTTTCATTTTTGAGATTTAAATCACATTTTTTGAGGTTAGTATTTACTTATATTTTATTTAGGATAAAGTGCAATTCTCATATAGGTATATTACCACGAATGCGTTTAATATCACCGATATTTTTTTTATTGCATTTTTGCGTTCACAATCGGTCCGAGTCGCAGACGAGTTGCAATTGCAAAAATGCACAAACAAAAATGATACAGGGAATATTCGATGCATGAGTGGTATTCGGAAGATTATTGCTCAATTTTGAAAGAATGCTAATACAAATTGAATTTGGCCGTTAGCTTTATAATATGATCCATGTATAACGCTATGAAATGGCAGCAGCCTGGAATTTTAGCCGACTGAGCCCTTTTCTTAGAGCTGGTAATCGAAATAAACGTTCTAATTATTAATTTTTTCTTCAAACGTCATAAAAGTGACACCTTTAGTGACTCGATTCACAATCTTAAAGTTTTACTTCGTCTCCTAGTCAGTAAAAGTTTCACTTTTACTGACTAGGCAGTAAAAGTAAATTTGACAACATGATTGGATAATTTGTAATAAGAACGCCCTACGAGGGCGGGTTTAATATTGCACATACATATGGTGCGCATACATGATGAACAAAACAAAAAATTCAAACAAAACACAAATTTATTTATTGTTAAAATGTAAATTAAAGGTACAATTTGATATTTTAGCCCCTTGAAAACTGATTGCGCTGGCAGCAACAGCAGCACTTACAGCACCGCTGTCGCCAACCATTTTGCTGCTACCACAGATATTTTCTACTTTTGATGTCTTACTATCTGGTATTTTTACGTGTAGCAAAGATCCCAAGTCTTGAATATCTGTCGTGTTCATTTTTACGAGTTCATCGCAACGGCATGCCCCTGATATGCCAAATATCAAAATAATCTGAAAATACGATTTAGGGTTTAATTTTGTATTTGTTTATTATTCTAAGAACTCACCTTTGTCGCCAAGTATTTCTCGTTAGGAGCATCGGATAAGAACTCGTCGAACTGTTCCTTTGTCAGCACTCTTGCCTTTTTGGGTGTATAACCCTCATTTTGTTTTTTTAAATATGCACGTAGTTTTAAATATTTGGTAATATCTACACCATTTCTAATATTTAATAACGATTTTACCATGGAATACTGAGACCACATAGTGGAACTTTTTACTTTCTTCTTAGCCATTTCCGAAAAATATGCGAGTAAAACATTTTCACTATAATTGCTTACATTTTTCTCGGCGCACCACTTAATAAATTTTTTGTAGGCCACTTCATAGATGGTACTTGACTTAGTGGGCAATAATTTCTCTGTTGCAGCCCTTGCCGATTCTAAAATATCTGGCGGTGTACATTGAAACATGTCTTCGTCCATTTTATACACTTTAATGTCAAATATGAATTAAACAAAACCATAGCAACGCTCTGCATAGCATGCTTCTTTGGGAATTGAAACTATACGTATTCGGACAATTAAAAATATTAATTCCATTATCTTTTTAACTATTTTCGACGTTTGAAGAAAAAATTACATGTTTTATTCGGAGTAGAAGTAACTTTTTGTGGCTCGTCTGTAGTTGCCTGCCTCGCTCCGCTCGGCAGCCAATACCTACAGACTCGCCACAAAAAGTGTCACTTCTACTCCTAATAAAACAATATACTATTAAATAAGTGTCTGTGTGACAATGACAGTGACAGTGACATCAAAACGATACTAGGTGCGTGTTTTATTTTTAATTTAGCTTGTAACAAAAATTATCACTAAATAGAAGACTGATTTGACTAAACTTCGAAATTCTGACAACATAATTGGCTTACAAATGTCACGTAATAGAAGAGTGCAATATTTAATGAAATTCAATTGATTGCTGGCATGGATCTATACATTGAATCTCAGCATCTATAAGCCAAGAAGAGGCTTTGCATGCAGTAGTGTAAATAGCGGACGAATTGGCGGTCCGGTGGGAAAAGGGGTATAAGATTTGCAATACATATTAGGCATTTAAGTAACATTCACAGATGAACATCATATATTACAATAATTTCACTGAAAGCTGAAATACTCAGTTTTGAGTTAAATTATTGAAATATATGATATACGTCCGTTTATGTTACTTAAATGTCTATATGTACTGCAAAACTTGTAACCTTTAGAAAGCACTTATACCCTCTTCAATTTTCAATAGGTACAATTTTTTTTGACAATCGATAAATAACAAGTATTTAATTATGAATACATTTATGTATTTTAAGATATAGTAGAGTATAGTAGTTAGAAGTACACTTTTCTGCAAAGAATCAAATTTTCTGAAAAATTGATAACATGTATATAATAATTAAATATATGACCGATTTTAGATGTTCAACAAATTTTCATAAAATACTCGAAAACTAAAGCAATCGTATGAGTTATTTGACATTTTATATTTTCTTGAAACGGTCGTTAAATTTTTCAACATTACCGAATGAGTAAATTCAAAAGTCTCAATTTATACTAAACAAACATGAATATTCATTACCTACAAACTTTACAAATATTGCAATCAACATTTTGAAACATTAGTACAAGATTTACAAAATATTTTAAACTTTTTTTTTAAATGCTGGAATTTCCATGAAATAATCGACAAGGTCTGGATTTTGTATGAGAATTTTAGAAAATTTGGATTTTCCGGATTTTGTTTTTACTGTTGCCAATAGGTACAGCAATTAAGGTACTACAGGTACTACATTACTATAGGTACTACATTAAAAATATTTCAAGTATTTTGAACACGAATGAAGATGCAACAACCGTTTATTATACGTTATTGTTGAAACCTACAGCAAATTATTTTTTTTTACTCATATATGTGAAAGTAGCAATTTGTCAACGGCTTACTATACATGAACGTGATACTTTTTTGCTCTTGATCTTGGTCTAGAGTTGAAAATAAACATGTAAAAATAAATGGAAACATGCTTTCATTTCTATGGAAACGACTTTACAACCATTAATTTCAGTCATTTGCATTCAGTGGTACTTCATTTTGAATTAAATTTAACTTTAAAGTTTTGAACTTGAAAGTTCTCTAATATCTAACATTTTAAAAACTGCAATATCGTAGAAAATAGCTGTTTATGGTATAAGTCGAAAACATTATCGCACTAAGATTCGCCTCTTGCGCTAAATAGTATTTTTGTGGATAAAATTCGTCTTTATTCACTTGTATAATACAAGATTTTTTCCAACTTGTTTTTGTTATCAGTATTGAAGAATTTGCGTGAAGTGTCACATTGTCAGGTGACAACGAAAATTTCAAGGATAGTGCGAATTTACCTATTTTTTTACTTACATGTTGTCAATGGTTATAGTGAATAATGTGAAAATGTAAACATTTTATTCACCCATTCAATTAAAGTGTAGTTTTAACGATGAGATTCAAAATACATAATGAGAATTTTAATAATGCCAATTGGAAAAATAGTGTTTCCAATTCGAGATGAAATATGTTTGTTTCTTCGTTTGTGGACTTACCCCACTCGCTACTAGCGCCGCTCGCGAACAATTGTCTACTTACGAAAATAAACGGTGTTTTCATCTCTTGTTGCAAAATATGCCATTTTTATTGTAACTACAAAATATAAATGATTTATTTTCTATTTTTGAAATGACTGAAATTTTCATAAAAATTTCAAAACGGATTGGAAATTTCAGAAAATTTGAATTTTCTTTAATTTACTTATACCAATCGGAAATTACTCCTCGACTTAGCTGTCTTAAGAAGACGAATAATGCTTGCCATTAGATCGGTCACGCCTGAGATGTTGAGTAACGTTAGAAGAAATTTCTATTTAAGATTAGGATATTGCCAAGACGTTCACGGCGAGCATTTTGAACATCTCCTCCATTGAAATTTATTGTTTTTTTTTTGTTTTTTTACATTATAAAGAAATAAACAGTATTACTTATTAGTTTTTGAGTGTGTTGTAACGAATTTCTGTAATCAAATAATTTTCTTGTTTTAATGTTAATTTTTGCAATAAATCTGAAAACACTTAATATTTCCGAAACAGTTGAAGATAGGTATAGGACATTGTACATGAAATATGTCTAGAATTTTCTGAAGAATCCAAATATTGAATAATATACCAGGTGTTGCATTTAAAATAAGAAAGTTGGTATTGGCCACGGTCACATGACACACCCTGTATAAAAAGTTTTTGTTGAAGAAAATGCGCAACTAAAAATAACATTCGAAGTGTCCGAGCGTTTTTTCGAACACGCCCCCATTTATTTATTATCGAATTTATTCCATTTGGCTGATACACAGTGTATATATATATCGAATAAGTATTTAAAGCGACATGTGTAGTTTTAATATATTATATGTTTGAAATTGTCCGACTGTTCGGTCGAAACTATAGTCACTGTATTAAAATAAACTGTGATACTTACAAAGTAAAAATTGCATTATTTATTTATACATGATGCATTACGAAGTAAAAGCCTCCAGTGTTAATAAAACTTAATAGAAGCTTAAAAAAATATTTCACTTGCTGTTGTAATTATAGTAATGTGCAAGAAATTTTCGCTAATGTCTGAGTTTCCACCACAATAAAAAAAATGTATAAATTTAATATGAATTTAAATTAAAAAAACCTTAAGAGTAGGTTTAACAAATTTTATACTTGCTGTTAAAATTAAAGAAATTTCCGTGGGAATTTCAAATTTAAGATAATTTGATTTATTTTTCGATTGTTTCCAACTACGAACATTAATTACGAATATAATTCTGAATGAAATATAATTTGAACTGGTACAGATTTGGGATGAAAATTGTAGACAATTTAATTTTTGAATTTTTTCGATTATTTCTCTACTGCTTCAGTACTCCCAGAAATATTCAAGATTATCGTAATAATAATTCATGTCCAAATACAGAAAAAAAAAGTTTTTCAACAGCGATTGTTCATTTTAAGCCTCGGTTAACGCCTCGGTTATCTTCGTAACGTATCTTCAACCGTGGCTGTTATTTGCTTTGTATTGAGCTTGTACTGTTACTTGTACTGTGTTATAGTAACTATAATTCAATATCGATTGAGCCATATCAATAAGTAGATAGCCCATATACAAGGTGTTTCAACGAAGTAATTACCTTTTGGGTTACAAACAGGTTTGTTTTACACACGTTTGGGGTAGCTTACATTTCCTGTTGCCTCAAATCTTTCCTATAATCTTTTGAAGGCTTCTGATTTGAACAACGTCTCTGAAGAAAGTTTTTGCGAGTTCCATATACTCATGATGGCAAATTATAATTATTATAACAACCCCCACCCCCCTCCCCTCATGAATACAAGTCATGTCGACCATGTCTTGTTGAGCAAAATTCATACTCTACTTAGTAAGAATTAACTATACGAGGAAATTTTGAACGAATCTTACAGACGAATGCAATAATTATTTGTTCACCTCAAGTCGGTGTGTGTCAGTTTTGTTATTATTATGAATGAAATCCGCAATGAACAAATATTGAACATGTAAATTACAAATAAATTCCGAAATGGTGGTGTAACTGTTAGGTTTGAATATAGAAAACCCTATATATCAAATGAACGCTTATTTAAGGGACATTTATACTATGGAATAATATACAGGGTGTTGCTAAATTATGTGAACATGGCTTAACCACGGATTACTGGTATCAACGGAAGATGATTTAACAAAACTTATCTATATACAAATGCGTTTGGTTTACCCAGTATTCAGCTTCAAAGTTAATTTAAAAAAAAAATGCTTATAAAAAGAGAACGTATGACACTTTATACGGGTATAATTCAGATTTTGACATAATATTGTTATTATCAGTAGACCGGTTGTGTATAAAACAAGCGAGGCCCAACATTAATACATTTATTTTTTTAATGACAAAAGCAAATAAATGAAAAAAAAATCAAATCGGACGCATGCATTCATTATTAGGTTTTTTTGTATCTTTATAGTTTTTGATATCTGTTACAGTTTCAACACAAAAAAATAAAATATGAGTGACTGCTCTACACTCGTTTGGAAACAAATCATCAGTGTACACAAATTCTGGTTAAAAAGTATATGTTTAGCTTTTTTTTCCTGAATAAATCGGCAAAACGTAAAACGTAGGTCATTATCAACTGGTAAAAGCTCTTGCACTACTTGGATATGGTATGAATGAAGCAATTGCTATAATATCCAAAATTTCTTCGTAGTTAATAGGGCTTCTAAAATTCTAAAACCAGCAACATATGTGTTTTATCGGCGTAAGAGTACTTCATATTCATTATTGTGAATAAACCTTCATCAACCCGGTAACTAGATTACATTTGTTTCCAAACGAGTGTTGCGCAGTCACTCATATTTTATTTTTTGGTGCCGAAACTGTAACATATATCAAAAACTACAAAGATACAAAAAAACTTAATAATGAATGCCAGCCTCCGATTTGATTTTTTTAAGTAATTTGCTTTGTCATTAAAAAATATGAATATATTTATGTTGGGCCACCCTTGTTTTGTCAACCGGTCTACTGATAATAACAATATTATGTCAAAATATGAGTTATGCACGTACAGAGTGTCATACTAAACAACATCCAAATCAATATAAACGTTCTCTTGTTATAAGCAAATTTTGTTTTTTTAAATTAGCTTTGAAGCTGAATACTTTCTAAACAAAACGCATTTGTATATAGATAAGTTTTGTTAAATCGTCTTTTTTTTATCCCAGTAATCTGTGGTTAAGCCATGTCCACGTAATGTGGATACACCCTGTATATCAAATGAACGCTTATTTAACGGACATTTATACTATGGAATAATATCTAGGGAGTTCCATTTAAAAAAATTAACAAATAGTGCAGTTTTGCAAATATCGATTACCCTGCATGATATCGTGCGTTATGTATCAGATGAAAATTTATTATTAAACGTCAGCTATGAATAAAATTTCACACATTATACAAAATTACATTATACACACTGAATTTGAGCATGTTAAAGTCATCAATAACAGCAGGAAAAATAAATATAATTTCATACTTTTTTGTATGAACATCTGAATAACATAGAAACGATTAGGTTTCAACCGCAATTATCCTATATAATTTCAATTGTGTAGTAACACAATCCAAAAATGCAAAGATATATAGCGTGTTCTATTAACAAACATAAATAAAGTTTAGTCTGTAACTTTTGAAAATAAAACACTTTCACAAGCTCCACCTCATTGTTCTGTTACTTTCATATGAACCACCCTGTATAAATTTCAAAAATATTTTGATGCATCTCATTATTGTACACAACTTCTGTAAAAAACATTATTTGATATTTTGTTTAATAACCCCGGGGTTGACCGTTCCTAGACCGTTGAAACACTTTGTATTTTTTTTAAATTGTAGTATGAAAAGTATACCTATAGTATACCGGCCTTGTACCGTTAATAACCATAATTCAATATCGATGAAGCCAAATCAATAATGGAAAAATTTCCATGTATGCAAGATTGCCGATTTGCGACGGTGATTAGCCATTCCAGCACAAAAAACACGATTAAATACTTTTTTTTTTGCTAAAACTCAAAGAAGTCCAATAAACGAATAATTCTGGTGTTAATTGTTCCATTGTAAACATTCAAAGGAAAGTTCTTACAATTTAGCACACAAACCGGCAAGTACTGGAAATAATCTCTCAGGATCTCGTGGCCGCTCCCCCCTGCAACGCCGATCAATGTAACTTTCCACTTCGGGGTGCAGAAATAAATAACAACCCTCTTGCCACCTCGAGCACCAGCAGCACAAGAAACCGCCCCGAGAGCAGGGGCGACTTGTGGATTTTATTCAAGCACGCAAGCCCCCTCGCCCAATCGACATAATAATAAATCACCGTTTTGCATGGGCCCCCTGACGGGGCACCGGAAACAATTACGTCCGAGCCATTTTCCACTTTCTCGCCACCAAGTGAGTTTTCAATTTTTGTTCGTTGCACCACATGAATATTCAAAGAGTAATTGTAGGACATCAAAATGATTAACTTATCCTAAACTTAATGAATGAATTTGTTGTGTATATGCTGTACGGCCCTTGTTGGATGTATGCATGGGATGTATGTGAAATTAGATTGGAGCGTCCGCGGAGACGGGCTGCGGCGGCAGGAAAAAACCATCAATAACCCCCTGGGGGTGGCAGCCGGGGGTTTCATGGCTTGGACCTGGTCCAAAATGTATCAGCAAAAGATAATAAATTACGTTATTCGGGGCGCGGAGCTGCGATCGCGAGCATCTTTCGAAAATAAAAGCATAGTGTGGCGGCGGCCCAGGGGAGATTGATGAGGTGGTTAGAATTGCGATGGGGGTTGTTTAAAGGTGATGATTTACAGGTTTTTAAAAGGCTGGCATGGATAAAGTGAGGAACAAAAATAAATAAATATCGCGAAAATTTCATCAGATGAAATCAAATAACTGCTGCAAATGTTACTTCAAACGCTGTCAATATGTGTGTAACATATTAAATGATTCTGATAATCATGTGGCTAATTCAATTTGATATGTCCGCGATAAGTGTGTTTGACGCATTAAATTTGCAGGTTCCGAAACTAAATTGTCGTAATCAACGCACATCAGTAATGTATGGCAGTGATTGTCACAGTTTGGGATTATCGGACGTGATTTGTTCATAATGTAATTAAACCAGCACGCAAATAGGGCATGCCTGCTGTGTGTAATTATGTGCAATCATGAGTGTAACCGATGCCGTTAGCGTTAAAACTTAAAACTTTGATTTCAACAGCAGAAATTATTCACCAGCAACGTATCAGCTCGATTCAAGCGAAATTAAACTTTCATTAACCGCCTCTCTAATAATCCATTACAAAGGCGACAGATTATTACCACGATATCCATAATCACCGAACCCCTGCGCGCAGTTTCAATACCGATGGAAAAAGGATATTTACTCGTCTAGATACAATAACTAACGCGATAATGGCTTTATTACTCCTACGGATTTATTGCCAGCGCCCGGCGCATCCACCATAACAAATAAACGGGGCGCGATAACTCATAGCATTGTTGCCCGGTTTTCGCGCGCTAGCAATAATCACCGCCTCAAGTGTGTATGGAATTTGCAGCGAATTAAACTTCGAGTCGATAAGCCCCGAGTACATTAATAAGTGTGCACACATTTTGCGCCGTCCCTCTTCTTTATTGCCTCATAAATATGTTTTTATAATGCGCAAACTGAAGCGCGTCTCTAATTAACGCGGATTCTCCGGACCCAAATTGGCAACACGAAACGCTCAGTCGCCGTGCGCGCTTTCTTCCCGAGAAAAGCTAATTGCGTTATTACGCCGTCCGAAGAAGCTAAACGCCCTCCGTCGTGAGCGACGTCGCAATTACCTTTAATCATCCAAGCAAGCGATGGTAATTGGGTAGGTCAGAATGTCACCTGGGTCCGCAAATATTCTCGCCAGGTATAACACTGGCTCGTGAAATTTCCCAAAATGTCTCAGAATTTTATAAACTAGCGCAGAGAATTCCCAAAAATCTCTAGTGAATTTTACAAATATCTTAGAAGATTGTCTAAAATATTTAGCGACTTTATAAAACTAATATACACATGACTTCTATGAATCTACAGGTCGACTGAGAATTAATTTGAAGTCCAAAAATATTAAATGTGTAGTAAGTGTGTAGGTATTTGGATTTAGTACTAAATAATTGTATAGAGTAGTGCACTTTTGGGCAGTTATTAATGTAATTTTTCAGTTTAGCAAATAATGAGTTCTATTTGTTTGTTTTACCAGTTGGACATGGTTCATTTTATTGTGTAAAGCGTTTTGTAGATATCAACTAAGATTAGTGTCAATGTCGACTTGGTACGAAATGATTCCCAGTCGACGAAGTATCTACACAAACTAGGATGGGGAAATTTGAAGAATATATTTAGGATTATTACAGAGTTTCCCGATTGCTTTTAACCATGTATCAGTTGTGTTTCACTTTATCTCTTTATCTTTATCTTTAACTGTGGACTTGGTTCGAAATAATTCCTAGTCGACGAAGTATCTACACAAACTAGCATAGGGAATATTGAAGAATATCTTTAGGATTATTACAGAGGTTTCCGATTGCTTTTAACCATGTATCAGTTGTTTTTCACTTAATCTCAAATTATTTCCTTCTTGTCAATTATTGTCAATATTGTGTCAAATGTATTCCCCATATGTCAAATTGTTTTACTATTTATCATATGCGTTTCACACTTGATGTAATGGAACAACTTACAAACTATAAAGCTATGAGAGAAGCTCCTGAGTGATTTTTTCTGATGTCGCATGAATATCCGCGCATAGTTAATTCATCATTGGTTTATTCTGCCCTCTTTATCCCATTTTTCCACGCAGAAAACAGTAACTCTGTCGAATTTAAAAATAGGCTATAGGCTGGGAGATATACAATTTGATAGCCATGCTTTTGTATTGGATGTGCAATTTGGAGATTTTTGTGAAAGGGATGTTGTCCATTACAAAATGCGGGTCTTCAATACCATCATCGCTCAGATGGTTGATTAAAGTCTCTAGATTCTTATTAAAATGATCCGCATTGTACTCCCTGTCTTGAATTTGGAACAAATACAAGTATCGTATAATGGATTGATTGCCATAGTGGCAGAAATTGAGTAATTTCGGCTTCTGAGTTGAGCCTAGGGTATATAAGCTGGTATATTCTTAGGGAGAGGTACGATAGGTCTCTTGAATAGAATTGAACTGGACGAACCAGAATTAATGGCTCTTGTTATTAGGCCATGTATTTTATTACTTATTTTACCATTATTTCCTTGTTTACGAGGCTAAGCCACAATGACTTGTTCTTTCGTATCAAAGTGTGAATTACAATTGACAAATAGTGAAATTGTTTTGACTTTAAAGGGAACTACTTGATATAAAGCAAAACTCATTTGACAAGAGGGAAAAGCATTTCAGATAAAGTGGAAGACAACTGATACATGTTGAAAAGTTATCGAAAAACTCTGAAAAAACAGTGATTGAACATCAAACAACAGACATTTATATGTAGTGAATGGATTTAAAAAAAATGTTTTTAAAAATATAAAAAAATCTTTGTACGAAATATTTTTGTACATAGTGTCTTCAAAAACTAGATGTACCTACAATCTCCGATAAACTTAAATTGTCGTTTCGATTTGATGGGTACCACAGCGTCAATAAGCTAAAATTAAGCTAAGCTAAAATTAACTACAGATATTTGGCCATAACTGATTATTAAAAAAATCAGTAACCTATATTCAAAATGAACGTTATTGTATATGGTTGAACGTTCTGAAGCTGTAGAGTTGTAAACAATCTAAAAATCTTAAATCAAATTTAAAATTGAGGAGCTGGGTGCAGGAACACCGTAAGTCGATTTGTGCGGTTTTTGAGCAAATTTGTTTGGTTGCCTTATTTATAAATCTGTTAAAAATATATAGCTAATGTTCATACAAATTGCCCCCGAATTGAAAAACCCCCCGAAGCAAAGGCTATAAATTTACGATACAAAAATATTGTAAAATTCATTATAGTAAGCCGGGCCCAGTGCCATAGACTGAATCACGGGGCATATAATCCATTTCAATATTTGCGAAAAAAGCATTTTTGAAATTTGAACAACTCGTTTTGCGCACTGCTAACAAGCCTGGTAGGTATAAAACCTGCAAAAAACGATGTAATGTCACTAATACGATTTTTGAAAACGGAAAATGCGGAGTGGCTTGAGAATGTTCTGGATGATAATGTGTCCCAGAATGCGGATATTGGACCAAGCGACATGTCTGATTCGGACGAACTTTGCCATATCATTATTACCCATTTATGCAATAACGACTTAAAATGTTAAATATTTTTTATGTTATATTTCAAATAAAAATAGCGTTTTTGATACAATTTATTTTAAACTTTGTTTTAATTATATTTAGAAGCCAACTAAAAAAATTCATGTCTCTAATTGCTATATTGCAACTTTTATTAAGTTTTGAATCTTTCGACGCGTTCTTCTCGAAACTCATTTTATGGACTATTGGACGCTATTCTTGCACCCATGTCCACAATTTAAATCCTACATCTCTACGAAATACATGCATTTCAAAATTTAAATGAATATTTCTGCAATTTTAACACCAATAGTAATATTTTTCTAAATCCTTAATTAAAGTTTCAAAATAGGTTTGTTATTCATATTTAATTTTAATGTATTAAAGATATACATACAGTAGAACTTATAGTCGAAATTCAAACACTTAAAAAAATTACATGTCAGTTTCTAGAAAAGTAACAGCAATTACAACATATAGTATTATAAAAAAAAGCATAAGAAATGTCGAACAGTACCTTATGATTTTATACAGAGTGAGTTTTATTTTCATTTTAGCATTAGGGACTCGGAAACCATAAGACATAGAGATTCGGTTAAATACGAAAAGAGTTGTCGTTTTAAGGGCTTATGCAAGATATGCTTTTGTTTTTTGAAAAAAGACCACAGTTTTTCAGTTATAATACAAACTTATTTTCTTTTAAAGGCAGTCATAGTTGGCTTTCACATTTTTAAGAAAGACATTTTTTTCCCTTTATAGCAATACAAGGTTTGCTGTACTTACTTTAATAAATAAAGGCTATCTTCGAAAACTAACTTTATAAAAATTATTACTTACTTTGACAAATAAACACTATTTGTATTATTGAGAGTAGCAAAAACAGAGTTTGCCATGGAAAAAAAATGTTTTCCTCTTACTACGAGAATTAATTTTTCTATTCTAATTATACTAAATTCTATTCAAATAATACATCGAAAATTCCTGCATCTCATTTATTTATGAAAGTAAGTATAACAAACCTTTCTATTTAATTTATAATTTCCCCTTCTAATAATCAAAAACACCATTACAATCTAGTATATACTAATAATATGTATACCGTTGTATTGTTAAAATACACATATTCTATATACAAATTCTGAGAAATATCGACAAAAAAATGTATCAAAAAAATGTCATTATGTTCCAACAATTTATCAAATAACTCAGAGAATTTCCAAAAAAAAATCAACTGATTTCTAAAGAAAGCACATAGTGTCTGTATAAAAATGATAAATGATAATTTTTAAACTTGTCGAGATATCGTGACATTTTATGATATTGCTCAAAGTATTTCCACGAACAATAGTATTTTGTGTGGTTCGTACAGGACATGATATATTCCCGGCGGATGCGGCAATTGATGTCCGAGCTATCAGGCGAGGACAGCAAGCCGAAGAGGCCGGGGAGGCACTTCTCTGTACGAACTGCGCATACTAATTTTTTCTTACATTCCAATATGTTTTCAAGTTTCGTAAAAATATGGAAGATCTGAGAAGAACTTATTTGCTATAGACCTCCTGCAATTATTCATGAGTCCTGGCCTAGACCTAGGCAATGTAATTCTCAAGTACTGTTATTTCTCCGTTACATAGCAACCGTCAGCACTCAAGGAATCATCCATTTTCTGGCGTGCAAATAATAATTTGCAATATATTGCAAATGCACAATTTGTAAAAATAATATTATAATATTTTACTTTATTTTGGATTTGTAATGTTAGTATATTAAAAGAAAGATTTCCGTTAATTAGTAAAAACAATAACAAATCTGCAACAAATTTCCAAAAATTTGTAAAACACTTTTCATAGTAAATAGTATAGTAATGTTTAAAAAAGTAGCAAATTATCTAAGAATGTCTTTGAAATTTAAAAAAAGTCAACAAATCTACAATAGCTGAGATAGTTTCCAGCAAAATTCCGATGCGTCTATAACAAAATCCCTTATAATAGTATAATGAATTTGGAAAATCCTTAAAATGAAATAAAAAATACTACAAATTTATAGAAGTACAATAAAATGAAGAATATGTACAGAAAATTTGAATGAATATACAGATGTCCCAACATGTTATGAAATAGAGATAACATATGGAGATAATTTGCAAGTAAGCATATAGTAACTATCAAACACATTTTCAAACATTTCAAATAATATCGCTAGAATTTATAAAAACACACTGAAATTATATCAGCAACGTCAAGAAAATATATAAGATCTTATTGAGAATTTCCAAGAATATCTAAATGTCCTGAAAATTTACGAAAAAGCCGATACAATTTATAAGAAGATGTAACGAAATTTTATACATGCAAATAATTTGCAAGAACACACTATATCTATATCTATATCTAGTATAAGGTAATTTAAATATCCTATGCATAGCTTAAATATTCTATTATAAGTATGTTCTATAACAATTAAATATTTTTCAAACATCTCAAATAATATCGTTAGAATTTATAAAAACACACTGAAATTATAGCAGCAACGTCAAGAAAATATATATGCTCTTATTGAGAATTTCCAAGAATATCTAAATGTCCTGAAAGTTTACGAAAAAGCCGAGAGAATTTATAAGAAAATCAAACGAAATTTTAAAAATGCAAATTATTTGCAAGAGCTCACAAGGTAATTTAAATATCCTTTGCATAGCTTACCTATTCTATTGTAAGTATGTTGTATAACAATTAATTCTTTTAAGTATTTTTTATACAACTTACAACAGAATCTTAAACTTCACTGAAATTTAATTGAGTACCTATTTGGAAAAAAATGCTGTCAATGCTAATGATTTTTCATAGAAATAACCATATGTGGAGAAAAATCATGTGCGCCCAAGTCAGATTTTGAATTTTATAATCTAAGTACAATAATATAAGTTATTATAAGTAGTTACATAAAAAAATAGTATAGGTATAATATTTTGACAAAATGCTGTCAATATTAATTTCAATGCCAATAATTTCGTAGAAATAACCATATATAAAGAAAATCATATGCGATTCACGTTAGATTTAGAATTTTTTGAAGCAGCAGAAAATAGTAGGTATCTACTTATTCAAAATTATGAAAACATGCTGTCAATATTAATTTCAATGCTAATAATTTTTCACAGAAATAAGCATATATTATGGAGAAAGACGTGTGCTCTCCACATAAGATTTTAAATTTTCTAATACGGCAAAAAATAGGACTTATAGAATTTTGAAAAATATATATCATATATTTACTTATTACAAAACAGTGAATCTACGACAATGTCTTAGGTAGAATTCATATAAAAGATCTACGAATCGAAAACAAATTATAGAGAATTTTAGGGAAAGTCCTTCATCATATTTTAAATTTTCTGATGTAGGTATAGGTACTTTAATAATTCATTGATGAGAAAATGTTGTTCCAATGTTCCAATGAATTTTTTTTAATGTAATTTTCCGAAACTTTTTGAATGTTTTCAAACTTTTCTAACTAACTTTTCAAACAAAATAAAATATGTTGGCACGTTTTGCCTTTTTGATCATTATTTAAGTTAGATGCTCAGGAAGTCCAACACCTGATTTTAAATTTTCTGATAATGAGGTACTTTAGTTATTCGATAATAAAGAAATATAGCGAGTTCGAATGACATATTTTTATCAAATTTTCCGAAATTTCATACTTATTTTCAATACTTCGAAAATCTGTGGATATTTCTGGTTTTATGTTTATTTTTTAAGTTGGGTATGTTTAAGAGTATTTGATATTATTTATACACCTTAACTCAATTAAATAACGCCACAACCAACATTCATCATCTTCGCTACTGCTTTCTCTTCGTGTTCGTGAATAAAAATATAAATAATTATATTCTTTGGCTTGTGCGCTTGGGGTGGCTCGGGGGTGGGTGCGTCCGGGACACAAATCACACTAAATCTAATTAGGCCTAATTAAGAAGGAGGAAATTAGGTCTAATGTTGTACATGCGGGGGCCTTAATACAGTTATTATACAAAAACCGGGGGCGGGCGCCGCCCCCGCTTCGAACCCTGCAGCCAATTAACGTCGGGATTAGCGCCGCAAGAAACGCCACCCCCGGTTTTATCAGATGATAAATTTAATTCAGTGCCTTTTTATGGTAATTTATTATGCGGAATGCGATTCGGATACGTTATTAGGGAGGCGGCTAGGTGGAATGAGTCGATGGTGGGTAGCTCTGGGGGATTCCAATTTTATTATTCAAATGATTGTGGGTCATATTCAAAAATATTTTTTGAAAATTGATGTTTCGGTAGTAACAAAATAGTTGCCAATATTTTTGTAATACATTTAAATTATACAGTAAGCATCAAGGAAATTTTGTAAAACACGGTTATTTGACTAAATAATAACAGAATAGTTGCTAATATTTTTTTATCAATTATACATCACATGAAGGGAATTTTTCCAAATGTGTTCCTTAATTTTTGTTTGTGTAATTGTTTAAATAATACACTATTTTTAGAAGTATTAGAACAAAACATTTATTTTGAATTGATCATTCAATAATAATAAATATTTTTTTTTAATACTTTCCATTTATACTGTATGAATCAAGACAATTTTCTAAAACATCGTTAATTTTTTTTGTTATTGATTAAATAGTAACAAAATACACTTCTGGGCAAAATTAAGGGACCACCAAATATACTTGAAGTAACTTTTCCAATGTATAAGTTTTTTTTTCAATAGATTTTTCACATGTCATAAATTGACGTTTATTAAACACTATTATTATTTGTTAGGAAACACTTGCATTTATATATTTATTTGGTTCATTAAATGTCGTTATCTGGTATTAAATTTATTTTGATTTTTACTAGTGGCCCCTTAATTTTGTCCAGAAGTGTAGTTGCCAGTTATTATAAATCAATTATACAGAATTTACCAAAATATGAATTTTAATTAGTTCACTATTTTTAAAAGAAGAATTAGAAGACTAGGAAGAGACGTAGATATTCTTGGATCACACAGTAATTCTCTAAAATAGCTACTTTTACACAATAATGGAATTTAAGTTATTTTGGCATTTTCTTCAGAGGCGAACTTCTGTGAAAATTTTGTAGCCAATAAATGTTGCTTATAACGCACGATTTAATCGTGAATTGGGGCGAGTTTTAGTCAGGGCATGAATGATCTACAGTTTGGAGCATTAAAACACCCCCAGCAGTGTTATTGGGTGGCATAATACGATTCTGTGCGCGTTTTAATCGTGTCCACTTAATAACGCACGGGTCTTAATTAGGCGCAATTGCCAGCTATATATGGGATGCTGGAAAAATAAACGCAAAATTCAGAGCTGAAAACAAATTGGGGCACATTAAGTATTTGTTACAGAAGGATTATGTAGATATGGGTTAATACATAACTCTCCATTAAAGTATTATTTATTATGATAATTTGTTAATGGGATGTGAAAATAATTTAGTGTTACAGTTTATAAATCTCGTGTACAATATCTAAATTTAGTGTTTATATTTCCATTGCAAATTACTTATTCCATAGATAAACTTCGGTTTGGAGTTTGGAAGAATGTCCATGGAAACATAAAAAAATACTACTTACAAAATCGCAGAAGAAACTTTGATGAGCATCTTTAAAATTAATAAAAAAATTGTAAAACTACATGTTTCTGAAAATTTATAGTAACTTTTCCGGAATTTTCAAAGATGCACAAATGACTTGTATACAGGGTGTCCTAAATAGAGTGGGATTGCATGGGTACATTTCTTATTCCTAAAGATAGAGATCTGATTAAATGGGATATATTGTGCAGTTTTATATGCTGGTTCAGATTATGTTAAAAGAATTTCAAAAATCCGAGCAGTTTAGAAGTTATTCTAAAAATAACTAAAAATCGTGATTTTCTAAAAACTCCGATATTTTCAACTTATTTCCGCATCTTTAATAATTATGGAAATATCGGAGTTTTTAGAAAATCACATCTTTAATTTTTTTAGAATAACTTCTAAACTGCTCGGATTTTTGAAAAAAAATCACATAATCTGAACCAGCATATAAAACTGCACAATATTGCCCATTTAACCAGATCTCTAGCTTTAGGAATAAGAAAGATACCCATGCAATCCCACTCTATTTAGGACACCCTGTATGTATGTAATAGCTGAGATGATTTTATAAGAAATCCACTGAATATCTAATAAAGTAAAGAGTCATCAAATACGCAAATTCTGAAATTCACAAAAAATTTAGATGTTGTGTTAAATCTTTAAATTCAGTATTGCAATTCTAAATTTGGTAATAATCCAACATTGACACATAAATTCCCAGTTGAGTCTTAGGCCCATATCTATAGTCCGTGCTTGAGCTTGAGCATATTTATAGAGAATACGCAACCAAATATCCGACTTGAGTCGAACTTATGCATAAGTATGGACTATAGATACGGGCCTTAATGTTTCAGCAATTATCTGAAATTAATGTTGCTATTATTTTTATTTATACCATTATTATTTACACTAATATTACTATTATAATATTGATTATAAATATTTGTACATTTGATGGGTCTCATCAGTCCAGTGCGCCCTAAATAGGTGGCGTTTATATGCTTCTCTCACACTTCAATATTACTATTATTTTAATAACCTTGAATTTCTAAATCCGGTGTAAATTTATTGTTTTTATTATATTTGTTGTTAGTATTATTTTTATTACCATTGTTACTATTGTTTTAACCTTTAATTATTATAATATTTATATTTTTAAATCGCACTTTATAATCCTTCGACTGTGATTTTTCGCTGCTCACAGAATACGCGGATCGTGCAAGTGGATCGTTTACCTTCCGTTTCTGGAAACTGCCGTGTAATTACAAGTCTTTTAAGTCTGGGAAGCTACAAAAACGCGAAAACAGCACGAACTTATAAGCTTTCCCTTCAATTGCTTTGGTTTATCGCGAGGGTACATATAATTTGTATAACAACAACATTGGAAATTGATTGTTTCCACATGCAAATCGCTCATTTCCTTTGAATCGTGCTTCTCCCAAAGCGTGGAGTTTTATAAAAGGTTAAACGTTTGTTTGAGCTCTGAAGCTTTGCAGAATCTTTATAATGAGCTGCACTAATATTTGTTTTTATTGTTATAAAGAGCCTTTAAGAAAGTGGTGTCAACTTTTACGCTGGATACAAATAGATTACACTGTTCAAGATGCAAATCAAATATGGTTGCAATATTGCTGAAATGTTTCCTAGAATACAAGCAAATAATTTATCTAGATTTTTTCAAATGTCTTTATTTATCATTATTTCGTTAGAACTAGTTGGGAGAAAGTTGACATCACTTTCTTGAACGCTCTGTACAAAAATATATTCCGATTGTCTGGGTAAAGGGGCTAACATAGGAGTTAAACATGTAAAATTAAATATGTGTAATTATTAGACCCCATATTAATTTTTTTAACAAAAATTGCAAAACGAGCTATTGCAGTTATCACGACTATCTGTAAACCATCTTTATTTATAAATTTTATATTTTATATTTATAAATTTTATATTGATAAAACAGTATTATGCTATAAGAATTATTATTATTAATTGAATTTATTGGTACTAACAACGTGAATGTTATATTTTCAGAGGTACGATAATAGCTATTTATGAAATATGTACATAAATTTGGACTAGGAACTAGCCTAAAGTTTAAAGTCCGAGCGAGCATGCGATTGATTACTATAAATAGGACGAATCCATAAGTCTTATTATGTACCCATTACATACAAAACTTTATGTTCGACTGCATTTATCATTTTGGGAATACTTTTCAAATTTCCACTACTACTGTCCACTAAATCAATTTGTATTGTATTTATGTAATGTTTACCTGGTTAAAATTACTAGCTGGAATTTCTGACAATGACAGGCGTCCGTTTTACTTTATGATTACGTACTAGTCCGAAATGTATAACATTCTGGCGTACTAACAAACATAAAAAGTTTATATTTTCGGACACTCTAACATAAATGAAATTTGTGGTGTCATAATATTTCTCGAGAAATTAGATGTTGTAGGAGCAATCAACATTTATTAGCAGATTTAAAAAATTACATAATTTATTATTGGTTAATGAGGTCCCATTTGCGAATGGTGCCTATTTCTCAGTAAACGTGTATTACCTGTACCTATTGAGGCTCGAATCGAAATCTGCGTAAATGCAATAAAACAATATTAAATGCAAATATTTTGTATACAAAATCAAAATTTACTGACCTAATATTTTTTAAATTTATAATTGTTTAATCATTATGGCTCATTTCTAATGTTATATTATGCATAATATAAGATGATGGATTTTGGCTCGTACTTCTTCCTGACTGCTCCATGGCTACCATGCAGCCAGAAAAAAAGGGTTGTGGCTGAGAAGCGAGCGGTTGGTTTCTGGCACGCTTACGAATCGAACTTTTTTGTCGCGCCCGGAACGGCGCGGAGCAGAGCGTTTCCTCCCTGCAAATTCCCCGCATAGTTCCGGGACGTATTTATGTGCTCCCGACGAAAATAAATTGAATCATATTTCAGGCTGGATATTTATGTTCCTCGTAGAACACGTTGTTATTCATCCGGCGCAAGCGACGAGTTCCTCGAGTGGAGCCGAAACGACTGCCAGTCCAAAATCGAAATAAAAATTGCGCGCAAATACTTGTGGAGCCACAAGGTTTATACAATTTTATATACAATTGTTTATATCATCTGACAATCCGTTAAATTACACTGAATTACACTGAATTGAATATTGAAGAGTTGACTACCAATTGATTTGAAGAAAAATCGAGTTAATGGCTACATGTACGTTAAATAACTCGATATGGATTTACCCAAGTGGTTAGAAGCAAAATTAACTTGTGTGCTCATCCGCTAAATCTTTACGATGTTAATTAGCCATAGCAGTGAATATATATAGCACATGTTGACTAATCTGTTTGCTGGTGCGCAATTTTTGGTTTCAACATTTTATATGTACCTACGCAAATCATTGCAATAATTTTACTTCATTTCTTTATTGTTTCTTTATTTATTATTATGTGAGCGTATCATGTGATCATATAATATCATTGCATACGTTGATTTTTTGTCATCTATTAGTGTGCTTAATTTGTAGTCTCAAAGTCTCAAGGGTCCAACTAACTATTTGTAGTATTAAATATGTAGTGTGGATAATATTGTTGTTTACATTTTGTGCACGTGTGATGGATATACTTGCGCACGTAACATTAAGTTAGAAGTCGAATTTATCGTTCGATGAAAACTTACAATTTTCTATTTCCTTACATAACTTTGTACTTGAAATACTTGGAATTTGGAACATTGCTAACGCAAACTCTAATTTTCTATTTCCTTACGTAAATGATATACTTTTATTTTATAACATTTTATAACATACCGCAGGGAAGTTCAAAAAAATTCCCGTTAATTTTTAAAATCGCTCAGATTTCTAGAAAACTATTTTTTAATTTATTATAATAATATAGATAACTTTGTACATGGTATCTACAAAGCCTAGCATACAACATTTTGCTACTTTACAATTTTGAAGTATATATTTGGGATTATTAAAAACTGTGATTTATAACTATCGTATCGGATATTTTGTAGAAACTTATTGATAATTTTCAAGAACGCACAAATGCCCCAAAATTGTATAAAATGCATCGGAAGATTTTAAAGAAAATCCAGCGAATATATAAAAAAATAGTAAAGGGAATTTGGAGAAATGGTCTTTAAAAATATTGATCGAATACACATTATTTCCAACATTTTCTATTTCCAACAATATTTTCATCAAAATCCAAATGAATTTATAACATATGGAGATAATTTGGAGGTAATCATGTAGTAACTATGAAATGTTGCATTAAATATCTCAAGGAATCTCGTTAGAATTTATACGGAATCAGGGAAATTGCACCGACGATTGAGATTTTCCAAGAATATATAAAGTGTCTCGACAATTTATAAAATTTCTGGTTAATTTTTATTTTCAGTGAAACGTCGTATAGTCTCATATTAAGGTTGTTTTTTATTTTCAGTGAAACGTCGTATTCGACTTTTCGCTGAATTTAATTGAAGTATAAAATTGCTTAGAGCATTTTCAAGAAAAGCTAACGAATTTATTAGATATACAGGGTGTCTAAGATAAGGTTCAACAGCATTGGGATCTCCGAAACCATAAAAGCTACAAAAGCGGTTAAATGAGAAAAAATATGCGCAGTTTAGTGGTCAGTAATATTCTGTTGAGAAAACTAGAAAATTCCGCTTACTTCCGGAGATAATCGACAAGATCAGAAATAAATAATAAATAATAAATAATAAATAATAGTAAGAGGATATGTCTAGTTTTCTCAACAAAATATTAGTGACCACTAAATTGCCCATTTTTTTTTTGTAATTTAACCACCTTTGTATCTTTTACGGTTTCAGCGATCCCCATGCTGTTGATCCTTGTCTTGGACACCCTGAATATACAAATACCTCATCTGGTGATGATTCGTTATGGAGGTAAAGATATATGGGATATATGGGAGGTATAGAGTGGCTTTTAATTGAGCTCTTATTATTTCTTCTGCTCTATTTATATCATGTGCAAGCCATGCAAAGTAAATTAAATTTTTGTGATTTTTTTTTACTTCCACCAGCATTTACTATACAAGTATTATTTTGTCAAGTGGAACTGATTTTGCAAAGAAAAAAATGTTTCTAGTCGAGGGTAAAAATCGCTAAATAAGCAAAAAATAATAATTTCAGCAAGGAAATATGAAAAAAGCTGAACGGGTAAAAATAAACAGAAAAATCTAAAAAAACTCGGTGTTTTGCCCGTCTACATATTAAAGTATATTGATGTGCTAGAAATCAGGACCCTACTTATAATATATTAACTTCTTATATATACATATACATATACATATTCTTGAGATATGTACACCATGTACATATAATTTGTAAAATAACATGTAGTATTAGGTGTCATTTAACAAATTGTGTAAGAAATTTTGAAAATATCTTTAATAGAATTTATAAATTTAAAAAATCCGTGAATCTACCCCAACAAGTTCGGAACATGTATAGTAGAGTATCGAGAATTTCCAATAATGCTCAAATTTCCAAATAATTTCTATCAGAGCTCTGAAATTTTTTAGAAATTATCGAGGGTATTGATAAAAATACATATGATAATACATATAATACATAATAACTTGCAAATAGTATCTACGTAGTAAAAACATATTAAAAATGAAACAGCAATAAGAATTTCCAAGAACATTTAGAATTATAAAAAACTCGAACAAGTTTCGGAGAATCTATGTGAACCTATTGAAAATTTCAAAAAATGCACAATTTTCCAGAAAATTTATGAAATAGCAAAGAGTATTTAAAAAAATCCAGTGAATTTAAATATTTATATGTAAAATTATAAGGATTTCTAAAAAATATCGTTGAACTCCTATAAAATATATGACAATACATCGAGAATTCCCAAGAATGCCCATATCTTCCAACAATTTATAAATGTAGCTTCGAGAATTTTCAAGAAAATTCATCTTGGTTATTAGTTATAAAAATACAAATAATTTGCAATGTAGCACATAGAGTCCGTATAATATTTGTATACGAATATTCTAAAAAATTGCATGGAAGTTACAACACTCTGCAAATGTACTACAAAGTCTAGAACATGTTTAACAGCATATCTAGAATTTGCGAGAATGTCTTATTGCCAACTTCTAGATATGCTGTTTAACACGTTCTAGACTTTGTAGTACATTCGTGGTTTTTTGTAAATGCCACGGAATTTATTAGAATTTTCGAATACAAATTTTATCCAACTGTCCACGTTTATGCGAATATGGTCTGGCATTTCATGACATAGTTCAGAGAATTTCTAATAAAACTAAACTAAAATACAAAAAGAATTATTTTTTATTGTTTTCTTCTTAATTTAAGTACTTACCTTATTTTTTTTTTTTAGTTTAATATATTCGATATTAGATTAGATTTTTATATAAATGTGTTGACTTTTTAAATAATTGCTTTATTTGTCAAATGAAGTTTATGAATATAATTTGACAAATATAGAAATTATTGAAAAAGTCAAAACATTTATATTAAAATTTAATCTAATATCGAATATATTATAGTCAAAAAAATTAACCTCTGAAGATGGCTAAAAATTGTATCCGAAACTAGCTAGTATGGTCAAAAACACACAATAAAGTAACAAAAACAAGAAAAGATCTTTAAATATAGTCTGTTTGATTTATTGTGATATAGAAAATATTTCGGTTATGTACAGATAGAAAAAAAACCGAAGAAACAAGTTTTAGTACTTTTTGTCGTCAAGAACAATTGAAAATCAAATAAACACGTACTACCAGTAAGTACTCCAATTAAGAAGGAAATAATAAAAAAATATTATAAAAACTGGTATCCAAAATGAATGAAACCATAACCAAAAAAACAAGACAAAAAAAAAAAATATATATATATATATATATATAATTTGCAAGCGTACTTTGTAACTATCAAAAATGGTAGGAACATTATCCTTAGAATTTATAAAAAATAGAAAATCTGTAACAAATTTCCAGGAATTATATAATTTTGATCACATAATTTCCAAGAAAATCCAATAAATTTATAGAATTAAATATAGAAGTTAGTTCAAGAAATCAGCCAGTATTTTTTAAAAGACTGTACAGCAAAAATATGTCGAAAAATATACATACTTATAATTTGTAAAAAAGAAAATCTTATCATTCAACGAAAACTTCCAATTTTCTATTTATTTACATAAATAATGTACCTGGAATTTGTTGACTAAACATTGTCAACGAAAAATATAATTCTCTAAAGGGTCTTTCATTAAGAGTGATAGAATTTTAATTTTAAATAAAGCAACGACGGTTTGACATATTACTATAGTTTCTGCTTCAGTTTGAAGTCTTGGCAATTCAGTAATGTCCAGAACAAGATATCGTTCAAATGTCCACCACGGCTTTCTTAACACTAACGCACCCGATCGCTCCTATTTTCGCGAATGTTGGTTTCCAAATGATCCAAAGTATGGGGATTGTGAACATAGACTTGTGATTTGACATAGCCCCGAAGAAAATAATCTGGGGGTGTCAAATCACATGACCACGGGGGCCTATTCACAAATTCGCTCCCTGAGATGATCAAATTGCCATACTTAACCCACAGAAAATCGAGCGTAGCACTAGCTGTATGGCACGTTGCGCAGTGGCGCCGAACTTTGATAATATTTTTTAATTATTTCTAAACGGTTAAGAAGCGTTAAACGCTGCATGATGAAACTGCAAAGTACTGAATATTTTGGCACCTTAAAGTAACAAAAAAATATAAATGAAACCTAGCAATTTCTATTGAAAAAACGATCACTCCTATCGAAAGACGCATTGTATCAAAAGGCACATGATATACTTGGAATACTAGGATTTTGTTCACCGAATATTGCCTCCGAAAGCTTCCAATATTTTTGTAGTATCTAGAAACGATTTTTATTACACTATCGATTAAAGGTTTTTCTGCCTTATATTAATATTATTAGCATGTAAGTATGTATTATATTATTACCTAAATATTTATTTAATTGATTTTTTTTTTAATTTCACTTACCTATTTATATAGCTAAATGATATTCTTGGAGTACTCGAGTTTGTTGATCGAATATTGAAAATGACACCTTCCAATTTTCTATTTCCTTACATACATGATATACTTGGAATAAATAAGTACCTATTTCGAGTTTATTGACTGATCATTACCTAAGAAAACTTCCAATTTTCTATTTCCCACATAAATATCATTCTTGGAATTTGTTAGCCCAGCGATGCCTCAATTTTACACATTTTCCTCGTTACTAAACTCCTCCAGAAATAATGGAATAATTTTGGTGCGGCAGTAGATAATCGCTCGCCTGGGTAGAAATGGGGTTAATCCGCCCCCCGATGCGGGCAATTTTTGCTCATCCATCGCGCCTCCTCAAGTACAGGGGCGGCCAAACATCACGATCTCCGGGCGCCCGCATTACACCCTCGTCTCATTCCACGAATTAGGGGTTGGATTTAACGGCGCGAGAGGCTCAAACGACCGCTAATGCGAACGGCCGCAGTTTAAAACGACACAAAAGAGTTATATGCACATCGCTATTAACGAATTTATTAAACAATGCAGAAATTTTGTGTGAAGCAGTGCACAAAACACGGCCAGCAGGTTTGTTTGATGCTCAGGACATTCTAAATTTGTTCAATATTCAACATGGTACAATAAATTTTATAAATACGAGTATGAGGCTTTCGTAAATATTTTGTATAATAAAGGGGTTTTTTTTGTTTTACGTTTCTCATTTTGTGAATTGTCTATCAAATTGCACAAAATTTAATGAAAACACCCAATTTCGGAATTAGAAAGTCTATTAACATTTTCTAAGAATACCAAAACTTCCTGAATCATTAAAAATCATTCAGAAGTTTTCTAATGGATCTTAAACTGTTAATGTAAGCGTACTAGCAAAACAAAAATTGGGAGAAAATGTATGAAAATTACAACAAAAATTATGAAAATTGCAGAAAATTTAATGACAATAAGTATATACTCGAAGTTTCAGAAATTCTTATAAATTTTCTGAAACATTCCCGAAGATTGTAGATAAAAGAAAGTTGCTGAAAATTTTATCATAAAAATAAAATATACAAAAAAAAATTCTATAAAAATTATACCTACGTAGAAATTACAAAAAAAAAGATTTTTTTTCGAATATGCAGTCAATGTAAGTATATAAAGAATTTCTCCAGAATATTCAATCTAAATTTAATGCCGCAATGTATCGAAATAATTAATAATGTTCATATTTTAGGAATTTTTATAAATATCAGGTTTGGTATACCTCCTCCGGATTTTAAAAGTCAAAAATTATAGTTTTTTAAAATATTATTTCAGGTTAGGTTAGGTGAAGTATACCTATTTGGAAATTTTTTACACCTTTGACCTTAGGTTAGGTTAGGTTAGGGATATTAAATGACATATACTTAATGACCTTAGGTTAGGCTAGGTTAGGTATACTTCACGTAACCTAAGGTCAAATGTATAAAAAAAATCCAAAATTGTGATTATAACAATAAATTACGAAGAAAGTGAAAAGCGAGAAAAATTGTCAATCATAATCACACTATCGAAATATACAAATATATATCGTAGCTCATAAGAGATGTCCAGATAAGATGTTACTTTTCACATAAAACCGAAATCCCCCCATTGGCACTGGTTGAATTGGACAAATGCATCCCAAAACTGCAGGAGCTGGTTTGAGCCATAAATCTGTAAACAATAAATGTATTCCTTTGATCCCTTAGAAATTAAGTGCTTTTGAATAAGCAACGCATTACTCAGGGGCTTTAAGCTCACTGTCCTATCTCAATATATAAATGTTTATATTTTATATTTTATATTTTGTATTTTATTATGTTATTTTAGTGTAATATTGACAATGTAATCCACTGAGAGTCGACATTCAAATAAATTATTATTATTATTATTATCATTGTTATTATAGACTAGAACGCTCCAAGAGATGCATTTGCATTTATGTTGACCAGTCCAACAGGACATAGGAGGGACTTCCATTTTATGTAAAAAGTGGCATCTTATCTGGCATGGACTATAAACAGCAATTTCAATAACATATGATTAGTTTCAGTGATGTTACACAATATGTTATAAATATTTCAGAAATCGCCACATATGTTTATAGAGATATATTAAAAATATCACAATTTACCGTAAATATACCAAGAGTTTGAAAGTCCTACAGTGTTTTAAAAATTAAAATATCAAACGCATCTCAAGGATTACAATTTCGACCATAATATCAACCAAAGTTATAAATAACGAAAATTACCACAAAATTTGATTAAAAGAGTCTACAAAATTTATATTATTTACTCCTATAAAAAAAGTTTCAGAATATTCCTCATATTTTCATGAAATTGCACGAAACTTACAACAAATTTGCAGAAGTTAATAAAAATACAATCAAACTAAAACTCCATATATATATATATATATATATATATATATATATATATATATATATATATATATATTTAGGATTAACTAAGTGCCCTGCCAATTTTTAAGAAATTCCCAGGTACAGGTGTAGAAACTTACAAAAAAAATCATGTAGACAATTTTTTAAGTACTCCTTAGAAAATAACTATACAGTTAACTCAAAATTAAACAATAATAAAATGTTTTGGTATTTTTCTAATTTTACCAAGTATTTTTTTTAAATTCCCAAGTGAGAGTTTGAAAATTTTGCAAGAAATTAAACTAATGTAGGACATATCGTCGGCTCATGCCCGGTTGCATCAACGCGAGTTAAATTTTAACTCGGGGTTAAAAATTTAACTCGGGGTTAACCTCAAAAATGACTTACACCAGATCTGAAATAAAACATAAAATGCGAGTTATATGAACTTGATTTATTTACTTGTGACCCGTTTTATTTAATCCGAGGTATTTTGTTGCTGTACGTTACTCCACATCATCAAATTTTGATGCTACTGATTCGAAACGTCACTCTGATATAAATATAACTCATGGTTACATAACCCGAGTTAAAACAATGTTGATGCAACCGGGCATCAGTGTTACAATGTTGCAAAATTGCATTTTGTCATTTTTTAGGTCTATAGCTTTACAGGGCTATTTGTTTTCAAAGCGGGACCTTTTAACTTGTTAAACGGTTAAAATCGGAATATTAAGAACCGTGATAAAAAAAATCTAATTACAGTGCATTACACATATAATTTTCTATAATAACAAACTTATTTTAAGTACTTATTCCCAAATTTACAAATTTTTACATACAACCTTGTAGTATTAAGCCGACGATATTTTTTTCTAAAAATTACATGAGTTTTTATCTCATGAATCATCATCTTCAGTTTGTTGACGAGATTAAAAATCACACTGTATAAATTGCTCAGAATATCTGATGAAGTTTACTATTGTTTACACCTTTTGCATATTTATAAAAGATCCCTAATAAATGTATCGACAATTTGTCACTAGTTGAATTTTTGTTTCGATATTTGTGTTCCTAAATCTCCAGAAATCCGCGCTGAAATTTTTGAAAGTACGCAATGAAGAGCTCAAAAACTAACAAACATTTTTAGGTGGATGTGTTGATCATTTTTATACATATTATTGCATACATGTCAAAATATATAGTAAATGGGCCGGACATTTTTGCGATAATCTGTGTCGGGTCATTTAAAAAATTGGTCATGCCAACAATTTTTCAGAAATTTGTGTCTACAATCTTTGAAAAGTTCCAGGAAATAACTGCACAATGTATGTTGCACAAATTTCACTATTGTTAACACATTTTGCATATTTATAAAACATCCCTAATAAATATATCGACAATTTTTCACTAGTTGAATTTTTGTTTAGATATTTATCTAAATTTTTGAAAACTTCGCATAAAGAACTCAACAATTAAAAAATATTTTTAGGTGGATGTCTTGATAATTTTTATACATATTACTGCATGCATGTCAAAATAAAAGTAAATATGCCGGACATTTTTTCGGTAATCCGTGTCGGGTCATTTAAAAAATAGGTTATGCCAATAATTTTTTAGAAATTCTCCCCTGGAAATTTTTCAAAAATTGTCGACGCATGACTACTTTTTCAGAAATTCGTGTCGACAATTTTTGAAAAATTTCCAGGAGATAAGTGTATACAATGTATAAACAAAAATCGCCATGCATATTTTAGACATTTTTGACAATTTTTGAATAATTAATTTGAATAAGTAAACCGCTAGTTTTGCTAATAGGTTAGGAAGCTTCCATAACGTGCACGAAGTCCTGAGTTCGAGCCCCAGTACATGTACTATGCATATTTCTACTGAGAAACTAGTGCCATTAATCATAGGGACCTCACTAACGACGTACTAGAGATCGGTGACAAATTTATAGAGTAAAAAGCCTTAACTAAATAGATACACTTGACCCGTTGGTCGATAGCTACTTATGGATAACATAATAACGTGTACTACTAGGTTTTCGCTGACTTGGCGAATATTAAGAAATGTTCCATAGATATGTCGACAATGTTTATCAAACTTGAAGCGAACGTAGATAATTTGGATAATTATTAATTTATCTCTCAACTAAATCAACATTTGTTTGAATTATTTAATCTTAGAATTCGTTAAGAATACGCAAGATAAAAGTAAAAGAAATTCCAAATGAAAATCTTCAGTATTTCTAAAACTCTTCTTAGAAAATGAGAAGTGTTTCTCATTTTCGCATGAGATTTCACATGATTTTCACATTTTCACATGATTTTCACATTCATTTTCCATGATTTTCGATTTCGTATAATTTTGACATTTTCTCATTTTAAAAAATTGCGAGATTTTTCTCATTTTTTTTTTAATGAGGATTCAAAAAGCCGGCAATTATTGGAATTAAAATTTAAAAATTCGTTAACAATACGCAAGATAAAGTAAACAGTTTAAATGAAAATGTTGAGTATTCTAAAACACTTCCAAGTAAATTAATAGATGAATTTAACAACCGGCAATTTTTGGAGACAAATAGCTCGTGTACATTCCCCGCCAATTTTTGATATAGTTTTTATTAATCAATTTTTTTGAAGATTTCCAAGCAAATGTACTTGTAATTCGCAAGTAATTTTTAAAATAATTTGAAAAATAAAATGTTGGTGGGGCCAGATTGGATCCTCTGGAGGGCCGGATCCGGCCCGCGGGCAGTAGTTTTGAGAGTAGTGCTAAGCCATCTGTATTGACATTCCCGAGCAATTAATTTCCCTGCACTGCAATACACAAAAACGTCTCGTTAGCAGTGGAGTTAAATGAAGCCATTTCGCCTCACGTCTCCGCTCCTTCCACGGTTTGAAGCGGAACCGTAAACTTTGGTAGTTTCCCGCCCCTTGAGGCGGCAGGCCTATTAATTAAATGACGTTTGCGTGTTCCCCGGAATCGAAGATGTGTATAATGTATGTGCAGCCGAATTAGGGAGCGAGACGAGGAATCAAAGCGGACGCCGATTCTCCACTCGGCTAATGGAAAACGTGTGTAGGCCTGAACGATCCGTGGATATTGCCTGCAGGAAGACGGGAGAGATGGAAATCGCGGTGGAGGAAAATCGCTGCGGGGGCGGCGGGGGGTGTTATCCCGAATTAGGATGCGGATTGGCGGAGAATGGGGTTTTTGCAAAAATCACATCGGTATATTGCTGGGAACGAAATAAATGTTCCGTAAGAGAAATTGAACACGTTGATGATGGTTGTGGAGAAATTTGTCCAAGAGTCGATATTAGCAAATAATTTAATAGACTATATGAGAACTTTGATAATGGTTATTGTGGATATTCTTCTATTGTCGAGGTTTATCAATTAATTAAGTCTAAAATAGATGATAATGAAAGACATGTTCTATAAGACAAATTGGATACAGCTTAGACTCCCGAATTTTTACAAGTTGAATTAAAAGTTACTGGTCAACTTTTTCGCGATTAAATGGTTTGAAAACGTCACTGAATTTTTGGATTAATATTTTAAGGATTTTTACTGGGTTTTTAAGGATAGTCACAATTTTGTGTCTTGGGAGTCAAATAGTCATAGTCACAAATGTGACATTAAATTATTTATTGCAATGGAAGTTCAGAAAACAATTCTGATGCTTGCCAAAACATAAGTATACACACTTCTTACAGCTAACTCTTGATCGACTTGTACAATTTTCCATTCGGCAGCTAACAGGATTTTTGAGATCATCAGCAATAGGCTAAAGCTCAAACCCGTCGGAACGCTTATCTTTGCATGGCAAAGCTGGAAGCATTTTTATATTATTTCTTTCGTTTTCCGCTGCAATCCGTTCTTCTTCATCTCCGGTGTCTGCCTCGTCTTCAGTTAATCTTTTCTTGGACCCAGCAGTCAAGTATTCCGCAAGCTTAAGTCGGAAATCGAGAAGTTTCATAGGTTTAGTTTAGTATTTTTACAATCTCGCTTGTATTCCATCCAACTGTTTACGATGGATGGATCAAAGAGATGCAATATTACTTTGAATGTCCATTTTTTCTTTCTAAAGAATGTTTGATAATATTCTGTCATCTGATCGCAGATGTCCCCTCCACCCATCCGTCGATTGTATATGTTCACTACTATAGGGCAAGTTACTTCTTCTCCTCTGTTTTTGTGTCTTATCCCATCTTTTTACAAGACACTCAGGCTCTTTACTAAAAGCTGTTGAAATCATCAGCACAGTTATGTTGTCCTTCCATTTTGTTAGGCAATTTTTTTCATCACTGCTCATAATTTCTTCAGATTCCCCTCTTTTCATTTCCGTATCTTTCTTGAAATTTAATCCACTTATGCTGTTGCCCATAATAGTGCCAGTTCCATATATTTTAAAATTGCTCAATTCATTCATTAGACCTAAAGTTGAGAAATATCGGTCAAAAAATAAAATAAACTCTTTTCAGGCAAAGTGTGTGAGAGTCTAATGATCACCGATGGTCCTAATCCTGACTCTATTTTTATAAGTGGGGTGGTTAGACCTTGAAATATTTCAAAATCCAAAAATGTGCCATCAGATGCAGTTACGACAAAATTATTAAGTCCTACCGGCCTTGGTTTATTCTTTACACATTGACGCACTAGGCATCTACCCAAAAATGGTATCATTTGCTCATCAACAGAAAATGCTGAATTCTGCTTTCTGACAATAGCATGACTTCGATTTCTCACTACATCAATCATAGGCTGAACCTTCCACAATCTGTTATTTTTTGCTCTTCGTCGGAAAAGCTAAGATTGTCAACCACGTGAAAGTTGACTCTTAACGAATCAAATCTGTCGCGAGGCATAATATTTGCAACCATCGGACATTGATATTTAGAATCCCAGTACATATGAACTTTCGGTAATTTTAAGCAGCCCATGAAAGCATGTAAACCAAATCACTTTTTTGTCTGTTGGGCAGTTACAACAATCGACTTTCCATTTTGTTGTACATAGTACTGGGCTGTGCATTGCGCACCAAGTACAAAAAAATTCATCATTCAAATATTTAGAAAAAAAATTCCATGGAGTGATTACGTCGCCTTGAACAGAATCGGCATCTGATGGTACGATCAGACTCTGGAAGGAACCTCTTACCCAACGAAACATTGTTGACAGAGGTATTTCATCATCGCTACTCCAAGTTTCCTCTTCACTTTCGTCTTCATTTTCTGGCAATTCTCCATTTTTGTCATCAATTATTGTAGTATCACTTTCGCCTACGTAATTTTCTTGGCCATCTGCTTCCCAAAGGTCGTCTTATTCCTCATAGACATCAAAATCTGATCCAATCTCGTCCAACAACATGCAGAGCTCTTCGGGGTTGTTTGCGAGATGCTCCAAATCAATCTTACCACTGGTTTCTGCAGAATTAAAAATATTTTATGTTGACTATGTCGGAAAAACGAAACAAGTAGGTTCCTGGAGCTCACAATTGTGAAAATCAAATTGTGTACTTAATTACATGGTAACGTAACATCAATCTACATGTTTTAAACTTTACAATGAAAGTAAAACTAATCAACAAAGGTAATCTACAATCTGGAGTAAATAAGCTAAACCAATAATTGAAAATAAAAATACTTACTTTTTGTCACCATGGCACTGAATTAGCTAGCACTTAGCACGTCTGTGTTCAATGCGTTCTCGACGAAACAATAATGCAGGCTCATGAATTTGACGTATTACACACATCGCACAAACATATGAATCAGAAGTCAGGCGTTCCCATATCCATTATGACCTTTAAAGTGACTTTGAATACGGACCGCACAATTGTGGGTACTTGGACTCTAAGGGATACTTTGATGATTGTTATTGTGGATATTTTTCAAGTGTCGATATTACTAATAATGATTTGCTTTTAATAATTTGTCTGCTCTCCAGATATCTGAACCTGAACAATGGCCTCCTACAGGAGCTATCTTGCATTCGTCCCTGTAATCCCCGGGAAATTGCGATGCAATTTAATAAGCGTGCGCGGCATCCCTGTGCAATTTTTAAATTCCTACGGGTCAGCCTGCAATTAAATTCCGACGCCAAAAAATGCGCTCAAAGGGGGAAACGCAACAACAAAAACAACAAGAAAAAATACGCGCGGGTTTGGCGACGGAGTCGATGAAACCCACAGGCCAATAATTCCCCGTTTGAGCGCGCCGCCCCCGATTCCGGAAGCCGGAATTCATTTCTATATTTAATTTGATATCCGGGTCCCTCCGCATCCGGTCTCCATGGCGACCCGGAGGAGCATGTGTGTCTCTCTATTAGTTTCCACTAAAAATTCTGCCGTGGCCGGGGGCATAAAGGGGCGCAGCGGACGACGCACACCGTGAATTTTTAACGACCAATTCCGGGGGCCCTGCATTACTAACCGCCGCCGTGTCCGGAAGAAGGCGGAGGCCGTCGGGCGGCTGCGTAAAAAAAAGGGACGAGGAAGAGCCGGCCTAATCGAGTGGAAGGCGGCTTAATAATTCGTGCGACGACCCCGGTCATTGTGTGATAAAAATTTATGGAATTGTTGATGAAGTTCGAAGAAGTTGTTAGCATGTTACGTGGTAGAGTATTCCCATTCTTGATACTGTAATAGGTACATACGTCTGTTATATTGTACCTCGGCTGCAATGACCGGGGAGCCATTTGAAATATCGAAATTTAACTTATAACTAAGTTCAATAGTTGTACATTAATTAGTCAAGAAATGTCAAGTTTTAGCAAAATAAAAAAAGGAGGTAAAAAAGAATAATCTTCCATATTTCCGAAACTGTAACTTTAAGAACCCATGTTTATTAATACTTTTTCTTTCTTGTGGTTCATACTACGACCCCCTTAAATGTTTTACATTCTTGTTTTAACACCCTGTATAAACCAGATATAAACAATACTAACACCTGTTACATAAGTTTTGGGATTTTTTTTTAATGCATTACGTGACATAGTAAGACTAGTATATCTGGTCAACTATGGCAAAAACATGTTGGTAGGGGTATTGTCAATTTGTTAGATATTTCACATTTTCACCAAAGCTTTGCGAAATGGCGTATAAAGTAAATATTCAAAAGTCCATCCACAACTTAGTTGAACAGCTGCCGAAACGAAATATAGTGAACATTTTTCGTGAGCAAAATATTTCGAATCGTACTGTATATCGGACAATTCGGGAATTTTAAGAGGGATTTGTAAACCTACCCAAAAAATTGACAAAAGACAAATTCTAGCAATCGAAATATGGAACCGACGGGCAAGTTTACGTGTGGACATACCTATGGTGTTTTTTGATTGCACGGCTATGAAAATTGACTACAATTGACCCGAAGTTCTGTTAACTTCCGTGGACGGCCTATTTTTTATAGGTTTATACATGGAATTCTCTCTTCACATTCCCAAATTATCCGATATACAGTGTTTTTTTGAAATATTTTGCTCACAAAAAATGTTCATTACATCTCCTTTTGGCAGCAGTCCAACTAACTTGTAGATGGACTTCTACTTTATACGCCATTTCGCGAAGAACAGACGAAAATGTGAAATGTCATACAAATTGACAAGAACCCTAGCAACATGTTTCTTTATAATTGACTAGATATATTGGTTTTACCATATCACGAAAAGCATTAAAAAAATATCCCAAAACTTATGTAACAGGGGTTAGTAGTAGTATAACCTTTATTAGCTTACGATCTAAACATGTCTAATGATATCTCGAGAGTTTAGCTGTTCTAAAACTTGACTATGCTTTTTATAGTGATTCATTAAAAACAAAATGAAAAACAAGGATTGTCCTTAGTGACAGATTCCACTAAAGACAATCCTTGCTTGTGATTATCCATGATTTTAAAATATCTCTGGAAGAAGAAGAACCTGGCAAAATTGAGCAAATAATCCGCAACAAATTTGATGATTTAATGATTTTTTTTTTAAAGTAAGGGTTTTACAAAACTTTAGAAGATAGGAAATTAGGATAGAAGGAAGATAGGATAGAAAGGCAAATTTGAAGACAATTTAAAATTTAGATGTTAATACTTTCCCAATATTTGCATTTATGTAGGCGCCTATAACATCGGTGGATGTCGAGAGAAGTTATTCCGTTTATAAACATATTTTATCCCATCAGATGAAACATTTTCTAACAGAAAATTTAAAAAAACACATTGTAATTAACTGTTTTTATAAAAAAAAGTCAGTCCGACACCCGAAAGGGCAAAAGGACGAAGGATAAATAAAAATATAAAAAAAGTATATTTTAAAGTAAGAGTATATTTTTACACTAACATGCATATTTTGTATATATGTTTATATTGTTTTTTATTTTATTTTTATTTGAAAAGCACTGCTTTTTGCTTTTTTTATTGAAGCTTTTTTCGAGTGTTTTGTTGCTTATTTTTTTAATTCGCCTGTTTTTTAAGCGCCTATTTTGAAATGTTTAGTTCTTATTTTTGCGGACCCTAATTATAAGCTAACAAAATTGGAAATATTCTAAAGTTTAGAATGACTGTGTGCAATAATCAAAATATTGCTCTCAAATTTTTGGCAATTAATTTATAATTAATGAAGAATTAACAACAATCCAATTAAATTCATAATTTGTAATTAAATCCAATTCTCTATAAATTTTACCTACATCTATTGTAGATCTATTTTATATTTTTTAGATCTATTTTAGATCTACATCTATTTTACATTTTACCTACATAAAAGTATGTAATGAATTTATTTTAAATTTGGCACGAACCACAAAATTTAGAATCAATCATCCAATGCTGAATTTTGTAATTCGTGCGAATTTCTACGTCTATTTTCTTCGCATTTCTGCAAATTTATTATTTTACTGAATTTGGATTTACTTTTCCTGAGTTTTATATCTTGATAAAATTTTATATTTTTAAAGATATCTGATTATTTATTATAAGCTTTCAAAATTGGTAATATTTTTACTTTTAGAATGACTATATTTAATAATCAGATTCCTCTCAAATTTTTGGCAATTCGTTTATAATTAATGAAGAATCATTAACAATTATGTAATTGTAAACATGAAAAAAAACGAAATTAAATCCAGTTCTCTATACATTTGTTATGAATGATAAAAAATGTAATTATTTTTTTTTACTCTCTTAATAGGCAGTTTCGTCTCTTATACGAGGGAAGAAAGTTATACTTTTCCTCCCGTGAATAATACTTAGAATAGAAACATGAAATAGCTGTAATAATAGTGTATGGTTTTCTTTTATTGATAGCGCTGAGGGTTACATAATCCGAGGTTGTAATAGTATTCACAACCGTGGTATATATACTATTTATTCACTACTAGAACAATTGCAATAATTTAAAATTAAATAATAATAGTAATACAACAAACATCTGTCATTACATCAATCTAAATTTGACATTGATGTATTCAACGAATATAGTGAAAATGCGACCGGCTAAGGCCGGCTAATAGTGGTACATATACTTCGCAAGCCAGAACTACAAAAATATTCCCCGAAAGACAAAACCTTGAATAGCTTTCAAAGTATGTATTGACATTTATTTTAGTCAGCTCAAAACGTTTAACATAATCTCCTACGAACCACGCACCCATACATTACGTATTTTATTCAACGGGACCACAACGGTAGCCGTAATCTATTCAACGTGCGATATAAGCCTTGTACTATTTATATTTATAAAAATGTGTACGTTCCTTGGATACTTTGATTTTTAACAATATACTTATTTTCAATATTATATTTAGACATTTGGTTTTTAATAGTCATGCAAAAGAAAGTATAATATTTATGCAAAACAGAAAGGTCGTAGAAAAAACATTTGTATTACTCGGGAGCAAAGAGCTTACATTTTGATGCCCTCCGCTTCGCGTCGGGTATCAAATAACCGTGGGAGGAAATTATGCACTTTGCTCCCTTGTAATACGGATAGCTATTAAATTCACAATCAGAAAATTTGGAAACAATTCATCCAATGCTGAATTTTGTAATTCGTGCCAAATTCTACGTCTATTTTCTACGCATTTCTTCAAATTTACTTACAGAATTTTGAATGATTTTTCCTGAATATTATACCAATCATATCTCGATAAAATATATTTTTATAACACGTCGCTGACGTGATTTTAATTGTCGATTTATGCTGACACGATTCTTTTATTTTCGTGTCGCTGACGCGATTCTTTTTTTATAAACCTTCCTGACACGTTCTTTTATTTTAATGTCGGTAACGCCATTCTTTTATTTTAATGTCGCTGACGCGATTTATAAAGTCGGATATCGCAAAGCGCAATACTCGTATTGCGAGTATTGCGAGTATCGCGAGGTGCTGACTCGTATTTCCGTATCGCCGATTTACCAAAAATTCGCCATCGATTTAAACCGACCCACATAAACGTCCTCCCGAAATTAATCGGAACCATGTCATTAACACAGTAACCTGCTGCCCCCCAAAAGCATCCGGCCCTTCGGCCCTCGTAAACACAACAACACTTGGGCAACTTTGATGTGCTATTTACATCCCCCGGGGGCACGCGTTCCCGTTACATTTTCGGGATTTTATGACCGGCGGAGCGCGAGGGTGGCCCGTAAAGCCCTGCCGGGGGCGGCGGGGCCGTGATTTACCGAGCGGCCCCCGAACCGTGGGGGCGGCGCCCTCGCCAACCGGTTTTTAATAATCGGCGCGAGCGGGGCGCGACCTGCGAAATTGGAAATGTCGCGACACCGTGACACATTGCCCCGGTTTCCCGGTTTCCCGGTTTCCCGGACCGCCCCCGGCGCCGGAATTTAATTAAGGGAAATGCGGTGGGCCGGACGAATTTATTAATTTCACCTCTGTGCGGCGGCGGCGGCGTCTTTTTCCAGTGCCACGCGAGGGGTGAAATTGTTCCACCGCGGAACTGATGTAAATTATTGTTTTGCTACCCCTTTGTGCTCCATTGTGGAATCAAACGCGTTTTGGATTAGTTCCGAACCGCAGGACAATCCGTACCCACAATCCATGTAAAATTTTAATTGCGCATAATAGTATTACTATCTACAGTCTACACTGAATATTATACCGGGTGTACATTTCAAAACTAGCCAGTCTCAATAACTTTTGAATGCAAATTAATTTAATTAAAAAAATACGGTGATTGATTTTTGGAGGGCGAAGTTTAAAAATAGCGTCATATAAATTTTAAGTGAAACCCCCTGCTCCCTTGCCTCCCCCACTTTGAAATTTCAAATGGCACCCCCCACCTTACAATACCCAGTTTTATAGCTTAAAAAAACCTAATCTAGTGGCGCAATTAAAAAAGATTTTCTCGATTCGTTTTGGAAAAATAATTAAATTGAAAAAATCATCCATAACGATTTAAATTGAACAAATCTAAGTTCCTTTCAATGTAACAAAAAAACAAGTCGAATCAGTTTTCGAGGCAGGTGTTAAAAATTATGTTAGTTGAATATAAAACCTCACCCCAGCAACTCTCACTTTTATTACAAATTTCAAATTTCAACCCTACGTTGTGATACCTTATCTTAAAGCTTAAAACAAATACAATCTAGAGGTATAACAAGCATATATTTACGTCAGCACGTGTCCAAAAACTATATATTTAAATATATTTTTCAAAAATAAATTGTGCAATTTCAAAAGTAATTGTACTGCAGATCGGAGAAAAAATCGGTACAACTAGTTGATAGGTATTTCACCCACAGATACAAACGATCTGAATGAATATAAATCAGTCGCAATTGTTAGTTGTGGATGAAACACCTACCAATAACCAAATAATAATTTAACAGTATGAATGAATAACGCCAATGCCCAAAAATAGCATAAGTAATGCATATAGCAGATTTTTGAAAGACAGTCAAACAGTTAAACAGTTTGACAGTTTTCAACTTTCAAACTAGATTATCTCAAAATATTCAATCTGCAGATTCATGGATTTGGCAGTGAACCGACAATATGGTTATGAATAAACACTTGATTGAATTGAATGGTAATTAACGTTGTACCTATTTTAATTCATTGTTCATCTCTCTAAACTTTCAAAAATTTTACAATACCAGTCTAAATTTACAACAATTTTATTTTTTTAAATTTTATTATGAAGTAAATCACAAGAACTATATGAATAAGGAATAATGAATACGAATTAAGACATAATTGCAATTTAAAAGGGAATTTTAAACTTATAACTTATAAGTTCGAACTGGCCAAAGAAATTTAGTTCATTTTTTTTTATTAATCATGATTTCGGTCCGGATAAATAAGCACTAAAAATTTCATCACAAGTAAAAATAATATTAATAATAATAATAATAAGAAAAATAAGCAACAAAAGACTGGAAAAAAGCTTAATTAAAACAAAAAAGCATTTAATTTCAAATAAACGTAAAATAAAAAGACACAAATATAAACAAATATACAAAATATAGGGTAGAAAGTATTCCCAATAATTTTTATGAAAATAATTAATTACAAAGTATTGTTCAAAATTTTCTAATAGCAAATGTTTCCTCTAATCGGATAAAATATGTTTACAAACTGTACTTAAATGCAAATATTAAGAAAGTATTAATATCTAAATTCTAAATTTTCTTCAAAATGTTCCTTGTAATATATTTGTTATTTTCCGAAGTTTGGTTATACCCTAACTTTTTCTGAGTACATCATCAAATTTGTTGCTTATTATTTGCTCAATTTTGCCAGGTTCATCTTAAAGGAATATTTTATAATCACGACGGATTCCACTAAGGATAATCCATGCTTTTCCAGTTTTTTTTATTGACCCACTAACAAAAACATAGTTAGGTTTTAGGAAAACTGAATCTTGTTCTATTTCTTGATTTTTTAAATATATTTTTACATTTATACTTATGATGCTTCGGCAGACGATGCAAAAAATTCCAAAACCTACATTGCCTCATACATCCAAATACCGCATCTAGTGATAATTGGTTTCGGAGGTAATAGCTATTTGCGCTATAAGTTAGGAAATGTATTTTTTTCGTACTAGGCATAAGACTTTTGGCCGAAAATAGCCGAGATTAAAAACATGCCGTTTACGTTTTAGGTTTTTAAAATAAAAAAAAGTTTCGTGATTCGTCCTCTTTTAAAATTATGTTGGTTATTATGTTGGCTATTAATATACGTAAAAATTAAATTTGCTTGAAATCCGAACCCTAATTATGACAATTAAAAATTGAAATACAAGAGCTGACAAGACAGTTGCAATTTAGAATAAAAATTTAAACTCGAAAATTACTTCGATCTCTCAAAATAAATCTAGTTCATAGAAAAATGTGTATATGTATTATTACTAGAATTAAAAATTAAAAATCCTGCAATAAACTATGAATATAAAGTTCTGTATTCATTCAGTTAACAATGAATAACGTTAAAAAAACAAGATGGTCTTATAGAATATTTTATTTATGTTAGATTTTTTGTGATAGTATTTATTTCTGAATTTATCGCATTTGAGACCACATTTATGTGTTTTCAAAATTTCAAAATTCGTATTTTAGTAACTTCGGAAGAACATTTTTAAAATTGATATAAATTCATGAAAATGAACACTAATTCCCATTTTTATCACAAATATTTGCAAGTTGAGTATACATTTTAAACGAATCATTTTAAATTAATCACGATTTTTAGAATTACTAAACTTTGAGAGGGGTACGCCGAATATTGGAAACATTCCTGCCAAACCTACGTTTGTTTCAAAATTAGTCAAATATCTTCCCAATTTTAAAGGGACATTTTTTAATTCGACACAAATTCGTGAAATTTAACAGGAAAGTCCAATTTTGTTAAAAATATTTGCAATTTAGACATTAAAACATTTAAAAAAATGCGAATTTCACAAAGAATCTTCATAATTTTGGAAGGAGTCATAGAAATTTGAATAGATGGATTTTAAATATTGTCGAATTTCACGTTGAATTTCAAGAATTTCACGAAAAATTTCACTAAAACGCAAAAATATATACAATATTAACACAAATGTTTTTAATTAAATTAATATTATCCTTGCTAATATCTTGATGAAACATTTTATTATTATTATAAATGTATATTATGTATCCTGAAGCGTGTTTCGGCTTATTAAACCATTTTCAAAGGATTAGGTTTACAATACAATTTATTTGATTGATGACTTGATTGATGACACATTTGAAATTCATTGAAATTCATGACGTGTCAAGAAACTGATAAAATATATGAAACGGAACAAGAGTAATTATACATAGTATACATTTATAATAATAACACAAATATTTCTAGTTGAATCATAAATCTTTATAAATGTGTTATGAATCTTCATTACTTATGCTAGATACCCAGAATTTCTGAAAATTATTCATAAAAAAAGTGTTTGAATCGTCAGACAAGGTTAAAAATGTGAGACATAAATTACAAAAAGCACAGCAAACATAGAATCAATTGTAATGCATTTCTAAGTTTCTTTTGGGTAGAGTTTTAGGAATTGTAAAAATGTATATGATGAATGAAAGCATAAATCAAGAAATTATGAATGTAATCTACATACATGTCAAGTGGGACAAAATTATTTTTCGAAATGTAATGAAATTATATCCCCATTTACCGCTAATAAACCATGGCCTATAACAAAATATTTACAAATAAATAAATTCCAAATGACTATTTTCTAAAATTTTATTACTATTATAACAAATTCTCATGACAGTGATGTACTGTCATTACATGTTTCATGTGAAATTACAAGAATATTATTTTAAAGTAACAAAACAAATTACTTTTTTTCAGTAATTAATCTTCCTTAATATCAATTACAATTTTTATTTGAAACCGGTTTCGATCATTTAGTTGATCATTATCAGGCAAAACTATAACAACAGTATTGGACAATCCTCCATCTACCAATGTTAACGAACAATAATATGACGATGCATCATAACCACAAGATTCTACAGATTCGACCAGAGCTTTAAACCGTTATTTTTTACGTTTCTGTTTTCGTTCCGGTTCAATTAAAAATAAAAATATCGGTTCTGTTTCGGTTTTGTTCTGTGAGAAATAACGGTTTTTTTCGGATTCCGTTTTCGGTTCAGTTCCTATTCGAAGCCCTGAAAAAAAAGTTTCAGAATATTTCTGCAATTTTCAAAAAAATGCTGTAAGCTTACTATAAATCTGTAAAACTTAACAGACATAATAATAATAAAAAAACTATAATTAAAAAAAATTTGGAATTAGTAATTATAATAATAATAAAACATGATTTGTAGAAAATTTAATAATAGTACCGAAATAAACCGATATTTTCTTCGGTCCGGTTCCGGTTTTCCTGTAAAAAATAACGGTTTTTCCCGTTACCAGTTTTCGGTTCAGTTCCGGTTCAAAGCCTGGATTTGACAAGTAAGCTGCTATCACACAAAAGTATAGACTTATTGACACATCATCTCCCTGATAAACAAATTAAAGCATCCACATTCACCACATATTAATTCATTACACTGGTCAATATATTTTGGCGAATGTGTTATCCCTTTAGTTTAAATGCGTGTTTTTGGAATGTATTTAGTATGCATATATACAAAATTATAATTTTTTTGTGTTAGAGGTCAGGTTTTTTTTTAATTTCACAAAGTTTCTTAACATTTGTTTCCTAGTATGACAAGTACTCTATGATAAACCTGTACCAATTAATTTAATGTTATCCGTTATGTCTCGTTAATCTCTCTGTGGGGTCCAGCAATACTCAGCTAGCATAGATGGGCTTAATTTTCCTTGGTGTCGCTTCTCCATAGCCGCAATATCCTGATTAAAGCGCTCTGCGTGCTTGTCGCTAACGTCACCTAAATTTTCCGGGAAGAAATGAAGATGAGAATGTAGAATGTCGATTTTTAAAGACATGTTATATCTCATATCTTTGTAGGCAATAAGCATATCGACACAAATTTTCTGAAGAAATGAAGAAATGAAGATGAGAGTGTAAAATGTCGATTTTCAAAGACATATTATATCCCATATCTTTGCAGGCCATGAGCATATCGGACACAACACGTATCAGATCATTAAGGTTACTTTAATTTAACAAGTGAGACTCTGTAGACGTAGACGTCTTCGTAAGGAATTCAGGATCGATTTTTCGTTATCCTCTTCTAATGAAATACCTTGAAGAAGAACTTCCGAAGTTCCTTCTAATGGAAAATTTTCTGGAGTAGTGATTGGACATCCTGTATGACTGATTCGAGGTTTGGGTATGTGATGTGCTTCTTCTTCGGTGAACACCCCGATACGTTTGTTATGCAGAAGTAGCAATCATTTATTTAATCCTTAGACTCCCTCTAAATCAATTTCTGAGAGTTCTTGTGTTTCTAGATTTCTAGATTTCTAGATTCTAGAAACTAATCGAACTCCTTTTGATTTTGCTGAAGGATAATTGTTCATTTATACAGCTCACGTGCTGACCCCATGACTTTCCTGGTTACCAACTTTGCACTTGAAATAGAGTTCATATGCCTTTTGCTCCAAAACATCATTATTTTTCTTTGATTAACTGGTGTAAACTCACCGCACGTATAACAATAGCAGTCAGTACCGTTTATGCTCTTCCGAGGTATTTTTTTACATATTTTTTCTACAATTATTTACAGAAACACATCAAAACATTTAAAGAGAGGTTACAAAATTGATAGAGAAACTATCAAACTGAAATTTGAGTACTGTATTGCCATAAAAATCATTGGAATCGGTATTGCTTCTCGAAAGAAATTAAAAGAGACACATTTTGCAAATATTGAAATCCCGCAAAAACCTGACGTGCTAGAAACAATTTTTTTGACCTTTCTGAAATCAGCGAAAAATTTACTATCAAAGTCAACTATTTATGTCAAAGGGACAAGCATTGTGTTGACTAGTGTTATCATAGCCTCACGCATCAGCAATCGCCATATTCTATTATAATTGCTCAAACCATGCGCACACTTTTACTGTTACATTTAAGTTATATTACACAATTTTAACTTTTCACTATATTGTTCATCCAATATCAGTACTACATATACCTACCGAGTGATTTATTAAAATTGAAGTTTCAGCTCTGGTTAGAGCTGACCAGAAAGCTTACCAATAAGTGAGAACACCGATCTTGTCTTTCTTATTGGCTGCGAACACGTGCATGCATCATAATGTCCATAATGCATCAATTTTAAGTTACACAATGTAAACACATCACTTTAAATTAAATATTTTTTTTTTTTTTTTTTTTTTTTATGATTGGCTTTTTCGGGCTACTCAACCCATCCGCCACAAATTAAATATTATATTGTTGACTATGTGCCAATTTTCCTGTTATAGTTTTGCCTGATGATGATCAACTAAATGATCGAAACCGGTTGCAAATAAATATTCGAATTGATATTGAGGAAATACAGACTTTCTACTTATTACCTAAAATTAAACCTTAATTTGAGGAATATGGAAGGTACGTTTTTTAAAAATAAATTTACACACAACCAATGAATTTTATAAAAATTGATTACATTCTAGTCATATGCACCTCATTGTCATTTTAATTCTACACCAGTAGAAATATTGGATTCAATGTGAAATTTCAATAAAATTGATTGAAATTTCTATTTTCTGTTTTTTTTATTTATCTCATATTAGAGTGAGATTTCGTAGCTCTAAACATATTTATGAGCTTACACACCCATATACGATATGCTTGTATGATAGAATAATTGTGGCTAATAAATATTTCCCGTGGCGTGAATCTTTACAAACATTACCGCCTTCAAGAGTGGCGGACCGCTGTGTTAATATCTTATTGGTGTGTCCAGGAGACATCGACCCTTATGGAGTCCAAGGGGCGATTTTTCGACGCATCGATTTGCCATTACGGGCGGTGAACGGCCGCGGGGCTCACAATAAAAATAAACACGAAATCTATATGTGCGCACATCAGGGGGGTCAAACGGGGGCGACCCCGCGATAAAAGAGATTCCCGCTAATTAATTCAGACCGCGGGAATTGTTTATTAATCCGATAAGGCGGTCAACTGCCATTCGGGGGGATCCTTTACGCCGGGAATTATCGTAACCGGGATAATTCCGGGCGCGCCCTTTCATACGGCAATCTTCCGCCTCTTCCTTTATTTTCGGCGCCCCGCATTTTTGATGGGGATAATTTGTGGTGCGGGCGCACCTGCCGCCCCCGCGCCACACGGTTTCATTATTTTTAATGCCGTCTCCGAGGAAAATTCCATAGAAACTAAATGGGCGATTTCCGTCGCCCTTATCGGCCCTGCTAATCGTCGAAACAGCGAAATTATAAATAGCCAGGGAACGGCGGATAAGTTTATATGCAAAATAGATTATAAATACACGCCGTGTGCGTTTTCATAGCTCAAACTTTGGAAATATAAGGTGCAACCGAAAAGTTTTAAACTTGTAACTAAATTATTGCACTATTTTATAAGTTATTTTAAAGGGTTTGCCATAAAATATTCCCTCCCCCCATACGTTTCGTTCTTCTTAAATGAATATGTCAACCTTCTGTGACTCCTAGTTCTACGGGAAGTAGCCATGAACTTTTGTTTGTAAAATGGAACATTATTAGGTTTTTGACTTCCCTGTAAATTCGAACATCTTTGGTAGAAATGTATGTAAAGTGATATTTCTTTTTTTTTAATATCTGAGATAAAAATTAGGTTCCCAAAATGTTTACCTCACAAATACGTCTTAATTCAACATATAAAAACAAATTCAATATATAAGTTAGTTATTCACTTGTGATATGAATGTCTTACAATATTTGCGGGCCAAAATTTTGTCCGTGGCACTTTATTAACGTGCACCATATCTCTCCGGCTGGATCTTAGTGGGTGATTCCGTTGTTTCCGGTACGTTTGTAACTTGCGTTTTCTCATTTGGAAACGGGGGCGGCTTGGGGTCGCTGAGAATAGAAAAGGTGACTGAGGAGGCGGCGCGGGGGTCGAATAAGCGGCGTACAACGGTAATATGGGCCTTTATGTGCGGCCGTATAGAACAGTAAGCCCACTGCATTATTGCGGGTATTACGTGGGGTGGAGGCGGCGACTGTGTGTCTGTATGCGCGTTGTCGGGGACGGGTGGATGTGGGTCACGGGCCGCCGGAGCCCTGCCCGAAAATTGTTGCGATTCATATTTTATGAGCGCCGGGGGCGGCTCACGCACACACAGCGGTGAGTAACTGTGTGTGTACGTAGCGGGGGTTGAAATGCTCGAAATACTGGACGAGCACTTGCAAATTCTGTACTTAGCTGGGGCGGTGAGGGGCAGAGGTGAGGAGCGGCGAAGGAGCTCGTAAATCATGACGTTTCCTCGGAAATTGGAATTCCATACGAGCGAGCTCGACTAATTAGGTCTGATCCAAAAATTAATTGCCGAATCCATTATCATCGAGAGCCTCAAGAGATTGTATAGTTTTGGGTGTAAATACTATCTGCGATCTAATCTCGCCAAAGTTTCAGTAATATTTTTGTTTAGTATTAGGTGCAATAAACACCATTCGCGATCTATTCACCCCAAATTTGCAGTAATATATTTTTGTTAAGTTGCACGTATGAGTTTTTTTTTGTGAACGATCAAGCATAAATTTTAATAGATATCAAAATGTAATTTGTAAAGCATTGTCGCAAGTTGCACTGACAGTCTTGCCGAATAAATCATGTAGTAATTTAATATTATAGAGTAAAGGGTACAGTTATTGGCACCTTAAGCATTTTGAATTACTGTTTTCCGTTCAAATTATTTATATTTTACAAAATTATAGAAGTACTTAGTTGATAGTATGGATAAAAGATTTAACTTTATGGTAGCACATTTTATTTTATCCTTACCATAATTAAATAATTTCAACTTGCCAGTAAATAAAAAAGTATCCATAATGACTGTTATTAGCACATCTGAGATAATTATTGGCACATGTGTCATTGCCACACATATTTGAGCTTAATTTAAAGGTTTAAAATACCCAGTGCTTTACAGGTTTTGATAAAGTAAATTCATTTTTTATTATATAGTTATCTTACTTCGACAATACAACAAAAACTTGTTTTTTTACATTGCAAGATTACAGGTAAATGAATCGGAATTACCCGATTCTAATTTCATTTGGCTTAAGCACTTTACGTGATATGTTCGCATACATGAATTGCATTTAATACCTACATTGACTGGCGTCATATTTTTAACACATGTATAGCACAATCCCAAGACGACCTTCATATTATTTTTGAAAATATTTTCTATTGAAGCACTAGTATTTATAGCGACATCAAAAGGATTTTCTATTTGATATGCATTAGCCGTTACTTCAGATGATGGTTGCATATCAAAAAGATTTTCTAGTTGAGATGCATTAGGCACCACTTCAGATGGTGGTTGCATATGAGATTGGCAAGTCGGTTCTTGAAATAGTTGTCGAATATGAGACTTAGTAGCTTCTTTGGGGATTACTACTGATGAAATTATATTAATTTTGCGCTTGTTTTTTATTGTGTTTTTCTTTTTTTCATTGCCTGGTTTGAGTTTATTTTCCTTCGATTTTATTTTTTTCATTCTTTATTCTTTCTTCTTGTTCTTTCATCTGCTTCTTTTCCAACCTTATACATTTTCAACTGCTTTTTCCATTTCATCGATTTTCTTCTTGTGTTCTTTTTGTAATTGTAACTCTTTCCATTCTATAGCAGTTAGTACAAATGGTGTCCTATCTGTGTTCCTCGTTCCCATTCTTTCGGGTGTTACAGGCCAAGCTAGATAATCCCTGAGCGCACTTCCGCCTCTCGTTTGAGTTTGTGTTTCGTTAGGCGCGCTTCCAATCTCTACGATCATATTTTCAATATCAAAAACCTCTCCATCAAAATTATTACTGGTAAATGCAGTTTCATGATCATTACAAGAATTAGATAACTGGTCCATATTGACATTGAGTGCTGTGTTAGATGAAATATCTCTTATTTTAATTGCGTTGTTTACAATATTCAATAAGGTCTATATCAAAATTATTCGCATAAAACGTATCTTCATTATTATTATCAACAAGATATTCATTGTTCTTAGTCTGTACATCATTTTCAATAAAGTTTTCAGAAAAAAAATTCACTTCATTGTGCACGAGATTTTCATTATTCACTATTGTCTTACCAGCGTCATATTTGTAGAATTTCTTCCATAGTAAATATAAAGCAAGAAAGTCATCGGATTTATCTTCAATTATTCTGTCTAATTTTCGAACATTTTTCAAAATCGAAATTTTTCTTTTGTTAATGCTGTTGCGGGATTAGTTCTTCTCCATTCTAAAACTCCCTTTTTCCATTAACTCTTCAGTGGCTTAAATGCGGATACGTCTGCCGGCTGCAAAATTCTTGTAGAGTTGGGATAAAGGCAAATTATGATAATTTGCAATTGCGTGCAAAGTTCGCTTACTTTATAAGATAGGTGGGTGCTATGTCTATCCATAAACAGCACTACTGGAAAGGTAACATTATTTTTAACTAGATACGGATCCAGTAGTGTGCTTATGTATTCTTAAAACAGTTCCGCTTTCATCCATCCATTTGGAGTCAGTCCTTTCCCCAATCGTCATCCGTCACAGATTGTGAAATTTCTGCAGGCAATCTTTTATAGGGGTATATTATTATCGGCAAGGTTATATCTCCTGCTGCAGAAAATGTCAATAGAACAGTTAAAGTAGATTTAGCTGCTCCATGATCCACTTCATAAACATTACGTGATCCGCGAGGTGGTAGTACATTTTTATTTTTGGACATAGCTAAAAATTTGTTTCGTCAGCGTTTAAAACCCTTTCAGGATGCAGAAGAATGTCGATATAATTTTCTTGTTTTAAATATGCTTCTATTTCTAAAAACCATTTTCTAATGTTGGATTTGCTCACAGTTGCACTAGCAGGTGTAACTCGGTGTGCCTTTCGGTTAATTGAGAATGACGACGCGAACACCCCTTGTACCAGCCACCCCCCGGATAATTGTCTTTGAATGGATTTTTTCGCGGTTGGTCTTCCAAAAAACCTTTTCACGCTTGATTGAAGGTCTTGTTTTCTTCGTGGGAATACTTTGCGGTGACTTTCAAGTATCTACTCCAACAAAAGCTCTTTTTCCCTGTGAGTTAGGGCCGGAGGTGGTCCGTGGGCGATCTTTGAAAATGTTTCGCTTAGTCGAAACTGTAACGTAGCTCTTGGTATTCTATAATTTTTGGAAGCAGTCTTTTTTGGAATGCTATTTTCAATAGCTTCCAAAGCTTTTTGCATGTCGTTCTCGTCATATTTGTTTTGTATGATATTCCCTGAGCTACCTTCGGCATAATCTAAGAAAAAAAAATAGGTCTAGGTACTCAGATACGAATAACAATCTCAAAAAAGATAAAATATATTTCTTACAGACAACACTGCTTCTAAATTCAGTTATTAGCATACCCTAAGCTACAGTAATTGGCACCCTGCCAACAACTGTCTAGAAACAATATGGACATATTATATTACTTTTTAGCTGTTTATTATGCCTTCTCGTGAAAAGTGATGCACATTTGACTTTTATAAGTTTCAGTTGATATTTAGTGATTGGCACCCTATGCCAATAACTAAATTCCCCCTTTCATACAAGCTCAGTTATTGGCACCCATGAAAATGGTTAAATTACGGCAATTATTGAGGTTAGAAACACATTGAAAAACTAGAATAAATTGATATCTTACCTATAGAATCAATAGCAATAACTATAGCAAAAAAAGTGTATCACAACATGAACACAAATAATGAATGACAACCACTTCCTTGTTAATTTCCGTTTCACTTACCAAAAACTGCAGATTGTAGAGCACACTGACATAAGTTTGCCCGCCAATTTTTCAGAATGCCAACAGAGTGAAAACAAATATTACCTTGAGGTGCACGAAAGATGTATTTACGTGAATGCTCCAGGGCAAACGCATAAAAGTAGAAATTTATCTTATTAATCAAACTTTCTTGTAGGTGTACCAATAACTATCACAGCGCCAACAACCGTATGGCTTACCCGCCTACAATGGAGTCGCACATTTTGCTGGGCTGTCAAATATTATAACCACCAATGAAAGAATAGTATAATATTTAACGAGCATATAAGTCTAGCATTTAAGAGCGTATAAGTTGCAAAAGCGGTTATCTCCAAATATTTTAAAATTTCAGATAAAAGTTTAATTTTGTAACTATTTACTATTAGCATCTACTGAAATAATTGTAATTCTCTATACCCGTTAAATCCCATGGAAAATTGTTATCAAATTTTCGTTTCTCTTGCAAATTCTGTTTTCTCCTGTCCTAATATGTATCAAAAGTGACTATCTCCCTATTTGAATTTACCACGTATAATAGTGCCACGGGATTGGCTGGCTGCGCTGTGTTATATTTTGCTATCTCATAATGCTCATAAGCACCTGGACCAGATTGAGATGATTTTCCCAATGGTTGGCCATTCATTTATTCCTCCGGCCCGTGTTTTTGCTCAAATAGAAAAAGAAGTACGTAAGAAGGAGATCTTAATAAAACCTGCAGACTATCACGTTTTTTTTTAAATTATGCCGATAAAACACTTAGGAAATTGTCCAGTATATGACTGGAAGAAAGAATGTCTGTCTACAATTAAATAAACGTCCCAATGGCACTTCAATTTGCGCCTTGTAAACGCTTTATCCTTACAAAATCCAAATCAAACAAAATTTTGATTCAAGGCAAAGTTGCCTACAAATCGGACTTAGGAGCACCCAAATCAATTTTAAAAAAAGGAATAACATAAGGCCCTTCCAAATCGAAATTGGAAAACAAGTAGGCCCAGAAAATATATCGGATGTGAAACCAATATTACAAAAACTCTTTGGGGACAAATGGGATAATCTCGAGAGCCTTAAATTTTATAAAGATACTATTAAGAATACCTGAAGGAGAGCTAATAATGGTATATAAGAAGACACTAGGACGTGTCTGAATGCTAGTTCCTGCTGTTATAACTTAATGATATTTGATTGTTGTTATTGCATTTAGTTTTCTTGTACTTTAAGAATATTTTTATTTCATTTTTTATAGCTATATTTTGTTATTTTTAAGTATAGGTATTCAGAGTTGTATCAATAAGCAAAACCTTATTATGAAACTAGAATGTACTTTTGCTGCGAAAATAGTTATATCGCAGGGTTCCTCAGCCCCATGGCAATAAAGTTTGCAATGACATAGATTTTTCGAACTATGGAGTTTTGTCTCTATTAACCATCTCACCTCTTAATCAGACTTTGAATTTTCAAACGCATTTATCTAGAATCTATATTTTTTGACGTGGTCACTTTTGCTTGTAAGCTCACGATATATGATAACTACGACAAAGTTGTTGAAAGAACTTGGTAGTGTTTTTAACGAAATTTATGGACATATACTTTTCATTAAATTTAATACTGACGCGAGTATTAATATCGTGTATCAATGCGGTTATGATATTTCTGCTTTTAATTAGTTTATCCAAATTGTAAATGTGAACATGATTTTAGTGTTAATAAATATTACTACTAATTTTATCTAAGAGAATATTTCATCCAGAATTTTTCTGAAAATAAAACGCTCGCCTCGTTCCACCCTGTTTTGATAAATACCAGCCCCTGTTTGGCGAAGTAATTGAAATAATTCCTTGCTTAAATCATCCGCTCGATGACAGATCGCAATTTTTGAATTAAAATCTCCGCGGAACTTTTCATTACGCGCCCGCCTTTCTTCCAGCTATATGAAGAAATTAATAAAATTTCATAATATTGTGTAATAATATACCCAATATAACAATAGAACATAATATTGCTCTAATAATTAGGTACTGATATTTGGAGTTTCGAAGGGTAGTAGTGCAATCCTACTGTTATGAATTATTTATTCACAAGGACCATCGTAATAATCATGTTTCGCCTAGAGACAACCATCAAATATGTAGGTATATTGTACATAGAAATTTTGTAAACAGATTCTCGCTGTTAATCCTAAACAAAATCGATGGTAAAACATATATAAGGAATTCTGAAAGGGATTAAATGTTACCAACATTTCCCAAATGTTGCCACGAACTTGTTGCATTGTAAAAAAAACTCATTTTTCTTCGACATATTGCAACTGTTTATATTTACAACGGTATTTTTTTAAATTGATTATGACTCGATTTAAGTTGTGACAAATTATCGCGTCAAAGTATCGATCTACCCTAGGCCATAATTGAATCGTTTATTTCAGAAACCCGTTATTAGTGTAGGAACTACTTAAAATTTTCGCGAAACGATGAAAAACACTATATCTTTTCATATGTTATATATTATAATGAAATATCCTATGAAATAGAATGTCTGTTAAACGGATAATGCAAAAAATATTAGTTTTGATTACTGACATATCGTATTTCCTAAAATATAAATATTCATAAAAATGTCTCTTGACGGGTTTCTGAAATAAACGATTCAATTTCTAATTATGTAATTTAAATTGCATTGTCATTTGAATATGTCTATGGATAGTACAAGTGCTTCTTGAAAGTTTATCAATATTTCGTACATAAGTAACATAAACAGGCGTTTATCATATATTACAATTATGTATCTGAAAGTTAAGTGTGACAACTTTCAGTGTTTCAAACCGATTTTCAAAAATTGGCGGCTCTGAACGCGACTGCTTCCAATGGATGAGAAAATTATGACTTACATTTTGATTCGTCTCGCACAAATTCCATTTTTTTGTTCTAATTGAGTTTCTTAATTTTTGAATTTTAATTCTTTTCTTCCTTTTCTTCCCTATTCTCTTCTCTCTTCTCTTCCTTGTATTCTTTCTTTCATGTTCTTTTCTCATTTTCTCTTCCTTCTCTTCCTTCTTCCCTTCTTCATTTCTCTTCGTCTCTTCCTTCTCTTCCCTAATTTCTTCTTCTCTTCTCTTCTTCTCTTCCCTGAAAATGAAAACAGTAGCAATAGCACTAATGTGAAATAAATAGTACGTATGATAATAAGAGAACAATAAAGACAAAATAAATGAAGTTTATGGATAATTAATAATAGTTTTTTAGGGAAAATGGATTTTTTTTAGTAAAAGCCTTATGAAATTGTAATGATATTTTAATAAAATTTCAATTTTGCAGTACAACTTTTTTTTATGCCAAAATGTGTGTTTTCAAAATTGGAAATTGACCAGGTCTAGTTTTTTCTCGAATATTTTTCCTTTAGAATAAGAGTACAATGAATTCATTCTTTACTTTTTGGAACACCCTGCATAATATTCCAGAACAACCTAAATATAGAAATTCACAATAAATTATATAAACATTGTCGACAACGTGTTGAGTACAGAATCAGCAGATTAGGAAGAATATTAATTACCAATGAAAAATTATGACCAAATATTAAACAGAATAAAATCGTAATTTCAGAAAATCCTATCGAATTTTTAATTGTTTAGTTTTTAGTTTTGTTAATTGTTAACTAGTAGTTTAACGACTCATCTCCAGTATCACCTAAATTATAATACCTAGTTAAAGGTACAGTCTGCGAAATGAATGCTTGATTTGCATCCTCAACTAAAGTATTATCTACATAAAAATTATTATTAAGGTTTCTCTTAATTACAAATTAATTACAAAAATAAACTGATTAAGCATGTACATCAAGTATTCAGTTCACCTATGCCACTAGCTTTTTATTTTATACATATCGCCTGGAGCCCTATTATATTCATATTGTGAAATGACTCAAAGAACTAAGAATGGGGACTGACAAGACTCTGCACAGTTGAGGAAAATTTGATTGAGTTCAACAGAAAATAAATGAACTCTCAATTGTAATCTACAATGCAACACCAGAACTCAGAGCTTAGATGCAACAGAGAACTCTTAATTGGGCTCAAAAGGAACTCCCATTTGGCCTCAATGAGGAACTCAAAATAGCAGTCTATAATGCTGCATCAGAGCTCAACGGGTTATTACAGTGTTACAAAGAAATTTCAGTGAGGCTGCTACACAAGAACTCAGTCAGGTTTAATGCAACTGCAGCGGAAACCTTAGGGAAATGAAGAAATTTTGAGATGTTGAAAGGAAGATATCGGATATGAAAATCCACATTTCCTCAATAACTGACCCATCAGAATGAAAAAGACCCGAAGAACTAAGAACAGGGACTGACGAGACTTCACAGAGTTGAGTAAAGCTGGATTCAGTTCAACGGTGTAGAAAGAAACTTTAAATTGTAATCTACTATACAGAACTCAGAGCTTCAATTGCAATAGAGAATCTTAATTGGAGTCAAAAGTAACTCCCATTTGGTCTCATTGGTCACATGGTTCCTCTTCAAGGAACTTCCAATAGCAATCTACAATGCTACATCAGAGCAATGCTGAATGAGTTACAGATAAATTTCAATAATGTTGCTTCACAAGACCTCAATTAGGTTAAGCGCAACTACAGCGGAAACCTTAGGGAAATGAAGAAATTGCATGTTGAAAAGAAGATATTGGATATGAAAATCAAAATTTCCAACTCGAGAAACATTTCGTTTCTTTGAAAAACACAACACATGATGATTAATAAATTTCTATGAAAATACATAAAAGAAATACACAGTATGAAATAAACCCTTTTGCACTTCTAAATACTCTGATTAGCCTTAATCTAAATTTTTATAAATTTTCTACAAATATGTAGTTAAGTAGTAAGTATTATTACTATTATTATTATTTTTGGTTGGAAATCGAAGGCTTAAATTACTTTTTTACTTCAAAGTTGGAGAACCCTCGCACAACTTTGGCCAATAGCAGAAACCTCGAGTACACAAATTCTGCGAAATTCTCCAACTCTGAAAATGCGCGTTGCCCAGGGTTCGATATTCGCTTTAATGCAAATACGTTCGGAGTGAAACAATTCACTCCCGCCTCGAAAATCACACACCGCCGCCGGTCGATTAAGCGACCCGCACACAGAACCCTCCTTTCCATTCCACCCCATTCGGAATCTTCCCGCGCACAATCGACCGATACTTTAACATAACCGTAAAGATATAGTTGCACGTGAAGGCCCCCGAGCACCGGCCACGTGTTCCACGCGAGCGTCGTACATCTCGGCGTCCACGGGCCATGATTTCCCCGGGGAGCGGCCACCTCACCCGGTCACCTGAAAGCCAGGAATGCCAAGTGCCGGGTCAGATCGATTGAGATATCCAGAAAACGAATAATAATAGTAATAATAATAAAGTGACGAGAACCAGGAATGTTATATGTTGGTTAAAATTTGGATCTAAAACGAACTAGCGTCATATAGATGAATAAATTTATTAATATTTATGTACACATTTTTTATACAAATTTATTTTTAGAAATGTTCATACTAAACAATAATAATAATCATTAATTTTAATTAAATAAAACATTAGTGTGCCTATCTATTTATCTGATCCGTACCATATGTCCCATTTGTACATCCGTCCCAAAAGAATGCCGATTTTCAATGAGGTAGTTAGCAAATGTTGAATTATCATGGTTTAATCTAAATGATCTCATATGTTCTTTCAACCTAATGCTGAAATTACGCCCAGACTCGCCAATGTTAACCCCTTTACAATCTTCACAAGTTAATTTGTAAATTCCTGATTTCTTTAAATTATTAATTTGTGTTTTACGATTAAATATGGTGTTGCATAATTTAACGCATGGTTTGAAATATCATCAATAACTCACGATTCGAAATGATATCTCGCGATCTTCCCGAATCACATGGTTGCGTTTGTGTCTCCTCAATAATGCCACTATAGGAGTTCTATCGTCTACGTTGATTGAAACATCATCAATAACGTACGATTACAAATGATATCTCGCGATCTTCCCCAATCACGTGGTTGCGTTTGTGTCCTCAATAATGCCACTATAGGAGTTCTTTTGTCTACGTTGATTCAGGTCAATTAGTAATTCTACTTATAAATAAAGCAAGTGCCCGTGTCACAAGCAGCCACTACCGTCAGTTGTGTTATCAGCTGTGTATAACATCAGTTCCTGCCACCTCAATCGGGATGGGTTGTATAGAGTTATTATTAATTATTTGGAATATTCGGAGGCTATTATTGATACTATGTTTATTTAAATTGTCCCTTATTTTAGATTCTTTCATTATCCTTGTTTACACGTGTGCGTTAAATAATTTCAATTACTGCGTTTCATAATGAGCATATATTTTGGCTCAGTACAACTATCTGACCGTAAAATAGAAATTAATCTTATTCGGAAATTTGGACTTATCAATGGGTACAGTATCGAAACAGTCAATAATTTAATAAAAAATCAAAATCGTAATGACATTAATAAGACCATATATGCAGCGCATAACTCCGAAAATAAAATGGTTTAAGTCCCTAACATTATTAGGAGATGTCAGCCTCAAAATTACAAAGATCCATAATAAACACAATATAAATGTTGCGTTCAAACCATGCATTAAATTTTGCAACACTATATTTAATGCTAAAACCCAAAATAATAATTTCAACGAATCAGGAATTTACAAATTAACTTGTGAAGATTGTAAAGGGGTTGAAAGAACATATGAGATCATTTAGATTAAACCAAGATATTTCAACATTTGCTAACCAACTCATTGAAAATCGGCATTCTATTGGGACGGATGTACTGTAGATAATTCATTTCGCCGAGAAAGGTGTTCAATAAGGCATAAAATTCAGAAAATTCAAAAGACCAAGTGTAATCCCGAACGACCGGTCATTAACAATCAGATAGACCTTGTTTACTCCCCACTTCTCAAAGCTGTATTATACTGCCGTCTAAGCATAATAGTGGTAACTTGTTTTATGGCCATTTTGAGATTTTCACTGTTTCTAATTTTCAAAATTTTCAGTCTGTAAAAATTAGATTTCAAATCAATAAATTTTCAAATCTGAATTGAATCATAAAGGTAAAAGGTTATATTACTTGTTAATGTTATAAAATTATTAATACTTAGATAATTAAATAGTAAAAGAGATTTTTTTACACTGCCCACTTTTAGATGACTAAAATCATTTTATTTTATTACTTAACTGGGAAAAACATATCAAAAAGATTATTACAAATAAGAAATATACTTCATCCAAGTATCATAAACGTATAATTCAAGATAAATTAACTTGTAAGTACGTAAAATAAAATGTTCAGTTATAAGTAAAATACACACTTAATTAAAAATATACATTGCAATTTTCTTCGTCGAGGCGTTGTTATCATTAACTGTTCCAGAAATTGGTCTTGCCAAAATTTGAGTTTATTTTGTGGAAATAGTTATTTTTGTATCTAGAACGCGAAATGCCACTTTTGCGTTCAAGAATGGAAGTTATTTTGCCGAGGTTTACCTCGGAAAAATATCCATTCGAGAACGCAAAAGCATTTCGCGTTCGAGATACAAACAAATTATTTTCGAAAACTGCAGAAAACTTCAATACAACAAGACAATTTTGTTATGCACAATAATTCGTTTATATTTGAAATTGTTTGAATCGTAAATACTGAGTATGGCCGCGGAAACATATATAGAAGATTCTATACAAAATAATATTTCAATTGCAAATAAATTGTTACCGTCTTCAGCAGACCCTACGGAAGTAGTCAATAATACAACGTGTGCAGTAAACTTGTACAATTACAGCATTGAACATCCAGAACTGAACGCTACGATAACGGACAGCATTGGATCTGACATAAATTTGACTCACTGCAATATCGGCACTTTTAATTTACATGTAGTAGGTACAAAATAGTTTTCGTATGTTATGTATTTAATTAATAAAATTATAAATGTAAGTTGGATAATTGGCAATTTATTTTGACATTTGTTTTATGTTCTGGAACGAAAACGACTTTGGCGTTCTAGAACAGAACAGTACTTCGCAGCTAGGTAACAAAAAATACTCACTTTGTCAACTGAAAATTCAACGTAAATGTCAACTTTTGATGACAGTTTTCGAAAAAAACAATTCTTGTTGAATACCAATAGTTTGTTTTAATTCTGGTTCCTTCATCCATTCTTTAATGATTTCATTCTTCAAAAATTGAACTATCGTATATTTAGCATCTTCAAAAGTATATTCTTATATACATTAATGACCAGCTTCCATATTCGCCACTTACCTTACAAAAATATTTTACGCATGGACGTTGATAATTACATTTAGTATTGTTATATATATATATATATATATATATATATATATATATATATATATATATATATATATATATATTGTAATACGTATATGGTACTGAAATGTTGCCACTCAAAGAAATCTCCAAGTTTCATTTCCAAAGTATTTATCTTTTGACGCATTTCTGAGAATGAGAATTTTGTGACCCACTCTTTGCGTCACTGTTTTCTTTTCTTTGAGTTCCTTTTCACATCTCTTGCAATATCAAATTAAATCATGTAAAAGATTTTCTTATTTGTGCTATGCAATTCATCTTTTAACTTAGAAATTTAACGTCATTCACGATAAAACGAAAATTATTTATAAATGTTCTATTGATAATTACAGACAAAATACTAAACAAATCATAAGCCAAATAACATCGTATTACGTACCTTATCCTTAATTATCATAAAAGTTATTTTAAAAATTAGCAATAAAAGATTTCACTAGATTGAATACTTTCATTATAACGGAATTTCCAATTGTCTTCCATTATTATTAACAAGGATAATTGACAATACTGAGTTACTAAGGTAAAATAAGCGTATCTCGTAAATACTAAGATATTTTAGCGTAACTTTCTGAGTTACCATTAAAATATCTTAGTAATTGAGGCATTAATTTTAAAAAGTGCACATGTCCAAAAATCAGTTTTATGGGAAATTTTAAAAAGGTTAGAGTGGAACTTATACTCAAAGTACTGGGAAAATAAATCAGACTGTTATATTTATTTCAACTTATTTAAAAATAAAAATATTCTAAATAAGAACTGTGAAACAAGAAAAAAAAGGGAGGGGGGGGGGAGGTTGGAATGTAACAGGCGTATAACAGGCAAATGAAAAAAAACATTTGCCCGTTACACGCGACCTGTATTCTTTTTCGTGAAAACGGGTTCGTTAATGCATATACATCGGTCTTGGAAGCCGTTTACTATTAATAACTACATTTGTGCATTTTTGGACTTGTGTTGTTTTTAAAATAAACGCCTCATTTTTTGTAACATTCCCGAAGGATACAAGTCATATCGACCACGTCTTGTTGAGAAAAATTGATAGATACGACTAAATTTTGTAGTAATACACATCTTTAAAGAAGCTACAACTTTTATAAACTATTTTTATTGTGAAAAAATACACTTAATTGTTTTATTATATTATAAAATTGTTCACCAATTTACATTACAACATCTAAAACTAATAACTAATTTTCGTCAAAAAAGTGAATTGCCACCTCTGTGTTTAGTTCGGCAGTATAAATATGTATAAATTGGTGTTTTATTTGTATTTTATTTTATTCTAAGTTTGATAATGATCAGAACGTGATCGAAACTGTAGTCCCAAATTTTAATAAACAGTGTGATATAAACCAAGAAAGGTGTTTGTTTTATTTAATTTCGTCATTGACCTCATCATGTATCATGAAGTAAATCCCTCCAACATTGACCAATTTAATGATTTTAAAGTTACAGTCAATACATGCCCATGATTTGCTCCCCCCCACCAACCCCCGCCTACATTCATAGTTTGACAGATATCAGATAAACAGATAGGCGCACTAAGTCATCTCCAGGTAAGTAAGGTAACATTCGGCCATCACTGCATTTTTCTGAGGCCCGCTCCCATTTTACATTAGTTGTAACTTAATCAGGTGTCATGATTTAATCTTCCCGGTTATATTATGCCGATCATATACTCCACCCCTCTTCCTATATTTAGTCAGATATCAGATAAATAGGTAGTCAGGATCAGATAGATATTCTAAGTCAGATATCAGATAAACAGATAAACAGATTCCATCTCCAGGAAAGTACAGTTAACCTTCGGCCACTGCAGTTTTCTGAACCCCGCGGCCCTTTACATCCGCTTTACGTTGTAACTTAATCAGGGCTCACGATTTAATCTTCCCAGTTGCTCCTGTACAAAGGCCTCCATAGAAAACCCGGCCAACTTTTAAGTTGATTAATACTTTATCTCCACCGATCCTCGTCCGAATTCAAAATCACTCCCCGCCCCCCATTTATAATCAATTACCGGGATCCCCCCTAAGAAGCGCGATAAGAAATCGCGGCGGGGGCGGCTCCGGAGCGGGGAGGCGCCGGATCCTATCGCCCCGAATTTGAATCAATTACCAATTAAAACTTCCGTCCCCGGAGCGACACGCCGCCCTGATCCCTTTATCTGCGGCATTCCGGGCCGGGGCGCTTCCGGTGTCCCGCCGCCCCCGCGGCCCGACGACGTTAATTGCCGGTCGACCGGAGTTGTAACGCGAATGTAATGAACTCCCGGAATCGATGTACGCGATGTGTGCATGCGGGGGCGGTCGTGTGTGCGGGCATTAAAATGTCGTTAGTGGTTTTTGTGGCGGTAATGGAAATTGCCGCCGCCCAGGTGGGCAGACAATAATAGGATACGGCGTCTTTTTCATTGTTAAGGGCCTATTACTGCCTGATATCAGGTGCACAGGTGTATTAATAGGTAATGGGTGTTTTTCGTGGGGGTGCAGTACGACGTTCTGGATAATAACAGGTGATTAACTGCTGGAATTATTACTATTATGTAAAAGGCTATTTGACTTTACTGCAGCCACGCATATAACGTAAGCACGTTATTATTATTATTATTATTATTTGTTGATTTAACAGCGGCCCATTTCCGCTGCTATGGCGAATTAGACTTACCAAGAAACAATATACACAAACGACGTAAAGATTAAGCTATATTGACTCTAAAGTGACTCTAAAGTAATAAAGCACCAGTGTTCTACTCGACAGTCGAGCCATTAACTAAAAAACTGGAAATGCATACGTATCAGAGCCGGGCCTAGAGGTATTTTCCTCTAGCTTTTCTGCAATAGTTATGTTTGATTCTAGATTGTGAAATTTTTATTTTTCTACTAGAGTTTGGAAAACTTTAACATTTGAATACTAATTTGGGTTAGGAAAAGTGGAATATTTCCTATCAAGTGCGGAAATAATATTTCAACATTAAAACTATATGTCAATTTATTGAATTTGTACATGTTGTTTTTTATCATTATTATAAATCTTAACAGAAACATGTTCACAATTCGTTAATGATATTCCAGAACAGGTCTTTGTGGAAGTACAAATATTGTTCTTTTTTACGTTAACCTCTTTTTTATTGCCCAATATTTTCGTTGCTACTTGAAGTTTATATCGAAATGAGTTCTAAATATATAAAAATTGGATTTCCTACGTGTTGCACACATGATTTTTATCCAACGGGAGGGTATTGGGAGGTTATCGCGAGGGTGTGGGAGGGTACGCACGTCATACCAACATTATAAAAACCATCAATTGGTGAAATTAATAAAAAAAAACATTAATTTTTCTATTTCTAATTATGTAAAAAACTGGATTTTTTAGAATAATGTCTCATTGACTTTCGTTTAATAAAAGCTATTAAGCTTACAAGCTTCTTTACATCGATATTTTTCTTCACGGATATTGTTGTCCTCAGGATCGAGCAAATGCTCGACAATGTAGAACTCTTATAGGCTTTGGATTTTTGCTGAAAATATGCTAGCAACACTTCCTCATTGATCTCTTTCACTTGTTTTTCTTTACTCCAATCATCAAATTGTCGATAAGCATTTTCATACTTTTCTTTTGATTTCACTGGTAATAGAAACTCAACAGTTAACGCAGCTAATTCTTCAATATCAGACGCTTCACTTGTATCAGACATTTTAATAACATTTCCGTAAATTTACTCGAACGAACAACTTAAGAGGCCTCTTTACCCAAAACGCGGTATAGGGAATTCCATGTAAACGACAGCCAAGATAATTCATGAACGGGTCAACATAATTACAATCGGAAAACTGATTTAGAAAGTTTAGACATTTATCTACAATTGTGCTGAGTAGTTTTTAAGAAATAATAAAATGGTGATTAAAAGAATGGCATGTTTAGCCGATTTGTGAAATTTCCTTCAGAATTGATTTAATTAAGACAGGGTACATATCATGGAAATTACCTCAGGGTATTTGGAGCTAATGTTGTTGCGAACCACCTTTGCTTTATTTTTTGTTCCAGTATCATGAATTATAATGGAGTATTCTTCTCTGCACATAAATGCGATTAGGTGATCAGAAATAAGTCACTTTTGATTTATTTCTTAAAACTTCTTTGTCTAATTGTAGATAAATGTCTAAACTTTCTATATCAGTTATCCGATTGTAATTATGTTAACCCGTTCATGAATTATTTGGCTATCGCTTCACAAACTTTGTTTTTTTACAAACAAAATTGTTTCTCCATAGTAATGAAAGCAGAACAATCTTGACTCCGCTATTTAATTTAGAAATATTTTTAAAATTTTAAAATTATCCAAATTTAATTTATTTTCCAAACTGTAGTAGAAAAAATTATGTGTGCAACACTTAGGAAATCCATTTTTTTTTCATACATGGCATGTTTATAATCTCGGCTATTGCCTCGATCTGCCTTAACGTTTTTAATCTTTTTTATTCGTTTTTTATTATTCGCTTTTTTTTATCTCGGCAGTCGCCTCGATCAAAAATCCTATGCCTAGTACGGATAAAAATACATTTCCTAACTTATTGCACAAATAGCTATATAGCTAATAGAATGAAGTTTGTGTTGTGAGCATCGCATCGTGGATCAGTTCCCATGAAAGAAATTGAAAATTTGACAGTAATCATCGAATTTTGTATAAGAATCATAGAAATTTAGTCAAAAATTGTAAATTTTACAGAATTAATGGAAATTTTAACGGCAATCATTGAAACTTTCACATAATACTAAAATTTTGACACAATAACTGAAAATTTTATAGGTGTCTTCGGAATCCCTCGGTAAGCATTGTCATATTAACGGAATAATTGAAATATTGACAGAATAATTAACAATTTTAATCACTTACATTGCAACAGAAATATTTATTAAGGATGAAGTAATTGAAACTTTTATCCAGTTTAACCAGTAATAATTAAATAGTAATTCATACAAAATGTGAACAATACATTTGACAGTAATCATTGAATTTTGATAATTATTGAAATTTACACAGACTCAGGTCAAAAAATCCAAAGGGGTCAAATCGCAGCTCCGAGGCGGCCAATTGACATCGCCAAGACGGCTGATAATACGATTTGGGAATTTGGTGCGAAAATGATCCATTGTGGCATGGGCTGTGTGGCATGGCGCGCCATCCTGCATGAACCAGGGGTCGTGCAGAACCATGTCTTCAATTCCAGTAAAAAAAAGTCGGATAAGATGGCTCTGTAACGCTCACCGTTGACCGAAACGTTATTCCCAGCCTCATTTTAGAAGAAAAATGGTCCAATGATGCTTTGTGGATGCATTGGCTTCTCGACAATAACGTGCGGGTTTTCCGAGCAGCAGATGCGGCAATTTTGTTAGTTAACGTAGCCGCAAAAATGAAAATGCGTCTCGTCAGAAAAGATGTTTTTTCGCTCAAAATCGTTGTCCAATTCAAGCTGCTCTAAGGCCCAAACTGCGAAGCGATAACGAAGCGGATGGTCGTGCGCCTTCAATTGCTGAGTCAATTGGACCTTGTAAGCGAATAATCCGAGATCTTTGTGCAGAATTCTCCTCACGCTAGTGCTTGAAATGTATGACTGTTGAGATCGACGGCGAGTTGATGTTCGTGGATTGAGTCTCACACTTTCGGCTACAGCAGCCACATTCTCTTCTGTGCGCACCGTACGAGAACGAGGACTATGAGTGTTGTCCACTAGCATGCCAGTTTCACGAACTTTTTGCACAAACTTGCGTACAGCAGGCGCGATGGGTGATTTATTTCAGCCAAAACTTATTTTCAACAAACGCACTGTTTGGGCTACACAGCACTTACTTTGAAAATAAATTTGCAATATTTCCCAACGTGTTTAATCGTAAAGCGACTCATTTCGTACCGCGGAGGTATGATACTGACTTTCTGTTAAGATTTCGAGCGGGAAAAAGCTGCCTGTGTCAAAATAACCTATGATTTAAAAAGAAACCACTAAATGGCCCACCCTTTATAAATAAATCAATGTTTTAATAACTGAAATAGTAGTTTCAGACTAAGTAGGATTTTTAATTCCTATAACATTGCTACTTAAAAGAAAGAATTAAAAAAAAATCCCTCTTGTAAACTCAACGCGGGGACATACTGTATATAACTAGTCATTTGTGGATAAAACCTTAAACTTAAAATTAGATATGTTATAATTGAACTTGAACCAATGAGAAGGCGCAGATTTTAGAGAATCTGCTTTAGAGGATTGCAGTAGATTTTCAAAGCAATGGCTTTGCTAATGTTCCGATGGAGAGGGAGAATCTATTGCAAATGGCACATTTTTCAAAAATATCCGTGTCCAAATTTAGTTCTCCATATATCCTTTTTGGTAAAAGAGGTAAAACGGATTCAGCCATCTAACTACAAAATCACAATTATCACAATGTATTCATAAGTTTAAACGAACATTCCAGAAAAAAACTGAGGATGAGGTCTATTTAAGTTTTTACATTTTCGGATTAAAAAAATGTGTATTGAATAAGTGTAAAAATTTGGCACTAATTAATAGGCTAAAACTCGACTAAAATTGTGTTTTTTTTTTATAAATGGCATTAAATATGGCAATATTTAATCCAATTTCCGGAAATACCAAATAATTCATATGAATTCACATTCAATATGTTTCCATTTCCAGATTCTAAAAAGTATAAACAAATATAGATAATTTTATTAATATTTTCAGTAATAATATAACAAGAGAGTGAGAATAAATTGAAAATAATTTGACAGATTGTCGAAAACTTGTTGCCAGGCAATAGTCACGAGAGCCCGAAGGGCTCGAGTGACTATTGCCAAATGGCAACAAGTTTGAGACATAATCTGTCAAATTATTTTCTAATTTATCGAACTCTCGAGTTATATTTGATTAGATTATTTTTTACTTTCTAGTATTTCTTTATCAATTTCAGTATGTGAAACGCAGCAAAAGCGACTTTTATTCATTTTGTATGACACTTTAATATGATTGATAAATTAATAATTTGACAAATATTTTGATTGACAAGAGTGAACCTAGCTACCGAGATTATTCCCACTATAATAATCTCTAGAGAATATTCCCAGTATAATAATGACGGGATTGGTCCAGAAGTATCAATATGACAAAAATCGAAATATATCATTGGTTTTGAGAAACGTCAAAAAATAATCAGTTAAATACTTTATAAAATATTGATTTTCTCGAGTTTAAACAGAAATTCAGGAAAAAATAAATATTGGTTGTGCTGAAATTTTCCCATTTTCTGCTAGAAAAGGGTGTATTGAATAAGTGTGAAAAAAATAATAATAATTTATAGACAATAGAAATATACAAAAATATAAAATTAAGTTTAAGTAAAATGCAAAATTTTGCACACTAATATGGCAATAACGTGCAAACTGACAAAATTTCAATGGTTACTGAAGAACTTTCAAAGATTGATGTAAGACTTTTAGTAATTGCCGTCAAAATTTCAATTCATTCTATTCAATTAAATATTTCTGCTTAAATTTCTATAATTATACTAAAAATTTAATGATTATTGTTAAAAAAAATCCCTCTTGTAAACTCAATCCTGGGACATACTGTATATATTTATGGTTGTTATATTTAGTACTTACTCATAAGTAATATTTACTTTTATTTTATTTTATGATTTATTTCTTTTGCCTGACTAGTTTCGGTTATGATAAACCATCTTCAGAGATATATCTACTAAGAATGCAATACATTAATTGGGTTAAATATAAAATTAGAGTCTAATTAGCTTAAATATAAAATTAGAGTCAAGTTTGTTACAAAAATGTTTAAATATAAATTATAGTTAACTCTAATTTTATATTTAATCTAATTAATTTATTGTATTCTTCGTAGATATTCCTGTGAAGATGGTTTGTCATAACCGAAACTAGTCAGGTGAAAGAAATATATCAAAAAATAAAATAAAAATAAATATTACTTACCAGTAACTACTATATATAACTTCCTTAAATAATAATAATAGTTCCGGTTCTATAGAGACTGATTTCTCCTTCCGGTTCCATGTCGCCATCCCCGCCGATTTTGCCAGTCTCCTTCCTGGAGATTCCTTTCCGACATCGCTCTCCTGATGCCATCGTTCCAGGTCGCTGCTGGTCTCCCTCTACGTCTTCTTTCCGGTGGTACCCAATCATATAGTTGTCTGGGCAGCCGTTCCTTTGACATCCGTTTTACGTGGCCATACCATATTAGTTGCCTCGTTTGAATGTCCTCTATTATGGTTTTTTCTGATTGCATTCTTCTTCTAATTTCTGTATTTCTTATTTTATCAAGGCGTGATATACCCGCCGATCTTCTTAGGAAATCCATTTCTACCACCAGTAGTTTGTTCTCCATGGCTTTAGTGATAGGCCACACCTCACAGGAGTAACAGAGGGTGCTCTTTAGTATACTGTTGTACATGAGCATCTTAGTACTGCGCTGGATTTCTGGCTGCCAAAGGGTTGAATTTAGCGCTCCAATGATCTTTTTTCCTTTATTTATGCGCTCTCTGATTGTGCCCTCTACCCGTCCGTTATCATCGATTTCCGTGCCTAGGTAGGTATACTTTTGGCATGTTTTTATTTTCTCCCCACTTTCGAGCTCTAGTTCTTCAGCTATACCACCTATGCACATATATTGGCTCTTTTTCAGGTTTATTTCCAGGCCCCATTTGGAGTATTCCTCGTGTAGTTTCCTGGTCATATACTGCATGTCCTCCTGGTCTTGTGATATAACAACTTGATCGTCGGCATAGTGCAAGGTGTATAGAGTGCTGTCTCCAATTGGCATACCCATTCCGTGGCACTTCCGTCTCCATTGTCTAAGTGCGGCGTCAAGAAAGATGTTAAACAATGTGGGGGATACGCAGCATCCTTGTCGTAGGCCTTTAGATACTTGGAAACTATCTTACAAATAGTTTCCAAGTTTTATCTGTGAGGTTTGATTTTTATACAACTCTTTCAGGGCTCCGATGAGATTTACGTTGATGCTGCTATTGTCTAGTACCTCCCATAGTTTGTTCACTGGTACATTGTCATATGCTTTGCTGAGATCGACGAAGAGTAGGTGTACTTCTCTATTTCTCGCTACGCGCTTTTCTATTAGTTGGCTTAAGCAGAAGATATTATCTATCGTCGATCTACCAGCTCTGAAACCACTCTGCTCTTCTGACTGGTACGGGCAGTATTCTTCACATATTAGTTCTTTAAGAACTCTGCCGTATAGGCGACTAAATGTACTCGTGACTGATATCCCGCGATAATTGTCGCAGTTTTCTTTGCTGCCTTTTTTGTGGATTGGTGTTATCCACGCTGTTTTCCAGTCATCCGGAATTTGGTCACCGTTGAGACACTTTTGAAACATTTCTGTTATTAGTGTATGTAACTTCTTAGTACCGTATTTTATTAATTCAGCTGCTATACCCTCTGGTCCAGTAGATCTTCTGTTTTTTAGTAGTTTGACAGCGGTCTCAACTGTCTTTACTTCTAACTCTATTCTATCCCCTATCAGGCCGTATCCTACATCCAGTTGTTGATCTATGTAGGATGGTCTTTTTTCGGTGAGTAGGGATTTATAATGGTTTGTCCATTTGTCAGGTTCAATGATGTTAAGCCTGACTTTATCATTTTGGTCTGATTTCATATTCCTGATGAACCGCCAGGCTTCTTGTGATTTTTTCCCTCCTAAGTAAGAGTCTAATTCCTGACATTTTGCTTTCCAGCTGTTGTTCTTTTCTGTGATTATGGTTTGTTTGAATTTTGCCAAAGCATGTCTGTATGCAATTTTGTCCTGCTCTGATTTGGATTGGAGCCATTTATGGTATAATTTTTGCTTAAGTTCTTTCGCATTCTGAAGTTCCTTATTCCACCAACTTGTTTCTTTCTTCAGTTTAGGCGACTTTCCTCCTAGAGCTTCCCTAGCAGCAGATAACACACTTCTTATTATGTGGTTATATATGTCTATAGATGATTGTGATTTAACATCCTCTAGTAATAGTGCATCTAGTCGTCTCTGATATAGATCAACGGTGCTTGGATGATAGAAACTGTCGATATCATACTCCAGTGGCGTGATTTTCTTTAGGGTGACCGTCTCATCCGTGATATTTTGGGGTCGGTCTGCAATAAATGGCAGAGCTATCTTTGCAATTATTAGGTAGTGATCACTTCCACATTCTACTCCTCTATATCCTCTCACATCTAATACCTTTAATTTAGTTTTCTGCTTTATTATACAATAGTCAATTATTGATTTGAGTTGTCTTGTTTCTTGGTGCCAGGTAAACTTGTGGATGTCTTTATGTTTAAAGAACCCATTCATAATTCTTAAATCTGTTTGGGAGCAGAGATCTATTAGTCGTTGCCCGTTATTATTTAGGGTATCCTCTCCAAATTGTCCCACAATTGCGTTATTTGTGGCTCTTCCTGTTCGTGCATTTAGGTCTCCCAACATAATAATTTCTCTATTTTTTCCGATGTCATTCAAGATGCTGCTAAGGGATTCGAAATACTCGTCCTTTTCCATGATGTTTGCGTCTTCATTTGGGCCATATGTTCCTACTATAGTCAGGCGATGCATTTGGTAGTTAATATTTAGTGTAACTATACGCTCGCTAATCGTTTGCCAGTTAGATATAAGCCTTTTGAGAGTTTTCTTCACAAGTATTGAGACGCCTCTCTTTGCATGTTCATCTTTAGGAACTCCACTATGTATGTGGATATATTTACCTAGGAAATCGCTTCCTTGTCCTTTTCTCTTAGTTTCTGTTAGCACTGCTATATCAACTTTCATTCGTTCTAGTTCTTTCGCAACGTCTTCTGCTTTACCTCTAATTCCTTGCACGTTCCAGGTTCCTATATTCAATGTCCGTTTTCCTTGCTGTTTTCGTCGTCTATTTCCGTCCTTATCGTTCCGAGGCTTGGTAACTTGCTTTTTAGCATTTGGGTTTGTTTTATGAATGCTAGGTCGCTAGCCTTGCGCTTCAACCCCCATCTTGGAGGACCTTGAATTTAATTTTAGGGTATATTTCCCTTAGACTGACCGTCTTTCTAGACTGAGGGGCTCAGTCTGCTCCTGTGGCTCCTCCGCTCGTTGGACCATTGTGACTGCTTCTGTCTTCTTCTGCTCCTAAGACCGTTGGCCGGTTTTCATCTGTAACCCTAGACAGGGGCCCTTACAGGGTGCTATCAACCGGAGCCAGTTGACCCCAGGTTTTTTAACGAGGTTGTTACTCCTCCCCCTCCTCCTTTTTCATCCGGGCTTGGGACCGGCAATTGGCGGAGTTCCTTAAACATCTAATTTTATTCATAATATGAGGATTGTTAAAATTAATAGAATTTAAAACTTCGTTTTCTTGTTCTGTTGAATTTACTTCAAATTTCAAGAGTGATTTGGCTTGTTCATTTTTATTTTATTTTGCTATTTCTTACTCTCCAGTTTTCGCCAATTTTGCGCCCCTTTCCATTGTTCGCCTGAGGCAAGTGCCTCGTTTGCCTTGCCCTTGTCCCGGCTCTGGGTGAGGCCTGCAAATACAAAATGCTGTGTACGCATTGATTGCGTAGATAGGTCCTGGAAGGAAAACCGCCACGATTTGCTCACCAGAGCAATTCCTCCGCTAAATAAGATCCTCTCCAGGCATCTCTATGTTGTGCATGACCGAAGAGGATCTCGTCCGTTCAGGGTGGGCCATTAATCTTCAACGGTCCGCAGGATTCGCACATCCGGCTAGACGCAAACATTGTACTAAACAAATAGCCTCGGCATTTGCCCAACTGTATTTAAATTAACGTTAGTACACAGGGTGCCTCGCGGAAACCGCCCGTTAGAAGTTTAAGGGAGTTGTTAATGAATTTGTTGATGAACTCTTATGGATTTCTTCTTGCATGTACTTGCCCAAAATGAACAAAATTTGAAGCAAATATATTCTGTTTTGTTTATCGGTGGTAAAAGTGGATAAGGTTCATTAAAAACTCTACAATTTCAAAAGTTTTGTTCCTGTTTCTATGGACGCGTATGAAAAATAAATTCATACTTGCATGATTTGTGTATGTAGCTATTCATGACTTTAAATGTTGCCTCTCACCATCGGGGTGATAATAATATTTGCTTATGTAGATATGCATCACATAAACGATGATTTTAAGTTCTGATTATTCACTTTTAAGCTGTGTACAACATACAAAGAGTGAACCAATAAACGCATCGAAATTAAAAGTCGAAATTTCGAACACTTACTTATTTCAATAGTTAGAGGCGAGGAGACTCACCTTAATCAAGCTTCCCGATTATGAGAGGCGCGGGAACTCACTAAGAACTCCTTGATGCATCATTTTGTAATAAAAAACATGGATTTACATTGAAAAAACCACATAACTAAATTTCGCCGTTTGTAGAGTCATCTAGAAAGATTATAAATAATTGTTTCGATCAATATCTTCATAATTTTTGTCGTAAAATCTGCAATAAAGAAATGCGGGTCCCCATTTAAGATTATAGAGTCCCCCCCTCAAAAGGGGCGGTGGGGGGTATCAGTAAAAGGGCCCCCTCAATTATATTATCTGGAACATTCTTTAGTGCGATGCTTATTTTTTTGATATATTGATGTCTTCATTTAAATGGACCACCCGGTATATTTTCAAAATAATATATTTATTTCCATCTCTTGATAATCTCCGATTGCGCGTTTCGATACACAGCTTTAGAAACTTCTTCGTGAGATTTATCACCCGAGAGAGCTTAAGTCCTGCTTCCTTATACCTCCGTAAATATCAATTATCGATTATTAAGGCGCGCACTTTTCCGATCGGCATCAATTTCAGTTTGCCAGTTTCCGGGAGACATCTTCCGGAAACTTTCCTCCCGCTTATTATCCGCGTTCAGGTATGCCCCGGCGACCCGGAGTGCCGGCACGATCCGGATGGCGGCGGGCGATCCAGAAAAGCGCAGAAACAGGTCCGGATGTGTCAGGAATTTGGGAATAAAAAAATAACGAGGTGATAATGGAAGGTTGGGGTGGAAATGGGGTGGAGCAACGCTTGTGCGGTGAGTTGACTTAAGGCTCTGACTGATAGCCCACTTTGTGGATGGAAAATGGCAGAATGTGTTAGGAATTTAGTCGTAAAAATTATGAGACCATAATGGGATTTAGGGATAGAAATGTTGGGTGTATTTTTAAAGAGTGAGTTCAGCGAACGCAACTATTGAGAATCAGCACTCAACCTGATTACTTGTGATACCAGTCAACTGTTGCAAGTTCGCTAAACGATCCAGAAGTAAAACTGCTACCTACATGTGTCAGTCCAGTTATTGAGGTAATGTTGTTTGTATTGTGTTTGTACGTAACGCGTATTATTTGAGGTTAGATAACACCGCTGTTTATTGCCAGCGTACAAAAATTGCGCTTAGTAAATTTAACAGCAGCTGACGGTTAGCGCAAAGTCAGCGGGTATCGTTTAGCGAACCTCTGTCAGTCAACTACTCAACAGTTGCGTTCGCTAAACGCGCCCAATGTTTATTGAAAAATACACTGAATAATTATACATCAACCCAATAATTGCCGTAAAATCTGTGTGGTGTACAAAGTTAAGGCTCCGACTAAACAGGTGCTGTAAGTTTTCCAACTCACAGATCCATCTAAACTGCTGCTCGCGAGCCACATGTGGCTCTTTGTGTACGTAAGTGTGGCTTCGAATAACTGCAATTAAATGTGTAATTAAAAGTATGTGGTCGTATGAAAGTTGTAAAAAAAAAGAATATTGTCTGTGATATTTTTGTAAAGACTTTCTTTGCCAAAATTGGATATTTGATAAAAAAATTACATTTTGTCACAATTCGTTTAGTAACACAACAGAAAGTATTAAGAGGACAATCACAATTTCAAAAATAAATTTAAATTCTAACAAAAATCCAAAACAATTATTACAAATTCCAGTTACACTCAAAATTCTAAAAGGACTAATGAAATATGAAAACAATAAAAAAAATCAAAACTAGAACAGTAATCCCCAAATATTTATTTTGTGAATTCATGTATTAATCGTGAAAATCCTATAAGGACAATTCAAATATTAAATATTTTCGAATATGTACAATAATTCTAATAACAATCTACAACAATTTCTTGCAAATTTCAGTAAAAACGAAAAATAAATCCTAAGATCACCATTAAAATATTAGAAAAGTTTTAGAAATACTTAAACATTCTAACCAAAATTTAGAGCAGAGAAGAATAGAGTAGAGAGAATTTATTAAATTCCAGTAAAATTCAAGAAATTAAAACGGATAAATTTAGAAAATACACATAAGACAAAAAGTACTAAATATTTCGAAAATATATATATAACATATCTAACCAGAATTGACAAATATTTTTTTGTAAATTCCACCAATACTCCAATACAGAAATAAACAAAATAACAATTAAAATATTGTAAATTTGTTAGAAATACATAAAAATTCTGTCAAAAATTCACAGCAATATAGGTAATTCTAGTAAAATTCCAGAAATTAACAAGGAAAAATCAAGAAACTACATATAACTTACTTACTGCTTAGAGTGCTTACTAAAAATTTCTAATATAAACTAGATTTTAATTAAAATTAAAAATTAAATCTTTGTAAATTTTTGTAAAGTATTTAGAAATTCTTAAACATTCTAACCAAAATTCAGAGAAAATGTATTAAATTCCAGTAAAATTCAAGAAATTAAAAAGGACAAATCTAGAAAATACACAGAAGTCAGAAAGTACTAAATATTTCTAAGATATATAACAATTCTAACCAGAATTGATTATTGACAAATATTTTCTTGTAAATTCTCCAATACTCCAAAAACTCTTAAAATGATTATTATAATAGAAAATTTTATAAATACAGAAATAAACAAAATAACAATTAAAATATTGGAAATTTGTTAGAAATACATAAAAATTCTGACAAAAATTCACAGCAAATGTAGGAAAGTCTAGTAAAATTAGCAAGGAAAAATCAGGAAACTACAAAGAAGACGATAAAGTACTTACTAAAAATTTCGAACATAAATTAAATTTTAACAAAAATTAAAAATGAAATTCTTGTAAATTCCATTAATACTACAGAAAATCGTAATATGATTATTATAATTTTTGTTATAAACTAAAAAAACTACTAAAAAAAAACAAGATTAAGTGGCTCCACATGTCCTACAAAGGGGCTCTAATTTTGTTTTTTTTGCAAAATCAACTTTCATTTCAGCGATAGTCAACTTTTTTTTCAAATGGTTACATATATTGTCTTATTTGTTTTAAGGTAGAAATTCTTTTTCTGAATCCAAAGATGTATAACAAGTTGGCTTTGATGGAATATTCATTACAGAAAAAAATGTGACGTGAAAAACAAAGTGAACACAATGTGGAAAACAATATATAATATTTTATTAGAATAATGCAAAATATGCATCAGAAAATACAAACGTATCTACAAAAGTTGCTCAAACTGACGGCGACCTTGTTGAATACACAACTGAAATCTTCTCGTTATTGCATAAGTTGCATTTAATATACAATTACGAGATATTTCTCGACAACAGTTTATAATTCTCTGCCTTAGAATTCTTCAGTAGCTGTATGTGGTAAATAAACATGATCTTGAACCTTGAACACAGTCCAAAAGCCAAAAGTCCAGTGGTGTAAGATCGGATGAACGCGCAGGCCACCGAATTGGAAAATACCTTCCAAGCCACTTTAAACCAATTTTTTTGTTTGACCATTTAATATTTAATCTAGCATTATACGGTATTGCCTCATCTTGTTGAAAATAAACTCGATTAAGCTCTGCAAGAGGCAAATCGCCTAAAACTTGTTCAACATCTTCAGTCAACAGTTGATGGTATTTATCTTGATTTTGGTCGCCGTCTATGAAAAATTGCCCAATCAATCGATCACTCAAAATACAGCACCACACATTCACACTAAATCTTCGTTGAAAATTATTTTCTACGCAAACATTGGATTCCTATGCCCAATATTGATGGATGTTTCTGTTATAACTGCCATTATTGGTAATAGTGCATTCATCTGTGCAAACGATTTTTCTATAAAAAAAATTGATCTCTTTGCATCATATTTAAATAAAAATAACAAAATTGCTGTCTTCGACCAGAATCATTTTCCTCCAATCCATGTACTTTTTGAGGTATGCATAGTTTGTATTTGCGTTTCTTAAGAATTGCATTTAGAGTTCGTTTTAAAGTGCCAATGTTATTTGGAATTTCCCGAATAGATGTTCTTGGATTTTCTCTAATCTAATCTAATCTAATCCCACATTTCCGCCAAATATTGGTTCCTCTCTCATCGGTTTCTTGCACCATACTTTCTTAAATTTGTGTTCAAAATTTTTTTTCGCTTGATCGCAATTTTTATTGCATTCGAAATACACTTGTAACATATCAGCCAATCGATTGTTAATATTGTTAGCCATCACTTGAGTTATTGCACAATAATTGGACCGACAAAAAAGAAAATTAGATACACAAGTTGATGACTTTTACTATTTTTGTGTTCACTTTGTTTTCCAAGACACAACAACTTTATGTTAACTCACATTATTTTTCTGTAACGAATATTCTATCGAAGCCAACTTGTTATACATCTTTGGATTCAGAAAAATAATCTCTACCAGAAAAAAAAAAGAAAATATATGTAACCATTTGAAAAATAAAAGTTGACTATCGTTGAAATGAAAGTTGATTTTGCAAAAAAAAAATTAGGACCCCTTTGTAGAACATATGAAACCATTTAATTTTGTTTTTGTTTTATTGAAATCGGCCAATAAATAAAGGAGTTATGGCCAGTGGCGTTTTTTAGGGGACACCCTATATATATATATATATATATATATATATATATATATATATTAGTTATTATTATATAATATTGAATTTTTCTTGAGTACTTACCGATAGGTTTTTTTTTTTTAATTTATTATACATACAACTTTACTTTATATAAGTTTTTTTTTTTTTTTTATCACCTAACCAGTTTCGGCCTATGTAGGCCATCTTCAGAGGTGTCTATTCTATTAAAAATTATATAATACAGAATTATATACAGATTATTATAATATTAAAATACAAAAATACACAAAAATGTAACGAAATTTCACTATTAGCCATTTCCAGTAAATTCCATTAATAGGCTAGAAAAATCTAACCAGACAAAAAAAATATTAGAGAAGTTCAGATATAAACTAAAATTGTAACAAGGTGTTTGCCAAAAGTGCAATTTAAAGTCATAAGATAACAACGTAAAACTTGATAGATGTCAACCAATTTCAACTAATACTAAAAATCGTAAGCATTACATTTCACACACAATTCATCCTCACATGTCTCCAGACAAAAAACGATGTAACAAAAACACCAACAGATTTGAACATATAATGACTATTTGAATGCTGAAGACGGCTCCCAAGCAGAAACTAGTTCATAAAAACAAAGGTTTTCGTTACCCTGCACCTGAGAGTGCATAAATATTCTTTCATTTAATAAATAATAATGTTAACAACAACCCACAGCTAGGTCTTGTATATTCCAGTATATATGAAAAATATCCTAAAATCTTAGTTAAAATGTTCGAACATTTTTAGAAACAAAAATTCTAACAAACATTCACAGCAAATTCTGGTAAATTTACATAAATTAAAAAGAAAAATCTTAAAAATTCAAGTGGATGTTATTGTTAATATTGTTAAATTTAAAGATGTAAACGAAGTAATTTCCACACCGAATCATTTACAAGAATTTATATAAATAAGCAGATAGAGTACTAACTACTTAAAATTTAACATTGTCTAACCAAAATTCACAATTTGTAAATTCCTTTTAAACTACACCTATATTCCAAAAATTCGTAACAGCATTATTATAATATAAAAAAAATTATAAATACTGAAATGCACTTAAAGAAGAAGACTCTGGTACATTCCAGTAACAGAAATTCTAACTAAAATATTAGAAAATTTCGGAAATAAACAGATTTCTAACAAAATTATATTTGTAAATTCTAGTAGGACAAAAGGTCAGTTAATTTATAAGAAAAAAATCAGAAATAACAAAAATTTAAAATAAAAACTGCAAAAAAAACTATTGCAACTATTTCTGTCATTTAATACTATCTGACACATTACAATTATTAAATATTTTTGTCATTATTTTGCATTTCAATAATTACTGTGACATTTTCAATTACTTTTATCTACGACTAATTTATAATGTAAGTATTATACTTGAGGTTTTTGCAGTATAATGCTATATATTATTCCCTTAGGGAATAATGACTAGGGATTAATAGTAATTATTCCCTCTTGCACAAAATTTCTCAAATAGAATAATACCATGGAAACAAAATACACAAACTCAAAAGTGTCACTGTCAAACGAGTGGTCTTTGTGTATTTGTATTGAGATGGATGAAAATGAAGAGTCTGTTACTTGTACACCGCCAGAAATTGTACGACTAGCTGCAGCAACAACATCTACCTTGATACCGGAAACATCGAAATCCATTTACAATCAAACGTAAGCAAACCAACGAATGGCGTCTTCGAAAGAATGCAAACTTATTTTCCGAAAATGTTCTCCAAGCCTATTCAGTCCTAGATAAAGTAGAGTATACTACTCGCAATAATGGCTATTATTACCTTGGAATGTTACTCCCTCGCCGCTTACGCGGCTCAGTTCGTAAATATTCCTCGGGAATAATAGCTATCATTATTGACTCGTGGTATAATCTACTATTAAATAATTCCAGTCAATTGAATTTCGCGGCTTGGTTTGCGTACGCAAAATGGGCACTTCGCGTCCGGTTGCACAAAAATCCGTTTAATCCGCATTAATATTATTTCCGTTTGAAATTAACTCTCATAACTTTAATATACACTTGCTTGACTTGACAATCAAAGACTTATATGGGGTCAAAATTTGTACGTCTGGATGCTCAAGCAAAAGAACTGGAGAAAGAAAAATGCAATTTGATTTCACAGCACAGGCAGACTGTTATGAAAGATTCGCGTAAGGTAGGCATAGGTGTTATCAATATTAGAGTAGCTTTTCAGAATCATATGAGCTATAAAACAAAACAAATAATGTAAATGTCATTAATGGTGAAATTAGAAATAAAATTTTTGATACGACCTATTAGTCTTGACTTAAATTAAAAGTTATTAGTAGTATATTGAACATACAGAAACTTTCCAACGAAATGCAATTTAATTGCTTGAATTGATGAAAACAAATGCGATAAATACGGATCCTTTTTTGTGATTTACACGTATTTGTAATATTTTTCTCCATTGCGTAAAATCATAATTTGGTACCAAATGACTTTAAATTGTCAAATTATATGTACGGCTCTCGATTTTTTTTTTCATCGTTGTAAGGGACAGGTTTGGCTCGGAGGGTTTAAAAGTTTGCCTACCCCTGATCTAGCGTAAAAGCATCTAAATTAGGCCAGAAATAGAAGTAGATAAGTAATAGTTGGGATTTATAATTTTAGATACTTATATAAGGTTTGTAGAGTGAATTTGTGGGTAAACTAATAATAATTTTTCAAAAAAACCCATATAACATGGGTAGCAGCACAATATAAATTCCGTTTCATTTTGTGTTTTCAATTAATCACAGAAAATTAAGTGGGAGGAAAAATTATGGGGAAAACAAAGATTAAATGGGAAATTGCTGCTGGTGTTTTGAGTTGATAGCTTACTGGGGCTGTAAAGTCTGGTGCCGGCTCTGATGTGCGGTTGGAAAACATGTTTTCAGACGAGGGCAAACATGTTTGCTTGCACCCGATGCCGTCTGAGCACGGGGGGCGGCTGGAGGCGGCTGCGGCCTCCTCTCCCGCTGATTACGACATAAATTCGGGCGGCGACTTGATAGAGCGCCCCGCCGCCTAATGCATTAGCCAAGTTGAGATACATTAGCGTGTAGCGTCCCTTATGTAGGCTAATGTAACTAATTGCCGCCTCCGTGCCCGGCGCCTCCGCCGCTACGCTTGGGGGCCGCCAGCATCGATTGCCGCCCGCCTTTAATCGAGTCAATCACCACCGGGGGCGAGCGACTGCAGGTCTCGTGCGCAATTAGTGCAACTTTCGCACGTGAACAAGGCGAAACGGCGGCGTGAGCCTTTAAGCCGTTTTAAATTGGCCGTCGCTAATGTGATAAGAGGATGAGGGCCGTTTTAACATGCATGGATAGGGTTAAGTGTAAACAATAACATTATGTGGCATGAGACGTTTGCTTAATGCTGATGTTACACTTTTAATGCGCAACTACACTTTAATAGCTGCTCATTTTATGTTTACATTCACAAAGTTTAATCATTAAGTGAATTTATAATTTGTACAAAGACAAAAACAGACAATTCTCATTTAATTTTTGATCTACCAAAATGATCACCTAAATAACCTAAAAAAACTACCTCATGATTTTTAATGACGGCAGAATAATTTGATGATTGCAATACAGATATCAGTAATATTTAATAATAAAGTTCATTAGTTACCCAAAAATCGCCTAATCGAAAACATTAGTAATACAAAATGACAAATGTCAAACAAAGTCATTAGATATGGCATTAATGACAAAGGACTGTGTACACTTCTAAGTTTTGTATTTGAATCAATCGCTAACACCACAGAAATACAAATATTTGTATACTCTTATCATATAATATTTGAAAAAACAAATATGAAATGTAATAAAATAATTTTGTGTGTATTTTACATGTTGCATAGCAAAACTGAAAATGGTAAATATAATTGAAGGGCTGATTTCAATAATATGGTAAACCACATTATAATTTTGAATTCTTAGTAAGAATATTGCTAGTACAGTTAAATCTAACAAAACTCTTTCTCATTTTTAAAGATTCCTCCATTCGTTTACAAATCGCCAACTTGCACTAGGCTAAGTACGATTTATGTACTATCGACAACAAAAACATAACTGGTATAACTCTTAATATAGATTTTAGCATTATTTTGTTGGCTTAAAGAAGGGTTTAAGCAATTTGACAGATAAATGTAACATCTTTCAAATTAATTAATATGGTAAACGTAATAACTATTGGGTGTTTCTAAATTATGTGGACATGGCTTAACCACAGATTACTGAGATCAAAAGAAGGCGATTTAACAAAACTTATCTATATACAAATGCGTTTGGTATAGCCAGTATTCAGGTTCAAAGTGAATTAAAAAAAACAAAATTTGCTTATAAAAAGAGAACGTTTACATTGATTTGGATGTTGTTTGGTATGATACTTTATACGGGTATAACTCATATTTTGACATAATATTGTTATTATCAGTAGACCGGTTGTGTATAAAACAAGTGAGGCCCAACATAAATACATTCATATTTTTTAATGACAAAAGCAAATAAATTTAGAAAAAATCAAATCGGAGTAATTCATTATTAAGTTTTTTTTGTATCTTTATAGTTTTTGATATCTGTTACAGTTTCGACACAAAAAAATAAAATACGTTTGGAATCAAATCATCAGTGAACAGAATTTTCTGTTTCAAAAGTATATGTTCAGCTCTTTTTTCCTGAATAAATCGGAAAAACGCAAAACGTAGGTCATAATCAGCTGGTAAAAGCTCTTGCACTATTTGGATATCGTATGGATGAAGCAATTGCTTTAATTTCCAAAATTTCTTCCTCGTCATTAGGGCTCCTAAAATCCTAAAACCAGCGACATAGCTGTTTTATCGGCGTAAGTGTACTTTATATTCATTATTGTGAATAAACCATCATCAACCCGGTAACTAGATTACATTTATTTCCAAATGAGTGTAGGGCAGTCACTCATATTTTATTGTTTTGTGCCAAAACTGCAATTGATATCAAAAACTATGAAGATACAAAAAAACTTGATAACGAATGCCTGCGTCCGATTTGATTTTTTTTAAGTTATTTGCTTTGTAATTAAAAAATATGAATATATTAATGTTGGGCCACCCTTGTTTTGTACACAACCGGTCTATTGATAATAACAATAGTATGTCAAAATATGAGTTATACCCGTATAGAGTGTCATACCAAACAACATTGAAATCAATGTAAACGTTGTCTTGTTATTAACAAATTTTGTTTTTTTTAAAATTAACTTTGAAGCTGAATACTGGCTAAACCAAACGCATTTGTATATAAATAAGTGTTGTTAATTCGTCTTTTTTTGATCCCAGTAATCTGTGGTTAAGCGATATCCACGAAATTTAGTGTAATAAAATGTTTGTGCAAATATTACCTCATCTTCAGATGCTGCAGCAATGTAATTAATAATAGAAAAATTACATACAATGGTTATAGTACTTATTACATTATAATAAATTAAATCAATAATATCAAGTCATTAGTATACTAACATGGCAAATGTTTCTCTGGGGCTCTGTAATTAGAATTGCTGTAACATTGGATATTACCTTTTGGAAGTTTTAACCTGGAAAACGGAATTGAACCTTATGCTTGGGATATGATGAACGAAGCTCAAAGATGGACTTTATTGTATGTAAAACATGGGTCGTTTATGCCATCCCATTCAAGGGATGGCGGTTCGTACGAGCGTGAATCATAAAGTGGATGCTTTAAGGGCGATGTCCGTATCTACATCTTACAAAAAGGGATTTGAATATTTTCTGCCATTTAATATAAAGTGCTGCATTACAGCATCGGTTCGTTTATAATAATGCGAGACTTTTTTTCCTTATTACATTTGTACGATATTGGTTATTATGTGTTATTCAACAGTGCGCAACTTCTTTTGTGATTTTCTGTAGGCGACTATAGGGTACAGGTGACTCATTTATTTGTCGATTGTGGATACTACTATCGTATTTCAGTTGCGCCTTTTTGATAGTTTATAAATTATTATGCAAATAAATATATAATGATTTACTACTTTTGCACTTCTTAAACTTTAAACAATATTGATGTAGGATTCAGAGATTTTTTTCATCGTTTAAATATAAATTTGCATTTTTTTCTGATTCATATCTTGAGCATTTACCACTAAATAAAGTTTTTTTTTTAATTTCTTTTGTTCTATTACTTTATTTTAAATAATTGTTTAATACAACAAACAAAAAATTTCATTACAAAAATATACTTTTAATTAGTCTAATATACAGGGTATGCCAGTTATCGTGCTCAATATGAGGATCTCATAAACGGTAAAAGATAGGCTTGATTAAATTAGACAAAAGAATCTTTAGGTCAAGGCCTACTTAGCAGAGAATGCCATTGCCGAAAAACGAATCACTACATTAAAATTATAAATGCAGTTGTTTTTGTTTCTTGTTAATGGTAGCCAAAATATTCAATTTTTGAAACATTTTGATTGAATTTATATTGAAATAATATTTTGACATTATTGAGGCACTTTTTTTGAGTAGGTAGAATTCAAATATGTTATTGAAACTGACTGTGATAAAACTTATATTTTTTGTTACTTACAATTTTTAATTTAAATTGAAGATTATATAATTATACAGGGTGTCCAAGATAAGAATCAACAGCATGGGGATCTCGGAAACCGTATAAGTTACAAAGGCGGTTAAATTATAAAAATAGTTGCGCAATTCCCGTTTAATAGATCCTAATGATGGGCATCGTAAAAGTGACCACCCTGTATATAATTTTTCTACTCATATATGTGAAAGTAGAAATTTTTCCACGACTTACTATACATGAAAATGATACGTTTTTACTCTAGATATGAAAATATTTTCACCTCTAGAGATGTAAATAAACATGTAAAATTAAATGGAAGCATGCATTCATTTCTATAGAAACGACTTGCAAACATTAATTTCAGTAATTTGCATTGTGACAGTACAGTGCATTTTAAATAAAAATCAACTTGAAAAAAGTTCTCTAATATCTAATATTTTATAAACTGCAATATCGTAGAAAAATAGCATTTCCTACTGCAGATGAAATTCGTTTTTTTTCCTTCGTGGACTTGCCCCACTCACCGCTCGCGCGGCCCGTAAACAACTGTCCACTTACGAAGAAACAACGTCGTTTTCATGTGCTTTTATTTCTTGTTGCAAAATATACTATTTCTAGGAATTTTGATTTCCTAATTTAGAAAATACGTTCAATTTATATTTCACTTTTTCAAACTCTTATTTTTATTACTTCGTATATTTTACTTGCAAATATTTTAGAACTGAATAAAATTGATTTATACTTAATTTAATTGACATTTACGAAAATATGTTAAATCTCATAAAAATGGTATCGACATTCAAGATTTTTTGTTAATTATTCATGATTTAAATTGTAACAAAATGTTAACACAATTTACCAATTAACAAATATGTTGTTGTTTTTGTTTAATTTTAAATTTACAAAAAATCGTTTGTTAAAAACATTTATACAAGGTTTTATGGTTTGCACACAACAGGTGTGCAAAAATAAAGTGACGTATGCAGAATCACATTCTAAGTCAAAATGAGACAATAACTTTTTTACAAATTTGTTCTCGTTTCCGAGTTAACTGACATTAGGTGAAGAGAATAATTAATTTATTAAGAATAACATAGGTTTTTTAATGAAAACCAAGTAAGTACGTATTATGTGTCATTAAGCGGCCTCTTTACCCAAACGCGGTATAGGTAATTGCATGTAAACGACAGCCAAGATCATTCATGAACGGGTAAACATAATTACAATCGGAGACCTGATTTAGAAAGTTTAGACATTTATCTACAATTGTGCTGAATAATTTTTAAGAAATAATAAAATGGTGATTTATTATGTTGATTAAAAGAATGGCATGTTTAGCCGATTTGTGAAATTTTCTTCTGTATTTATTTAATTAAGACACTGTACATATAATGGAAATGATACCCTCAGGGTATTTGGAGCTAATGTAGTTGCGAATCACCTGTTTTTAATTTTTGTTCCAATATCATGAATTATAATGGAGTATTCTTGTCTGCACATAAATCCGATTAGGTGATCAGAAATAAGTCACCTTTGATTTATTTCTTAAAACTACTTTGTCTAATTATAGATAAATGTTTAAACTTTCTATATCAGTATTTCTATATCGATTGTAATTATGTTAACCCGTTCATAAATTATTTGGTTATCGCTTATTAATAATGCCGTATACTAGCTGGGGTAAAGAGGCCTCTTAAGCAATTGACCACATTTTTTGTAAAGTCAATATACAGATAATTGATAACATTCATGTCGCAATTCAATTACTTCGTTGAATTAAAATAATTCAATGGAACAGTTAACTGAAAGGAATTTTAATGCACTTCTAGATATCAGAATAGACAAATATTTCAAGACGTTAACAATTCTTCAATAATTCGTTCAAACTTGTATTCGATACTAAGGCGAGCACTTTGATTATAATGTTTTATATCATTTGTCGTGATTTTGTTTTTGTTCGTCATTTTCATTACAAGGCATAGGTTATTCTTAAAAAAATAATTATCCTTTTAACCTAATTTTTGAACTCAGGTAAATTAGAAACAAGAGAATATTTGTAAAAAGTGTATTCTCTTATTTCGATTCAGAATGTGATTCTCAATACGTCATTTCATTTTTGCACACCTGTTATAAAACACTCTGTATTTTCACCTTATAAGATTAGTGTTGTAATTTTTCAGAATTTTCAGTATAAATGGTACTCCTATATTTTTTTCACTAGAATTTGTAAGATTATAAATCAAAATGTGAATAATTTAAATGATTATCATTTTCAAAAATAAGTTAAAAAGTTATTGATAATTTGTGAATTATGACGAAAATGTATCAATAATATAAAATATATAAGAATCATTAATATTTTTAAAAATGCTAAATAAAAATTTATCTTTTACAGCCTTAAAGTTCAAATATTCTTTCTTACTTATTATTTTTTATTTCTGAATACATTACCATTGATGACAGAGAACTCTTAATTCTCTACGATTTTTTTCTAACAATCATTCAATCAGTTCACATTATATATTGAGTTTTTAAACCTTTATCATCTTTATTACTTCAGATCTTATGTTTGCGATGGTATTATATTATGGCTGAGTAAAATTGATGGAAATTTATGAAAAATTGTTAAATCTCAAAACATTGGTTTTTACATTTAAGAATAGTTCTTACTTATTCATCAATAATGATGAAAACGTTAAATTAATAAGCAATAAGGGTACTACGGTGCGAGGTACGGTACGGTTAGAATAACATAATTCGATAGTAAAGTCACCTTTATAATATGTGACCGGCACATAATAATAGTCTACCTATTTTTTGGCTCCGTGATCTCTGGCAGATCGCATTGACACCCTCTGCCATGAATTAATTAATCAATTAATTACTGCGCCCCCACGTACCCCAATTAGTTAAAATAATAACCGTTCCTCGCCCCAACAGCTATTTACGCCCCCGTGAAAATATTTAACCGGCCACTTTACTGCGCCGTAATTGCGGCCCGTCGCCCCGCAAGCCCCAAAGCGCGAGCAGGGGCCAATTAACGCGTGGGGGGCACTCGAAAGGGCCGAGATTGGTTCGCAGTTTCTAATAACGGCCGCGGTTATGGCTTTTATATGCCCGTTTAATTTCGCCGCAGTAAGTGGAAGGAACGGAGAGGCAGGGCCGAGGATGAACGGCCGGAACGGGGGGATCCCGCCATATTTTTTGCCGCCCCCGGGGCGAAACGCGCAGAGCCGTGTTGACTTTAATTTCGCGACGCGATTTTTTTGCGATGAGCTTTACAGCGACGCGCGACAGACGTCGCTCTTAAGGGTGAAGACGGGGCGAAAGCTGCAAATCCCCGCCATCAAATGGCCGAGGATGGGGCGAAGAGATACCGAGATCGGAGTTCGTCGCACTGCAGTTCTCTTAATCAATACAATTTTCTCATAGAAAGCAACAGATATCATATATGTATATGGAAACTAATAAAATATAAAATATAGAAATAATTTCTTGTTAAACTGTGGTTAAAGTAAAGTTCATTTATTAAAGTCACAAAGTTCATCATTTAAGTAAAATGAGCCATAACAACATAAATATATGTGAACATTTAAATCGCTAGAACTAGCTTTTTTCCTATTTTAGATAAAATTATAAATTTTATGATTTCACAATTTGTTATTTCACCATTTGTTAAAATATTGCTAAAATTTTGATATTTTGTGAAAATTTTTTGGAATACATACTTCATAATTCTCGAATTAGCAAATTTGAACATTTTATTTGCACAGAATTTTCTAAACTTCAGGCAAACACTATATCACGTCGTTTGCGATAAATTTTTAAAGCCAGCCTCTAGCCTTCTCGACTCAAATCCTTCCAACTTGCGCCCCTCGTTGCTGCTTAATTATGACCCTCGGCTCCTCATCGATAATTAATACTCGGGAGTGTGCCGAGCCGGGCGGCAGCGCCATTTAAAATTCTAATCGCGAATTCCCATTCTTTGTTCTCGACCTCCACTCCATTCCACCGCCGCCCCCGTGCCCCCGCCAACCGGCGAAAGTTGGACCCGGTAATGTGATTACTGCACTTCGGTTAGTGGCTAACTTTCGACGCGACTGCCTGCTTCAAAGCTCTGCTGGGAAATTCACTTAAGTCCTCCCCGGCTTTCCCGGCCTCCGCAAGGAGGATCCCCCCGAAAAGCGGCCGGGAACGGATCCGTGCTTGTTTATAATGCCCGAATCAATGCGGACATCGGCGCCAAAGGCGATAATTTCCCCGGAGGCTTCCGGGAGTCGTTCGGATTCCTGGGTACTGATGGAAAAATGGTTTCCAATCCTCCCAACTTTAGGATTAATTATTTAAATTAGTGCAGGCAATAAAATTCGATTGGCTTAGTGCAATCACTGAGAAAAATAGATTTCAATATAATAAGTATGTATGAGACAAATTAAAACGTAAGTATATTTTCGGAATTAAAAACAAAATTATTTAACCAAAACTATTTGCAAATTTAATTTTTGAGCAATGAATAAAATATAGGAACCCTACATCCATATTCATATCCATATCCAATCCGTATAGTTAAAAACAAGAATAATGTTTAAATCATGAAGTTTTTGCAAAAGAGTTTATGCAATATCAAAAACTTTCCTACTATTTATTCGAAATGAACGCTAAATTGTAAAAATTAATTAAATTTATGATTCGTAAATGCTCAAAAAATTAGTTCAAAGAAGTAGATTAGAATAGAAGCTGTAATAATGTAAAAAATAAAAAATAAATTTTTAGAAATATAAATAATTCTTTAAAGTTTTGTTTAAATATTCTTGAAGAATTCTCGTTATATCTTCCAAATGATCAAAAACTATGCAATATTTTCGAAACTGATGATAATTTAATTTATTCATATTTATATCCTTACTCTAAAAAAAAAAAATAGTGATTAATAATAGTACTAATAGTAATGATTAATAGTCATTATTACGTTATGTATTACAAATTCTGAAAAATCACAACACTAATCTTCTAAGATGAAAAAATAAGTTATATATTTTTTGATAAATGATATAATAGTTAACAGTTACATTCTTTATTTGTATCCATATTCATATCCATATCCAATCCGTATAGTTAAAAACAAGAATAATTTTTGAATCATGAAGTTTTTGCAAAATAGTTTATAAAATATCAAAAACTTTCCTACTGTTTATTCGAAATGAACGATAAAATTGTAAAAATTATTTAAATTTATGATTCGTAAATGCTCAAAAAATTAGATTAAAGAAGTAGATTAGAATAGAAGCTGTAATAATGTAAAAAATAAATTCAATATTTTTTTATAGAAATATAAATAATTCTTTAAAGTCTGTTTAAATATTCTTGAAGAATTCTCGTTATATTTTCCAAATGATAAAAAACTATGCAATATTTTCGAAAATGATGATAATTTAAATTATTCATATTTATATACTTACTCTAAAAAAAAAAAGTGATTAATAATAGTACTAATAGTAATGATTAATAGTCATTATTACGTTATGAATTAAAAAATCCGAAAAATCACAACACTAATCTTCTAAGATGAAAAAATAAGTTACATATTTTTTGATAAATGATATAATAGTTAGCAGTTACATTCTTTATTTGCTATCGACCTGAGCTATTTCTGCTTTTACAGTGATAGTTTAATTTTATATGTAGTTTGATATATCAAGTATTAAAATTAACAATTAAATTAAATTAAAGATATTAAATTAAAACAGATAGAAGAAAAACAAAACCAAAAAAACCTCAGATATGATGGAAGTGTGAAGTGTAAAGTGTGAAATGGGTATATGAAGGTGAAAATGAGATATGTCAGCCATTGTATGATACGTATAGTGTTTTGAATGAAATGGTCATTTTGGTACGCCGCGTCGTGTGGTTCATTTCAAGCATAATTCATCCATAATGGCCCAGTTTATATTATATATTTTGAATTCAAATCGAAGTTTTTCGAACCTAGAAGCGATTGGTAATAATTTTGTGACTTCATATAGACTTTGTTACTAGTATTGTGTAATAGGTTATTGATATGTCTTAATTTTGTTTTCATTCGTAGCGCGTTTCTTTCAGCAATCTCAATTGTTTCTTGTGTAATTTTTGATGTGTTTTTGAAAATTATATGACCGTAGTCAAGTAGGGGCCGGCATATCGCTGCATAAATCCTTGTTGCAGTTTTAGTGGAGATCCCCCTATTACTATAAGTGAAGCAACATAAATGTTTAGCTCGTTTTATGATTTCTAATTTAGCACATAGCTACTCATAGCTACTCTAATTTAACAACATATTTTTGTTATAAAATGTTATACCGAGACATTTAACATCCGGGGTTGCATATACGTCCAAGTTACCAACTGTAATAAATGGTGAATTTTTGTTAATTTTGTGATTAGGTATTAATATTTGACATTTGTTTGGATTAGGTAATAGTCTCCACTTTTGGAACCAATTCATGGTTGTATTGGTATGTCGTTGTAGTTCATTGATTGTTTTGATGAGATTACTTTTGTGTGAATTTAGGGCTGTACCATCTACGAATTGTAGAATGTATGACTTTAGATTTATGTGGTTTTTGTCAATGATAATAGTTATAATGGTTATTTATAAGCAAGTGAGTTAAGTGGATTTATATTCAAGAGAACAAAATTAGGCCACGAGCCCGATAGCCCGATTAAATTATTCTGACGGAACCCAATTCCGTCAGAATAATTTAATCTACTATCTGAATAAGAACGTTCTTTACTACATCATAAAAACAGATCACCTTATACCTATTGTTTCTACGGAAACATCATTCCACTGGCAAAAACAAATTTGTCAAAAACCTAATACTAAGAACATGTCCTCAAATAGTGATTTGGAACTAAATTCCGATGTTGAAAACTACGCGATTAATGCCATGGGTAGCTAAATACTAGATAAATCTAGAAATAAATACGCCGTAGCCTACAAAAAGTTTGAAGCATGGTGCGAACTTAAAAAAGTAAAAACCATAAAAAGCATCAATGAAAAGGTAATGTTGGCATATTTTGAGACAAGAAATTAACATTACGCAAGAAATTCAAGAAAAATATTTCTGCAGAATCGGGAATCAACTTAACAAATTGTGTAATAATTTTGTGTTTAATATTTATAAATCTTAAAATTATTTAATCATGTCTTACCTTATTTCCTTATTTCGCTTTAAACACGACCAGTTATGTAATGTTTTTACATAACACCTTTACATAACTGAGTGCGTGACAGTTAATTAAAATTTGACATTTCATAACGTCAGAAATTGATGTAAGGTTTGTGTTTTCATAACGGAATTAAATAAAATGTAATTACAAAAGTAAAGATAGGAATATATGCAGTTAATTGTATTTAAAAAAAAATGAAGTAACTGTTTAACTTATTATGACGTTTACTAGAAATATAGCCCATATTAAATAATAGATATCTAATATTGGGGACGTCCATTTCTAAGAAGGGGCATTTAAAAAGTGAATAATTATTTCGTTTTAAAGTAATTTCTAATAGAACAAACAGTTTGACAATTACATGTTTATGGCTTTGAATACATGGTACTATAGTCTGTCGACTATCAAGACAGAGTGAATGTAAAGAATCTTACATGCGTGATCCGCGAGTGGACCCTTGAACGCAAGCATACGATTGGTGATCCTTCGTACGGTCTCAGTCTTGTAGATATCGGTCTATTTATCTCTTCAATACTCCACCTTTTTGTTGTCGTTATTGTTCGTTCGCTCCTGTGAATTTCACCTTGGTCCTGGCCCTGACCTTGGCTGACCTTAACTAGTTGGGGGTGCGGCTCCAGCGGTAGGGTGAACTCAGTTATAGTTAAGTTAAATTAAGAAAAATATATCCCGCAACAAAATGTAAATGTATTAAACGAAAAATTATTAACTTGGCGATCGTACAAAGCATAATCATTCAGTATGTGGACAAAACAAAGGGGGTGGGGGGGTCTAAGCCGCCGCCACGTTTCCGCAACGTCGTTCGACACAGCGAATGTGGACACATGCGCATTCCGAACCGGAAATGGCGGTGTGTCGGTTGGACCGGCAACGTGCCCTTAACGTAATGTCTAATCCTATCTGTTTTGGGTCCACCTCGAACTTGGGTGAGGGGGGGGGGGTGCTTCTGGGCGTCGCTCACTGCGCTATGTGGTCCGTCTTTAGGCTTAGCGTGGCCGTGCGTACCTGGACGTGATGTGGGGTTTAACCCATAGAGGAAACCCCCAAGAAACGGCCTAAAGATAGGGGTTGGTATCAGTACCAAGCATGAACTAAAAAAATCGAATTCTTACCTAAAGGTCTGCAATGGCCGATGTGCGGTAATTTGAGGTTGATCCAGTCCTTGACTGATGGGGCCAACAAAACCAAAGAGCCACTCACTTCACAAATGACGCTTAATGGCGGTCGCAATCCCGGTAATTTACTGGCTTCGTCACAGGCCACTTCTTGACCACTCGCTAACGCAAAAACCGGTACTATGGAAGGGCGGATTGAATTAATTATCGCACCCGGGGCGCTAACGTAGGCAGCCTTACTACCGCCGCTATACGTTAAAATTATAACGTTATAAATCTTGTAGAATGATTTATTTATATATAGTAACTAACATTTTTACGCCATCTTTCCTTAATTCTGCGTAATTCAAGATGATATTTTGTCTACATGTAATTATAAAAAAAGTAAATTTATACAAAAAAAAAACAATATTATGCCATAATATGTGCCAAAAATATGCAAAATACGCAATATTTCATCCAAAAATTTAATCGTATTCTACGATATGCGGGAATTATAAGATATGCAGTTTGCATAAAATCTGTTCTCTAGTAATAACATTCTAGCACAATCAATAATTCTAACTCTTCTAATTCTAATATACATTATAAATTAATCATAATATACATTTATTCTAATATATAATTCTCTGCGTATAATGAATTACTACAGAAAATTACGAATAATGTTTGATACAATTTGTTTCATACATTGACTAAGTATTTGCAATAAATACATAAAGAATTTTTGTTATATTTCGCAAATGATCAATAACTTGGCAATATTTTCGAAAATTATGGTAATTTAAATTTTCACACTTTGTACAGTTTGCACATCTTTTTTGCAATTGAAAAGTTGAAGGCAATCGATATTGCCACATTCATTCATTTTTTTTACTTTACATTTTCTAGTAGTTACAGCACTAGTAACAATCATCCTTTTATCTCTTCATCAACCAGGATCAAATAACCCATTAGGATCAAAGGAATCAATTAGGCTGCGGTGGAGTAGCGTTTACGCGTTCACTTTTATACCGCAAGGTCCCGGGTTCGATTCCTGTCTCTGTATTTCTGGGGTGGTTTTTCTGCAGTTTTCCCATTTCCTTGCAATAAATGTTGGAAATGTGCCTCTACCATCCATAAAGCCTGGCGGACATTAAGACGCAGGTGACGCAATGCAGGGCAGCGCAGTGCAGTTATTTTTGCAGCCAATAACAAAGTCGAGATTAGTGATCTCGCCTTTCTTATTGGCTTCGAAAATAAATGCACTGCGCTGCCCTGCGTTGCCTGCGTTGCCTGCGTCACCTGCGTGTTAATGTGGATCTGGGTTTATCGCTTGCAGGACCAATAATAATAATGCCCGTCTCCTCTTAACGCCCGCTTAACTAGTAATAGTTCATGGGCCTACGATAAAATAAAATGTAAATGAGGCAGAATTCTCTGTCAAATAATGACAGTAACCAATTTCACCATAGATGAATTAGTAGTAGTCATTATTATTATTATTGTTATTATTATTATTGTTATTATTATTATTATTAATAGCAATATTGATAGAATCAATATACGGTTTATGCAAATAGTTCAACACCGGATTTAAAGACGTACTCTGATATTGCTAAATTACCAACGAGTGATATAACGCCGAAACAAGGAACTGGTAATAAAAAGCCGATGATTATCGGCAACTCTGCTATAGCAGGTAGCAAAAATGAGGAGCTGGCTGCAGCGCCGGCACCCTTGAAGTTTATAAACATCCACATTACGCGTGTCAAAACCGACACGGAACACGGAACACATTACGGAACACAAAGTACTCAACTATATTAAGAATAAATTAGTCTATGATACGAATGACACTTCCAGTGCTAATGATTGTAAAATCGCAAAACTTGATTCGAAATTTCCGGACAAGACAGTTCTTTTAAACTTTCATGCAGCGCAGAACATGCAAACATAATTTTCGACCCATCTTTTTGGCCCGAGGGCATTGCTATTAGAAAATTCTATGAGGCTAGACGTGGTACGATGCGAATAATTGGTGATAGACCAGCAGCATCTCCTACATAGAATTTGGACATTTTTTTTATAAAGAAGTCGAGCAATATACTCAACACTCAAACATATCATGTGCTTTACCAAAACATACAGTGCATCGGAAATAAACTTATATCTTATGAATGAAATATATATCTTCCTAAATAGCATTAATTTTCCAAATGTAATCTGCATCACGGAGCATTGGCTGACTATCAATGAAAAAATTTCCCTGGAGGGGTACCGGATATTCCCAGATCAATTAAAAATATCTGTTGTGATACCTCTTCACAAAGGCGGTTCTAGTTTCACACAAGCAAATTTCTGGCCCATCAGTTTGTTGATAACTTTCTTCACACTTCTGGAGACTATTGTAAAACGTAGGGTGACTGCATTTCTCACTAAGTTTGATATTATCAATGGCCGTTAGTATGGATTCGGATCCCGGTTATCGACCAGCGATGCTATCTACAAATTCATGTATCATGTGTATGACAGTCTAAACAAAAAGTACTCGACTGAATCAATTTTTTGCGATCTGGCAAAGTATTTGGTACTGTTGACCATGCTATTTTCATTGCGAAACTTGAATTCTAAGGATTGAGAGGAATAGCTTCTAGTTGGTTCAAAACGTATCTATCAGGACGATCGCAATTCGTAAGAATGGCTGCGAAAGACTCGTGAGTTATTGCCATGTAAGTGCAGTCAGTGTTCTGTTTTAGGGCCGCTCCTCTTCCTTATTTATATTAACGATCTCGTATATCTACCCATGAAAGGTCAATTTACTCTTTTTGCAGATGACACTACTATCTATTGGTCGGCAAAGTATGCTAAGGAACTTGAGTCTTCAATCAATTCTGATATGATTCAAATAACGAACAAATTCCAATCAAATTACTTATGCCTGAACACTTCAAAAACTAAACTTCTTAATTTCACTAGTCAGCCAATAGAATTCTCCGTTGATAATGTACATCTCCCTAATTCCACTTCTTTAGTGTTTCTAGGACTTGACCTAAAATCATCATTAAAATGGGATGACCATTTAAATGTTGTATGCAGCAAATTAGCTTCGAGTTGTTATGCGATCAAAACCGTTGTTTATAGACTACTTTTCAGGCTGGCAACTTAACCTATCACTCTTTGTTTGAATCCCTAGCAAGATATGCTATTGTGTTCTGGGGCTTCAATAGTAACAAAAATCTGAACACTGTTCTAAAACTACAAAAAAGAGCAATTTCAGAGATCACTGTCGTCATCTATTTATACAACACAAAATTCTGACAATTTATTCGATATTCTTACTTGAGGTTTTTTCTTCAATACACAAAAATCGGTCAAAAAATACCATAGCGTCGGCTATTCATTATCACGAAACCCGTTCACACCAGAATATGTATTTGCCAAGACCAAGCACACAAAGAAAAGAATATTTGTTTTATTACTGGAGATCGCTCTATAACTCTACAATAAACTTTCAAGCCGCACAAGATCGATTTCTCCCACTGAGTTTAGGTTATTCCTTAAAACATATTTCTTAATGAAAGGGTACTATTCTATTGAAGAGTTTTTTTTTTCAGATCGTCTGTAACTATTTGTGTAATTGTTATTATTTCTGTCAAATGCAGACAAAACTGCAACTGTACACAACTTTAAACAGCTATTGTACAACACTATGTGTTTTGTTCAATAATGTTATTATTATTATTATTATTATCCCTTTTTGTCTCGTCGTATGAACATTTATTCCATATGCACCTACATAATATTCAGAACATACATAAATATGATGATGTTTATGATATTGATATATGACATGATAGGTATATAGAATGGTTATCGATTTTCGCCTTTTAGCCCATTCACTTTTGGGAATGTGAATAACTGTCTACATGTATTAGTTCGTGAGATACTGTTTTTTTTTTTAATCCATATTTCTCGTATAAATATTTATGTGGCTTTATTATTTTATATTTAAGAGTAACAATTTTACCTCTCGGAATCTCTTATATTCGAAATCGAAACCCTATAACATATTTTTACTATTCAATTTCTAAAATTCAGTTTATAAAAAATGAGTTTATAGCTTCAACGCAATAATATCCTCCACAAGCATCAAGCTTCCATTCATCCCTTACCTAACCTAATCTCAAGTACATTGCACCCTCTATTTCACATTTCACTTCCTGCCCCCCCCCCCCCCTTCATTTCAATTTTTGCCTTCACCTCTGCAATTAATAAGGGCTCGCGAAAAAAATTACAGCCAAAACGGATCCGAGGCCGTAATCTTTATGCAGCTTTTATCGCCCGCCCCCGCGGCTGGAATCCGGGGGGCTAAAAGGCCCCAACGTTATTAGACATAACTCTGGGCGCCCACCGACCAGCCGCCCCGGCGTCGCCCGGACGCCGCACGCCAGTCCCACCCCCTTGAACCGCCCCCGAGAGCGCGCGACCGGAATTTTTTTATTCGCCTTTTATGCCTCGCGATAAATTGTATGGTTAATGCGTCTGCAGTGGATGGAATCCAAATTGGGATTTGCTCATGCAAATGTGGACCTTGTTCGGATTATGTTATCCCGGGCAAGACAAAAAAATAATGTAATCTTGCAAATGTAATAAAGGTGAAAATTGGGGATTTTTTTAGTCTTAGGCGAATGCCTCGTTTGTTATAATAATCGGAAAACGGTATTAGTACAGAAATTGCAATTGTACAAAAGTCAAAAACATGCCCAAAATAAACCAAAAAGGTCCAGACTCTTTTTGGGCGTAGTGCTTTTAAAACAAATTCATTTATACCTACTAATATCCTTTGGTAATACGTTAACAAACTAATTTATTTGTTGCTACTTTGGCATTAAGTAATTCATTTGTTATCAGAAATTAAAAGAAAAATGATATGAAATGATATAAAATAATAAGTAGGTATATTCCAGCTTGAATTTGATCTTTACAAATATATCCTACCTACTGAATTTTAGTATGAAAATTCACTAACCAGTAAAATGACACAATCTGACCACATTATATATATATATATATATATATATATATATATATATATATATATATATATATATATATTGTTGTGTTTTTATTGCCTGCCCCACGTTCGGGTCTACAAATGTTACGTTTTTGCATTGCCCCACGTTGGCTGCCAAAATGTTACGTTTTCATTGCTCCACGTTGGGGTCGCCAAATGTTACATTTTTATTATTGCCTCTCGTTGGCTGCCAAAATGCAACGTTTTTGTAGCCCCACGTTCGGGAGCCAAATGTTACGTTTGTGTTTACTCTGCCTATTTTATTAGTGTTGAATATTTAAGCATTTACTTGTTTTGTAACTTTTTGTTCTTTCTCTTATCTCAGGTTCAATAGTAGGTTCAATCATAACTAAATAGAGTTTTGTTCAAATACTTTAATGAATTGAAAATAACCAAATATTAAAACGTCTAATATAAACTTAACTAAACAAACAAATCAAAAACAATAGAAAACAAAATTATTAAATAAATAATAAACTATGGCCAACATTAACAAAATAAATCCTATATACACAAGCCAACTTTTGTGATAATATGACTCTTGTACTTTACGCAAACTTTCTACTTGCAGTTATCTTCTTGTGGTTCCTTGATTACGTCGTCCTCTTGTCCCTGCTTTCCCGTCTGATCCGTTGTTGATTCCCACAAAAGTAAACAGCTACTTTTGTGTGCGAAGTTGAGCGGCTTGAAGTCCTGATTTTTGAATATCTCTGTCACGGCTCCTATCTTGTTGAACTCCTCTCTTGGTTGACTGTCTTCTTCCAGCAATATGTCCAATCGTTGAAACCCCGTTAATATTTTGTAATGTATTCGTATTAGAATCGCAACATCTCCACCCGCGATCCACACGCGTCTCTCCCCCTCGTCAAACTCTTTGTTGATTATTTTCGACCTTCCATTATTCAATTCCCCAAGTGTCTATGCACGAAGTCACCTGTCTCCCGTGGTAACCAATCAACAACCTTCATCCGCGGATTGCTTTGTATATTTGTGCATACTTGTTCATATTCACATTTACAATATTTACAATAATTTTTGTTAGCTTGTGCCCTGAAGATTATAATTCTATCTAAAACTTATATAATAATAACAATAAATCTATTCTAATTAATCTAAATAAATACTACAAATACCATCACAATATATACACTCAGGTGCAAAGAAACCGGGTCATTGGGTCGTTGCTTGCAAAAACCCCATTTTTTTAAATTTTGATGTTGGTATAGTCCTTAGAATGAAAGTTTTAGTGTTTTACAATGAAAGAGACCATCAGGATGTAGAAAAAAACAACATATGATACTTTCAGTTCATTTAATAAGCGAAAATAACATTTAAAGCTATGCGTTCTTCACTACCTTACTCATTCGGCGTTATGCATAGAGGATCAAGGTGGCTACTGGGTTTAGATTTGTTTGTTTTCGATTAACTGTCATTTTCATTTATTATTCTCTGTTAAGTTTATTTTGCAGAAATGCATTATTTTCGTGTATACGTACATTATCGTTTTCGCTTATTAATGTTCATTAAATAAATAATAAGTACCATATGTTGCTTCTTTTTACATCCTGACGGTCTCTTTGATTGTAAAACACTAAAAAAAATATTCTAAGGACTATACCAACATCAAAATTTAAAAAAAATATGGTTCTTTTGCAAACAATAACCCAATGACCCGGTTTCTTTGCATCTGAGTGTATATACGGTATGTCCCCGGATTGAGTTTACAAGAGGAAAAACTTTTTTTCTTTTATTTTACGCCAAAACTTCAAAGGAATAAGATTTTTTGCTTGTCCTGAAACCAGCAAATCTCTAATTAAAACTTAATTATTGTGACTCAGTGGAAAGAAAAGTTCATTTTTCTTTTGATTTCGGACTTTCTCTGCTTTTTAAATCCTATCACATTCGCCGTTTTATTTTTTTGACGATGTCACTTTGACAAATGAGTTTACGCAAGTTAAACAACAAAACTAATTGAAACACATAAGTTTAATAAACAGCAACTCAAAGAAACAGCTTTAAGATAAAAAAGTCATTTTTAACAAGAACAATCATTATTCAATTAAGCGTGTGGTGTGCCGTTGGTTATCACGGGATAATAGGTCCATACTTTTTTTATAACAACGTTAATCAGCACACATATTTAGATATGTTAGAAAAAAATCTTAGCGATGGGTTTCATGCTTTAGAAATTAATTACAGACGTACAATGTTTTTTCAGCAGGATGGTTGTCCTGCACATTATTCTCGCATTGTTACTAACTGGTTAATTGTTAAATTTGGAGATGTGTGAATTTGGAAGAAATGGTGCAGTATTGTGGCCTGCCAGAAGTCCCGATTTAACAATTTTGGATTTTTATTTGTGGGAACGTTTAAAGCAAATTGTGTATATGGATAACCTATCTAATAATTCCGAATAATTAAAAAATCGAATAAGAAACGCCGTGGCATCATTGTCCATTGAAGAAATTCAAAGAAGTTTCAAGGAGCTTCGTTTTAGAGTAGAATTGCGCGCAGAATTGGGTGGGGGGTTAATTGACTAATGATTGTTCTTGTTAAAAATAACTTTTTTATCTTAAAGCTGTTTCTTTGAGTTGCTGTTTATTAAAATTATGTTTTTCACAAACATTTTTGTTATTTAACTTACGTAAACTCATTTGTCAAAAAAATAGACATCGTCAAAAAAATAAAACGGCCAATGTGATTTAAAAAGCAGAAAGTCCGAAATCAAAAGAAAAATGAAGTTTTGTTTCCACTGAGTCAGAATAATTAAGTTTTAATTAGAGATTTGCTGGTTTCAGGACAAGCAAAAAATCTTATTCCTTTGCAGTTTTGGCGTAAAATAAAAGAAAACAAAGTTTTTCCTCTTGTAAACTCAATCCGGGGACATACTGTATATTGTTTTACTTTTTATACATTTGAATTTTCCTAATATGTGTTATTACTACGTTTGAAATTTACAATTGACTACTTAATTTAGTTGTTATTAGAAAAACTATTTAATATCACCCTCTATGGTTTTAGTGATTGGGTGGTAATGTGAATGGATTCTCGTGCCACTGCGTGATTAACAATGTCCTTAATTAACTCCAACTTCGACGGTTTAATAACCGAAATGTACCGAAAAAGTGATACAGTAATCGCGGACCTGGTACACCTTTTTCTTGTTGAACACATCGGCACAATCGATTTTCCAATTAGCCGAGCGCCAAACGCCGCGCAGACACGTGAAAATCCATGCAGGTACGCACACGTTCTGATGAATATCTCGGTAGTTAATTAAATGAACCCCCGCATTGTTAGCCCAGGGATTAATTAGTTTTCTTCGAATCGCATGGCAGTCATTTATAAGTTATGTTGTTTGTGTACAACTGTTATTTAATATTACTACATGCTATTACCACTGATATACAAATAACAATAATTGTGATCATCCACCTGTGGCCTAATAATTAATCACATATATAACACTTACAAATTTTAATTTATAATATATTACTTCGTTGTACGTACTGCAGAGGGGTCGTACCCTATGGCTTTGAAGCGGTCAAACCCCGGACAAAAGCAATAATAACACCGCTACACAAAAGAGGAGATAAAAGTGACTGCAATAACTACAGAGGTATTTCCCTGCTGAATGTTACGTACAAAATACTGGTCACATATGTAAAGAACAAATTAAATAAATAAGTGGGAAAAGAAATTAGCGAATATCAAGCAGGCAAAGAGAGAAGTACAGCAGATCAAATATATACACTAAGTGAAATACAAGCTGAGAGTCATGAGCACAATATACCAACAGTCGTCCTCTTTGTTGACTTCCAACAAGCCTACGATAAAGTAAAAACGACAGAAGTACAGAAAAATAAATTAGTAAGAATGATTACAGCAACACTGACAGGAACAGAATGCAAAGTTAAAATTAATAATGAAACAACACAAACATTCGAAATCAAAGAAGGAGTGAGACAAGGAGGCCCACTATCGACGATTCTATTTAGCATAGTTCTCGAAAAAGCCATCAGGGATGCAAATATAAGCCGAACAGGAACAATCTTTAACAAGAGCCACCAATGCCTCGCATTCGCAGACGACAGATGACATAGCGGTAGTTAGAAGAAAAAATAAGTAATTGTTGAGATTGTCCGGCGACTTGCAAAGAAAGCAAGGGAAGTAGCGCTAATTATCAACGAAAGCAAAACTAAATACATGGAGTGGACAAACCAGGACTACAGGAGAGGATGAAATGTGAAGGTGAAAATGACTGATGGGCAGGAATATAAATTCGAAGAAGTAGAAATATTCTAATATTTGGAATCCACATTCACAATATAACCGGGTACAGAAGTAGAAATTCAAGCAAGGATAAGGGCAGAAAATAGATGTTTAATGACACTAAACAGAATTCTATCAAACAAGAACATCTCGCAAAACGCAAAAATAAGAATTTATAAAACAATCTTCAGACCGATAGTCACATACGCAGCAGAGACATGGACAATTAACAAGGCAGGCGGATCAAGTGAGCGTAGAAGTATGGGAATCGAAAGTTCTAAGGACAATTTTCGGGAGAAAGAAAATAGAACAAATATGGACACGAAGAACCAACAATGATGTTAAAAAAATGTATAAAGGAAACAACATAGTGGGAATCATAAAAGCACAAAGAATAAGATGGCTAGGCCACGTAGCGAGAATGGAGGATGCAAGAAGGCCAAAGCAGGTTGTTAGAAGAACGGCTGGAGGAAAAAAAAATAAGCGGGAGACTAAGAAGCCGCTGGAAAAGCGATGTGGAAAAGGATCTGAAGGAGATGAAAATTACGGATTGGAAGCCGAAAGCAGAATATAGGAAGCTATAGTAAGACATAGTCAACCAAGCCATGGGCCAATTTGGCTCGTTGTGCTACTAATAATAATATCATAATAAAAATTATAAATATATTAATACAATTAATACATTACAGATTGGATATTATAGTCAAAGAACGTTATAAAACTTAAAAGTATAAACTTATACATACAGTACATGCAGAACTCAAGTACATCAGCAGTCATTAATAAAGATGTTACTACATCGGGTGTCTTCTTCAAATTCTTGGAAGGAGTAGTAGCATTTCTCTACAGAAGTTCTCTCAGTTTCATTAAATCATTAAATTAGTTTGTAACATTTTCTTCATTAATCTTAAAACTTCTGATTTTTGTATCATATATTTAGAATATGAAACAATACCATAATTTTGGAAATATTTCACACCTAATTAAACAAAAAAAAATGACTTTTTCATTATAAATGAAAATATTAGTATACCGGGTGATCGATTTGCTGCGGAACATAGGGAAATAACAGGGGAACATGGTTTTTCTTAGCAATGGGAAATTTAATAATAATTTTGTGAGTTCAGATAGGTAAAAAGTGCAGTTATTTCATTTATTTAGAATACAGGAAAACGAAACTTTTCCATATTTTGTGAATATTCTAATAGTGTTATTATTTTTTAATTATAAACAAATATAACATTCCTTAATTTTTTACCATTTACTTAGGATGTAAGAGAATATTTCTCATATTTTATGATATTTTTTGCATGTAGCGAGCGTTCAACATAAATCGAAAAAATGGCGTTGGCAATCTAAAGTCATGTCTTCACTAAGTCACACGCGCACGAGTGCAAAATTGTAGCTATCACGTTGACATGTCAGATTTGATCTTAGTGCAGACATGATTTGAGATTGCCAACGCCAACTTCGTCATCGATTTTAGCTGAACGCTCGATACAAATATTTCTCTTACTAGTTTATGAAAAATTACTTATTTTTGTACTTGACTTACTTACTTGATGTATGGACTTGAGATGCCCTCTATTCCAGCAAATTTGTTATAATTTAGTATTTGCAATAAATAATTTATTACAATATTGTATTAAAAGTTGTTAAATTTTTGCTACAGTAAATTCATCATTCACTGTGTTGAAAATGTGTGTTCAAATGTTTGATGAAAAATAACAAAAGAATCCAAAGAAATTTTCAAGTTGTCCTTGATTACTGTTTATTTTACAAAATTTTTTTTTATATATTCACCTTAAAAGATTAGTGTTGTAATTTTTCTGTATTTTCAATATAAAGGTGACAATTTTGAAGATTAAAAATTAAAATGTACATAATTTATAAATAATCAAAATGTTAGAAAATATAGCCATATTTTTGAGCATTTGCGAAATGCGGGTATCCCAAATAAAGTAGGATTGCATGGGTATCTTTCTTATTCTTAAAACTAAAGATTTGGTTAAATGAGCAATGTTGTGCAGTTTTGTATGCTGGTTCAGATTACGTTGAAATATTTTCAATAGCCGCGCAAAATCTTTAAAAATCTAAATCTCCGCACATTAATCTGAAAAGACTAAACATCGCGATTTTCTAAAAACTCCGATATTTCCATAATTATTAAAGATGTGGACACAAGTTTAAAATAAAAGTTACTTCGTTCGTTTGCTCAAATTTAAGAATCAAGTCAAAAGAAAAGTCAGTGTGGCGGTTTCCGAGATATTAATAGCAACTTTGTTCTTTTAAATGGTCGGCATATTTGATTTTTATACGCCCATTATGCATTATACACCCTGTATAATGCATAATGGGCGTATAAAGGATATGAAGAGTTCTCCAGAAATAGTAATAAAAAATAAGAATCATTGATATTTGTTTATTTGTCAAAATCATTTATAAATTTTCAAATTACAAGATTAGTGGCGTAATTTTTCAAAATGACTTGATTTTTTTAGATTAAAAATCAGAATGTTATAATTTAAATTATCATCACTTTCGAAAACATTGCCAAGTTTTTGATCATTTTCGAAATATAACGATAATTCTTCAAAATTAAAAAATAATAATCATTCATATTTGTTTATTTATCAAAAACATTTATATTATTTTCACTTCATAAGAACAGTGTAGTGATTTTCCAATATTTTCAAATTAAAATAATAATTTTTCACTAGATCTTTTAAGATCTAGTTCTAGATCGAGAAAATCAAAATATAATTATTACCATTTTCAAAAATATTAGAAAATTTTTGAACATGTGCAAAATATAACGAGAATTCCTCAATAATATTGAAAAAAAACTAAGAATCATTCATATTTCTAAACATAAGTTGAATTTATCTTTTACATCCTTAAAGTAGATATGTTTTTTGTACCTACTAATATTCTTAATTACTACTTCTTTTTTGTTTGCCAATATATCATCCACTCAAACTTTTTGTAACAATAATTTCTAATTTAGAAAATTATTTTTTATTGTTTAAATTATTAATATCTAATAATAATAATAATAATAATAATAAATTATTATTTATTAAACTTTTATCATCTTTATTACTTCATATATTTTATTTGTGAAATTTCATATTTCAGTAAAGTTGATACATTTGATAAAGTTGATTACATGACATTTTCGAAAAAAATGTTAAATCTTGAAAATTATACAGGGTGTCCTAAATAGAGTAGGATTGCATTGCTATCTTTCTTATTCTTAAAGCCAGAGATCTGGTTAAATGGGCAATATTGTGCAGTTTTATAGCATATAAAACTGTAAATATAGCAAATAGAATATAAAACCAGCATGGTTCAGATTATGTAGAAAAATATTCAAATGTCCTTGCAGTTTAGAAGTTATTCTAAAATAACTAAATATCGCGGTTTTCTAAAAACTCCGATATATTCATAATTATTCAAGATTTTCATTAAAATTTAAAATGAAAGTTACTTTGTTCAATCGCACGAACGTGAGAATCAAGTCAAAACGAAAGTCAAGATGGTGGTTTTCGAGATTTTGATAGCAACTTTCTTATTTTAAATGGCCGCCATATTTGATTTTTACTTTTGTTTTCCTATTTTTGTTTTCCTATTTTCCTATTATATTTTCCTTGACTTTTGTTTTTCTATTTTCAACGATGTATAACAATTTATATCAAAATGAAAAATATGGAAAATAATAACTAATCCAATTTTTATTTTTTTTTTAAATTATTTTTAAAACAAATTTGAATTAAAAAAAAAAGTAATACAACTAAGTAGTAACATAAAAATAAATTATAAAAAATGTTTAAAATTCTGATAGTTATTGGCAAAAAAAAATTGATAGTGTTAAATGTTTCTAATCCGAACATTTCAACTCGACAAATAGTAAATCAAGTTAACATATCAAATCTAAATCATCAACAATTTTTAAACAGCACAAGTTTCACCCTTATAAATTGCAGCTTTCTCACAGTTTACAAGCAAATTATAACATCTGTAGATTTAACATTTTGCAGAAGGTTAATCAACAAAATTATGGAAAATGGTGATTTTACAAATACAATTTTATGGATAGATGCATCCTACTTTTCTATTTGTGGATTATTTAATCATCATAAGGAACACTATTGGGTTCAGGACAATCCACACAGTTATTCCACGGCGAAACCAAGTGTGGTTCGGCTTTAATGTTTTTTGTGGCATATTGGGAAATAATTTACATGGTGCTATAATATTTCTAACTGCACAACGTTATTTCAAAATTCTACAAACAACCTTATAAGGTTGTTTATTGGATGAGATTTACCTTTGACACAAAATATTTAAATATAGAACCAGTAAGATCGCGCCCCTTCACTCAATGCTAGAGATGTTATTACTTATTTCAATGGCCGTCTTAATAACAAAGTAATAGTGACTTATACAACTGTTGTCAGTGGCCAGCCAGATCTGCATACTTGTCGCCTCGTGACTGTTATTTGTAGGGTAGGTACTTTAAAAAACAAAATTTATGGAAGTAACTTCAATTATAATCATGTAGATGAACTTCGTGAAGCAATGCCAGAGGCAATAAAAGGTGTTATTCGCAACACATTGCGATAAGTAACTGGCAATATTCTAAAACGCTGTCAATTGTGTTTAGCTTCTTTTTGGCCATTTAGCCAATAACATTCAGCATTTTGAGCATTTTTTATAATTTATTGTTATTTTACTACATAGTTGTATTACGTTTTTTTTTACATTTGTTTTAAAATAGTTAATAGAATAAAAATAAAAATTTGAACAATTGATATTTCCCAAATTTTTATATTGACATAGGTTGTTATACAGGGTGGAAACTTTAACTGGAATAAAATTCATAACTTCGATATAGGCGATTTTTGCAAAAAATCCCGAAACACGCTAAGTATTGTTTTTTCTTGTCCTCATTTCTATGTATATGCTGCTTGTTTATCTGTTCCCGGAAGAGTGCAGCCACCTCTGACTTTTTTTTTCAAATGGAAAGGTATGTCAAATGACACCTCGTTTGAAAGGTCTCTGCGCAAGTAATACAACACACTATTTATTTCTTGAATATTTACAAATCCCACGTGATAAAAAAAAACCACTTACGGCAAGTCTTACAATCTTACAATACGGCAAGTCACACCAGAAATGTTACAAAACATTAGAGATGCATGTTATCATCGATTTGCACTTTGCCAAGAAAGAAACGGTGCCCATTTTGAACATTTGTTGCATTAAATAGTATTCAAGTTATAAAAGTGGTTTTCTTTTTATCACGTGGGCTTTGCAAATATTCAAGAAATAAATAGTGTGTTGTATTACTTGCGAAGGGACCTTTCAAACGAGGTGTCACTTGACATACCTTTCCATTTGAAAAAAAAAAGTCGGAGGTGGCTGGGCTCTTCCGGGAACAGATAAACAAGCAGCATATACATAGAAATGAGGGCAAGAAAAAACAATACTTAGCGTGTTTCGGGATTTTTTGCAAAAATCGCCTATATCGAAGTTATGAATTTTATTCCAGTTAAAGTTTCCACCCTGTACATATTTTGACATAGGTTGTTATACAAGAGGAAAACAAAGTCTATTTATACGTGTAAAAATCAAATATGGCGGCCATTTAAAATAAGAAAGTTGCTATTAATATCTCGGAAACCGTCATCTTGACTTTTGTTTTGACTTGATCCTAATGTTTGTGCGACCGAATCAAGTAACTTTTATTTAAATAGTATATTGTAATAAGAGTGCGGAAAGGGCTTCATTGCAAAACGAGTATGAAAGTTATTGAAATTGTACGAATATGAAATTCATACGAGTTTTGCAATGGCCATTTCCGCAAGAGTGTTACATACTATTTTTTCTACGAAAGTGTAGAAAACTAAAGATTAATGTAAATTTAATCATTAATTTAAAATAAATGTCATTGTCATTAATTTAAACGTCAGAAAATTTATAAATCGCTTGTCACCAAATCGAGACTCGAAATTTATACATTAATACTGGAAGTAGAAGAATATCAATAATGGATTCCGATAGTGACGATATAACAAACACTCCGCCGGAACTTGCGGCCATTGCATCCACAGTTTCGTCCGATTTATTGCCTCAAAAATCAAAAGAGAGGTATTGGAGTGCGGAAAGTGAGTGCGGAAAGTACTTTCCGCACTCATATAAGTGCGGAAAGTACTTTCTGCACTCCTTGTAACAAATACCAACTTTCAAGGTTAAATTTTATGACAGAAAACGTGTCTTTCAACACTTTCGTAGAAAAACTTATTTCCGCATCTCTAATAATTATGGACAAATCGGAGTATTTAGAAAATCACGATTTTTAGTTTTTTTTAGAATAATTTCTAAACTGCCCGGACTTTTTTCAACATAATCTGAACCAGCTTACAAAACTGCATATCATTACCCATTTAACCAGATCTCTAGCTTTAAAAATAAGAAAGATACCCATGCAATCCTACTCTATTTAGGACACCCTCTATTTCTACATTTAATTTTTCATCATTAACATTATTAATTATTTTCTTTAAATATCATATATCAAAACCATTTCCAGCTAAATCTGTTTTCTAGTTTTAAGATTTTTTATCTGCATTATTCAACATATAAGATACAAATTAATAAATAAACTAAAATCTCATGCATGATATGCAATTTTGCAAATTGTATCACTAGTATCATTTGATACTTACTTACTTATGACCTAATAATATTTATTTATTGCTGTGCTATCTCATCGCTATATGAATACAAAAAACGCTCCTCATTTATAAATCTTCTCAGCAATTCAACAGTTTGGTATTATTGAAAATAAAGAAAACTTTTTGAAATTATCATCATTTAGTGAATTTTTAGGTTATGCAAATATTGCATCCCTAACTTTAAAAAGAATACATTTGTGTCTGAACCCATGTGAACATATGGAGTTATAAACAGTTCACTTCTGAATGATCTTTATTTATGTATTTGCCTTTCTACCTTTCGGTGTAAGGCATTATCTAAATGTGTATATTTTTTTCTGTCACAAATTTTGTAGTTATTTTATACTTTCTGTATACAATTTGTGCTATTTACTAACTATTTGCTCCACAAACTCTACTCTGCAATTCTGTTCCCTTCTCTGCTCTCTGTTCTGCAGCATGGGGTGGGAAACGGCAGATCGTCTTGTGTATGGTGTGTGCGCTCTATAAATAAACAATGCAAACATTGCGAGAGCCAGATGAACACGAAACACGCATCGCCATCAGTGGGGCGTGCTGGTGATGTGTTGGCGTGCATGTGCGTGAGCGTGATCGTGTGCATATGGAGTTTATGGAGTTTCGACAAGAGCTCCGCAGTCAGTAAGCGACCTACGCTCGTCCCGTGAAACTGCTCACAAAATCGCCAAATCGTGTCGTCGAATGGCGGATAAAATAGAAGAGAGGCATGCTTTCAAATTTTAATCAAACTGCTAGCGGGATAACGGAAATCGCGGGAGTACAAAATAAATAAACGTAAAGTGTGTTTGTGGTGTCAAAAATGGGAACACAGAAATCGTGAAAATATAGCATATAACATAAAATGTGTTTGTGATGTTAAATGTACGTGCTCATGGCTGAAAATATGTCTTATTGTATATTTCTTAAATCTACCCAATAAACTCAAACGTCTGGTCTAGAATGATCATAAATGGCCCAACAAAGATCAGAATTGGCCCAGCCATGCTCATAAATGGCCCATAAAAGATCAGAATTTCCCCAACAATGATAAGAAATGACCAAGCATTAATCAGCAATGGCCAAGCAATGATTATCAATGGCTATGTAATGGTCATAAATGGCCCATAATATATCATAAGTAGCCCAGAAATGATCAGTAATTGCCATGCAATAATCAGAAGTAGCTCTGCAATGATCAGCAATGGCCAAGCAATAATCAGCAGTGCCCACTACTGGTCGAGCAATGGCCAAGTACTGACCAATACTCGGCCAGACATTTGTGTTTATTGGAACAGGAAATTGTACTCAGATTATCTATTGGGCTTTTTATTAAAAACTATTCGAGACTATTTTTACTTTAAAACTGGATCTTTACTAAATATGCAATCTAGTTTAATAACTAGTAGAAACGGGATAAATTGAGGCTTTCGTAGCAGGAGTGGACTATGCCACAAAATCTAAACATTCCAAAATGATCATTTTTATGTCTTCACTGCAGTTTCTTGGCATTAGATGCATTTGCAAAATATATTTAAAATATAGGCGATAGCTTGCAGTATTTTGACCTATCAAAAAGGTGACTGAAGTTCGAGAATACCTTATTTATCTCTCTGGGTATCCTGGTGGGTTAGTACCACTATTTTTCTCATAGCCTCATTTATTACTTACAAGATCATTGCCTGGAGAAGATTATTAGCCATACCATCATAAATAGGCCTTGTTTGAGTAACAAAGCAATCAAGCAATGTCATAATTAATTATTTAACGTGATTTAGTTGCTGCTACATAAAAAAAGCTAAATGGAAATTGGGACATTTCAAATAAGAAGCCATAACTTGGGATTATTACTCCGTAGTCGTAGGTTTTGTACTACAAACTATAATATTGGACCCATGAAGCCATGGGTCCATTTTCACTAGAGAGATTTTCGTCTTGCAAGATAAAAGTTATCATGAATCACAATTTATTTTAAATTTTAGTATTTGAATACCTCTATTTTGGTTCATCATTTCATTATAATAATAATAATATTGAAACGTATTTAGATCTATTCTGATTATAGGTGAATTCAACAGGTTAGGTCAGCACTACCAGGTGGTGTAAAAATCAGGTATACACTACCTGATAGTGCTGACCTCACCTGTTGAATAATTATAATAACAATAATAATAATGATAGTTTTATAGTTTTATTGGTGCTAGGCACATTATTTATATCGGATTGATGAGGCTTATACATGATGAAACTCCATGTTAATATATAAATAAAACACAATTGGTGTGAGTTTCACAAAATATCACAAGTTACATAACATTATTTATGTTTACACAAGTCATTACAATACTCTTATATGCCAATTTTTCAGAGATGTCTTTAATCGGAGTATTTTTTGTTCAATTTTGGATGCCACTGATGGCCACTGATTTTTAATTATCCAAAAAAAAATTATTTTGGGATAATCAAAATTTTCTATGTAAACAATATGTATAAATGTATAAACATGTATAAACATGTATAAATTTCATCAATTATATTATATACTTGTAAATTTTCAATGAATATTTTATATTATAATATTAAACTTTCATATCGAAGCAATGAAACAATGATCATATTTAGAGATTTTCTTCTTCCAAGATTAAAGTTACCTACTTTGGTTGCTGATACATAAAAATAAGTCATGGGAAATGGGAATATTTCAAGGAAGAAAATACATTTTTGTTACATTAAAAACTAAACTTTCCTTTGTTACTCTGTGGGGATAGATGTTGTACTACAAACTATAATATATGTACCATGAAACCGTTTGTCAATATACCTATTTTCTTATATCGTTTTCAAGATAAAAGTTATAAATAACATGACTTGTTTTTAAAACTATTTGAGTACCTCTATTTTGGCTCTGTTTTCATTCGTGCCATTTTTTGGAAATTCTTTAAATCGCAGTAATTTTCTATTCCATTTTGAATGTCATTGAAATGGACCACAACGTAATATTTGGATAATCAAAAATGTTAAAATACTTTTCAAATTTCAATGAATACCTAAATATTAACAAACATCTAGTATACTGCAAGGTTTTTTAGGAAATTTGAAGCTGCTCGTAATTTTCAATATGTCAATGTATCTTGAACATACTAATTAGGTGTAGGACATTTACAAATGATCATACCATTATTTTTTATATGCTTCAAAAATAATTTTGTGATTTATAATATAATAATTTAAAATGATTATTTATGTTACCTACGTATAAGATATTTTTTTTTAAAATAAGCAGGACTTAGTTTTGGATTTTTGGATAATAAGTCCATTTATCTTGAAGTTGAATATAATAATTTAAAGAAATTATTTATATTAGGTACGTATAAGATAATTTAAAACAAAAACGAAGCAGAACTTAGTTTTTGATAATAAGTACAGTTATCTTGAAGTGGAATATACAAATTTAAAGAAATCGAAGATCCTACTATATGAATGATCTTTGATTCATTGATTCATTGATTAAAAATCATACTATGTATTATAAAATTGCAAGACTTTGTGGTTATCCCTTAAAAAAATTATAAAAATAATAAAACATATTAAATGAAATAATTTAAAAAATATAATACTTGGTTGAGTTCAGTGCTTTTATTCGATTAAATCTAATAAATCTATTAAAACGTGTAACTTAACCAAGGGTTTTATTTTTATTTCATATTATTATTGTTATTACCTACTTTCAAGATGTATTGAAAATTTAAAGATAATTATTTTTATGCACAGATATACAGGGTGTCTCTAAATTACGTAGACATGTCTTAACCACAGATTACTGGGATAAAAAAATCAAAATCATCAAAGGTTTTGTGAAATCGTCTTCTTTTGATCCCAGTAATCTGTGGTTAAGCCACGACCACACAATGTAGAGACACCCCGTTTAATAATCAGACCATTATTGCCAGACTCACCTGAAGATAAACATTGTCTGTGTACAGGACATACATCGGCTTCGCCTCAAGCTAGGTATAAGGCTTCGGGCCTGACAATCCTCTTTACACCCTAGATACATAACTATTATAATTTTAAAGATAATTTTATGGTTTAGATATAATAATTTTCAAATTTTAAACTTAATTAAACCAATATTTTTAGAACCATGGATAAATTCCTAATTAAACTTTTTAAGTTTTTGAGTTTTTTGATTATTTTGATAATCTGTGTACAATTTTCATAAAACTAATAACACGTTTCCGAATAGTGAAAGACGGGATAGACGATAAAACATAAATCATGGATAATCGGCAATTGGAAGCGCTAACTCCTTTAATAGTGCCTGAAGAGGAGAGCATAAAGGTAGAAACACCACCAACTCCTATAATACTAATTTATGCCATTTTATGTAGATTATTTATGTTTTCTAACTCGGGTTTTATTTTCAGTGCTTCATCAATTTTGAAAATTGTAGAATCATTTCTATAGAGCCTTCAAGAAAGTGGTGTCATCTTTTTCGGTGCATACTAATAAATGCAGTGTTCAAGGTGCAAATTAAATATGTTTGCAATGTTGCTGAAATATTTCCTAGGATACAAGCAAACTAACTAACTAGATTTTTTTTAATGTCATTATTTATCATTAACTTGTTGAAATTAGTTGGAATAGTTGACACCATTTTCTTGAATGCTCTCTGTATATGAGATAATATAATATCATTACTTTTCGGCTTGGCAGTTTACATTCCAGTCGCTCATTTGTGAATCAGTAAAGTCCATGACCTAACATTTAACGAACATTGCGAACGGGAAGCAATCTATTTGTAGTACTAATAACAGTTCAAGGATGCATATGGGGAATGTGGGCTCCGAATTGAGTGCATGAATTTTGCAAAGCTAATTGGACAATTAGGCAGATGATTCATGGCTTCAATTGACACAATTACACCAGCAGTAGTGTTCTGGTATATTCGAGCCAGGGGAATACTGGAGTATATTACTTATAGAATTTTCAAAATTGCATTACAATAAATTTTCATCGTACATATTTTTTAGAATGTTTGATAGAAAATGATCGATTTGTGGTGAATATTTAATGAAATTTTCTTTTAGAGATATTCTCTGGAAATATCTGTTTAGATACTGTTAAAAGTTTCGAGCATTGTCTTGTAGAAATATTCATTTTTTTATAAAAAATATTATATATTTTTTATAATTAGAAATAATTAGAATAAGAATCAATTTATTAATTTATAAACAGCAATCTTTATGATATAGAAACACTTGATCTTTTTTAAAATTTATATTATGATAATAATAATTATTATTACTATTATAAATATTATTTTAACACTGAAGGCTTTTACTTTGTGATTCATTATTTATAAATAAATTTTGCAATTTTTACTTTGTTGGTACCACACATTATTAAATTATGGCGACTATAGTTTCGACCACATCAGCTGGTCATTATCAAACTTATAATGATTATACATGGTATCAAAGATTAGGATGAACAGCATGGGGATCTCGGAAATCGTAAAAGTTACAAAGACGGTTAAATTACAAAAAATGCGCCATATAGTGATCAATAATATTCTGTTGAAAAAACCACACATTTCCGCTGAGATATTCGCTATAATTCGAAAGTTTGCAATTTCGTTTTTTTTTTGTAGTTATTTGAAAAGGTATAAAAACAAATGGCACTTTCTCGTTGCCACTTTTTTAGCTGTACAAGACAGCGTTTATAAATTTTCAGTACAACGTTTCGTTTCTAAGAAACCATCATCAATTTTATAATTTGATATGACCCATAAAAAAAGTACATCTTATATTAGGTAGCCTTTCCTACTACGAATTCAACGATTTATATCACAGTATGGTCTCTCTTGTTTTTATTCAGAAAAAAAGGCTTGTTATACATTTCGAACATTTTTGTGTAGTAGGCGTTAAAATGACCGACGAAGACCAAAATTAATATGTATCATGGTTTCTTCGAAACGAAACGTTGTACTAAAAATATGTAAACACTATCTTGTAGAACTAAAACTTAAGTAATGAGAATGTGCATTTTGTTTTTTATACCATTTCAAATAACTTCAGAAAAAAATGATAACAAAATCGCAAAGTTTCGGATTTTGTCGAATATCTCCGGAAGTAAACGGAATTTTTCGGTTTTCTCAACGACCACTACATTGCGAAACTTTTTTGTAATTTAACCGCCTTTGTATCTTTGACACCCTGTATTGATCACATCAAATTAATCTGGTCTCGACTATAACAATATAATTTAGTTTTAATATTACAATACTATAACGTTCTAACACCTACGCAGGTCGACATAATAATTATGATAATAATAGTGATTATGATAATAATGATAATAGTAATAATAACTTAAGTTATATTAAGTTATAATTGTAAATATTAAATAATAAGTTATTATTTATAACTTATTTTAATATTATATTACTCTAACATTCTAATGCATAATTAATCTGGTCCCGACTATAACAACATCATTTACTCTTAACAGTATGTTATTCTAACTTTCACGTGCATAGATCCACATAGTAATCATCATAATAACAACAATAATAATAACAATAGTAATAATCATTTCAATAATAGGTATATTATTCTAACATTGTAATGCTTAATTGCTGATAATAATCGTGGAAATAATATCAAAAGCAAAAATAATCTTGCACAAGTTAAATATAACTATTGCTAACATCCTAAACACTTAATAGTTTAATACTTTCGGGCCGATTTCGGATGCTATTTTTAACTCTCGTCATCCAGGCGCATTAGTCATTGTGAAATTTCTGGTTTGCCAATTATATCCAACAGTCACAGTATCGTCCTCTTAACGAGTCACATACAATTTAACTTTGATGATGCATGGAACATATTTAATCATCTGTGGTTGGAATTATTTGCTCCAATTCATCACATCAGGACGTCATCCGTAAGCCGAAACAAACTAACAAATTGAGTTAAAATTTTAATTCGTACCATTATATTATTAATGAAAGTTTAAGAAACACTTGAACAATGACAGTTCAAGTTAATGAAAAAGATATTTGTTCAAATTACTGAAATGTGAATAGTATTTTTCTAAGATTTAATAAAGAAGTACAAAAAGTTATAGTTTTAAATAAATGTTCTATTACGCTTAAAAAATAGCAATTATTATGAACTTGGAACGCAAAAATAAAAATACTTCTGCAGAACAAGAGATTCTAGCAAAATAATGGCAGAAATATCAAAGGTCGATAGATATTTTGTTTCACATATTGGTGTTGGCCATTTCAAGTTATATTTAAAGATTTTCTTAGTATTATTGTCAGTACCATCATTTGATTTTAATATTTGATTCAGAATTGATTAAGTTTACATTAATTGATATACATGGTGGAGAAAACAATAAAACTCTGGACTATGTCATCAGTATTTCATTCGTCAAGAAAATGCTCCATATCACTATAATCACTACAGGGATTTTTGCAATGCAGACATTGATTAGATTGTTGCAATTTGTAATTTTTGTATTGTAGTTCGCGAATGTAAAAATAATGGTGATATGTTTACTGACTGCTTGTTGTATATTTTATTTTATTTTATACTACATATTATATTGTAAATTATACAGTGTCGAAATTAAGTAGCGGATAAATTCGGTAACTCCGTTAATGTGTATGAGAGAGAAAAAATCTAAAAGGGAGATAGCGATATAAATTACTGCGTACATGAAAATATTTTTGTCAGATTTAAAAAATCAAAATTTTAAAAGTTATGACGTTGCTATGACGAAGCTGAACTTAATGATCTACTTCGTGATTTACATTAATCAAAGCAAGACGCTGAATTAATGGCTTCGCGTATGCAACAATGGAAACATCTTGCAGTTGGAACAAAAGTAACAGTTTATAGAGAATTAAGCTTGGCATTGGCTGCATATTTCGAGAAGAAAAACACTATTCTCTACTGTAACGACATTCAAGGTTTATTTCCAAAAATGAACCAACCATATGTAAAAAAGAATGGAGATTATTCATTAACGGCTCTAAGTATAGTTTAAATGCCATTCTTTTACACAATGGGAATAAAAAACCATCCGTACCAATTGCTCATGATGTTAATACTAAGGAAAATTATGAATCAATGACTCAAATTTTGACTTTACTCAAATACGAAGATCATAATTGGAAGATATGTGGTGAATTAAAGGTATGTGATTGAATGTTCTATGTATCGTAAATTCCAAGTTTTAATTAAATTAAATTTATTTAGGTCATTGGTTTGTTAACTGACAGGCAAGGAGGTTTTACAAAATTTTGTTGCTTCCTTTGTTTATGGGATAGTCGAGCTACAAATCATCATTACACTAGAACAGATTGACCATAAAAAACAGAGTATTCTCCTGGAAAACAAAACATTTCAAATAATCCATTAATTGATCCAAATAAACTTCTACTTCCACCACTGCATGTAAAACTAGGTCTTTTCAAAAACTTTGTCAAGACTCTGAATAAAGCTGGTGCTGCTTCAAACATTTGTTAGCAGTTTTTCCTACAATTTCATATGCTAAAATTAGGGAAGGCATATTTGTTGGTCCTCAGTCAGGAAGTTATTGAATGATGATTATTGCTCACAATGGTTTATCAGAGAAAGAATCTGCAGCCTGGCAATCTTTCAAAAGCATCGTGCATGGTTTCCTTGGAAACAAGAAAAGTGATAACTACAGACAAATTGTTACTGAATTATTGAAAAATTATTGTGAATAGGTGCACGGATGTTATTCAAGATGCATTTTTTTCATTCACATTTGAACTTTTTTCCACAAAACCTGGGTGCGTTGAGTAATAAACAAGGAGAACGTGCTCATCAAGATTTAATGAAAACTGAAAGAAATTATCAAGGATTTTTGGACAAAAGTATGCTGGGTGATTATTGCTGGACTCTTAACACTGCCATTTACTTTTGAAATTTAATTTATTTTTGAATAAATTAACGATTTTTTATTAAAAACATACGAAAACAGTGATATTTTAATCTCGCAAACCTGACCTGAAAGAAAACAAAAACAGTTACATATTCGAATTCAGCGCACCAAATTACCTTATAAACACTATTTGGTTGCTCCAGTCCAAAATCTTGTATACCAGTGTAATTAGTGTTATTTTATCATTAAAATATAGTTTTTGAGAACTATTACCAAATAAAAGAAAATTTGGATATCGATAGCAATTAGGTTTTATATGATGCCGAAAATTTTTGTTCTAAAATTTTATAAACTACCAAAAATTCCAAAAATTATCGAATGATTTATTTGCTAATAGATAATGCTAACTGACTTGAATTGTTTGACTTAAAGTAACTTTTGCTCCAATTCATTGTTATTGTAGACCAGTTTTATAATAATTCTAATCATCATTCTATCATCTTTATTCAATCATCATCTGTTCATTCATAATTTTTCATTCATAATTTTTCTTTCATCAGTTTCATATCATCATAATTATCATCGTTAAAATAAGGTCACTCTAACCATAGTAGGTATGGCTTAAACTAACTTTAAATTAAATCTGACTTTAACGGCATTGCGATACCTAACTCTAACTCTAATATGTTGAATGGCGGTGGTGGTGGCTACTTTGTGATACAGTTTTATTAATAATCAATAAAACAACTACTTGGTTTTATGTCACGTACAAAACAATCACGTTTATTTTTTATACGTGATATAAATCAAGTATTTGTTTTATAGATTTCTAACTCTAATACCTATATTCTTATTTTTAGTATTAAATTATTTCATTTAAAAATAATCGCGGCCTCAATATTCGTTCAGATTTTTTAAATTTAATTTATCTTTATCTAGAAGTAAGCCAGGAACATAATTAACTTAAAGCCGATTTTATCACCATTATGAAAGCCAGTATCAATGGTGTACAATTATTTTGCTTTTAAACTCTGATTAGAGTTAATTATGTTCCTGGCCTTCGCTTCATTGAATTATTTGTACTGTTCCCTCGGAACGTGTAGTATCGACTGCGTCGTTTCCCACTGCAATCCGCCGACACGTTGGAAATGCACGTGTTTTCAATGTTTGCACGTATTGATTGGCTCAGGCAGCCAAGATCTGGAACACGGAGGAGATAAGTCATGCACAGTGGCTTGCAAAATTCGCGAGTCCAAATTAAAAATTTAATCGAATGGACGGCCGCTCCGTTCGGCGTCGCGACGCTGGCCATTAAAGCCCCATTAACGGCGACGTCCAATAAAATATGGAGTCATTACCATAAGCGCTGGGTGGTTTTAGTAGCTTTTAATAAATGGCCGCAAATAATAATGGTAATACTTGAAGTAGCATTTGTTAATAAAAAAATGGGTATTTGTCAAAATTTTAGTCATAACTGCCACGCAATAATAATGTATAGTGTATATAATGTATACACATATACACTACGTAGTGTATATACATTATATACACTATACATTATTATTGCGTGGCAGTTATGACTAAAATGTTGACAAATACCCAGTTTTTTAATAACTAATGCTACTTCAAGTATTACCATATTACTTTTATCATAATGATAATACTTAAATACTTTGAATTTTCAATAATTTAAGTCAGAAATGACTCAAATTTATTAAGTAAATCAAGTATATTTATAAATAAAACTTTTCTTAATTAATCGCCAGTGCAAAATAAATCGTTCCATTTCCCCAGAATGTCCATCCCAGCATGAATCAAACAAGTTTTTATTAGTTCGAATCCAGCGCATTATAAATGAATTCGTTAAGTCGAATTTTGATGTGAAGAGGTTTTAAACGGCTGGCCTTCGCTGCCCACTCTTCGCTCCATCTGCGAAGCGAGACACGATGAGTGGGTGACTGTTATTTTAGTGCCAGTATCCATTGAATAATGCATTAATAATATGAATATTAAACATCTCTCGAAGCGACGTTTCCTAGTGATTACTTAGGTCTGATTACAACCAGCTCTTCATAATTAAAGTCAGCGGATTGTTCGACATTTGAACTCAATAATTTATAAAGATTTTATTGTAATCTATGCTCAATTGTGTGACTTTATTTATAATGTAAATTTTAAAGTAATCTAATTTTAACAGATGTGTGCCATTTTATCGGACTAATGTTCCTATTTTTTTACTTTAATTATAATTGACATGTGTAAATACTCGATGTATCGTAACATGATTATTATTATTATTATTAGGGGCAATTGTTTTTATCAGCATGTTTCGATAAAACCAGAACTACTATGATTTTTCAATATATCTCAATAATGATTTGATCATAGAAGGCTATTTTTCCACAGTACAATAATTAAAAAAATGTAAATAATATTCTATTGAACGGTACTCAGTGATTCAAAAAACTATCATCAAAGTTGCCATGAAAGAAAAGAATAGATATAAAAAGTATGTCTTAACTTACAGTTGTCAAATCTGACAAATTTGTCAGAGTTCGACTTTAATGTGACATCTTATTGATATTAACGTTAAGGTTATGATCGGTGTAAAAATTGATGGGCAGTGGGTTTATTGGACACATAATGCATTTAAAGATTTCCAAGAAACTTTTCCAGAAGTAATCTTAACGTAACTTTGATAAATTCAGTACAAAAGTAATTCAGACATACGTAATTTTTTTCATGTTACGCTGATGAAAGATTTCTTGAATGACATGTTATTATAATTATCCCTTTCATGCTTTCATCAAATTTTTATTAAGTACTTAAATATCGCATTAAAAAAAATATAAATTCAATAACAAGAAAATATAATTAAATTTCTAAATGTCCACTTGAGTGGACATCGTGCACCAGAGTCTAAATTGGCGTGTAAAAAAACTCTAAACAATCGGGCAGAGAGACACCTTACATTTCTTGCAGATATATTTGATCCTTCTTTTACACTCGCGGGAATGACATCTATTGGCATTTTTTTATTTCCGTTAGCTTCGGCTAGTGGCCAAGACCATCAAACCTCACTACTGTGGAAAGAAAATTTGTTTTCTTCTTCAAAATTGATGGTGGTGTGTCTACCCATTCTGGATAGTTCATAAACTGTTCCTTTACGAATTAGAGTTTTTGCAAAGCATCCTTTAAATTGCAAAAAGTATTCCATGTTATAACCTGCTTTTTTATGAATAATGTGGGAGTTGATGACTGCTACATCAATGAAATGCATAATTGTTTTAATGTACCACCTTTTATTCTTTCTTTGCATTGGATACATAGCAAGATATTGGTCATGTAAATCCACTCCACCCATAAATTTATTGTAAAATTTTATTGAAAATGGTCTCTCAATCCCCACAGCTTTATGTTCTGACTTGCTCCATATTTTTGCTGTGTTCACTGGTTCTTTGACAGCGCACGAAGATGCTAATATCATCATCATTGTAATTGTTATATTGTCTTTACTGATGACAAATGATGTACCTCTTGGTTTCTTTTTCATGTCTCTATCTGTTGGTAAAGCTGATGAAGCTACTCGAGTTCTATTGGAACGCAAAGTTTTTGTTCCATATATCTTCAGTTCTCTTAGTTCATGTATAAATCTAATGGAGCAGAATAAATTGTCGAAAAACAATTTATGGTTTCCACCATGTATATCGTCAGATAATCGCAGTACAACATCAGGCCATGCGCTCAAGGGACTCACAGGGATACGATTGGTTGCTCCTTGGTATATCTCGAACCTGTATATACCGGGTGATTCAAGTTGTATTACCATGGGTTTTTTAGGCATTTGGAGTCGCCCAAAAAATATGAAAATTCGGATTTATATAGGTCTGATACTAATCTACGGAAATGTAGTTTGACTTTTTCGATATAATTATATAGACGGTTATAAAATTAAAAAAAAACTCTTTTCGGGCAAAACTCTCTATCGTTATTTTTGTCCTAAACTGTTTTATTTTATTCATAGAACCCATTTATGAAATCAAAAATTAACGAAAATGATTAGATTTCAAATTAAAGCATTTTTTACATTACTGACCAACTTTCCTCGGTATGATTTATGATTTTGTAAGTCAAGAGCCCTACAAAGCATTGACCGCACCGGTGCGGTTGGAACGTTTTATGACTTTTGATGATTCCGCCAGTCGCCCGTGGGTTGGACGGGCCTTGCAGGACGGATTGGATACGGCCCTATTACTGGTAGCACTCCTCATATTTTAGTATTTAGTAACAAATCTTACTGTTGCAATATCAAAATTCATTTAATTCAATAATTGGTGCAATTTTTTTGACTTAGATTACACTGGAATGTTTGCAATAGCATTATAGTATGTTCTGACAAAAACTATATAAATAAAATTACGAATTCTTTGTGCAATAACATATAAACTACCGGATGGTTAAATTTTTTTTTATCGGCAGATTGGGCCTCATCAATATCTAAACATGTGAACTTATTTTGGATTTTTTATTTCAATTAGAAGTCGCCATTTTTGGCCTGGTAATAAAACTTGAATCACCCTTGCTCGAACCCAGCATTTAATCCCCCATTTCTTGGGTTTTTTCGTAAATACTGTTTGATGCCAATTGAACTTTACCAAAAAAGGTCGTAATTTCCCAAGTTTGTCATTTGGGATGTCATGTCATTGTCATGTCTTTGGTCTGAATCCAAGTTATTGGTAAAATGAAGGTGCCTTAAAATGAACTCAAATCTATCTACAGACATTGCATCAGCTATTATCGAATATATGACAGAACCAAATTGAGTCCTATAAAGACGTACAATTTCTTTTTCGTTAAATTTAAATTTTCTTTATTATTTTGGAGCGCATACAGATTTCGTTGGAATACTATGTTATCCAGCATATCATCATCAAGAAAATTGAGAAACGTCGAAAGAATCGAAACTGTGTCTATATTGATTTTACTACCATCTTGAAATGTTTGCATGTTATTCGGTCAAAATTCGTTGTCCACTGTTAGCGAATTCTCGTTTTGCCTTCGAATTTTTCGTAGCTCACTCAAAGAAATGTCGTCCTCACTGTCATATTGATCAGAATCGGAATTTATACGGGTTGGAACAAGCAACTGATCTAATTCGTCCTCCGATGAATCACTGCAAGTAGCACCAATTTGGCAGTTTGTCATGCCAGTATTTTCATTATCATCATTCCCATCTTCTAAATCTTGCAAGTACCCAAGCAATGTGCGAAAACATACACAATATTTAGAATATTTAGAATATCTCATGCTTTAGAAGCAGGTGTTCCATTTGAAAAAAATGAGTTTTAGCCATTTGAAAATAGCAAATTTATATTGTTGTTTCAGAACATCTTGTGTATTCTATGTGATTCAAAATATTGTGTATATTTTGGCACATTGCTTGGGTACTTACATACGCAGATTCTTTCATGATCTCTTATAATAAGGTTTTGTTGAATTTTTTTCCACGTCCACGATTTTTCGTTAAATTTGGTTAAAATGTGAATTACTTGGCAACGTCGCAACTGATCTCAAAAAATTAAATGATTTGTGAATCCCGCATATAGCATATTCTAAAAATGAAAGAATATACAGGGTGATCCATTAAAAAAAGACCAAATTTTGTGTCCCGGATTTATGGTACACTCTGTACACTCGAAAATAATTTTAAAATGTACAACATCAAGTGTCCAATAACTTCCAATCAGATTTTTTCCTCAATTTTTATTAGTCTAGCAGCAATGGTCCGAGCAAGGATACGTCGGCCACCCTGTATGTATTCGTACATTTCGTAAATATGTATTAAACAACAAAAGCAGCTCCGTAATTACAGTACAGTAGTTATAAGTACATGTGTACATATGTATATACATACCTAGTAATGTACGTAGTAACGTTATTTATTTTATTGAAGTGAAAAAACTGTCAATTTTCTGACTTGTACCGCCAGAAAACGCCGGATTACTGGATGGGCCGGATTAACGCATGGCCGGATTATCGAGAGTCTACTGTATACTAAGGTGTCAAAATGGCTGTTTTAATTTTTTTTAATTATAAATAATCATATTCTGTATAATATTTAGAATAACTCTTCAGGATTCTCTCAAATTTATCACAAAAACTGTAGTTATTTAATTTTATATTTTTTGTTTTATTTATTATTATCGCATAGTTAAAAGAACATATAGAAAAAATGTTTTATATAACGAGTTCTACCAATGTTTAAAATTAACACACGTATTTCTGTTACACCCTGTATAACGAATATTTGCATCTTCTTGTAGGTCATCTTTTATGCAAGGGTTTTAAATTTCTTCAATAATACTCAAAACATTATTTGCAAATTTTTAGCAAAAGGCAATTTAGTATTTCATATCACTTCTATGGGAATTCGCCATGTACTCCTTAGAAATTCTTCGAAAATTACAACAAATTATAACAATTTTTGATTAGCACACATTTTATATAAGAAAACTGATTAATTCTTTGTTTATAAAAATACCAATAACTTCAAGCTTCAGAATACATAATATAAGGTGTAACAAAAATCATGCACGAATCTTTTTCTGGGGGCTCCTTCGAAATAATGTAACAAATTGGCGAAGTGACAGAATTCAATTTTTGGAAATAGAATATTATAATCCCCTCTACCTTAATATAAATTTGAGACCTATGTCGCTGGTTAATTATATCTGCAATAAATGTGTCAGCACATAAATTATCGACGACTTGTTTATAATCCTGACCGTTTAAAATGGATCTAAAAGTTAATCACATTCTTGTGATTAAGGGATTAAGCGTGATTATAAGGATTTTAAGGGACTAGAAAATACTCATTCAAAAGATTTATGAACTTAATGCAAATAGATGGTATACTTTTTAGTTAAACGAGATATTCAATAATTTATTTCCGAAAATTGAAATTTCAAATTTGCCTATTTTCCCAGGACCCCTACAAAAAGTTTCATGCATAATTTGTGTTATTTTGTATAGAAATATGTGCGGGAAATTTGACAAAAATTCCCCAGAAAATAATATTGATTTTGTGCATAATTCAATCTTTATACTGTTAATTTAGCTTCTCAGCAGAGAATATATCTCTATTTACAGTCCAAATCGAATATAATATTATTTTTAGATTCTCTGTGGTTTCACGTTTCTGAATCACCAGATTCTCTGTTTTCCCTGAAACGACTTAATAATGAGACCAAACGCATTGTGTAGGTACTCGTACATCTGATATTTGCGCCCCCTGGGACTCATCCCTCACGCAAATTGCGGCCAGATAAATTTTAGCAAAGACAACCCCCCACCCCCAGGCAATGCCTCAACTAAGGAGCTGAATAATTAAAAAGGAAGCCGGAGGAATTTATCGTGGGGACTCCGCGGGAATATTGCGTTCGCACCCCCAAAGGACCGTGGCGAATAATTAAAGATCTGCTCTTTTCAGGAGGCCGTGTCAAGGACGCGCGTTATTGGAATGGCTTCAGAGTGGAGGTGAAAGTAAAAGTGAAACTGGGACGAGATTAAAAATTCAATATTTGATAAAACTTCCATGTTATTTGAAAAAAAATGAGCAAATCAGTGATTATTTTTAATTTAAGAGGCCTCTTTACCCACACGCGGCTAAGAAAATTTCATGTAAACGACAGCCAAGATAATTCATGAACGGGTCAACATAATTACAATCGGAGACCTGATTTATAAAGTTTAGACATTTATCTACAATTGTGCTGTGTAGTTTTTAAGAAATAATAAAATGGTGATTTATTATGTTGATTAAAATAATAGCATGTTTAGCTGATTTGTGAAATTTTCTTCTGTATTTATTTAATTAAGACAGGGTACATATAATGAAAATCCCTCAGGGTATTTGGAGCTATTATTGTTGCGAACCACCTTCTTTTTTTTTGTTCCAATATCATGAATTAAAATTGGGTATTTTTGTCTGCACATAAATCCGATTAGGTGATCAGAAATAAGTCACCTTTGATTTATTTCTTAACTACTTTGTCTAATTGTAGATAATGTATAAACTTTCTATATCAGTTCTCCGATTGTAATTATGTTAACCCGTTCATGAATTATTTGGCTATCGCTTATAAATAATGTTGTATACTAGCTGGGGTAAAGAGGCATCTTAAGTACAAACTGTTAAAATATTATGAATAAAGCAATGAAGAATTGGTGATGACAAAATATCCTATTTAAAAACACATACTTCTAAGAGATGAAGATATTACGGTGATAAAATATACGATTTAAGGAAAATACAATGTAGGGAATATAAAAAACCACTTGTTATGCCTATACTTAATACAAACTTATAACAGATGAAGAACTGGTGGTAATAAATTATTCGTTTTCTTAAGCCATCCAATATAAACTGTACTAACCAACCACTTATCTTATAAATTCAACAAAATTTCCTAAACTTTATAATTTTTTTTAATATTACAATTTTCAGCACATTTTTTAATTCGCTGAGTATTTTGCCAAAAATTCCCATAATTTATATTTTGTTCGAATAATACAATGTTTGCTAAATAATTAGGACCATTTTAAGTAGCAAAAATTGAGTCGTTCATTAATCCGCCACTTCACAACTGCCTAAAATTATAACATTTCATTAAGCTTGATATTGCGTGCAGCAAATTGAAAGAAATTCGTATCACAATTGACTTTCATTGGCTCATAAAGCCGGGTCATTGGCTCCTCCGTAAAACGAAATTACGCAATGCCCACTGTGGGCACTCCTAGAAACTATCTAATTACATTGATGGGACGCTCGTTAGGATTATTTGGCAACAACTTTGTTCAGCTCGCACAAATTTCCGAGACCTCAGCTCTTTGCGTGTAAAAATAGAAGCGAAAATCAATGAAGGGACTATTAAATTAATTACGAATTACTTTTATATGTCGCATTTCCACAATCAATCATCATCAGAGTCACCATTAATGCAACATTAAGTTATCTGCAATTAGATTAGTGTAGATTACGGTGTTTGTTAATCAAGAATTTAGTACATACGCATTTTTTACTTTCGCCGTAGGAGTATATTATTTTCGAGATTTTTGTTATGTTAATATTGTCAACTAAGTATGCAAGACATTTGCGAACTTGTACGTTAATTTTATAGATTTTACACGCTGTAATGCAAGGAAGTGCTAAAATTGGTTATAGCTTGAAACATTAAATGCCATTAAATAAATAAATAAATAAATAATTTTTTACTAACTATGAATATACTGACTCAAAAATAATAATATATTTTACAACAATAGATTTTTTTCTCAACAAGAGAGAGAAAACACGGTTTTTTAAATAAGTGGACAGTTGGTCACGAGCCCCGCCAGTAACGAGTGGGGGTCTACGAACGAAAAAACGCGTATTTTATCGCGAGTAGGAAATGCTGTTTTCTACGATATTGCAGTTTATAAAATATTAGATATTAGAGAACTTTAAGTTCAAAACTTTCAAGTTCAAAACTTTCAAGTTCAATTTAATTATTTGATTAACACTGGAGGCTTTTACTTCGTGATACATTATGTATAAATAAACAATGCAATTTTTTACTTCAGTCGGCCTAAACTATAATCTATATCTAAACTATAATCACTTCATTAAAATAAACGGTGATACCTACAAACTAAAAAATTGCATTATTTATTCAATTTAATCCACAATGAACTGTCACTGCCACAATGCAAATTACTGAAATTAATGTTTGTAAAGTCGTTTCCATAGAAATGGATGCATGCTTCCATTTAATTTTACATGTTTATTTTCATTTCTAGATGTGAAAATATGTTCACATCTAGAGTAAAAAAGTTTCTTTTTCATATATAGTAAGCCGTGGAAAAATTGCTACTTTCACATATATGATAAAAACATATTTTTTTACTCCCTACGTTATATTTGTTGATTCCGTAACACTATACTGTGCGAATATAAGGCATTTTCCCGTCTCGTGTGTGGATATCAACGTTTCCAGGTTACATATAATAACAACCATATAAAATTAATGCAAATATAACCAGACAGGAAAATGACACAGCAAACTCAAATCTACAGTCATTGTAATTTTGAAATTTGTACATTTAAATTAAAAATCTGTTAATGACCATCGTAGAAACAGTCAACTGTTCAACGCGTGTATATAAGCCCATATCGCACTAGCATTTGGGACCAACCATGCCTACGTACGATATGGGCATCATATCCACACTTCTTATACAAACTACTATAAATTGCCGTTAGAAAACTACAAAATTTATTGGTAGAAAAAAATGTATAATAATAATAATAATCCATACTGCTCCTATGATATGATACCTATAATCATTAATGCAAAGTTGAGTGATCTATAATTAAATTAGTGCAGACGATTCATATTCTCAGTGCTATAGTTTATTGGATTTGCATACTTTTAAGCATTATAATGGTTAACTTTGTGAGCAAATAAAAATGCAATTTCAATTTCTCACAACGAATTAAAACGATTAAATATGAAATTTTCTTATACACACAGTGTGCCATTAACTTCAAAAAAATAGTTTTTGTAATTTTGCCACTCTTTCAATTCCAATTAAATAAGAACTTGCCTTGTACAATAATTGTCGAAGTAAAATGTTTTTATAGTATTTTTGAAGAAGTTTAGGTATCTCTGAAAGATGATGAAATGCCAGTCTGAAGAAGATGCAAATATCAACCATTCGCAATAGACTTTATCTCATTATTATGTTAACATACAAAATATAGAGAATTTAAAACTTGTAGCTTAGCAAAAATTTAAATAAGCATTCAAGAAATAAAAAGCTATTCGGTTAAAAAACTTTCATATATAAAATATAAATTTACATATTTTCAGTAATTTTAAAAGAATTTTGCCAATATCTATGTGTGAAAATTGTCTTGAAATCAATACATTATCTATAATTATGTATAAACAAACCAATTTATAAAATAAATATTTAAAATATACACAATCTTAAATTCTAATATTTAAAGTAATTTAAATATAGTATTTTAAAGTAAAACTTTTCTCACTCACAATCTCAAAAACATATAAAAAACTGCAAATATAATTGAAAATCTTCTTAAAACATTAACGAGGAAGCTTCGGAAATGTCATTGCTGCAAATTATCTATGAGAAGGTGTTTGTTAAATATAGGACGAATTGTAGCTTGTAAAATAATTAATCCGCAGTCGGTGAAATAAGAAGCTTATTTAAGTTTAAAAATTATCGTTCAAAAAATTTACAATGTGTAAAAAAGTATATATAAAATACAAAATTTTTGGGCATTAATGCCGATTTTCTAGAACTAAATCTTGGGACTTTTCACACTCTTAAAATCCCTGAAAAAATACGCAAAAACTTCTTCTGGGTTTATTCAATTAAAAACGATTAGAAACAAAACTTATTACGGCAGTTGTATCCAGAATGAGTTTTTTTTTTGGTGATTCTTAAATTTTGTGAGATTTTCGGAGATTTTGTGTGTGTAAAACTCTTGAAACTCTCAAGAACCGAAATAAAATGTTAGCAAATTGTTCTATTAGAACAACTATTCTTCAGAGTTTTCTGAAACATGTTAATTTTGAGAAAATCTTCAATGTTTCAATAATAGTACTTATCCAGAATTTGTAAAAACTCTGAAACAAATTTGTTTATTTGGGAAAAACCATAGTGCGTTAGAAATACCGTTCAGAGTTTGTTAAAACTCTAAAAGAAGTTTGCTTGAATACTTCAAAGTTAAAATGTTCCAGAATTTTGTAAGCTTCGGGAAAATTTTCCCGGGAGTTTTCACAAATTAAAAACATGTATCAGATTATTCACATTTTTCACATTTTTTTATGTGTGTTGAACTCTAATAGAGTGAAAGATTGTTCTTATAAGTTCGTCAGACGTTTTTAAAAATAGTGAAAACCCTTAAGCTTGTTAAGAGATACTTTCAGTTTGTTCCAGAATTGGTAAATATACTGAAACGTATCGTAGTTTGTCAAAACACTGAAATATGAACACAATATAATTATTGTAATAAAATATGGTATTGTACACCATTTTGTAAATATTTCAGTATCGGTTCCCAAAGCCGAAAATAAATATCCCACGTTTACGTCGTTGCGAGATCTATCTTTCGTAGTTTTTGGTAATGTGTTCGCCCCTATGTCAATTATTTTATCTTTTTTTATGAAGTCCCTTAATTAAGCCCTGAAATAACTTGCGAGGAAAAATTGCGTGGAGCCCTTTTCACAATCTCAAAAAATATAAAAAACTGCAGATATAATATGAGAAGCTTCTTAAAACATTCAGGCTTCTGAAATGTCATTGCTGCAAATTATTTGAGTCAAAAGTTTTGTCAAAAGTTATTTGATAAATTTAGGATGAATTGTAGCTGTAAAAAAATTAAGCCGCAGTGTGAAATAAGAAGCTTAGTGTACTTAAAAATTTAGCTTCAAAAATTCTATGCATTTTCTATAATTATATATAAACAATGCAATGTATAAAATAATAAGTATATAAAAAATACAATATCCTTGGTCATTCCTGCCGATTTTCTAAAGCTAATTCTTGCGACTTTTCACACTTAAAATCCCTGATGGAATACACAAAAAAAATGTTCTGGGTTTATTCAAACACTTCGGTCATTTATTTCGGCCGAAAAACAATTAGAAACCAAACTTATTCCGGCCGTTGTATCCAGAATGAGTTCATTTGTTAATACTTTCGGAGATTTTGTGTGTGTGAAACTTTTGAAACTCTCAAGAACCAAAATAAAATGTTAACAAATTGTTCTATTAGAACAACTATTCTTCAGAGTTTTCTGAAACATGTTTGCTAATTTTGAGAAAACCTTCAATGTTTCAATAATAGTATCCAGAATTTGTAAAAACTCAGAAACATATTTGTTTATTTCGGAAAAACCATTGTGCGTTAGGAATGCCGTCCAGAGTTTGTTAAAACTCTCAAAGGAAGTTTACGTGAATACTCTAAATTAATTTATGAAACACTCCAAAGTTAAAATGTTCCACAATTTTGTAAGCTTTGGGAATATTTTCAGAGTTATCAGTAATCAAAAACATATGTCAGATTATTCACATTCGAAATTTTTAAGTTTGCATTCGTTTCTTAAGTTTGTTGAACTCTTATAGAGTAAAATATTGTTTTTATAAGTTCCTCATAATTTAAAAATAGTGAAAACTCTTAAGCTTGACAAGAGTTACTCTCAGTGTGTTCCAAAATTGGTAAATATTCTGAAACGTACCCAGAGTTTATCAAAACACTGACATATGAACTCAATATAATTATTGTAATAAAAAATAAATGGTGTACAATTTTTTGTAAATATTTCGGTATCTGTTCCCAAACCTGAAAATAAATATCCCACGTTTACGTCGTTGCGAGATCTATCTTTCGAAGTTTTTGGTAATGTGTCCGCCCCCACGTAAATTATTATATTTTTTATGGAGTCCCTTAATTAAGCCCTGGAATAACTTGCGAGGTAAAATTGCGTGGAGCCCTTTTCAACCCTCCCCCCTCACCGACATCGAGAGCTAGAAGCGCTTCTCGTTGTTTCAGAGGGACATCCACGCCCTTATGTGTCACAATATGTTAAATTTGGTTTTTAACGTTTATATGGTATTTTTTCGAATTTTATATTGTTTGGCAGGAAATACACAAAATGTTGAATACATGGTATATCTAAAAAAATGTAGTATGCTAATTCAACATTCAACAACATTTAACAACTTAAAAATTTAACATTTTACAACGTTTAAACATTTCAACTGCAATAACCCGGAAATCAACTTCTACTTAATTAGCCGTAGCTGCAGAAACATGTTACTTTTTCTGGCTTTTACACAATAACGCGATCTATTTATAACGTGCGCAGGCATCTAATTATAATCACCATACAGCATTGTATTACGATTTCATTGAAATCGCAGACAACCTCTCGTCTTTCTAATTAAATTAGTCAGGCCTGCTGTAATCCTGCAAACGCTCCTGATAATTACAGTTCCCGAAACTGAAAACTACTGCGCGCCTCCGACGCTCCTGCGGCTAATCCTGCGAGAACAATTTCGATGGGAGCGCGGCAGCGCAGGATTCCCACGAGGATCGCCTCCAAGGATCCGGGTGTATTGAAAGGCGCATTCGCCCCACACTTTCGAAAGATCTACAATCGGAGTTTCATGAATACCGAATTTTCAATACGCTTCAGCGCAATAGTTAAATGAACGCTATCACTTCCTGAGCACAAATTGTAATAATAATGTACGTAGTAGTAATATAGATCCTACAATCATAATTATACTAATAATAATGGAAAACTTATATTTACCAATTTAATAAATTCATGCTACTGATTGTTTTTTACTTTTGCTTTTTGTATATTTTTTCTATTACTTTTGCTCTGCCTGTTTTTGTTTTTTTTTTTGAGAGGCGGCGTCGATATCTTCCTAGCCCCCTTAACAGAAAAAATCCTGGAGGGGGCTCAAATAGCAACAATTTGACATATTTTGATACCTTGGTCTAATTGTTCTTTTTTTTGTTCCTTTCTAAGTACCATTTGTATAGCTTATTTTCCCAGTCTCTACTTATTTCAAAAGAGCAGAAATATCTATTTATGGTATAAGTGAATAAAGTCGAATTTTATCCACGAAAAAAATAGTTTAGCGATATGTTTTACCGAAAAAATAGTTACCGAGTGCGAATGTTTTCGAGTGGATAAAATTGCTTTATTCACGTGTATCATACAAGATTTTTTTTCCCATTCGTTATCAGAATTGAAGAATTTGCGTGAAATGTCACATTGTCAGGTGACAACGAAAATTTCAAGGATAGTGCGAATTTATTTATTTTTATACTTTATTCACGTTGTCAATGGTTATAGTGAATAAAGTGAAAATGTAAACATTTTATTCACCCATTCGATGAAAGTGTAGTTTTAACGATGAGATTCAATATACATAATGAGCATTTTAATAATGCGAATTCGAAATCATGTATTCTAGTAAATAACTAGTATTCAAAGTTCTTAGACTGCCACGCGTTTTGATTAGTTCCCTAGATTTGTGTTATGGCTATGTTAATCAAAATTGACGGCAGCTGTCGCAGTCTGTAAATAAAACAGAAACCAGAAGCAAATAAAAAAACCGTACTAAACCGCGGCTTCTATCCACTACATTATTCAATAACGCTCATAATTATGTTAAGTGTCTCGAGCATAACAAATTACACAACGCTTCCATTTCAATTACATAACTCGCCCGCTTCCCGGAATAATCCCTTGATTACCACCACACTGTGACGTTAAGCAGTCCTCCTGATGAACGAAAAAAGGACACGGCACGTCCTTAACGGCGTCCATTACTTTAATTAACAGCAACTTGGAAGCCCGCTCCTGAAGAGATGCAAATTGGGATTTTTCGCAGGGGGATGGGGATTAATCGGAGCGGGCGACGTCTGACGTTTATGACCTATTAATCGCCGCTCGGCGAGGGTGTCGATTCATTAAACTTCCCCCGAACCGATCCACGATAAGCGGTAAAGTTTTACGGCCCGTACAAACAATCTCGAAGCCGCGAGGAATCTGCCATGAAGCAATCCCCATCGATCGCTGCGTAACAGGAAAGAGATCAACTTCAGGAATTCAGGTTTTCACAAAGATAATTGCATAAAGTGGGAACTGGCAGGCCAATCATCAATCTAATTTGATCAGATCTCTTTTTAAACTACACACATAATGCTGAGAAAATATACGAAGCTTCTTAGAACAGTTAGGAAGAGCTTCAGAAAATATAAAAGCTTCTTATAAAATGTAAACTTGAGAAGTCTCGTGATACATAAAAACTATAGAAATAATGTAGATAAAATATGACAAGCTTTTTAAAACATTGAGATAGAAACTTCAGAAATCTTGTTTTTGCGGAGAAAGTATATGAAACTTATTAGAAAACTAGAAATGAACAACGAAAGGTCATTGCAAAGAAAATAAGAGAAGTCTTGTTGATAAATTTAGGAAAAAGCCACAGAGATTTTAGTTTCAATTAAAATATTAAAAACTACATGCATATCCTCCTCGGGCCCACCGCTAAATTGATTATAAAATCTTTATAGTAAATGAGACAACTTATTATTTTGGGTCCAAGTAACACCCTCCAGTAGGATTTTTTTCAAATTTTTGGAAAAAACTGTAGTATCACTAATGATACTTTGGGCCTTAAGCACAACAAAAGAAAAATCATATTGAATATTTTATTGGTTAAATTGCGCAAAACAGTTTCGGTCAACGCTGCAGCATAACAAAACCTTTCAAAAAGAGCACTTGGCAAAAGTGAGTTTCTTGCAGCCCGGATAGCGATATTTAGATCGTGATTTTTGTTGATGTTTCATGAACTGCGGAAGATGTTTGTTCTCTTTCTTTCGAATCTTTTTCTCGGGAATTGCACTACCTTTCTGCACTTTCTACTGGTCTGCGCTGTTTCCTCATCCTTACTCTCACTCGAATCTGAATTTTGCTGGTTTGCAGCAAGTCCTAACGACAAAAGTGCTTTCGCAATAGAAAATTTAAAATCAAGCTAATCCAGTTTTTCTTTTTTTGGAACATTTGCAGCTTCAGCATCTTCTCGATATTCTAGCCAGGCGGCCGCTGCACTTAAGTCTATAAAATGGCAAATTGCATGAATGGTCCATTTCTGAGTACGACTCTTCATTCAGTAGTTTGAAATAACTCGATCAAGCAAATCAATGTCTCCTATGTTTTCATTGTATGATTTTACAAGAGATGGACGATTTATTTCAATGTATTTGTTGTCAACTTTTGACCGGCGCTTGCACAATCCCACAGGTTCAGTTCCAAATTCCGAAGACCCGATATGAACTGGCTTGGAGTCGTACCATTTAACCAAAGCTATTTTATTATCCTCGGTAACAAGCATGCCTTGGGAACCACGGCCAGATTATTTCAGTTGATTTTCTGTTCTGAAACTCACCACTTTTGGGATTCGATTTTTCGTGAGAGTGCCAGTGAGAGTAATCCCTCGAGCGAGAATCGTTTCTATTAATGGTATTGACGTAAAAAATCTATCAGTAAAGACGGATACTCCAACTGGTAAAGTCTCCGCAAGTCTAAGAACCACCCTTCCTCCAACATCTAATTTTTCGGGAGTAGGTACGCAGGATTCCGTTGTTTTTCCCTTTTCTTCATACATGAAGAAGTCCAATAGAATTCCTTTTGCCGTCATCATCACACAATTCTTGAGACCAACAGGATATGGTTTTCCACGAACAAATTGTCTCATTCTTACCTTACCATGAAAGGGGATAATTTGTTCATCCACTGATATTTCAATTGTCCTTTCATTCTGTAGACACGCTTTTGGAATTCGGTCTAACATTGGCCTTATTTTCCAAAATCTATCATTTTCCCGGGCTCCTTTCGATACAGCATTGTCATCTATTTTTTTTTTTAAGGAGTTTGAAGCCTAAAAACTGATTTCTGGAAATGTTTTCACAAATAATTGGTACTCTGGTATCCATTTGCCAGTACATCTTGATTCATGGTAGGTTGTAGATGCCAATTAACATGCTGCATGAAAAGAAAACTTTCAGCTTTGCCGCAGAAGTATCTAAAGACTTTCCGACTTTATTTACTTCGTTCATGTTGGTCACAAGGGCCATGGATTCAAAGAAATCGTCTTCGAGATATCTACTGAAATAACTTATAGGATCCGGAATGTTTTCAGGCAAAAGTTCAGCATGAACCGTTGGTGAATGTTTCACAGCAATTCTAGGTACAAAAGCATTTCGCTTCCATTTCCTTTTCTTTCCCTTTGGTAGCAAGTGAACCAAAGACTGCTCGTCATCTGAAGAAGAGACTGTACCTCCAAATTGCCTCTCCTCTGCTTCATTTTCTTCGCCACATTCTGTGGTACTGTTACAGTCATCATCAGTTTTAGCCGTTTGTTCTGGCACATCTTCCTCCATTTTACCAATTTCGTCTTTATTTTCACTGTCATCATCAGGTAGTATATCACCATCAAGATCAGAGTCATCGAAGTTCCAATTATCATCGATCTCCTGGAGGTCTTTCTCAGAGAGAGCTAAAAAACGCATAATAGATAATTGTATTGGATATTGGGTAAGGCCCGTAGTATTATGAAGTATCATAAAAAGATACTTCGAGTAGATAGGCCAATAGGTTTTGTAAACTTCTAGATACTGTAGCTATGAAGGCACTAGAACCAACAACTAACCTTCACTCAATGAGATGCTAGCGCAAAATGCATAATTAGTCATTACTTACCTTTTTTATCACGTTTCGAACTGGACGCCATAACTGCATAAACACTGCTCGATTTTTGATGACCAGACACTCTAGAACACGTGTGATTCGATTGTGAATTTTTGTGCGCAACCACCTCACGCATATCATATATGATACCACTGGAAACATAGCCAAATTCCGATTGGAAACAGCAAAACAAAAATTGTTAAGCCGTAGTATCGTATATGATACTCAGGGTCCGAGGAGGATAATATGAGAAGTTCTTAAAAATTTAGGAACAAGCTTCAGAAATGTTGGCGCTGCAAAGAAAATATATGAAACTTGTTGGGAAATTGGGAAATAAATTTCAGAAATGTCGTTGCAAAGAAACTATGCGAAGTTTTTTTGATAAATTTTGCAAAAAGTTTTACATATTTTAGCTTAAAATAAGATACAAAAACTGCAGACAAAATATGAGAAGCTTGTTAAAACATTGGGAAGAAGTGTCCGAAATGTTGATGTTGCATAGAAACTATGAGAAGTTTTTGTAATAAATTTAGGATGACCATCAGACATTTTGTAGTTTTAAATAAAATGAAGTACAAAGATAATATAAACAAAATAAAAGAACGTGGACGCATTTAAAGTCTAAGAGCTATTTGTTGGTGTTTTCATAAAGAACACAACCTAATTTTTTATTGTATGTTTGGTAGTAATATGTTTATTATCTTTTCGTTTCAGGAGAAAGAAATGCGGTTGAAAAACATCGACGGGCCGCTGTCCGTTCGTAACGGCAACCCGGACATCCTAAACTCCCCGAAACGCCTGAACACCATCCAGAACAGCAACGTCACAGCGAACAGCTACGGCAGGCAGACGAACAACGGCATCAGGATCTCGCACCTCGCCGGCGACGGCGACGACGACAACACCACCAGCGGCACCAACTCGACGACATCCAATAACGCCGGCAGCAACGCGACAGACCCCTCCAACAACACCTCGCGCGGCACCAATGAGGAGGTCATACTCAACAACATCAACAACACCGAGGTGCAATGGTGCACTCCCGGCCGCGAGTTGACGAAGAACGCCAACAACCGACTGTTCAACATCAACAACACCCTGGCTGTGTCGCTGAGAACCAGCGCGCGGCCCGGAACCGCCTCCTCCGTCTGCTCAGAGTCATCGCCAGATGATAGTCTTCTAGATTACGAAGGTACAGAGAGTTTATAATAAGTCACCCAAAAAACATCCAAACATGTGTAATCCTGTAGAGATATTCAAATTAGTAATTTACAAAAAAAAACTATCTTATTAACCTAAATAGATGATCAGAAGCTACTATTAATTGATATGGATATGGAAAATTGTAATTTCACATAAAATATATACAGGGTGTCAATTTAAAAAGTTGCCACCGACGTTTTTCATTGAACTAATAATTATTTTTAAAATTACTCAAAACCGTTTGGATGGTTCGGAGGGGGAACCAAAATGACGTAGGTAGTATCGACCCCCTACCTACCCTTTAAGCCACAGCCACATTGATCTTAAAAATTTAAATGGCACCCCCTACTTGTGATTCATCGTTGGAAAGCTCTTGTAATATGCTTTCCAGCCATTACACAGGCCTACATTTTTTTTTTCATGAAAAAGTGTTTCAAGTTTAATAGGTGTCCTATAGTAGTAGTAAATGGGCTGATCACGAATATGTGCATAGTTTTTTTCCAGCACGTCAGGTCTTCAGGAAAAGTGTGTTCGAAATTTTTCATAGAAGCTGCCAAAAATATTGAGAAAATATTTATTGAAACTATATTTCATAGAAAATTACGCTGCAAAATTAAGATGTTCGGTAAAAAAACAATGCAGTATAATCTACGTTAGACAATCGTTGTTTTTTTTGAATAAAATCGTTCTCTTTTTCCCTCAAAACTGCGTTTTGTAGTTTTCTTTTTGAGGATTTTTGTGAGCGAGTCCCTCTTCAAGATCCAGCAGTAATCAGCCATCATTCTAATATCCCATCTTCCTTCGAAACGTGTCTCCATCTACTTTATGTCTTGATGGAACCTTTCTCTCTGTCCTCGCTGACAGCTCCAAGATTTTCGGGAAAAAAGTCAACGTGGGAATTCAGAAAATGAAGTTTGACGCTCATATTGCATCCCAGTTTTTTTATAATTTTCGACCATGTTGGCTACAATTTCTTTGTAGTTTGGAGACTTGTTGTTTCCAAGGAAACCGTCTATGACTTCTACGAAAGAACTCCATGCTTCATATTCATCCTGGGTCATTGTATTCTGGAAATATCTGTCCGATTTTAAGGTTCTAATTTGAGGGCCTACAAAAATTCCTTCTTTATGTTTAGTTTCAGAAAGTGCAGGAAATTTGCCGCACAGGTATTTAAAGAGTCGCCTGGTTTATTTAAAGCTTTGACAAACTGTTTCATCAATCCTAACTTTATGTGAAGGTGAGGCAAAAGAATTAATTTTGGGTCAACTAATGCATCACGCAGCACATTTTTTTGTCCTAGTACGAGTTTTTCTCTGAGTAGCCATTCTTTCTTAACATAATGTAAATTTCGTGCTCGACTGTCCCACTAGCACAAAAAACATGGATACTTTGTGACTCCAGACTGCTGACCCAAAAGCATGTATATTATTTTGAGGTCTCCACAGAGTTGCAAATAATATTCGCTATACTTTATTGTATTTAGCAACAGCTCAAGATTCTCATACGTTCCTTTGAGATGCACGGAGTGAGCAATAGGCACCGAGGCGTAAGTATTACTATTGTCAACAAGACACCTTTCAGACTTCTCTTAGAAAAGATCAATAAAAAACCTCCATGATGTGGAATCGTAAATTTCATCAGTTTCATGACTGGAATACTTCAGGAATATTATTACAATACACCAGTGAACCCTCTTGAGAGAAATATTCCGCGAACTCTTTTTCACGTTGCCTATACCACGAAAATGTGGTTCCTGGAGCCAACATTTTTTTGTCTTTCAGTCGTGATCCTAAGATTTGTGCAGCATCCTTCGGTAGGCTCTCTCTTAGTCTCTCGCCAAGTCATTTAATTCAGCTTGGATAAACTGTTGAGGTTGGTCTATATCAGGATTGAATTCGTCTTCATCGGGTTTTTCATTTGAACTTTCATCTGATGATTGCTGTTGGATGGTGTGAAGAAAAGGTGGTGGAATGGGAATTCCTGGTCCATGGGGTACAGATCGTTTAGCAGACGGTAAATCAGGATACTGAATGGTATGTTTATTTTTCAAATTGAAACTCTTGACATCGCAGAAGCAAAAATAACTGTCATCTCCATGGTTTTTTTGTTCCCTCCATACCATAGGAATGCCAAAGGGTAAAGAACTACGTGTACCTTTTGTCCATTTTCTCAGTAGCTCGAAACACTGAAACCACACTTTGTGTGGAGCCTAAGGTTTGTCCTGATCACCAAGGTTTACACCGAAGTAAGCGTGATAAACTTTCTTGATAAATTCTGTTATATTTCGTTGATGCTTTGCTATCGTTAAATCACCACACACGTAACAAAATATATCAGGACTGTTTTTGCACTTTCTCGATGACATTACGACGCACTAAACACATAGAAAACAAAACACAACTCGATGCTACAAACAACTGACGCTAACTAACTATTTCGTAAACAACTGACGATGCCATAAAGTTGATCTTGACAGATGCGAAAATGAAACAGTGTTGTCATTGAAATGAAATAAACATAATATTATACTAAAATATTTTCTATCGATGTATCAAGTATTTTAAAGAAATAATTTTTAATCAATTTAGGAAATATCGTAATGGTACTACTTTGCTCTAGTACAAAATATCTCACAAGGTTTTTTTTAATTTTGTGAAAAATCTTGAGACGTGATGGGTTCAAACCAAATTCACATTCAGAATCAACGTACCCGTATTAGCTAAGGACACTTATCAAAATCAAAACACCAAATATCTTGTCATCCTGTATTATTAATACAATATGATTTGGTCAACTAGTTTTGGAGTTAAGTGCAAGTGAAGTGCCAACGTGTTTAATTAATTAAATTCAAATAACATGTTAAAATAAATGTTGGAAATGGTTTCCTTGTTTTCTCGACAAAAATACGGCCTGCTCTCAAACTCCTCGCGAACTTTATATAAGGTTTGTCTAGTAATAGCTCGACATTATTGTGCTATTCTTTCGCATAATTGTTCAATACTATCTGATTGCGTTTTATAAACTACAGTCTTTAAGTGACCCCATAAAAAATACCTAGAGGTATTAGATCTGGTGATCTAGGAGGCCATTTAATAGGCCCTCTTCTTCTAATCCACTGATTTGGAAGTGACGCTCTAACCATGCTCTAACTGGAAGTACATAGTGAGGAGGTGCACCATCTTGTTGAAAATGTAATGTATTTTTGTTAAGTCCATAATTTCCACGTTTATTTGTTTGGTTTTTAACGTCCTGAAGTACGAGAGGCTCAATGAATTCGTAAAGTAAATTAGCATAAATTTCGCCGATCAAATTTTCATTAATTTCAACAGCGAATGTTTTTTAAGGGGTCACTTGAAATCTGTAGGTTATAGAACATAAATGAAAAATGAATCTGATACTATTGAACAATTACGAGAAAGAATAACACAAGAATGATGAGCTATTGCTAGACAAACCTTCAAAAAGTTCGCGAAGAGTTTGAAAGGAGGCTATATTTTTGTAAAGAAAACAATGGAGGCCATTTCCCACATTTACTTCAATATGTTATTTGAATTTAATACATTGAACACTTTTACACTTTATTTTCACCTAATTCCAAAACTAGTTCACCAAATAATATTGTATCAATAATAATAGAAAAGTGTTTTTCGAGAGCTTTCCAACGATGTATCACAAGTAGGAGGGTGCCATTTAAATTTTTTAGATGGAAGTGGCTGTGCCTTAAAGGGTGGGTAGGGGCCATTTGGGTTCCCCATCCAAACCACCCAAACGGTTTTGAGTAATTTAAAAAATAATCATTAGTTCCATGAAAAAAGTCGGTAGCAACTTTTCAAATTGACACCCTGTATATATCAAAGAAATATACAAGTATATCCAAACTAGTAATTTAACAAAAAACTATACCAAGAGATGGTGTCAATCTAAAAATACATCCAAATACAGAAAAATATATGAACAGATATTGTTCATCTCAATTACCAATTTCACCAAGAAATAACATGAAAAATGTGTAATCCTACGGAGATATCCAAATTAGTAATTTGTCAAAAAATATTTGCGAAAGATTTTGTTAATCTAAAATGATATCTAAATTAGCAACTTCACCAAGAAAACATCGAGAAATGTTCAAATATATCCAATTTAGTGTTTAAAAAAAAGAAGTCTGAATAAGCAATATAAATATAAATATCTAAATTATTGCTAATTTACTCAGAAAAAAACATCGAAATATCTAATCTAATTATCAATTTCACCAAGAAAATACATCGAAAAATATTCTAATCCTTCAGAGATCTCCATATTAGTTGTTTACCAAAAATGATATATCAAAAGATATTGTTAATCTATGGAAATGTCCAAATTATCAATTTCGCTATGAAACTTTTTTTTTTCTTTTATAAATTAAATTTGCAATGCACGCAATATTAAGATTAACGCAAAGGCAGTAAATAAAGACATGATGACATACGTGAACAAAATCGAAAGACAAGACATAGAATTGCACCACCTAACGGAATTTCAGACAAAACTCACTAGCTCAATAATAAAACACAGTCCCCAAACAAACGAAACATTCTACAAACATAGGCTACCTAAGTATATACTTGCACTAATCAAGAACAAGCGACAAATGTACAGAGAATACATACGGACAGGTAACAGAGACGCCAAAACAACAATTAACAGACTAAACAGAAACATACAGACAATGACACAACAATACAAATCACACAAATGGCTCGAAGTGTGCCAAGAAATTGAGAAAGACCGAGGTACAACCTATTGGACTAAAATTAAACGACTGACAAAATACAAAAAGACATCACGAACACCTACACTCGTACAAGGCAACAAAGAGCATACGACAGACGAACAAAAGGCATCCGCCTTCGCAAACCACTTCAAATCAGCTTTCACCCCCATCGACGACCCTACATATAATAACGATAACTTTACATACGTGAACGACTGGTACGACAGACATCTAAACCAAAACACAGACAACGAAGAACCACCAAACATAACTGAAGACGAATACTACGACATATTAAATACAGGCAAAAACACCGCCCCTGGCATTGACCTAATCACTAAACACCTGCTCAGAAGCCTGTCAGACGAAATTCATAAACACATAATAAAACTATACGAACTATGCCTACGAGAGAAAACTTACCCAGAAATATGGAAGAGAGGCACCATAATAACAATCCCAAAACCCGGTCTAGACCACTCACTACCTAGCAGCTACCGACCAATAACGTTACTCCCAGTTCTCGGCAAAAACTTCGAACACATCCTAAAAAAACGAATATCTATACTAGCAGATGCAAATATACCCACATACCAATTCGGCTTCAAACCTAATCACTCGACCACCCACCCACTATTTATCATGACAAATAACATACAAGCTACACACTTACAGAACGGACACACGGCGGCGGTATTCCTAGACATAAACAAGGCATTCGACACTGTCTGGCACAAAGGCCTCCTGTACAAAATGTACACTCTAGGAATACCAATGTACCTCATAGACATCACCAACCAATTCCTAACAAACAGACAAATACAGATCAAGACAAACAGATCACTCTCACAAACATTCTCACCACTTCAAGGGGTGCCTCAAGGCTCCCCAATCTCACCAATCCTCTACAACATATACTGCCACGACATATACAACCATAACTTCGCCGACAAGACTCACATAAACCTCAAATCATATATTTTACAATACGCAGACGACACCGCCATCATATCTCATGACAAAAAACTAGACGTTACAATGCACAACCTACAACAACTAACATACACTACAATGGAATGGTTCCGTATGTGGAGGCTCACACCCAATCCTACCAAATGCCAGCTCCTTATCCCCAACCATACTATTACCAACTACTCACCCACAATCGACATCCAAAATATTACAATACGACCAGACACGAACATTAAATACCTAGGCATAATATTCGACACAAAAAATAAATTCAAGACACATACGGACCGAAACTATCAAACGATCAAAACACTTCCGCAGCCTGACGTATAAAAACCAAGGCATTTCAACACATACAGCGGCTAAAATATATAAATCAATATGCAGACCTATCATCGACTACGGACACATCATCTTAAGCAACGCCACAGAACTCACAAAACGCACAATACAGAAGACAGAACGAAAATCAATCAGAATCATCTCCAAAATCAGACACCCCGACAACCCCCTTCACAATATATCCAACGCAGAACTGTACAACACCACAAACATCCCACCTATACTGGACAGACACGGAAAACTCAGACAGAAATTCAAACAAAATGATACAAACTGGACAATTATGGACAAACTATGCATCGAACGAGCCACTAGACGAACGAACATAAAGCACCCTTCAAACACATTATATGAAATATACAAAGAATGACTTTGGCATACCTGTTCTCATCATTCACATCACCACTGCTCACCATCATCATCATCATCATCATCCATCATATAGAATTTACAATGTATACAATATATAAAATGTAAAACCTAAAGGCGGAAAGACCACATAGGTCGAAGCCTAATAAAGATTGTTTACTACTACTACTAAGATTAATAAACATTTTTAGTCTGACCTAAATGCTATATTACGGATTTTCCCTATGGCCTATCTTGGTTTCTGACTATTCCACTTCTCTATTGTGGCTGCACTGCAGTATCACACAAGCTCATGGGGTTTAGTCCTCTTTAGTCGACGCTTTATGAGTTCGTTGTCTAGGAGTTGAATCATCTCGATGTTGGGATGTTTATAGAGCCTATCCTCGTGTCTCCTGGGCACTTTCACGAACTCTTCTTTGACTGTTCGCACCTGGTGCTATCTGTGTAGATCTTCATTCCTGACGTACCAATGAGCATTTACGATATTCCTTAGCACTTGGTTTTGGAATCTCTGAAGGCAACCATAATTGCTTTTTTTATACAGCCCCACAGCTGCAGGCCTGCAGGCTGCAGACATACGGCCGTATGTCCATATAGGTTTAAGGGTTTGTTAATACACCATTAACTTCTTGTGGATGGACAGCTGGGAGCTTCTCCCTAACAGCCAGTACATCTTTTTATACTTCAGTTTTTGTTCCTACGTTTTCTATTTTACGTGTTCTTTCCAGCTTAACTTGGTATCCAGATTTAGACCCAAGTGTTTGGTTGTCTTTTTACATGGAATTGTGTTATTTATTTTCACGGCATGGTAGTTAATTCTCCTATTCGTAAAATTGACAGACTAGTCGCTGTGGAAAGCCACAAAAAGTGCTAATAGGCCAACTAAATAAATTTCACCATTATAACACATTTGGAACATGGGCTAGAGATAATAAAAGAAAAGCAGAACTGTTTGCCTCGCACGTAGAAAAAGTTTTTCAACCCAATTAGGAAGTGATAGGATTGGATCAAACAGTCAATCCATAAGAAAATGAGGAAATAGAACTAGTCACACCCAAGGAGGTCGCAAATGAAATAAAACACATTATAAACACAAAAAATCCCCAGGTTTCGACTTAATCATAGGTGAAATCCTAAAACAGCTACCAAGAAAATGCATTGTGAATAATACAACTAATAAATGCCGCTTTCAGGCTAAAACACGTTCCAATAATATGGAAAATGGACGAGATGATAATGTTACCGAAACCAGGGAAACCCATAAATGAAGTTTATTTCCACCTTCTTTGTAAGTGACATTTTATAGGCTTATTTTGTTGATTATAGTAACCAAGTAAACGATAAATTATAGGAACAGACCTGTAATATTTTACGGGGTCGTATAAAAGACCTGTAATATTTTACAGGCTTGTAGAAAAGCAGACAGATTGAAAACTAATTCAAATTTTATTACAACTAAAACTACTACTTGCAACACCTTAAAACTATAATGGGTCAGACTTGTAATTAAACACATTTATAATGCACTTTGATTCATTTTCGAAATTCATTTGTACATTTCCAGCTACCATTTTCTGGTTGCTACTTTCAATTTCCATATTCACGCTTTTGTTATACTCTGATTTTTCTAAACTGGCGTGCACGTCATCAAAATAATAATCATAATAATGATGGCACACTTTTACAAGGTTGCCAGTTGTCCTGGGTATTTAAAAATGGCTGCAATCAGCTGTTGCGCCCGTGCAATCTTGTGCGACAGTTCGTATCAAATTCATCGACTTCTCTACCGTTTATCGTACAGATATCAATCTTGTGGTTATGGTTTAACATCTACAATGGCAAAATATGCATTGTAATAATCGATCAAATGTAACAAGTTAGACGTCAAAGAAGTTTGAAGCATTAGTGAAAAAGATGTGGCATCGTCGCCGAGAAAATATCGCCGATGCCAATATAACATGATTTATTACATGATTGGCAGGCGAAAATTGTGTCCGCGGTTAATACACCGATTACCTATTTATAACCACCGGTGATCAGTGTTATGTAACAAATGATCTTCAGATTAATTTCGATTCTTAAACTATTGTTATGCATATTCTCGAAAACAATCACGTTGGTACGAAAAAACCTCATCGCACAGCTGTTTGATGACGTGCACGCCAGTTTAGAAAAATCAGAGTATAGAAACAGATAAAGCTGCATTTATAAATGTCAAGCAATTTAATTAAATTAAACGCAATGAAGGTCGAAAGTTGGAGGGAGGTTGTGAAGGACAGGGTGTCCTGGGAGAGGCTGGTGGAAGAGGGCAAGACCCACAGAGGGTTGTACTACCACAGTCGACCAAGTGCACCGAATAACGAATATTATAGAGAGTTAGCCACGTTTACAGGCGATACTGCAGTTCTAGCAGTAGGTAATACTATAGAAGAAACAAAAACATACCTCCAAACGGCAATGGACAAAATAAATATATATATATATATATATATATATATATATATATATATATATATATATATATATAAAATAAAATATTAGAGTATTCACAAAAACAACTTGTTCTTGATTTCTTCAAACTAAGAATTAATTTTGTTTGTTTGTGAAAACTGTTAAAATTTCACAACCTTTCGTAAACGGTAAATTTCGTAGACGGTAATCAAGATTGTTCAATTTTCCTGGTACTTGTGAATAGTTGTTTAATGTCTGCATTTGTATTGGATAAGTACTCTTCAAGGGTGTAGTAGGACCTTTGAGCAAGTACAGTCTTTAATTTAGTAGTAAGTTTCTTTGGTCTAGTTGTTTTACCTTCTGAGGTAATATAATAAAGAATTTTGCTGCTAAGTGTCTGTCGCCGTCCTGTATACGCAATAGCCTATTTGACTCTGTGTACAGGTTATTTTGTTGTCTTATTTCATGGTCATGATCAACATACATGAATTCCATAGGCTTCTTCTTTACAAGCTTCAGACATTGCTGAATGTAAATACACGGGACTGTGAGAATTTTATATTTCCCAAAAATATGGCGACAGTCATCTCTGTATTTCAGCCCTGATATAATACATACCTTACGCCTTTGTATTTTAAAATTGTACTCCGAATAGAAGAATGCCCCCAGGCTATTATTCCATAATGTACATGACTTTGGAACAGGCTGAAGTGGATCTTCAAACAAAACATCGCTGGACACGTTGCTATACAAGTTACGCAGTTATACTGTTCAGCTTTCTGTTAAGATATTCTCCATCATCGGTCCATGTAAGTTTGTCGTCACGTAAACTACGAGGAATTTTGTGCATTTTACATGATGATCCTTGACATTAAAGGGACGAAGTGATACGATCATGTTATTCGTTTTTTTCTGGATTCACCTTTAGCCCATTTGAAAGGAACCAGTCGCTACCTTCTCGACAGGCAACTTCTATTTCGTGTAGGACTTGGACCGGATCGCTGTTTGACTTTAGCAGCGTAGCATTATCAGCATACATCACAATTTCATTGTCGCTCAAAGATTGTGGAATATCATTGGTGTATATGAGGAATAACAAATATCCCAGGATGGATCCTTGTGGGACACCAATTGTGGGGTGTAGTGGTGCCGAGTATTTGCCCGCCACAGACACGTACTATTGTCTATGGCTTAAGTACGATCGTATTAGTCTACAGGATGCTGGATGAAGATTGTAGTAGTAGAGCTTACGAATAAGTATATCGTAAGTTACCAATCGAATGCCTTACTGAGATCTAGCATGGTTATTTCATAGACTTTCCATACATTTCTTGAAGACATGAAGTAAAGCGTCACTTGTTGATCTCCACTGTCTGAAAACGTGCTGAGCGTCAATAAACTGTGGAATTGCCCATATTATTGTGGAAGTGCCCATACAGTTGGTTGTGGAGCACCCGTTCATATATTTTGGAGAAGATTGGTAGGAGGGCAATTTACGATAGTTGTTAATATCTTCTCTGCTATCCTTTTTGAGACAGGAATCACTCTTGCTATTTTGAGCAGGAAGGGAACACACTGGCCTCGATACACATGTTTATCGCCCTTGTAAGCGGCACAAATATAAAAATTGGGACGTTACAAGACGTGTTAACATTAGTGTATAAATAAAAGATAGGATCTATATCACAACTTGGCAACTCCGCTAAGATTTTTGACGCGACAGTGCTAATATGGACATTAAATATGTATTCATAAAAAACTGTAAACTTTTCTTGGTTTCAAATCCAAAACTAATCAAATATTTAAAAGTATTCATGATAAACTCTGGATGCCATTCTTGGTTGCTTCATCTTAAACTCAGATATTCGTTCAGAGTATTCATAAAAACTTTGAATTGTTTCTCTCCAAGCAACGGGGGAGGAAGAAAGTAAACGGTCTTCTCCCGCGTGACCTAGCCGACGTAAGACGTGACGAACAAAATAAACAACAAAATACCAAACAAGAAAACTTATAAACACGTAATACACACAAGGCACAAGCACAACGCACTGAAGATTGAGATAAATTTGACTGAATTGATAGCACACTTCCCCAGATGCGTTCTGTGCAGCTAACAATAGGGTAATCGCCGAAATAATCAAGCTTTGTTTACCAAATATCACGTACGCACGCTCGCTTTGTTGATGATTTTGTGATAACCAAGCACTCTAGACGTAACGGAGTAATATTAATACTGAATTCTCATTACAATAATGTGCAACAAAATATATTCCTAGCTAATATAAATAATATTCTATAAAATTGAGAAATAAGCAAATAAGCACAAAAATAAGGAAATATGCACAAAAATGCATTGAAGCAATTATAAGCTTAAAAACTGAAAATATGCATAGAAGCACAAAAAAAAAATTGCCACGTTACTTCATTTGCTGAAATTCGTATAGATACGAGGTCATTTTGGTCTACTATTATTAAAACTGATGTATAGCATAATACCTAGAAATCAGCGCCTTGGTAACAATAAAAAGCCACATTTTGGAATGGCCCCTCATGTTAGTGCTTTTAATGAAGCAATAATAATAGAGACATTGAAAATGTATGGTCTATCAGGCAAGTTGCACAATTTTTTGACATCTTCAGCTAAACCGAAATCACACTAGGTACTGTGTAATCATATCATTCGTCTCTGTAAAGAAAAATGAAGTAACATGTTATGGTCATTGTAATAATAAAAAGCCACATTTTGGAATTGCCCCTCAAGTTAGTGCTTTTAATAAAGCAAGAATAATAGAAATATTGAAAATGTATGGTCTATCAGGCAAGTTGCACAATTTTTTGACATCTTCAGCTAAACCGAAATCACACTAGGCACTGTGTACTCATATCATTCGTCTCTGCAAAGAAAAATGAAGTAACATGTTATGGTCATTGTAATAATAAAAAGCCACAATTTGGAATTGCCCCTCAAGTTAGTGTTTTTAATAAAGCAAGAATAATAGAGACATTGAAAATGTATTATCTATCAGGCAAGTTGCACATTTTTTTGACATCTTCAGCTAAACCTAAATCACACTAGGCAAAAAAACCTGTCCCACGTTTTTTAAGGCCGCAACCGTACGTGAAAATGCCTGCGTGTAGTTGGACTCTGGCATTTTTTTTTTAGTTTTTGCATTACTGAAAACTTCAGATATACTTTTCTTAGTCGAGAGTCGGAATCAATTCGACAAGAATCTTCATATTGTCTAAGATTGTAGGTCAAGGTTTAAAGAAGGATAGTTTAATACCAAATCATAATAAATTCTTAAACTTTTTAATAATGCAATAAGTTATTCTAAGGTAATTAAAGCTGACAATATTTTAATAGCTATTTCCAGAGATTGTACAAACTAAAAGTTTTTTTACGATTATCACATGTCTGGAACAGTTCTTGAGACGTTTCACACACTCAAATTCTCTAAAAGAATTCACAAATAAACATTGTGTTTAAATAATGCTTCATACTGCCGACATTTGAGCAATAATTTATCAGTTTTCTGAAATAGCTTTTGATATTCCAAGACAATTTTGAGAACAAAGATCCAGGAATACTTCCTAGAGTTTGTTAAAACTCAAACATTTTTGCTAATTTAAGGAATAGCCTCAAAGTCTTAGGAATAACATTCTAAATGTTGTGGTTTTGTGGAGGGGCGAAGGGGTTTCGAGAGGGTACTGAGGAGCTTCGGGAGGGTGCGGACCCTAGCCCGATCATATACTGCATGTATATGCTAGAACTTACAAGCAGAGTCTAAGCTTAGAGGCATATAAACTTTACAATAGCAATTATAGATACAATAAACTTTACATGATAATACTTAATAGCGATTATAGGCACTACATATATTATCATCAAGGTAGTGTAGAATACATATACATACAAGCAATTATAGATGCAACACGTCCTCAATACTGAGTTCCTGAGAAATGGACTTTGTTGAAACACTCCAAGCAAAATGTCATTTTACACTGCACACATTTCCACTTAATATTTCTAGCTCGCCTTTGTGCAGTCAGTCGACCATGTTGTTGGGATATTGATCTGTAGCATTCGATACATCGATTACGGGATGTACCTTTCTTTAGCGAGTGATGAGTTTTTTCAACTTTGCTCTTGCCAGCTTTTTCATGTTGTGGTACTGGATACTCATTAGAGGGGTGATGAGAGCCTTGCATCTGATGAATGTTATATTTTCCATCGAAATATGGCTGCTTTATCTGTATGACAACTTGTACTTGAATGCCAATCAGCTTTTTCTGTCTTGTTTAACAACCTGCCATCGGTGCACCATTTCGATTATGGCATGAAATACCCATCCTGCCCATCTGGAATCTAGACCTTGACTATAGTGTATAAGATAGGTGAGGGTCTTTATATACACCTGTGAGACGAAAACATCAACCAATCACATAGCTCGTTATTTCGACCAATCAGCGATCAGATGCAGCAATTGTGTTAAAAACACTCCCTTGAGAGCAAAATTGCGAGTTGGGGCGGCGGCTGTCCTTCGGTCCTTGGTCCTGCGATCTATGGTATCAATTTGATCCGCGGTGATTAGACTGCCAATTAAATTCGCTGCAATTGTGAATTATTTACTCGCGATTTCCACAATCAACCCATTGTTACCGCCCGCTGATTTTGATTAATCCGCAAATAAAACCGCGGATTAAATTAATCGAAATCTCTGCGGGGGGTTGGTCCAGAACTGTCCTAGTTTAACTACTTATAAACTATAATATTGTGTCAGAGTATTGACAAAACACACTAGAACTTCTTCTTTGCTTATTCAAGAGAGAGAGAGAGAATTATCTTTATTTTGATCTACATAAAACTACTTGTTACTTGTATTACTATTACTATTGATTATAATACCCTGACGGTATTATAATCAATGCTATTACTATTCAAATTACTATTCAAACTTTAATGCATTGTTTCTTTTAAGTTTGTTGAACAATGAAACAAGTTCAAGTACAAAAATGTAATAATTCTCAAACTTGTCAAGATTAACATTGAATTAGTTGTACAGTTGTCTGTTTTCAGATGTTTTATTTGTCATTTTTCATATTATTGTTGTTTTTTATTGGATGTACTAACTGTATTCTTGTTAACCTTTTTCAGACGCTCATCAGAGTTGCTCATCGGTGGACACCTCACCCCAGGTGGAGGACCGCGACTTCGACATCTCCGACTCGGAGTCAGAGGAAGGCAACCTGAACACCCTCCACCGCCGCGGCATCGTCAACCCCAACTACCCCGGCTTCCAGCACCTGGCCCACACGCTTGAGTACAGCATCAAGGGAGGTTCAGACACCGACGACGATGACTTCGACACCACCATCTCCAAGCTCGCCGCCGACGCCAACGCCGCCAGTGACAATAACAACAACGGGGACGATACCGACGCCGCCCCCAACGACAAGATCGACAGCGTCAACCGCCTAGACAGCGTCGAGAATATCCAGAAGGTCTTCTACGACAAGCCGGTGTTCAACATACCCTGCGAGGAGGTCGTGGGCGCAAGCGGCGACTCCGAAGACACCAGCGCGTCGAACTCGAACCAGGTCAGCGACGACGACAGCCCCAAGGCGGTTCTGAACCTCGAAGTCGTGCTAGAGGTGCTCGAGGGAGCCGGATTCAAGCCAGAGTACAAGGAGGGCAGCATCTCCTGCGGTAATATAGTCGGCGACTTTGGGGAAGAAGTGCAGAGGGAGTTTGGGCGCATAGAACGCGACCACGAGTGCTTGGAGAGGGCAGTAGAGCGCGAGCTGGAGGAGGCCGTGGAGAAGCTGGCCGTTTCCAATGACCTCCAGCCCTCCGCAGCCAAATACAACATAGAGCCTAACGTGGAGCAGCCGTTCAATAAAGCCCAGGTGGTGGAGAAGCTCATCTTCGACGACACTACCGTCATGGCGGCCGTGGCGGACAACCCGAGCTTCGCCTTCGGGGAGGCCCTCAAGATGCACGACTCCATGAACGTGAAGCTCTCCGATGCGTTCCTCTCGTCCGTCCACGACAAGATCCCGGACATCCAGCCAGAGCTCTTCCTCAAGATGGAAATCGACTCGCACACGAAGCCAATAAACGGGCCGCCGCAGGCGCATCCGCCTCCGGCACGTCGGGATTCGAACCGCGAGCTAGAGGAGGCGCCCGTGGACAAGGCTCCCATGACCTTGGACGAGGTCGAGAAGTTCTGCAAGGAAGACAAGACCAAGGATGAAAAGGAGAAAGATGAGGACAGCGCCGTGCCCAGGAAGAAAGAGAAGATCGAGATTGGATACGTGAAGAAGCGGCGCGATTACAGCCAGCAGATCGGCAGCCTCATCACCATACCCAGACGGGACCTCGCCGGAAGGAACCGTGATAACTTGAATAGGCGGTCGCTCCCTTTAACCAGGGAGAAGAAAAGGGCCTCTACAGAAAGTCTAGGTAAGCTAAAAAATGTAACCACGAAGTTTGTTTAGTTAAATATTTTAATACCTTCATTAAGCGGAATCCATATAGGCAAATTTCCAACTATTGGAACGGTAATTTGCATTGCAGCGAAAATAGGCCGTTGTTTAATAAACATTCAATTATTAAGATAGGGATATTAATTTAGGGATATTAGGGGATATTACGGAACTCAAATAAATTATAACATTTCTTAAAACTAATAATTTCATATAATACTATAATGTCTAAATATTTTCACACTGACTGAACAGTTTCACCAAAATATATATTTAAAAAATCAAAACATTTCTTAAACACAAAAATTTGAGAAAATGCTACAATTATAATGCTACAAAAATGTCCCTATATTTATTACAAAATAAATATATTTCTGAAAATCAAAATGACGACATAATTTCTAAAATAAAATAATAATAAGTTTTTTTATCGTGCAACATAGGGTTAATCATTTCAATAGTTACACACACAATGACAGCAATGTATCAAAGCGTCTTTTTTAAATGCAACATACAGGTAATTGTCTGTGAGGCAAATACTATAGTTTACGAAGTGAACAATGTATTCAACTGAAGAAAGAGCTCAGATATTCGAACGGACAATGCTGCAACATGTTCCACGATAAAAAGAACTCTCTGAATAAAAGTTATAAAAATGCCACGATTCATTGAAATTCGATTAATTAAATTGTCTCCAAACTAAGAGATAACAAATTCATTAACTATTACCTAAAAATAAACATATTTTCCAACATTGAGAGATTTCTCAGAATACTTCTGTATTAAAAAATAATCAAAACATTTCTAAAACACAAACATTTGAGAAAATACCACAATATATAAAAAGTTCAGAGCGTTTCTGAGTAATAGTAAACAATACCGTCTATTCTACTATTCTATTCTATACTACACTACACTATTCTACACTATACATATATAAAATATTCTAAATATTTCAAGGAAATCATTGCAATCCCTAAACATAACATAAAGAAAAATATATAAATTGCATGCAAAGAATATCAAAATGACGAGAAAATTACTAAAATGAAATAGAAAATTTGTAAGAATGTCGACAATGGTTGAAATTCGATTAATTTAATAGTCTCTATAAAGTGGAGAGACAAGTTATTAATTAAAAAATACCTTCACAATTCAGATCACTGATTTTTTTTTCTATCTATCTCAATCCATAATTAATTTAGAACATTTGATAAGACTAAGAAATCTCATAAAATAGTCTAATATATATAAAAAAACAGTATTCAAAAGCTAATAGATTACACAATACTGGGTGTCCAAGATCAGGATCGACAGCATGGGGATCTCTGAAACCGTAAAAGTTACAACGGCGGTTAAATTACAACAAAATTGCGCAATTTAGTGGTCAGTAATATTCTGTAGAGAAAACAAGAAAATTCTGATTACTTCCGGAGATATTCGACAAAATCAGAAATTTTGTGATATCGTTTTTATGTTTTTCTGAAGTTATTTGAAAATGAATAAAAAAACAAAAAGCACCTTATCGTTGCCACTTTTATAGCTCTACAAAATAACGTTCATAAATTTTCAGTACACCGTCTCATTTCGAAGAAATCATCATCAACTTATTTTTTTTACATGGCCCGTAAAAAATGTACACCCTGTATTAAATAGAAATAGCATTTCCTATTACGAATACAACGATTTATATCATAGTATGGTTTCTGATGTTTCTATTCGGAAAAAAATAATGTTAATACATTTCGATCATTTTGGTGTAGTAGGCGTTGAAATTAGCGACGAAGGCAAAATTTAACACCTAATTTTAAGATTTGAAGATAATTAAATAAACAGAACAATTATCATAATACCACAGAAATAAAAATAATAAGTGTGGTTCTAAATAACTATAATGTTTCAATGTTTACCAACTATTCTTGCTAAATTCTTTTTAGTTACTATATTGGTACCTATTCTGGGTAAAAATTAGGTAATAATTGTAGTCTTCATCGTCATTAAATGAACAGAACAATTCTCATAACATGGTATTAAAAATAATAAGTGTGGTTCTAAATAACTATAATGTTTCAATGTTTACCACTATTCCTGCTAAATTATTTTTCGTTGCCGTGTTGGTACCTTCGAGGTGTGGCAATTAAGTTCCGAGACTGATTTTTTTTAACGAACTTCTGCGTAGCTAGATGAATGAAACGGGCGTGGTTTAGATCTATATATATATATATATATATATATATATATATATATATATATATATATATATATATATCCCTTGACCTTGGGTAAAAATTTCAAGCAGCTGCAACAAATAGTCTCGTTGTAATCATCAAATAACGAAGGTGAAAAAACTGAACGCGCCGAAAAAATGTGGGATACAAAAATTAAGCAAAGAGTGAATTTAAAGTTTTTGTTAAAACTCGGGAAGTCCGCGACCGAAAGCTATGTAACTTTGCAGAGGGTTTACAAGGATGATTGCCTTTCCCATTCCAGAGTTTTTGAATGGTACAAACGTTTTCAGGAGGGGAGGGAGAATGTTGAAGATGACGAGCGCCCCGGGCAGCCTATGACTTCAAAAAGTGACTTGAACGTTCAAAAAGTGACCCAGATGGTTCGAAAAGACCGTCGATTAAGTATTAGGGCCATTGCTGAATATGTGGACATTAATAAAGAAACTTTAAGACAAATTTTGCATGAGGAACTAAACATGAGGCCCGAAATGTGGAAAGAGAACTCCTGGATCCTTCATCAAGACAAGGCGCCAGCTTACAACACGCACTCTGTCAAGGACTATTTGGCCAAAAACCAAGTCACAGTAATGGAGCACCCACTTTATTCGCCAGATTTAGCATCCTGCGACTTATACCTGTTCCCAAAAATCAAAACTTGCTTAAAATGAATCCGCCACGAGTCATCAGAAGACGTAAAACAAAAATCGGCGCAGGTACTCAAGAGCCTGTCGGAAGATGACCTGCAGCACTGCTTCGCACAGTGGAAGATTCGCATGGATAGGTGTAGGGATGCGGAAGGGGAGTATATTGAAGGGGAAAAATAAAAAATTGTAAAAAATTGCGAAATACAGATGTTATGGCAACAGTCTCGGAACTTAATTGCCACACCTCGTATTCAGGGTTAAAATTATGTATTAATGTTTGTCTTCGTAAATAGCTATAATGTTTCAATGTTTAACAACTATTCTTGCTAAACTATATTTAGTTACTATTTTTGTACTAAACCAGGGTTAAAATTAGATTTTTTTTTCTTCGTCGACATCATTTCAACGCCTACTACAATAAAAAGCTTCGTCATGTATTAACAAGCCTTTTTTCTAAATAAAAACATGAGAAACCATACTGTTATATAAATAGTAATTCGTAATGGGAAATGCTATTTAATACAGAGTGTACATTTTTTACGGGCCATATAAAAGTTGATGCTGGTTTATTTGAAACGAAACGTTGTACTGAAAATTTGTAAACGCTGTCAATGAGAAAGCGCCTTTGGGTTCCTTATACCATTTCAAATAACTTCAGAAAATATTTAGAACGAAATCGCAAGATTTCGGATTTTGTCGAAAATCTCTGGAAGTAAGCGGAAATTTCTGGTTTTCTCAACAACATATTAGTGACCACTAAATTGCCCAACTTTTTGTAATTTAACCACCTTTTACGGCTTCCGAGATACCCATGCTGTTGATCCTTATCTTGGACACCCTGTATACCACTGTACACGTGTCCCAACGCTCTGGGAACGGTGAACTACGGGCTTATTAATCAAAATATCAAAAATTATTCTATACAAAAGTTATGTACAATAATGAGTTGCATTTCGTAAATATATTTAAATTTATACAGGATAGTTCATATGAAAGTTTCAGACAAAACTTAAGTATATGAAAGTTATTAAGTTTATTTAAACCACCCTGTATAAATTTCAATATTTTTATATAACATTTGAGAAATACCACAATATATAAAAAGTTCATATATTCATTTCATCTTACATCATCATTTCTTTAACCTGAGAAATATCAAAAAATATCCATTTATATAAAATATTCAAAACATTTGTTAAAACCCACTCGACGCCCTATATTATATAAAATAAACAAACAAAAAAATGGAACTGCACAAAAAAATATCGAAATGACGAGATGATTTCCTAAATGAAATAGAAAATTTATAAAAAAAAAGCCACGATTCACTAAGATGCAATGCAATTGATAGTCTCTAAAAACTCGAGAGAAGAAAATTGATAACAATTTAAATTTTATCAGAGTGGCCAGATTAAAAAAACATGGATCAGTGGAATTCAATGATTTTCGTAGTCTCGAATAATTGGAGAAACAATAAATTTATAACAATCGAAAAACACTATAATTGTACAAAAATACATCTGAGTAACAAGATAACTGAAATTATTGAAATCAATATTCCAAATCTTCAATAGATCCACAAATTTCATAGATTTGCGAATGTTCGCATAATACCTACTTACTATTCAAACATGCAATATAAAATGCACTATTCCGAAATAATTTAATAATCGAAATAATCGTATGATTTTAAATTACACGAATAAAGATTACACGAAAATTCTTAAACACTCATTGGAAATTTAAAAACTTCAAAGAAATGATAATACTTTTAAGTACAGGGTGAGTTTTTTTGTTATTTTAAGCATTAGGATCTCGGAAACCATAAAACATAGAGATTCGGTTAAATGAGGAAAGAGGTATCGTTTTAATAGCTCATGCAAGATATGCTTTTGTTTTTTTGAAAAGGACCACAGTTTTTCAGTTTAATACAAACTTTTTTTTTTTAATGGCAGTCATAGTTGGCTTTGGCATTTTTAAAAAAGACATTTTTTTCTTTTTATAGCGATACAAGGTTTGCTATACTTACTTTGATATATACAGGCCATTTTCTAAAATTTACTTTATGATAATAATTACTTACTTTGATAAATAAACACGATACTGGACTATTTGTATTATGAGAGTAGCAAAAACATAGTTTGCCATGGAAAACATTTTTTTTTTCCTCTTACTACGAGAGTTCTATCAATTTTTCTATTCCATTTATACTAAATTCTATTCAAATTATACAACGAAAATTCCTGCATCTCATTTATTTATGACAGTAAGTATAGCAAACCTTATAACGCTATAAAGAGAAAAAAATGTTCTTTTTAAAAATGTCAAAGCCAACTATGACTGCCATTTAAAAAAATAAGTTTGTATTATAACTCAAAAACTATGTTTTTTTTTCAAAAAACAATAGCATCTCTTACATAAGCTCTTAAAATGACAACTCTTTCCTCATTTAACTGAACCTCTATGTTTTATTGTTTCCGAGATCTCAATGCTCAAAATTATAAAAGACTCACCCTGTATATGCAAATTTAAATCAAAAAGGCTTGATAATTTTTAAAACAACTGAAATAACTCACAAAATGTCTTTAATCCTAAAACAAATTGAGATTCATACTTAATATACTTGAACTTAATATATTGAAGTCTCCAAAACTTGAGAGGTAACTACCTAATTCATAAAAAAACGTTTATAATTGAATTGCAACTTTAGAAAAGAGCGAAAACAGAATCTCCGAAACACAAAATTTTTCAGGAGAAAAAAACTGAATTTCTGTTTAACCATTTGACTTGTTTGGTCAGTTTTTATTTTCTAACCGAAACAAGCCAAATATGAGCCTTTCTCGCTCATAAAATATCGATTTATATGTGTACACGAAACATGAGCGATAAAGACCATTTGAATCTCTCTGAGATGAGCCCTATTAGAAATTTGCAATTCAATTAAGATTATAAACACACTGGATAAATAATTTTGAACATTTTCTAAAATGCCTATCGCACGCAAGCACGCATGCTATGCTGGGCTGTTATGTTGACATGTCAGATTTGATCTTAGTGGAGATATGACTTGAGAGTGCCAACGCCAACTTCGTCGTCGATTTTTGTTGAACGCTCGATATAAAAATAATCACATCTTCAATTTCAATTTTCAATGAATTTGAAATGTAACATACCTCTGTATATAAAACAATCAAAATATTTCATTAATAAAAAATCATTTCCTCTAAATATTGAGGAAATTACTCATTAAGTCACAAAATTTTGAATTTAAAAATATATATATAAAAATTTACGGTTACCTGCAATTTTTGTTAACTTAAAACACTTAAACATTCGAAAAATTGCTCAAAAAAATCTAAGTATGTTAACTCAAAATTAACTAAAAGTCATTTTTTTAAGTTTTCTGCAGTTTATTTGTGATATTGACTGATGAATGTCCAATGCTGCGAAAATTCTATTAAAACTCACAAATACAATAATAAAACTGACTTAAGTAATAATGATTTTTTGTGATCCCCTGAAGTGTTTATGAATTTGTATGTTATGTTTTTAAATTTTGGTATATTTAGTGTAAAATTAAAATATTACGTATTCAAAAATAAAAAAATCAGAATGAATTGCAAAATTTTCTCAGAATCTTTATTTGTTTTTGTATTTTTGCATTTATTGTGCATGTATGAAATATTATTCTCAGGCTTTTCAAAATTGTACAATTATTCATAAAAAAACAATAAAAATAAAATAATATAAGGCAATTTTTAAAAATTGTAGAAATTTATTAAAACCTATCAGATTTAATAACAAATTTGAAGTTGTATTTTATAAAGAACTTGTATAGATTTCTTAAAATGTCCAAATTTTATTATAATTTTAATTTTTATACCTAATACATACCCGGATATTTCAGATTTGTGAAATTTTATTTCTTACAAAAAGAAATATTTATAGTTTAAGATTTTCTTTAACTTATATGAAGAAACGAAACTATTCTTATAACGTGAAAATAATAATTCTTATTAAATTAATTTTATATTTTTTAAATTATATTGTTGAAGTAAAAATATGGGAACGTTCGTACAAATATCTATTCAATAGATGTTGTAATGGATATTACAGTTAATATCAATGGATGTTAGCTTTTACAACACTCTTGCATAACCATAAGCTGCTTTTCCTCATAAAACTGTTCGACTACAACGACTTATATATCCTATTACAACCGTCACTGATATATTTATAATCCTGCACCAAATAATTTCAAATTTATCCCGTTAATAACTTGTTGAGTGGCTACTTTTTTGATCCATTTGCGTACATAGGTTTATTTCGGGATTGCTGGGCGCAACAGGGTGGCGGGAGGTCCGCACTAGGGTGGGTTTAATGATAATGAACAACGTGACCATTGTGACAAATTATCGCACATATTATGTATGACCGTGGCCGGAGTGCGCCCATTAACAGTGCACGAACGAACCGACGCCTCCCTAATGGGCCCCCACGCTTCAATTTGGCTTAATTAATAAACGTGATGCTCTTGGACGCTTAGCCGTCAACTCGGTGGATGCAGATAAGGATAAGGAGGCGAGTTTTAAAAGGGGGACGCCGTAAATTCCCGGGCCACGAATAAAATTGCCTTATCAGAAGAGAGGAGTGCAAGAGTTATGTCGAAAAGTTCGTTTGTGTTTAAAACAAACCGAGAAGTGCCAGTGATGTACCTAAAAGTTCAGTTATGTTAAAAAAAGGTGGTTATAGAAATTGGTTGACTATTGCATACCTGTAGACAACTTTTAAATGATTAACAATAATGCTAATATTTGTATACAATGTGTACAAACAAATTGAAAAACCCAATAAAATTGTAATATCGGGTTTTAAAAAAAAAAAAATACTTTTTAGTGTTATTTGCTTCTATTCTATGTTGACCTTGAAATTTTCGGACGTCACCCAATGTTTTTACTTGGGTTTTATTTTATTTATTATTTTTTATCAAAAGCTAACTATCAAAGTTCTCGTGTTCCCCTAAACAAAAATTTAGAAATGTTATTACCTTACATAAGGTGTTTTGTTAAGACAATTTGGAATTGTTTTAAATACTCTCAAACATCAGAGAAAAATATTGACACTTTTATCCTATAAGCACTATTCTAAAACCACAACATTTTGTGTAGTTTTTGGACTTAAGTGTTATGTTTTAACATTTTGGCATTTTATGACAGTGGGTCATCAAATTGAGTCTCTATTGAGTACAAAATTTATTTGCTGTTTTTATTTTTCAAAGTCAGTCAAATTATAATATAAAATATAGTTGATGATTGGTTCTCTTAAAGTATAAATCTAATTAATTAAAATTAGTTAAAAAAAAACTAGCATACTAGAATCATTGAAGCAATAATTTAATTATTTTAATATATGAATTCAAGACAAAGTTAGAAATCTGACATTTGATATTTTTTTCACTGTGAGATCATTTTTGTTGGTGTTCATGTGTAAAACTTTATAATATGAAACCACAGCTTTCTTGGTTAACAATAAAAATGGAACAGAGTTCACATATTCAGGGTGTTGCAGACCACTCGTATCAGGTCTTTTCTCAGTAATTTGACATCGTAGAAGTTCGAAAAATAAATAGCGTAATTGAGCCTACCTGAAGAATTAAATGGAGGTAATTTCGATTTCCGGAAGTTACCGAAAGTAGACGTAACTGCACTCAACTTCAGAATTTTAAATAGGAACCTAGGTCATGTGTGGCATCGTTGAATTGGTATTTAAAAAAGAAACAACTTTTGTAAGATTTTTTTTTAATTTAAATGATATGTTTAACGAAATAAAAATTAATGTTTCAGACAGTCAGTCCAGTCATTTTCTCGAAAGTATTACGTCATAGAGGTTTAAAAAATATCATGATATAAACCTACCTAAAAAATTTAATATTCTATACATAGTGATTGTTTCGATTCCGGAAGTAGGCGTAACTGCTCTCACCTTTTAAGTTTTTTTGTAAATACTATATTTTTTCTCCAATTACTGTCAAAGTCACGGTTTTAGGAATGCTTTCGCTTGTAAAATATACAATTCTGGTACAATACGTTGTTGCTAGGCAGTAAAACTCAATTGCATTGGAATGTTCTTTTCGGCCTTAACCACTTATTTTTCTGCCAACCTAGTCAGTAAACACGCCTAAAAATAGTCACTTTGAGAGTAATCGGAGAAAAATATAGTATTTACAAAAATACTTGAATGCTGAGTACTTCCGGTTATTTTCAAGAATCGAAACTATCTCCATTAAATTCTTTAGGTAGGCTTCTATCATGCTATTTTCTTTCTCGAACCTCTATGACATCATACTTCCGAGAAAATGGCGGACCTGGTCGTCTGAAACATTAATTTTTATTTTGTTAAACATATCATTTACAAACAAAAAACTTTTTATCATTCACAAACAAATTAAAAAAAGTTGTTTCTTTTTCAAATACCTATCCCACAGAACGTAGGTTCCCATTTAAAATTTTGAACTTGAGTGCAGTAATGACTACTTCCGGTAACTTCCGGAAGTCGACATTACCTCCATTCAATTCTTCAGGTAGGCTTATGTCGTACTATTTTTTTTTTCAAATCTCTACGATTACCTAGTCAAATTACCTAGAAAAAGGCCTGATACGGGTGGTCTGAAATACCCTGTATATATTCTGATAAACAAATACATATTTCTGAAACTTGTTAAGTTTGTTAAGTTTTCAATGTTTCAGTGTTTTAGACAGTTTCGTATTAAAAATATATACATTCCATAACAAAAATGTGCAGTAGTTGAAAAGGAGCAACATTAATTAACCAATTGTAACATATATGTTTTCTGATTGCCACTTTATAAAATTTACTTTCCTACCGAATTCAGGGTTCTAAATATTTAAATTTAAATTCAGATACTTAATTACACAAAAGTACCAGATATATAAGACAATTTTTGTAAAACTGTTGTAACAATTTATTAAAAATTAATAGTTCTAATAAAAAATTGGAGGCTTGTAGTAAATAAAAAAACTTTCCTCAAATTCTTAAAAAGATTTCTTAAAATTTCAAAATTTTATTAGACATTTAAAAAAACTGTTATTCAAAATTTGTAATAGAAATCTAACAGTGTTATTCATAAAGTTTAAGCCGCGGTTTAAGGGTGCTTTAATCTTAGTAACCTTGGTAACCCTTTGTAAGACACTGCAACAGTTTTAATAATAAAAAATTGGAACATTGTGTGATTTAAAATAAAACTTGTACAGACTTCTTAAAATTTCAAAATGTGTGTACTACAAATTTTGTAAAACTGTTTTTGTTAAAAAATAAACTATTTTAAATATGTTTTTAATCATGTTTTTAAATTACAATATATTAATCAAATATGTATCGAAAATAAAACTGAAATGTTTTTATTAAACTTGTTTAAATAATAATTTATTGAAAATTCGAAATTATTAATAATATTCATACATAGCAAAATGTTCGGAATTTTCTGTTTTCAAAGTATATTAAAGAAAATGAATGGTATTATACAATCTTCAGGTAAACTTTTGAATATTCCATGAAATAAAATTACATTTATTTACAAAATGTCGAGATAGTTCCCAAAGAATCTGATGAGAGCAGTACGTTTTTTCTCATAAGGTGATAATATGCATAATATGAAAAAGTAATTATTGTACAAACTTCTTAAAATTTCATGTTATACGGCAAATGTTGTCAAATTTGTCCACAAAAATATAAGTTTGTATTGCAATTGTTCTTGAATTACAGTAAATAGATAGATAAATAGATAGTTTATTCGTGTTTATAGTTTTTCTATAATAGTTTATTCGTGTTAAATCGCAATAAAGGGTTGCATAGGTCAATGAAAATACAAGTCATACATAAAATACTATGCTAATCGAAAATGATACATAATACCAATCATACAATCTTAACAACAAACAATAAAATGTACAAGAGCAGTGTATAACAAGTATACAAATGTGTAAGAACAGATAAAAAAAACAAATAAATAAACAAAATCGAAGTAGTTTACAGTAGTACAGTAAAAATTGTAGAACACATAATAAGTCAAAAATGTCAGTATTTTCAAACTAAATGAACAGGACTTTAATGGTTCGATAAAACTTAAAGTACATTCTCAGAAACCGTGAAAATTTTTCCATAAAATAATTTAAAATAAGTAATAAAATAAGTTACAAAAATATCGAGATTATTTCACAAAAAATCTGATGTGAGCAGTACTTTTTTTGGTATTAATTTAAAGATTTAAGACGAGATTTTTTTAAACTAATTACAAAATAATCAGTTAAAATTTAAAAAAGTTTGTATTACTAATTTTGTAAAACAGTATTTTTTAACAGAAATTCAACTGTTTTATAATTTTTTGAATAGTAATTCATGCAAACTTTTTAAAATTTCCGTATACAATTAACAAAATATGTATAAAAAATATCTGTTTGTATAGACATCATTTAAATATGTAATTCTATAATGAATTGAAAAAGGAAAAAAAATAATATCATTTACATGATACAATATTGATTTTCAATAAAATCATACATATGTCAAAATTTTTAGTACTTATTTTTAAATTAATTTACAGAATTTTTTTTTTCATAAAACTTTCGGTTAAATTCTTAGCAAACTTGGAATTTTCCATGAAAAAATAACAAAACATCTAGTTATTTACAAAACTCAAGATATTTCCCAAAAAATGTGATATAAACAGTACTTTTTATCATAACGGCAACAAATCATATCATCAGTTTCAGTTTCGACCGATTCAGACTGAATCGGTAATATAAGAATATGGAAGTCAAAGGCAAACAATTGCATTGGTTACACCAGACAAAAAACGTGACTTTCTATGATCTTTGATCCACTTTTTGTCAATAATCATTTGTTATCATTGATCATTGACTGATACCCATATCAGTTATTTACTAAACTCAAGATATTTCCCAAAAAATGTGATATAAGCAGTACTTTTTATCATAACGGCAACAAATCATATCACCAGTTTCTGTATATACCATTGATTAACTAAATACATATAGATGCGCAACGAGGTCTGAACTGTGTTAAGCGATGAAAGTTCTCGCACCTAGTTCGCGCTACCAGTATCTGAGAACTCACCGAGCGGTCGCCCGTGGTGGGGGCAAAACACTGCTTCACACTTCCAATACGACTGTGGACTGGCGACGTTCTGCGAGCTCCAAACCGTTGCGATTTTGCGTGTATTTTTGTGTATTTTCAAATCCAAGATGAGTACAGTCGCTCATATTTGTGTGTACAATAATTGTTGTAATGACAGCCGAATAAACAAAGAGATTAGCTTTTTTCGATTTCCAGTGAAAGATTTGTCGAGGACAGAGGAATGGAAGAAAAATTGCGGGAATATAAATATAGTTTATATGACGAATGAAAAATTGACAAATAAAGTTGTGTGTGAAAATCATTTTTTGCCGACAGACGACAGACAGCCGAAAAATGCAGTGCCTGTTAAATTTAGTCAACAAGGTACGTATTTAATATAGAAAGGATATTTCACGGCGTCAATATAAATTGACGGATTTTTCTTGAATTCTGTTCTTGACGATATTTTTTAATACCATAATTACTTTACTATTATGACGTGATATAACTAATTTAAATTTTGGGATATATGGGGGTCTATTACGTAGTGATGGGCATAAACGAATGATTTTCATAGTCGAATTATGCCAATACGAATGATGGCAATAATCGAATTATAATTAGAATTATTTAATAATAATCATTCTTTTTGAAATCATTGATAATTCGATTTTCACTAATAATAATTATTGCGAATTATTTGAGCACGCCGCAGTTATTCCTTTGATTGTTTTTACCGACACTTAAATCGCAAACGAAATGTGACCACGCCGACCGGCGCGGTTCTATTGGCGGTAGCCCTTGTTTGTTTTTTTATGACAGTTTCTTTACATGCATAACTCTTTGATGTGCCGCCCGCATCGGTTCGACATACATATTCTGGGTGTTTTTTGGCCATTCTCAGTTTGGCTGCGTTGGCGCATATAACAAAAATAAGGTTTTTCCTTATTGTTAATCAGGTTTCTAACATCAACAAATCTTTGGCAATCTCTTCGAAAATAATATTTTCTTGAATTATAAAATAATATTTTTAACATTTTACAGAAGAAGATATATCATTAAAAGTATATCCGTATCCGTGTTTGTATTTATTGAATTTGTATTATTGAATTTGTATATAAATTTATATTTTATGTATGTTTTGTAAGCACGGTATGAGCATTGTTAGCATTAATTTTGTTAATACACTAATCATTTGTATGTACATCAGTTTGTTTATTACATAATATATTTTTTTTCCGTGACGTTCGCTTCAGTATTACAAATTATATTTTATGTCACCGATATCGTTAGCTCGTGTTTACGGAATTTATAAAGAGTGTTATTTTGATAATTCAATTAACTTATTATGTTGTTTTAAAATTAGTAAGTAACTACTATAACGAATTCAAATTTACAATATTTTATGTTAATGTTCTAATAAAATATTTGATGTATTTTTATATTCAATTTTTATTGTAGTATTTGCGGTATTTGCAACGACTACACACGATAATAGTTGACATAATTATGTATCACGAAGATACCTGACCATCGAAATCGTCGAAAGTCGATTTGGATTTGCGTGCACCTATTACTCCGTGCGAACGATTACGCGGCAAATGGGTAACTCTTGGAAGGTCCGCATATTTGCGAGTGTCGCTACTTTGCAGGCGTGTAGTTTTAGGACTCGAGGGGAAAGGGGACGAAAATAGAATGATATAGCCAGCTCTTAACAGAGAATATACGTGCGTTGCACCTCTTTATAATTTCTATACTCACTGGTATATACTGTATCGGAAATATACGAATATGGAAGTCGAGGCGAAAAGTCGAAATCGAATAAGAAAATAATTGCATTGGTTACACCAGAACAAAACAAGTGACGTTCTATGATCTTTGATCCACTTTTTGTCATTGATCATTGGCATGCTTATTTTGTTATTATTTTGACTCTAAATTGCATGAGTAATAGTGGATAAGTCAAAAACAAATAATCGTGCTAGCAACATCATATAATCATTGATATACATTTTGTATGTTCATTTTGACTGTAATGTGCATCAGTAATATTAGATTATAGTCCGAGATAAGAAGTCACATAAGCTACATTAGAATAAAATACTATGACTATCTATGATCATTGGTATATATTTTTTGTTATAATTTTACCTGTAAATTTCATCAGCCACAGATTATAATGCGAAGACAAGCCTCATCAGAATAAAAGGCGTGGGTACGAATGAGCTTCCTTGTACTTTTTTGTTATCAGTTTGATAATATTTTTTTTTCCAATTCGCTATATTAAAATGATCATTCTGTATATTGGACCTCATTATTAAAATAACACTTTAATGGAATGGATGAATAAAACGTTTACATTTTTACTTTATTCACTATAACCATTGTCAACGTGAATAAAGTAAAAAATACGTAAATAGTCACTATCCTTGACATTTTCATTATCACCCGACGATGTGACACTTCACGCAAATCCTTCAATTCTGTTAACGAATTGGAAAAAATCTTGTATGCTGCAAGTGAATAAAGCAATTTTATCCATTCTAAAATATTATCGCACTCGGCTTCGTCTCTAGCGCTAAACTATTTTTTCGTGGATAAAATTCGACTTTATTCACCTTTAATATATAGCTATTTTTTTCTATGATGACACTGTAAGTCGATGCCAGAAACATCAATATAACAGACTGCGACTATTTGTGATCATGAGTATACTTTTTCTTATTGTGTCATCTGTGAAAATAAATATTAACAATTAAAAATGGTAGATCGTCACAGTCTATTATTCTCATGTGTCTGACGAGACCTTTTGTCTTTGACTTATACTCTCATATTACTGATGCAACTTATGGTCAAAATGATGACAATAATGTATATCAGTGAACATAAAGAGCTCAGACGTTTATTATACGTCGCTGACGCGACATTAGTTGTCTTCGATTTACTGTGTACTGTCATTGTTACAATTTACAGTCAAAATCATGACAAAAAGGTATACTCATGATCATAAATAGTAACAGTGTATTATTCTGATGTTACTGAAACAATATTTTGTCTTCGATATACACTGTAATGTTACGGATACAATTGTAGTAATACCGATGACTAAGATTACTTCCTAAGTGATCTATTCCTAAGATCACAGATAGTTGCAGCCTATTATTTTGATGTTGCTGATGCGATTTTTCGTCTTCAACGTACAGTTTAATTTAAAAAATAAACGGGAAATCTCGCACTCTTGCTATAAGTAGTTTGTAAAGGTTTTTTTTTAGAAATAGATTAGAATTATTTGACGGTATGTCAGTTTATAAATAAATTTGAACAAATTATGTTTCTTAGTACTCTGCAACAAAACGATGCAGAAACAGTAGGACCTACATATTACAATAATGGGTGATATTTAGAATTATTACGTTTCTTATTTATTATCCATGTATGTAATTATTTAAAATTTAGTTTGAATTTTTTAATAGGTACTGTCACGTAGACAATCAATTGACAAATTCTTAAAACCAAATTTACGTTATTACTGATGGAAGTCAAAATAATGACAAAAATGTATCATATCATACATAGCCCCAGTTTTTTAGTCTAATATCGCTGACGCAACTTTTTATTTTCAACATAATCTCTAATGTCTAAATTTATAGTAAAACTGATAACAAAAACTGTCTTTTATTGTGATGTCGCTGATGAATATTTTTATTTTCGACTTTATATTCGGATCTCACGTTTTGCAGTACTTAAATAGAAAAAAAAAACTTTATTTTAGAATAACATTAATTTTCGATTTGTTGATGAATGAAAAAAATACTAGTCACGTCAGTGTTTCTGTTGAAGTACCTAGCAATAAAATAGACTAGGTACGCGAGAATATGTTAATCCAAGTTAAAAATAATTAAAAGCTGCACCGTTCTTTTCGAAACAAAAAAAATGGCATTGATTTATAGAGAAAATAATCATTTTAATTTTGTTATTATGATATTATCATCTGATGGCTACATTGGATTTTTTTTTATTTATAAGACATAATATGATATAAACAATTGATACTATTTAAAAATAAAATATTGTAACTTATTCATTCGTACTTTTTATAGAGTTGGATACATTTCCAAGTCACCCTCTCACCTACTGTTTTATATCTTGTTTTAGGAAGCTTCGATGTGTACAACATCGAGACGGCGATGCCCAAGATTGATCTGGAGGCCATCGAGTCGCACCTGAGGGCCGCCCGCGAGGAGGAGAGAAGGGTGAGTACCCCAGTGCGCATCGATTCTCTATTTGTCTTCTTCCCCTCTTTTTGCGCCGCTATATACGTCCTCGCATGTGTGCGAATTTTTTGCGTCCGGCAAATACCAGCGCCGCTGGTTGAATAATAAATGATCTACCGGAAAAGTTCTGAAGAGCGAGGCTGCAAATGCAGTTTTCCGGCTTTATTTCGCATCAGTTATGTAAAAAGTGCAGAGAATTATTACGGAGAGTCTGAGCGCTCCAGGGAACGGTCGTCAGGATGACGCAGTTCCGGGAATTCATTGCGGAGTGGACGTTTAAATTGCTGTAATTTTTATGCGGTTTCGTTTTAGATGACTAATTAGTTACCATGTGTGCGATTAAATTTTCTATGCGCATAGAAAAATTGGGAAATTGAATTACATTTTTCACTTGAACAAGCCCAAAAGTATATCGTATACATGAAATAAAAAAAATAAAAAAACATGTGTGTGTTCTGTAGGCAATTTTTTAAAAGAATTCAAAATTTATATTGAAGTCCTAATGAATCTCTACAGTTTTTGTTTTTAAATAAATAAATTATCAAGTATAAGAATATTACGAAGTTTATGAAAGTATTCTATAAATTGAAGATCTTATAAATGCATTCTAGATTTTGTGTAGTCTTTGTACTTTTCGCAACATTCATTAAAGCAATATAATCTGATAACTAAAAAAAAACATAGTACAAGTTTTCAATATTTTTTCAAATCATCAATAATTGACTAATAGCTGTAAATAATAAAAATGTATACTTATCGTCGTCATAACGACGTAGGTATAAACATGTAAATTTTAACTTACTTTCTTTATGTAATTTTTTAATTTTAATTTTTTTTAATTCTAATTTTGTTACATTATATAGGGTGACTCAATTTGGATGTTTCTCGGTCTCTCGGAGGGATCTCGGTAACTAGAAAAGATAGAGAAAATCGGACGTATTTACGTACTAGTGTTATACATACTAGTTATGGTTTAACATCAACAATGGCAAAATATAAAAGGGTTTGTACCGCATTCGGCTCCAACGCTGACAGCAACAAAAATCTCGACTGTACATTGAATTTTCGTATATAGTCAATTTTTTTTTATATGCGGGGTGAATTTTTTAGCTCACCTACAAACTTTGAGAGATGAAAGCTAATGTAATTTAAAAAAAAAGTTGAACTAAATCCAATATAGATATGATTTGTCAAAGTGCCATTGGGTTGGCATTAATGATAAAGTTACTAATAACGCCAATGGGTATTTTAACTATTTAATTTTGGCGGCAATATTAAATTGATTATTTCAAATTGTGACAAGTCCTTTGTGTCACTTAATTTTCTTACGTCCCGAAACTTATAAAAAGCTAATAAAATGGAAAATCAAAAGAAAAGAATATTACTCTCTGCAAAAGAGAAACTGTGGGTAGTTAATTGTTATCAGGAAATTAAAGAGATAACGCCCCACTCATCAAAGAAACTTATTTGCGAAAAAGTTGCAAGTGTGTTTAAGGTAATCTATATCAAATCTGATTTTAATATAATATCATTTTTACAACATAAGTAACTTCCAGATTTTATATCCAGATAGAGGGATGCAGTTTTCATTTAGACAATCAAATTAAACATCGTGATTACCACAACGTGATTACGTGTCAAAATTATTATACAATATGACATTTTGGCCGACCTTGAATTGACAATTCATATCTATAATGGATGATCTGTATAAACATATATCCTATTTGATTAGTATCAGAATTAGAAGACTTCAAAGTTTTTCATTTTGTCAATGGTTATTAGAGCATCATCAACAAGATAATGACTTTATTTTGAAAATTCCATGGTCGGATGAATCAGTTTCACAAGAGACAGTGTAATTAACTTTCACAATGAACATATTTGGCCCATACAACATCCGCATGCAATATTAATGTTTGGGGTGGTATCACTAACTTTCCTTAATTTTTCTTTAATTTTTCTAGACTTGTATGTACTGCATCTACGTTTGAATGCAAATAGTTACTCATAGTTCTTGGAAAATGTACTGTTAGGTTTTTGCAACATTTGGCATTTATCATAAGTCCCATATGCAAAGACACGTTTACTGTTATGGTTTAAACTTATGCAGAAAAAAACGATATATATTTTTTTTATATAAAGTGCCAAGAGTTGTTTGGTCATACCTCTTTTTCTACATATCGTAGAGACGTTCCTACGGTGCCTTGTTCGATTCAACTACAAAAAAACTATAATGAAATAATTGCTGAGCAAACTTTTAAGAGTTTTGGCGAAGGCATCTTGAAGCATTTTTTGCGATTTTGTCTGTTTTTTATAGTTGTTCGCTTTGAGGCACGTGTTAATCTCCACCCGTCGGTGCCAAAATTTAGGAGGCATATTTTTTTCGGGATTCGAAGACTTTCCAACCACTTGCATGTGCATCAATGACAAACAGCAAGTCGAAGACGAAAAGTCGGTCCAGCGACATAACAATTTGAGCCTGACAGACACTACCTATAATCATTGATTTACATGATTGCCGTTATTTTGACTATATGTTGCATTAGTAATATAAGAGTATAAGTAGAAGACAAAAATTCGCTGTCGTAATTTTGACTATAAGTTGCATCAGTAATATTAGAGTATAAGTCGAAGACAAAAATTCGCGTCAGCGACATCGGGATAAAAGACTGGCTATAATTGATCTTTGTGGTTCTTTTTTGTCATAACTTTGTCCACAAATAGTATCAGTGACATTACAGTGTACGTCAAAAAATGATCGTCAGGATGACCCAGTTATGGAAATTTAATGTGGAGTGGACGTATAAAATTCTGCAATTTAGATGATTAATTAGTCACCACGTGTGCGATTGCATTTTCAATGCGCTCAGAAATATTGAAAAATTGATAAATATTTTGTGATTTCGTAAATAGACATGTAAAAGCAGAATTATGTTACGTTAATGAGTAGAGGTTTAAACTCAACTACGTACCTCATGTGCGATGAAATTATCAAACGCCCAGAAAATTTGTAAAATTCATAAACACTTTGTAACTCTTTTGAAATTTGTATTATTTTTCTTCTAAATAATTTACTCTGTTATTATTACCCATAAGGGTGTTGACGAATTCAACTACGTACCATATGTGCGATGAAATTACCATTACGCGCAGCAAATTTGTAAAATTGACACATAGCTTCTTGCTGTTTTCAAATTTGTATTAATTTTATTCTTAATAATTTACTCTGTTATCATTACAAATAACCTCCTCGGGCCCACCGCTAAATTGATTATAAAATCTGTATAGTAAATGAGACAACTTATTATTTTGGGTCCAAGTAACACCCTCCAGTAGAATTTTTATTTTTTTGTTGTCAATTTTTGGAAAAAACATTCATTAATGATACTTTGGGCCTTAAGCACAACAACAAAAAAATCACATTGAACTTATATTTTATTGGTGAAATTGCGCAAAACAGTTTCGGTCAACGCTGCAGCATAAAAAACCTTACAAATGAGCACTTGGCAAAAGTGAGTTTCTTGCAGCCCGGATAGCGACATTTAGAACGTGATTTTTATTGATGTTTCATGAACTGCGGAAGATGTTTGTTCTCTTTCTTTCGACTCCTTTTCTCGGGAATTGCGTCTACCTTTCTGGGCTTTCTACTGGTCTGTGCTGTTTCCTCATCCTCACTGTCACTCGAATCTGAATTTTGGGGGGTTGCAGCAAGTCATGACGACATAAGTGCTTTCGCAATTGAAAATTTAAAATCAAGGTAATCCAGTTTTTCTTTTTTTGGAACATTTGCAGCTTCAGCATCTTCTCGTTATTCTAGCCAGGCGGCCGCTGCACTAAAGTCTACAAAATGGTAAATTGCACGAATGGTCCATTTCTTAGTACGACTCTTCATTCGGTAGTTTGAAATAACTCGTTTAAGCAAATCAATGCCCCCCATGTTTTCATTGTACGATTTTACAAGAGATGGACGATTTATTTCAATGTATTTGTTGTCAACTTGTGACCAGCGCTTGCACAACCCCACAGGTTCAGTTCCAAATTCCGAAGACCCGATATGAACTGGCTTGGAGTAAATTATCCGCAAGTCTGAGAACCACCCTTCCTCCAACATCCAATTTTTCGGGAGTAGGTACCAAGCAGGATTCCGTTGTTTTCCCCTTTCCTTCATACATGAGGAAGTCCAATGGAATTCCTCTTGCCGTCGTCATCACAAAATTCTTGAGACCAACAGGATGTGGTTTTTTACGAACAAATTGTCTCATTCTTACCTAACCATGAAGGGAGATCATTTGTTCATCCACTGATATTTCATTTGTCCTTTCATTCTGTAGACACGCTTTTTGAATTCGGTCTAACATTGGCCTTATTTTCCAAAATCTATCATTTTCCCGGGCTTCTTTCGATACAGCATTGTCATCTACTATTTTTAAACGACTTCGAAGCACAAAAAACTAATTTCTGGAAATGTTTTCACAAATAATAAGTACTCTGGTATCCCTTCGCCAGTACAACCTGATTCGTGGTAGGTTTTAGATGCCAATTAGCATGCTGCATGCAAAGAAAACTTCCTGCTTTGCCGCAGAAGTATCTAAAGACTTTCCTGTTTTATTTACTTCGTTCATGTTGGTCACAAGGGCTATGGATTCAAAGAAATCGTCTTCGAGATATCTGCTGAAATAACTTATAGGATCCGGAATGTTTTCAGGCAAAAGTTCAGCACGAACAGGTGGTGAATGTTTCACAGCAATTCTAGGTACAAAAGCACTTCGCTTCCATTTCTTTTTCTTTCCCTTTAGTAGCAAGTGAACCAAGGGCTGCTCGTCATCTGAAGAAGAGACTGTACCTTCAATTTGCCTCTTCTCTGCTTCAGTTTCTTCGCCACTTTCTGTGGTACTGTTACCGTCATCATCAGTTTCAGCATCAGTTGATGGTAGTATATCACCATCAAGATCAGAGTCATCGAAGTTCCAATTATCATCGATCTCCTGGAGTTCTTTCTCAGAGAGAGCTAAAAAACGGATGATAGACAATTATATTGGATATTGGATAAGGCCCGAAGTATCACCAAAGATACTTCGAGTAGATAGGCCAATAGGTTTTGTAAACTTTTAGATACTGTCTTTGAAGGCACTAGAACCGACAACTAACCTTCACTCAATGAGACGCTAGCGCAAAATGCACAATTAGTCATTACTTTCCCTTTTTTGTCATCACGTTTCGAACTGGACGCCATAACTGCATAAACACTGCTCGATTTTTAATGACCAGACACTCTAGAACACGTGCGATTCGATTGTGAATTTTTGTGCGCAACCACCTCACGCATATCATATAAGTTACCGCTGGAAACAGCAAAATTCCGATTGGAAATAGCAAATAAAAAAATGTTGAGCTGTAGTATCGTATATGATACTCAGGGTCCGAGGAGGATAAGAGTCTTGAAGAATTCAACAACATACCACATGTACAATGAAATTATCGATACCAGCAGAAAATTTGTAAAATTTATAAACAGTTTGTCGCTGTTCCTCTATTATTATTACCCATCGAGGGTTGTGGTTATTTTGAATTAATACGAGTACTTAAGCACGTGTGCAATGAATGATGCACACAAAATCTGTGCAAGCTCCTTGTAAACGAATGGCAGACGTAATAAAACTTCAAGCGTAAAATCAATAAAACCGGATTACCATGAACAGCTCCAGAATATCTTGCCTTAATCTATGGTAATATGGGGATCGATTAGATCGGCATCAAGATCAAACACATACGATATGCCCATAAATCCCGCATTCCCATAAATCCCCATTCGATCGCCTAATGCGTTCCGACCGCTCTCTCTCCCGTCCCTCTTCGTCCCTATTCATCCTCGCGCCGTCTCTCTTGCGCGCACTAACGCACACCCGCCTGTACAACTCTTTCAATACCAATGTTATCTCGGCAATATAAACTGTGACCCATAAATCGCGCCGGTATCTCGCCGGGTCCTCGCATGTGCCCTCCTTCTACCACCCGCCGCGATGATGATCCGCGACAGCCCGAGGTCATCGCCGAGACAATTTATGAAATATTCCAGACGAGATGACATCATTACGCGGGATCGAGCAGTCGGGAATTTCGCGGGCGCCGACGTGGAAGGCGCGGCCCCCTGGAATGGAGCCTCTGGATCGCCCTCATAGCAAGGTAAAAAGATATCGCGGGGGGGGTGGGAATTTCGCCTTGGGGAGGAAGTTTAAGCCGGGTTTAACGAAGTTCGCGATCTCGAGGCGCAATTCGCGGGTTTGTCCTGCTTCCATTAATAACTAACCCCTGACTCGCGCATTAACTCGCTCAATTGATTGCCCATCAATAACAACGATTTATGAATTAATCGGCCAATAGGCGTCCGCATGATAGCAATGCGATACGCGCTGTGTACACAGTTGAGTTTTGTGTGTGCGAACTGTGTACACAGTTGGGTTTTATTTCGGGCTTATCGCAGGTGATATTCACGCCTGAGACTCCTAGTGTCGCCTAGCAGGTACGCTCTAATCGGCGAAGACCTCCGCGTGATATGCAAATTAATCGTCGGTGCGTGTCGATTGTCGGTTTCCAGTACGAACCTTTATTTAGCGGTTCTTGTACTGTCAGTGTCCTTCTGGAAGCCCCAGGCGATTAGACATGCTGAAGGAGTACGAACTGGACGAGACCAATCCTTGGGACAGGAGCCTGAAAAGGATGCCTATGTTCGCAGGCATATTTCTAAAGGTATCAATTGAAAATAAGCAGCCTCAAAGACATATTACTCCAATAAATAGAAATGTCTAGAAATGGCCTAGCGCCAGCACTCGAGATTTTACCTTACCATGTAAAAATTCAATTTCGAAGTTCTGCAGTTTTGATAAACTTTATCACAAAAATTCACCAGTTTCATATAATTTGCTTCAGAGCCTCCAGTCTCCAGAAATTGTATATTTGTTTCTAAAAACTAATCACATTTATCTATTTTTCCAATTATGTTTCAATTTTTCAGTTTCATCTGAAAATCGTTCAAATTTGTATAAAATTCACAGGTTACACTTAAATTTTTCATAATTACTATAAGAAGAAACTAAAATCTCATCTAACCTTTAATTTCATCCAAACTTTTTGAGGTTAGATAATACAAAAACAGTAATAAATTATAAATTGTGTATCAATATGATTATAACAGCCTCAGATACATCATATTACCTCAATAAACACAAATGTCTAGGTAAGCAATGCCCCATTGCTGGCCTCAATAAATTAGGAAATATTTAATTCCAAAATTGCCTAGTTTTATACCAACTTTATCATAATTCATGTTTTGTTTAATTAATTTATGTCTTCTAAAAGTTTATATAGCCTGTTTTTTTAAGATACACCAACGCCACAATTTCTCTCGGAAGTATTAATGTATAAAGTATTAATATTTGTTTTTATTTATTTAACAGTCAACATTAGGATTACTAATAATAATACTATAACAATACTAAAATAATACTAAAAATTCTAATATACAATATAAAAATACAATACATAATAATTATAATAATCATGATCAACAAGAATACAGAAAATACAGAAAACACCCTACTCATGCAAATATTCAAATAGGTTATAAAAGCATCCGTTAATTTGGCATTCCCTCATCCGTGTTTTAAATATATTTACGGTTTTGCATTTCTTTATATCATTGGGGATCCTATTGTACCAGGTGATTCAAGTTTTATTACCAGGCCAAAAATGGCGACTTCTAATTGAAATAAAAAATCCAAAATAAGTACACATGTTTAGATATTGATGAAGCCCAATCTGATGATAAAAAAAAATTAACCATCCGGTAGTTTAAACGTTATTTCACAAAGAATTCGTAATTTTATTTATATAGTTTTTGTCAGAACATACTTAACTGCTATTCCAAATATTCCAGTGTAATCCAAGTCAAAAAAATTGCACCAATTATTGAATTAAATGAATTTTGATATTGCAATAGAAAGATTTATTACTAAATACACTCAGATGCATAGAAACCGGGTAATTGGGTTAATGTTTGCAAAAGAACCATCTGTTTTTTAAAAATTTTATGTTGGAATAGTACTTAAAAAAAAAAATTAATGTTTTACAATGAAAGAGACCGTCAGGATGTAAAAATAAGCAAGATATGGTACTTATTATTTATTTAATGAACATTAATAAGCGAAAACGATAATGTACATATACACGAAAAAAATGCATTTCTGCAAAATAAACTTAACAGGGAATAATAAATGAAAATGACAGTTAATCGAAAACAAACAAATCTAAACACAGTAGCCACCTTGATCCTCTATGCATAACGCCGAATGAGTAATAGGTAGTGAAGAACGCATAGCTTTAAATGTTATTTTCGCTTATTAAATAAACTGATAAGTATCATATGTTGTTTTTTTCTACATCCCGATGCTCTCTTTGATTGTAAAACACTAAAACTTTCATTCTAAGGACTATACCAACATCAAAATTTTAAAAAATGGGTTTTTTGCAAACAACGACCCAATGACCCGGTTTTTTTGCATCTGAGTGTAGTAAAATATGACGGCTGCTTCCAGTAATAGGGACTATAATAACTATAATGGATTTTATGGGTTATATGATAGGGCCGTACCCAATCCCTCAGCCTGCTGGGTGATGCAAGGATTTCTTCAGGGCCGGAGCTCCATATTTGCTTAATAATAAAGTCATAAAACGTTCGAACCGCACCGGCGCAGTCAATGCTTTGTAGGGCTCTTGACTTACAAAATCATAAGTCATACCGAGGAAAGTTGGTCAGTAATGTAAAAAATGATTTAATTTGAAATCTGATCATTTTCGTTAATTTTTGATTTCATAAGTGGATTCTATGAATAAAATAAAACAGTTTAGGGCAAAAATAACGATAGAGATTTTTGTGCTACTCGAAAAATGCAAATTTTCCCCTCAATTTGAGAATGTTAGTGTCATTTGTGTTTCTCGAAAACGAGGTAGCGATGTGTAGTGATTTTTGTTTGACCAACATAAAGCAACAGGTAGTGGATCTTAAAAAAAACAGACCATAGTTAGATTCTTAATCATCCCATTTTTTTTCCTATAATTCATCACAATTTCTCCATTTGGTCATCTGAAAATCGTCAAATTTATATAAAATTGTCTGGTTTCATCTTGGCTTTTTCACAATTCCTATAAAAAAAACTAAATCTCTTTGAAATCTAAAATTTCATCCCAAAATTTTGAGTTTTAGATCGAATATTTCCAGTTTGAATTAAATTAACCAAAAAGAAAAAAACTAAATCTTGTTTTAAATTTCTTCAAAGGCTTTGAATATTTGGATCAAATTCATTAGTTTTATCAAAAAGATTCATCTAAAATTTTCTCATTTTTTGGAAATTTTATATAGAAATTATTTTTCTCATTTAAATTTATAGCAGTTCATAAAGAATTGTCTAGTTTTATCTAAAATATAGTATATTATTATTTAATTTATTATAATATCTGAGAATCCATTTTTTTTGCATATTTCTTGTAACTTTATCTAAAAAATATTAGTATTGTTAGCATTTTGTTTACTACTCCTTCACCCGTAAAATATTTTAATACTGTCGAATACAATTCTGGTCCAATTACAGATCCACTAAAACCTTGTGCTAATGGAACCACTGAGGAAATTATAAGTTAAAATAGAATTTAATAAATATTTTTTTAAATCGCATATTATATACCATTACATTTTTTTTTACATCCTATATAAATTTCACGTTCATTTTCTTTCTGACTGATTAAGTAAACAAACTTTATCTACTTTATCAGAGTAGATCAAACACTTTAACGATAAGTTCCTGTTGCTATAAATAGATATTTTAGGATGAACTTACGACATAAGAAATCTAGGAACTATTAATGGTTTAAGGAGTGGTTTAGACAAAATTTTATATGTGAAATCCATCAATTTTTTTTTTGTAGATTATATCTAGGCTTACAATTAAATTAAACGAACTAAATAAAAAAGAAATAGAATAAAATGGTCCTTAGATATTTTGAAATGCTAATAAAGTAAAAACGTTGAAAAAAAAATAATGTACAACTAATTGTTATTATTATTATTTTACAGTATGTCCCCGGATTGAGTTTACAAAAGGGATTTTTTTTTAATTTTTACCTTTACATAAAAATGTTATAAGAAATATAATTCCTGCTTGGTCTGGAACTACCAGTTCAGTTATTGAAACTCTGATTTATTTATACAGGGTGTCGGCAAAGTCAAAATTTTTAAATCTTGTTTTGACACTTATTTATTTACTATTTGCAAAAAGAATTTGAAATTACATCTAACAACGTTATAGAAAAATATAATCATTCAAACAATTCCGAAAATGCAGAAAATAATACTGAAAATTTCAAAAATTGCCTACGAGAGGCGTTTGCATTGATAACTATTGAAGAAATACCAAACAGTTTTCAGGAGTTCCACGCCATTCAAGCCTGGTGTGTGAAGAAATTGGCGGGGAATTGTTTAAATGATGTTATTTTTCTAAAGTGTCAAAATTAGATTTTTTTATTTTTTTATTAAGCCAACAATTTTTATTCTTATAACATTTTTACTTAAAAGTAATTTTTTTTTAAATTCCTCTTGTAAACTCAAACTCAAACTGTCCCCGTACTGTATATTAACATTATTATTATTATTATTATTAGCAGGCAAGAGAATTCTATATTTTATTAATTAATAGGTGCAAATTTAGCAGTAATATAAAAAGCACATCAAATAAATAAATTTAATAGACGTAAACATTAAATTAATTTTCTCATTTATATGCAGGAATTTTAATTCTCTAATCTAATTATCATCACTGAATTTGTAATATTTTTGCCCTCGTTGCCCGCAATTGTCCTTGACTCTATTTTGGTATACAGTAACATTATAATGTATTCCCTTGTGATGAATTTAATCTTCATTAAATGAATAAGACCCTAAAGTCTACGTATAATAATATAGATTTTTTTTTATTTATTCAACGCTCATTGAAAATTCTCGTAGCGACAGCTGTCAACGTGCCAACTTTGTAATGTCAAATAAATTCATATCTATGGTATTCAAAAGCTGAGTATCAACCCACGACCACATCGATCCTCCAGATATCAGATGATTGTAAGTAAATATTGTAAATCTATCTAATGTTACTGTTACTATTACAAATTAGAAAATAAATAAATTAACTACACGAGATTCACTTTATTCCCTAGGGAAACTGGATATTTTGTTCGACTCGGGATTAAAGTAGTGTATTATGTTTAATCAGTATTATGCTCATTTCTAAATTATATTTTCAAATGTATTGCAGAGCCATTGAATACAAATGATGCCTTCTATAATTATGGTAAATTTTTATCTGAAATTTATTACATAAGACCAAAAATGTTTTCAGCATATATTTAAATAAGTAATAATTTATTTTGTTCATGATTTTCTCATAATACACTTATTATACTTATGTTTCCTGAATAATAACAATATCCATTAATCACTACCAGCAGTGATTAATGGATCACATCATTGAAATATCACTGAAATATCATTCCGACTTGTAATTTTTAAAGAATGTAAATTTCGCATTACGTTATTTAAACCAGGGACTCGAGCAATATATCGCATACAGGCCGCTGGTTTAGACGGCTATGCCACCATGACACTTCTGTGGCAGCAATTGCTAACCGTTTATATAACTTAATGTCTCGTTTCTTTTAAATTTTATCAAGTAGTCTGCAATGTGTCGTCAATTAAATTGAAACGTCGAAACATCAACATCGTTTACATTTACGCTAAGAGTATTTAGAAGTACTATAAAATATTGTCGACATGGTCGGGGAGTAGTATAGACTACTCGCGTATATTAGGTATCAATCACTCGAACGATTTACTCCACTCTGTGACGGTCCAAGTTGGACCACAACGTATTCTAGCCGTTTTCGGGTACGAAACAAAATCTTCTGGCAACTAGGCGAACTCTGTTGAACACTCAGCGAGTGTGGCGACGAACGTGCTAATGCCACTCGCGAACGTGACGAGATGACGAAGCGAGACATGACTCGACAACAGTAACATTAGATGAATTCCCAATATTTACTTACAGACAATCATCTGATATCTTGGAGGTACGATGTTACTACAGGTAATGTGTGTGAGGCATGGGATGTGTGTGGTCGTGGGTTGACACTCAGTTTTTGAATACAACAGATATGAATTTATTTGACATTATAAATTGGCAAGATACGAGAATTGTCAACGAGCATTTCAACTACCAAATTTAAAGTCGAAATTAACATTAACAAGTTAACGGTCGGGAGAAAAATGTTGTAGGCAATTCGGTAATATACCCCAATAATCCCTCGGCCGAATTTGCTTCAGGAATAACTTACGGCTTGCTTCAGGATTAAAACTTTCGTTTATTCCCTTAACTCATAAATAACTAGTATTGCTTATGAAGAGATTATTATTTTCAAATGTACTGCAAACACATAGAATAAAATGTATGCCTTAATATTGTCAATTCATGCCTGAAATTAAATAAGGCACAAAAAAATATTTCTAGATATATTTAAATAAGTAATCATTTATTGTATTGCGTATGAAGAAAGTTAATAATAATATAATAAAGTTAATAATCATGAATGGCAATTAAAATAATTTATAATGTTAGTGGGAATGAAATATGTCGCACAACTAATATGAAACATAAACAGCAGCCGTTAATAATTACACTGTAATATAATGACTATATTATACGTAAGTTTGGTTGTCTAGCACAAAATACTTGTATTTAAACGTTGCTTGAAATATTATTTTTAAGTTCATCTTAATTCACATAATTCATCTTCTAGAATCTAGAGGAAAGCAATATGTCAGAAAAATGCAATATTTGTACTTTATTTGAGATTCACAAGCTTCAGCTTACAATTCAAGCTCACAAGTTAAAATTAGTCTAAAATACATCAAAATGCTATATTAGACTTTCCATACCAGTTTTATGCAAACCAAAAATTGTTTAAGCCCCCAAATATCTTTCTTCCAGTGGCGGCTGTTGACTTGTCGACAAGGGAGGGCTCTGCCCTATGAAATACCTTAACGCCGACAAATAGACATTTGTAAATTAGGAACTTACCCTGGACATATAAATAAAGTTGACTTAAATAAGACATGTGTTAACAAATGAAAAAAAGTTAAATTAAAAGCAAACTTTTGGAGTCTCAGGAATATTTTATGCATTTTATGCATAATTACTATCGATCTATTAGAATTTATTGTATGAGCCCATCATATATACATATTATTTATTAAAGATGTTTAATATCACATAATATTCACATGATATAAAAATAAAACTTAAAAAGAAAAATTAGAAAGGTTATGTTTGAAAGAAAACTCTAATTTTCTACTTTTATTTTCAGTTAACTTCTCTATAACTTGTTGATTGAAGTTGGATATTTCTTCAGTCAATGATTGTTCTACTGACAACGTGCTCAGTGCTGTAAGCTGCTGTTCACACATTGTGTTTCTTAAATGGGATTTTATTATTTTTTGTGTTGAGAAACATTTTTCTGCCTCGGGCGTAGTCATGAGAATAGTGACTAACTTTTTCAGTGTGCTCACGCTTTTAGTTTTTTTTTCAGTGTGCTCTCAAACATGAGTATTGTTTTTCATGTTTTAGTCTTTCTCATGAATAATTTTACTATTAATACTATAATTGCATGATTGCATTTATGCTAGAGATATTCGTATCTATAAAACTTGTGGAATTACTAAAGAATTCTTGCCTGTTAAGGTTTTTACGAAACATTTGTCATAGCAAAAATAATAAGTATAAATGTATAAGAACTTGAAATAATCGTAAAAGTTCATCAATTCTTAATCATTTGTCATTTGTATAGTTTTCTCCATTTTTATACAATTTACGATGTATTGGAAATTCTACACAAACTCCAAAAATATCTCCAAAACTTATAGGTCTTATATTTATAAAGTTTTCTTCAGATTTTGTGAACATTTCACGACTTTTTTATAGAATTTTCAGGATATTTGAAATTCTACAAAAACTTCAGAAATATCTCCTGCAGAATATACATGCAGAAAACTTTATAAAAATTAGTTATGCATTCACAATTCTCTTAAGTTTTCCTGCATATCTATTAGAATTTAGTAATTTAGTAGTAGATATTTACGATTTTTCTTTTTGCAATTTTAGAATCTGTAAAATTTGATTAAAATAAAATATAATTCATATTTATTAAATGACTTGTTTTTGTGAACATCTCTCGAATTTTTCTAGAATTTTCTAAATATTGTAAATTCTAAAAGTCCAAAAAAATCTCCAACAAATTGAAGAAAACTTTATAAAAATTAGTGATGAATTTACGATTCCCCGAAGTTTTAGTGAATTTCTATTTAAATTTAGAAGATAAGATTATTTTTCAATTTTAGAATGTGTAAAATTTGTTTTACTAATAATAATAATTTAATAATAAAAAACAATTATAAATGCATGAGAACTTAAAGATTATTTTAAACGTAAAAGATTCTTAAGTCATTTATAAAGTGTTCTGCAGTTTGTGTACATTTAACGAGTTTATTATGCAATTTTCGGAGTATTAGAAATGTGTAGAAATCTGTCATGAAACGATTCTCTAAAGTTTTCCTGAATTTCTATTTGAATTTAGGACTTGTGATTTTTTCTGCAATTCTATAGAGTAAAATCTCTTTAGGATTTTATAATGTTAGGACAAATTTTAAGTCGTATTAATGACTCTACGAGTTTAATCCAACTACTAACTATTACGTATGTTTTTTATAAAAATTTGAAATACTTTGAAAGTGTTATTTATTTCAATTTTGGATTACATTTCTAGTACATTTTTTTGAGAATTTCCGTGCTCTTTTTCTTTTCAATTCTTGGAACTTTTATATAATTATTTGTAAATACCTAGTACACTTTTTGTTGCATGTTTGAAATGAAACAATGAAAACTGTGAAACTTATGGATTGTCTATTGATTATTTGGATTTTTTACTTCATATACAGGGTGGCCCACCTATACTCGGTCGGACCATTGCTGCTAGACTAATGAAAATTGAGGAAAACATCTGATAGGAAGTTATTGGACACTTGATGTCCTACATTTTCAAATTATTTTCTAGTGTACAGAGTACACCATAAATCCGGGACATAATATTTACTCTCATTTTTAAATAGAACACCCTATATATTCTTTCATTTTTCGAATCTGCTTCATGTGAGCTTCTCAAATCATTTTTATTTTTAGGGTTCAGATGCAACGTTGCCGAGTTATTAACATTTTAATCAAATTTTACGAAAACTCATGGACGTGGAAAAAAATTCAAAAAACCTTATTATAAGAGATCAATGAAAGAATCTGGGTATGCAAGTACACAAGCAATATGCCAAAACATACACAATATTTGGAGTCACGTTGAATACACAGGGTGTTCTGAAACAACGATCGAATTTTGCTATTTTTAAATGACTAAAACTTATTGAGATTGATCGTTATTTACCTATTAAAAAGAGTATAATTAGATTACAGTCCATATGCTACCATTGAATAGCTCATCAGATGAGCACTTAGAATGTGATGCTATATGCAGGGTGTTCCATTCGAAAATAATGAGTTTTAGCCATTTGAAAATAGCAAAATTGTATCGTTGTTTCAGAACACCCTGTGTATTCTACGTGACTCAAGATATTGTGTATGTTTTGGCACATTGGTTAGTACTTGCGTACTTTGCAGATTCTTTTATTGATCTCTTATAATAAAGTTTTGTTGAATTTTTTTCCACGTCCATCAATTTTCGTTTAATTCAATAAAATGTGAATAAGTTGGCAACGTTGCATGTAATCTCAAAAAATAAAAATGATTTGTGAAGCCCAAATAAAGGAGATTCTAAAAATGAAAGAATATACAGTGTGATTTATTTTAAAAAGTGATCAAATTTTGGGTCCCGTATGTATGGTACACTCTGTATACCCGAAAATAATTTAAAAAAGTAGCACATCAAGTGTCCAATCACTTCCAATTAGATATTTTCCTTAATTTTCATTACTCTAGCAGCAATGGTCCGAGTGAGGATAACTGGGCTACCCTGTATATATTTTTTAGAGGTATTCACGAGTTTTGATATGAGTAATGAACCTTGATGATTTTCTCAAATATTTTTAAACTTCTTTTTAAATTTTAAAATACCGAAAGTATTTCCAGTGCAAATTTAGATATATTGTTTTTAAGTATTAGGAATCTATAAAAAACAAAAATTTATCGAATTCAGTGAATCATAATATTGCATTGTTGTATTGTCGTCAATATTCTATTTAATTTTAGGAATAATCTTGTCATTAGATTTCTACATTTTAGAATTTTTTTGTTTTCTAGGTGAAATTTCTATCCGCATATCGCAATATCCGCATAACAAAATTCACAACAAAACAAGCAGAAATGTATTGAATTTCTGGAAATATAACATTCTTATAAATTATTCCATAAAAATTTGTACTTCCTTAATTTAAAAATGATTACAAAATTGTTGGAAGTTCATAATTTTGCAATTTTAGATTTTTTTGTTTTTTTATTAATTTGTATTCTCTTCAGTTTTTGTAGACCATTAGACTCATAGAATATCATTGAGTCGTGCTATTTGTTCAACATTTTATGACATTCTTGGGATTTTGAGAAAAAACATTATTTATTTTTCATTTTTCGAATAAAAATTAAAAAGTTTTCTATTGAGAACTCAATCCGTGGACGCAGTGTTCTATTCCATTACAATTTTAGAATTCATTACATTTTTGTAACACTTTGATGTTGATATTTTCTCTCCGTTATTGAATATTTGAGAAGTTTGAAAGTCAATGAAGTATTTTTAATAGGAGAAGCCCTTTGATGGTTTGCAGAAATTCTTCGGGATGCGGGATATGTTGTTGGTCTTTTATTCTTCATTTGGTTCTTTTGGTAACTCGGAGCAGATTTTTCCGATAGCGTCGATGATTCATCGTGCATTAACCGCATCAGACTCGCCAATCAGCGCAAAAAAAGACAACTTTCAATACGCCAAGGACGCAGATTTAATAACTCCTGCGAGCGTTACACTCTGCAACTGTAAAAATGAATCCCATTAACAATGCTGGGAGCAGCGAGCGTGCAGTTTGTGGGTTTTGGAGGCGGTTCCGTGGGGAGCACGTAGCCTACGAGCGGAAACTGCCAACGTGGAGGACCTGGAGGTCTGCGCTCGTTAGTTTGATCGCAACGGCAGTTCAGCTTAGTTTTGGGCCCGGCTTTATTAGCGCGATAGTTCGCGATAATAAACCGGGGGCCGCCATAAACCGGCCCCCGGCTTTCTAAAGTCCATCAGAAAACAATACGCTCTTTACACATGGGAATATTCAGCAGTCACGCTCTTTGCACACTCGAATATGTCGACGAATTCTGGCGCTCCGCGTCGGCTCGCCGTCCGCGGAGGCGCCAGTTTCGCGTCGGTCGGCGTCGTGAGCGTAATGGGAATCCTGCGTGTCATCCCCTAAACCCCACGGCCCCGTCCTTGAGTCCCTCCGAATCCTCTCGGAGATTGTCTGGAAGCCTGGAACGGTGCCAGTCGCGATGCGTGTGCCGCAGTCGGTGATATAAATTTTTCCAGAGATAAGTCCGGAAGTTGCGCTGATAAAGTCTCCTCCCGTCTCTGTCTCGGTGTCCGCGATCATGACGTCCCTCAAACGCAAGCGTCACTATAAGAAGGACTCCAGGTACCTCCACGATCTCTACACCATAACTTTCGATGAAAACGACACCCTCGAGAGCCTGGAGGCAGTAAGTACGATGTTGAAAAGAGCCCAGCAAAGGCCTGGTGGCGTGCAACTCTCCTAAACTCACTGGAACTGGGTAAATTTTAATGCTACTCTATAATCATAATTATACTTTATTTTCACTCATTGGTTTCAAAAAACTAATTAATTACACAGATTTTTCAAGCTTCCGTCTGGTCTTTACATAATCCGCTCTTCCATTTCAACCCCCTTCTACAATCAAACTTTCTGCTGAACAATTTAAACAAATTTAAAAAATCGACCATCAACAATTACCAGAGAACCAGAGTTTCAGAAATATAAAAAAGTATGCCTGCTGAATTTGTGAAATTTGGGATTTGGTCTAATTTCTTTTCAAATATATTTTTTTACAATTTTGAATAAGTATAGTTTTGATCAGCTAGTGAGAATTTCAATTTCAGGTTTCATTTCATCCAACTATTTTTTTTTAACTTTGGTGTTGGCAAATTCGACCAAATTCTGGTTTCTGGTTCCATATCTCTCCTCCCAAATATTTTTTTACAATATTTGAAAGCTGGAGTTTCCACCAGATTGTGATTTAAGTTTCATTTCTGATTTAATATCTTCATAGATATTCGTTTATTCAATTTTTAATTATTATAGTTTCGACTAAATGTGGAAGTTCTGTTTTCTTTATGTTTCGTTTTATCGTTTTTTTTACAGTGTCTACTGCATAACCTTCCATATTTTTTCGACATTTCAGTATATTGGTATTTTTGTAATTTGTAATGACTGCACCTTCAACCAGATGTGGAAGTTCTGTTTTCTTTATGTTTCGTTTTATCGTTTTTAAGTCTTTTTACAGTGTCTACTGCATAACCATCCATATTTTTTGAACATTTCAGTATTTTGATATTTTTGCAATTTGTAATAACTGCTCCTACAACCAGATTGTGACAATTCTGATTTCAAGTCTAATAGCTTCTCAAATACATCCAGAGCGTTCAAGAAAGTGGTGTTAACTTGTACGATGGATACTAATAGATGGCACTGTTCAATATGAAAGAAAAAAATTCGTCTTGCAACATTGCTGAAATATTTCCTAGAATACAAGAAAATAATGTAACCTTTTTCTTTAATGTCACCGGCTGTCATTATTTTTTTTGGAACTGTTTATACATGGATTTAAGCTTGACTGCTGATTTGAACGATTTAACCTAATTTACAATTATTCATTATAATATATCACATACAGGGTGATTTTTTTCGGATGTTTAGTATGGAGATATCGGAAACTAGCGCAGATAGAGGGACGATTAAATGGGGAAAGAATTGCAGTTTTACGAGCCCAATTTAATGAGCTTTTTGTTTTTTTTTTCAAAATATTGCATGGCTAACTAAATATCTCAAAAAAAATTATTTTCTGTTATTTTGTTCGGTGCCTATGGATTTGTTATTATTGACTTTAGAAAAAATGTGTAAAGGAAAAAGTTATAGGTAATTATGTGCTTAATAATACAGTCTAATTGATTATTTTATTTAAGCTATAATTTTTGAGTTATGACACAAAGTTGAGTTTTTTCTAATGGAAACCATAGTTGGATATGACTTTGTAAAAAATGCCCTTTTTCAGCTATTCTAATGATATACCATATTACATAGTTATTTTTATAAATAATTAATTTATGGCCTTTTTTTTCTTTTCAGTTTCGAACTATTCGAAGTAATACGCTATAGAAACAATTGATAGATACAAACGACAATTATCGAGGTGGCCGATCTCCCTATCTGCCTGTTTTCGTTTTCGTAAAATTCGTACGTTCCTTGTATACTTTGATTTCTAACAATATAGTTATTCTAAATATTATATTTTTACATTAGGTTTTTTAATTGTCATGCACAAGAAAATATAATATTTATGCAAAATACTATGAAAGGTCGTAGAAATAATCATATGTATTACTCAGAAGCAAAGTGTCATTACCTCCCTTAGATTTAAAAAAAAAATGGTAGGAGTTACAATTGAAGTATTGAAGTTATGTAATAGCTATTTGTATTACAAGGGAGCAAATTGCATCATTTCCTCCCGTGGATATTTGATGCCCGACGCGAAGCTCCCTTGTAGTACAAATAGTTATTACATAACTTCAATACTTCAATTGTAACTCCAAGGGAATAAACATTTTACACCAAAATAATAATGTTTATAATTTCGAAATGAAAATAAAAATTTTAATAACTAACTTGAATTTTATTATATAACGCGTTGCGCATCTATCAATTGTTTCCTTAGCGTACTTCTTGAATAGTTCGAAAATGAAAACTAAAAAATGACCATAATTTAATTATTTATAAAAATAACTATGTAATATGGTATATCTTTAGAATCGTTGAAAAGAGGCCTTTATAAAGTCATGGCCGAATATGGTTTCCATTAGATATAACACAAGTTTGTATCATAACTCAAAAGTTAATTCTTAAATAAAATAATAATTACCTATTACTTTTTCCTTTGCACATTTTTTTGCACATTGCATAAGTCAATAATAACAGAGCCATAGGCACCGAACAAAATAACAAAAAACATATGTTTTCGAGATATAGCTGTGCAATTTTTCCAAAAAACAAAAACCTCATGAAATTGAGCTTGTAAAACTGCAATTCTTTCCGTATTTAATCGTCCCTCTATCTCCGCTACTCTCCGAGATCCCCATACTAAACATCCGAAAAAACTCCTGCACATTGCATGTTGCCATATATCACAAATATTTTATGTCAAGAGTTGCATCTCTAGGCACTAATTTGAAAAGTGGACACCACTTTCTTGAACGCTCTATATTTCTTTTTCTAGTTTTAACGTCTTCGGTAAGTAAGAAGTAAATATTTAGTTAGTAATAATAAAGTGAATAATTTGTATAGCAATAATTTAAAAGTATACCCAAAAGTCACTGCTTCTAGTACACAGCGTTGAAATTCTACAATTACCGCATAATATTGATTTATGTTGGTTAAATAATGAATTTCAATTTCAATTAGAAATTCCAAGATAATGCCACAAAATATCAATATAAATCTACCAGTTTGATTTGAACCATGTTCCTACAGTCATCTTACAGTGGTTGAAATTTAAGAATCGAACACACTTCTACACTTGAGAAGTCGGAGTCTTAATTTACTACATGTTACTTGCTGGATCTATGAACTTGACATAACAATTACTTCTAGTAATTAGACTCTTAAATACAATTCTACAGTGTGGAAATTTTATCGGATAAATTCGGTAACTCCGTTAATGTCTGACAGAAAAAATCTAAAAGGGCGATAGCGATATAAATTACTGCGCATATGAAAATATTTTTATAGACTCTACCGAAGTACAAAATAAATAACATAGGTTTTCATTTAAAAAACATTAATGACGTCAAAACTTTTAAAATTTTGTTTTTTTAAATCTGAAAAAATATTTTCATATGCGCAGTAATCTATATCGCTAGGTCCCTTTTAAATTTTTTCTCTGTCATACACATTAACGAAGTTACCGAATTTATCCGCTACTTAATTTCCATACTGTATACGTGCCAAGACTGTTACGTAATACTGCTACCAATGAAGACCAATCATAATAATATTAATAATAAATTATTTCTTGTATATAATTTTCACAATAATCATAATATTATTTCCAATTAATATTATAATAATAATTCATAATTATCGTAATATATGCATGGTGGTCACTTTTACGACGCCCACGATTAGGATCTATTAAACGGAAATACATACAGAGTTGGTCAAATTGGATAAAAGTTTCTTATTTTTGTGCCTTTCAATATACTGAAACGAAATCCGGGATATCTTGCACAGATCCTGAAACATCGCTGATAAACTGAAAAGGTGCACTTTCATTTTCCTCTTATAACGTTTTTACTTTTGAAGGAAATTTTACAGAACTTGGCACGCTTACATTTTTCCACGTGAGCTTCCTGATGACAGTACCAAACATTTTTTGCCCCAACTTGATGCTCAAATTTTCATAGTCAACTTTTGATTTTCTTATGGCCGCAATATTGGATTTTAATAGCATTCAAAAGAGCGAAAAATTCCAATTTCAACCATGTATTACACATGGGTAATCTGATATTATTTACCACCTAAAATCGATAATTTAAAAATTTGTTGCAAAAATCAAACTGCTGTATACTGCTCTAAAAATCAAGTTTCCATAGAATAACAAATTACCATTTTTACATTTCTTCATACAAAGAAAATAACTTCTGAGTAATTTTATTGCGTATAAAGTGCAAAAAGGAGATAATATCTTTGATTAGTAAAAATGGCAAGATGAAAAAATTGACATGTACAATCTCTATAATGTAATATCTAATATTATATTTCCCTGGCCGAATTGCAAATCATAAATCATATTGTATTCATTAAATAATCAGATCAAATACCATTCTTGAATTAAAATTTAGGATATTTAATTGTTGTCATTTTTACTAATCAAAGATATTTTCCCATTTTTTGCACTTTATACACAATAAAATTACTCAAAAGTTATTTTCTTTGTATGAAGAAATGTGAAATTTGTTATTTCATGGCAGCTTGATTTTTAGAGCAGTCCAGAGCAGTTTAATTTATACAACAAATGTTTAAATTGTCGATTTTTGGTAGTAAATAATGTCAGATTACCCATGTGTTATACATGGTTGAAATCGGAATTTTTAGCTCTTTTGAATGCCACTAAAATCCAATATTGCGGCCATAAGAAAATCAAAAGTTGACTATGAAAATTTGGTCATCTAGTTGGCGCAGAAAATGTTTGGCACTGTGATCAGAAAACTGACGTCGAAAAATGTAAGAGTACCAAGTTTCGTAAAATTTCCTTCAAAAGTAAAAATGTTATAAAAGGATTAGGCAAGTGCATTTTTCAGCGTTATTTCAGGAACTATGCAAGATATCCCGGATTTCGTTTCAGTATTTTGAAAGGCACAAAAATGAAAAACCTTTATCCCATTTGACCAACTCTGTATATATTTCCGTTTAATAGATCCTAAAGGTGGGCGTCGTAAAAGTGACCACCCTGTATATTCAGGTGTATTGCATATCAAAAACGTTAGCAATAACGTATACGTTACTTACAGCTTCACATTCAAGTATCAGATGCATTTATGACACTTCAATTGTCTCATAACAATTATTGGTGTAGGTTTAAGTTTTTAAATAAATAATAGACTCTCTGGTTATATTATATTATGCTGGCAACCCAATTTGTACAAAAACGTACAATAATAGACTTTCCGAATAATTGACTGCCGATTCGGCTTCATTTACTTTCGATTTTTCTTACTACATTGTCGAATAAGTTAATTAAGGCTTATCATTTTTATTTATGAGTGTGCACATGACATATTACATTTTTAAACAATGAAAATGATAACAATAGGAACAAAAATAATAGTAACAGTTCACACAGTAAACCAATTTAGTTATGCACCCACGATGTTGTTTGATTTGTGGAATGAAAATATTTTTAGTCCCGTAATAAAATTTGGGCGAAAACTCGGAAAATACCGGAAGGTTCAAGTTTATTGTCGAGGAGAATTAAACCTATTTACCTTTGTGCAAAAATTATAAAATTATAGAATTAAATACCTACGATATTAATCTATCAATTGGTGGTTTAAAATTTTCAATTATATTTTAAACACCGCTATAAATTTAAAAAAAAGTTTTTACCTAATGTTCAGTTTTTATTTTTTTACATAAAATAGCCCAAATGATCCTTTTAATTCATAGGACCCATTTATGAAATAGCGAAAAATTATTGGATTGTACGTAAGTAATTCGCAGATTTAATTTATTTTTGTATAATTTATCATCTTCCATGAAGTGGAAAAGTCAAGTAGTTCAAATATTTATTACAACAATGGTCCTTTCAAATGCAGAGAGCTATAATTTATTACTTACCTACTTTACTACCTTACCTTACTACCTTACTTACTTTTTATGGAAAAACCTCATCCTCGCCGTTCATTAAACCAATGATTTTCAGGGCCGAAATAAAGATTTTAATTCAGCGGCAGGCCAGGCTTGTAAAAGTAGGGTGCTCCGAGGATAGTGACAATAATTTGGCCTTTGTGAAAAATAATTTACATAACTTCAATAGATCATTTTATAGATTCGTTGCGAAATAGTAAAATGTATTTATTTCAGAAACTAAAGCTTATTAATTAACTTTAATTGCGCTACTAAATGCTTCAATATGCAACAACATTATCAGACAAAAAATCGATACACAAAACTTCATATTTACCGAGAAAATATGCAAGAACCGCTACACTGTTATAAAAATGCGAAATATTTATCCGAGCGGAAAATATCAAAGTTTAACAATATACAATTTTAGATATAAAGTACGACTAATTTATCTCTTTGGGAAGTCGTCATTTTCGCCCTGGACAAGAAACTTGAATCACCCGGTACAAATGATAATAATATGAACAATAATAATAATAACAGTTCACACAATGTGCCAATTTGTTTTATAGAATGTTTCATTTATGGAATAAAATGATTTTCATAATTATGTGTTGTGGACCCAGAGTGTAAAACTTTTAAATTTCAATGCGATTTTATTGAAATTTCTAATTGTTTAAGAATATTTAATGACTTTTTTGGGGTTTTTTGGGAAGTTTCTAACTTGCTTTAATTTTGGTACCTGGTATATCTTTGCAATATTATTTTTTTTATATATATATTTTATATTAACAAAATTAATTACCTATACTAAAATATTCTAAATTAAATAATAAATAAATTTGCATCTACAAATGTTTATAAAATAATTGTTTATTTAAAATAGATAGATTTTTATGATTATTATTTTGATTATTTATTTATGTAGGTACTTGCGATATAATTTTCTACATTTCTACGAGCATATGTATATTTCTGAAATTGTAAGTGTAGTTTTATTAAAAATTTAATTATTCATAGAATATTTTATGAACTTATTATGATTCATATAGAGGTTTTTGAAGATTGTAAAATGTTGGTATATTTCTCGAATATTCAGATAAACATACGTATTTGATTATGTATTTTTATTAAAAACATTTATACAATTACAAAGAACTAATTTTCTATACTTATACGAGTAGGTATGTATGTATATCTCTGAAATATGTGTAGTTTCATTAAAAATTTAATTGCTGCTTATTTAATTTTAAGAATATTTGATGAACATAAGAAATCATCAAATTCATAACCAAGAAATCAAAAACATTTTATAGAACATTATAGAATGTGTAGCGAGAATTCAAGAAATATAAGGTATTTCTGCAACTCTTGAATGTGTACCTTCCAGATATAATGTGTTATAAATAAAGTTTAATATTTGCACTACAGCAAACTTTATTTTATTAAAATATTTAAGTGCTATTTTTTGCAGTTTCCGAGTTAGTTTTTTTGAAATTTCCAATAGTCCTAAATCGCTCTATAAAATCTCGAGGAATATCCATAAAAACTGCATAAATCTTTATAAAACAACTTAAGCATTGAAGAATTTTCACCAATGTTTTCATGATTATTTATTCGATTTCAGAATTTGGGATTTGGTATGTTTTCTGCACTTTTAGAACAATTCCTTGTGTACATTATTCATGAAAACATTTACAAGTTATCTTACTCTTTATGATTTTAGTAATTTTGAATTTACTTTAGAAGCAACGTTTATTCCAAATTAATTGTGAAATTTTTCAGTATTACTATTAATATTTCATTATCATTTTTCATAAAAATTAAATATTTGTTTAATATTTTAAACGATTTCTGTTAGTTTTTAGATTTGTAAGTCGTCTCTTTTTAAGTTTCTGCAATTTTTATTGCCAGTTTTAAGTGGAAGTATTAAGTATTTTTTAATGTTCACAATTTTTATTAATAGTATAAATTTTATTGCAGGTTTCAAATTTAAGTACTCCGCAAATTTAGTTCAGTTAACTTTTCAGTTGCACAAGCCAAAGTCGGTATTTCAAGTACTGAATTATTATAAGTAGATCGTTATCGATTATGGAAAGTGCGGGCCTCATTTGTGTTCGGTGGAGTAAATATATTCTGATTCATAGGTGTGAAGCAATGCAAGTGTTTGGTGTGTATTTCCCAATTCAATGTAATTATAGATGATGGGGGGATTTGAACGTGGTGATATGGTCGGATGGTTTGCGAGGCACAAAGAGATAGTTAAGGTGCAATTACCGAGTTTTAGTAATTGCAATTATTTCATTTATTGTATTAAAACACGTCACGTTTATATGCAAAACAAGTCTGGCACTGTAAAGAGGGAATGGAAGGAAACTCATAAAAGCCACCACGATGTTTTTACTGTATAAAACCTTCACAAAAGAAATACGAAACGGAAAAATGTGGTTTTTAATGGTATTAGATTTTTTTGTTTAAATAAACGTCCTGAATATTATAACAAGAGATCAATGAATGCTACTTTTTGTTGTAAAAACAAATTTGTTGGATAATAATACCGTCAGTTACGATATTATCAGCAACCAAACGATATATCGTCAACATATAATCTGTTCCATTTTTATTGTTAACTGAGAAGGCCGTGGTTTCATTTTATAAAGTTTTACACATGAACACCAACAACAATGATCTGACAGTGAAAAGATTATTAAATATCACATTTCTCACAACGTTGCTTAAATCATATATTGAAATATTTAAATTATTGCTTCGATCATTAAAGTGTGTTGCTTTGTAAGTATTGGTAAGTAAACCAATCATCAACTATATTTTATATTATAATTTGACTGATTTGCTTTTGTAAAATAAAAATAGCAAATAAATTCTGTACTCAATAGATACTCAATTTGATGGCAACATTGCCCGCTGTCATAAAATGTAAGTTCTTTTTTTTAATATAACCTATTTTTTAATAAACCTAGTAATATAACCTAGTCTAGTGACTTTTTACATTGGTCAACAATACTGTCACCCTAACAGAGCCAACTTAGTTAAAAATAAAAATGGAACCAAGTTTAGGTAAATTTGAACGTAAAGAACACTTCTAAGTTGCTTGGTAGTAATTACAATTGGCATATATGTTTCTCATAGACGTGATGAGTTTAATAATATATATGGCATTGTTGTGAATGACTAAGTTACTCGAAAACGCAGGAATTATGAAATTAAGAAAAGTTGAAGTAAAAAAAAAGTACCCAATAAATATGTTAAAATGTTTCACAAAGTAATACATATTAATTTTTTATCGTATATGACAAAATAACACATATAGAATAACTTCTTATTGTGTAATATACGAACTATAGATACTTGAAGTCCTTAAGAGGCCTCTTTACCCAAACGCGGTATAGGGAATTGCATGTAAACGACAGCCAAGATAATTCATGAGCGGGTCAACATAATTACAATCGGAGACCTGATTTAGAAAGCTTAGACAATTATCTACAATTGTGCTGAGTAGTTTTTAAGAAATAATAAAATGATGATTTATTATGTGGATTAAAATAATGGCATGTTTAGCCGATTTGTGAAATTTTCTTCTGTATTGATTTAATTAAGACAGGGTACATATAATGGAAATTCCCTCAGGGTATTTGGAGCTAATGTTGTTGCGTACTACCTTCTTTTTTTTTTGTTCCAATATCATGCATTATAATGGAGTATTCTTGTGTACACATAAATCCGACTAGGTGATAAGAAATAAGTCACCTTTGATTTATTTCTTAAAACTACTTTGTCTAATTGTAGATAAATGTCTAAACTTTCTATATCAGTTCTCCGATTGTAATTATATTAAATGTTCATGAATTATTTGGCTATCGCTTATTAATAATGCCGTATACTAGCTGGGGTAAAGAGGCCTCTTAATATGGAATAATGACGAACTAAACTTTTTTCCAAAAGTCATTTTTTTATGTTTTTTAATGTTGAATACTCGTTCACAATGCATACTTTAAGTTGTTTCACATTTTGATACTGCAAATAATATAAATTGTAAATTTTTATTTTATTATTTTTCGAAACATTTATTTGGGATTTTGAACTATTTAACTTAGGTATAATAATGTTATTGTTTCACATTGACACCTTCAATTGTAGTTTGTGTGTTCTATTTTATTTCATATTAGTTTTAGAAACAAAATGTAATTCTTCTATCACAGTCGATGTACTAATAAATTCTTAGCATTATTAATATTAGTATTAAATATTATATAAACAAAATATAAGTTTAGAGATAAGTTAAGAATTTTATTTATGCCATACTAACCTGCAGATGTCTTCTCGATCGTTAATATTATAATTTATACAATTTGTACTAATTGTGCGAATTTAATGTCAGTAAGTTTTAGGAGAATTATAAAATTACGGGAAGCCGATGTTAATTTTAGAATGCCGTGGTTATACACGAGGGTTGATAAAGCGACTTTAATATGATGAAATTTGTCATGAGTAGATTCGTTTGGCTTACTGTATAATTTCAACTGCCTAATTAATTCTAAAAATATCATATAATGTAATATAATATGAGTATAAAATGAAAATAAAATTAATTGCCCTTGTTACCAACTAAGGTATAAAATTATAAAAAATAATACATATTTATCATCATATATTTATTTTAAATTTATAATGAGATTTTTTAGTATTAATGCTCATACTTGTTTTAAACTTTTTACCTGCGTTCTATATAATATTAATTTATACAATAATTTGTTTTATAATTTTGATGTACATATTCAGAAGTTCACAAATATAACATCCATAAATTCAATAGTAGATATACATATCCATAAGTGTACAATAAAATTCGAAGTATGTATTACTGGCTATTGCTCGGCCAGACATGTGTGTTTTACGATGCTACATTTAAACGAAAATTTGTTGTTCGCAGTCCACAATTGAACCCCTAGACATGATGCGCATTCACATTTTCCATATAAAAGAGTGTATGTTGATTGCGACGCATATTACGTCTCTTGTAATTACATTAGCCTTTTTTTTTCGTGGTAATTTCAAACCTACCGCTGGCGCTTCGCTGCAGCGTGCTCATGTTAATCATTACACAAGAGGTGATTATCTCTAGGCAGGTGCAGGCGGACTCGGGCAGGTGGAGCGCTTTATTCCGGTCCGCAGAGGAAAACACGGTTCACACGAGAGCAGTGTTCTTCATGCAGCACCATTGTCACATCTTCGCGATAAAAGAAGTCCACAGTACAATGACCTAATTACTTATCACGTGATTTCGGAGTAAATCTCGTCGCTTCAAATGGAAAGGTCCTCGTGTTTCATTACAATGACCTAATTAATTCTCACTTCGTAGCACGGAAATAACATGGCGAAAATGAACGAAACGAAATTCGAGGGGACGAAATTCACAAATGAGGTAGATCTCTAGTTGGTGGTGGTAATTAGCCAACGCTGCAGACATGTGTCTTTGTTAAACAATTTTTTATGAAGCTGTTGATAATTTTTAAATCAAATTTGTTCTGAGACGAGAACGATATTTAAGATTTATTTTAAAACAAATGGTGTACTACTTGGAAAGTTCTATTAATATATGAATAAATGAATAAATAAATAGGTAAATACACCAACTAGTATTCATATGAATAAATATGAAGTTCATAGACTTAATGACTGGCAATATTAAAATAAATACTGCTCCAAAAGAAACTTGGAAATATAATTGCTGCCAGTATATTTATTTCGCCATTTTCTGGTTTCCTAATGACTAAATAAATTCTATAAATAATAATCATGACATAAATGATATTTAATCGAAGTTATTATGCTACGAATTAGGGCTATGAAGTAATCTAAAAGTCCTTGCCCGGCACCTCCACCATTATACAACATTTTAATTTTTTCTTAATTTTATTATTATTTGCTATTTCTACAAACTTCTGTAATTATATTATTATAACTTTTTCTCTAGATGTTTTAGACTATTTACATCTTGCTTGGTGCTTCAGAACATATTTTTAATTGTGCAAAATTTTATTATTTTCTTCATTTTATTATTATTTACTATTTGAACAAGCAACTATAATTGTATAGTTATAACTTCGTATTTACATGCTTTAATCTATTCTCATCTTACGTGGTACTTCAAAACATATTTTTAATAGTGGTGATAGGAGCCGGTGATAGTTTTGTCATTTAATAAAAGCACGATCTTAAATTTTCACAAAAAAAACACATATTTCAATATATGTACATTTTAATACACAGTAGATATTATATATCTACTAAAAATGATGGCGCTGAAATAAATGCTTTTATGTGAAAATGAAAACAAAACGTGCTCTATTTAAGTTAGATATTTAATATTATTAATTTCAATGTCCATTTAATCTCCACATTTGCGTTGCATTAATGTTTGGCAAATTATTTATTTGTTATGTAATAACAATTTCTTTGTAGTAAAATTTATGGTAACATTTATAATATATTTTTGCTGCCAAAAACTACCCACTTATAAGTTGTGTGTGACAAGTTTCAAACTCGTTTCTTGTTGCCATTTCCTGATACACCAAAGTGCATTTTTTGCGTTGAATAACGAAAAATAGGAAAACCGATTCCCGAAATGGGGTGAAAAAACGGGACTTCCTGCCTTCCACGCGAACCCTCGATATTACCGATAAAAATAATCTCGTCGCTCGAGAGGTAATGACAAATCAATAACTCCCCTCAATGGTAATAAAGAAAGTATGAGAGAGCGGAGATTGGAGGCGGGCCTTCATTATCCTGCGGGAAAGTCGGGAACAAGCGATTAATAACTGGATAACTTTTTGATATTACGATGTTTACAGTAAACGGTTAAGGACGGTCGATGAACTAAAGTTTAGGATCGTGTTTGATTTAAATACGACCGTTGTTATAGCATGTATTAGTGGTCGGGATACTTTTTTGAAATTATGATGTTTACAGTAAACCAGGGTTCAAAAAACTTTTTGGCGCAAGAGATTTCTCATTTTACTTTATCAAAAAGAAGCTTGTCATTATTAAACTTGTAATTATTATAAGTTTGATAATGGCCAGCGTATATGGTCGAAACTATAGTTACTGTGAAATAAAGTGCTATACCAACTACTCTTATTTTGATTGAACAACTTCCAAAAACTTTCGATCGTTCTACAGAAAAAATCAGGGAGTTTTATAAACAGTTATTTATTTATTCAAGAATCTATGAAAAGGAAGAATTAATTCAATCAAATATTATGGCTACATTTTAATCTAAATATATAAAAGAAAGTGGTGTTAGTTAGACTATTTATAACTCAAGAACGGATGAACCGATTTGGCTGAAAATTAGTGGAGAGGTAGCTTATAATCAGGAGATGGACATAGGATACTTTTTATCCCGTTCGACCGCGTTTCCGTCAAGTCACTATAAATCGTGGTATAACATAAACGCATCTCACATGAAATAACAAAACGCTAACGACAGTGGAATATCTCTCTCTCTCTCACGTTTCTTTTCGGTGCATGATGCCTGATCGACTTTTGTTTATTAGGTCTGTTCGTGTTAAGGAAAATGTTACACATTTCTTACACTTTTTAAAAAACTCGAATTCTGATTGGTTGAAAATTCCAATTCAACCAATCAGAATTCGTGTTTTAAAATTTTCGTACACAAACCTAATTTTCAAACAAACATTTACACGCCACCACGCAAATATTATCGAGCAAATCATGCTTGCTATGGAAATCTGTATCCGCGCGTTACATTGCCCGGACTCTAATCGTAAACAATGCCGCGACCAAGACGATCAAATCTTTCCCGACAAAGCCGTAATGCAAGAAGGATACGAAACATTGCAAATGAAATGACTGAAGAAGCACAAGGAATTGCCCGTGAAGAGCTCCGCGTTAGTATGGCTCGACTTCGTGCTTCTCAATCACAAGATCAAAGAGAGGCAGCACGTGAAACGGCTCGGTTGGCAATGCGAAATCGTCGAGCGAATAACAGAAATGAAGAAGTAAATAATTTTCGACGCAAAAGAAGAAATGTATCAAGTGCTGATTTGAATCGAGCAGCGTTTCGATATGATTGCAGCACTGATTACTGCTTGCATCCTAGCGTTTGCATTGGGTCAATGGACGTTGTTTGCGAGTATTGTGACGCGTTTGGTACGCGTACGCGTTTGGTAGTAAGTAAATTGCTAAACAATGTGATTTACGCGACGATACTCAAAGGAAAATTCTAAGGTGAGGAAGTACTCATTCCGAGGATACCGATGATCCCAAACGATATGCCGTTTGAGTTTAAAAGACTTCAATTTCCGATCCGTCTTGCATTCGCCATGACCATTAACAAATCACAAGGACAATCCTTGAAAGTTTGTGGTCTGAATCTGGAAAATCAATGTTTTTCACATGGTCAATTATATGTGGCATGTTCACGGGTCGGAAGACCATCTGCGTTGTTTGTACTTGCACCTGATAATAAGACAAAAAATGTCGTGTATCACAAGGTGCTTAACTGAAAAGTGCAACCTATGCACCAAAATACATGAACAATAAAGAATCATTAAAATACTTGATTTTTTTATATATTTATATATATCTTTCCAAATAAAAAATAGAATTAAATAAAATCTAAAGTTTGTTTATTTACTGCCTCTAAGGCGGAACAGAGTTCGCCGGGTCCGCTAGTTTATTCATAAAAAAACTTACGGTGAATATTATTGCTTGGCATTTTTCGTTCGAAAGGAATAATCTACTGAATTATTGCGACTAAATATTAATTTATTCATAAAACACTCTATGCTATTGAATGCAATATTATTATTCATACTTCTTGCGGAATGATCAACGAAATATTATAAATACATATTAATTAATTCATAAAATGCTCTGTTATTAAATAGAATATTATTTTTCTTTTAGATCTATTATTTCATCAATGAAATATTATGACACAGATTAATTTATTCATAAAATACTATATGTTATTGAATAGAAAATTATTTTCGATGTATGTATTTTGTTCGGAAGGATAAAACCATCAAAGAAATATGATTACAGAATAATGTATTCATATAATACACTTAGATTATAGGCAACCCAATTAGCATGAATAACTACCAATTAAACTTGAAAAATAAACTGTATTGCGTATCAGGCGTTAATACTTCTTTGAGTTTTGTTTGTGTTATTATGTGTTGCAAGTACATACACTAAATGTTCAATTAATGTAATTGATATTGATATTTATCATTTGCGTTAATATCGAGCGTGTTTTATCGACCTGGCAACGGCGCGATCTTCGACTGTTTAAAAACCATTGTGATACCGGCTTCACGTGGAAGGGGGCGCACGCTATCGGGCTATCACAACATCAAAATCCGCACGTTTTGATAAACGTCTGTCTCTCGCGCTCCGCTGCCTCCAGATCGCAACCGTCTCAGTTCCGCGCGCGCCCCCCTCAAGCCCAACACCATGTGCCAAAACAAAAGTTTATTGCGTCCTTTGAGCAAGACAAAATTGTCTGTGTCTCTGTGATACCAAGTTGCTCAACTCCTTTGTAACTATCAAAACTTCCCCAGTAATCTCACAGTAATCCCTTGATAATTCCTTGGTAACTCTAAAAAATCCTTAGTAATCCTTCAGTAATCCCTCGGTAATTCTTCACCAACCCATTAGTACGTCCCAAAAATCATCACTAATCCGGCTTTAATCACTCAATCCTTCTTGAAAAACCCCTTAATAACTCCGCGATAACTTGGTGAAGGCTTGAACGACTAAACGGGTGCGAGTGCGATGTTCGAAAACCTGGTGAGCAGCATCAAGGTGCAGACGCACAACTTCACCGATGGTCTGCGGGCCCGCTCGAGGCGGCTCACCGACAACCTGCGGGAGAGGATCTCACGAAAGGGCTCGAAGCCGACCAACTACTACTACAGCGTGCAGCAGAAGGATGATGCAGAGTTCTATAACAACGACTTTCTCTCACCGCGCGCGTTCAACAGACACTCCCGGTGGCCCGAGATCGGGGAGAACATGGAGTGGATACCGTACGTCCCATCTACCCTCGACGAGAACAACATCGTTGACAGGTTCATCAAGGTGATCACCGTCAATGACGATGGGATCCTCGATGTAAGGAATCGAATCTTAAAGATGTTCTTCATTTGATGGCGTGTAATATACCGTTCAAACGTTACGGGTAATTAAATTGAGCCGACCGAATTTATTTCTTCGGTTGGAAATATGTCACGTGAATTTATGAAAATCATCATACGGACTTAATGGAATTTATTTGCTTCATAATATAATGCCATAAAATACTAAGCTCTTTGCTATAATAATAATAATATTTTAACAACATATAATACATCATTTTAATAACGTATTTTTGAATGTTACTTAGGCCCAGTTGTATGAACGTAGATCAGTTTGACTATGGTTCAGTTACCTAGGATAGCATTATTGACACAATTGTATCCTAGGTGACTGTACCACGATCAAGCTCATCTCCGTTCACAACTGGGCCTTAGCAGTAAATATTATAAATAATCGATTAATGATAGCAGCCTTCAATAATATTTTAACATAGAAAATTTAACTTGGAGCAATTTAATGAAACTAAGCAGTTTCTTATCATTTGAATTAGATAAACAGTACGATATTAAACGAAATATAGGTTTTATTGGATTCTCCGTTTTCTGATTGCGTATTCCAATTATAAGAAAATGCTTAGTTTCATTAAATTGCTTTATGGGGCAATTAAAGACTTGTTACTGCTAAATCACTTGATGTAAACACTAATACATCCCATTAGCGTTCTTTTGAAGTGTGACATACAACATCCACGCCCTCTATTGTTTGATTTCAATTATCTGGTGCATTATATAAGTTTCATGCCCTTACGCGCCCAATAAAATGTTTACAAAACCTTAATCGAAACATAAATATAAAACGCATGGGATTACAAAATGTGTGCAGTAATCAATTTTTATGATAATCTAATCAACTTTAATGCATCATTTATTACATCCTTGGTGGATGTCTTGAAGTTTTTTAGATATTTTTAATAACGTCAATATGCATACGTATTTTATTATGTCCTCGTGTGAAATTAGATTGGATTTTGGGTAGTTCCCCAATGGCTATTGACCTAGGAGATATTATGCCCACCTTATTAGTTATTTTTATAATTCCTTCATAACGATTAAAGCAGCAACATTCTGATAAGCACTAAACGGCGTGGCATTGTCAAGGTCCTTGCAATTAAATTAAGTTCATTTAAACAGGAAATTCAGATATCCTTGAAGTTCCCAAATAATTTATTACAAAGAAAACGGTGCACATAAACATTCTCATATCAGGATTACTGGTAGTTTTGAACCAAATTATGAGGATTAACAATTTGTACCCAAAAAATTGAACAAAAACCATTATGCTAACATCGATTTACCTGCATCCGTTTATTGATATTTAATGAATTTGTTGATATTTAAAATTATTTCCCTCGATATTTTATGAATTTTCATTGCGTTATCAATTTTTGTTTCTTAACATTTTCAAATAAAAAACCTATTCGGAATAGTGATTTGTTTGTGGAATATCATTCCAATGATTTCAATTTCATAAATGTTTCGCAGATTTATGTGGAATTTTCCTAATTTTGTCAGTCAACAAATTATTTTTTATTTTTTGGAATAAGTAAGCAATGAAAATTAAAGATAAAGAGATGTTATTATTGGTAGTCTAAAATTGTTAAAAGTCTGTACAACACTTTGCACAATTTTAGAACACCTAGAAATAGGAATTCTTTTGCAATTAGAAAAACTTTTTATCTAGAATTTTCATTGCTTATTGAAACAAAATTAAAATAAATTTTTTTGATTGAAATTATAGTATAATAATATATTAAATAATATATTAGGACATTTTGGTTTTTTTTTTAATGTAAACTGTGAACTGAAATGAATTTGAAGTCAAATCCGTAACTCCCTCCGCCACCCGGGGCTTAACATGTGCTATCAATCACCTTGTCAGACAAAATTATCGTTGCATATTTAATGAGCGACTAATAGAAGCTTACGTAATGATTATTGATTAGGTGTACGTAAACAGCGCAACATATGTAAATATGTTGTTCGTAATATTTAAAAAAAACACGAGTCGCTATCAGCACATTAAACGTGTTTATGAATGACCAGCACTTTTACGACTTTACTCCAATGACTCGCTGATAAATAATGCCTTACCTGTGTTCAGACTGGGGCACATTTGACTATCAACTATTTTAATCCGACTCCGTCATGCCGTATCACTGTTCATAAATATTTATAGTACTTAATACTGTACTATATTCTATAGTTTCTTTACCGCATTCTAATAAATCATTGTCATTAAAATATACCTGTGATTATTTATATTGCTTAATATTTCTTGATCCCACTCTATTTAATTATTTGATGTAAAACACTTTATGCACCTGTCTCAGGTTAGGATCCTTACAATTATTAAATTATAAAATTATTATTTAATTATTGTCGCTTAAATATGTGTATATTATTACATATTTTAAACTTAAAATATTATTAGTATAATTAGTCATAATTGTACAAATTAGCTGTCATTATGCATACAGGTCATTGAACATACAGGGTGTTTCAAAACTTATGCGCAAAAATTTTAGCCACATATACACCTTCATATTAGGTGTAATACTTCCCATTAGAAGTTGATTTATTAAAAAAATAATTATAGAAGCCTAACCGGAAATGAGATAAAAAATGTAAAACTTATCATATTTTTGAATGTTACTTAGAAGGGCAACTACAGTAGTACAGTAATAACTTTGACAGCAGTAATTTTCCATGGTTTGAGCACATATTTCCATTAGCATGCTCACATAAAATTACTGCTGTAAAAGTTCCGTGATGAGGTATGTGTCTATTTGGAAATCGTTGGGCATACAGATGAGAAGCCTCTGATGAGTTTGGCATTAATTCTTCATTGCTGTATACATAGCGCATTTTAATGAAATTATACAATAATATTAAAATAATAGCTGTTTTTTTTTTAAATTATAATATTGTTAACTGTCATCAACATCAAACCAAGACTTACTACTGTAATCGCCCTGCTAAGTAACTTTCAAAAATATGATAACTTAAACATTTTGTATCTCGTTTTCTGTTAGGCTTTTATAATTATGTTTTTTAAGAAATCAGCTTCTGTATATGTGGCTACAATTTTTCGCATAAGTTGTGAAACACCCTGTATAACCAAACATACATAAATGAGAATGTCCGTGTGACAATTTTTAGCTTACGGAGTTTAACTGTCTAGACTTGACATGAATCCATGATCTTAACCTTTAAAATTTCACAAGAATCCGCACCATTGTCCTATATGCTTTGCTGATTACCAATCGATTCTAATAGTAATTTTAAACCTGAAGATAATTGCATTTTTCAATCCCTTTCTTGTTTTGCAGAGGCGCACTGATCGTGAAGAAATCCGCAGGCGTCTGGCTATGGGCAATGAAGATGACTACTACAGTGGTTGTGATAGACCTGGACGCAAGCCAAGCCTTCAGGCTCGTTTACAAAGTGGTATGTTAAATAGATATCATGCATTAAAACGCTTTATGAAAATATATTCACTAAATTATACAAATGTATTATTCTGCAATCATTACTACTTTATTTAACAAGATAATCATTAAGTAACTTTATTATGCTCGATTCAATATATCACTATACGCAACCCATAGCAATTAATAATTTATGGGGCGATTCAAGTATTTTGAGTATTTTGTTAGCATACATTATGGCTCGTCGATCAAAGTATTTTTGTTTAATTTTTTATCAAACAAATCTATAAATATATTATGTTATAAAATGAAACTAATATTTATCTCTCATTATTTTACCGTTATCTTTCTAGGTATGAATCTTCAGATTTGCTTCATGAACGAGACGGCATCAGACACAGAGAGCCCCAGCTCCGACTCAGAGTGCACCCTGGGCAAGCCGAAGCAGGTGAAGACAGCAGCCAAGTCCATAATAAAGACGCCCGAGAAGCCCCCAATGATCCCGACCCGCCCGGCCACCCTCTCGATTGGCCAGCAGCCGCAGTCCCTGCAATCCGCCCCACTCAACGAGACAGACTTCTTTACCAAGCAGGCCAGGCTGCAGACCGAAGCCCGCATGGCCCTGGCGCAAGCCAAAGAAATGGCCAGAATGCAGATGGAGGTAAAAACATATTTATTATATAGATTTTATTAAAGTGGCATTCAAATTGTACAGAGAGAGATTTTTATATTAAATGTAACAGACATATACGACTTTTAAATTTCATTTGGGCTCAAATTTCAACAAAAACAGAGTGGCTAGGAAAACTCTGGCCACTTTTTCAAGTATTAATTTTTACGATGTTTGATGAATACGATGATTTTTATTTGTTGATGGTGTATTAACAGTATGACAAGTTTATTTTTTATTTACATACCTAAAGTGGCCGGGCTTTCCCTGTCCACTCGGTATGTTGATAATATAAGGTAAGTATTAGATTCGTTAACATATTAACAATGTAAATTGATTTGGAATTGTCATGTTTTATAGCTATTGCCACTCGTATGAATAAAAAAGCTAACTTTTCTTCTTGGAATTAGATCGAGAGGCAGCGTCAGAAGAAAAGCCCGATCACGGAGATGGTACGCCACAGCATGGAGAAGGTGGGCATCCCGTTCCCGGAGGACAGGCGACGGCTCTCCCGGCAGATCCTCACTGAGATGAACGTGGCCCAGCTGCAGGTGATCGTGAACGACCTGCATACGCAGATCGAGATCCTCAACGAGAACCTGGTCAAGTTCCTGATGGACAGGGACGACTTGCACATGGAGCAGGACTCAATGCTGGTGGACATCGAGGACCTCACGCGTTTCCTGTACGCACGACCCGACGAGCAGGTCTTTCGGATCGCAGGCTAATACGGTCGTTGTTTTGCAGTGGGGCCAAGGAGCAGACGCTGAAGGAGCACAGCCTGGCGCCCCCGCAGAACAACAACATCCCGCCGCCGTCACCGGCTCCGTCGTCGCCGCTTGCTGCGCTGAACAGCAGCGTGAAGCCGCATCTGCACAGGATAGCCAGCTTCGTCAAGAAGTAGACGCATTGAGGTCCCTCTGTATATACTCGTATCTCATTATAGTCTGGTAAGCCTATTCATTGAGGCCATCGATTGACGATTGTAAAACTCATAGCAACTCCGTCATTGAAAAATTCTAATGCGTTAGTTTTCTTATGGATTTATTTTTGATATAACCTAATTTTATATAAATTTAGACTGATTATTTTTAGTGTACTTACTAATCATATTTTACATATCACAGTTTCTTTTTGTACCGCAGTGTATATAATCCTCAGTAGACCGTTGCTTTCTCAAATATATTAAGCAAGGATGTGATCTTGCCGCGTCGATGTATTGGAAATGGGCAAGATTGGCAGACTCAAATATCTAACTATTTTTTAAATAAACTATATGATAGATAGTTCTTATATAGTTAGTGAAAATGTAGTCCTCTTTCAAAAGATAATCTGATATTTTAATAAGTAGGTTTCTTTTTAGAGTTGTATACTTGAATGTATGTAAACGGCGGCCGAGTTTCGCTTGGCCCGTCGCACGTTTATTTGTTCCATTTTCCGATTCTTTGTTCATTTTTTGGAATCTTGTAAGATGTTCGACACCAAACTGTAAAATACATCTCATCTATTTGACTGCTTTAAGTGTTACTGTACATAACTATGTATGTAATTATAATGTAATTTATTATCGTTAAGGCGTATATCTCAGTTCTGTTCGTAGTGTACATATTATTGTTTCCGAGGCTGCTCGGACCGATTGTTTTACATTTACACTCGATGCACCACATTTACATTGTTTTCATAACATTTGCGGAATAAACCCACAGGTTTCTCTCAAATACATCACTTGCCATTGATAAAAAATGTATCGAAAACTGTCTGACTTATATTTCCTAGTAAATCATTTCTCAATGCTTAAAACCTGATAATATAAGGCATAGTATCCTTTTTATGTCACACAATAATGAAAAATACTCTAAATACATCGGACTACCTACTCGTACAAAATCTTTGTGACAAATCCATGTCATATCCTTTTTCTTGTTACTAACAATTTCTTATTTCATGGAATGATTGTTTATAATATTGGTAATAATATGGGTCTGTTGAGCGATTACAAAAATATAAATTAAATTAATCACCATTGGTTAGAATTGACGATAAAATTTGCCACCACAAAACTACTTCGATACTTCATGACAATAATTATATTGTTCAGTTTATAAAACTCTAGGATTTTAGTAACACGTTTCTACAATGTACTTTGAAAGTATTGATTATTAATAATTAATATTTTTCGTTTGAAGAAATTTGTGGGTTTACTCCAACAAGTAAATTATGAACTTACTTGCCATGACGATTTATTTTTAAGTGTAGTGTTCCGTTTGTTATTTGTAATTCCGCTTGAGACTTTTGTTTGTTAATAAATTATTTGTATAATAATAACAATAAAATATTGTAAAATTTACAGTGAGAGGTGGACAGATTTTTAGATATTCGGGGAATTAACGTAACTTCATTGTTATCCATTATGAAACCCTGCAAGTTGAAATAATTGAACGCAGTTGTACCCTGCCCCTGACATTATTATCTATATTACAGTCTCCGATTAAATTTAATTTGCATTTAATTTACTACAGTACCATTTTGTCATAATAATAAATTATTAATAGCATTTAGTTTCACACTAATTTTTATTACAATAATTATACTAATCAATTAATGTTGATTAGTACAGAAAAGTCAACTTTCTACAAGATTTTTTTGAAGGCAGGTCATTCGTTACTGATCCCAATTCGATTCGTTTTTTGAAATTCTGATTTATTATCATGGAAACCGGGCAATTTTCGACATTATTTTATTATGCTAAACAATACCGAAAGCAAGTTCGTTGCCTATATTAAATTTTTGGTGGCCTGTTCGGCCGTTCGATTTTTGAGATTTTACCCCTGGCGGAAAATCGCTGAACTGCTAAGTCAACAATCCGATTTTCTTTTGAACTTTGCGCAAAAACCAGACGTTATTTTAATATATCGAAGCATCCATATTGACCGTTGATTGATTTTCTAGATTCTGTAAACACGTAATTAGTCACTTAATCAGTTATTTTCGAATTATATAAAAATGTCTAAGAATCAACCGACACGTCCCCTTTTAGAAATGTCGCAAACCTTCGTTTGCTATTGGCCGACAGGTGGCGCTCGCAACCGTCACCCCACTAATTAAAAGCGTTCATTTGGTTGCCTGTTTCAAATAATAATTTATGCGCGTCAAGATCAAATTCGTATTGCGTTTCAAAACTACACATTTTAACTACTAAAACTACGGTTGCAAATTACCCTCATAACTTTTTGAGCATATATCTCAATACCGGTACCCCGCATACACACGATGAGAATTTGATAGATCTTAAACTGAGCCAAGATTGTGTGTAAAAGGAAGCTGCTTTATATATCTGATTTAATAGCAACTAAATCAATTATATGATTAATGTTTGAATGGATGGATGGCATAGCAGAGGACGCACGAACAATTGGAATCCAAAAATGGATGACTCAGGCCAAGGAGGGGGACGTATGGCGAAATAAGCTGGCGAAGGTCAAGACCATGCTATAGGGTTGTAGGACCCCACTGATGATTATATAATGTTTTAATTCACTCATTCATATTTCTGCAACAGCTTAGTAATAGTATCACCAGGCCTTATAAATTATCTTCTGCAGTTATTATGCAACAGATAGATTTAGTTGCCGTAGATGGTAATCTATCAACTAATTTAGTTTTACTAAATTAAGTATTTTTTACATTAAACAATAATTAATACCGTTTCAACAATCTTATTTCTCAGTTTGCACAAACCGTAGAATAAACCACGACAGCCCCATACATAATTTTGAGATAAGCTTCCTGTTCAAATTTTTAAACGAAACATGTATTTATGAATTCTTTATTAGACGGCATAAATATAAACGCCACAAATTAAACAATAGAAGCAGAAGTAAACGCAACAAATTCTTTAAAGAATATAAGTTATTATATTTAAAATACATATTTGATTAACAAGTTACAAGATATATTAAGAAACTTAGTCTATACAGCAGCAGTCAGTTCCATACACCTTACTAGTACCAGGAAAATTGTAGGTGTAGTTTAAAAATACATTTTGAGCATTTTTAGATTGCGTAAAAATAAAAATTATAACAAACAAAAGAGACTACTGTCTCATCAGTTTCAAAATTATCTTCTTGAATTGATGCAAATCAAAAAACAAATGATATGTTGATCAACTAAATTGAGAAGCAGAAAAATTTCGAGTCAAATTTAAATTTGACACCTGTTCAAAACGTGTTGCACTCACATATCTTCAACGAAAGCATTGTTTTAAATTTAGATACCTGGCACACAGACAAAACTCCTTTTTTTACTGTCCCTTCTAGGTATTAAATTAGATTTTTTTTCCTATCACAAATACAAATGTATAAACCTACACTGAAACAACAAAATAATCAAACTGTCTTTTTCGTAAGCGAAACCTCAGCTGTCCGAAAACGTTAATCCTACTACAACTCGAACAGAAACCATCAGAGGCCGCCGCAAGAATGGTAAAACCGTTCTTAATCACAACTTTATTATTTACAGGGTGCTTAATTCAATCGTACAAGTCTGGAAATGGTTTATCGCTTCCTGTTGCCGCCGCCACCGCCCAGGATCGTTGCAATCCTTATGAAGATGTTCAATGTGTCCATGTAGATCGATAATGCTCTAAAAGAACAATGTTAATGAAAATTATTGCGCCATCGATAATGCTATAAAAGAACAATGTTAATGAAATTTATTATGTCACAGATTATCCTTGTGTAGTTGGTAGTAATTAAAATAATTATAACGATTATATCCAATAATTGATAATTGTTTTAATAAAAGTCAAATGGCTTCAAAAACAAAAATTCAACAAATGATGAACATCTTGCTTGATATGAGATTTGTAATTCGCAAGAAATAATGGATCTAAAATTCTATGTTAGTTGGATATCGCAAAATCTTAAGTTTTTCGAATTTAATCGCTCTAATTGGGTATTGCAAAGAATCTTACGCATTGATTGGGTCGTATGGGCGCATGTTGTACATCGCCGGGACGGTCGGGTGCCTTTCTGCTTGGTGGATGATCCTCTGCGTGTCATAGAGGAGGAAGGCAGAGAACAGGAGCAGGCCGCCGTACAAAGAAATCGAGTACAGGCCGGCACCTAAAACGGTAGAGGGCGGGAGGAAGGCGCTGCCTATGGAGGCTGCGAAAACGACACCCAGACCCATAGCCAGGGGGCCACCCATCATCATGAACTTCTCACTTGGCGCACAAACCTTAAAACCAAAAAAAACAGTAAATTATAACACGTAAATCAATTGCACGAGTTCCTAAATTGACTTATTTCTGTTACTTTGGCTAATTACAAAGAAATTTTGCCTCTATGGATTGCACTTCATCAATATTCTTTAGTTCTTGTGTTCTTTAACGTGCACAATTTCACAAAAGATACTTTTTTGGCAGAACATCTAAAGTGACATATTGTTAGACAGCTGGTTTCATTTTGTTACCATAAGTGATCTTAATGTCAAAATTAAGCCGAAGTATAGTACATTTAAAATATAGTTTTACCCCCCAACTTGCATTATTTCCAAAACATAAGTGTAGCAGTATATTATTATACCGCTAAAAAACTAATATAAATGCCATATGTGGAATATGTTACTTGCTATGTGCTGCCAAAAACGCAATTCCACCTCTCCAAAGGAGCAGAACGTTCGTAAGAGATTTAATGGTTTACAATATATGGTTCTACTAACAGCGATGGCACTGAGGCCTCCGACGAGTCCAGCAGTATACCACATGGCTGTCGTTAGAAGCGGGCCTCCCAGGAAGCACATCGGGGCCAACATTGCCCCCATTGTTCCAGCATGAACGATCCACGCCAATTGCTTTGCTCCGAAACCTTCGTTGTAGTCAATGCTCTGGCATAGGATTCCTGTGCCCATTATAGCAGCTATGGTCATAAAAATCCCCTGAAATTTTTTTAATTAGTACAACACAGACTGACACAATAACTAAATTTTTTCATGTTAGCATCTACAAAAGAAAATAATTAAAATTTCTGAACAAGACTGCAGTCATGTCATTACTGTAACAATCAAATTATTTTAAATGAAGATCCATTTCAACACTTGCGCTTCACTTAACTATACTCGGCATTCTTGGTAGGAAATTTGCAATTAATTGGCATGTCTAATGAAATCATATTCTTACCATGGGGCCATTATTAGTAACCAATCTCATCAGGCCGTGCGATTGAAAAGCGGCCATCGCTGCCATCGTTGTAATAGCAATCGATCCACCAAAATACAAGTAAGTAGTTTTGATCCTGTCCATAACATACTGCGGCCATATTCTAGAATGAAAATTTTGATTGGATCATAGAAGATCAATGATCAATGGAATATAGTCGCCAGCAATCCCATATTTTAATCAGTTGCTTAATTGCTTTTTTATCAACTGAAACAAATGTCAATCTTGATGGTAACTTTAACATTTAGCCAATGAATACTTAGTCCGGCACCACATTAAACGGATCTTCCGAAGTGGATAATTCGCCATGTAGATTTGTTTTCATGTAACTGACTACTGATGGCCACATTAATGATCCTAATCAACAATGACAGTACAAAATCAACGACGAACTTGACTATTAATTGACCGCCACTATATTTCTTGCAACTTACGCAGATTTTTCTAAAGCTCCGGTCTGATTGCTCAAGCCCAGCCCATAAAAGCACAAGGCCCCCAGACCAATGACAGCGCCACCAGCGACCGCACCTTTACCGACCTGGAATGCTAAAATAGAAGTGAAATCAGTTCGTCTTGCGGTACGATAATTAAATTAAAAATATATTTCAATCGAAGTAGTAATAGACTTACCGGTTTCTCCAGCGGGAGCCATGGCACGCTCACGTAGTGTCTGTCTCCTAACTGTCCTGTCGATGGCGTCGCGCTCATTCTGCGCATAGTTCCTCACGAAGGCCTTCCTGGGAACAAATCGGGTGACCGCGGAACGCAGGTTTGGCGCGCAGCACAGTCGGGAGAACAGCATCGATGCCATTGCGGCTCTAATGCCAGAACACGATATAATCAAAAATTGCAAAACAGCAAATAGTTGGTCGTGGTGCTATGCAACAAGCATGTACACCGTTAAATTTCTAACAGAATTTAAAATGTACGTTTAAATACTAATCAGAGCAGCTGTAACAACAAAATAAAGTGAGGACATTACTGTGAATGGAATATTCCAGAAGTAAGGTTATGGCTGATGCAACTCTGTGAAACTTTCTGTAGTCCTGTGCTTGACTCTACGATTAAAGGATACGCCTGATGGATATTGTTGCTGCCTTACACTGTATTTACTATAAAATTTCTGTTGTTCTGTCTTCAAACGTTTTTACGACTTACTTTTTACTAAAATGACACAGCCGGTGGGGATCAGTGGGGATCGACAATGGCCAACTCCGATAATAGTCACTATTTTGAACGACTAATAATGTTTATAATATACAGCAATTATCAAAATTTACTGTGTACCAAGGTTCAGCGTCCGATTAGTGATGTAATTAGATGCACAATCAAGGATTTTATTAGCTGGTTTAATTGCATTGTTAACTTATGAGTGTATAATTGGCTGCCTATTAAATTTGAGGCTGCAGTTTTCATTTTGTTCGGCTATTATCCACTAGTGGCGCAACTATCACTTAAAGGCATAATGTGTTGCCTATATCTCGGTTATATTATTAAAAATCATATTCACTTTTAGGAGCTCTTTAGAACACTCTTGACCCCTTGGCGGTATAGGGAATTGTTAGTAAACCACTGCCAAGATAATTCATGCACGGGTTAAGATACATACAATCGAAAATCTAATCTATAAAGTGTACATACTTATCTACAATTGGACCAAGTAGTTTTAAGAAATAATTAGTTGGTGATTTATTACTGATCGCCAAACCGCGTTTATGTGTAAACAAGAATACTCCATTATAACTCGATATATTCAAGTAAAAATAGAGAAGGTGGTTTAGAATCACAAACCACATTTATGTACCCTGTCCCCCCCTGTAATTATATAAATGTAGAAGAAAATACCACAAATCGGCTAAATATGCCATTCTTTCAATGAGCACAATAAATCACAATTTAATTATTTCATAAAACTACTTGGCATAATTGTAGATAAATGTCTACATTTTCTAAATCAGGCCTCCGATTGTAATTATGTTAACTCGTTCATGAATTATCTTGGCTGTCGTTTACTAACAATTCCCTATACCGCTTAGGGGTAAACAGGCCCCTAATTCAGAATTAATTGAGAAGGTCTGGAAATTTCAATAAGTTTTGAAGCTGCAGTTTCAATAACGTACCAAACTACCTTATCATCTAATTATTGATAATCATGAAGCTTCTACTAGCAGTTTCATGAATTAACTCTTAACCCACTATTAAAAGTAATGAAAGTTTCGTCCACAAATAAGTAAAAAACGTTTGCTTATTGAACATTTCGCCATTATTATGATAAGAATATAGAATACAAAACGTCACATATCACATAAATATATTTTTATTAACATAAGGGGAGTTAGAATTGTAACAATGCTAGAACAAAAATGCAATAAATTATTACATTACAACTAATAATCGCTTCTAATTTATTAAATAATAATCATGAAGGATGGCACAAGTACATAATAACAGTTGAATTATTACACGACATATGTAATAAATTTAAGTTAGTTTAAAGACGTCCCTTTCTACTGCTATATCCTAGTTATTATCGCCAATACTTTGAGATTTGAATTTGTACCATTTATGTTCTGGCCCTTTAAATTAGTCAATAGCCAATATAAAAAATATTTGTCTTATTATTATTAAATATTAAGCAGCAGACAAGGGCTGTCTATTAACAGTGTAAGAAACACAACGTACATCGGATTATTATAAAATTCGAGTATTTTACCTATGAATGCGAAAAACAATTTTCTTTTCATAAATACATTAACAAATAATGATCAGTATAAACTATGAAAGTTACAAATAAATAACTAAAATAGTAACCAAAATTATTGTTTATCGCACTTATAATAATATAACGGAAATAAATACTAAATATTATCAAAATAGAGTGTGATACTTTTTAATAAATAATCGCATGATTAAATGACTTAAAATGTAGTTTTTAAGGTACATATAGCTTACAATACACTTAATCATTGAATAATATATATGGTAGTTTCAATGATTTGATACAATACACAACAATGACAATCTCAGGAAATTTTCAGGGATGCAGTGAAGCATTGGAACTTTGTTAAAACTTACGTTAATTTATTCTGCTCAAATTTTAAAAGCTTGATAATTATAATTTATGTATACACTGAAGATATTTATGAGAAAAAAAAACTAGAAAAAGTATTTATCGTGTGTATGAATGTTACTAATTACAATGAAATAAAATTTAAGAATAAAAAGGGTTTAAAAATTATATTCGTTCATTTCATGTAAACTGCACTCCTGGAAATGGTACTGAAAATACTTATGATATTGTAGTAGCAAATGGGTAAAATGATTATAATGTAAACTAAGCGAAATATTGTCCAATCCTTTAATAAAGTACTTACAAACAAAACAATTAAAAACTAGGTCGCCAAAAGGCATATAAATTATCAAAGGTTATATATTTTAGTCACATTAAATTAATATTGTCGATTCTTCTTAAAAATTCTTTATAAATCTATATCGACGTATATTGCCTACACAGTTTACTACTTTATAATTTACACACTACTTGAGCCTTAGTACTAAGTTACTACTGGGATTTTCGCCTTTCAACGAAGTACATTGGCGGTTCGCCAATTGTCACAAAAGTCCCATGCACTACCCATTAATACACTTTTGATACGTTATACATAGTATATTTGATAATTGGTTAAATAAATGTTTGCCACGAGTAGACAATAGTTTACTCGTCCCACACATCCATTAAATAAGCTCGTAGAATATTCACTAAATAATGTCCAGAAAAATACCCATCTTCTAAATAATAACGATTTTGATATGTCCTGATAATTTATATAGTTTACAAAATATGACGATACAGCACCTATAGGTTACCTCAATTTGTAGGCCTCAAATCAGTTCATTGGCCACAATCAGCTTACAATATTACCATATTTTCCGTTGGCTCATTCATTATTTTAAAACTAGACGCAAATCCAGGTTATTTATTGTTATTGTAGAGTTATTAATGGAATATAATATTTATAACAAATCACAGAAGAGCTTGAATGTTATCTTCTGAAATTACCATCACATTGTAATAATATGAAAAATTGAATGAGAGATTTTATAATTTAGATTGCAGCAACTAAAATTTACAATTATTTGAAATATATCCCACAAATTACATGTTTTTTATTCAGTTTCTACTTACCATCATTCCTAATTTAGTTATATTTAATTATTATTTGTCAGATGAGCGATTAGAAGGGCTGGACATGGGCCAGCGAATGAAACAATACTGAGATGAACAGAGAATAAAGGCAAAAGAAAATCATAGCTACTAACCACATTTTCTCGCGGTCCTCTCCTTTCGGAGGTGAACGAGGCTTCTGTTTTTCCGAGCACTTCGTGCACTCTCTGACGGTATGGTCTTTCAGCTGATATTGCTTGGGCCTCGTCATTTTTTATCGAATTTGGTTATCTTCGACTGTGGTAAATGGAAATTAATTTGCTTTCTTATTCAGCAGAGTTTGTAAGTTTGTTTTAAAGTTCAGGTATTAATCGTAATTTAGTAGCTGCTTGCTTTATTACTTTGCACAAATATTTTACCAATATTCAAATGTTGTTTGTGTAAAGGTTCTAGCAACTTCCCCAACATCAAAATTCCAAATAGAAAAATTTTCTCAGCACAAATTTTCAAACAGTAAAACTTTCCCGACACGGAAATTATCATTTGATTTTGGATTTCCAAACCCCCCTTTTTTTAAGTTTTAAACTTAACTTACTCTAGTTTATATGACATCTTCAAACGTTGTTTTTTAGTTTTTAAGTATTGCTATAAATGATGTTTTAAAACCTTTCCTCTATCAAAAGTTTTGAAAATATTTTTGAATGATAATTATCATTAATTTCTGAAGGTCTGAAAGATTGTAAGTAATTTACACCTTTAGTAATTTAATTTCCATTTTTATCTAACAAAACCTCGTTTTGTTTGATTCTTTAGTTTATACGACATTTTCAAACCTGTTTTTTTAGTTTTTAAGTATAGCTATAAAATATGTTATAAAACCTTTCCCCTAACAATGATTTTGAAGATATTTTTGAATGATATTTATCATCAATGTTTGAAGCTCTGAAATAGTGTAAGACCTTTAGTAATTTAATTTCCGCTAAGGTTTTTTAAGGTTTAAAAGATTCTATATAGTTTATTAAATGATTAAGATCTGAGTAACTCTATTTTTTAAGATCAGTTTTATATTATTAAGCATTCCATTGATAACTAATGCTTAAGATCTGATCTTTGAATGTTGAATGCTTTTTCAACTTACCTTGATATTTTGATTTTCAAAAATGTTGAAGCTTCAGCTACTTTATAGTTTTAGACTTGAACCTAAGCATCTAGGTAGTCGTGGCTTAACTTTAAAACATTAAAATTTGTGCAGCTCAATAAAAATGTTAAGCCTTGAGCTTCTGTATGATTAAAACTATTTTACTGTACGAAAGCTATTAAGGCTTAAAGTTTTAAAGCTTAAGTTAATCGTTATTAAAATTTGGTTATAAAAGTTATGCAAATTCGAGAATTTCTAGGGATGAGTTTAGAAATAATCACGTATTCAATGTTTTTGAATCTTTGTTATTTGTGCTTGATTTTGACAAATTTTAAAGCTTCAGCCCCTTTAATGTACTTTAAACTAATTCAATCGTGATTTTGAATTGTTTTTGGATTTTTTATATTTGTGCTTGATTTTGACAAATTTCAAAACTTCGGCCCCTTTCATGAATGTATTTTAAACTAATTAAACCTAGATTTGGATCAAAGTTCAGCAACTTCAACATATTTGAATGTATTAAGTTATTCTAGCCTGATTTTTGCAAGGTTCGGTTTTTTGAACGATTTTAAAAGTTAATTCAGCTTGACATTTTAAGTTTCCTACTCTAGTTTATTGAAAAAAAAGGGTTTTAAAAGTTTGGTGTGTATGCTTCTAAAACTTCGCCAACTAAGGATTTACAAAGTTCTTAATGATTTATATTAATTAGTAATATAAGTTTTATACGGCCATTTATCTTCAACGATATTGTATTTTTAAGTTATTTAAGCTTAATCGAAAATTTTGTAACTTTCTAGTTTTAGTTTTGAATTGATTTTAGAAATTTTCAAACCTTTATTCAAATAAAGCGCTATAGGTTTACAACAAGTTTTGTATTTCAGTGTCTTTAAAGGTATTAAAGCCTTGATAAAAAAAAATTCACAACCCCATTTTGTTAAAAGTTTAATTTAGCCTTTAACTTTTTAGACAACTTTAGTATTTTAGATTGTTAAAGCTTGATATTTTTATGATCTTAAAAAGATGAATGTTGAGATTTTTTAATAACCCAGATATTGTACTGCTATGAAACCCATTTAAACTTGATTTTTGTAATTTTAAAATCTTCATTGCCCCCAAAAGCTTTACTTTTTGAAACTTTAGTGTTTTGGTTCGAATACGGTTTTATTTTTGCCTTTTACACCTCATACGGTGCAGCAGGTCTTAAAAGATAAAAAATACTTTGGGGTTTTCAATATTATATGATGCGACAGCTGCAGTTGCAGTAGAAATGATTATAATATTAATATTTTCGTTAAATTTTGCATGTGGAGTCATGCATTTGAAGTCATGTGCAATTTTATGAAATTTGAGGATTTATTACCGACAAAATTTTATAGTTTTTGGAGAATTTTGGATTTGAATTGTTTTAATGTCCTGAAATAAGTGAAGCCTCTAGGGTTTGCACAATCTCAAAGGTATCAGTTTTGCATTATTTGATAACTTAGTTATGCTGTGCTTTGTGAAAGTAATTTTGGGCGCAGTTAATTATGTATTTGATGAGTTATGGGATTTTGTGCTTGTTGCTGACTAATCCATTGGGTTTTTGGGGAAAACCATTTAGGCTTCGACACCTAACGAAACAATTGGCAGAGGTATAAAAACACTTCTGCGGAAATTAATAGCATTAGAATGGATAGTATGGTCAGCATTTTTGGTGACGTGGAGCAATATTATCATCTGAAGAGCAGCAAGCATGGAGATGATGCACAAGTAGATCACCACCGCAAGTATTGCCACGTTAACCATCTATCTGAGGCCGGCGGCAATCAGGTCGCGGTAAACAAATCTGCCCAAGCTGACGATGATGGAATATGTTGAGTTTGGTTTGGACTGGTCAATTGATTCAACTTATTCAACGGCGTCGGAGCAAATTACTTGGCAATATCTTCCTTGAGTGGCTCAATTCCTCTTACCAGCTCGTTTCTAGATAATCTGTGGCCTGTCGTAGGAGTCGCTCCGGGGTTCAAACCTGCGGGAGGTCGTGTCTTAGAGCAGGGACGAACATAAAAATTTATTGCAATATGTATAGAATTTATCGGTAGTTTCGGTTAGATTAGCTTAGAGCTAGGACGATTTGAATATCAACGTTAAAACAATTTTTTTGATTTTTTTTTAAATTTTGGGTTAGGTACTTATTGAATTTTGTTCAATAATGGTCAATTATATTGACAGTTTTAATTGTAGTGCGACTTATTGTCCAACCACAAGCGATCAATTGCTGCGCACACGATTAATGAGTCGCATCATGAGTATCATTGGCAATGTTATGGACAATATAATTGACCGTTTCCGGGGACCATTAGGCCTCCCCGGGTTATGTTGGTGCAAGCTGTCCTAGGTGAGGTTGTTTTAAGCATGGCTAAGGTAGGTTATCTTTGTTTAAACTACATACACTCGGCTGGGTTGGATTAAACTAGACTAGGCTAGGTTATGTTGGTTCAAGCTTGGCTAGGAATATTTTCGTTAGGTTGACCTAGTCTAGGTTAGCTTAAGTTAGTTTAGACGATTTTTAGATTGTAGTATTAATATTCGTTATACCGTGACATGTTTTTAATTCTGAACATAGTCAATACAACGCCAATAAGTTCAATTTAAAAAAAAAACACAGGTCAATGCGTGGATGTTATCAAGTGACCAAGGTAACGTCAAAATAACTATTTGATGGGTACTCAAAACAAATAGAATTGTCAAGTTGTTTGAACTATTATTGCGCTAAAATACATTAAAGAAATGTATTTAACTGAAGAAAAGATACAAATAATGCATTTATACCATACAAGTCAGAGCATAAGAAATGTGCGTGACGTTTCTTCACTGATCCCAATAGACCTATTCCATTCATGGGAACAATTTTTAACAATATTTCAAGTTTTACCAACCACATATGCGTTGAGTATAAACACCTCAAACGAATTAGAACAAACTGTGTCTTAATACAAAAAACTATGTTAAACATCTTATGCTATGCAGAAGAAAACATACTTTGGAGTCTCGTCTTCTTCAATCAGAAAGGTTTTTAAAGAATTTAAATATAAACCTTACAAATTTAGAAATCACCATCTACTAACTAATGATGACAAATTTAAAACAAAAAAAATTTGTGTAGTGATGTCTAATTTACTAAATAACAATGAAGAAATATTAGAAAAAATAGTATTTACAGACAAAGCATCATTTACATTTGATGGTGAAGTAATTTCTCAAAATTATCAGTTAGTCTCTATTGATTTATCATATCCTTGTAATTGCTGTAATTACAGATATTGGTCAAGGACTAATCCGTACCTCCAAAATTTAACAAGGACTCAATACAACAGTAGGGCTAATGTATGGGCAGGTGTTATTAATAATACGTTAATTGGCCCATTTTTCGACGGCGGACATTTAAATTCTAATTCTTTCTTTGTCTTACTTCGTACACAATTCAATGGTAGGATGTTATGTACATGAACTTTTTCCGGAACGTTGGATAGGAAGATTTGGGCCAACAGCTTGGGTCACTACATTTGTTCCCAAATGACCTTTTCCTTTGGGGGCTTCTAAATAATTAAAGTTACTGTAATATTATGATAAATGATATTGAAGAACTAAAAGATCGGATAAGGCATGCTTGCAATGAGCAAGATCCCAATTTCATTAAAAATACTGTTCAAGGTTTTTACAATAGGCTGGCATATTCTCTAGTCTAGAACGTGAAGGTCGCCATTTCGTATATTTATTAAAATAACGTGTTATTCCTTACCTGTTCCTATTACTCACTGATCTGTATATTAACTGGATTGGGCTTAAGCGGTAGAGTGCGTTCCCAATTGAGCGCCGCCATCTTGGCAAAAGTTGGGGTTTTGTGACAATTTAGTATGGCCGCGATTTCTCAGCTGTAGCAGTTTTGTCTGACTGCTTTTAAAAACATGGTGTTCGAGTGCATGTTTTGGGGGAAGAAATCCGATTCATCGGGAAAGTTGACGCTGCATAGTAGCACAACAAAGTACGTAGTACTGAAGTAAGTACAACGAAATAATCTGAAATAACTGTCCTTTTGTCTGAAATAAGTAAACATAACCGCAGATTTGCGGCGATTTCCGCCGAATCGTGTCACAAAACCATAATTTCACTGCCATGGCGCCCTTCAATCAGGCATGCTCTCAGATGCCAGAATACGGCCTAAGCCCAATCCAGTTAATATACAGATCAGTGCTGTTACCTGATTAATTATTTTTTCTAATTTGTTTAAGATGTTTATACTCAGCGCATCCGTGGCTGTTAAATTTTTAAATTATGTTAAAAATTGTTCTCCATGGTGGAGTTGGCTATCGGGATAAGTGATTGAAAAACGTCACGGACATTACTTATACTCTGATTTGCATGGTATAAAATAAATTTCACAAAAATTACTTGACTTTACTTGAATGATCTTAAATGACAGCTAGCTAGACATAAAATTTTACAGGTTTATGGGATAATTGATTGCATAGCTAATACTCGAAAATTGTTGACACGTGTTTTTAAAAATTGAACATAGGGACGTTATATTGACTATGAACAGAGTTAAAAAAATGTCACGGTATATATTCAGAAATGGCGTACATGGATGATCAAAATACACTGCAATGATACCATGATGGAAAAGAAAGAGGCTGTGTTACACTAGTGCAGGTTAGACTAGGTCGGTCTAGGTTAGGTTAGGTTAGTTTAATGCAAGACCATGTCTACATCAACGGTAATCAAAATTTATACTGAATTTAGATTAAAAGATATGGTTGCAGTTACGTAGGCTAGGTTAGGTTGGCTTCAATTAGGCTAAGTAAGTTTCGATTAGGTTAATGCAGTTTAGGTTGGGTTAGGTTAGGTTAGGTATCATGAACGACTGCAAGATGAACGTTAATCATGATTCAAACTGTATTTGCATTGGTAGTTTCAATACAGGGTGTCCTAAATAGAGTGGGATTGCATGGGTATCTTTCGTATTCTTAAAGCTAGAGATAAACGGGCAATATTGTACAGTTTTATATGCTGGTCCAGATTATGATAACAATTATCAAAAGTCGGAGCAGTTTAGAATTTATTCTAAAAAAACAAAAAATCGCGATTTTCTAAAAACTTCGATATATTTTCGATCGCACAAACTTGAGAATCAAGTCAAAACAAAAGTCAAGACGGCGGTTTCCGAGATTTTAATACCAACTTTCTTACTTTAAATGGCCGGCATATTTGATTTTTATACATCGAAATAGACTTTCCTTTCCCCGTTCCAACGATGTATAACAACATATGTCAAAATGAAAAACATGGGAAATATTAATTATTCCAATTTTTACTTTTATTTTTTTAATTATATTTAAAACAAATGTAAAAATTAAAAAAAAAACGTAATACAACTATGTAGTAAAATAACAATAAATTATAAAAAATGCTCAAAATTCTGACAGTTATTGGCCAAAAACCATTGAGAACGTTGAATGTTCGCTAGTCCGGATCAACCATTTTAAAAAATCACAAGTTTTAACGTTATAAATTACACATTTTTCATACATTACAAGCGTAGATTAACATTTTGCAGTAGATTAATCATCAAAATTACGTAAAATGGTGATTTTATAAATACAATTTTATGGATAGATGCATCCTACTTTTCTAATTGTGGATTATTTAATCATCATAATAAACACTATTGGGCTCAGGACAATCCACACATAGTAATTCCATGGCAAATGCAAGTGCGGTTCGGCTTTAATTTATATTGTGGGATATTGGCAAATGATTTACATGGTGCTGTAATATTTCTAAGTGCACAACATCATTTGGAAATTCTTCAAAACAAATATAGTACCAGTAAGATGGCGCCCCTCCACTGAATGCTAGAGATGTTATTACTTATTTAAATGGCCCTTTTAATAACAACGTAATAGCGACTAATACAACTGTTCAGTGGTTAGCCAGATCTGAATACTTGACGCCTCAACTTTTATTTTGTAGGGTACTTTAAAAAACAAAATTTATGGAAGAAACTTCAATTATAATAATGTAGATGAACTTCATGAAGCAATGACAGAGGCAATAAAAGGCGTTATTCGCAACAAATTGCGATAAGTAACTAGCAATATTCTAAAGCGCTGTCAATTGTGTTTAGCTTATTTTGGGCATTTAGCCATGAACAGTCAACTGTTTTTTTATTTGTTTTACATGTGTTTTAAAAATAATTTATAGAATAAAAATAAAATGGGAACAATTGATATATCCCATATATTTAATTTTGAAATAGGTTGTTATACATCGTTGAAAATATTTAACAAAGCGATTTAGCCGTGTAAAAATCAAACATGGCGGCCATTTAAAATAAGAAAGTTGCTATTTATATCTCGGAAACCGCCTTCTTGACGTTTGTTTTCACTTGATTCTTAAGTCTGAGCGATCGAACCAAGTAACTTTTATTTTAAACTTATTTCCGCATGTTTAATAATAATGGAAATATCGTAGTTTTTAGAAAATCGCAATTTTTAGTTTTTTTAGAATAAATTCTAAACTGCTCTGACTTTTAAAAATGTTTCAACATAATCTGAACCACCATATAAAACTGCACAATATTGCTCATTTAACCAGATCTCTAGCTTTCAAAATAACAAAGTAACCCATGCAATCCTACTCTATTTAGGAAACCCTGTATATGCCACGTTTAGCTATGTCAGGTTGGTTTATATTAGGCTTGGTTAAGTTACGTTACTTTTTGTTATGATTTGGTTATTTTAGTTGCATGAATTTATTTAGCGATGGTGTTGAATTTTCACCTTTAAAGGTTTGTAAGTTTTATAAGAAGTTTGTGATTTAATATATTATTAATAATTAATTATTTATACAGTGTGTTCGATATAAAGGGCACACGACTATAGTGACTTCAATTGTCGTATAACCATCAACAAACATATACATATATGATTAAATGGGACAAATATAGCTACAAATTGGTGAAAAAAAAGTTTTTAAGCACCTTCATTTAATTGTCGTGACTTCACCGACAATATTTTTAAATGGCTCTGTATAATTTTGTTGGTGTATTCTTGTAGAGCATTTTAAGTAGTTTTTAAATATTTTTTTTCTGAGAACAGAAATTCTTTGGAAAAAAAAAGTTTCCTCAGTGATATAATAGGTAGATATTGTAATTATTATTTCAACACAATATTCAAATTGTTACACAAAATTTTATTCAATATAATTTTTTTATATTTCTATATCCCACGATCATATTCGTTTTTACATGATTTGTTTTACATGGCCTTGGCGTGATGGTGAACCGTTAAATTGGATGCAAAGAAACGCAATTTACAGCGGCCTCGTGGGATATTCAGGACAGGCCCCTTGACCACAGCGAACAATGAGAGCAAACGAAACATCTAATCGACATGCTTTTTGCGCCTCACAAAAAGGCCCGTCGTGAGCTGAAGTGATAGAAAAAGAGACAGCTAAACGAGCTTCCATCATGCGTCCATCTAGACTTACAATTTGGGGCCGTCTCGGCAGTTTCTCTTCGTGCGAGGCGCGACGTCTGTCTGCTGCCAGCTCTGATCTAGTTCTGGGAGAGCAACAATTTCGCCCCCACCTGTTAAATTGCGCGGGCTCGCGTGTGCAACCCCCTCCTGACGGGCATCGATCGGGCCGGGGGCGGCGTCGTCGGGGCAACCGGCCCGCGAGCCCCGGCGCCTCCACCAAGTGTGGGCAGTAGGCGCGGGTCATCCGGATGACACCAATACGGCCATAATTGTAGACATGGAAAAAGTGTACCGTCTTAAAAAGGTAATTGGGGTGGTCCAGGTGGTGAGGATTGGTGGTGAGGTTCGGTGGTGGTCGTGCTTACGTGATCTGTGATAACTGTTATCACCATAAGTGGAAGGTTATTGATCGGTTTTGCTTTTGCACGCGGAGATAAGAGCAACACTTGGAAATATGCGCGTCGTGACAGTTAGTTGATCAATGCATGTTTTGTTTTTTTTTTGTCTTGCAAAACAATTGAAACATCGGAAAAACAAAAAGGAGCAGTGTTTTGTTTCTAGACTTCATTTGTAATATTAAAAATTGAAGTGAGAATTCAAACAAGTGTTTGTTTATTAAATGATTTAACCACATACTTCCGTGAATTTACTCTTCAAAAGCGTCTTGTCACACGTGCAATCTCTTAATAATGTGGAAGCTGGTCTACAAGAACTAATTAAAGTTAGAAATTTTAAAAATTATTTAAAAACAAATTATTATTATTCAATGCTTAATCCTGGAATCTTCAAAAACTCACGGAGGAAGATCTCCAAGACAGTTCTAAAAAATATTGTCCTTTTCTTTCTTGCTTTCGTCCAAATTGTAAAGTATAAAGCAAGATAATTGTGAAAAAGCATAATTATTTTACACTCAATTTTGTGATCTTTATGACAAAATTATTATTTTCTGAAGCACTATTGTTCCTGATGGTATTAATTTTAGAGATGATTGTGATAAATTTATTATTTTCATGAGCTTTCTGATATAAATTTGAAATTTTATTCTAATAACACTTCTATATTCCTTTGCTCTCTCGCTCTGGCAGGTATACATTTCGGAACTAATTGTAAAAAATTATAATTACTCAATATTGAATTTTGTTATCTGCATTCTTATGGCGTTAAATTCATAATTTAATACTCAATCTTGGCATCTGCACAAACTTGCTTCTGATGTTATAAATTTTAGATGACTGTGATAAAATATTATTTTCATAAGATCTCATCTCTGAAATTTATACCACCGCAATATAAATTACGAGATGATAAAATTAATTATTATTTAATGCCCAATCTCTGTATATGCGCACACTTGCTTATGATGAATATTGTGATGAAGTTATAATTTTTCCAAGCTATCGTCTCTGAAATGTATATCACCGTAATATAAAATTCAGAGATATTTGTGAAAAAATAATTCCATCTTAGTACATGTAGTAAACTTGTTGCAAATTTTAGAGAATGGTATACCCGGAAATATCAACTTTGGACCAAGTATCCAGGAAGGAGTCGGCCCACTCGAATGTGTCCTGGATCAGCGAGCATAGCGACATCCAGATGACCAGCTTGAACGGAAGCGCGCAGACCAGAGTCTGCGAAGACAGGAAGTCGACTTCTTCAGACGCCTCCAACACTTCTTTGTGAGTATGTTAATGGGAAAAAAAATTTTTTTGGCGGAACTGTCCTCGTAGTTAACTTCTTTTGTAATAAATCACAGCAATTTTTCATTTCTAATGGAAAATAATTATTACATGAAACGGACGAAGCTATGTGAAGTGCTACAAGAAAATAACACGAAAAAGACAAACAATCGGGAAAAATAAAAAAATGTTTGTGTAGAGTACTGAGTAAGATAGGCAGTAGGCAGTAAAGTGAAAAATTATTTATAAAATGGAGGGGTGGGGGGCATAAGACATAATGTATACAAGGAGTATTACAAGCTAAGTTGTGAGAATAAGACAGAAGAAGATTAAAATAAAAATTGTTGTCTTGGGACTGAATAGGAAAGATAGAAGAGTGGGAAAATATCGATAAAATCAAAGAGGGAGACTGTGTAAGGAGAACTGCACGAAAAGTAATCGAAAGAAATGAGAAAACGACGGAAATAAAAAAAACATCTTACAGAAACTGGGTAGAATACTGGGTGGAAAAACTATGGGAGTTGTTTTTATCGTGCATCATAGGGTTTACCAGTTTTAGTTATACACTTCTGTCATAATAACAGCAAATGTATCAAAGCGTCTTTTTTTAAAATGCAACAAACAAGTAAAATTAATTCTCTATGAGGCAAATGTCACATTTATATATTATTCATTTGAATAACTGATTTTTTTTTTTAGTTGGATACAGTCTACACTTCGTAAACTGTAATATTTGCCTAACAGAGAATTACTTGTATGTATGTTGCATTTTAAAGAAGACGCTTTGATACATTGCTGGTATTGTGACAGAAATGTGTAACTATTAAAATGATTAACCCTATGTTGCACGATAAAAAACTATGTGTCATATCTATAGTAAAATTGGAACAAAGTAGAAGCAGACAACTCAAATTTCGCATTCATAGGGATATTTAGTTAGAATAGCAGAAGACCGAGAAAGATATTAGATACTTATGTTCGTAATAAAATTATGATATACTCTGATTTTTCTAAACTGGCGTGCACGTCATCAAAATAATAATCATAATAATGATGGCACAATTTTACAAGGTTGCCAGCTGTCCTGAGTATTTAAAAATGGCTGCAATCAGCTGTTGCGCCCGTGCAATCTTGTGCGACAGTGCGCGGTTCGTATCAAATTCATCGACTTCTCTACCGTTTATCGTACAGATATCAATCTTGTGGTTATGGTTTACCATCTACAATGACAAAATATGCATTGTAATAATCGATCAAATGTAACAAGTTAGGCGTCAAAGAAGTTTGAAGCATTAGTGAAAAAGATGTGGCATCGTCGCCGAGAAAATATCGCCGATGCCAACATAACATGATTTATTACATGATTGGCAGGCGAAAATTGTGTCCGCGGTTAATACACCGATTGCCTATTTATAACCACCGGTGATCAATGTTATGTAACAAATGATCTTCAGATTAATTTCGATTCTTAAACTATTGTTATGCATATTCTCGAAAACAATCACGTTGGTACGAAAAAACCTCATCGCACAGCTGTTTGATGACGTGCACGCCAGTTTAGAAAAATCAGAGTATAGCTACGTTTCATCCACAATTTGTTGCCATTCCAAATGTCGCTACGAATGTAAAATTTGTGTTTCCTTTTCTTTTATTGTAGGAAATGCAAAATTTATATGTACCTAGTCTTATATCTATTGGAATGGAACATTTGAAGAGCAGGAAAAACAAATCATATTCGCAACGAAATTAAGGTAGAAAGGTATCAGCGAGCAAAAATAAAAACCTTATTTTTACGCAAATTCACGCAAAAAGATGGCAAAGAAGAAATTACATAAATCTAACTCCTAAAAAAATTGGAGTAGAAAGTTGACACAGAGTAAATATAAAAAAATCTAAGTATTTAGAAAATTGGCGCAAAAATATACAAAATAAATAACTTTGTAAAATAAATAAATGGTTCTGTCCTAATTTGCAAAATAATTATACAGTGTGCACCTAAAGTATGGAATAAATTCATTAAAACCGAAATAAAATATTTAAAAAAAAACCTCGAACACGTCGATTTTCTTTGATAAAAATACACATTTTTGCATGATAGTCGACCTTTAACCATCATTTCTTTTTGAGTAATAACGTCATCCATTGTTTTTATTTAATGACAACCCCCTAGTTTTATTCTTGATTTTGAGAGATCTTTTCATTGTCGAAGTGACAGTATAAAAATGTTGCCATGTTACATAAGAAACTTTTCGAGTAAATGAGAATTGAAAGTGAAAAACGGCAAATCATGAAAAATAAAGCAAAAGCGTAATCAGATTTAGTTTTTCAAATGGCTTGAGCTATTATAAGCCGTCTGTTTTTGCAATTTAAGCATAATGGCACATTTAATTGTAACACAAAAAAAAATTAATAATTCTCATCGAATGTAGGGATAAGAACTCGGCAGGAAGTATGCGATTTATTTAATGCACAAATATCCAGATCGCCCCATTAGCCAATCTATAGTTGGTAAGATTGAATCTAAACTGGTGAAGTTAAAGATATTCCAAAACCTGGATGTCCAAACGTTATGAATAACGTATTATTCTATGACTGAATTTATGATTGAAGATCAGAAACTGAATATTTTGTTAAGTATGAAAGAAAATCCTCAGAATACATCTCGATTTGTTTCACAAGAAAATAAAGTAAGTCAGACAAGAGTGCTACGTATCATGAGGAAGGAAAAATATCATCCCTAGAAAATACAACTTGTTCAGGAACTCAACGAAGGCGGCCCCTTGGACGTGCAGGTTTGGGAATATCTTTAACATCACCAGTTTCCCAAAAAAAATTCTCGAATTTTTCACTTCAATTGTCATTTACTCGAAAAATTTCTTATGTAATATGGCAACATTTTTATACTGTCACTTCGACAATGAAAAGATCTCTCAAAATCCAGAACAAAAATAGGGGGTTGTCATTAAAAAAAACAATGAATGACGTTATTACTCAAAAACAAATGATGGTTGAAAATCGACTGTCATGCAGAAATGTGTACTTTTATCCAAGAAAATCGACGTGTTCGAGGATTTTTTTTCAATTTTTTTTATTTCAGTTGTACTGAATTTATTCCATACTTTAGGCCCACACTGTATATTGTTTTTTTTTGTGGAAATGAAGGAATGGAAAAACTCTAACTCATAAGAAAATTGGGTTAGAAAAGTAAAAGAAAACGTAAACATAAAGTTGGGATTGAAGGAGAATGAAAAGTATCATTTAGAATTATTCTTCTAGATATTAAAATAAAAATTTACAATATTACTTCTCTGAGGAAAAATTGTGGAAAAACTGGAGATGGCGTATTTTCTCACTTTTGTATTTTCGAATAGCATAAAGTCTACTTATTTACTGTGTGAAGCTTGAAACGTATGTTACTGAAAATGTATTATACATTTTTTTCATTAAAAAATGTATAAGCTGCATTTTGTATAATATTACAGCTCTAATTTCAGATTGAAATTGCGGGAAAACTAGAGATGGGGTATATTCTGATTTTTATATTTTCGTATAGTTCCAAGTTTACTTAATGAATGTGCGAGATTTTAAAAAATTCAAGCTACAAAGAGTGTGTTAAAAAACGGAATCAAAAGGTATGCAACATTCACCTTCTATAATATTGCAACTCCGACTTTAAATTGAAATTATGTAAGAACTAGAGATGCATCTATAGAACTGCATATATAGAAATACACAAACATACAAATAAAGAAACAAAAAAATACACAAACATACAAATATACGAACATGCACATGCATACAAACATACAAATATACGAACATGCACATGCATACAAACATACAAACAGAAATAAATATAAAAATATACAAACATGCATACAAACACACAAACATAAATAAAAACTTACAAACAAATATACAAACATGCATACAAACACACACGCACATACATACAAACATACAAAGTTACAAATATACAAATATGCATACAAATATACACACATACATACAAACAAACAAACAAACATACAAATAAACAAACATACAGGCATGCATATAAACATACGAACAAATATACAAACATACAAATATCCATACACACATGGACACATATAAACGTACAAACATACAAACATACAAACATACACACATGTAAACATACAAACAAACAAACGCACACACACAAACACTTAAACACACGTACACACATACATACACCGCTTGTTTTTGATTGATCAGTGCATATTCCAAAATCGTTCATTAATGTAACATCGTTCATCAATTTGTTCATAAGGTTTTTATTAATGAATGGTTTTGTGTACCAAGTCGACGGAAATTAGTATTTTAAAGGGTAAAACGGTTTTTACCCGTACATATACATACAAACAAACAAACAAACAAACAAACAAACAAACAAACATACAAATATGCAAACATACAGTCATGGATATAAACATATGAACAAATATACAAACATACAAATATGCATACTCACATGCACACATACAAACGTACAAACGTACAAACGTATCAACATACTCACATGCAAACATACACACAAACATACAAACAAATATACGCACACACACAAACACTCAAATATTCGTACACACACATACACCGCTTGTTTTTGATTGTTCAGTGAATATTCCAAAATCGTTCATTAATGTAAAATCGTTCATCAATCTGTTCATAAGGATTATATTAATGAATGATTTTGTGCACTAAGTCGACGGAAATTAGTATTTTAAAGGGTAAAACGGTTTTTACCCTTACATATACATACAAACAAATAAACAAACAAACATACAAATATACAAACATACAGTCATGCATACAAACATACGAACAAATATACAAACATATAAATATGCATACACACATGCACACATGCAAACTTATAAACATACAAACATACACACATGCAAACATACACACAAACATACAAACAAACATACGCATACACACATACACCGCTTGTTTTTGATTGTTCAGTGCATATTCCAAAATCGTTCATTAATGTAAAATCGTTCATAAATGTGTTCATAAGGTTTATATTAATGATTGATTTTGTGCACCAAGTCGACGGAAATCTAAAATATGCGTTTCCTTTACCTTGTTTCCTTCATAATTCCTTATAATTCGTTGTTGAAAATAACAACTTTAACCACACCGTTCAAGAAAACTGAGCTGCTGAGGACCTTTGTTTTGCACTTTTGTGTTTTATGTTTTGGGATACCCTGTATACCAGAATATTTCAATTATTTTGAATTCAAATATTAAATGGTTACATCTAAACTAGATACTGGGGAAAAACGATATACAAGGTGTCTAAGATAAAGATCAACACCATTGGCATCTCGGAAACCGTAAAATTTACAAAGGCAGTCAAATAAAAAAAATGCGCAATTTAGCGGTCAGTTATATTCTGTTGAGAAAACCAGAAAATTCCGCTTACTTCCGGAGATATTCGACACAATCCGAAAATTTGCAATATCGTTTTTATGATTTTCTGAAGTTGTTTGAAACGGCATAAAAGAATAAATGGCAATTTCTTATTGCAACTTTTTTAGCTCTACAGACGGCTTTCTTAAATTCTCAGTACAACGTTTCGTTTCGAAGTAACCATCATCATCTTTTTATATGGCCCGTAAATAATGTACATGCTGTATTAAATAGCATTTTATATTACGAATTCAACGATTTGTATTACAGTATAATTTCTCATGTTTTTATACAGAAAAAAAGGCAGAAAATGTATTAACAATTCGAACATTATGGTGTAGTAGGCGTTGAAATGAGCGACGAAAGCAAAATTTAACACCTAATTTTGGGATTTTAAGGTAACTTAATGAACAGAGCAATTATCATAATACTACAGTAAAAAAATAATAAGTGTGGTTCTCAATAACTATAATGTTTCAATGTTTAACAACTATTCTTGTTGTTCAAATTGTTTTTAGTTGCTATTTTGGTACCTATTCTGGGTTAAAATTAGGTAATAATTATTGTCTTCGTCGTCATTAAATGAACTGAACAATTCTAATACTACAGAAAAAAATATATAAGTGTGGTTCTAAAAATAAAAACAAAACCGCAAGATTTCGGATTTTGTCGAATATCTCCGAAAGTAAGCAGAAATTTCTGGTTTTCTCGACAGAATATTTCTGACCACTAAATTGCGCAACTTTTTTGTAATTCAACCGCCTTTGTAACTTTTACGGTTATCGAGATCCCCATGCTGTTGATCCTTTTGGATCCTTGGACAAGTAATCCTGTATGTGTGTTTTTTCTGAAATAAATTGTGTAAAATAATATAATCGTCTTATTTTTGCTTAATACACATGTTGGCTTTTTGTTGACCTACTGCCTAAAAAATAGCAAATTGTAGAGCCCTAGTAGGATGCATTTATTTTTGTATTAACGAATACTTTTAAATGCATAATGTTTAAACTTAAAAGTCGATTATTGCAAAACTCTAAATACTTGACTTTTCCCCCTTTTCCCGCCCGATTGGACAGCCAATTATGCTGTGAAATTTGAAATTTCTTAAATGACTAAAAGTAGGTTAACAAAATTCTTAAACAAGAAACGTGCAAACTGCACGTTTTATAGTATTACTTACCATGACTTACGTATAGAGAAGTATGAAAAGGCAAAATTACCCAATAAACACAAATGTCTGGTCGAACATTATTGAGTTCTAAATAAATTTCCAAAATTTTGACATTAAAAAGGGGTTTATAAAAAATGCCTACTGTACCTCTATCTTATTCTCTAGGAATATGACAAAACGCGCAGATTCAGAAATTTTCATCTTTAAAATAAAAAATCAGTTCTATAAAATTCCAAAATAGGCGAATTTTTCAAAACGCAGTACCCTAAATATTCAAAAATTCTTAGAAATCAGTACTCTAAGTTCCAGTATTGATTATACAAAAATATGCCCAATTTTCAGAAATACCACGAAATTACGAAATTGATAACAATTTTGACAACCTTTGCTAATTGAACCTACTTTGGGCATTATTTGCAAGCCAATGCACCAAGGTTTAAAAAAAATGTACCAATTAAAACTAAATTTCCAAAATTGTTATCTTAAAAATACGTTTCGAAAAATGGCTTCCGTTTCATTTAGGAATAAGAAAATCCATCGCAAACTAGACAATTTTGAATAACCAATGCTGTAAAATTGCCAAACTAGACAAATACTTAATCATAAATGTTATTTCTAAAATAAATAAAAACATTGCTCTTAAATTAAAAAAAAATCTGAAAAAAATCTATAATTGATGCTCCAGAATTTCAGTAATAATCAATTTTTTTAATTCAAGCTCTAAAATTCCAAAATATATAAAATTCTCGATAATAGGCATCCTTAAATTCCCAAATAACAAATTTTCAGAACTCAACTTTAGATAACTATGCTAATTTCTAAATCTGAAAAATCACTGCTAAACATATGCATAGTGGGTCAATTTTTTAAAAAGCATTACCCAATAATTCCAATTTCGCCTGTTTATGTAAACCAATTCTGAACGGTTTCAGCAATAGGCAACCTCCAGAAATCAAACAATTTATTACAATTCACCAATTTATATTGGAATAAGATTTTTATTTTTCGATAGGTAATTAAAATTTTTGTTTCAGAGGTGCCAACCGCCAGTTCATACAGGACAGGATCAGGCACCTGGTGGACGCGTTCACCTACAGAGCCCAAGCAACGCGCGAGCGGATGCACCTGCCGCAGACGCCGACGTCCGTCGGCAGTCACGGAGCCCCAGAGCCGCCGCCCTTGAAGGTCCACGTGACGGCCCCCGAAGACGCCGCAGCCAAGCTGGTGAAGCAGCAGGGCGAAGACAGTTCTGGGAGGCGCACCCTCCTAACATCCCTGAGGAGCGCCTACGACAACAACGTGATCGACCCGCAGGGTGGCATCTACGTAATGTGGATGTTCATCGCCGCTCTAGCGGTGCTCTACAACGCATGGGTCATACCCCTGAGGAGCACCTTCCCGTATCAATTGCCCACCAACAGGGGTATGTGGATGTTCTTTGATTACTTCGCGGATCTCATCTACCTGGTGGACATGGCGCTGATACAGCCGAGGATCATGTTCTTGAGCGAGGGATTTTGGATGAAGGACATCGATTTTACCAAGCAGAACTACATGAGGACGAGGAACTTCAAGGTACCAATAAAAGTCATATCATAACTATAACAACTTACAAATTAGATAAATTAGAAATATTTGAAAAAACTTTGATTGAAATCTATTGCTCATTTTTGGCCATTGGAACAACACAAACTAATATTTAAATAATCTATTGGTCACAGTTGGATATTATATCACTGCTGCCACTGGACTTGCTCTACATATTCTTCGGCCCCGAGATGGTGATCCTGAGGTTCCCGAGGTTCCTCAAGCTCCACACCTTCTGGAGCTTCTTCAACCTCGTCGATAAGTTGATAGCCTCGCCGCATATAATCCGCATCACGCGGACCCTCCTATACATGATGTACCTCATCCACTTGAACGCATGTGCATACTACGCGTTCTCCGCGTGGGAGGGCATCGGAACGAACAAGTTCGTGTACAACGGCGAGGGCAACGCCTACATCAAATGCTTCTACTTCGGCACCAAGACTGCCACGTCCATCGGGAAGAACCCGAAGCCGACGAGGCTGGTGGAGTTCATGTTCATGACTGTCTCCTGGCTGATGGGCGTCTTTGTCTTTGCGCTGCTCATAGGGCAGATCAGGGACATCATCGCCACGGCCACCAGGTCGCAAACCGAGTATAGGAAGCTGGTCGACGAGACGCTGGAGTACATGCGGAGGCTGAACCTGCCGCAGGACATGCAGAGGAGGGTGCAGCTCTGGTTCAATTACACCTGGGAGACGCAGCACACGCTAGGTTGGTCGGTTTCTTGCACGAACGTGTCTGATGAGTTTGGAATTAATTAACATTGATCCGCACCGCGGGGACATCACGTTTACATTAGCGGTTTTGTTCGCCAACAAAAGACAGTGAGAAAGAGGTCTGCCAGGGGTTGGATTAATGTCACGACATCTATAGAATAATTGCAGGGTAAAAAGTTTCATTTTAACTCACACGAAGAATAATTTATCATACTTATTGTTGTTTTTTTGTGATGGCGCTTGTGGGAATTTTATTACCTCAAATTTTAGTCATTAAGCATTCACAGAGTATTATTTCAGAATTTAAGTACTTTACATTTATGTACATTTCTGTACAGATAAAAAAAATAATTTCAATTCAAATCAATTTAATTGCTTCCACTTATATTTTCTCATTGAAAGCTATATTGGTGCTATTTTTACATTTATGCCCAATATATAGTTGATTTACATAAAAATTTATGGGGTCAATGATTAAATAAAAATTCGACAAAAATCATCCTCACATAGTTAATTCGGTTCTTCATAAAATAACATTCAACTTATTGTCACTTCCGGTACTATAGAAGGTAGCTATCTACTCTTTTTAGTAGGAATATTACGTTTTTGGCTTTCCCGTTCAATATCTGATGTATTTCATAGATTTTTTTATTTTCGGGCCAAAAAAAATCCAAAATTTTGACCTTTTAAAGATTTTTTTGAAGAAATGCTCTTAAGAATAAGATAAAGCCGAGATAAATTGAGAAATTTTGACCGATGATATCTCCAAAATTCAAAACGGGGCAAAATTATACAACTGACGCTCCAGAATTTCAGTATTGATTAGTTTTCAAAATTCAAGCTAGAAAATTTCAAAATGGATGAAATTTTTTTAAATTAGTATTCTAGATTTCCCAAAATTATCAATTTTCACAAAAGATTCCAAATCTTGAAAATCAGTGCTTACCATACAGGGTGGGCCACCTATCCTCGCTCGGACCATTGATGCTAGAGTAATAAAAATTGAGGACAAAATCTGATTGGAAGTTATTGGACACTTGATGTGCTACTTTTTAAAATTATTTTCGAGTGTACAGAGAGTATCATATATCCGGGACACAAAATTTGGTTTCTTTTTTATATAGATCGCCCTGTACAAACTTTCAATTTTAGAATCTGCTTCATGAGGGCTTCACAAATCATCTTTATTTTCAGGGATCAGATGCAACGTTGCAAAGTAATTGACATTATAATCAAATTTAACGAAACATGATGATCGTGGAAAAATATTCAACAAAACCTTATTATAAGAGATTAATGAAAGAATATGCGTATGCAAGTACTCAAGCAATGTGCCAAAACATAGACAGTATTTTGAGTGACGTAGAATACACAGAATGTTCTGAAACAACGATACAATTTTGCTATTTTCTAATCTCTAAAACTCCTTATTTTTTCAAATGGAACACCCAGTATATAGCTTTATATTCTGAGTGCTCATCTAATGAACTGTTCAATGGTATCAGATGGACTGTAATCTAATAATACTTTTTAATAGGTAAATAACGATCAATCTCAATAGGTTTTAGCCATTTAAAAATAGCAAAATTCGATCGTTGTTTCAGAACACCCTGTGTATTCAACGTGACTCCATATATTATTTATGTTTTGACACATTACTTGGGTACTTGCATACCTAGATTCTTTCATTGATCTCTTATAATAAGGATTTATTGATTTTTGTTCCACGTCCTTGATTTTTCGTTAAATGTGATGAAAATGTGAATAACTTGGCAACGTTGCATGTGATCCCTAAAAATAAAAATGATTTGCGAAGCCCACATTATGCAGATTCCAAAAATTAAAAAATATATAGAGTGTACCATAAATCCGGGAAACAACATTAGATCTCATTTTTAAATGGAACACCCTGTATATTCTCTAATTTTTTGAATCCGCTTCATGTGGGTTTCACAAACCAGTTTTATTTTTAGAGATCAGATGCAACGTTGCCAAGTTATTCACATTATAATAAAATTTTACGAAAAATTATGGACCTCACAACATTAAGAAAATTTGAAGTCACGTTGAATACACAGGGTGTTCTGAAACAACAATCGATTTTTGCAATTTTCAAATGGCTAAAACATATTGAGATTAATCGTTATTTACCTATTAAAAAGTATTATTAAATTATAGTCCATATGCTACCATTGAAAAGCTCATTAGATGAACACTCAGAATATGATGCTATATAAAGGGTGTTTCATTTGAAAAAAAAAAAGTTTTAGCCATTTGAAAATAGAAAAGTTGTATCGTTGTTTCAGAACAACCTGTATATTTTACGTGACTCAAAATATTATGTATGTTTTGGTACAATACTTGGGTACTTGCATACGTAGATTCTTTCATTGATCTCCTATAATAAGGTATTGTTGAATTTTATTCCACGTCCATGATTTTTCCTTTAATTTAATGAAAATGTGAATAACTTGGCAACGTTGAACCTGATCCTAAAAAATAAAAATTATTTATGAAGCCCACATAAAGCAAATTCTAAAAATGAAATAATATAGAAGGTGATCTATTTAAAAAAGAGACCAAATTTTGTGTCCCGGATTTATGGTACATTCCGTACACTCGAAAATAATTTTAAAAACTAGAGCATCAAGTGTCCAATAACTTCAAATCACATGTTTTCCTCAATTTTCATTAGTCTAGCAGCAATGGTCCGAGCGAGGATAGGTGGGCCACCCTGTATGTATATTGGGTGATTTTTTTAAAAAGCAGAACTCAAATATTCCAAAGCATCTTATATTTTTAGAAAATATTACTATAAAGATCCAGCAATAACTAACTATCATAAATGATGGCTCAAAGAATTCATAATTGATCCAATTTCTACAAATTAGTGCCTCAAAAATACGAAAATAATAAAAATTTCTATAATTCTTGCTTAAAAGCCTAATTTAGACAATTTTTGCAGGCTAATGCTCAAATATTACAAAAATTAAAAGATGTGCATAGTGGGTCAATTTTAAAATAGGTACTCCAAAATTACAAAATTCACTTATTTTTAAAAAGAGTACTTCAAATTTGCAAACCAATTCTCGAAAATTGTAAAATTGGCCAAATATTCATACATTAGGGCCATAGAATTCGAAAATCGACAACTTTTGCTTACATCATGCATATTTTTTTCTTAAAAATCAACTTTTCATGTACTGATCTTAGTAAATGTTTTTAACTTTTAATGTTTATATACGAAGTCCTCATTATTCATGCATAAATATTTAGCCAATTTTATAATTTTAGAGGGTTGACTTACGAAAAGTGCCCATTTTAGGTTACATGAGCAAACCAGAATTTGAAAATTTCTCAAACTCAATACCCCAAAATTTAAAATTAATCTTCATTCAGGTTGGATATTCCAAAATGCTAAAATTTTCAAACAACACTCAATTCGAAACCTAAATTTTAAAATTATTCAAGATTGGGATTTAAAATTCATGAGTCTTTAAGATTCAGTGCCCTATATTTCAAAACTTTACAAATTTGCTTCAACCAGTGGCTTAAAATTCCATAACATATTACAATTTTTAGAAACTAGTGCAATGAAATTTGATACAGTCGTGTTCATTAAAGTGTTGTACAACATTTCTGAGGTGTGAATGTGAATTCAAAAAAGTATTGTACATACAAATATTTTGAAAGGTTAGATCTAGGTTAATTTAATTTATCATACAGTGCGAGCCTTTGTTGAGTAAAAAACACAATTAACGACTACCGACCTAAACTTTTAATGGCAGAATTAATAATACACTACAGATCTAGAGTACTTAATTTTCATATAAAGAATACAATAATAATAATTTTTGTCACTGTTAGTTGTCACTTTGACAGTTCTGAAATGTATCTACCATTGACAAAATATACAGCCAACTACCTATTTCTGTACAACTTATATTTACATGACATACAACAGCCAATTATCTGTGTATAAATTTTTGAACACGTCTGTACGTACATTTGAAAACCTATGCAATGAAAACCTAAGTTGGACAATTTTGTTGAATCTAAATTAATAGTCTCTAATCTCGCAGATACTCTTTTAGCATCAAAAATTGTTAAATTAACCAAATATTCACGAATGATACTGTGAAATTCAACATTTTCAATAGATACATTGTATTTGTGTTTCTATTTAATTTTACTTTATGTTCACACATTTTTACTTAGACAATGTAATACTCTTCTGAGAGTAGATAAATAAATCGAACTGAATTGAGTTGCAAAATAATTTGTAGTACAACTGAAGACCTGTTTCGACTATTAAGGGTTTAAGAATGCAGTTTAGGAGCAGTCAGTTTGATTTCATGCAGGTACATCGGAAAAGCAACCAATTCAGAATATGAACCATCTCTTTGGGATACACAAGAACCTCCTAAGTGAATAAATACAAACCACGCCAGTATTTATATATTAAAACATTGTTTTTTTTTGTTATCAGATGTGCTAAGGTTAACGAAGATAATTGTGTGTTTACTAAAAGCATCATGCATTTACGCTATCAAATGTTCTGTGTATCAGATAAAATGATTAAATATTAGGGTTGCCATTTAAAAAAAAGTATATGTCATAACTCAAAAACAAATGGTGACAAAAATTTTTGATTTTTAAAAACTGTGTATTTTCAAAATTAGAAATCGATATATTTGAGGATTTTTCCAAAATATTTTCAATTTCCGAAATAATGAATTTATTTTATACTTTACGAACAGCCTGTATAAATTGGTATCAAAAATGATGAATATATACAATTCATACAATTTACCTTAGTTCTCGATCGTTCGTAATTTTGGTTTTAGAATAATTAAACCCTGGTTTTCAATGTGCTACAATTTAAAGTTGTAAATTTACAATTTTCGATAATTTTTTACATTTTTTTTTAATGGTCTGTATCAGCTCCAGAAGTTCACTTGAATCACTTGAATCACTTGAATCACTTGAATAGGGTAATACATGACTCACTTCAATAAGAAATACCATTAGTTCTTTTTAGGATTAGGAGATTAGGATCCATTAGAATTATCTTCAAATACCACAAAAAATAAAAATTAGCCCAGCGGTAAGCGCAGCAGTCAGCATTATCTTCAAATACCAGAAAAAAATTAGAAATAGTAGTACTAACATTGTATATCTTAAGAAAACTGAAATTTCAATACACTATTGAATTCAATATATATCAATGGCAAAGAATATAAGTTATAATAAATTTATTATTATATAGTCAAAATTTTAATATTCTGAAAATGTAGTCATAAGATTGTTTTTTTGTAATGATCTGTATCAGCCTCATTGAATGGGAGAGCATATGACTTTTAACAAGAAACATTATTTGATTTGACATTAGGATACGTCAGAATTATCTACAAATTGTATAAGTATATACATCTTAAACGAACTAAAAATGTCAACATGTTGGTTCCATAAATCAATGGAAAAGTGTAAAAGTTTCAAAATTTCTGCTACATATTTAATATCCTCAAAATGCAGTCACAATGATGAGTAAAAATGTTAAAAAAATATCATTCAACAAAATTCAACATTAAATAATTGTTTTATTAAATTCGGATAATTTAATTAAAATTAGGCTCAACATAGCATCAACACTTCTAAAAGTATCAACGATTGACCTGTTCCAATATATTAAAAAGATTAACGAAGCTAATTCTGTGTTTACTAAAAGCATCACGCATTCACTCACACATGAATGGCATATGTCCTAATTCTACTGGCTTATGCACCTTTACATTGAATAATGTCTGAAATATATAGAAACATACTCGAATAAGTTCTAAATTACTTTATATCATAAATATTATTAAGTTTGGTGAAGGATTTGAACATTGATAACTTCCTTCAATGCTTCTTAATTCTCACCAAATCTATAAAGATGCATTTACTGGTCCATCCAAGTTTTTATTCACTATTAATTTTGTTATTCGTATTATAAATTACTTCTACCTTTTTCCAGATGAGAACACCATCATGGACTGCCTGCCGCACAAGATGAAGACGGACATCGCCATCAACGTGCACATCCAGATCCTGAGCAAGGTGAAGCTCTTCGCCGACTGCGACGAGGCGCTGCTGCGCGAGCTGGTGCTCCAGCTCAGGTCGGTCATCTACCTCCCGGGGGACGTCATTTGCAAGCGGGGCGACGTCGGCAAGGAGATGTACATCCTCCAGTCCGGACAGGTGCAGGTGATCGGCAAGGCCGAGAGCGAGGTGCTGGCCACCCTCACCGAGGGCTCGGTCTTCGGCGAGATCAGCCTCCTGGGCATCGAGGGGATGACCAGGAGGACGGCCGATGTGAGGTGAGATAATCCGAAAAATGTACTCTCTACAAATGAGGCTCTGGTATCAAGTTCAACTCTATCAGAATTTGTATAGATGGTTTATTACAATTTTAAATAATAGAGCTTGGTTGCATTTCGTGTTGTGTAAAAACATATCATTTTATACAGGGTCCTGCAACAGTGCGTCGGGCTTTCCTAGCGCGTTTCCCGTAAGAGATAGAAAAAATGTTTCGTACAAAAAGTTATTGGTTTAAAAATCTTTATGCCGTAAAATTATTTTCAATTATACAGGGTGTCCCATTCTTGCGGAATAACAAAAACAAACATTTTTTTAAACGGAACACCCTGTATTTATTCAAGGTTTCTGATGACATTTTTCAACCTCTACATTACTGTCTATTTAGTTTTGGATTATGTTACAGTGTTGCCAATTTAATTTTTTTTTCTCCAAATATCATGCATAAGCAAACTCAACTTTAAAAAATCGTAGCGACCTCGTTTTTTGAAGGTAAGAATAAGTTTTAGCAATATTCTCAGTGTGGTTAATAAGCAACATGTTGGTAATGAGCAATTTGAATTTAGTAATACAGGGTTTTCAGAAAAAAATGCCAAACTTTACAAATTTCAAAGCGGTACAACCCTTTTTTTTATGGAATGCTCCCTATTTTATTTCATTATTCGATAGGTATTTTTCTTTTCTTCAGTTTGATAGTACATATGTCTGAACCCCATAGTTGTTGAGATATTCATTATTTTTTACAAAAGTTACCATTTAATTACATTTCTATGCACTTAAATAGGTCATCCTGAGACAAAACAACTGTTAAAATGTAAGAAAGAATCAATGTGATATGAACGAAAATAGTAAAATAGTAGATAGTACTTCTGTAATACGATTAATTATTTTATTCCAAAACCATGAGAGATAACAAAATTATTAATACAAAAGAAAAACGATACTACAGTAAAGTTCAAAATGTATTTGTTCATCTCACATTGATTCTTACTTACATTTTGACAGTTGTTTTGTCTCAGCATGGCCTACTTCGGTGCATAGAAATGTAATTAAATGGTTACTTTTGTGAAAAATATTGAATATCTCAACAACTATGGGATTCAGACATAAGATGTGCCCCATAAAATTGAAGAGAAGAAAAAGACCTATCGAATAATGACATAAAATAGGGGGCATTCCATTTAAAAAAAATGAGTTATACCGCTTTGAAATTTCCAAAGTTTGGCATTTTTTTCTACACACCCTATATTACTAAATTCAAATTTCTTATTACAAAAAGGTTGCTTATTAACCACACTAAGATTATTGCTAAAACTTATTCTTACCTTAAACAAAATGAGGTTGTTACAACTTTTTAAAGTTGAGCTTGCTTATGCATGATATTTTGAAAATAAAATTGTAAATTGGTAACAGTGCAACATAATCCAAAACTAAATAGACAACATTGTAGAGGTTGAAAAATGTCATCAGAAAACCTGAATAAATACAGGGTGTTCTATTTAAAAAAATGTTTGTTTTTGTTATTCCGCAAAATTGGGACACCATGTATGTTTGGAAATAATTTTACAGCATAAAGATTTTTAAGTTAATAACTTTATGTATGAAACATTTTTTTCTATCTCTCACGGGAAGGGTGCTAGGAAAGCCCGACGCACTGTTGCAGGACTCTGTATAGCAAGTGACTTCTAAGCATTAAAATTTGTAAGATGTTAAAAAACATGAGGCTCAGTTCATCTTTCGCACATTTAATTACGAGCTTAGCTTTGCAAGTTTGAAATATCAAGTTATAGCAACTCTGCCTAATTTCGTAAAATGAATGCCAGAGGCTAAAATAACGTTTTTTTTAAATATTTTTGATTATAATAGATTCTATATTTTTGTATTTAAAAAAAAAAAATTATGGCTAGGCGCATTATCATCTATGGGCATTTGTGCTATCTTATCATATGAATTGTAGTAGTAATAATTTATGTAAAAATTCCAGATCTCATGGTTATTCGAATCTCTTCGTGCTGAGCAAGGCTGACCTAAACGCTGCGCTCTCCCACTACCCAGAAGCTCAGCAGCTCCTCAACAAGAAGGCGAAGTCGCTGATGAGGAAGAACGCCGCCTTGGAGCGGAAGCGAAACGCGCTTATCATCATCAGCAACCCCACGCCGGCTCCCCCGGGTCCGAAGCTCCTCGAGACCGTGCTGCAGGTGATGCCCAAGGACTCCAACACCAATAGGCTCCTGAGGTACGGCTCCAGGAGGGCACCGGAGCGCAGCGTGTCCGCGGAGAGGACCAACAGGAGCCTCCCGTGCATTAGCGACATCGCCAGATGGGACAGTGAGGTGGAGGCGACGTTCGAGGCCACAGTCACCGTCCACAGGTCGATGAGTTAGCGTGGGCGCGATGACGAGAGGCACTTTATTTTTGTATCACTGTTATATCAATTACCAGTATTATCGAGGAGTATTAAGCTAATTTCACAATAAAGGAGTATTCTGATAAGTCGGGGGTTGCTTCATCCCCTCTTCCCTGTGTGGTTGCGTGATTGCTTCCAGGTCCCTGTCGTTATTAATGAGCGCGCCTGGGGCTGTACCCACATGTACCCGGCCGTGTCCCTGTTGCCACAGGTATCAGTCAGGCAAGAGTCCTGTCAGAAGAAAGATCGGGATCGTGACGTAGGAAGGTTCCATCAATTTGTGGGTTTATGGAACAATCCAATACATTAGAAATAACTACAATTTGTTTCAAGGTAAGTAAATTTAATTAAAAAATTGGTTGCAAATTTATAAAAAATGTGAACAAAATCAACTCTGATACAAAGCGGAAAAATTCCTTAAAAAGTGAAAATAAGGCTTAAAAGGTATTAAAACATTAGAAGGAAGTATATCTTTATACAAAAAGGAAACACTTAATATTGCAATTGAAACAAATCATATATAATGAAAAAAAATACATCAATTAGATACCAGAAAAATAACATTTAAAAAGTGAATACTTGGGAAGTCCCAAAATATTTCTTAAATGGCATTAAAATATAAAAAGCATATATTTAAATCGAAATTTTTATTTTTACATACGTGAAAAATATATATAATCAGGTGTATTGCGTATCATAAAACATTAGCAGTAATGTGTACGTTACATGATAATATTACATTCCAAAGTCAGGTGCATCTGACATGAAGTAAAACAAATATTTCTCTTAATTCACCATTTCGTGCACGAAGAATTAAATCTAAATTTTCTTAAATGCAACCGTTCCCTCGTAATTAATTTCTGACAAATGGACGAAGTCACTCTCCCACTTTTAGATATTTAATAATAAGAATATTTGAGAAGGGTTAATACAAAATTCGAAATATTAAAGAAACAAGCAGATTTTTTTGTCGATTTTAAATGTTTACCTTTTTTCTTAAATATACACCATTTTTCAATAAACCCAGCCATACGAAACATAAAGTACCATTAAGTACTATATTACTTTTTTAATTTGTTAATTTTTTTTTTATATTTACCGTTTTTCTGGCATGAAGTAAACTAAAAATATTTCTCTTAATTCACCATTTCGTGAACGAAGAATTAAATCTAAATTTTCTTAAATGCAACCGTTTCTTCGTAATTAATTTCTGACAAATAAACGAAGTCACTCTCCCACTTTTAGATATTTAATAATAAGAATATTTGAGAATTGTTAATACAAAATTCGAAATAGCAAAGAAGCAAGCAGATTTTTTTGTCGATTTTAAATGTTACCTTTCTCTTAAATATTCACAATTTTTCAATAAACCCGGCCTTTCCAAACATAAAGTACCATTAAGTACTATATTACTTTTTTAATTTGTTTATTTAAATTTTTTTTTTTAATATTTACTGCTTTTCTGACATGAAGTAAACAAAAAATATTTCTGTTAATTCACTATTTCGTGCACGAAGAATTAAATCTAAATTTTCTTAAATGGACCGTTTCTTCGTAATTTAATTTTTGAAAAATAGACGAAGAAACCCTCTCACTTTTAGATATTTAATAATAACAATATTTGAAAAGGGTTAATACAAAATTCGAAATAGTAAAGAAGCAAGCAGATTTTTATGTCGATTATATATTTTTACTTATTTTCTTTAATATTTACCATTTTTCAATAAACCCAGCCATACCAAATATAAAGTACCATTAAGTACTACATTACTTTTTTTAATTTGCTTATTTGATATTTTTTTAGGAAATATTTACCGTTTTTCAACAACATCTGGTACTACCAAACATAATCCTTTTGTACATTGAGTGCCATTAAGTCGAATAATTTATTAAATCTTATTTCGCTATAATTTATAAAATATTCAAATATATTACCAAAGTTTTGCAAGTAGATACCCAATAATTAATATTATTTAAATTTCTTTAAGGTAAGTTAATCTCAATTTTCAATTTTCTTGTTTTGCAATTTTTCTAGATATTCTGCACTAACATAATTGTTATGAAATTAAAATTTGTGGGAATTGCTTTTTGTTTTGTAATAACAATAATTGTTTTATTTTACTTTGAATATAACTTGATTTTATGAGCTTTAATTATATAGTCATATTTTATTTTTATTTTTACATGAATTTTAATTGTTTTATTTAATTAACAAATTGTTAAAAAATTGAAAGAATCAATTCGAGAAGAAATTACACGTAAGAAACCTTTAAATTATTGTACTGGTTCCATCATTTTTACTATACTCGTGCTCGTAAAATATGGAATAAATTAATTATTTCGGAAATTAAAAATATTTTGGGAAAATTCCTGGGCACGTCGATTTCTAGTTTTGAAAATGCACATATTGATATAAATCTAAAATTTGTGTAACTATTTGTTTCCAAGTTATGACCTAATCAACTTTTTGTTATAATGGCAACCCTAATATTTTATAGTTTTATTTGATAGACCCCTTTTTTTGGATATAACACTATATATTGTTTTTCCCAATTTTACCTATTAAAATGCTCATTACATATATTGAATTTCATTATTGAAACAACATTTTAATCATAACAATGGATAAAATTAATCAAAACAGTGAATAAAATGTTTCTAACTCTTTATGCACACTGCTATTGACAACACGAATAAAGTTAAAAAATAAACGTCGCACTACCTTTGAAATTTTCCTTGCTAGGATCGATTGTTTCATGTCTCATGTGACATTTCACTCAAATACTTCAATTTTCCGATTTCAAGTCCGAAATTGTGTTTGAAATGACAAATAACCAAAAAGAAACCATAACAGAAGATGTTCTGGACGCAGTTACGATTGCAGTATCGAATTTATTGCCAGAAATATCTAAATTAATTTACGAAAAAGAGTACACCACATTTTGTGATTGATTGATGATTTTGAAAAATGTAAATTCAAATGAAAGGCCTGGAACTTCAAGTGCACTTCACCCTAACGAAAGTAGAATCAACTTAACCTCCACTATACTTGGCTCTGACGAAAATAGAGTCAACTTTCCTGGTTTAAAAGTTCATCAAATTAATAATTGTACAATTAACATTTACATAAATATATTACCTTATCAATAAAAAAAAATCTGCAAAATTTCAAAAAATCTTGTATGATACACGTGAATAAACAAAATTTTATCCACTTATACCATAAATAGCTATTATACCTTTCATAAGGAAAAAATCTTTCAAAAAGCCAAATTGAAAGTTAGAAATTTATGTATAAAATTGAACGGAAGGAGAAATTGGAAGACGCAGCCCTATTGAGTGACCACTAAGGCCTCAGGACTTTACTTCACTTGATTTTTTCTCTGGAGACACTTAAAAAGCGTTCCAACTAAAACCCAATCTAACAATAGAGGCGACCGGTACTATGAGTTCGAATAGAAATTGTTAAAATTTTGCCAGACACGATAACTTGAACACCAGACACCAAACAAAGTTCAACAAAAAATAATTTCCCGCTTGGGATACTGTCAAGCTCCGAGAGGAGTCTAGTTCGAACATTTGTTATAATTATTTCTGTGGTTTTTCGAAATAAATACCTATAATTTATTTATCTTCTTATGTAAAGTATAAAAAAATGTATATCGTTATATTCAGAAAAAAAGAGTCTATCAAATAAAATTGTAAAATATTAGGGTTGCCATTTCAAAAAAATCTATGTCATAACTCAAAAGAAATGGTGACAAAAATTTAAGATTTATAAAAAATGTATTTTCAAAACTAGAAATAATGAATTTATTTATACTTTACGAACAGCCTGTATAAATGAGTATCTAAAAATGATGAATTTATACAATTAACTTAGTTCTCCATCGTTTCTAATTTTAGTTTTAGTATAATTTAAACCTGGTTTTCACTGTGCTACAATTTAAAGTTGTAAATTTACAATTTTCAATAATTTTTTCCTTTTTTTTTGTAATGATCTGTAGTAGCCTCAGAAGTTCACTTTAATCACTTGAATCACTTGAATAGAGCAATGCATGACTCACTTCAATAAGAAACCTAATTAGTTTTGAGTTAAGATCCATTACTATTATTTTCAAATTCCACCAAAAAAATAAGAAATAATAGTACTAACATTGTATATCTTAAGAAAACTGAAAATTTCAATACGGCAGTTGCTTAAATCAATGGGAAAGAATATAAGTTCTAAAAATTATGATATAATTTTAATATTCGGAAAATGCAATCATAAGATTGATGTTTCGTACTGATCTGTATCAGCCTCATAAATAAGAAAAAAAAATCTAATACACCGAGGTCCAATACTCAATGATTTTCGAGGTTAGGTTAGCTTAGGTGTTGATATTTTTAATTTTTAGTTACACCTTAAAATCTGAAATATGATATGACGTTATCTATCAGTCTTCTTAACACATGACAAATAATCGTAATTGACAGTTATAACCATTGATTAACGATGGGACACATGCTCATATGACATTTTTTTACTTATAATCATCCATACTACAATCTTCCAAAATATTTGCACTTTCTCCTGAAACACCCTGTATACATCTTAAACGAACTAAAAATTTCAATATGTTGGTTCCATAAATCAACGGAAAAAGTATAAAAGTTTCAACATTTCTGATACAATTTAAAAATTCTGAAAATGCAATCACAATGATATGTAAAAATCTTCGAAAAACATCAATATTCACGAATTGTTTTATTAAATTCAGATAATTAAAATAAAATTAGGCTCAATATAGCATCAACACTTCTAAAAGTATCAACGATTCACTTGTTCCAAGATTTTGAAAAGATTCGTTCAAATTTGATTAGAAAATTTCTATAACAAATAATTGAAGAGTGCCACTTGTGATCTATTTCTTTATAATTCATCAAATTTACGAAATAAAGCAACGTCAAAATTATGTAAGACATAACATTTAATAAAATTTATATGTGAAAATTTCATTCATGATTCAATTTGGAAAACTCTCTAGCAGGAGGGGGGCTTATTTTAACTTGCATAGCGTAATTCGTTGTGTATATGATTATATTTCTAGTGAACATAGCCTTATTAAAAAAAAGTATTACATCAGCACAAAAAGTTTGAGCTAACAGAAAAGGGAAACAAGCATAAAAGTTTAGAAAATAAAAGAGTGGGTAAAAAATTACCAAATGATCTGTTTTTGTCCACCTTTTGGCTGGACATTTTTCTTGCGTGCAATATATAAAAAAGCATAATCTTTCAATATTAGCTCTACCACTCTCTAGCAATATACAATATTAGCTCTACTAACGATGGTGGAAACTATTGATAAATTCAGTATATAAAAAATAAATTACCGTTAAAACCTATGCGCCCTACGTTTTTGAGCACCATGGGTTATTTAAAAAAAAAAACATAAGTTATGATTCTGGAAACGGATCTCTATGAATCAGTCGTACAAAAGCCAAATAATCATTCTCGATGTGGAAAAGTTAAGTCACTAAGATAAACATCCAATGCATCCTCCATGAACTGGGAAATTTGGAATACATTTTGATTTTGACACCTCATGGAAGATGAAGTTTACGTTTCTGTAATTACCCGATTTTTTTACTTTAATAATGATTATTTGGCTTTCACATGCGTTATAGTTTATTATGATGGCTGTTTATATGATCGATTTATGATTTTTTGAAGACAACCGGAGTATAGCAAAGCAGCCCGACCAGCATTAGGAGGCATGTGATAGGCTCGGCTCTGGTCTTGAAAAATCCTAACTCGATCTTAATAAACTACTATTTATTTGAAAGCCAGATAATTCTGTGGTCACACGCTTTAAGGGTATATGTCGAATTAAATCAAAATTCATTTTATTGGGAGTTTAGAAACCAAAATGTATAAATTATCACCTGCAAGAGGATATAAATCTACAATGATCAGAGTAGGAAAAAACTCAGAGGTCCCAAAAGAAATAAGTATACTTATTTCTTCCAGTTTTCAAGAATTTTTAAAGAACGCCAAAGTTTCGCAGACTATAAAGAAATATGTCGACTTGTTCTATTGTTGTCAGAATTAGGTTCTTGCTAAATAGGTATATATGTATTTATATCTTTATACCACGCATAAAACTTATAGTTAATTTTAAATTTTGACATACTACAAAGAGATATTGGGACTTATCTCGTTTTAACGAAACAACAACCAGAGATAAGGACACTTACATCATTTTAGGAAAGCATATATTAATGTATATTGATATTAGTAAATCATCACTATCAGTAAATGATTGGTGAAGAGAATATCGAAGGTGTAGTGCACAAATATTGTAAGTGTATTTTCGGATCAAATTGTGTTAGATGCTTAAATTGATAAGCAAATAAAATAAATTCAATTATTTTCTTTAAAGCATGAATTATTTTCTCTAATAACAACATTACATTGTATTATAATCTTTAATACCATGCACAAAAGTGTAAATTACACACCAAAAATGAAAGTTTAAATTTAGCTCTAACATCATTTGTGCACTACACAATACACCATCGACATGGAGCTCCATTTAAAACACCTAGAAATATTTACAGAAGATGGTATGAACTTATTAGAATTTGGCTCAAACAATGGTATCAATACACATACTGGTAACATTCTAATATAGACATACTTCAAGAATCAAATCCCAATAAGCCTAAAATATACATTCCTAATAACGTGCTTAGCAAAAACGTTATCGAAAAGTATTCCTAATAATTCGGCATCCACCTCTAGAGATATTAAAGTGATTCGTAATGAAAATAACGAGAAAGAACGAAAATGACAGTTTTTACAACTAAGATTCTAACGATGATGATGGCAAGGAAAATATAGAACTACCTAAAAATGAAACTTGGCCAATAAAAATAGAAAAGCGTAAGAAGCGAGAAATACTGGGAAGGAATATAATAAGGTGGCTAACATGTATTAATGTGCCAATGTGGCTAACGAAAGGAAAGAAAAATGAGTATGTAAAAAGAAATTCACCGAGCGTATTCAAGATGAAACACGGAACACTATCTTTGATTCATATTGGGCACTTGGCACCATGTTAAGGACGCAATTTATTAGAAGTTGTGTTAGTATAGAAAAGAAAAAAAAATCGAGGAGCAAAGTCGATGGTAAAAAACAGAAAAAAACAGAATTCTGGTTAAAAAAATTCGATTAAACCAATAATTTGTATTTTTAGCTGTACTAAAAAAAATAGAATCCCCACTTGATGTATCCAAAGGTTTCACTTTCTAAAATATCATCCAAATATAGTAACCATAAAACATAAGTTTCTTCTTCCTGGGCATATGCATATAGAATGCGATTTAGATCATGCAGTTATAGAAAAGAAGAGTAAGCGTTCTCCATTTCCCATTCATCTGCCACAAAACTGGTGTCTGTTAGTTATAACATCAGCTAAAAATAAAATAAAAAATTGAAGTGAACATAAAGTGGCTTCATTCACTTAAAAATTTGATGTGTCCGAATATAAGATTGCACTAAATAATAATTTGAATTTCAAATTAATGAGTTACTACAGATAAAAACATCAAAATATCCCAGATAATTAGGAACTTCCTCAATCTTACATGCAAAATTGCTAGCGATATCATAAAAGAAAAAGGAAAATCTTCTGGAATTATTGATAAAATTGAACCAGATGCCAGACATTTATACCGGAATCTGCCTATCAAAAATATGCCAGGTTTTGACCGACTACAGTACGACTAAAAATTGTACAATTTTTTTATGTATTACCTACTTTATTATTATTTTTAATCCAAAGTTTTTTTAGTTAATGTTTTTGTTACCTTTAGTATTTATTGTTATATTATTTTTAAAATAATCATATTTTGGTGTTTTTTATTGAAAACATAGATATTACTATAGCAATATTATAAGCTATTTTTGTTCGTTAGTATCGGCAATAGCGGTATAGTAGATATATCAGCTTACTGCTTAACGCAATTTTTACTTTTAGTGCACTAAGGAGATAAGTCATTCTATTAATAGTGTTTTTAGGAAAACAAATTATTTTTATTATTCCAATGATATACCAATAAGTATTAATGGGTCACAAAAATGTGATTTCACTTTCATTAGCAGGATCAAAATGAAAATAATAAGCAGGTGCACAATAACTTGTCTCCTGAAAACTTCATATATTTACTTATCCCCTTAAAGCATCTGACCACAGAAATTTTCATTATAGGAATAAGTCAAATATCCACATAAAAATCTATTCTTTCCTCCATGAGCTGCCACAGTCAAAATTTATCTGCAAATTAAAGTGTTAACGTTGGCAGCTCATGGAGAATGGAAATTATTTTTACTGGTTGATTTTTTTAGATATGAAATGATCATTTTGCTTTCATATAAGTGATTGCTGATTGAGATCACTTATAAGATTACTGACTTATGATTTTTGGAACGACAACCGGAGCAGAGCACCTCAGCCCGCCCAGCATTAGGAGGGAGGGCAGGCCTGGCACTGGTCTTAAAAAAATCATAAATCGGGAACCAGATAACAGATCTTAATAAACTACATACTACTTATTTAAAAGCCTGATAACTATTTTTATTAAAAAAATAGTACCTAATTCACATGAATACCTACTCCATCTTCCATAAGCAGACAAAACCAAAATTTATCAGCAAGATAAATTTCGGCTTTATCAGCTCATGGATTTTGCATGACATTTTTGCATATGATATGATGATAGTTTGCTTGATTGTTTTATATATGAAATAATCACCAAGCTTTCATATGAGTGATTGCAGATTATGATTTCTCATAAGATTATAATTTTTGGAAAGCATCAACCGGAGCGCCAGCGCTCCAAGAGAATGGAATGAATGTTTATGAGATCTCCCGATTTTTTCACCCAAAGAATGATCATCTGGCTTTAAAATGCGTAGGCGTTCATAAAGATCCGTCAACAGATTTCTGATTTATAGTTTTTTTTTTGACCGGAGCCGAGCCAGTCGGGTGCCTCTTGCCAAAGTCAAAAATTATCTGCAAAATGAAATGTGAAAGTTGGCAGCTCATGGAGAATGCAACGAACATTTTTCAGTCTGCTTGAATTTTTCATGTATGAAATAGTCATCTGGCTTTCATTTGAGGAATTGCTCATTAAGATCGCTTATCAGATTATGGGGTTATGATTTTTGGAAGACAACCTTACCAATTACGTATTCTAATGCATGTCGTGTGGCATTCAGTTTAGTACTCAAAAAATATGTCGTACATAAAGCGACTCAATTCGTCCTCTCGTAAAAAATTACTTGATGAAAAATTGTGGGCATCAATCACGGCGGCACGACATCACGAAAGCCACATTTACGTATCGATCGATAATCTAGAACAACCGATTCATAATTTCGCGTAATTTCTAAAAATAATCCGTTGTTTGAACAGGCCTCCGCGCCCGCCCCCATAGGGCCCCCCAGAGGGGCACACTTTTTATGGTTATTAATTTCCTGGCACGGCAGCATTACGACCGCCCCCATGCCGTGTGCCTGTAATTCCGTGCTTTTAAATTTTTCGATAATACATTAAGAAAATTGTATAATCGATTCCATAACGTAAAATTCTACCCGTACGTTGATGTATGATGTGTGTCAATTTAATCACGCATATGCGACTGTGTCGAGTATTGTGTATCTCAGTTTTTCATGCGCTGATATGTGTGAATGGTATTTCTCAATAGAAAGTATTATATAGTTTAGCATCGTTAGAATATAAATAGCGTAAGAAATTAAATTTAGAAATGTTATTACAATGCGTGGCTGCATTGTTAAAAGTTCAAATTAATTATATTAAAATGTGTCTTAGAGGTAAGTGATTGCCCCAAGAAAACAAGATGCCTCAGAGAAGGAAGGGGAGGACCCCCTCTATGATCAAGATAGCCAACCAGAAGAAAGAGTCCAAGCTCTGGCACGAAGAAGCTAATGTCCACATGAAGATAGGAAACTTGGACAAAGCGCTGATGTCTTTCAATAAGGTGAGTTATGAATAAAAATGCCATGTTTAAACAAATCTGCATATTAATTTTTTTCGGTTTTCGAGCAATATACAAAACTCTATGAAAAATTATTGGAATGGCATAAAAAATAGAAAGTTTCATTTTATCCGCGAAGTCCCAAACGTAAATACCCTAAGGAACTCAAAGAAAATTATATGAACTTCAAAATTTATTCACACAAATATTACTTGGTTGACATTTTTCTTTCATAACCAATTCCAAAATAAAATAATCTATTGTCGTAAAGTTGCCAGCGTAATTCAACCAGGAAGTGAAAGAAATTTGAGATTTAAAGCTAATTTAATAATAATTATTCAAAAATTATCTGGTACATGAGTTTCCCCATATTATTATTTTTATTGATATAAAAAATAAGTTTTATTTTTAATATTAACAGAAAGGTTCTTAAAAATCGATGGCTTTTCAAACAAAATATATCTGCAACCTAAGTACTAAAAGTTTGAACGTTGTTTCCGCTCGCCTTGTTTGAGTTATAAATTTATTAAGCAACCTGCATCCTGCTGTACTTTGGAGGCAAACTTTGGATGAATCATTTATCAGGGCTTGTGCGCGATATTTTTTGGCGCAATCCTTCACGTCGCCGGAGGGCAAATAAAAGTTCATGTTGATGTGGAGGTCTGGCGATTTGTTCCGGAGCTTTTCATAACTTCGCAGACACTGCGGCATGAAAATTTAATGGGCGACTTTAAAGAACTTTGTGCTTGCCCGCATTCTTCGCCGCTTCATTTTCTCGTAATAAATTTTATATGGCGAGCTTTATCGCGCTTCGTGCATAACTCGTTGCCGGTTATGAGATGCTCCAGAATTATGACAACAGTTGACTCACCCAATACTCAATGCAGGGAAAATAATGATTAAAAATTTAACTAGTAATAAAGACGCGATTGTAACTTTTTTTTATTAGCAGTCGTAATGCAGCAAAAATAATAATGAAACAAAATAAAATAGTTATAAAACTGATGTACCTTTTTTATTTACAGTCACCGAATACTTAGTTTGGCATTCGGTTCTTACTGAAAAAATGGTCTGCTGTTTTCTGTAGCAATTTAAAAAAAATAATTATTTAAATAATATATTTTTGGGCTGGGGGAAAGCCTCACGGCTTTCGTAAAAAAAATACTTTCACCTCTTCATAAACGACAAATTGTTGCAATTTTTCACTTTCTACAAGCAACGCTTGGAGCAACGTATAAATTACTCAATTACTCGAACCAATGTATTTTACCTCCATAATTATACTAGTTGACTTAATTTATCTCAAATCACGTCCATAAACAGTACCACATCAGTCGAATTAATTTCCTCACATCACGTGAATAAACAGCGTATTTATTATGCTCTTACTTTAAATCACGTTAATAAATGCGGCAACGCGTAATACATATATTCATTAGGAAAAGGGAAAGCAATTTCTAGTTTGGTTAATGCAAAAAAATTGCACTTAGTCCCATAAATTGGCGGTTTCGTGGAAATTTACTCGTCTATTTTAAAACGCGAAGGCGCACTTTAAAACTTTTCCAGTTTGGATTTATTGTGGCAGACATGCGAGAGTCGTGCGTCTCGGGATTAAACGGAAACGAATTTAATATTGGGAATAAAAAGTTTGATTAAAATTCGCTCACACGCGTTTTGTAAATTAAAATACAGAACAGTTAATTGTGTGGAAATGGACGAAAAGAAAATACAAATTTAACAACCTCTTATCCTAAAGTTAGCAAACTGTAATCTAGTCATGAATTTCCTAATACCACGAAGCTGTTGTACATTCATATCGTGCAATTATTAGTATTGATAATAGTAATAATAATAATAATAATAAGATTTCAATTTTGGGATTACATTATTATTTGATTGAAATTGTTTATTCTCATATTCTTGTTAATATTTTATATTTAACTATGAAAAATATGGCCACAAAAATCATATCTTATTATTACTTATATTATTATTGTTGCCACAAAGTAATAATAGAGTAGGTACATTAGGATCTTAATGATTAGGTGTTTATTAGTAGTTGCCACTAACTAATAACAAAAAAACTACTTATAGAGGACTTTCGAATCTTCAGGCAGGAGTTTAATGATAAAATTTTAAAACGCCACCGTTAGATGGCACTATAATCATTATTCATAATATCATTATGTATTCTCAGTCAAACAAATACCAGCTATTTGGGAACACAGGTGTGTGCAGACAACGTAGAGGATCAAATTATAACCTCACGTATAGCCCCATAGTTATAAATATTGGTTGATAACAGAGCGTGCCGATAAATATTATCTCATAACGCATAAATCACTGCCAGACGTGCTAATTGCGTATCGATCCACACGGAACGCCGCAAACAGCCAAACGTTTGATGTAAACGTTATCCATTGCATAATTGCACTCGAGATGCTATCACTGTGCATGCCAACTCGAGGAACTGCAACTGAAATAATTAATTAAATGCAAAACCGTATATCGAGTAAATAATGAAATTATGTCTAGTCTTCTTTAGATGAAGTTTATCAGCAGTTGCAATAATTTAAAAAATATATTATACAAAAACAGAAACAATACAAAAATCAGTATATAAAAACATCATCATAAGTTCATTTAAAATGTGAGTAAAGAATTATATTTTATTTAATCAAATATAAGGTCAAATATAATAAGAAGAAAGGGCAAGAGGCAACAGAGTAATTGTAAAATACCAACAACTGATAATCGAGGATAAAACATGGATATGGAATAAGCAGGAGGAAGCGTTGGCTCCAAAAAAACTGAGAAATAGAAAGGAAAAGAAGATGACTGACAAGGCTATGGAAACGGACCAGAGAAAGGAGATAAGTAATAGGCAAAGAGGCGGGGAAATAAGAAAGAACAGAGTAGAGAGTGACTGCAATGGACTGGCTACGCAAACCAATAAAGTAACGGAGAAGTATGTTACTAGACAAAATAATAAGACGAATGAATGGAAAGCAGCGACTTGGAATGTTAAAGGAATAGCAGGAAAAGAAGTAGAACTAGCTCATCACTTGGAACAGCAGGGCACATCTTTATGGCAATGACAGAAACCAAAATGACAGGGGAAGAAATGAAGATAATAGAAAAATCGCAGAAAAAGAACACGCACGCGGAGGGGTAGCATGCCTAATGAGACAAGATCTAAGAGATTTTTTGTTATCCTTCGTCCTTTTACCCTTTCGGGTGTCGGACTGCTCAATTACATTTATAATATATTTTACAATCACATGTCTTCGCTAATTAATTCCTTCACTCTTCTTTTCCAGGGGTTGCTGTCTTGTGCCAATTTTCTTATTTCGTTCCATTATATTCCACTTCTTTCCGCTGCTTGGTGCGTTTGTTCATTCCGTCCCTTCCTCGGTCTTCCTACTTTATTTTTGCCTTATATTTTTACTTCATGTATTCTTTTTGTTATTCTATTCTCTTATGGCCTGTGTATATGTCCTAGCCAACCTAGCTGTCTTTCCTCTATTATTGTTGATATTGGCCTTATGTTGAGCCGTTTCCTTACTTCTGTTTTCCTCACTCTATCTTATTTTGTAATTCCCTCTATCTTCCTTAGGAATCTCATTTCTATTGCGTTGATCTTGCTTTTGTTTATTTCCGTAATTGTCGACGATTCACTTCCATATATTAGAGAGGGCATTACTATTTTTTTGTATACCTCAGTTTTTATATCTATAGTAATTTATTTTTTCTCTAGAAACGTGGTTTTAATTGTGTTGTAGATCCTTCCTGCTTTTCCTGTTTTTTCTTCTACTCCTTGGTCAATCTTTCCCTTTTCTTCTATTATTGTTCCTAGGTAGTTGTATTGATTCACCTGTTCTAGTTGTTTCCCTTCTCCCTCTATTTTGTGTTTGTTTTCTTTTGACGCTATTACCATTGTTTTAGTTTTGTTTTTTTAGGTTACGTTGAAGTTTTTCTTCTGAGTCTGCTATTATTATCATGTCGTCTGCGAACATAAGTATTTGTATTTGTATCATTTCCAGTTTCCTATATCCTATAATCGTGTCTGCTGCTATTTCTTTGCTTTGATTGATTCATCTATGAGTGATGCAAAGAGTAAACGGCTGAAAATGCAACCTTGTTTTAGTCCAATTTCGGTCTTGAACTCCTCTGATTCGTTTGTTCCTATTCTCACCTTGTTTCTGTTGTTATTGTACAGCTCTTTTATTATGTTTATCATGTCTCTTTCTACCTATCTTTTTTCTAGCATATGCCATATGTCCTCTCTTATTATTCTGTCAAATGCTTTTTTCAGGTCTATGAAGCATATGCGCAGTTCTTTTCCTTTTCTGATCGTCTTGTCTGTTAGTTGTCTCATTATGTGTTTCAGGTCCTGTGTACTTATATTTCTCCTCAACCCGTGTTGTTCTTCTCCCAATAGTGGGTCCAGTTTTTCTTTCAGTCTTGTCTCTAATATCCTTGTAAATATTTTCCCTGGTATGTTTGTGAGTGTAATTCCTCTGTAGTTGTCGCATATTTTGGTTTCTCCCTTTTTGTGGATGGGTAGTATGATTCCCTTGTTCCATTCATCCGGTATTATTTTTTCCTTTATTATTTCATTAAGAATATCCAGGAATTCTTCTTTCCCTTTATCTCCCATGCATTTCATCATTTCCGCTGTGATATCGTCTGTGCCTGGAGCCTTTCCTAGTTTTGCTTTTTTGATTGCTATCTCCATTTCCTCCATTGATATCCTTCTGATTTCCCCCATTGGTTCTGTTGTTTCTTCTTTCCCTTTATGCTTTGTTCCTGTCATTTTACTAAAGTATCTTTCCACCTTTCCGTAATATTTTTTGTACTGTTATTATAATTCCATTTTTATCTTTAACGTTAATTTGTTTCGGAGTTTTTTTGTTCCTCATTTGTTTTATTGTGATGTAGAACATCTTCTGGTTTTCTGTGAACGTTTCCTTTATTTTCTTTCCAAACTCTTCCCATGTTTGTTGCTTTGCTATCTTGATTTTGCGTTTCGTTTCTTTGCTTACTGCTTTATATCTCCTATAATCTCCTCTTTTCCTGTTCTTATGTAGGTTTCCCATTTATCTTGTTTTGCCTTTACTGTTTGTTTTATCTCTTCCGACCACCATTTATTTTTCTTCAACTGTTTATTTGAAATTGTGTTTGTTCCGCAATTGGCTGCGTCGCTTATAATTTTCTTGAACTTCTGCCATTTATTCTCTACTCCGTCTGCTTTGTTTGTTTGTCTGTAGCTATTCTCTATCTTTGTTTGGTATTTGCTTCTTGTTTGTTCCACTTTTAGTTTGTAGCTGTTGATTTTTTTTTTTTGTTATCTTCCTCTCTGTTTTCTTGCTCTTTGGGTCTTTTACTCCTATGTTGATTTCCATTTTGACCAAATAGTAGTCGCTCCCGATTTCCGCTTGTCATGTTACCTTAACATCTTTAACTTGTTTCCATTCTTCGGCGTTTACCAGGAAGTAATCGATTATTGATTTATCTTTTCTTGTTCTAACCTCTCTTGTGAATTTGTGTATTTATTTGTGCTTAAATTTTGTGTCTGTTATAATGAGATCATTTGCTATGCATAATTTTATTTTAATTTTCCCATTTTCGTTTCTGTTCTCCTCTCCATATATTCCCATATACTTTTCTTGGCCTTTGTTTTCTTTTCCCACTCTTCCATTCATATCCCCCATCACTATTGTGCTCCCTTTGCCGTCATCTATTTATTTTTGTAGGTTCTCATAAAATTGGTCTTTTTCTTCCTTTTTGTCATTTTCATTTGGTACGTATACCATAATTATGTTCCATGTATTATTTTGTTCTGTTTTCACTTCTACTCTTAGATCTAAGTTATAGAATAATTAAATGGGAATTCACAAATGAAAGATTATTGAAAATAGGGCTACAAAAAGAAAAGAGTGAGATGGTAACGATTGTTATAGTATACGGGCCAAATGAAGATGCAAACGCTGAAAGCAAATACAAATTCTGGACAGTACTACAGGATGCGATACAAGACTACTCGGGAAGGCTAATGATACTAGGGGACTTCAACTCAAGAGTAGTGAACGAACAACATAGATGGCAAGGGGTAATCGGAAAACACGGTGAACAAACGACAAATAATAATTGGAGAATAATGCTAGAATTCTGCATAGACAATAACATGGTAATAACCAACACGCACTTTGAGCACAGAAATGTGCACAAAATCACAAGAGACGTATTCCGACGAAACCAATGATCAATAATTGATTATGTAATAATCCCAAGTATGAACAGAAGATATATAAAAGATGTTTGAGTAAAAAGAGGAATTGAAATTGGAAGCGATCACTACCTGCTAGAGGCAAGATTCAAGCAGAGAAACCAATTAAATGGCAGCTTAGAGCCAACTAAAGGAGTAAAGCGGAGTAAGATAAGAAGGTACAAACTAAGCTACAGGAAGTGAGGGACAGGTTCGCAACAAGAGTTGAAGAGGCAATTGCCAGATATCCGAACGAACAGTTGGAGGACGTACAAGAAAGATGGGGAAAGACTAAGAGTAACTATCATAAAAGCAGCAACAGAAATATGTGGATCGACAACGAAAGGAAATATCAGGAAATATGGTGGAACATGGATATCAACATTGAGGTAAAATGAAAAACAAGGTATGGAAGTGCTACGTACAAAATATAATACAGGACAATATATAACAAATAATTAAAGTTAAGGAGACGGTAAAAAACGCAAAACAATCATCGTGGGAAGAGTTTGAAAGAAAACTGGAAGAAAATAGCAGAGAGAATGACAAGCTGTTCTACAAAGCATTGGAGAATATGAGGGAAAAACCTCAAGACAAGGTAAGAACAATAAAAGATAAAGAGCGAAAATTGCTGCTTTCCAGAGAAGAAAGAGTGAAGAGATGGGAGGAATACTTCTACGAACTGCTGAACAACGAAGAAGTCGAAAAAAGAGACACAATAAAAGGCCTGGAAGTAGGCAAGGGACGAGATCAACAAAACCAAAATACAGGTAACCAAATTGATGAGGAAGATCTTGAGCAGGCTTTGGCTAAGATAAAAATAGGTAAAGCAGCAGAAATAGATGTAGTCAATGCTGAAGAATTATTAAAATATCTGGGTAGCGGAGGTAACAGAGAATTCCTAGCCATCCTCAGTACATCCTGGAGATAGAAGCGCAATGTGCTGAAGATGGTAGCACGGCCACCATATTACCAATACACAAGAAGGAGGATACAAAATGCTGCAAGAACTACAAGGGAATTTCACTGCTGTGCTCAGCAGTAAAGATATATGAAAGCATCCTTGAAAGTAAACTACAACAAGCATTAGAAGGGCAGTTAGCAGATGAATAGAGCGGATTCAGACTACCGCATAGCGTATATGACCACATTTTTTCTATCCAACAAATAATAGAGAAGGCCCATGCGAAAGGAGAACATCTATACCTAGGATTCATAGATATGAAGAATGCATGGTCAAGAGGGAAGCTATCTGGAGAAGCATAGAGGAAATGGCCGTGGAACCTGACCTCATAGAAATAATTAAAAGCCTATATGAGAACACTAGCAACATAATAACAACAAACGATGCGACATTCAGAAAATTCAGGAATCATTTTGGAGTACGACAAGGAGGAGTGTTAAGTCCCTTTCTATTCATATGCCTAATGGATCAAATCGTCAAAGAATGCTGGAAGCAAGTAACGAAATACATTGTTGGATACCTTAACCTGCAAGCTTATTAGGGGCATGCATTTTTGCTGACGACGTTGTATTAATAGCAAAGAGTAAGAAAGACCTAGAATGAAATATAAGAGTCTGGACAGAAGTAATAGCCAAATATAATTTAATAGTAAATAAACAGAAGTCAAAAGTAATGGCGATCACGAGCAGAAAAGATCCAGAAAACGACAGCAGCCATTTTGGACAATATGAGTTAGAGCAAGTCGAAGAATTTAAATATCTTGGATCAATCATTAGCAACAAGGAAACCCAAGAAAGTGAATTACGAAACAGAATCAAAACAGATAGAAGAATCTATAATGCTCTATATAAGAATTTTTTAAACAAAAAGGAAATCTCAAGAGTAACTAAGATAATAGTATATAAAACTATATTTACCCCTATCCTAATGTATGGCATTGAGATCTGAATACTAAAAGACAGGCAAGAGAAGAGAGTGCAAGCAGCGGAAATGAAGTACCTGAGAAAAGTCGCTGGAGTAACTAGAAAAGACAAGAAAAAAGTAGCGAGATAAGAGAGCAACTACAGATCAAGTCAATCAAAGACAAGATAGATGAAAAGAAGCTTAAGTGGATGGATCTTTGCTGTACGGACAAAGGAAGATAGGTCAAGAAAAAATGGAAGGCAAAGAAAGGCTGAGACAATAGCGTTGCTGAAATACGTATGAAGAAGGGAAAGTTGGAAGGAAACTAAGGACCTGTCAAAAAATTAGAAGAGAATGGCGAGTTTTTGCTAAAAACAGTAATTAAGTGTAATAAACCTCTACACCTGTATAGTAAAAGAGGATTAAAGATGATGATGATGAAATACAAAGTGTATAGGTTAATCAGCTCATAGTAAACAAAACCATGTAATAAAAATACTAATAATCAAATATTGGTAATCTTAGAATAAGTTTTGGAGCATTTATAATAAATATATAGAAATCTGCATCTTAATTTTCCATGTTTTTCGAGATATTGCAAAGTTGTTCCTGAAAATTTTACGTAGTTCTGAAAATTAAATATATTTCGCAATCAGAAGCTATAAAATTTATTAAAAATTCCTCAAAATTGTCACATTTGAACAAATTTGTATATTAAAATTCTATGATTTTGAGATATAGTGGAGTTTTTCGAAAAATTGCTAAATTGCTGAGAAATCCTTTTACTTAAATCCCTAAAATTGCCTTTATTTCAGAATCTGAAGATTTAAATATCACTATGATTCTCAAAATTGTCCACATTTAAACAAATCTATGTCTAAAAATGCCATGTTTTTAGGGATATTGCAAAGTTATTCATAAAAATTTATAATTTCTAAAAAACTCTCTTACATAATTCCCAAAAATTGAATATGTTTTACAATCTGAAAGTTTAAATCGTAAAATTCCTGAAATGTATTCAATTTTTGAGAATTATATAAGAGGGTTTTTACGTAACTATAAAAAATTGAATACATTTTAGAATCTGAAGATCCCACAATAACTGTGTCAATTTTCGTATTTAAACAAAACAAAAAAATATAAATATCCTTATTCAAATTCATCAAATTATTAATTAGCAACTAACAATCATTTGGAGAGCATTTATTTTCATTATTAAACTAGTTTGTCTAGAAAAGTTGTTTTAACCAATGAGTTGCATTTTACACAAAGAAAAATTCATTTAGTACTTTTTGTTTACACGTATTTGTTTTATATTCTAAGAGCCGAAAAAGTAAAAATTTATCCGTAAAATAAAATGCCAACTTTGGAAGCCCATGAAAAAATCTATAGACGTTTATCTAATTGTACATGGGTAGTGGTCCAGTAAAAACCATCATCTCGTTATACTATATATAAGATATAATTTATTGAAGCATTTACATTTGTTATTGTATGTACATTATTAAATTTTAAAAGAAGGTCTTGCTGCAATGCTTCAAATGGCCATCAGCCGCAGCCTTTCAGCCTGCATTTCTTCATATGGAGTTGATATCGTTGTGTTCTCGTTATACTACTTTTAGAAAAATATTGCTTGTTGAAGCAATATTCATTCTATCTATCATAAGTCGGTAACCTTATGATAGATTTTAATGAACGACCATTTATCTGAAAGCCCAATAATCATTTTAAGTAAAAAAGTTTTAAGTAAAAAAATTAAGAGTATATGGAACATCCGCCCCATCCTCCATAAACTGCCATACTTGATATTTATCTGCAAAATCAAATCTCAATTTTGGGAACCCATGGGCAATGCAATTTGTAAATTAGTGAAAAACAACACGAATACATAGCAATAATAACAAAGAATAATTAAGACTTTTTACAAAAAGATATATATATATATATATATATATATATATATATATATATATATACATATATAGATATATATATATATATCTTTTTGTAAAAAGTCTTAATTATTCTTTGTTATTATTGCTATGTATTCGTGTTGTTTTTCACTAATTTACATATATATATATATATATATATATATATATATATATATATATATATATATATATATATATATATATGTGTGTGTGTGTGTGATTTCTGTGTTCCTTATCCGGTCTCTTCTTGTCACTCCGATTATTCTCTGAAGGTACTTCATTTCCATTGCCTGGACTTTGCTCTTTTCTGTTTTCATTAGATCCCAAGACTCACACCCAAATGTCAGTACCGGTCTGTACATTGACTTAAATATGAACGGTTTTGTTTTTCTTGTTAGTTCCCTTTTATTTACTAATGTTGTTAGTTGAAAATATTGCTTCGTTTTTTTTAAATTCTGCTATCTATTTCCTTCTCATTTCGACCTTCACTTTGTATTTCTACCCCAAGGTATTTGTATTGTTCTACTTGTTCTATTTTTGTATCAATCTGTTCTTGCTTTCCCAATATCATCACTTTTGTCTTGTTTTTGTTCATTTACATTCCATATATTTTTAGTGTTTCGTTCCATATATTTAGATTATTTTGTAGGTCTTCTCTCTTTCTTCCTATTATTATTATATCATCCGCGAATGCTCCTTCTGCTATTTCTACTCTTTTCAATTTGTTATGTCCGATCGTTACTATTTTTACCTTTTCTATGCATGTTCTAATTATTTCGTCTATAAATAAAATGAAAAGTGTTGGACTCAGACCTCCACCTTGTTTTAATCCGTTGTTTGTTGTGAACTCGCTGGATTGTTGATTTCTTTCCACTATTATATTCCGGTTGTTCTGGTATATGCTTCTTATTGCCCTTATCATCTTGTTATTCACATTTCTTTTCTTTAAAATCGACCATACTTTTTCACAAGGCACCCTGTCGAACGGTTTCACCATATCTATGAATCCTATGTACATCTGTTTATTTTCATAGTTTGCCTTTTCCTGTATTTGTTTTATCATAAATATGTGGTCCTGTATACTTCTGCCTTCCCTGAATTCGCTCTGTGATTCCATTAATGTTTTTTCTGTGCTTTGTTTTAATTTTTTATTTATTAGTTGTTCATATATTTTCAAATTTGTAGTTGTTATATTAATTCCCCTATAATTGTTACAGTCTTTTCTGTCGTCGTTCTTGTATATGGGTACTATCATTGCTGTCTACTACTCCTTTGGCAAACACTATTCTTGCCATGCTTTGCTGTATATTTTTAGTAGCATTGATTTCCCTTGTGTACCTAGTTTCTTGATTATTTATGTTGTGATTCTATCCACTCCTGCTGCTTTTCCGTTTATTTTGTTTCTTATTACTTCAGACAAATCTTCCATACTTATCTCTTGTTCTTCTTCATTTTCTGTATCTTGTTCTTGTTCATTAGTATTTGTCACTTTTTCTTCCTCTTCCGTGTTGAATAACTGCTAAAAGTATTTTTTCCATCTTTCCATCCTTTCTATGTCATCTGTTATTATTTCTCCTTTTTTGTTCATTTTATGTCTCGTCTCGTTTGTCCCTTTTGTAATGTTCCTTTTGATTATGTTGTAGAACAGTTTTATGTTGTCTTTGATACTTTTCTCCATTTTGTCTCCAAATTCTCTCCAACTTTGTTTTTTTGCCTCTATTACTAATTGTTTAACCATTTTTCTGCTGTGCTTGTATTTAGCATAGCTTTCTGCAGTTTTCTTTCTTAGATATTCTTTCCATGCTATCTTCTTGTTTTTTATCTCCTCTTTTATCTCATTCGTCCACCATCCCATTTGTCTTTTCGTGTTTGTCATTGGTAGCTTCCACATGCTGTCTCTGCAGCTGTTAGTATTGTATTCTTGAATGCCTCCCACATTCCATCTAAGTCATCTTTCCTGTATGTATTTTGTTTGAGTACTATTTCATTCTCCACCAGATCCTTGTATTCGTTGCTTACGTCTCCTTCTAGTAATCTGTGAGCCTTGATCTTTTTAACTTCGATTTTCTTCATTTTGTTATCATCACTTTTTATTATTGGTTCTTTTATTGTTGCTACCACTAGGTAGTGGTTACTTCCAATTTCTGGCCCTCTCCTTACTTTAGTATCTATTACCTCTTTCTGTGTTCTCTTTTTACGAGAATATAGTCTATAATTGACTTTTCGTTTCTAGCTCTTTCTTCTCTTGTATATTGGTGTATTCTTTTATGATTAAAAAACGTGTTTAAAAAAATCTTTAAAAAATATATATTTTTTAAATTTGTGGTCAAAATTCACTATTTCAAAAATTTTATCCATAGATTTTTTCAGCCAGGTATCATAGATTTTCAGTCTATAAACCTTGGGACTGAGGCATTAATATTGATGCCAGAAGAAATAGAGTAAAACTAGGTAAATATCTAAGTGCAAATTTTGCAATTATAGATCATTTCCGTTCGAAGGTTATTATCCCAACAATTAAACAGGCTAATGGTAACTAAATCACTAACAAACATCTACAATTCGACGATATATTTATATAGGGTCGAATTATAGATTTTAATTCTATATTTGTAATTTAGAAAAACAATTACAACCGGCGAAAATTTGAAAACAAATAATAAAATAATATAGATTTTTATTCAGGTGAATATGGAGAGGTGCATTTGACACACTTATGATTTTTTATTTATCTGAAAGAAAATTTGAATTATCTATTACTTATTTTCAAGATTTTCGTAGGTTGTAGTTTTCTGAAAATCTTTAAGAATTTTTCAAAAATTGAGGTCAGATTATTTTTTAGCTGTCATAAATTTTTAGATCCGTTTCCTTAGAATCAAAATGCACAACATGTACCGAAAATAACCGCATGTGTACCGCTTGTGCTGTGTGCAAATATTTATTCAGATTATTTATGCCAGTGTTTTGTAACTTCAAGGGTCTTTGAATTAAAGGGCTTGCCCTAATATGAACTCTAATAGTCTCTAATGCATGAAGAGCCTCTTTTGAGCCACTTATACGATGTGGTATAAATATCTAAGACGAAGAAGAGGCACAAGCACTAATAGTGATGTAATGGTGGCTGCCTACAAATTGTCATGTTTTTAATTAATTAAATTCTTCTTGTATATTATTCTTGAAGACCTTCTATGCGGTATTTTACAATAATGAAAATAATTTTACTTGATTCTAATTAAATTAATTTCATTTGATTACATTTGATTTAATTGATTTATTTAAAATGTAAGGCGGTAAATTTTACAAAATATGAATTTCATTATAAAAACTACTTGCAGACCATTGCTCGGCCAAACCTATGCGTGTATGCGGTTGTTTTTAAAACTGAGTACTAAATATGTTCCTTCCATACATATTTCATGGATTGGTTAACAATTTAATCACGAGTACATGGAGAAACTAAAAGTGTAAACGGTTTGGAATTGATCACACCTGGGTTCCCATGGCAACCAGAGTGCCAGTTTTCACAGCTATCGAGTAACCCACGTTAACACCTCGTTTATCGACAAATACGCCAGAAAAACGTTGCAAACGTAAAAACACGGTGATCACAGGTAATTGCTACACAAATTTGCTTCTATAGCGTATTGAGCAAGTAAGCTACGTAAGGTGTGAAGTGTAAAAAAACTAAAAACTTGAGCATACACCACAAAAAAAAATGGCGGACGCTACTATTAAAAGCCTAGCAGCTGCCAACACCATCCTAGGCACCAGCTTGGATAACGAGATCCTACAGAGCTTCGTGAGGGATGGCAAGGGCGATGGGCAACAAGTAGATTTCGCCAAGGACACGAAGCCAAGGGTTTCAGAAGAAGTGGCGGGCTTGTCCTCCAAAGACAGGAAGGGGTCTACCGATAAGGGCGATAAAAAGAGGCGCCGGAGGGGGAGGGGCAGAGCAGAAGAGCTCTACACAGACAAAGACAGGGCGGCGGCAGTTAACATGGGCTCCAAGGATATCAAGCAGAGCCTCAAGCTGAAGAGGCAGGAGGACAGGTCGAAGCACCTGAACCTTCCGGACGAGGCTGATCCCGCGCAGTTCCTGGTGCTCGGGCATTACGAGATGGGAAGGCGCGAGATGCAGATCGGGCTTAACTTTTTCAATAAGGTAGAGAAAATCAGTAGGAGCGTTCTCGTAGTAAGGCATTTTGATACTTAGTTAGAGTTAGGGATGTGTAATATGACCCCCTGCAATATATAATACATAAATAGAGCCTAACAATCCCTTAAAGACTTTCATACCAGTGCCGGATCTAGGAGAGCGGTCAAAGGGGGCAAGCGCCCGGGGCGCACGTGGTGGGGTAGGGGCGGCAATATGAGGAAAATAATAATTATTTAAAAAAATAATGGAAAAATAAAATATTTGAGGTACGCTATGAAAAACTTAAAACTTATACTTAAAATATTCTTATATTTTGTTTCTGGGGGGTGGGGGGGATTCCAATCTTGCCCCACCCCCCGTAAAAAAATCTAGATCCGGCACTGTTTCATACAAAATAAAAACAGAAATAATCAAAATAATCTTAAGTGATTATTGAATTGTTAAGTGTCATATCTAATGATTAAGTGTTTATTGCAACTACAAACATTATTATACAGGGTGTCTTGTGACATACCTGCAATACGTTAATCTTGTAATGCTGAGATTATTTCAAGTGAAATAGTCTTACCAACCAAAAACAAACTGCTTTATTACAGAAATACTAGCATTTTTTATTTTAAGTAAATTTACGTGTTATTTGTTTAGTTCACGTAAATAAAATGTAGTTAACTTTGAATTTATTATTTTTTATCATTGCCAATTAGTAACTGTAATAAATTTATTGTTCGGTGGTTTATTAAGAGCAAAATTCTGTAGTACATTATTGATTGTACATAATGTTTACATTTTAAAATGACATACTTGTACGATTTATGTACCGATTTAGCAATGGAAACGCAAGAGCAGCTGTTGAGGAGTGACAAATTATGATAAATTCATCGTTAACTAGATTAGTCTTGAACACCTAAAATTACTTAAAATTAAAACTGGTTGTATTTATGAATAGTTTTTGATATTAGTTCATGAGACATTTTTGAATCAAAATTACCTCAGAAATACACCCTTAACGTATGGAAGGTATGTCACAGGACACCCTGTATACAGGGTTCTGCAACAGTGCGTCGGGCTTTCCTAACGCCTTTTCCGTGAGATATAGAAAAAAATGTTTCGTACACAAAGTAATTGGTTAAAACATCTTTAAGCCGTAATATATTTTTTCCAAACATACAGGGTGTCCTAATTTTGCGGTATAACGCAACCAAACTTTTTTTAAAAATGGAACACCCTGTATTTATTCAAATTTTCTGAAGACATTTTTCAGCCTCTACATTGTTGTCCATTTAGTTTTGGTTAATGTTACAGTGTTGACAATTTACAATTTATTTCTCCAAATATCATGCATAAGCATGTTCAACTTTAAAAAATCGTAGCGACCTCGTTTTTTGAAGGTAAGAGTAAGTTTCTGCAATTATCTCAGTAATCGTCAATAATCTTCAACCATGCAAAATTCAAGGCAGTATAACCCATTTTTTTAATGGAATGCCCCCTATTTTATGTCCTAATTCGATAGGTATTTTTTTTCTCCTAAATTTGATGGGGCATATCTTATAGTTGTCCCATATAGTTGTCTTATAGCTCCCATATAGCTATTTTATAGTTGTGCCCATAGTTGTTGAGATATTAATATTTTTCACAAAAGTAACCATTTAATTACACATCTGTGCACTGACGTAGGTCATGCTGAGACAAAACAACTGTCAAATTGTAAGTAAAAATCAATATGAGATGAACAAAAACAGATAGTACTTCTGTAATACGATTAATTATTTTATTCCAAAACCATGAAAGATAACAAAATCATTAATACAAAAGAGAAACGAAACTACAGTAAATATTCAAAATGTTGTCCATTTTCATTTAGGCACAATTTAATTCGCCCCTAAAAAGATTTGGAGCATGCAGCATATTCATTGGTGTTGTTGGTGGTTCCTTATAAATAATTTCTTTTGCGTATCCCAAGAACAAATCAGGTTTCGTTAAATTCGGAGATCTAGCAGGCCATCTGGTGGGTCCATTCCTACCAATCCATTGGTAGGGAAAAATACCATCAAGAAATGCCCTCATGTCTCGCGAAAAAAGCGCAGGTTCCTCGTCTTGTTGAAACCACAGCCTGTTTCTTGTATGTTGAGGTATATTCTCACAGCATGACCTACTTCCACCTACCATTAGAAATGTTATTAAATGGTTACTTTTGTGAAAAATATTGAATATCTCAACAATTATGGGGTTCAGACATAAGATATGCCCCATAAAATTGAAGAGAAGAAAAAGCCCTATCGAATAATGATATAAAATAGGGGCATTCTATTGAAAAACAAATGGTTTGAAATTTGCAATGTTGGGCATTTTTTTCTGTACATCCTGTGTTACTAAATGCAAATTGCTCATTACCAAAATGTTGCTTATTAACCACAATAATATTATTGCTAAAACTTATTCTTACCTTCAAAAAACGAGGTCGCTAGGATTTAAAGTTGAGCTTGTTTAAGCATGATATTTGGAGATTTTTTTTTGTAAATTGGCAACACTGTAACATAATCCAAAACTAAATGGACAACAATGTAGAGGTTGAAAAATGTCATCAGAAAAGTTGAATAGATGCAGGACGTTCTATTTAAAAAAAAATATTTGTTTTTGTTATACGCAAAATTGGGACACCCTGTATATTTGAAAATAAGTTTACAGCATAAAGATTTTTAAACCAATAACTTTTTGTACGAAACATTATTTTCTATCTCTCACGGTAAATGCACTAGGAAAGCCCGACGCACTGTTGCAGGACCCTGTATAATAAAGCAATTATTTATAGGTATCAGCTGGTTCAAGGAATGAAAAATTGAAGAAAATACAAATATAAATCTGATGTGGGCAGCATATGGCTTTAGACGTTTATTTACTTTCATGAAAATTAATTTGGAGGTTATTAACTTAAAAATCAATGGCTCTAGAATATTTTTCTGAGTTAAGTTCTACTTAATTGAATTTTGACATTCACTATACTTTATATCTATATAATGCTCATAAATCTTTAATAGTAAACCTTTTAAGTAAAACAAAACTCACAACTACAACTTTATTAAAACATACTTAGTTTTAATTTTCATTACGAAAATCACGGGATTAAAGTATATATTAGTAGCAAATATCCTACTAATTAGTAGTAGAATTATATTAATAAGTATAAAAATTCCAAGTAATTTTAGTTAAAATGTAGAAAGTAGTAAATCGATCATGAACGGTTTTGTTAGTAGTTACAAAATGACAATAATGAGTAGTAAAATTAATGGTAATCATTATATTTCGATTAAAATAAACTTTCAACAAATTGTTGTAATATAATCCAAATCTTCTACTAATATCAGTAACTACCAGCCGGAATTAGTAGTCAAAATATCAAGTATTAGTGGTGCATTGACTTATTTGTAAACACACAAATGGTTAATTCATTGATTTCAGTTGAACATTCAGAATTTTTGTAAGAAAATTAAATGTCATGTAGTAAAAAATTTAAACGTACACGGTACCAATTACAATTTTTATCTAATATTGCAGTAATCACATTTAGATATTGGTATTAAAAAAATCCCGGGATTAGTGGTAAAATATAGTTTTTCTTCTAGAAAGTAGTCGAAACAGAATAATATGCTTTGTGAACCGCTAGTTTGGCTGACAAGTAAAACAATTGAAACAATTTTAAAAACAACAAAAGTCCAAAAATGCACAAATCGAGTTATTAACATTAAACGACTCTGAAGACTAATGTCTATGCACTAACACATCCGTTTTTTTTCGAAAAACAATACAAGTCGCGTGTTAACAGGCAAATGAAAATATAGCAATTCTTTAAAAACGACACATGTCCATCGGGTTTCCGTCTTAAGTGTCAATATCTTAGCAAAAGCAAGAAATATCATAAGCAAAACTGGAGAATCTAAGGACTTAATGGGTTTCTTAGAGGAACCCCAAAATATATCATTCTATGAACCGTTTTTTGCTGAGCAATATTTAAGTGTTGTTGATCAGGAACCCGAACTGGACGAGGATGACAACAGTAGTGGTTGTGAAAAGTTTTAATTTTCATTTCAAATTCTTGTAAAAGTAAAGTTAGTTTTGTATTTAAACTTTATTTTGTATTTTCATTTGTTCGCATTACAAAATTTCCACCTAAAAACAACACAAGTCCAACTTTTTCTCCGTTTTTTACTTGTTTCACAGTTCTTATTTTAAATCATTTTTATTTTTAAATAAGTTGATATAAACACAACAGAATAGCCTGATTTATTTCCTCAGTACTTTGAGTATAACTTCCACTGGAACTTTTTTAAACAAAACTTTTACAAAACTGATTCTTGGACATGTGCACTTTTTAAAATAAACGCCTCAATTGCTTAGCATGCACGAAGACCTACATCGGTTGATCTTTCTACGTGGTCCTTTCAACATTACTGTCTCCGTCTTCTCGGGGGCCAATCTTAGGTGGTTTTTGGACATCCAAGCTTATACGTCATAGGAACTAATTAACTATGAGTATCAGTTCATCTTCATCCTCTGTATCCGCCAGCATTGCCAAATCATCACCAAAGCCACCAATGCTAACACTTTTACGCAACTTTAGTCAGAAGACTCCGTCGTAGAGAATATTCCACAGGGGCAGTCCTATGATCGATCCGTTGGGTACACCTACCGACATCTTCATTTCTTCCTCTTTTTCTATTAGTATCCTTCTGTTACTGAAATAGCTACTTATGACATTTATCAGATATTGGGTAATCCGTCTTTCCCTTACCTCTCCTACTATTTGCCCCCACGCTGCAGTGTTGAAAGCACTTCTCACATCCAAGGTCATAAGTGCTAGCCACTTATCTGAAGTCTCCTTCTTTCTTTACTCTTTCTAAAGCCGTGTTACTGGTCCGCTAACCCCTCGCTTTCTTTGATTTCATCATTTAGGCGATTCCCAATCAACAATTCGCACAGCTTCTTGCTTAAGGTGTTTAATAAACACATTTATAGGTAGATGAACTATCCGGCGATTTACCCCCCTTAAGTAGCAATATCACCTTGTAACGTGCCTGAAGGGCTATCAGCACGTTAGGCCGCGGAGCGAGTGGAGGGTCCCTTCGAAGCAGCGACGAGGGCCGGCTCTCGGTGTCGGAGAGTGGGGGGGGTTAATAAAAGGCTCCACGTAATTTTAACCTCGCCACTACTTCGTCGCAAAGGGGGGCTCCACCCTACCTGAGTGGGTTGACGGCAGAAGGTCAGCGAAGTTCAGAAATTACGAACTGTCGCAAAGGCTGACCATCTGACGCCCACACCACCAGATTTAAATCTCGCAATGAGAATAGGAAGTTAAACTGAAAAGAATGCCCGATTGAGAAAACGTGGGGGGAACAAAAAGTAACAGGTGTGAATTTTGTGGTGTAAAATATCTGCGTTTATTCACACAAAAGACAGGACACCGTGCCTACGCTTCCTGAAAGAAATACCTCCGCCCGCAAATCTATCGCGCAGCATCCACCAGACTCGGCCGAATCCCGCGCACACGTAACGCGCGATGCGAAGGGCTGTCGGAGCCACCTTTTCCTTACAAAAACGCAAAACATGTACGGCACGAAACACGCAACGCAAATTTTACACAAAAGAAAAAAAACGATATATTAAAGGAAATTCAAACAATAAATGAGAACAAAAAAAAATATAGATCTGGCCTGTGTTCCTCGTGGCAACTCCACTGGCGATTCTGGGCTCGGTTCTTAGGACGTGCGGCGGCCGGCAATCGTCGGGGACGCCGTCGCTAAATTTCAGTCCTCAGTCGTTGCCCCTAGCCAAGAACCTGGCTGGCTGGGTTACTTCAGCCCTTACCTTAAGAACGCCTGTAAAGCACATGGCCTTATTAACAATGGCCGGACACGTGTCTTTACAAAAAAAAAGGTGTCGGGTTTAATCACTTACTCTGATGTTTTGAGCGTGTAGAGTTGAGTAGTACAGTACCCTCCCTTGCCTTGTGCCGGTGTCGTCAATCCCTCTTAGGGCGGTTAATGGAGGACACGTTTTAAATCCCGGAAACCGGTTGGCGATAGACCAAAGAAAAACTGTGACCTCGTGACACTTCTGCACTCAAGGGGAGTTGACTAGCTTCTACCTCATGGCAGCGCCTCACCGACGATTTAAAAATCACACGCATATCGGAAACATGTCACGTTGAAAAAAACCTGTTCGTAGCGGTTGCCTACGTTGGCGATCCGTGCGTGGAATTAAAAATCAAGACAGTTTCCGTCGGAGGCAAAACCGGCCCGTTACAACCTTCGCAACCTTCCACTCAGTGGAGAACTGCTGAGTTTCCAACAAGTGGTTCAATAATCCGAGTATCCAGTCTGGCACTATGTTGTACAGCCTCCTTGATTGCCTCTGGTGGAACTCCATCCTCACCTGGCGCTTTTCCAGTCTTCAGACATGCCTTTGCTTCATGTAGTTCTTGGTTGGTGAATGGTCTGATCGTCTGTTCTCGGTGTTGTTCTGGCCAGTTTTTATGGGCTCGTCCCCTTTCGGAAACAAATCCTCGGCTAATTGTCTTCTTCGTTCCGTTGTCATTTCGAAAGATAACAGATTTATTAGCTTACCACTAACGATGGTGTATTCATGACCCCATATGTCCCGATTAAGTTCTTAACAGAGTTCAGCCGCTTCTCTCCGCCGCTTCCTTCACTACTAATATTCTCCCTCTATTTCCCTACTATTGTTTGTTTGGGTATTTTTCCTATCGAGTCTGGTTAGGATTCTTCTTTTGCTGATACCTGCCCTTCTGTCCTGCTATCTCTCCGTTCCACCAATATGGCACTTTACTTCTCTCTATGTTATCCGCATGAGTAATAGTAATAATGATATAAATGTAATAGTAGTAAAACTTAGAATTAGCATAAAGAAATCTACTGGACTAAAAGCAATAAATCAATAAATAAGGAGATTAGTTGTATTGAATTAAAAGATAAGTCGTTAGTAAATTCGCAAAGTAATTGAAATCAGAGAAATTAAGAACATCCAAATCATTGTAAGTGGCAATCAAATCATAACCTACTACCTATTCCCTGATTACAATTACGTAACGGGATTAGTAGTAATCATATTCAGAAACATGCAGTGAGAAATTCAAATCAGTAGAATTAAGAACTTCTAATTAATTATGATAATAAAATCAAAAGCTGCTACATATCCCTGATTACAACTACTCAGCGGGATTAGTAGTAAAAATAATTAGTATTAGTGATAAGAAATCGTTTTGATTAAAACTTAGAAAGCCTAATGGTCCAGATTTGTCAATTTTTAGTTGTAAATTAATGAATTAGCACTAGAAAAATCCCAGTTACAAGTATTACAAAAATTTAAAAAACCTGGAAACGGCAATAAGTTAATATACAGGATGGCCCACCTATTCTCACTCGGACCATTGCTGCTATGAAAATTGAGGAAAAAATTTGATTGGAAGTTTTTGGACACTAGATGTGCTACTTTTTGAAATTATTTTCGAGTGTACAGTGTGTACCATAAATCAACAAAACATTTGGTATCATTTTTAATTCGAACACGGAGTATATTCTTTCATTTTAGGAATCTGCTTCATGTGGGCTTCACAAATAATTTTTATTTTTAGGGATGAGATGCAACGTGAGATGCAACGATGCAAGTTATTTGCATTTTAATCAAATTTAATGTCTAAAGTCATGGACGAGGAAAAAATTCAACAAAACCTTATTATAAGAGATCAATGAAAGAATCCCAATGAATCCCAAGAATCCCAATGAAAGAAGAATAAGTACCCAAGCAATGTGCCAAAACATGCACAATATTTGGAGTCATATTGAATACACAGTTTGCTCTAAAACAACGATCTAATTTTGCTATTTTCAAATGGCTAAAACATATCGGGATTGATGGTTATTTACCTATTAAAAAGTATTCTTAGATTATAGTCAATATGCTACCATTGGACAGCTCATTAGATGAGCACTCAGAATATGATGCTATATACAGGGTGTTCCATTTGAAAAAATGATTTTTAGCCATTTGAAAATAGCAAAATTGTATCATTGTTTCAGAACACCCTGTATATTCTACGTGACTCAAACTATTGCGTATGTTTCTGCACGTTGCTTGGGTACTTGCTTACGCAGATTCTTTCACTGATCTCTTACAATAAGGTTTTTTTGAATTTTTTTCTATGTCCATGATTTTTCGTAAAATTTTATTCAAATGTTAATAACTTGGCAATGTTGCATCTGATCTCAAAAAATAAAAATGATTTGTGAAGCCCACATAATAAGATTCTAAAAATGAAAGAATATACAGGGTAGTCCATTTAATAAAGAGACCAAATTTTGTGTCCCGGATTTATGGTACAATCTGTATACTCGAAAATAATTTTAAAAAGTAGCACATCAAGTGTACAATAACTTCGAATTCGATGTGTTCCTCAATTTTCATTAGTCTAGCAGCAATGGTCCGAGCTAGGATAGGTGGGCTACCCTGTATGTTAGAAATCATAATGGTAATTACATCCAGATATTAGTCCCAATAAAATTAGATAGCGTGATTTGAAGTAAAATATTCTGGTTTTGATAGGACCAGCTTTAGATGAAAATATAAATATTTAAAAAAAAATAGTAGAAACCAAGTAAAAGAATTAACAGCAGTAGCAAATCGATGCAGTCTAGTTACTAAAATTAAAAATTAGTAAAAATGCAAAAATATTTGAAAAATATAGTTTGACTTATAAAAACTAGTAGAAATAAATTGACGAAATTTGCAGTAGTAAATTCAAGGATTAGCAGTTTGAATATTTATTAATATTAAAAACATCTGCTGCTTTATCTTTTGCTTACTGAGACTACTGTAAAAAATCTGGTTTGGTAGAAAGAATAGCCAGGGATTATTATCAAGAAGCTTCCGGATTAATAGTGAGAAAATTATCCAGAAACTATAGTATTTCATATGAATTTTGGCAAAATATAATCATTACATCTCCATTATTAATTGTATCATAATCACCAATAATCACCAATATTACTTGCATTAATGCAGTGATAATTCATTTAAATTTCTCTTTATCAAATCGATGATAAAAACTAGTAGAAATAAATTGACGAAATTTGCAGTAGTAAATTCAAGGATTAGCAGTTTGAAAATTTATTAATATTAAAAACATCTGCTGCTTTATCTTTTGCTTACTGAGACTACTGTAAAAAATCTGGTTTAGTAGAAAGAATAGCCAGAGATTATTATTAAGAAACTTCCGGATTAATAGTGAGAAAATCAGCCAGAAACTATAGTCTTGGGTATGAAATGTGCCAAAATGATGATTTGCCGATAGTAATTGGATCATAATCACCAATAATCACCAATATTACTTGCATTAATGCAGTGATAATTCATTTAAATTTCTCTTCATCAAATCGATGTCGATGTATTTTCTACAATTAAATCATAAAATCTACATTTAACCAAAAATTGTTATAGTTCTTCTAAATTTCTCGTATTGGATATAAAAATATTAGTATTTGTCTCCTACGATAAATTTGAGTAGTATTATGTGTAATTTATGGTAATTGTAAAATGTTCTTCAGTTTCGTTTAAAATTTGTCATCAATCGAAAAACTTTCTACTGTTGAGTTAAAAATGTATCATAATTAGTGAAAATAATCCTCAGTTTGTTATAAAATTTGTCAAAATTCCAAAAGCATTCTCGAGTTCAGTTAGTCAAAGCATTTGTCAAGATTCTTAAAATATTTTTCAGTTTAGTTTGAAATTTGTTATAATTAGTAATATATTCTTCAGTGTGTAATAAAATTTTACATAATTCAAAAAATATTCTACAGTTTGGTTTAAAATATGTCATAATTCTAAAAATTTTCTTCAGTTTGTTATCAAAATTGGTATAATTCGACAAGCGCTTTGCAGTTCAATTTAAAATTTGTCATATTTCCGAAAATATTCTTCAGTTTGCTTCAAAATTTGTCATACTCGAAAAACATTCTCCAATTTGGTACATGATTTGTCATAATTCGTAAAATATCTTTACTTTGGTTTAAAATTTGTCATAATTCATAAGATGTTCTTGAGTTTAGTTTAAATTTTGTCATAATTTTGATGGTTTTGTCTAACACTTATGCAAATTAAACGTATATTTTAGTGGGAGAATAACTACATTAGATGCGATTATTGACACGATGGTTTTCAAGGAAACTAATCGACGATCAAGATTATCTGGTAACCGTACAACCAGACATTAACATGCAGACTTAAATATTATTATCTATTGTTTGTTAATTTAAAAACGTCCTCTTTCTGCTGCTATGGCTGACGTTATTTTTAATTTTAATTTTAATTTTTAGGCTCTGGAATTAAATCCGCTGGAAAAACATGCGTTGGTGGCCCGAAGTAAGTGCTACATCCTCTTAGGACAGCCGGAAAAAGGGCTGCAAGACGCCGAAACGGCGCTAGCCATCGACAAGTCCTTCCTAAAAGCTATCTACCAGAAAGCAGAAGCCCTATACCACCTGGGCGACTTCGAGCATAGCCTCATGTACTTCCACCGGGGGCTTCACGTGAGGCCCGACCACGAGGACTTCAAGGCCGGCGTGGAGAAGGCCCAGAAAGCCATCGAGAATGCTCTGGGCATCGGCGTCGAGAGCAAAACAACGACCAGGTCTGTAACCTCCAGCCGCACGAAGTCTTCGGCCAGCAACAACAACAACGAGCATCCCGAGAGGAAGGCGGACAAGGCGAGGAGGTCCACGAACTCCTCGGCGCTCTCGGGGAAGAAGAGATCGCCGTCAAAGCGGCTGCTGAGGGAACTGGCCGTGGATAAAGAGTATCTGGATAGCTTACTGAGCAACCCGGATATCCGGTGCAAAGGCAAGGAGGTCGAGAACGATCCCGTGCTCGATTACATACAGGAGGCGGTGCAGTACCTGAATCAGAGGCAGGAGTTCTGGAGGCAGCAGCTTCCACCTAATAAGCACTAGATGACGTGAAGGAGTAGTAGGATATTACTATTATTGTTACGTCCGTAGAAAATTTATTATTCATATATGTAAATAATTAAACTAACAATAAAAAATTAATATTCATATCTTTGGCGAATACATAATCGATTACAATGTATAAATTAGCAACTGCTTCGAAGGTTCTCTCTTGAAATCAATATAATAAACACATAAACTAGACACTATTCGTTTAACACAACGAAATCATAACATAGCATACAACACTTATTTTTTTGTGGTTTTAAAACATATCTTTGATTAACTAAACATAAGACCTCCCTTAACGTGGATACATGTAAAACTTTTAATCGCATATTGGAAATTGAGATTACTAGAACGGTTGACTAGTCAGGTTTGTTTTGGAAACAATAGGTTCTTAGAAGTTGTTCAATCGCCAGTGGGTTCTATCAACTCGCTGGATATCACTGTAGGAACGTTCTGAAACATTATGGAATAATTCAAATTACTATTATTGTATGCACAGAGAAAGAGAGCCACTTAAGGCTCCTACTAAATGATTTATGAATTCAATTTTGAAAGAGTTTACCTCGAAATTTCATAAGATGTGGAGCTGCCGACCTAGAACTGTCCGAGTTGCCATCTTTGGAGGTGCTATACATTGCAGCCCTGTGCGAAGGCGGCTGAATACAAAACACGTCCTGATTCATCCTGTAAGAAGTCACAGACGTTGATCCTAATGTGCTATTGTCGTACGAGTTAATATCTATGTCAGTCAATACTGGAAAAAAATAAGACAATTAGGGCCTGCAAGTGACTGCGTCGTAGAAATGCTTACACGACAATCTGTTATTCATTGTGGCAGTTTCCCATTCCTCGTCCCGATTGAGCCACTCTCTCCGCTTCACAGTACCTTGCCGGGTACTTACGGTATCTGTTGGTAATCTATCCAATTCTGTAATTAAAAAATATACATTCTTAGCATAACGTGAAATTTATTTCTTCTAACGGTCGTTAGATGCTTTTTTACTCCAGCAAAGAAATCACCAAGACTACAAAATTAGGCAATCCATTGAATCTGTTCTAAATCCATTGAACAAAACCTTGCTTAAGGGGAAACTTAATTGTTGAAAAACATAAAAAAATACGTCAGATTTCGCAGAAACTCCCAAAATCAATAAAGCCATAGAATCTGGTAGAAAATCTACATCAAAACAATGGAATATATTAAAATATACTGCCAAACAATAAAATGTGATAAAAATAATAGCTCTGACAAAAAATAGAAAAGCAGTAACAAAAAAACAAAAGAACTTAATTTAAAATAACTTAATACATTATAACATTTTAGAGTTTCCCTTAAACTAGTAGAATCTGTTATTGAAACCCATATTTTAGTATCCAATGTTACAATCTGTTTTAAAAATGTAGATTTTCCCTAAATTTAAAATCAGTTATAGAATGCTGTACTTGTGCACATTTTTAGTATTAGTATGTTACAAGTTAGTAAATTTTGCTATAAAATAATAAAATCTGTTGGAAAATATCGCACTTTCTTATAAATGTTTAGTATACAGGGTGGTCACTTTTACGACGCCCACCATTAGGATCTATTAAACGGAAACTCATACAGAGTTGGTCAAATGGGATAAAAGTTTCTTATTTTTGTGCCTTTCGATATACTGAAACGAAATCCAGGATATCTTGCACAGTTCTTGAAATATCGCTGAAAAACTGAAAAAGTGCTCTTCTCTGTTCCTTTTATAACTTTTTTATTTTTCAAGGAAATTTTACGAAACTTGGCACTCTTACATTTTTCGACGTCAGTTTTCTGATCACAGTGCCAACTATTGGCAACTATTTTCTGCGCCAACTAGATGTCCACATGTTCATAGTCAACTTTTGATTTTCTTATGGCCGCAATATTGGATTTAAATGGTATTCAAAACAAACACTTTTCAAAAAAAATCCGATTTCAACCATGTATAACATGACATTATATACTACCAAAAATCGACAATTTAAAAATTTGTTGCAAAAATCAAACTGCCGACTGCACTAAATATCAAGTTGCCATGGAATAACAAATTTCACATTTCTTCATACAAAGATAATAACTTCTGAGTAATTTTATTGTGTATAAAGTGCAAAAAAGGAGATAATATCTTTGATTAGTAAAAATGGCAAAAATTAAATATCATACATTTTAATTCAAGAATGGTATTTGATGAGATTATTTAATGAATACTATATGATTTATGATTTCCAATCTCGGCCAGGGAAATATAATATAAGATATTACATTATAGAGATTGTACATGTCAATGGATTCATGTTGAGGATAATATCTTGCCATTTTTACTAACCAAAGATTTTATCTCGTTTTTGCACTTTATACACAATAAAATTACTCAGAAGTTATTTTCTTTGTATAAAGAAATGTGAAATTTGTTATTCCATGGCAACTTAATTTTTAAAGCAGTCCATAGCAGATTGATTTTTGCAACAAATTTTTAAATTATCGATTTTTGGTGGTAAATAATATCAGATTACCTATGTGTAATACATGGTTGAAATTGGATTTTTTCGCTTTTTTGAATGCTATTAAAATCCAATATTGGGGCAATAAGAAAATCAAAAGTTGACTACGAAAATTTGGGCATCTAGTTGGCGCAAAAAATGTTTAGTACTGTCATCAGCAAGCTGACGTCGAAAAATGTAAGTGTGCTAAGTTTCGTAAAATTTCCTTCAAAAGTAAAAAAGTTATAAGAGAAAAATGAAAGTGCACTTTTTCAGTTTTTCAGCGATATTTCAGGAACTGTGCAAGATATCCTGGATTTCGTTTCAGTATATTGAAAGGCACAAAAATAAGAAACTTTTATTATTATTACTTTTTTTTGCAACAGTACTGTTATTTAAAATAAAGATATGCTTTTCTCAGAATGGGCATTTTTTTCATACGTTAATTTTTTTTTTAATATTGCGCAATAAACAAATGTTATGCTAATTTTTTTACACATAGAGGGTGTTTGAAACTTAGTCATTGATAATAATATTTTGTCCTAGATACGGATCCGTTCTCTCGTTTTACATTAACGTTAGAATCCAGAAATTAAAAGAATATGTAAGTTGACGATTCTATTGATTAAAGCTGATTTTTTTTTTTAAATTTTGTGTCACTTTATTATCGAAACATCTCGATTTGACTACAGTTAATAAGTAACAAAGTTGTAAGCGGAAGTACGAAATACATTAAGTGTTACTTAAGTTTTTTAATCTTTCCAAATATGCAAACAAAATTTTAAAAATTGATGTACACAGTGTTGTTTCGAGTCGAAACTTACTTACTAATTTTTTTAAGGCCGAACCTGGAATAAGATTTTTATTTGTTATGTTAATCGACACTACAGTGGACAAAGAACATACGTACCAAATATTACAAAAAAATATAGGGTTGTTCGTAAGTTATGATTAATTGAAAAAATGGGCATTGTTAATGAATCACCCTGTATATTGGTTATAAAGAACGAGAGACCTATAACATATAGTTTATTTAGAATCGTAGAGTGCCGCATCTACCGTTACTGTATGCGCATTTCCCAATTAATCACCCTGTATAATAACAGATTTTGCTATGAACTAATAGAAGCTCCAACAAAATCTATTGTAACACTTTGAATTGGATCAAAAAACCCGTAAAATTACTATAAAATATACTTGAATGTATTATAAAATACTACGTTTTCGTATACAATTTAAAAAAACAAAAATACAAAAAAAAATATATTGAATTAGAATTGATTTTGCCATAAAATAAACAACCTACTATGGAACAGTAAATATCTCTATAAAATTTTAGAATCTGCTCGACTATTTTGCTTCCAAATAATAGAATATGCATCAAACCTACCTACTCTAAAATTATATTAAAAAAAAACCTAAAATATAAAATATAGTAAGGTAGAATGTGCTGTTTGAATGTTTGTGTAGAATATTTTTAAAAGTAAAATATGCCAAAAAGAATAGAACCGGATATAAAGTTTTCCGAAAAATACCAAAATCGATCATGGAATTTTAAATTTTGTTATATAATTTTAGAATTCGTTACAAAATAGTAGATTTAGTTATGATTTTTAGTAAAATCTGTCACACAATCGACTGTAGTAATCGAAATGTAATAATTGAATACAAAATAATAGTTTATTAAGAAAAAATCTTATTAAGAAACTGTAGAATATAATATAGAGTAATAGAATTAAGTAGCAGACAACATTATATGTATGTTGCTAAACAAACAAGAAAATCTGATATAGAATAGTATACCATTTTTGTATTAAGTTTTATTTTTATATTTTTTATTTATTATTGATAATTATTAACGCTGTTAAAAATCAATAAAATATGAAAGTATGGAAACTATGAAACACTATTTGTATACTACTATAATATATATTGCTGTAATAATTTCAAACTCAAAACATCAGAAAACGTACCAACATCAGCAGAATTATCATTGCACATCAAACTAATATTTCGATTTTGATAATCAATGCGAGAATTCAGAATTAAGAATAAACAACCATTTTATACACTGTGTCTTAGAATTAGCTATAAAACGTGCTGTAAAATAGTAGTATCTCCTACAACAATACAAATACAAATAATGCAATCTGCTGTAAAACTGCACAAGCTGGAACCCAAGAGAAGAATCTGCTATAAACTAGCAGCCTTCGCTAGGGAACAGCATAATTCGCTATAAAACAATATAAAAGCAGGCTATAAAATATAAGAATCTCCTACAATTCGTTGACTACAAGTAATACAAGCAAAATCTGCTACAAATTTTGTAGCAGAAGCTGTAGTTCAACAGAAGAATCTGCCATAAACTAGCATAACTCGCTAGGGAACAGTGTAATTTGATATTAACGCGACTACAAATAGTAGAAATATATGTGAAAGAGTAGAATCATCTATGAAAAAGAAGATAAAATATGAAATTTCAGAATCTTGATATAATAGGCTACAAATAGGAAAATCTGTTTAAAGAAACAGTAAACGCTGATATAAAATGTCTTGCAAACATTATAATCTACAATAAAATAGTAGAATAATAATAAGACACTTGAACATCAGATTCAGGCAGTTAAAAACAAAATAAGGTAAAATATCATTACGGTTCAATATGTAGTGACTTTGTAGTAATTTTTGGTGGTGAATCTTTAAAAACAAATGGGCCATATGTTGAACAAGTTTGTATAAAACAGGATTCTTTTAAATCCATCATGAAGTTGGCTATGAAATAATAGAATCTTATATCAAACAGCAGACTGAGCTATAAAATCATAGAAACTGCTATAAAATAAAAGGAGCAGCTATAAAGCCGTGCACAGGGTGATTTAAAAAAAAAGAATCCACCCCGGATAACTCAGAAAATAAGGACAAAATAAGGACTCCCGAAAAACGTCAATTCGTAATTTGAAGGGGACATCTTTTGACGTAGTATAGACATGTGTGTCAGCAATGGGATGAGCCAAAAACACCAGCGTTTTATGGCGAATGAGCCTATCTTTACAAACTGCTGACGGACAGCTTTAGTATCAAAGTTAATAACGTGAAGTAAGTTTCGAGGAAATACGCTATAGAATATTCCGAGTTGGATTGTACTACGCCATCGATCGAAATGGCTGCAAACTAAGCCATTGAAAATATATTACCAACAGCTTCAAAAATGCGGTATGATGACATCATTGTATGACACAAATCGTATCGCAAAGTGCCCTCTTTACAATCCTTTTACAAAATATTCCTCACAAGAGGGGCCGTAGAAAAAGTATAGTATATATTTTAACAATAATTGATGACTAAAACCAATTTCTGTGAATCTGTATCTATACTAGGGTTGAAATAAATCATGATTAAAGAAAAAACAAAAATCAATGATTTAAAAAAGAAATAAATCATGGTTAGTTTTTGCCAGATTTGATGTGTTTTATATCAATTGATTTACATCACGATTTAAATCATAAGATTTTTTTAATAAATTCTTGAATTTTAACAATAATTGATGATTAACACCAAATTTCTGTGTATCTGTACCAGGGTTGGAATAAATCATGATTTAAAACAAAAATACAAAAACAAAAAATAACAAAAATCAATGATTTAAAAAAACACAAATAAATCATGATTTATTTAATTTATTTCATTCTTTTATATTTCTGATCACTTTTTGCCAGTTTTGATGTGATTTATATTACGACTTATATCATATGTTTTTTTCTAATAAATTCTTAAATTTGAACAAGTATTGATGATTTAAAAAAAACGGTGACATACCATGTGATCTACCAAAAAATGGAAGAAAAGAAAAATATATTACTTATTTACAATTATCTACTTTAAAGCATGCTAACTCTATAGTTACATTAAATTTTTCATTGTGCATGTATTGGAATGCACAAAGAGTGCAAAAATAATGATTGATTAAAAAAAATTATAAATTTTATTTATCTTAATCAATTTAAAAAAATCAGTTGATACAAATAATTATTTAAACCATGATTTAAATCTCAGCAACCCTTATCTGTACCATGTGATCTGGACCAAAGAATGGAAGATAAGAAAAATATTTTACTTACAATTATCTACTTTAAAGTATGCTAACTCTATACTTATAATATATTTTCTTTACCTTCAGTAACAGTGCAAAAACAATGATTAATTTAAAAAAATCTATTTTGATTTAAATCAATGATTTATTTAAAATAATAAGTTTATTTAAATCATTATATAAATCAATTGATTCAAATCATACTAACCCTGGTTAAGCACGTGGTGAAAGTGCCTTTGCATGCCCGAGTTTGGCATCACTCGGTCTACGGCCTCGTGCTGCAAAATACTCGCATGTAAAGTGCTACTTTCAACACGTGTTAAACAATACCTGTATACTATTATATCCAGTGAACAAAAACAGTCACTTTGACAACTAATTTATGTCATGTAAATGTCAACATTTTTTAATAGTTTTCGAAAAATTGCTATTATATTACGAGGGAGCAAAGTGTATCATTTCCTCCCGCGGATAGAAAAAATCATGTGTATTACTCGGGAGCATTCCTTCGGGGAATCATGTGTATTGTTCCCGAGTAATACACATGATTTTTTCTACGACCTTTCACAGTGTTTTGCACAAATATTATACTTTCGTGGGCATGGCAATTAAAAAACCAAATGTCAAAATATAATATTTAGAATAAGTATATTGTTAGAAATCAAAGTATACAAAGAACGTACGAATTGTTATAAATAAAAATAGTACGAGGCTTATGTCGCACGTTGAATGGATTACGACTACCGTTGTGGTATGGTGGTTTATAGGAGATTATGTTGAACGTTTTGAGCTGACTAAAATAAATGTAAATACATACTTTGCAAGGGGGTATGTAGCTGTTCAAATATTCATCTTTCGGGGAATCTTTTTGTAGTTCTGGCGTGCTAAGTACCACAATTAGCCGGCCTTAGCTGGCCGCATTTTCACTATATTCGTTAAATACATCAATGTCAAATTTTTATTGATGTAATGACAGATGTTTATTGTATTTTAATATTTAATTTTAAATTATTGTATTTGTTCTAGTAGTGAAAAACTAGTATATACACCATGGTTGTGACGAAAGTGCCTACTTTCTATTAAGGGAGTAGAAAAAATATTTTTATTGTGTTATGTCTATCAGTATTAATAAATAATAGTTATTATTGTATGTGTTATACATTTTGCAGACGATCCTCGTGGAGAACTGGAAACTCACTCCAGTGCATCCTGACTGATTTCAATTGATTTCAACAAGCGTTCATACGCTTCTCTCCCACTTCAAATAATATTTACATGATATTATACATAAAATAGATCTACCGGGTGATTTATCATTATTATATATAATAATGATAAATGATAATTATTTAAATATTATATTATAATATTTATTTTTTATTTAAAAAAATAAGCATTTTACGAAAAAATGTTTCAAATAGAAGTTAATATAATTGACGAGGGCCATTTACTGGTACTATAATTACACCACTTCCACCACCCCTTTTGAGGAGAAGGGGGGGTAACTTTGAAATCTTAAATAGGAACCCATACTTTTTATTGCAGATTCTGATTCTCCGACAAAAACTATGAAGATTTTAATTGAAACATTTTTTTTAAATCATAATCATATGGCGCTGCAAACAGCGAAAATTAGTTATGTTCATTTTTCAAGGAAAATCCATGTATTTTATTACAAAATGATGCAACAATGAAAACTAAGTTTTATATGCCATCTGAGTGCTTGGTCTTAGTGAGTCTCCTTATCTATCACCATCGGGATGTTAATAATATTGACATATGTATGTAACATTAAAGATGATTAAGTGTCAATTTGATTTGATTTGGTTTTCATGCCGAAAAAGTGGCTTGCGCCGCTGTAAATGTATCAGAAATTAGTTTTGATCCACAAAGATTAAGAAAAAATAGTTTCGATTAAATCGTTCATAGTTTTTGTCATACAATCCGAATCTGAAATAAAAAAATACCGGTTCCGATTTAAGATTTAATGTTTCTCGAAAGTATCAAAAGGTGGTCTAATTTTTGTATCAGTAAATCGACCCCCTCAATTATATTAACTTTCACTAGGAACATTATTTCGTACGATGCTTATTTTTTAAGATATTTCGATGTCTTCATTTAAATGGACCACCCGGTATACGGCAGCAAAATTATTTCCAAGGAAATTGCGGTCAACATTGATTCTTCGTTCCATTCCTAATAAATTAGGCGGGGTAATCGCACTTGTTATATCAATTGCTATTTTTTTTTTCAAATTTATGTTGAGAAAATCATGTGGTGCTCAAGTCATAATTTTTCTTGTAATATTAGTTTTGTAATAATTCCTTGTACCTGCGATTGTAAAAATTACACTTACTGATATCCTGACGTCCTGGGAGCCAATACCCCATGCAGCTATTATAATCGCTGCTCTTCTGGTTCTGGTCGGGGCAAGACATCCTAGTGGCGCGGCGCCGCTCCCTGCAGCCGAGGATGCACTCCTCGAGGATGTCGTACCAGTCCTCGAGGCCCTGCGCCGTCCGCAGGTAGATCTTGCCGTCCCTTCCGCTCATCGCGAGCGCGATGATGCTGTACGACTTCTTGTTCTCCCACTCGTAGTGCTCCACGTCGATCAGCTTCACCTTGAACAGGAACTGGCCCATCTCAGAGAAGCGGTCCGGCCCAGAGGCCCTCTTGAAGCAGTGAAGATAGTCTCTGGTGAGGATGAAGTAGCGCTCCTTCCACCGGCTGAACAGCTTGTCGCGGTGCTGCCACAGCAGGCCCTTCTTCAAGGCGTCGTAGGGGTCTGCGGAGACCTGGCTCGCTGGTAGTAAGGACTAAAAATAAAGAAACATAATAAATACAGGCATATACATAAAAAATTGAAAGTAAAAAAAATATTCAAGTCCGCATCTAGCATCCCTGTTACGCCGATTTGGGACAGATCTACGTGACCGGGATGCCAGATGTAGACGGATTTAGACAAAACTTCTAAAATTAAATTCTTGGAGAATTAAAGTTTAACATTTTATCTGATAATACTTTCGGTTTGTATTTTATTATTTGTGAATTTTCTGGAGGTTAGAAGATTATTTGGAAACAAAAAACATTGAATTTTCTAGATTTCTGGTGAAAAAAGTTTTGAGATGTATAATCATCATCGTATACTAGTTTGAAAATGTTATGAATACATGTAAATAAAAAAATCAAATATCAAGTATCATTGTATCATGCTGAATATCACAGTTCGAATTAACGAAATTTTGTCTGGAATTATTGTGGATATTTTTTGTTTGTGTATGTAGTTGTAAATTTTGTAGTAGATTTCAGAATATTTGGAATTAAAAAAGTTGAATTTTCTAGATTATTGTTGACAAAACTTTGCAAAAAACCAAAAACGTTCGATTTTTGACAAATTGAAAAAAAAATTAAAACAGGCAATTATTTAATCACACTTCAAATTGCTTTATAAATACTTAAACTTGAAATATCTAATTCAGCAAACTATTTTCTTATTTCCTACTTTTTCGTATTCATTCTTAAGCTGAATACTTAAGGAACCTTATTATCTCTAGCTCGTATTGCAGTTTAATTTTTTTAAATGTTGACATTCAAATATCTTAAAAAAATGTATACTAAAATTTTGTATTAAAAATTTTATACTGAAACTTTATATCGCCATTTCGGAGCAACAATGACGCAACTGCAAATTGAATTTTTCAGGAGAGACAACAAACTATTGATAATTATTGAGTTTTAATGAAGTTTATACATTTTATTGGTAACGTAATGTTATAATGAATACAAGTTACTACCTATAAAATGTATTCACTTCTGTGTTCCTCGGAACGGCGATATTATGAATTTGATGCAGAAATTTCGTATTGTAAACTTACAACTAAAATTGCGTTTTAGATATTTGATACTTAAATGTCTTATTAAAATTGTTAAAATTATTAATAGGTAAAAAACACACACAGGTTAGTTTGTTAGTATCACTTAGATTTATTTAGTGGTGACTATAGTTTCGACACCTTAACGGGTCATTATCAAACTTACAATAACTTAAAATTACGACAGCGGTAATATTTATACATATTTCAACTACACATTAAAATTTCATTAGTGAACTGAAATAAAGCAAATAATACACATCCTTGAAATATCTAAATTACACATTTAAATAAGGGCGAGTATAACAATTCGATTTAGTCATTAAGGAGCGTAAGCTCTTTATTGTGTTTCGCTTTGAATATTTTCATTGATTCTAGGAGACCTAATTCAGGGCATTTTCGGCAAAATGGATTACTTCAAGTCTTTTGAAAAATTATAAAAATTCAGATTTCATATTACAAAGTATTGTAGTCAAATTTCTTATTTAAAACCTTGCACTTGATATTTTGCACCAAAATGTCTGAAATCTACAAAATTTTGGTGGAGGAAACTGAAAATTTGATAGCAATAATTAAAAATGTTGCAGCAATATTTGAAGTTTTCGAAAATTGGTAGTAATAATTAAGCAATTATTGAAATTTTTCATTAAAATTTTGACATAAATATTAACAAAATATGTAATAATCAAAAGTGTAGTAATCTTAAAAAAAGGTAGAAAAAACAGAAAACCTACCTATCAAGTATCATTGTTTAATCATGGCAAGGATAAGAGTTCGAATTAACGAAATTTGGTCTGATATTATTGTGTTTTTTTTTTTTGTATATGTAGTTATAAATTTTTAGTAGATTTCAGAATATTTCGAATAAAAAAAAAATGAATTTTCTAGATTTCTGGTGACAATACTTTCAAAACAAAAAACCTTCGATTTTTGACAAATTAAAAAAAAACTAAAACAGGCTATTATTTAATTACACTTCTAATTCCTTTATAAATACTTAAACTTAAAATATCAAAATCAGCAAACTTCTTCCTACTTTTTCGTATTTATTCTTGAGTTAGGATACCTTATTAACTCTAGCTGTTATTGCAGTTTCATACTTTAAAATGTTGACATTCAAATATCATATAAAAAATGTTATACTAAAATTTCGTATTAAAAATTTTATACTGAAACTTTATATCGCCATTCCGGAGCAACAATGACGCAATGCAAATTGAATTTTTCAGGAGAGACAAAAACGATTGTTCATTATTGAATTTTAATGAAGTTGGTACATTTTATTGGTAATGATTTTAACGTAATGTTATAATGAATACATATTACTACCTATAAAATGTATTCACTTCTTTGTTCCTTGGAACGGCGATATTATGAATTTGATGCAGAAATTTCATATTATAAACTTGGAACAAAAATTGCGTTTTAAAAATTTGATACCTACTGAAATGTCTTATTAAAAAGTATTAAAATTATTAAAATGCAGATTTCATATTATAAAGTATTGTAGTCAAATGTCTTACTAAAAACGTTGCAATTGCTAGCTTGCACCAAAAATTTTGAAATCTACAAAATTTTGGTGGATAAAACTGAAAATTTGATAGCAATAATTAAAAATGTTGCAGCAATATTCAAGTTTTTGAAAATTGGTAGTAGTAATTAAGCAATTATTGAAATTTTTACAGTACTCATTAAAATTTTGACAAAAATCATTGTAATTTTTATTTAAATTACAGAAATAGTTAAAAATTTGATGGTAATTATTGGAATTACCAATAAAACTGTGACAGTAAAAATTGTAATATTCATCGTTGTAATTAAATATTGGCTGTTATCTTTGAAATGTTGTCATTAATAAATGAAGTTTTTACAGTAATCTCTGAAATGTTGACAGAAAGAATTATTCTTCAGTAGTTACAACTAAAATTTATCAAAGTTAACAGCAATTATTATAATGTTGATAGTAATCATAAAAATTCTCACAGAAATTTGAACAAAATGAATAATAATAAAAAATGTGACAGTGATTTTGAAAAATTTGCAAGAAAAAACCTATTATTATTTTTTTTTAAACCGTACAATTGAAATGTTTACATCAATCATTGTAATTTTGGTTAAACATGTACAGAAATAGTGTATAATACATAATTTGTAACTTTACAGTTTTATACATGTATGTTTAAACCAAATTATATTTATATGTTTGTAATTACGCGTGAATGTGAGTGCGTGCATGTGTATGATCTGTGTGGGTATGTATGTGTAGGTATTTATTGATAAACATGTATTTATTATATTAAATATACATGTCCCCGGATTGGGTTTACAAGAGGATTTTTTTTTTCTACTTTTCTACTTTTAAGAAAAAATGTTATTCCTGCTAAAATTCCTGCTTGGTTTGAAACTACCATTTCAGTAATTGAAACATTGATTTATTTATACAGGGTGTTGGATAATAAAAAAAAATTGTGACACTTTAGAAAAATAACATCATTTAAACAATCCCCCACCATTTTTTCTCACAGTTCAAGCCTGGTGTGGTACTCCTGAAAACTGTTTTGTATTTCTTCAATAGTTATCGATGCAAATGCCTCTGGTAGGCGATTTTTTTAAATTTTCAGTATTTATTTCTGCATTTGGGGGATTGCTTGAATTATTACATTTTTCTATAATGGTGTTAGACGTAATTTTAAAATTTTTTTGCAAATAGTAAATTAATAAGTGTCATAATAAGATTTAAAACATTTGATTTCGCCAACACCCTGTATAAATAAATCAAAGTTTCAATAACTGAACTGGTTGTTTCAGACCAAACAGAAATTATAATTCCTATAACATTTGTACTCAAAAGTAAAAATTAAGAAACATTTCCTCTTGTAAACTGAATTCGGGGACATACTGTATATTATTTATATTTATTATTTGATAATTAACGTATACATCCGCCATTGTTATCTTACATGTATAGGTGGCAAAGTATAGAAATAAAATTGAATTGAATTGAATAAATTTTGGCAAAATCAATTGACATTTTGATATAAATATTACTGTATCCATGAAATTTTCGCAAAATTTAAATTTTGATATAAATAAGTGCAATTTTTATTTATTTTAGAAAATAGTGTGAGATCCATTATTGTTATTGTTAATTTTAACTAATTAATTAGTTTATTTAATAAAATTAAAATAAGTAGTGTGAGGTTTTTATTGATTTGGGAAAATGTGTGACCATAGTGAGATTTTTCTGATTTTTTATTGGAAAATTCGTGACAAACGTGAGAACTCGTATTGTGTAATGTTTAACTTGTTCAATTTTGATTAATTTGCATTTTATATATTTTATTTAAAAAATATATATTTTGGATTTTACCTTTCAAGCGTAGTATGATAAAGTATAAATACAATGACTTTTCATTATATATCATAATCATTGAAAACGGAAATAGAAAGTGACAGATACATTTTATTATAAGTAATTATAAAAAGAGCAAATAATTACAATTAACGTGCGACGTATATTTGGTTACCTACATCTTCGAGCCATTACTTTATAATTATTATAATTTATTATTTATATTAGTCTTGAATTATACAAAATGTTAATTGAGCAATGACGTGCACGTAAACGAATAAAAATTTCATAATAACCCGCGTTTTTGTGAAAGTTTGAACGATTCTATTTATTTTTCTGTCACGAATTTGCAATTTAGCCCGTGATTAGCTACATTGGTAAATTTCATTGGAGCCCCGTGGCTGCAGAAATTATGCTTGCATGAGTAATAAAGCGTTTTGTCATCTTAATCTTCAGAATTTCTGGCCATTATTCCACAAATCCGACTTGGCATGAGTAACGAGTGTCTGGCGGCGTTTCATCGACCAAAACGTGCGGACTGTCTCCGCAGTTTTTCCCTGTTTTAATCGTCTGGCTGATTAACTGTACAATGAACCACAAATTGTAGATTTTCCTCCAAATATCTGAGCAGACGAGCGGCTGGTGACTCATATAGCGCGCAAAGATGGCATACGGAAGCGCATAAATTATATGGTGTGAATCACGTAGTAAAAAGTTCACCCACACAATAACTTGCATCTAAAATATCCCACTACTTCCTGCTTACTCCACTTTTTCCACATAGCACTGCGATTGATTTCCACCCAGTTCTGCATTCTGCATGCTTTGTCGCGTTTTCCTTTGAAGCGTTTCGGCGGAAGGAAGTTGTGGCTTCTGACACCGCCTTATCAGCGTTGTTAAACCGCGACTGCATTAATCAGTAGTAAAATATTTTGCGACCTTCACATGGTACGACCGACAAATTTAATAGATGTGTAAATAAAATTATAAAATATAAAAATTTGTACACAAGCCTTTGTACCGAATACCTAATGATTCAGATATCGTACAACGCAACTTTCAGTGGTCTTTCCAAAGTTAAGGATAAACTTTATGTAGAATTTATAATATGTTTATAGATTAATAGGAAACACCCGTGAAGGTTTCCTTGTATCAGAATCATTAGGCTTTTCGTACATTTTTTTATGATTTGGTAATTTTATTAATTGTACATATATTTATGAAATTTGTCGGTCGTACCATTTAGCTTCTTGTTAAGATTATTTACACATCTTTTTAAATTAATGAATAATTTGATTTGTACATCCATCAAATTTGTTGGTGGGAAGCTACAAAATACTTACAATCACCTGAACAAAATATTAAACTCAATAACGTAAAACCTGTTAACTTGTCACCGCAGACAATTATTAACGACATCAAAATTCTGGGTGAGGTGTTAAATTCTTCGTCCATTAGTTCCGAGAGACATGGAAGCGCACGCCCGCGTACCGGATGCGCGGAGTGGTGAATATTAATCGACCCAACCTGTTTGGAGTCTCGTGGTGTAGCTTCCTCTACGTTCTCCACTCTCCGGGTCTTTGCTGTGCAATCGAATCACACGAGTCATTAGCTCCTCGCGACCTGGCGGCTATTTTAATTGAAAGTGCATTTTCACCGGCATTGATAAACTCTCGGCGTTTTACGGTTGCTCACGTTATTAGTAGTACGCGTACTGATTCGATCAGTGCAAAAAGGAAAATCTGAAATGATGAGTTATGGTTGCGGCACTGGCCATGTTCAACATGAAGATATAATGTGAAAGTTCTCAGAGATGTTAATTTTGTTAAATTACAGTTGTAAATAAATAATAATCAAATTAATTATATTTAGGTTTAGATCGTATTCCGAGATTAATAAAATGAATGACCAGAAGTATTTAGAGATTAATTAAGTAACTTTTTACCCACATATTAGTAATAATAATTACTAGGGTCCTGATAAATAAGCACTAAAAGTTTCAAAATAAGCGCTTAAAAAAGCAGGCGAATTGAGAAAAATAAGCAACAAAACACTGGAAAAAAGCTTCAATAAAGCAAAATGAAGCAAAAAACATTTATTTTCAAAAATAAAATAAAAAACAGTAATATAAACAATTATACAAAATATGTATGTATAAAAAAAATACTCAATAATTTTTATGAAAACGATTAATTACAATGCATTTTTCTAAATTTTCTATTAGAAAATGTTTCCTGTAATCGAATAAAATATCTCAATAAACGAAAAAACTTCTCCCGACATCCACCGATATTATAAGCGCGTACTTGAATACAAATACATGTTAGGAAAGTATTAACATCTAATTTCTAAATATTCTTCAAAATTCCCTTGTAATAAATTTTCTATCTTCTGAAGTTTTGTAAAACCCTCACTTTTTCTGAGAAAAACATCATCAAATTTGTTGCGTATTATTTGATCAATTTTGCCAGGTTGCTCTTGAATTGATATATAAAAATCAAGACAGATTCCAAGACATTCATGACAGATTCCACTAAAGACAATCCTTGCCTTTCCAGTTTTTTTTTATTGAATCACTAACAAAAGCATACCAACCAACAATAGGCAAATATAGCTTACACACAAAAATTAATGAAAATGAAAGACTATTGATAGACATGGCTATGAGTAGAAATGTGAAAATAAAAAGTACTTATTACCAATACAAGGGTATACATAAAGGAACGTGGAGATCACCAGATGAAAAAACGACAAACCAAATAGACCACGTGATGGTGGAAACGAAAAGTGAAGGAGTAATCAAAGATGTACGATCGTATAGAAGACCAGACTTAGACTCTGATCATTTTCTGGTAGGAATAAAGTTAAAGCAACTAATACCAAAAACCACAATTGAGAAGACCGAACAAAAAAAAACAAATAATATCATTAGAAGCAGAAGAAAGACAAGCAAAGTACGCAGAAGTAATTGAGGAAAAGCTACGACAAGAAGATATGCCCCAAAACATAGACGTGAGAATGAAGCTACTATAAAAAACCGTAATGAGCACAGTCAAGGAGCACTGCATAATAAAAAAAGTAATAGGACCAAATGGTACGACAATGAATGTGAAAGGGGAGTAAAAGATAAAATGAAAGCAAGAATCAGAATGCTGCAAGAAAGGACAGAAGAGAGCAAACACAATTACGAAATGCTAAGACGGAAATGCAAAACCCTATGCAGAACAAAGAAAAGAAGGTACCAAACCAAATAACAAGAAGAAATAGAAGAAAATCTTAAAAACAAGGACATCAATAATTTCTATCAAGGAGCGAAAAGGGTCAAAAGGGGATACCATACAAAAACAAGCCTCTGCAAGGATAAACATGGAAATTTAATAGGAGATCAAAACAAAGTAAGTGACAGATGGGCTGAGTACTTCGAGGAGCTGCTGAATAAACACCTAAACACCAGAGCGAAACAAGCTACCAAGAACTAACAAAGCAAGGAAAAGAACCGATACCATTGCAAGAAGAAACACCGAACATAGAAGAAATAAAACGGATATCAAACAACTGAACAGCAGTAAGAGTGCAGGAATAAGCGGAATACAAGCCGAAATGATAAAAAATGCAGGAAACAGACTTCAGGACACGATAGTAGAGTTAATAGAGGAAATCTGGAAAAGGGAGAAAATGCCAACAACATGGAGCGAAGCGATAATCTCGAAAAGAAAACTGTAAAAACTATAGAGGGATCCCTATTGGACGGAATATACAAAATCTTAGCCACCTACATGAACAACGAAATAAAAAACTTTCCGAGAATATACAAGGGGAATACCAGTGCGGCTTCCGAAAAGAAAGATCAGTGGTCGACCAGATTTTCATACTAAAGGAAATACAGGCAGCAAGTCACCAACAGCAACTAACCACACACCCACTATTTATGGACTTCAAGCAAGCTTACGATATCATCAAAAGGGACAAACTATATTTGACAATGAACGAACTAGGAATACCGAACAAACTGACCAGACTAGTAGAAATGACCCTACTGACCAGACTGACCAGACTAGTAGAAATGACCCAACTGACCAGACTGACCAGACTAGTAGAAATGACCCAACAGAATACTATAAATATGATAAGAATGAATGGAAGACTGTCAAAAGAGTTCAGAGTGAAAGAAAGGCTAAGACAAGGAGACCCCCTCTCCTCAACATTATTTAACCTTATATTATAAAAAATCCTAAGAGACAGTGGGATAAGGAGACAAGGCATATTATACCAGAACCGACATCAATGTTTAGCATTCGCCGACAACCTCACAATACTAGCCAGATCAAAAGAGGCAATACATGACAGCGTCAAAAGAATCATAGTAGCAGCAAACAAAGTAAGTTTAGAAATAAATAAAACAAAAACCAAATATATGATATGGGGCGGCAAAAATCTCGGGCAAAGCAAGCATCTAAAAATCAAAGCAGAAACCAAGGAGTACAAGTTCGCAGAAGCAGAGTCTTTCGTATAACTTGGAGTGCAATTCACAAGAACACCAAGTAGTGCCGACGAAATCAATGCCAGGATAGCAGCAGGAACAAAAAGTGAGCATACAATGAAGTCAATAATTTCGGGCAAGGTCTTCTCTAGGGCAACAAAACTAAGGGTCTACAAAACCATCATAAGACCCATGGTAACGTACGCGAGTGAGGTGTGGACTCTACGCAAACAGGACCAAGTGCTACTAAGTGTGTGGGAAAGAAAAATTCTAAGAAAAATATATGGAAGAAAACAAATAGAGGGCAACTGGACAAGAAGAACAAACCAGGAAATAAGAGAACTGTATGGAGATGCCGAAACAGTGAAACAGTGGGGGTAGTGAAAGCTCAAAGACTAAGATGGCTAGGACATCTAGCAAGAATGAAAAAACAGAGGACTCCAAGTAGGATATGGACATTAGAAATAAGTGGAAATAGAAGAAGAGGAAGACCCAAAACCCAGTGGAGAAACGAAGTTAAAGCAGACTTAGAACTTCTCAAAGTGCAAGACTGGAGAGAGATAACTAAGGATAGAAAAAAAATGGGCTCATATTGTCCATACAGCCAAGGCCTATAATATATATATATAACAAAAGCATAGTTAGGTGTTGTTACAAAACTAAATGTTGTTCTATCTCTTTGTTTTTGAATATATTTTGACATTTATACCTATGAGGCTTCAGTTTCAGTAGGCGATGCAAAAAAATCCAAAACCTACATTGCCGCATACATCCAAATACCACATCTAGTGATGATTGGTTTCTGAGGTAAAAGTATATGGGGTATATGGCAGGTATAGAGTGGATTTTAATTGGGCTCTAATTGTTTCTGCTGCTCTATTTGATTCATGTGCAAGCCATCTAAAGAGTAGAGTAAATTAAAATTTTTGTTTAATGTTTTTTTTTAATTTGTATTCATAAAGACGTCATTAACGTCGTTATAACAAACAATCTAAACAACCGTTTATGTGCAATGCTACAATATTTTATAGCAACGGACGTTAAATTTTTTGTTTTATAGCAACGGACGTTAAAAACCGCCACAGCGGACTTTTCTGTTTAACGAGATAGAGAGAATGAGATACGAGAGGACGATATAACTAGAAGAACGAGATTGCGAATTAATTATTATTTAGTTAATAATAATAATCTAAACACATACAAATTATTTATCTTTCTTTACAATACTGAAATTAAACGTACATTTATTAAAGTGTCCACTAAGCGTAATTCTTCCGTCGTCACATATATCATTCATAATCGTTTGTTCATTGCTATTAGAGACGATTCCAGATGATGTAGATGGAATGTCATCAGCAGTTTTATTCGCCGAATTTGTAATTTTCTTTGCAATTTCCATTTTCTGGTACTCCGATTCCTCAATATATCCTTCCGCTACACTCGTTGAGCGCCATCCACCAAGACTTTTTAACGCAAATACATCACCTCCACCTTCTACCAACAAAGTGGCCGATGTTCTCCGAAAACAGTGTCAGCCGACTTCACGGGCATCAATCGACTTTGTGCTTGTGCAGCTTGCTCGATAACTTCTGGTGGCAAATCATAATCTTCTTCGATATTATCTTCGATATCTGACATTTTGTCAAATTTAATTTGTCAACAACAACACTGTTGTTATGGTTGGAAATAACATATTTCAATATTATTTTCAAATCAATATGTGTACAAATTAAAAAAAAAGTTGTATGTTACACGTACGCTAAATGGTCTTTATGGACTTGGCCGGTTAAATGGCTCGGCTAACGCCTCGCCATTTAATCTTCCGGCCGCGTCCATAAACACCTATTTAGCGTACTTGTAACATAAATAACTATTAAATTTGCACCAGCTTTTAACCTGGAAGTATTATTTTTTCATCTGAAACTGAATTTGGCAAAAAACTATTCAAATGTAAATATCGCCAAATAAGCAAAAAAAAACAGATTTTCCAAGAAAATATGAAAAAAAGCTGAAAGGGTGATAATAAGCAGAAACAGCAAAACAATATAGCTGTCAAAAAACCTCAGTTTTTTTGTAATCCGTCCGCATTAAAAATTATGTTAGTGTGCTATTAATATACGTAAAAAGCAAATTTGCTAGAAATTCGGACCGTAATAATTGCAGATGCAGATGCAGTTTGAAATTAAGAAAAAAACTGCAATTTTCGATTATCCATTGAGTTTAAAATGTATAGAACTATTAATAATTGTACAATAAGTAAGAATATGTGCAAATTTTGTTATACCCTACTTGTGGGTTTTGCGGAATTTTCATTTCAAGTTGCGAAGCAATTAGCAAAATTTCGCGTCAATTGAAAGCCTTGAAGGAAAATCGAATTTATTTTGTTTTTTCCTCTTTCTGTAGAGTCAAATTTTCGTCAAATTGTAAACAATCTTTCAATAAGTATATAAAGATAATTTTTCCAAAATTTTCAGTAAAATTTGGAAAATGTAGGTATGTAAAATGTCGTGTATCAGGTAGTGAAATTCTTATAAATTTCTCTCTTATCTGAGGAATAGTTTTATTATTTTAATTATTAATTACGATTAGATTAGATTAGAATCAGATGATGTAATTATGTACTAATGATAACAAATAGTTTCTCAGTATTCTCGTCAAAAATTCTTGCAACCGAATGTTCTCCTCACTTATTAACGCGTTTTTCCACGAGTTTTTGATTGCCAGTTACGTCAAGCGACCGCAAAATGCAACTAACTCGCAGTATTACTGCAAAAAATTCGTGACTCACGTTGTCTTGCCCTTTATTATACAGAGGCGACATTTAGCGCGCGTCAGGCTATCTGAATCATGGCTATGTGCCAATCAACAAGCTCATCCTTATTACTTATTTATGCAAATTGAAGTGGCTCCGAGCTGACCTGCCATGTAAATATTGCGGTAACTTGTGGATTTATGGTGTGATCAAACCGACACAATGATAACACAGCTACCTGCAAGTAAATATACAAAGACGTAAATAAGGGTTGACATTTAATATGTATTTTGTATAAAAATGAGAAAAAATGTGTTTGAAATATAAGACTTTGGCATCCCCTGGGCAATAGACCTAAATTAGTTGAGAAGCATTTTGTACAGCTCAAAAATTCTAAATTATGATAAAAAGTATTTGATATATCTTCGACTCCAAAATGTCCAAAATGTTGAGAAGCATTTTGTACAGCTCAAAAATTCTAAATTATGTTAAAAAGTATTTGATATATCTTCGACTCCAAAATGCGATTCAAGGGGTATATGAGTAGTTGTTATTACTATTATTATTAGAGACTCAATTGTTTCTAAATCATCTTTTATTTCTTTTCTTTCAAAATTTGTTAACTCCGCAATACTTTTTAAAACTACGAATAGTTATTATTAGGTACTATTATTATTCGTGACTCGAATTACTGTTTCTAGATCATTTTGTATTTGCAGTATTGCAAGTACTGAAGTATTTCTTAAACCTAAAGTAGATCATCTTTTGTTTCTACTTCATCCAACCATGCTGAATTATTCATCAATGCTGAATTGAAGATCGGAATTTAACAATGTGTGTAGAATACAAGTGTTAAAGCCATTAGTCACGTCGGTCGGGGAACGTGGCAAATTTCACCTCCAAATCCGACCCGGCGAAAATCACAAGCCACAAGAAAACATTGTTACTTTCGTTTTAAGACAACAGACACGAGCGCGTGCGGAAATGTGGGTCGCGGATGTTCCGACGCGAGTGCACGAAAATGGGAGAGGAATTGGTGAAAGGAGCACTGTGCACACACACATGTGCGATGGTAATCGGCGATTAATGGCACTAATTATTGGGTAGAAGCATCTAATCGGTACGAAACAATAATGCGACGCTGCAAATGCATTAAAACGTGCACAGAATTGGGTCGACAAAAGACGAAAAAGATGAGATGACGAATAAGTATGATTTGAAGTAATATTAAGAAGCAAAAGAAGAATATGTATCGTAATAAAGGAAAACAGAAGTAGAAATAGAATGAGCGTAATAATCTTCTCTTAGGGTGCCGTCTTCAACGAAGGTTGGCGACCATCATGACAATCTGGATCTTATTTCCAGATTGTCATGATGGTCGCCAACCTTCGTTGAAGACGGCACCCTAAGAGAAGATTATTACGCTCATTCTATTACTAATAATAGCGTAATAATAAGAAGCAGCAAAGGAGGAACAAGTGCAACAATAATAAAAAGCAGAAAAGGAAGAACATGTGTAATGATAATAAGAACCAGAAGAAAAAATAATATGTATGATGATAACAATACAACGCAAAAGAAGAGATGGAATGTTCATAATAATAAAAAGCAAAAGCAGAATAAAAATAAGTATAATAATAATACGCAGACAAAGAATAAGTATGATGTTAATGAAAATGAGATAATAAAATGGAATGATCGTAATAAAAAGAGTCAGATACAGAAGAAGAATAATCATAATCATAAGAAGATGCAGACGAATAATAATAATAATAATAATAATAATAATGAGTAGAAGAAGAATAAGTATGATGACAATAATCAATAAATCAGAATAAGAAATAGAATGAGCATGACAATAAGAAGCAGAAAAATCAAATAAGAAGTATAACATACGTGATTTTGCCGATTTTTTTAATCTCAACTTACGGAAGAAATACGTTTGAATTTTCTTACAATTTTCGAGCTTCTTTGGACGTAAATTTTCGTCAAATTATAAAGGATACAAAGAATGAGCATAACAATACTAAGCATGAAAAGCAGAAGCAAAAGTATAACAAAAATAAATCTCAGAAAAAGAATAAGTATGATGAGAATTGGAGATCGGAAAATATGCATTATGCATGTTTGTATCATATTTTCGCCATTTTGTAAGGATACTGCATATAATTGCTATTTTACGAATTTTACTTTATTGTACATATTTTTTCTGTTTTTCGGAAAATCTACCTCACTAGTGAGCCATAATACTCCTAACTCGTAAATAATGTCGAATTACATAAAGATCCCTTTACCTCATTAAATCTGATTGTATTTAAATTTGTATCGTGTTTGTAAAGATAAGTAGTTTTTAATTAAAATTTGTTATTAAAGTCCAATTAGGCCCCAAAACTCGTGGACAATATAAATCAACTACTATTTAGTGCAAAGTATACAATAAATATATCTTGACATTTTTTGTCAGTTTATGTTGATATCGTTTTATGACCTTAATACATAAATAACTATTATACTTATAATCATTACCTATACCTGTTTTGGTGTAAACAATAAAATGGGGAAATGAAATTTGTTTCATTAAATATTGAATCATATTTTTCTACTAATTATTACACTAAATTAGGAATCAACAAATATTCCTTAGTCTTTAACGCAATTTGGGTAAAAATTAATTTGATTCACAGTGGATATTTTTCATTTTTTAGTGCATATTTTTCATTTTATAGTGCATATATTCACTATTTTTTGTTCATATGATAGTGCATTTCTTTTACTCGTAAATAATGTCGAATTACATAAAGATCACTTTGCCTCATTAAATCTGATTGTATTTAAATTTGTATCGTGTTTGTAAAGATAAGTAGTTTTTAATTAAAGTTTGTTATTAAAGTCCAATTGGGCCCGAAAACTCGTGGACAATATAAATCAACTATTATTTAGTGCAAAATATAAAACAAATATATCTTGACATGTTTGTCAGTTTATGTTGATATCGTTTTATGACCTTAATACATAAATAACTATTATACTTATAGTAATTACCTATACCTGTTTTAATGTAAATTATAAAATGGGGAAATGAAATTTGTTTCATTAAATATTGAATCATATTTTTTCTACTAATTATTACACTAAATTAGGAATCAACAAATATTTCTTGGTCTTTAACGCAATTTGCGTAAAAAATAATTTGATACATAGTGGATATTTTTCATTTTTTAATGCATATTTTTCATTTTATATTGAATATATTCACAATTTTTTGTGCATATGATAGTGCATATTTTTCACATTTTATTGTGCATATTTCCGATCTCTAATTACAATAAAAAGCAGAAGAAGAATTGAGCATATTAATAAGAATCAGAAAACGAAGAACACGAATAATAATAAATAATAACAATGATAGCAGAAGAAGGATAGGTAATAATAATAAAAAGCAGAAGTAGAAATAGAACCATTATAATAATAGCAGGTGGACCAAGAGGAGGAATAAGTATAATAATAATGAGAAACAAGAGAAGTGTACGAATAAAGTACATATAACTTAAAGAGTAAGCGTTCGTATTTCAAAAGTTGATAATAAGTTATTTGCCGTATAGGGCAATCAAAAGTAAATCAGATTCCAGATTTTCAAAAATTTTAATATAACAAAAAATTTACAATGAGCTTCAAATCTACGAGTATACAAGGTAATAATTAATTCATTTTAGAAGTCTAGAAGTCTAGAAATTTGTGCAAACATTAAAGAGGACTTGATCAAATTGTGAAATATTTTTCAGTTTTGTTAGGATTTTATGAATAATTTTCAAAAAATCATGAATAAAATTAAAGTTTCCACGAGATTTTTAACGTTTTATAAAAGTTCTAAGAGCTAAAAAACTACAGCTAAACTATAACTTACAGTGTAAATGATGGTCTTTCAAAAGTTGAGGATAAGGTATTTGCCGGATATTCATGCTCACAACTAAATCTGATAGGCTTGTAATCTCTTTTATCAGTGAGAGAAAAGATCGCGAGTTGAAAATTATAATTCCTACAGTAATGATGAATTGGTAATTGGGGCCGTAGCCTTTGACCACAGCCTCGTGCCCATCATAACTTCCAGCCGATAATCTCGAATAAAGTAACAATATTTGTACAAAACTGTAAATACTCGCAAATCTCTCTGTTCAAACTGTAAACGCCAATCGACGTCACGCGAAAAAAATGTTGGATTATCATATTTGCATTGCGATTCCAATTGAATCCAACTGGACTGGAGAGATAGTCGATATTAATCACCATAAAGACAGCCCTGCTTGTAACCTTCAAGTCGTGGGTTCAAATCTAGCTCCGGGATGAACGAATAAATTGATAGTTTTAATAATGAATGCCCTACACCGAAAGGTAGATAGGTAAAGGAATAAATAAATAAATAATGAATACTAACAAATAAGCATTATTTCGGTTTTCAGGAGGGAGGACAGGAGTGTTTTTTTTTTCGTATGATTCTATTTTGCCAAGAGAATAATTATGTTTCTCGTTGGTATCTATTTAAGGTGCCTATTTTTTCGACAACTAGACCGTTGAGTTATCAAATAGGTACATGTCCATAAAAAATATTATTATGTAAAATTTGGCTTTACAATAAATTAACGAGGCTCACATACGAGATACGCCCGATTATCAATTCCGAAATGTAAATATCCGTTTATCATCAAGTCACGAAAACGTTGAATTAACGAATTAACGAATCATTAGCGCCCGTGGAGTCATTGTCTGGCACGCGCGTTTCCATCGTTAACGTACGAAAACGCGAACGGCTTGAGGCGGGAATATGCATTTTATGCAAGAGCCCCATGCATAATTCAGCGGCCCAGCGCAGTTACGAGCAATTAACGTCGGACCATCGAGGCTCTTATCATTGCTGCGGTATTGTGCAAGAAAATCCGTTCTTTGTTCGCGGCACGCGAATCCTTAAGCGCCGCCGAAGGTCAGAGGCCTGTTCCTTTTAATTGCCGCAATTATCCGTGTTTGTCTAACCAGAAGAGGGTCAAGATGTGAAAATGGATGACCAAATACCGCCAAATTTGTGTACGCGAAGGTCAGCGATTTGATGGACCAGAGGAGGGCGAAGAAACGGAAATCAAATTCCTGTTATTACCAAATATCATTTTGGTATAACAAGGTCAGGGATTTGACTACACAATCACAAGAGAACAACAGCTGTTATTACCAATAACTTTTAGTTTAATAATGTAAAAGTTTATTATACAAGAATGAGCCAAAGAAATGAAAATGTAAGGAATCAACTGTTCATTTTTTTTATTGGATATAGCCCCTTTCAGCTGTTATGTGTATATACCTAATTAGTATTATCACTAAATACGATTCAATTATTTTAGAGAGGAAAGAAATTCAATTACTATTAAGTATTACCAGATACCACCCAATTTTGGCACGGTAATATCAGTTATTATAGGCAGGAACGAATTGAGTAAAATTATATATAGGTAATAACCCGCAATAAAATTCGTAACGCTGCAAACGTATTGTCTACAGTTATTCCGACGTGACTTAATTATGAATCCATCCTTCGGAAATTTTGCAGTGCACCAAATTTGCGGAAGCCTGTTGCTTCCCCGTTACCCAAACCAGCAGTTCCTTGTAGGAATGTGGCACGGATTAATTACAGATAATTATCCAGCGCGGTGCATTGTTACATCTGGATTTACTGTTAATGGAATACTTAATATTTTTGTGTGAATCCTCCGAGTTTCTCGTCATTATGACTTCTTCGGCCAGTGAGGCTCTCTCGCGTCCGTCACACGAGAGGTCACGGATGCTGCGTTGTCTCCAGTAATTATCTCTCGTTAATCATCAAAGGCCATTCGTACGAGTTATAGCTTGTTTTGTGGCCGTGCAGCACGCATATTTATCAAGCTCAGATACGGGATGAATGATGAAACCAGACGTTTGTTGTTGCATAAAAGTGTGGGCCACATAAAAATTAAGCCACTGAAGAAGCTTGGTTTGAAGCAGATTTAACTACCATTATTGATTTACATAAAAAAATAGATACATGATGAAGGAGGTGGAAGTAGAAGTGGAAGGAAAAAAATCAAACATTGGGCCAACATGGAATTTTCGTGTATACATTTTGAAAGGTTCTCCAAACATTTTATTCAAGATTTTTTTTTCGAGGAACTTAGGTGGACGCATTTGGATGGGGTTTAATTCTTTTAGACCCTTTACTATTATCTCTATCATTATCATTTTTTTAAGACGTTATACGTTATGTGCGCCTTGAAGAACAGGAAGCCAATTAAGTCCATTGGTATTGCCGCCACGAAATTGCAAGATTAATGAGGACAAATCTATTACGGCCGCGCGATTCTACGGCCAATAACTGCGATTTAGCAACCCGTTTTATAACCGCTATTGCTCAAATAAGGTTGCCAACGCACCGGCCAGCGAGCCAACGATCCGTCGAAGCCCCGTGAAGAGTGAAGACAATGTGGAATTGTGTTCACGCCGAATGGTAACGATCGAAAACGCACTTTCGCGTCCAGCCCAAGAGCCGGCCTGCGGCGTGCGAGTCCGCGAGTCAATTAATGAAAACCTGCGTGATTAATATTCAGAACCGTACGCCGCCAGACATCGACACACCTTGGATATTCTTACGTAATTGTAAATGAGAACGATAATTCGGTTTGAACACGTAAAATATTAACAAAACAGTAATTCAGTGAGTTAACATAAAACAGAATTGCCAGCTGAATATTGATCTCATATAGATAATGTCCAAAACAATCGGTAAACGCCCATTAGCAACCATACGTCTATGCCAGCCTAAGAACTCATAAACATACAGAAAAATACGTCTTTGTACCACTGCTGGAGGACGATTTGACAGTATTTTGGGTATCTCTATGTAAACTATTCCTGCATCTGCACTGTTCTAAATAATAGGTTATGATCCAATAATGATGTCCAAAATATGTGAGAAATACGTACAAACGCTCATAATTGTCAGTAGACCAAAAGAGTTTTCATATTCAGAACTTAAAATAAAACGATAAACTTTTCTAGGTTAATATAGCTGTCTTAGTATATATTTACAAAATGTTACTTTTATCAATATTTTATTAATATAAAATATACTATAAATAAAAACAGGTTATAAATTGCGGAAAAGATGTTCCTAATGCTGATAAAATGGACTCCAGAAACCATATTTTTCAATTGCCCATTAGATTTTACATTTTGTTTTATTAGAATAAAAAAATTAAAAAAATCTGTAAGAAAGATAAAAATTTCATCAGAGTTCTAGAAATTTCTGGTAAACTTGTAACGAAAATGAGCGCCACTATAAAATAGCTATTTTTGTCCCTAAAATGAAGGTTTTTCGAACGAATCGTTGCTGTTTCCGGACGAGGCATAACGTAGCAGATAAGTCCGAAAAACTTTTTATGTTTTACTTTTTTTATATATACAGGGTGAGTTTTTTTTTTTCATTTTAAGCAGTGGTATCTCGGAAACTATAACACATAGAGATTCTGTTAAATGCGGAAAGAGCTGTCGTTTTAAGAGCTTATACAAGATATGCTTTTGTTTTTTTGAAAAAAGACCACCGTTTTTCAGTTATATACAAACTTTATCTTAGTTGGCTTTGACATTTTTAAAAGGACAAATTTTTCTCTTTATAGCGATGCAAGGTTTGCTATATTTACTTTGATAAATAAATGAGATATGCGACAAATAACTTTATAACAATTAGTACTTACATTGACAAATAAACACGGTACAGGACGATTTGTATTATTCAGAGTAGCAGAAACAGAGTTTGCCATGAACATTTTTTGTCCCTTTCTACGAGAATGCTATTGATTTTTCTATTCTAATTATACTAAATTCTATTCATATTATACAACGAAAATTCCTGCATCTCATTTATTTATAAAAGTAAGTACAGCAAACCTTATATTGCCACAAAGAGACAAATTTGTCCTTTTAAAAAATAAAAAGCTAACTTTGACTGCCATTTAAAAAAATCAAATTTGTATTATAACTTAAAAACTGTGTTTGTTTTTCAAAAATCAAACGCATATTTTGCATAAGCTCTTAAAACGACAACTATTTTGCCATTTAACCGAATCTCTATGTCTTATGGTTTCCGACATCCCAATGCTTTAGATGAAAAAAAAACTCACCCTGTATATGCTCCGAAAACTCATTCAAACCTTTAATTGTGACATTAATCAATGTCATCAGAGCAAATATTTCTCAAAAATAGTGCGTTTCGAATTTTAATTAACATGCCACCATAGTAACTACATTGTTTAACCATGGCAACCTTTTTAGACTGAATCGCGAAAAGACTCATTTTAGGGACTTAAATGAGTCCCTAATAGGTATTTTAGGAAGCATGTACAAAAAAATCTATAATAGCTCTAGAAAAACTAACTATATAAATTATACAATGGTCTAGACTAGACAAACCATGTAAATTTTAGAATAATATCTCGACACTTAAAATCTATAGAAACACTTATAGAAAATATCCAACGGTTATTATAGAGGAGCTATATACATAACAGTTATATGGATAATTTCGTAAGAATTCTAGAAGTCTGTAAATATTCCAAAAAAATAGGCTATGCCTCTACGAAACTATGCCGATTCTTGAAATTCCACACCTAATGTAAAAAATAATCCATAAAATGCATGACTATCATCAAATAAATAATACAATGTGTAATTATTCTACAAAATACTTTATGGTTCTGGAGAATTTCGAAGGATATAAGCATTTCTAAGGAACAGTTTTAGAAAATTCGAAACAAAATCTATCTAGTCTATAGGAAAATAGGCAGTAGTTCTTAAAAAATTGTAACGATTCTAGATATTCCTTAATAATTGTTAAAAATACTATTAAAATTTAAGAATAATCTTGCAGAATAGAAAATATATGTAACAATACAAGAAAGGACATAATAGTTCTAGATACTATAAAGTTTCTAAGTAATTCTGAGAAGTCTATAAAATAGACAGTTACGTTAGAAAATTGTAATAATTCTAGAAATTTCATAACAATTGCAAGATAATCCCATAAACTTAAAGTTAATTAAATTAATTAAATCTGCAAGAATTTTATATAAAATGTTAAACAATTCTATAAAATAGATAATAAAAACGTTCTAAGGATTCTAAGTAGTACATAGTAGTTGTATACAGGGTGTCCTAAATAGAGTAGGATTGCATGGGTATCTTTCTTATTTTGAAAGCTAGGGATCTGATTAAATGGGCAATGTTATGCAGTTTTGTATGCTGGTCCAGATTATGTTGAAACATTTTCAAAAGTCCAAGCAGTTATTATAAGTAATTATTATAAGTAATTATTATAAAAAAACTAAAAATTGTGATTTTCTAAAAACTCCGATATTTCCATAATAATTAAAGATGCGGAAATAAGTTTAAAATTAAAGTTACTTGGTTCGATCGCACAAACTTAAGAATCAAGTCAAAACAAAAGTCAAGATGGCGGTTTCCGAAATATTAATAGCAACTTTCTTATTTTAAATGGCCGCCATATTTGATTTTAACACGTCTAAATCAGAATGTCAGAATTTTGTTTTTTTTTATAATTTATTGTCATTTTACTACTTAGTTGTATTACGTTTTTTTATTTTTTTTACATTTGTTTTAAAAATAAATAAAAAAATAAAAATATAAATTGGAATAATTAATATTTCCCATATTTTTCATTTTGACATAGGTTGTTATACATCGTTGAAACGCGGAAAAGAAAGTCTATTTAGACGTATAAAAATCAAATATGGCGGCAATTTAAAACTAGAAAGTTGCCATTATTATCTCAGAAACCTCCATCTTGACTTTTGTTTTGAATGTGAAGTTCTAGATTCTCAAGTTTGTGCGATCGAACCAAGTAACTTTCATTTTAAACTTTTTGCCGCATCTTTAATAATTATGAATATATCGGAGTTCTTAAAAAATCGCAATTTTTAGTTTTTTTAGAATAATTTCTCGGATTTTTGAAAATTTTTCGACATAATCTGAACCACCATGTAAAACTGCACAATATTGCCCATTTAACCAGATCTCCAGCTTTAAGAATAAGAAAGATACCCATGCGATCCTACTCTATTTAGGACACCCTGTATAGTAGTTGTACAATGTTCCTTAAATTCCCCTAAGTAATTCTATAATAGTTTGTGAAAAATCTATAAAATATACAATAACTTTAGAAAACTGTAATGACTTTAGAAACTCCATAATAATTTTTAATTGTCAAAATAGTAAAAATTAAAGAATAACCTGCAAGTATTTATAATAAAATATATTTATTACAATTTTAGAAAAGCCAAAAAGCCGCAATAGAAAAGTTTTTAAAATTCCATAACAATTCACTGTAGTTGCTGTAGTAGTAAGTTCTTTTAAATGAATTTTCTTAGTCAAATCCGAGATATTCTTTTGAGTATCGGGGAAATTGCTTCTTTAAATTAATATTTATACGAAACAATTTTTGAATTTTCTCGCGTTTTTTTTATTTTTACGTGTGCACTTTTTTTATTCTACTTTTTATTTTAAGTCATTTTAAATGAATTTTCTTAGTCAAATCAGAGATATATATTTTTTTGAGAACCATGTGAAATTGCTCCGATTTTCTTTAAATTAATATTTATACAAACGTTAAACAATTTTTGACTTTTCTCGCGATATTTTATTTTTAAGTGTACACTTTTTTTATTTCTTTAATAAAACTTTATACCTACGAATTAATGATTTTTTTTTAATTTACTTACCCTTCATTAAAAGGGTTAATCAAAGTTCCGAACTTATCTCATATTATTGATTTTTTTAGTACAATGTAAAATTATATCTAGTTTCCGTAAATAAATATTTACACCTAAGTTTAAATAATGATTTAGCAGGATTGAAAATCTTTCATCAGTCCTAATTAATTACAAAGAGGAACAAATTACAGTGGCAAATAATTGAATGGCTAAGTGCAGAAAAGAAAGTACTGACATTTTAATCAAAATTAAAATTACATGATTTCTTATAGTTTTGATATATGGTATAGACTAAGTGGTACATAAGATGCAGTAAGGTATAAATAAGTTTCTTGCGATCACAAAATTGCGGTTAGTGCAAAAAGGAAATATCTACAGTAGTACTTACATTATTTTGAACAATGCATAAGACGGACAAATTCCAATTAATTAAAAAAAAAATTTAAGACATTCGTAAAGTCAATAAGTATACACCAGAGGAGGATCAACATTTTTATGCTGATATATTGAATTGGCCAAACATGTACATAATTATTATTTTTGTTAATTATTGTCTAATAACACTTTTAATACAAATATTTTTTTTGTTTTGTGTGAATCTTGTAATGTTTTCAACAATAAAATATGATTTTGTGTGAAAAGGGAAGTACTTCGTAATATTAAAAATAAAAATCCTAATGAACTTTTGTAATGGTAGGGAATGTTTTCACTTTTTCAAATAAATAATATATATTTTTAAATGATCCTGAATAAAATTTATAATTTGGAGGTCACTAAAATTTTATTTTATTGTACGAAAAGGGAACTACTTCATAATATGAAAAATAAAAATCCTAATGATTTTTTGTAATGGTCGGGAATGTTTTCACCTTTTCAAATAAATAATATATATTTTTAAATGATCCTGAATAAAATTTATAATTTGGAGATCATTCAGTTGAGATACGCATTTTAAATCGATTATCTCAAAACATGAATTTTATAATACTTCAATTTCTGCACTTAACCATTCAATTATTCTAAAGGAAAAATTTTGATATTTAATAAAAATCCTCAAATTTGATAACAATACCTAAATTGTATGTAATATTTACTTCAATTGATTGTGTAAGTCAATTGATCCCAATATACGAAGAGGAAAAAATTATAGGGTAAAATAATTCTAAATAAAATATTCTCATATTTGATAAAAAAAGTTTCAAATTTTATATTTAAATATTAATATTTCAACAGATTGTATAATTCAATTGATTCTAACGTTTACGAAATATTCATTGTTTTCATTAATATACTTTTTAAAGCATGATAACGTCGTTATCATTTTCTTAAGGATGTCCCTATTCCCGCCATAAAACCAGCCACAAACCTCGGCGGTTTCCACAGGAAGAGCATTTCGATAACTCCTCGCACCCATAGACTATTTGGCTCTACACCTCAACTGCGTTACATTTTTACCAATGGCAAATTATTTGTGGAAAGTTTCTAAAACGTAACAACTTCCTTGACGTCGTCAAACGGTAAAAAATAGTCCTTCCTGCTTGTGCAATGCAGGATATAGATATGTCTCGGTAAACGCACATTACGAAATGGACAAATTTATTTTGTGCAATCGCTTTAAGGTACGCACTTCCTTAATTCTATTCCTAAATTATTTCAATTCAAATTATTTAAAACACAATTCTCATATATTTTTGCCTCGTGACCTCGTGGAATTGTCAAATTACGTGCCTCAAATTTGACAATTTCATTGTCTCATTTCATGTGTCAAAATTCAAAGATTAGTGTCATATTTTTAGTGCTTACTAATAATTGTCAGCCCACACCGAAAGATAAAGGGCCTATTGATAATATATACTAATAATTGTAATCTAATTTTATTTATCTTTAATAACCTGTAACACCACTAGGGTCACAATACTACTACTAATAAACTACTACTACTTTATTACCTTTGACATGTTTCAATTTATTGTAATTTTGTAATAATCTCTTGAAATAAATATATATATCTATCTATCTATTCCAAACTCTATGTAATTTTAATCATGATTTCCAAATTATGAGCAAAACTTCGGTGAAGTTTTTGAATTATCAGGGATATAAAGTATAGTAAAATAATTTAAATATGAAATAGTTTTTGGGACTATACTATAAGAGGCCAATGGGATTTTTGTAATAAAAGTTTTTTTAATCAAAATAATTGAATAATGTTATCAAATTATATTTTGTGAAGGAGTTAATGTCATATTTTTGACTAAAACATTATTTGTTTCATAAACTAAAGAAATATTCTTTAAATTTCCATTGAACTTAGTTCAAATATGTTACGCATTCAACTCCCCAGATTGTAGGTATTCACAATTAACTTTGATCGATTCTAAATTATAGTAACTTTAGCCATTTTTATAATATGGTTTATACACATTATGTCGACTCTGAATTAGAGGAAATTTTATCCATTTGTGGAATATAGCTTAGAAACATATAATTAAAGTTACTCTATTCTTCGAGTTATTCTTCGAGTAAGGTATTCATTGTCGTAATCGTTTATTGGAAATCAATACAAAATCGATAAAATTACCGTAATAATTGCCATGGTATTAATAATAACCATGGTATTTTTTTTAATTATAAAATTTGATAACTTCAAGTATCAAGCATTCCAAAACTAATCGGTGTAACGGCGATTAAGGGTAAATTAATTCATAGACCACCAAAAAAAGTAAAAGTTAAATGCAGCACCGACGAAATTTCTGCATCAGTTATCCTAGAATAAACAAATGCAGCAATTTTAATTAATAAATTTGGCACTTTCCCTTACACTTACGCAACGAAAAAAAAACGCGTATTAATTAGGCCCGCAGAAGTAGGTAAACCAATCAGAGAAAGTGGGACCCGTCTGTCGGGACACAAAGGAAAGCCAATAGCTCAGAACAATTCCAGAATTGCCGTCCATTTGGCCAGAAGAGGAACTTAGAAAGCCCGGTAACAAGTTGCATCAGATCGATCGACCTCGCCGATTCGGGTGCAATTTTGTTGAGGCAACGATCGCGCGCTCTTGAGCGGCGAATGAAGCCCAAATGTGCAAGCACGAGAGGTAAACATACGACAGAATGTAAATATTGAATAATTCGGTGAGCGTGTGTAACTACAACTGGAACTGTGTTTGCTTAGAGTATCTTCTGCGTAAGTAATCTTTGTGTGTTTTGGGTGATTCAGCGAAGTGTTAATGTAATAAAGTGGACGTGAATTATTGTCGAAAACAGCTTACGAGTTACGTGGAAAATGTAGGAAAACCATGGATCGGTGCGTACTTCATCATTGAGGAATGTGTCGGGGACAACAAGCCTGACATATATGAGAGTATGAGTCAGATGTCCACAAAAGTCTAAGCATTTAATAATTTAATTGGAAGCGGTTTAAAAAATTCAAGACGTATATTCTCTCGCTACAGAAGCTTTAATTATGATCAAGGAAATTTGTAAAAAAAAAACATTTTTGTTACCCTTTTCTAATTATTAATTAATTACTAAACTAATAATTAAATTAAACATAATTGAACGAGGCATAGCTTGGATATTATTACATATTAATGGTAGAAAACTCAATGCAGGTGCTTGCAAAACCTGTAGGAGAATGTGCGAATTCCTGGGATGCCTGAGCACGGAACCTTCAATTTAACGCGTTAAATCTTGCAAAGGTTGCCGAGGAATGTAGGCAAGGACGCAGGCACGTGCAAAAATCGCCACAATTAATTAACGGATTAAAAAAAATCGTTTCACTTTCAATAATAATTGGTAAGTGTCGGCGTGGGCCCAAAGCTAATTAACGCCACCTCTCGCGTACTTGAGAACGGCGAAGGTACGGCGAAGGTGTCTCGTGCTCTCCTAGAAACGCCCGTTTTCTCAAAAGAAATCCCAGCTTTCATGCGGAGCCATTGGGTAATTGCGTCCAGTAAAGCGAGTAAATTATACAGCCTGCTGGAGTCGCTCCATGTGCAGCCGAGAAGAAAATAATTCCACGGCGAAAAGGCACTTTCACCTAATTTTCTGCATACTTTTCCGTTACGCAGATGTTCTCGAAAAAAAAAAATACCACAAAGCAGCAATCAAGATATAACTCGCGATATCAATTAGGTGGGACGGTTGGAGCATTATGCTAACAATGGCAGATTTTAGATCAAATTTTGCGAGCAATTAGATGCAGATATCTTTATGGCAGATTCTTACAATCTTCAATCTTATATGAATTAATTCATTCAATTAACTTTGAATTACAGGTATAAATAATTGTTGAGTAACACTTGACAGCTATACTTTGTTATACATTGTAAAATAGATAAAAAACACACAATACAAGCTATTATAAGTTTTATAATGTTAAGGTGTCGAAACTATACTCACTATTAAATAAATCTAAGTGATACTAACAAAGTAACCTGTGTGTATTTTTTACGTATAAATAATTGTTATTAAATTGAACCAATGAGTCCTAGCCAATTTTTAATTGTGCGCGGATATGGAATCGGCTGCCCATCATTGCCATCAGCATTACCTTTATCAGAATAAATTAGCAAGGGCGGCTTCCGACCGCCCCTATGAAGTGCCGCCCTGTGCAAGCGCTCCACGTTGGTCGGTCCCATGTTACACAGGGCCTGCATACGAATGTACAAAAATGTCTAATGTGCTACTTTTAAATGCTTATATGTAGGTACTAAAATATTAGTTTTCAACTTAAAATTATTCGAATTTTAAAAAACAAATATATTTTCAAACCTTGATATCATTGATATATTCAAAATTAACAGACGTATCCACAAATATAAAAATATCGATGTTGACACTTTATATTTTATATTAACCTTCATTCTCAAAATAATTGCTATAAATATTTGTATTTTGAGATGTTGAAATCTTTCAGCAAAATTTTAGTACGTAATATTTGCCAGAATTTCGATTATTTGGCTAACCATTCAATAATTAATATTTATATATTATCTTTTGTTTATACAATAATAATAATAATAATAATAAGCCTTTATTCACTAAGCCATTTTACAACGGATGTGATAAGTCAAAAGTGGCTACAAGCCGAACATGATTACATATTACAATTATTGCTTAAAGTGTTATAATAACTCTTAAGTTTTATATTAATTTACTATAAATTGTTATTTGTCACCAAATTTCATTTCTGAAATCTTTATGAAATTTGGTGTAATATGATATTTTGATGTTATAATTAAATTTTGGACCAGATATGTGGACGACATTATGGTTATCTGGGCTGGCACAGAGAGACAACTTAAACATTTTTTCTCAATTCTAAATTCTATTAATAATAACATTCAATTCACTTTGGAAATGGAAACCAATAACTCACTCAACTGTTTGGACCTAACAATATCAAAAATATACAATAAACTAGACCTAAAAATTTTTAGAAAAAATACTTATACGGATACAATAATACCAGACAGCTCTTACCACCAATCAATTTCATGTAAAATGTCAGCTTTCCACAGTTTCATTCATCGACTGTTAAATGTTCCCATGTCCACCATAAATTATAATGAAGAGGTGAAAATAATCAAACAAATTGCCACAAATAACGGATACGATAGTAGAATAATAGATCAATTAATCAAAAAACACACAACAAACATGTCTAAGAAATTATTGTATAATGTTACGAATATTAATAAACTAGAAGAAAACTGGTCGTATATAAATTATGTAAATAGAGTAAGTGTTAATATTAAAATTCTAATCAAAGCAATATTCTGAGTAACACCAAGGACAAAAGACTATAGGAGAGCAAAGTGGCATATACAAGATACAGTGTTCAGATTGTGACGGTTTCTATATAGGTCAAACGGGGAGGAATTTGAACATCAGACTTAAAGAACACTAAAAAACAGTTTTAGACAATAAAGCGTCCACTAGGATTGCTGACCATTGTATCAAATATAACCACTATGTACATAAGGAAGGATTATCGCTGCTCCATAATAGCAATAAAGGAAGAAGATTAGATCTATTGGAAATCCTCGAAATCAAGAAATCTACGTGGAACATCGTAACGAACACGCCAATATTTAACGGGATCCTGGAAAGCCGTGTAATGAATGAACGAGAAATCCCACCACCATTATCAATTAAGCAAGCGCGTTTAGCATTTAAGTTACACAATTTGAATTTGTATTCAGTTTATCTCTCTTGAGAATGGCAGCAGAGCCGAAACAATTGTAGAGCAATTCTATAAAACTTGTGAAAATTTACCAAATGTTTTCTTTATTAACCTAATCAAAATGTTTCATCAAAAAGTAACTACTTCCTCATACATTTTAACCAAATTTTCTGCAATTTTTTCCCTTCTTGGTTTAATATTTAGGTATATGTGTATTTATTGTATGTATATGTGCATTTACTCTCTTTACCATGTAACTTTTAATTTGACATATGTAAATCCTCCTGGATATTGACATCAATAAATTAAGTTAAATTAAATTACTGCCATAAATTCAATAATTACCTTAAAATCAGTATATCTGTCAAAATTTCATTGATAACTGAAAATTTTTCAATGATTTCCATGAAAATTTAATCAATTTAACAATATTTTATTTATTACTTGCAAAATATTAGAATATGTACCAAAACTTCAATAATGACGGTTAGATTTCCGATCTGTTTTGCCAATGTAAATTTTCACTTATTTCCAACAAAATTTAATCATATTTAAAAAAAAATCATTCAGTACTCTCAAAATATCACAAGAATTTCGATTATTTGGTCAACCACTGAATAATTACTGGCAACATTTCAATAATTACTTTAAAATCAGTATTTTGGTCAAAATTTTATTGATATTGTAAAATTTTCTATTATTTCTAAAGAAAACGTGGCCATATTTAATAAAATTGTATTTATTACTGGCAAAATATTAGTAATATTTACTAACATTTCAATAATTACAGAATGATAAGATATTTCCAAGAAAATGTAGTATATTAAACAAAATTTTATTTATTACTGGTAAAATATTAGTAATATTTACCTAAATTGCAATTATTACTTTAAAGTTTCAATTATTTCCAACAAAATTCTGTCATATTTAACAAAATTTTATTTAATTCGGGCAAAATTTTAGTAAAATATATCAGAATTTTCAATAATTACTGTCACACTTACAAAAAATACTTTAAATTTTCTAGTTTCATCAAAATGTAAATGGTAACAGTAAAATTTTCAATTATTTCCAACAAAATTTCATTTATAACCGGCAAAATTCCAAGATAACCATAGCATTTTCAATCATTTCCAACAAAATTTAGTGATATTTAACAAAATTTTATTTATTACTGGCAAATTATTAGTAACATTTACCAAAAATTCAATTAATCAGCAAAATATTCAATAATTACTGTTAAAATTTGAATCAACACTCACATTTTCAATTTCCCAACACAATTTAATCATATTTAACAAAATTTGATTTACTACTGGCAAAATGTCAGTAATGTTTACCAGAATTGTAATTATTACGTCATATATTCAATAATTTCTGTCTAAATCCAATTAATTATTGCAAAATTAACTAAATTTAACAAAACTTTCATTATGCATCTAAAATGTCGCCAGAAGTAAAGTACTGTGTTCAATCATATTTGTTAAAGTTTAATAGATAACTGTCAAATTTTCAATTATTTCCAACATAATTTAATTATATTTAGGAAACCTTCATTTAGTACTGGCAAAATTTGAGAATATTTAGCACAATTTCAATTATTCTGTCAAAGGTTTAATAACACAGGTCAACACAATGTTTGTCCCTTAGACGTAAATAGCCGATTCCGATAGAATTTTTTTTTACTGTTTTCAGAACTGCTGATTTCAGTCGACAGAAATTTTCTAGGACGTCAGGTTTTTGTGATAGTTCAATTTTTGCAAAATGTGTAACTTCATATTTTTCGAGATGCAAGACTGATTCCGATGATTTTTTATGTCAATACTGGATTCAAATTTTAGTTTGACAGTTACCGGTATCACTTTTCTAACCTAACTTTAACCGAGAACGTGTTTTTGTAAGTAAATAGTGGAAAAACTATGTAAAAATGTAAAAAAAAAATACCTCCAACAATTATTTTTTTGCATTTAGTACATATGCATAGTAAATACTTTCCGAAAAATGCATTTAAATTGAAGGGACAACATATTTGTCAAAATTTGTTTAATTACTGAAAAATTTCTACTCGTTTCTGATAAAACATCTATGATAACTGTTAAATTTTCAATTATTGCCAACAAAATTGTCATTTTTAACAAAATCGAATATTGCTGGCCAGAGCATTATACAAACTTTGTTTGGCCTTCCTGAGTTCTGTCTATAGTTAATTTTCATATTTTCGTTTCGTTTCATTTTTATTTGTGTTCTATCTTTTCTGTGACCAGAAATTATCGAATATCGAACAAACTTTTTCTGGTTTGTGTCACACAGTAAAACAAACGAAAACTATCACCAATAAAAATTCGTTTAAGTTGGCTATGGAAAGAAATTGTTAATATCTTGGCTTGCTACGTACACTTATTGTCCTATAATCTCAAATATAAATATGAAGAAGTACATGTTAAAATTGGCAGTTTGTCGTTTCTATATAACAATATTCATACCAAGAGTTTCTTTCGTACTACTTGTATCCTGAGATATATTATTTTTACCTCCGGTAGGCTGCCTCAAGTATCCAAGGATTCGCCAAAATTCCTTGGAATACATCTAGATAGTGGATTGACATGGAATGCACACGTAGAAAATTTGTGTATGAAATTGGCATCAAGTATCTACGCAATTAGAAGAATGATGGGCATCGTAAACATCCAGGCAGCTATAACCACCTACTATGCTATCTTCTACAGTCAGATGGCTAATGTAATTGAAGCTTGGGGACATTCAGCTCATACATCCCAAGTATTTATTTTGCAAAAAAGCTATACGTGCAATAATGGGAGTACCACAGATTACATCTTGTCGACAACTATTTAAGCAAGAAGGTATACTGACGATGGCATCAGTCTATATTCTACAACATGCCGTACGAATGTGGAAAACTAGGCACAATCTTCCATCTAGGAGTACTGTGCATGAATATGGGACGAGGTCGCAACATCATCTTGTCGCCCCATCAAATAGACTTCACCTTACAGATCTAACATCGGTGGGGATAAAAATTCCGAATCATCTTCCAGTACAATGGCAGCACCAGAAAATGCACAGTTTCAAAAAGCAACTCAGCCAACACTTAAAAGAGCATGCTTTCTATTCAGTACAGGATTTTTTTCTACATAAAATGTAGTGTTTTCCTAATTTATATTGTCTTGACCTCACATGTAATTCATGTCCAATAAAATAAGTTTGAAGTTTATATCATTTTGGTACAATTTTGATGTGAAGATATACGACCAATCTTAAATTAAAATGCATTTTTGGATTAATTTTGTTTTCATACTATTAGTACGTTAATAATGTAAAAATATTACACATTCATTTAGTATAGTTATCATTTGTAAAAATGTGTAAAAATGAAAATTTAACCATCTCAACTTTTGCCAGAATTTCGACTTTTACGAGCAATAATAAAGTACATAAAGTCCATTGTTAGATCCATATTTTTCATACTTTTAGTACCTAAGAAAGTTCAAATGTGTGTTTCACACACTTATTAGTTACAATTGTGGATATTATGAAATGCAAAAATCGAAATATACCCCATGTCTTGTTTTTCCAGAATTTCAATTTGAAATAAGAGGAGAAATAATATCATAAAATATGAAAATTTAGGTTCACTTTTATGCATTTTTTTATGTGTCGTCTTAATTTAAAAGCTTTCTTTTTAGATGTATAGTAAACAGCTTTATTTAGTTTCAAAGAAAAAAAGTAATCAAACAAAAATTACTTGTTTTAAACCATGGTTTTAGTCGAGGTATTCCTTTAATTATGGGTTTGATAACCATTACCTTCTTCCAATGATTCCCAGTTTTTACCATTGAAATGTAATAATTGTTACTAAATATCGTAACGATGAAAACGCATGATTGTATCTTATGTCCTTCATAAAACGCTCAATTCCGTACTAATTGCGTAAGGTGATGAAATTGATTGAAACTAATTGAAGCCTTCGGTTGAACATCCAAGCGAGACGGTAGCTTAACAAGACGATTAAAATGATTGGAGTTGATCAGAGCATATGATTAATTATTCGCAATGAAGTTATTGCATGCGGCAGCATGAGGCTTAAATAGTTTAGGCCCTGACTTTCAAAAACATTCATGAGTGCGATATTAAAATTTAAAAAGATAATAATGTAATAACACGAAGCGACAAGACTAAACATATAATATGAAAATTGTTTAATTTTCTTAAGAATCTTAATTTAGTATAGTACCATGGAGTAAAAACTTCCAGCATTCATTTTAGCCTACGAATTGATTCAGTTTACATATTTTGGTACTTCGAAAGATTTCCAGCATTAATTTTTAGCCTACAATTTACAGGTTTTGGTCCTTTCAACCAGATTTACTTAAATCTATAGTAAGTACTACTTATTAACAACTTAGTTTAAGTAGTATGAATTGCAGGGCTTCGGTATACATTAATGTATTGGACACAATCGAAGAAATGTGTTATTTTTGTGCTTAATTTTGTAATATCCGGTGAAACCAATCGAAATTAAAATCCATTCTCTCGATTCCACTTCTGGTTTCAAACAATTAAAATTAATTCATTCCTCGGCACTGTTGACGATCAGGGCGGTCACGTGAATTATTTCCATTCCGTTTTTGATCGCGTGGACGAGATCAATTTTAAATCGCGGCGAGATTAAGGCCGACAACTGGATGAATAATTCATGCAGATTAGGAGATGGCGGAAGCGTCGGGCCGCAATTATCGTCTGCACGATCTAATGCCTGGTTGTAATTAAATGTTAACAGAAACCTGTCATGCTGGCATCATGCAGCTCTTTTATGTGTTCAAACGCATTGTAATGAATGGATACGGGATTGTAAATATTAAGCTTATTTTTAAATATTGCAAGCATGAACATTTTCACAAAAACAATAACTGATTATTGGTCTAATATTCTAATAATAATCTCCAATTTTTATCATTTTTGAATGATGATATCTCCAGAACTAGAGCATCAATGGGAATGTAATTTATTATTACTATTACATAATATATTAGTATTATACGGTTGTAATTAAATGTATGTCCAAAGAGTGATTTTTGAGATATTTTAGTTTTAGAGGGAACATATAACTTATGAGTATTTGCAAGTGCATCTCTACATTTGTTTCATAAATAAATAATAAAATCTCGGGAACTAGCTTTGAATACTTCTTTACTGATATAAATATTAAATCTCGCGAAGATCCAAATTTCAAATACAAAATTTCGCAAACCAAACATCCGACTTTCGAATGTTGCTCGAATTACATCGTAGTAAGCTATTAATAATTCGTGTTCACGGGGAATTCTGTGATCCCCGTTCACAAACACGTATCCGTGCGCCAGGTTCCGGACTGTGGCGTTTGTGCCAAAAACAATCTGCGACTGCGACTGTGGAAGACTTGCTTCGTCGCCAAAAACTGTAAGTTACGTCACGGAGTTGCGAATTGCGTGTCTGGCATTGGCGACTGACGAAACGCGATTTCGAAACGAGACCGCCGATCCGATACAAGCAAGCGAAAATGTTTACAATCTTTGATAGCGCGGAGGCGTTGCGCAATTTTTGGGGAACTTGTTTGCAAACACGAGAGTCTCAGAAATCGAATCAAATCTATGTTTGCGCCAAACACGTGTACGCACGAAGAGCTAAAGTAAATAGGTAAAAGTGGAATAAGGAGAAGCGTTGAAGATGCTTTAGACAAATAACTTAAATGATTATGACGTTTTTGATTACAGGAATATACACATTATTTATTCTATATATTTTAATTTTTATTATATTTAATATAATAAATAACACAATAGACTCAATAATATAAGCCAATCAACTAATGAAGCCTATAAGTATAAATATTTGAAGCAACTTGCATCTCAATTTGTATTGATTCATGCAGTAATTTGCATGCACATAATATCTAACAGAAATGTTCTCATAAATCAATGACTAAGATTGTAATATTATATTAAATTGATTACTTTGATGTGATCTATTGCACTAATATTTTTTGTATCACATTTATGTACATTGAAACAGGAAGTAGAAACACTTACTTACTTCAAACATATAAACGCCATCTCATTTATATTATTAATTTAATTAATTAATTAATTTGTATTATTCCTTTACAGTTTTATAAACCTGATAAGTGCAGAAATTGAGAATCCCACTCCGACGCACTATACTCACGAGGCCCACCAGGTTGAATCCGGTCTACAGTTGTCTACGAGAGTGATATCCAATATGTGCACGACACTTGTCATTAACTTACTTACTTGTTTTTGTTTTAAGAATTACTTCTCAATACTTGTAGAAAATGAAAATTTTTATCATTGCTTTACGACGAAATTACAAAATGCTTTGAAATTGAATTTTAATTCGATCCCAGCAAAAGTATCACAAACGACACGCTGCAATGGCCAAAGCCTCGTTTTCACGATGATAGTTTTCATGACAGTAGCTGTCATAGTAGCAACTATGACGATAATGATCATGGTACAGACTTCTTGATAGTGTAGGTTTGGTTTAATTATCTTTATTACTTTGTCTTAAGAAATCATCAAATTGCAGAAATACGATATTAACATATCATAGACACTACATAGATTGATTTATTTATTATTATTTCATCTCTTTACTCTCACAAACTCACGAGAGGACTCTCACACTATCTCGCTTAAGCTCCATCTAGGCCATCTATATTTATATGAACTGTTTTGTTTTGTTTTCATCGCTGACTCGGTATCCAAATTTTCGGAACACCTTTAGCAAACACCCTGTATATACTTTGACATGTTCATTTTTAAGTGTGATTATGATATTGAAGATGATATTTTAAGTATTATCTAAAGTTCTAAGGATATCTAAAAAAACTAGAAAATCCCCCATACTTTGAAACTCATATCTAAAAAAATTAGCGTATCAATGCTAATAAAATTTATTATTGATATTTGGAAATATCTTTGTATTTATTGTATGTAATTTAGATAAAAATTAATGCATTAATTTTAAGATATTCGTACTTAAGTGCAGTTATACGTTTTGAGAAGATCTTTTATGAATACTTAAGGATATCGCAGAAACCAGCGTATCTATATACATGAAAATTATTATGAATGTTGAGCAATATAATAATATTTAGTGTATTAATTTTAGTTCATATGCAATGTGTAATTCTTTTGATATTTTGTTTCTTATGCGATCCTGCAAGTAGTTAAGCAGCACTGGTTCGGCTCACCCGATGAAATCTAGTGCTGGTTCTGGCTCACTACTCAAAAACGTGAAAACCTCTCAAAAACAAAAAAACAATATAATAGTATAAAGTGTATTCATTTTAATTCATATGAATTGTGTAATTCGTTTGATATTTTGTTTTTTGTGCGATCTTGCAAGTAGTTAAGCAGCGCTTGTTCTGGCTCACCCGATGAAATCTAGTGCTGGTTCTGGTTCGCCTCTCAAAAACGTGGAAACCTCTCAGAAAACCTCTCAAACGACGTTTGAGAAGTTTTCACGTTTTGAGAGACGTTTTTTGCGTTTTCTGAGAGGTTTTCACGTTTTTGAAAGATGTTCACGGTTATCAGAGACGTTTTTCACGTTTTCTGGAAAACCAAATAAACGTCGTTTGAGAGATTTCGCGTTTTCTGAGAGTTATTCACGATTTTGAAAGATTTTCACGGTTATGAGAGACGTTTCTCACGTTTTCCGGAAAACCAAATAAACGTTGTTTGCGAGGTTTCACGTTTTGAGAGACGTTTTTCACGTTTTCTGGAAAACCAAATAAACGTCGTTTGAGAGTTTTCGCGTTTTCTGAGAGGTTTTCACGTTTTTAAAAGATTTTCACGGTTATTGAGAGACGTTTTTCACGTTTTATGGAAAAACTAATAAACGTCGTTTGAGAGGTTTTCACGTTTTGAGAGACGTTTTTCACGTTTTGAGAGATGTTTTTCACGTTTTGAAAGACATTTTTCACGTTTTGAGAGAAGTTTTTCACGTTTTGAGAAACGTTTTTCACGTTTTGAGAGACGGGTTTCACGTTTTTTTGAAAAACCAAATAAACATCGTTTGAGAGGTTTTCACGTTTTGAGAGACGTTTTCCACGTTTTCTGGAAAACCAAATAAACGTCGTTTAAGAGGTTTTCAGATATGAGAGAAGTTTTTCACGTTTTCTGAAAAACCAAATAAACGTCGTTGGAGAGGTTTTCACGTTTTGAGAGACGTTTTTCACGTTTTTGAGAGGTGAGTCAGAACCAGCACAAGATGTCGTCGTGTGAGCCAGAACCATAGCTGTTAAACTACTTGCAGGACTTGCTTTGTTAACGTTTGAAACTTTACTAAAAAAAAAACCATCAAAACAAAAAATGGCAAATGGAATACACGACTTAATGTTGCTCCCTGATTCACCCCTAGAAATGTTCTGGTCATCTTCCCTAACACCTCTATATTATTATTATTATTTATTATTATTAAACGGTACCTTACGATACATGCTTTTTGCAGTTGGGAAGAATTCTTATGCAGTTTTTGACATTGTTCTACTTTGATTGTTAATTTATTCTTTTTTTAATGTGTTATCAATGGAAGCCAAACCATCTTGAGCCGTTTTAGTGTGTCCGTAATATGTTGCATATACTTGTATTTATTGCTAGTTTGTTTGGCTTTCTTTATGTGTTTCCTGTAGGGCTGTACACAGCTTTATATTATATAGTGTATTTTTAAATAAGTGACAAATGTTTTAATGAAAACTTCTGTGATACACAACTGTTGTAGTGTTAAGAACTGCTGGAACTTTAAATGTGTAATTTAACTTGTGTAAAACTTTAATGTTACTTAACACCAATAAAATACTTTACTTTACTTTACTTAATATTATTATAATATATTGTATTGTATTGGCAGGGCTTTGCCGTTAACAAATAAACAAATAAACAAATATTAAAAATATTCATCTTAATTAATATCTAATGCATCATTCGTTTGATAGTTTTTTGTGGTCCCGCAGTTTTAAGTCTACTTCAAGTGTTCAAATTTATTAATGATATTGGCTGATATATCTATATTTATTGAATATAACTTAATTATATTCAATATTTGAGATATTAGCAAATATTTTGCTAATAATGTAATGCAAATATTTTGAGACATTAGGTCAGGATATCTAAAAAACTACAAAGTGCCTCATAGTTAAAAACTCATATCTCAAAAACTGTCAGAACAATACTAATGAAATTTATTATTGATATTAAGAGATATCTGAACTATGTTAGGGCTTTTTACAAAAATGTATTCATAAATGTATTTCAGTGCTCTTTTTAAAGATTTTTTGTGGATATTTATCCCGTCTTTGCAGGTAACCCACCGATACAGTTCAGCAATAAATTGTTGCAGTTTGTGCTACATTTTTACACATCAGTATCCATATAGTATATATAGTTGTTTAGGCTCAGGCAAAGTCCCAACTTGATATCCCAGAAACCAAATGCCCTGCGATTTTTTTAATAAGTGCCTGCAAACGCATTTCTTTTTAGAAAAACGTGAACAACTTCTGAACGGTTAAAGCGAATTGCAAAAACTAAACGGATTTATAAAGTACAAAAAGAGGAAAATTCAAATATGTAAATTTATACAGGGGGTGCCACTTAAAAAAACTAGGTCGAAGGCTGCCCTGCAAAAATGGAACACCCTATATATGGCAAAATAATTTTACAAACTGCACTTTGGGCTCCCGTTTGCAGTGTATTTTGGTTCATTACGATATCATTAACAGTGTAGGTGTAATCGAGCCTGCCCGTCCTATTGACTCACCCTGTATATATAATCGGAAATCCCCTTGAATACCCAAATGGGTGTACGGTTATCCATATAGTACCATATAAAAGCTAGTATAGTCTCGTAAGTATTGACTTCGACGTTTCATTCTAACATTAAAAGTATTTAATGTTTTTATGTACTTACTGGTAAAAATTTATTATATGGTAATTTTATTTTTATTTTATTTCATGATTTATTTATAACCTTAACAATCTTATTTATATAACTTCTAATTTATGGATAGAACCTTAAACTTAATTAAAATTATTTATATAGAATCTTCGTATTGAGAAATTCATAGAATTTTCAAATTTAATCACAACTTTGGTACTGCAAGAAAACATATTTGGGGGATATATAATAATTTTACTATTACCCTGGACGAAAATAAAATAAAATTAGTGAGTTAAGGCTTCGACTGTTAATTTTCGAATAACACAGTGCCTTTCAATTAATTACGTAGTACTCACAAGATTAACAATTGTGGACATTGGTGCAAGAATAGCGTAAATCGAAAAAAAATAGTTTCGAGAATGAGTTGTAGAATATAGGTGTGGTGTATGATAAAGCACGGGAATACAGTACATTTTGGTACGTAGAGAAGATGATAAACGATTTTAGTTGGTCACTCTTTGAAAGCAAGTACTTTCTGCGTTCCCACAGCGATAAAGTGTGATTGATTAATTGACCTAGGGCCTAGGGCCTATAAACACAATTGTCTGGCAGTACTGGCTACTAGTACTGACAAGTAATTTGATTTTAGTGCCTAGAACTGAAACGACTTTTCTACCTTATTACCGATTGTACACTAAATCAATAAAAGCGGGTAACGAAGCAGCAAATCGTCCAAAATCTATTTGGACTGGTGGAAACTTTCCTTCCGCTCGCCGAAGCGCGTCGCATTGTTCGAGTACGCAAATTAACCCGATTACTCGACGCGAAGTTCAGATGAAAGCTCGTCTCTATTAGATTAAGCCGCTCGGTGCATGTGCACGCTTTTCACCTGAGCACACTGCTGGAAATCCTGATTTCGCTGAAACTTCCTTTGCCGCTCGTCCGGAACCGTCGCGTTACGTTTTCCACAGATTGCCGTCGCGACATTGTAATCCACAATGGAGAAATAAAAATTGAGGAATAATAAAGCGCTTTCACGTGACAAGTGGACGGTCTTGTGTGGAGAAATTTAATTTCTCCGACTAAAATTAATGTAATGTAATGTGAGTAGTTCAAATGTTCTGCTTACTCTGGTTTATGCAGCAGTTTGCAAATATATTTGCTTTATATAGAAAATCAGTGATTTTTCAAATAAAAGCTTATCGTTGAGTTAGCTCACAGATATATTCCATTCTTTTGTTTTGGAACCATGCCAGTCTCTTATCATTTTTTATTAATAAAAACTAATTTCGCGCTTTCTGTATTTGCAATTATCATGAGCACATTACTCACCGCTGGATCATTCGATTACAATGTATTACTCACTGCAACGAATGACTCTTCGGTACAAGAATTTCATTAAAATTCCATATCAGTGGAAAATCCAATTTACGGGACGCGTTCATTAAAAACACGAATTCCTTGAAAACGCAGTTGATAAATGGGCAATCTAATCGTTGGATTTATGGTAAAAACGTCGTTAATATTAATAATTATTTGATTATTTTATTGAAGGGTCGTATTATACTCCTGTTTCAATAGAAAATGATGTAAAAATTTGAAATGAAATGGAATAAGTCCTATTCTTGTGGTATAATTAAATAACCAGTTTACTCCCTCGTCAAGGAAAAATTATGTATGAATCAGAACTTAAATGAGCCAAGTTCTAGTTTTGTAGGATCATTTAGTAACCAATTTACACCTACATCACTGCAAAATTGTGTGGAAAAACCTTTTGACTTCGATTGACTTCTCTTTTAAATATTAATAAAATGTGGCACTTTATGGTTCCAAAATTATAACAATTGAGGCGTTTATTTTGGCGTTTATTTTAAAGAGTGCACATGTCCAAAAATCAGTTTTGTGGGAAAAGTTACAGTGGAAGTTATACTCAAAGTACGGGCAAAATAAATCAAGCTATTCTATTGTATTTATTTTAACTTATTTTAAAATAAAAATGATTTTAAATAAAAACTGTGAAACAAGAGAAAAACGGGGAGAAAAGTTGGACTTGTTGAGTGTTGTTTTTAGATGGAAATTTTGTAATGCGAACAAATGAAAATACAAAATAAAGTTTAAATACAAAATAAACTTTACTTTTTCAATAATTTTAAATAAAAATTAAAATTCTTCACAACCACTACTGATGTCATCCTCGTCCAGTTCGAGTTCCTAATCAACAACACTTAAATATTGCTCAGTAACAAACGGTTCATAAAATGATATATTTTGGGGTTCCTCTAAGAAACTCAGTAAGTCCTTAAGATTCTTCAGTTTTGCAGAGCATATTGTTTTCTTTTTGTTTAGATATTGACACTTAAGAAAAAACCCAATGGATATGTGTCGTTCTTAAAGAATTGTTTTTCGAGAAAACGGGTTTGTTAGTGCATAGACATTGGTCTTGAGAGCCGTTAACTGTTAATAACTCGATTTGTGCATTTTTGGAATTGTGTTGTTTTTAAAATAAACGCCTCAATTGTTTTCAATTTTTCAAAACTCATAGATAAAATATATTTAAAAAGGTACTAATCTCTTTGTAAATTTTCAGATTGTTTTGTATCATAATATATTTATGAAATATTTTTTTTTTAATAAGAACACTTAACTTCATTAATACCACCCAATTTATTGGATAGTACTACAAATTCGATCAAGTACTGATCACTACATCACTGCAAAATTGTATGGAAAATCCGTAGTCGTTTCACTTCTCTTTTAAATATTAATAAAATGTGGCACTTTATGGTTCCCAAATGATAACAATTGTTTTCAATTTTTCAAGAACCATATATAAAATATATTTAAATAGGAAATAATCTCTTTGTAATTTTTCGGATTGTTTTGTATCATAATAGATTTATGATTTTTTTTTTTTAATAAAAACACTTATTTTCATTAATATAATCCAATTGATTGGATAGTTACTACAATTTCGATCAAGTACTGATCACTACATCACTGCAAAATTGTGTGGAAAATACGTAGTCGTTTCACTTCTCTTTTAAATATTAATAAAATGTGGCACTTTATGATTCCAAAATATTAACAATTGTTTTCAATTTTTCAAGAACCATATATAAAATATATTTAAAAAGGTAATAATCTCTTTGAAATTTTTCAGATTGTTTTCTATCATAATAGATTTATGAAATAATTTATTTTTTAATAAGAACACTTAACTTCGTTAATATCACCCAATTTATTGGATAGTTACTACAATTTCGATCAAGTACTGATCACTACAACACTGAAAAATTGTGTCGAAAATTCGTAGTCGTTTCACTCCTCTTTTAAATATTAATCAAATGTGGCACTTTATGGTTCCAAAATGATAACAATTGTTTTCAATTTTTCCAAAACCATGAATGAAGTATATTTTAAAAGGTGAGTAATCCCTTTGTATTTTTTCAGATTGTTATGTGTCAATAGATATATTAAATAATTTGTTTTTTTAATAAGAACACGTAACTTCGTTAATATCACATAATTTATTGAATAGTTACTACAATTTCTATCAAGTGCTGATCATTATCCAAATAAAAGTGACTTTCAGTTCGATAATGATCAGTACTTGATCAAAACTGTAGTAACTATGCAATAAATTGTGTGATATTTATTTATTTATTCCTTTGCCTTTCTACCTTTCGGTGTAAGGCATCATTCGGTGTGATATTAATGAAGTTAATTATTCTTATTTCAAATTTACCCATGTATCATCGCTAAGTTAACGCCTCTAGTACCAATCAATTGAAATAATGTGGAGTGATTTAAATATTTATTTAATTTTTTTCCGTATAATTTAATCCACTTAAACTTCTAGCTACCTGACAATACCATATGAAGAAATCGTAATGAAAATATGTTTGAAAAGATTAAAAAAACTAGCTTTAAAATCACTGTAGATACACACGTAATAATAATTATATTAGTACAGTAATATTTAAAAAAAACTGAGTTTATTTTGATGATAATTGTCCCAAATAAAATGACCCAAATAAATAATGAACTTGTGATATACGAAGCACGTTTACAGTATTTTAATATAATATTTTATCTTTATTTTATTACAACTCTGTGTCGGCTGGAATTCCAAACATGGCTCACGTATATAAACTTTATCCCAAAAAACCGCATGTGATGATTAAGTAATCTAATCTTTAAATAAATACCACTTTATCTTCTATATTATTTGGACATGTCGACAATGCCGTCTTCATACATATTTGGCAACATGCGAAATATTAGTTGTTAAAAAATGTTGTATTTTGTGAAAATAATCCAAGTTTTAATTTCTACTTTTTCTTTGCTTTAATTAGCGCCTGTATACAGGGTGATTCGGGAGGAAATGGAAGTATTTTAATAACATGTCCAGGAAGCCCAAAAAAATCAAAATAAGCTCATATTATCCAGTCCGATTTTGATTCGTTTCAGAGATATTTTGAACAATTTATAAAATTAAAGGATTTGGACTAAAATTAAAAAGGATAATATTTGCATAATGAAGAGGTGCTCCATCATGTTGGAAGAATACATCGTCGAATAATCAAAAGTACTTCGTCCAATATTTCCTCTAAATGGTCTTCAAAAAAATGTTCAGTGGACCAAAAATGTGCTGTTTTCATAATAATTTCAATATAACACTATATTATAGATTCTACCACGTGTCAATAAGTATAGCCATTATTGCTAGTACATTTTTGGAAAATGATGTTGCGTACTTTCGAAGACGCCATTTGTTGAACGTTGCGTACGTTTTATTATAAATGGAATTCGATGTTTCCGGTATCAAGGTAGATGTTGTTGCTGTAGCTAGTTGTACAATTTCTGGAGGTTTACTAGTAAAAAAACTCGTCATTTTCATCCATCTCAATACAAATACACAAACACTACGCATTTGACAGTGACACTTTCTAGTTTGTGTATTTTGTTTCCATGGTATTATTTAATTTTAATAAATTTTGTAATTGGAGTGCAAGAGAGAATAATGACTATTAATCCCTAGACATTATTCCCCAAGGGCATAATATAATGGCATTATACTGCAAAAACCTCAAGTATAGTACTTAAATTGTAAATTAGTCGTAGATAAAAAAATATATCTCTACAAAACTAAAAATCGGTATTAAATAATTTGATATAAGAATAAAATGTATACAGTCTGTTTGATTTATTGTGACACCGCACATGTCTCGGTTATTAGTATATTAAAAGTTAAAGAAAAAGTTTTAGTACTTTTTGTCGTCTATGTAATCCATTTAGCAATAGCTATAATACAAATAATTTTAAAATATCTCTTCTTAATTTAATTTGGTACAATACAATTTCTATCGAATATATAACTTGATACATTTTTTTTATATTATATGATAAATGTAAAATGTCCCAATTCAGTTCTGAAGTAGCCATGTATGAGAAATGTTTATAATATTTGATTGCGTACCTTTATTAATATATGCGTGTGGAGTATTTTATTACAACTCGTTATCAGCTGGAATTCCCAATATAGCATTCGTTTATAAACGTAATGCCTAAAAACCACATATCATAATAACACAATCTAATCATTGATTAAATACTACTTTATCTTACTACATTACTACATAATTTAACCCAGTGTGTCTCAAATTATTTAATCGGTGACAAATACAAAAATCTCAATAATCTTTCGTTGATTCATTTTGAATCAAATTTTAATACATGGAACAGCTTCAAGCTATTTAATTAATAGCATGTTATTTTTATAGCAGTCAATGCATCATGAAGCTAATTTATTTTGGATGCAATAATCTTTAAGCAAGGGCTGCATGTATATCTTTGAAGTTTTTGTCAGAATTTGGCTCACTTAATTAGCAAGGGCTGCATGTATATCTTTGAAGTTTTTGTCAGAACTTGGCTCACTTAAGATTAATGTTTTTGAGGAATTTTCGTATAAGTTTTAAGCTGAAATTAAATGAGAGAAATTATTCATAAAACTAAGAGGCAGAGTCAAAATTCTGTAGTATATATATAAATAAGCATGGACTATTTTTGACAATTTGTAATTAATTATTGAATTTTTGAGAAATTTTCGAATTACTGTGTACATTTATGAACAAATTAATAACAACAAGTTAGTTTTTTACATAATTTATAATGCAAACCCGAAATTATGTAGTATACAGGGTGTGCCACTCTCATGGACCATTAAACGTTTATGGGGTTCCCGATAAGATTTTTTTCTCTTACAGGTAAGATAAAAACGGAAAATTTATCTCGAATTGTACCTGAAAGGTACCTCTATGACTGATATATTTTGCAGCTGAAAATTTTCTGTACAAAAGATGTTTAAAATTAAACGGGGAAGCTGGAAACATAATAACATTTAAGTTTTCCATTTAAAAAACAAAAGTTGATCGATACATCCGTTAAAACCTGAAGTGATAGAAGGTTGTAATCATTTTACCTGAGGAGAACGGAATCAGCCATGTTTGGATAATTTTGCTTATATTTTTATCTTATTGGGAACCCCATAAACTTTTAATGGTCCATGAGCGTGCGATACTCTGTATACCAAGAAAACTAAACTGTTTTTAACAATTTGTGATGCATGATAGAATTTTGGGAAATAAAAAAAATGTTTTTTTTAAGAAATTTTCGAATGTCTATATTTAAAATGATATTACAAGTCGTCGATGATATCAAATTTTAAGAAATTGAGCAAGTCGAAATTTTTGATTTGTAGAATAACTCGTGTGATAAAAGTTGCAGTATTTATGAAAAGTCGATTTTTTTAATAAAACTTCCTGCTCAGAATTTATCTTACACACTAATATCCATTATACCTGTAGATCTGAATAGTGTTTTTGTGGAAAGGATAATCTTCTTTCAAAATGATATATCTTCATGATTATATATCAAATTTTAAGAAATTGAGCAAGTCGAAATTTTTGATTTGTAGAATAGCTCGTGTGATAAAAGTTGCAGTATTTATGAAAAGAATTATGAAAGAAGAAGAACTTCCTGCTCAGAATTTGGCTTACACACTAATATCCTTGTTACCTGTAGATCCGAATAGTGTTTTTGTGGAGTGGATAATCTTCGTTCAAGAGTATTTTTTTTTTTTTAGTTTTGATATGAATTTAACTGAGTGAAAATTATTTATAACAGGTCACAGTATTAATATATAAGCATGAACTTTCAATTTTTGCAAAACTAATCATCACGTTGATAGCCACCGACCGTTATTTGTCCAAATAAGGGCACCTCGGCGGCGCAACGAACTGTCAGCTCCATAACCGTTAGCAGGCGAAGAAAAAAATTATTGCACGCGCAAAAAAAAACTTTCTTATTCGCTGTTTTCTGCGCCAGTATCGGACGCCAGGTAGAAATTACGTTAGAAAGTGTGCAATTTTGCTGCACCGACCGGTCGGCTGCAATTACGGTGCTTTACTCCGCGAGTTCGCCTCCCCGCGACGAGAATGTGATATAACATTAAAATCGTTTAAGCGCCAATTAAGAGGAGGAGCAGAGGTTAACGGAGCACAGAGAGGCTGCGAATATGGCGAAAAGCGCGCTTTTGTGGTCGTTCTGTGTCGATGACTCTTCATCATAATGATCAAAGAATACGCCACGAATACCCATCCTGCACCTCGAATCGAAGACCCTAGTAACCACAATAGCAATGAAGATTCTTATAATACGTGGGTACAGAGGCAGCGTGGCGTAGAAAGTTAACGATTCCTATTCTGAGACGTGGATATATCACAAGGACGTCTTAGCTCTGCAACCGGCATTTGACTGACGACAGCTGACGAAGACAATTAACAAATGAAAGCTACAAATAATAGCTGACAAACGGCATCTAAGAAAGACAACTGTCAAATGGCAGCTAAACACAAAACTAATGATTCCTGGCAATCGGCATCCAACAAAGACAACAACAAATGATAGCTGGCAATCAATATCTCACAAAGATTACTGATAAATGGTCCAAAAACAGATGACAAATGATAGTAGTTTAATTACAGCAGACCAAAACAAACAGCCAATTTTGGCCAAGGATGGTTGACGTTTGACGACTGACAACTGTCGTTTGACAGACGATAGCTTACAACTTATGGCATCTAAAAGCTAATATTGTACAGAAATAGTATTCAAAGATAACACAAACATATATTTTAGTGGATATCGTCTCACTATAGTGGTATAGTGGATATCGAAAATGATGTTCAATTGTTTTTCTGATTTTTATGCATTCAGTTGTTAATGATAATGAATGATGAATAACAACGAATTAAAAATTTAAAACGGTGAAAAGGTAAAATAAAAAGCCTCTCAACTCCAGTTTCATCATAAATATAACAGTTTGATCTGTGTGCCCGTCGATCCACGTAAAAGACATTAAATTTTCAAATCGGCAACTTTTGCGAGAGCCATCCATTATTTCCTTGTTCCCTGACCCATGCCACGAGCAGAGCACACAATGAAATCAATCGAGTGCTCTTCGAGGCTGTTTGTTGTTCTCCTTTCGTCGAGCGCGATAAAATGGCTCTATTAATAGCGCAGGACGCGCGAGGAAATCGCGATTAAAACGCAAAAACACGGGCTCATTGTCGGTGGTAAGAAGTGTGAAAACCGGGCAGAAAGGCGAAGTGTGGATTGAATTGTTCGCTTATCGACTATGCGCTGTTCGAATCAGCTTAGAGTAAGGAATAGCATTCATCGGATGGAACGTTTCTGAAGAGATAAACAAGCCAGAAAACTGGGTCTTTCAAAGAGGCACGCACTAAATAACTTAAATTTAGGAAAGTTTAATTTGCCGAAGCTAACCGATAAAACCAATTTTTATTATAAAATTGTATAATAAATTTAATTACAACTTTTAATATGCTCTAATTTATCTAAACTAGCGTTCATGCCATCAAACAGCTGTGTGATGAAGTTTTTTCGTACCAACGTGATTGTTTTCGAGAATATGCATAACAATAGTTTAAGAATCGAAATTAATCTGAGGATCATTTGTTACATAACACTGATCAAATAGGTAATCGGTATATTAACCGCGGACACAATTTTCGCCTGCCAATCATGTAATAAATCATGTTATGTTGGCCGCCGTGATATTTTTCAGCGACGATGCCAAATCATTTTCACTAACACATGCTCGTACATGTGTGTATAACCAAACTTCTTTGACGTTTAACTTGTTACATTTGATCGATTATTACAATGCATATTTTGCCATTGTAGATGTTAAACTATAATCACAAGATTGATATCTGTACGATAAACGCCAGAAAAGTCGATGAATTTGATACGAACCGCGCACTGTCGCACAAGATTGCACGGGTGCAACAGCTGATTGCAGCCATTTTTAAATATCCAGGACAGCTGGCAACCTTGTAAAATTGTGTCATCATTATTATGATTATTATTTTGATGATCTGAACGCCAGTTTAGAAAAAATAGAGTATATTTGTACATTTGGATATTATCTCCGCGGACAACTGGAGATCGGTTTCGGCCTGCTGGCTCTCATCAATCCAGTGCGCCCGGAGTTGATTCCCATATGTACACTTTACAGGGCTTGTAAACCAATCATAATATGTACTCTCCATTCACGATGTTTTTGCGTCAGGGGAGTCTATGAATATCTAGTAATTTTGTTGGTAGAATTGAATTCCCCAATGCAACTTGTCTTTTTTTTAGGTTGTTGTTTTTAATGTGAGGTAATATTTTTTAAATAACATTGTTGCCAGATGTAAAGTTTAAATTATCAGAGATGAAAATAGAACGACAGGAAATTATAAATCTGACAATGTTGTAGGAAGCAAATGTCTAATAGACAGACACAAAAAAATAATTAACTTCCATTGCATCGCTGAATCAGTTTGTCCAACATGACAAAAATAAAACCCAACCAACTCGGTTGCAAAAAGGTCGTGAATGTACAGGGTGTCTCTAAATTATGTGGACATGGCTTAACCACAGATTACTGGGATCAAAAGAAGACGATTTAACAAAACTTATCTATATACAAATGCGTTTGGTTTAGCCAGTATTCAGATTCAAAGTTAATTTAAAAAAAAAATGCTTATAAAAAGAGAACGTTAACATTGATTTGGATGTTGTTTGGTATGACACTGTATACGGGTAGAACTCATATGTTGACATAATATTGTTATTATCAGTAGACCGGTTGTGTATAAAACAAGTGAGGCTCAACATTCATATTTTTTAATGACAAAAGCAAATAAGTTTAAAATAAATCTAATCGGACGCAGGCATTCATTATTAAGTATTTTTGTATCTTTATAGTTTTTGATATCTATTACAGTTTCGACACAAAAAAATAAAATATGAGTGACGCGCTACACTCGTTTGGAAACAAATCATCAGTGAACAGAATTTTCTGGTTGAAAAGTATATGTTCAGCTATTTTTTTCCTGAATAAATCGGCAAAACGCAAAACATAGGTCATAATCAGCTGGTAAAAACTCTATAACCCTGCTATAATTTCCAAAATTTCTTCTTCGTTATTAGGGCTCCTAAAATGCTAAAACCAGCAACATATCTGTTTTATCGGCGTAAATGTACTTTATATTCATTATTGTGAATAAACCATCATCAACCCGGTAACTAGATTACATTTGTTTCCAAGCGAGTGTAGGGCAGTCACTCATATTTTATTTTTTGTGCCGAAACTGTAACAGATATCAAAAACTATGAAGATAGAAAAAAACGTAATAATGAATGCCTGAGTACGATTTGATTGCTTTGTCATTAAAAAATATGAATATATTAATGTTGGGCCACCCTTGTTTTGTAGAAAACCGGTCTACTGATAATAACAATATTATGTCAAAATACGAGTTATACCCATATAGAGTGTCATACCAAACAACATCCAAATCAATGTAACCGTTCTCTTGTTATAAGCAAATTTTGTTTTTTTTAAATTAACTTTGAAGCTGAATACTGGCTAAACCAAACGCATTTGTACATAGATAAGTTTTGTTAAATCGTCTTTTTTTATCCCAGTAATCTGTTTTTAAGCCATGACCATGTCCACCCTGTATATTATAATAAAGTGTGAAAGAAGCTAAGCTTTCATATGCTTCCCTCACACTTCATTAATGTATTAGAAAGAAATAATAAAGATATTGTAAAATATCAACATAAACAAAATTCCGCAACTATTCTCTTCCTACGTACTTTTTTTTGTCTTAGAATAAATTAGTTGTTAGCCTTCTTGTTATTTCTCGTTGTTTTTTTTTAATTTTATGTGTTCTATTCAGTATTCTGATTATCTTGAGACATAAAAATAACAAATTTTTGGACTACAGATAAGCCAAAAGTGAAATTAAACCAAAAATAGCAACTCTAGGTACTAAAATATTTTCGCATTACTTTTTAGTCCACACATAATGCCATGAATGTTAAGGACAAGGTGAGACAAATGCAAATCAACATTTGAGTCATCACTTATCAGGAATTGCCGATTTTGCGTGGCCTAATTCAATAACGGCTCAGAATTGGAGCGAAATTCGCATTAGAATCGCAAATTTTCGATTGAAGGCCCCCAGCCAAACGTAATGTCTTGCAAATGTATGCAGTTTGCGAGTTCTTTGATTAACTCCTCGGAATTAGAATGAGGTTGCACAGAAATCCGTGGAATTAATCATCATTTTCATGGATTTGTACATACCAAAATTAATCATAACTCTTTTTTTCTAGGGATCTGCTTATTTACTTTTGCTTATGTTTTATTTTGATTATTTCTTGAATGCATGGTGCATTTATATGTACAGAGAATATTTCCAAGTAGACATTTACAAGTAGCGTATTTAAAACATAGAATAAAATATTAAATAAAAAGTGAAATTACGACAATCATGTGTGATATTCCAGAGTTATGTAGCCTTCTTTTTTGTATTAATATTTTTTACAATGGCCTATATCTTCTTCTATGACTATGACCACATGAAATATTAAATAAAAAGTTATATAACGAAAATTATGTTTGATATTCCAGGGATTTGTAGTCTTATTTTTAAAATGGATATTTTTAACAGTGCCTATTTCTACTGCTGTGACTAATTACTATATACAATCACAAATAGCGAGTATAAAATATACAAGATATTAATCAAAAAATGAAATAGCGAAAAATTTTATGGATATTATTGTTTTAAGTAGTTTTTTGAATTGGATTATTTAACGACAGTGTATTTCTGCTGCTGTGACTCATTACCATGTTACCTATATTACGAAGTATATATAGAGCCTTATTATTATTTTACATCATTATTCATAGTAAATGCAATTTTTGTATAATCTTTTAAGGTTGTTTTGCTGACTCAATATTGTGCTACCAATAATGTTCAAGGTTTTAAATTTCTGATAGAACTTTATCTTTTAGTGTGCATAATTTGAGGAAATCTTTGAGGAATACTTTGACGAACTGTTAGGGATACTTTCAAGAATTATTACAGAATATGTTTTATAATAAAAAGCATGAAATGTATAAAAAGTCGAAATATGTTTTATAATGAAAAGGATGAAATGTATGATAAGTATAAATATATTGAAAACATTATTTCTTATAAAATATGGAATATTTTAATGTTGAAATATTTGAATGTGGAATAAACCATGCGATCAACAATTGTTTAAAAGAAGGCCTTGAGATGTTGAAAGTATGTCTGCTAGAGTACAAGACGTCTGTTAAAATCTGGTGGCAGCATTCAAGATAGGCCTGTATATTATAGGGATTTATATCCAAGTCCATCTTCACAATTTGTTAGCAGGTTCCATAACACTGATATAGCCATAGCCAATTATCTAAATAATTGTTGATCGCACGGTATGATTAAAACTCGACTTTTTCATGAATTTTCAATGAAAATCTGTTTGCTTTCCAAAATCTTCAATATTTCTAAGAATTGCAGATATAATAGAATTCAAACGTAAAACGATTTTTTTAAATTTTTATTAATAAAGTCAATTTGTATAGCCTATAGTGTATGATGAAAGGGGGGATTTATAAAACTGGAAATTTTGTAAAATTAATAACAAAAAGATTTTTTTATGCAGTAGGTATAGGAGTGTAGCGCAGTCACTCATATTTTATTTTTTTGTGTCGAGACAGTAACAGATATCAAAAACTATAAAGATACAAAAAAACTTCATAATAAATGCCTGCGTCCGATTTGTTTTTTTTTATTTATTTGCTTTTGTCATTAAAAAATATGAATGTATTAATTTTGGGCCTCACTTGTTTTATACACAACCGGTCTACTGATAATAACAATATTATGTCAAAATATGAGTTATACCCGTATAAAGTGTCGTACCAAACAACATCCAAATCAATGTAAACGTTCTCTTGTTATAAGCAAATTTTGGTTTTTATAAAATTAACTTTGAAGCTGAATTCTGGCTAAACCAAACGCATTTGTATATAGATATGTTTTGTTAAATCGTCTTTATTTGATCCCAGTAATATGTGGTTAAGCCATTTCCATACAATTTAGATACACCCTGTAGATGAATACAACTGGACTATTTTAGACAATTTGTAATAAACCAAACAAATGTTCAAACTTTTGAGAAATTTAAAATCAATTTTTTAAGAAATTTTCGGAAAAATGTCGATACTTAAAGTCAAATTAACAACGACAAGTCGTATTCTACAAAATTTGTGATGTAGAAGTTCTCTAGTATACAGGGTGTCTCAAAAATGATAATACACATAATATTAACCAATATGACTGTAAATCCACAAACAAAATTTTCCAAAAGTTATATTATATTTTAGTTATAGTTATAGTTAATTATATTTTGCGAGAACCTAAATAATAAAAAAGGTCTAATAGGGATAGGATAGAGGATAGACACATTTTTGAGACACCCTATATATGAAGAAAACTGAACTATTTTAGACAATTTGCGATGTTTCGTCAAAGTTTAAGTTATAGAAGTCGATTATTTAATAAAACTTACGTTTTTCAGAATGTATAATGAAAAACTAAAATTCCTTCGAGTGTATGAGAACTCGACGTTTCCCAAAACCCTTTTTTTTGTGAAATTATGAAAATTAGATTTCTATACAGTGTGGAAATTCAGTAGCGGATAAATTCGCCAAGTTCGTGAATGTGTATGAGAGAGAGAAAATCTAAAAAGGAGATAGCGATATAAATTATATGAATGCGCATATGAAAATATTTTTTTCTGATTTAAAAAATACAAAATTAAGTTGTGACGTCATTCATGTTTTTTTTTAATGACAACCTGATTTTTATTTCTTATTTCGGTAGAGTTTTTTAATGTTCTTTCAACCATATAACATTTTGAATAGGGTACATGAGAAAAAATAAAAGAAAAACGGCCGTGAAGTTAAAAAAGTAAAGACGAATGAAGTGTTCTCAGGGAGATGGATAGGAAGAATGGGTCCAGTGGAATGGTCGGCTAGGTCCCCTGATCTAACGCCAGAAGATTTTTTTCTATGGGAGCACTTAAAAAACATGGTATACAAAAACTGACCTAAAAATTTAGAGGACCTTAAAGAAAAAAATCGGCATGAGTGTAGGTTAATAACGCCTCGAATGCTTCAAAACGTGGTGAATGCATTTTATTACCGTCTTAGGTATTTCCAGATGGTGCAGGGTTATCAGTTTGAACATTTACAGTAATTGTTGATGCCTTAATTTTTGTTTTTGTTTTATTTCATTCATCTTTACTTTTTTAACTTTAAAACCGTTTTTCTTTATTTTTTTTTATGTAACATATTTAAAATATTGTATGGTTGAAAACAGATTGCTGAAACTCTACCGAAATGAAAAATAAAAAATATAGGTTGTCATTTAAAAAAAACATTGATGACGACACAACTTTTAATTTAATTTTTTTCTTTAATCTGAAAAAAATATTTTCAGATGCGCAGTAATATTATATCGCCATCTCCCTTTTAGATTTTTTCTCTCTCATACACATTAACGGAGTTACCGAATTTATCCTCTACTTAATTTCTACATTGTATAATGAATTGTATGCTGAAGAGATAAGGATTTATAGTAAGCGGAAGAAAATTTGGCTTTTTGGTGAGGTAATTTGGTTTTAGAATTTATGATGAAAAATCAACTTTGGTTTTGTCCAGTCCAGTAATGTAAATGTCAAAAGTGTATTATTTAATAATTTAAAATTTCGGGGTTTTTTTGTTGGGGTGAGCGCATCATCATCTATTGTCATTATTGCTTTATAAAATTTCGTGATAAATGACTAATATGTAAACATTTTGAAGGGATTAAGAGATACTTGGCGGTCATATTCTTAAAGTTTCATGATAATTAGTCAACATATGGGTCGATAGCACAATAAAGATCGTTTAAACCGTTTGTTTGAGATAAGAGGCAAACATAAGGATTTAACATTGTTTTAAATAGTTTTTGCGAATTTCTACTCGCTAGTTTAACCCACAGGAAATGTTTTGGTATCAATTAAACGAGAATTATAGCGCATCTAACGATATTAAATATTAAACTATGTTCGTCAATTTTTAATGAAATATATTGATTCACACATTTTATGTTTTTAAATATGACTTGCCAGGATCTCCCTTCGTTGGCGAATTATTCATATTGACCATAAAAAAAATAGTATCTATCCCCTTTGTTGGTTAACAAATAACAAATTAATTGGACTGCAATTGTTTATTGTTTTTAAATGAATAGCAACTTATATTTAGAAACATAAAAACATAAATCAGTATATTTCAAACAAAAATGATAGAATAATTAATATTTAATATGGTTAAATGCGCAATAATTTTCTCGTTTCACTGGTTTTCTAAAACATTTTCTTTGGGTTAAAGTGGCGAGTAGAAAATCGCAAAAATGTTAAAAACAATGTTAAATCCCTATGTTCGCTCCTATATCAAACACATGGTATATTAGTTTTGATGGAATTTTAGTACTCTGTGCGTTTGCAAAAAGATTTGCAAAAACAGGTGGATAAAGTTGTGTACAAAATTATGTTTGTGTTAAAATTTGTTAAAAATCTGAATCAGCATTTATATTTTTTTTATCTGTGTGAAGTTCAAATCATTTTAGTATATACCTAAATTCATTATCTGAAACTGAGTGAAATTTAACTTTAACAGTTTTTCTAAGCATGCTATGTGCAATTCAACTTTCCAATTTTTTTATAAATACCATTTTTAATGTGGGTGCAATTAAACATGTTTGTAAACTCATTCTTCCGTACTTGGGTGCAAGTAATTTAACTTTCATTATTTTAATTTTTTCGACGCGTATGAAATTAAACTTTACTTATAAACCCGTTTTTAGTTACCTGGGCTTCAATAACTTTTCTAGTAATTTTCTTTCTGTACCTGGGTGTATGTAGCCCTCGCACTGACCGCCGTCCTGTCGGCGCCGCGCATCCCCTCGTGGCGGAGCATGGCGCGCTCCACCCTCGCCAGGATCGGGGAGTCCAGGACACTGGTGCCGGAGGGCGTCGCGACGCCCCCACCGCCCCCGCCGACGGCGCCGTTGATCACCAGCATTGCCGCGTGCTTGACGAGATTTTACACTGTTCGACGTAAAAAACTTGCAAGACCTGCAACCACACACTTCCAAAGGCAACGAGAAACTGCCGGACGCGCTCCTCGCTTTAGAAACCACGACGCGCTCCGTGACGTCACTTCCCCGCGACGGGGACGGCGTCGTGAGAGAACCACTGGCTCTTCCGCGAACGTGGAGGTGGGCGGGTAGAAACGTCGATCGTCGGTGTCTGCGGTTTCAGGAATGCGGTGGATACTTTTCGAATTGGACCAAACTGATGTATAATTATTATTATTATATCGCATCTCTACCTCGGTGGTTTTCACCTTTTTATTGTATGACAAAATATCAATTTAAAAAAAAAACAATTATTAATTTAGTCGTGAGATTAAGAAGACGTGAGATATTAAAAGAAAACATTATTTTTGTCAAAAATTTTCAATTATTCCAATATGCTCAAATCCGGTATTTTCAGTGTATCAAACATTATTGGTACTTTTAATTTTTAATACTAAGTAATATGTTAATAATATAATAATATATATTTTTTTTATAATCCAGTGATTCATTCGCTGCCTTGGGTCTTCCACGTCATACGGGAGTCTATTTCTAGTCCCAAAAACGAGACATAATTAGTATTATATGATTGCTGCACTTTCTTCAAGGTGAATATTATTTCCGCAGTTTTATTATATAGAAAGATATTATTCTATTAAATCAATTCCATCGACTTTGCTTTAGCTTTAGGACAATTGAAGGGTTGCATACATTGAATGGAAGATAATTTATGTACATCAAAAATAAAATGGGTCCTAAAATAGAACCTTGAGGTATTCCGTGTCTGATGTCCTGTAATTCCGACATACGACTAGAAGTTATTACTAGAGTTGCCACCTCAGAACAAAGTCTCGCCCAGAGACGAGGGCAAAAAAAACCTAAAAAACACACATACATACATACATATGCAATTTTTTTTTTATAATATTTAAAAAAAAATAAAACACATTTCTACAAATTAAATACAATTCTAATGATCACAGAGTAGTTACTATGCACATAACTAATAAAAAACAAAATTAACAATTTACGTATGAAATAAAAACAGGTAAATGAGGAAAAAAATGCAATTTGCAAAATAGTATAAGTATAATAAATAATTTATTTATATATGTAGATTTTTCCTTGAAATATTTTCCGTTTGACATCGCAGCCTGTACAAGATCGGCATTTTTTTTTTTATGAATTCATAAAATGCTCGACAGCTCATGTCAAAATTAAGTTTTTTGCATAATGTTGCCTTTACCAGCTCAACCCGCATCTTCTATACGGTTGCCTGTCCAAGTACACTTCCAGACAAAATTAAAGGACCCCCAAACTTGAAATAACTTTTTCAATTTACAGATTGTTTTGACTAGACTTTTCACATGTCATAAATTGACATTTTCTCAACCCGCATCATCTTACGGTTGATTGTCCAAGAACACTTCCAGACAAAATTAAAGGACCACCAAATAAAGTTGAAATAACTTTTCCAATTTACAAGTGGTTTTGAATAGACTTTTCACATGTAATAAATTGACGTTTATTAAGTACTATTCAAATAGTGTGCCATGAAACAATCAACAATATCAGGACATTATCTGCTAGGAAACGAAAAGTCAACAAAAAGCTCTAGTGGTTGACTTGCCTTTTTAACTCATTTAATTAATAAAGCGTGCTTTATGTAAGTGAATTAGTGAACTTGTTTGTATTAAGTTAATTAAATATGCCTAGACGCCATTGCAGGCCCGAAGAAGTATCCCAAATGATTATTCTTCTTCGTGAAACATATTCACGAAGAGAAGTTGCCGGAATTCTAAATACCAACAAATCTGTGGTACAGAGGGCCGCGGCACGGTTCAGAAGGACTGGTAGTTTCAAAAGAAGATGTGGACAAGGTGCTAAAAGAAAAAAAAACATACGCAGAGAAGATCATTTTATCGAACTTCAGGGAAAACGGTTTGTAACATCTAGCATCTAGTGAACTAAAAATGATCTTCGATTAGCCACTGGAACAGAAATTTAAACCTAAACAGTAAAAAGAAGACTCAAATAAGTCAATTTGTCTGCTAAAAAACCAGCAACATGTCCAAGTCTCACAGCTACGCCCAAAGAAATCGCTAAAACTTTTGTCAAAATCAACAAGGTTGGGACGAGGGGCAATGGAACTCCGTTTTGTTTTCGGATGAGACCAGATTCCTCCCAAACAAGAATAATCGCCGTGTTTTAGTCTCACGAAGACCATGTGACCGCTTTGCACCATGTACCATTCGAGAATTTGACAAACATGGTGGGGGGTCTGTAATGGTTTGGGGTGCGATGCAATTTTATGGTCGTGCAGAATTGGTTTTGATACGAAATCAGTCGCTAACAGCAAGAAGATATACAGGCGAAATTATTATACCCCATGTTCAACAATTTGCCAAAAATTTCGGCAATGGATTGATTTTTATCCAAGACAATGCCAAACCTCATACAGCTAATATTGTCACATCTGCGTTGAGAGATGCAAATATCCAATGTTTGGAGTGGCCTTCCAAAAGCTCTGACCGCAATCCTATTGATCATCTGTGGGATCAATTCGGCAAAAAAAATGAAAACGCTCCGAGACCGTCAGCAACTATTGATGAGCTCTTTAATATGCTTGTTCAATAATGGGAACAGATAGCCCAAGAAAGAATACAAACCTTAATCTTAAGCATGCCGAGAAGATTAGAAGCTTACGGTGTTGCAAGAGGAGGGCCTACACACTATTAATAATGTTACTTTTTATTACAAATTAGGATTTCTGTTCATAAGAAGACCATTGGTATTTAAGTCTAATTTCTAGCTTTACTTCTACAAGTACGTAAAAGTATAGTTTGTTAATTTTAATAGCTCTTAAGTTAACTAAACTGTAAGGAAACACTTGGATTTATATATTTTTCGTAATACTATACGGTTATTCCGTTTTATCAGAACTAAAAAAGCGCTAATGTCATGTTAAATGGTCAGCGGCCCTTAAGAATTCTTAACGAACGCCGGCCGTTAAGGGGAACGCACGCCCACCATGGTTAAACAATTCAAATTTAAAATTGCCCAGGCCATGACTGACAGATGCCTGTCGGCCATAGTAAATAGTTGCAGTTTTGGTCCGTCAAAATGGATAAAGAAAACTTTGAAATTCAGCATCGGCTGCAAGTATTGACTTGACCAAAAAAACGAAGAAACGATACCAGAAAGAGTATGAAGATTTTTTACAGTGGCGCAAAAATAAACAGATTAAATTGGTGAGTAAAGATGTTCTACTAGCCTACATAAAGGGAAAATCAGAAATTTATTCTCCTACATCTATGTGGACTAAATATTGCTAAAATATTCGTATTCGTACGGCCGATATGCAAATAACAGACTTGGTAGTTTATAAACCTCGAGCGTAGCGACGCTCCGCTTCGCCTCGGTTTAAAAACATCAAACTGCGTCCGTTATTTGCTGCATATCGGCCCAATGACGTTAATAACTATTTTGTAATACCTCTGTGTTATTGACATTTATCAGTACTGTCTGCTTGATCGATATGACAGGCGTAAAGGCCTTGGCCGTTATAATAACGGCCGTGGACGTTATTTAAATGACAACGCAAATTTATGAGCAATAAAGTCTTCATATTCTTTCTCATACCTGCTGCTGCTTTTTTGGGGAAGTAAATCGATTGTGGCAGCATTTGCTTCATTTAGAATATCTTCGGGGATACCACAAAACGAAGAACTTTGCACATCTGACATTATTTTTCTAATTTCACTTTGATTTGTTTGTTTGTATTTGAACCGTTGATGTTGCTATGGTATCAAATTGCGCCTGGATAACTAGTTTATTAATTTTGAAATTTAATATTGATAAATTGACCAGTTTTTGTAATTTAGGTATTACAAAAAGTATCGAACAACATACGGCCGATATGCAAATAACAGGCTTGGTTGAATATAAACCTCGGCTGCGCTCCGCTCCGCTTCGCTCCGCCTCGGTTTACAAACTTCAACCCACGCCTGTTATTTGCTACATATCGGCCTAATGGCGTTATATACTAATTTTGTAATACCTCTGTATTATTGACATTTATCAGTACTGTCTGCTTGATCGCTATGACAGGCGTAAAGGCCTTGGCCGTTATAATAACGGCCGTGGACGTTACTTAAATGACAACGCAAATTTCTGAAATTTATTTGGTTTTGGCACAAGAACAACAAAAATTAAATAAGATAATTAGTTTGTGTGGGAACAACTAGAAAAATTAAAAACACAACTAGTGTTTCCCGAAATCATAATTTTTTCCATTTCATTTACTCTTGCAGTTGCAGCTTTATTGTTAGAAGGTTCTGACGTTGACACCATGTTAGACGTCTCGTTTTCCTTATTACTGATAAAAAGTTGCTTCGATATTTTGACTTTCTTGCTAACTGATTCCTCAACGTACTGTTCAGCAACTGTCGTAGATTTCCAACCGCCGAATTTTTTTAAAGTAAGCAGATCTCCTCCATTTTCAACTAGCATTGTGGCCGATGACCTTCTAAAGCAATGTCCCGTATAATTTTTATAATCCTCCAATTTTAAAAACTCTGCAATCTTTCTGGGAACTCCTCCAAATTTGTGAATTCCTACTAGCTGTTTTGTGCATTTACCTTTCCTGTAATCTACAAACACGCGTTGACTTGAACACCGTCTGGTCGAAGCGCTGCATATTTTCTGTATAAAGTACAGACTTTGAAGGGAGTGTCATCTTGTGGGATAATAAATTTTCTACTAGACTTGTTTTTTGTGTCTTCCAGTATAACGATTAAGAATCTACCAGTATCTTCAATGTGGTTTGTTTGTAGCTTCAAGAGTTCTTGTCGACGACAGGCACCAAAAATTCCAAATACTAAAATGACCTTCTCTAGCAAAAAATTGTCGTCGTCTGCTTCTTGAAGGAATCTTGTAATCTGCTGTGTAGTTAGTATTTTTGCCTTCTTTGGTTTGTAACATTCAGATTTCCGCCTCAGGAACATAAAAACTTTTCCATATCTGAATCAAGAATAACTTTTACTAATAAGTAATTCGAAGTGTTAATAGGTACTAACCCAGAAATGTCAATATTTTCATGTAACTTAAAGGATGTTTTCAGCACTGAGATTTTAGTCCATAAACAACATACGGCCGATATGCAAATAACAGGCTTGGTTGATTATAAACCTCGGCTGCGCTCCGCTCCGCTTCGCTTCGCCTCGGTTTACAAACTTCAACCCGCGCCTGTTATTTGCTACATATCGGCCTAATGGCGTTATATACTAATATTCATTTGATCAAATTTTGTTATCAGGTTTTAAATGTATTTTGAATTTTACTAGTGGTCCCTTAATTTTGTCCGGAAGTGTATTTCCCATAATCGAAATAAATCGTTCCAGGTATGCTTTAGTTATAGGTATCGATAGAATCTTACTATTCTTACTACTTACTTAGAAGTTTGGTAGTCCAGTGAAAACATCGAAGGAACATATTTGTATCTATTTTTTATCAGTTGGCAAATAGAGCAACTTGGTGGAAGGAATGATATTTTTAAGAAGTCAGATATCGTCCTATAATTTATCGACACCTAATTCTACATTTACGTATTTTGCACCATCTAAAATCTTGGTATTTGAAATTTTCGTTCTTAAGGTTAATTACTAAAAAATATTTGAATGGGCTGTTTTCTAAATTATTAAATTTTAGTAATTAATAGCCTTTATTTAATTCCGTTATGAAAACCCAAACCTTACAGCAATTTCTGACGTTATGAAACGTCAAATTTTTCAAAACTGTCACGCACGGGTTATGTAATGTAACCAAGCTTCACACTATTTGTAGGCGAATCTATTTCAGGATATTTTTGGCATTATTATTAAATTTGTGAGGAATTTTAGTTTCCTGACAAATTTGTTTATGTCAGTGCAATCATGTTTCCGTAGAAACAATAAGTATAAGGTGATCTGATTCTGTGATTTAGTAAGGAACATTTTTATTCAAATAGTAGATTAAATCATTCTGTCGGAATTAAATAAAGTTTTGTATGTAACACGTTATGAAAAATGCAATATTGTTTGATTCGTGTAATTTGCAAAACTCGCTTCGCTCGTTTTGGTAAATATTACACTCGTCGAACAATATCGCACTTTTCATAACTGGTTACGTAAATAATAATTATGTACACCTTTTCCGCTTCAGTCACTTATATTTGTTTTTCATAGGTAGTTAGGAAATTTAAATTTGTATTCACTTTACTACTGAAAAAAATATCTATTCTCCAGTTTATTTTTCAGAGATAACATTATGTCATGCAATTCAGAACTTGTTACTGATTTATTTTCAAGCTGTAAAATATGCTGATTCATAAGTCCCATAAAATCATGCACAAAGTGAATATAATATTCGGCTAAAGATAAACTATCGTCTCGAATATCATCTTCACTGTCCTTCGCGAATTTCCAAATGATTTTGTGTGTATCTTCTTCACCCAGTTGTACAAAATAAAGTTTTATCGCTGACCATTAACATTTTTTTCCAGAGCTTTATGTAGAGTCGATATGTACATGTACATGTACATTCCAAAACATTCCAAAAAATCAAAGCTATATGACAATGCCTTATATGCGTGTCTGGCTGCATTATTTATTACGTGGCAGTTACAATTACATTTCAAAATTTTCGGATAAAGGTCGGTTAATTTCTTGTGTACAGATTTCTTCTTCGTAATTAACATGCGTTATCTGCAGAATAAGAACTTAAATTTGATAAGTCAAATTTATATTCAATAATCTTGTAGCAATTGCCTCAGAATTTTCGTCTGGATCTTCATAAAAGTCATTAATTCTATTTTGAATTCCCTTTTCTAAATGGAAATATTGAACTGCAATCGGGAACATTTGTCTGTTGCCTCTGTTGGATTCATAGTTCGCCAAAGAAAACGGAATTGCTTTTCCGTTATTGATTCCAAGTTCGTGAAGAACTACTTGAATAGACTTAGGTGCTAGTATGTTTTCAACAATTGCTTCGGCCTTTGTTCTGGAAGAATTTTTTTTTTTTCAATAGAGGACTCCAAATATACTTTCGAATTGATTTTCATTCCACAGTCAATGCTGTGGTCAATGCCATAACTGTGATTATGTTTTAAACCGTGGTAAATTTGTGATAATTCTATGATTGCTACTTTAACATCATCAGGAGAATTTGTTTTTGGAAGAAACCACGTTATTAATTGATTTTCCGCAGTACATTTTACTGTAGTCAAATGTTTCTGGCTATTAAAATGGATTTTTACCGCTTTTTCTCCATCTTGTTTTATCGTGAATTTAATATTGCACAATAGACACATTCAAGTAATTTTATCATTTTTTTGTAGCAATTTACAAAATTCATCTCTTCGTAACCATTCATCTTTGAATGTACATTCCTAGTCTAAGTCTATATATTTTTGGTTTGTTTCTGAAGTGCCTGATTCTTCTTGTTTATCACTAGTCGTTCGTTCTCTTCCAATTCCAATCAATAGAATAGAATTTCTATCATATTTTGTACATATTTAATTCTACTTACAAAACCCGGAGTAATAATAATTAAACCCGGAGCCCGGAGAAAAGTCATGGAAACCCGGAGTCCCCGCGTCAAACCCGGAGAGGTGACAAGCCTAGTTACTACTGCTCGTTTTCTATCCGTTAGGTAAGACAAAATCAGTTTGGAGGTGCGCGGACAGATGTTATATAAGTAAAGCTTGATAGACAGTAGTGTGTGACACAATTGAAAGCTTTACTTAGGTCTAGTGTTGCAACTTTTCACGAAAAGTTGAAATTGTTGAAATTTCCGGCCAACTTTTCTGGAAAAGTTGGAACAGTTCGGAGAAGATAGAAAAGTTGGAAAAGTTGAGTTTTATTGTATAGTTGTAAATGTTGAGATGCAAATCATGAACTTACACATACAAATACACACATTGAACATAATTTAACATTTTAATTTATACAGGGTGTCCTTTTAATGCCTTAACAGCTCCGGGTCGCAGCCTTCTTTTAAAATTATCATGTTTGTTTTAATGAAATTCGGGTTTAAATGCATTAAAGGGACATCCTGTATAAAGGCAAATCAGTTTTAAACAACAAATTTTTAAAGAAACGGTAAGTTTTTAATCAATGGAACCACTGTTAACCGAAGTATTTGTATCAGCATGAAGAGTGATAGTATCGCTATCAGTACTTGAAGTATATTCTTCATCAGTTGAACTATATTCTTCGTTTTCCTCTGCTAAAGATGGTTTGCGTCGTTTAGCAGGAGCATGCGATTTTGATCTTGTGAACCGTTTCCTAGGGACGGCCACAGGCAGATCAAAACTACTTGACTCAGATGGATCTTGATCAATGTTGTGTAAGCGTATCTTGAAACCATGATTATTATTAGTGGTCTTCCCTTTTTGTGTCATATCGTTTGTAAGCAGCTTCAAATTATGGCCGATATAAACACTTTTCCAGCTCTTAGGGTTGTTAAACAATTTCTACTTTTGGTATGAATTCGGCTATATGTACTAAACCTTCTTTCGGTAGCGGCTGATGTTATAGCCATTGACAAAATAACAGAAGCACCTGTAGACAGAGCGGATGTAAAACACAAGCCATTCCACCAGACAATAGGATCCATTTTATGAGCACATTACCAAACAAATTCTTTAGCACACAGTCCATATTTAGCTTTGTACTTTGAAAAACCGCTCATTGCTTCTCCATCATCCACATCATTAATGTGTTCTGCAATGTTACTGATGAACTCAAGTACATCAACATGTTGCTCAGGTGACAAACTATGCCCTTAATAACGTGGATCCAGGATGTTTGCCGCAAGATGAAATTTATGTAAACATTAGTCTTTACGATCAGAAAGCATATCCATAATTTTATTTTCTTCCGCATTGCTTGTAGGGCATTTAGGTACCTTTTCCTCAAAAAATGGCTTTAGGTTTGCAAATATTCCGGGAACTGATGAAGCATTTGGCTTGTCTTCTTCGATTTTGGTTATCCATTTTCTAATGGGTTCTAGGAGGTCTCTGGTGTTTTCAAGTCTTACCCAAAAATATCATCATCCAAAAGCATTGTATTCGTATCTTTTTGAAGATATTTGAGAACTAGTTCATTCACCGCCAAAGTTTGCAGACAATACCTGTTGCTGATTAAACTGTTAAAGCAGCGTACCACTGATGCCCACCTGGTTTTCACTGGCAACTTCAAAGCTACCTTAATATATTTTTCATTTTGAATGTTTGCAAAGTGAGCTGCTAGAATGTGATTGCCATTAATTTGTGTGACAATTCTTCCTGCTTGATTTTTTAAATAGAGAAAGTTATCCAACTTTATTATGTCTTTAATAAGGAGGTTGAAACAATGGGCAATACAACCGTCATATGATTACATATCATTTGAACGACTTATGCCCGATTGCACCGTATGCGTTAAGGATACTTAAAATTTAAAAGGTTCCTTAACGGACGAAAAACCATTGCACCGCCATCTTAAGGTCACTTAAACACCGTAAGGACCCTTAAATTTTAAGCTCCCGACTCCGGCGGAATAACTTATTTAAGGGTTACAAACTGTCAGTTTAACGTATTATGAGCAGTGGATGTGTATAAAATATTACTTATTTTTAACTACATTTGCCTTTATACTGATTTTAAGATAACTAACGAACTTATAATTACAATTCGAGTGTTGAATACCTTGACTATGATTGCAATTGTTGTTAAAGCAATATTGTGAACAATTTGGTGTTTGTAGGTTAGTTTGTGTTGAATTTTGATACAGGATAATCGGGTGTATTGCGTATCAAAAAACGTTAGCAGTAACGTGTACGTTACTTGAGAGCATCACATTCGAAAGTCAGATAGAGTTATGTCATAAATGCATTTGATATTCGAATGTGATACTGTCAAGTAACCTACACGTTACTGCTCAAGTTTTTTGATACGCTATACAACAAATTGTGTGATTCGATTGAATTCAATTGAAACTTTAATATAAATAAATTACTTCTACATTCGTATATTATTCGGCATTGGTGCTTGATACATCTGCATTTCCTCTACAATTATGACATAAAATTAATTTTGTTAAAATTGAATAACATTTAAAATCAAGATAATAGTGACATTCTGGAATCCAAATTCATCGGATTTCCTTGTTTAGTTTATTTGAGAACGGATTAATTTAACAATTTGGACGACCTAAGTTTTTATAGACAGAGAGGAATCGAGGTAAAACAAACCGTTGACAACTGTTTTGTGTTAAATTTTATCCGAGTGAATATAGCAGTTATTAAAATTCCCTAGAATTCTGAACGCTAAGGTCCCTTTAATAAGGAATCTGATGTCTTGTACGGTGCAACACAAAGTTAATTTTAAGGATCCTTAAAATTTAAACTTACTTAACTAAGGGTCCTTAAAACTACAAACGGTACAATCGGCCATTAGGGGAATCCCAAATGCCAACATTTCCTACTTTTCCAACATTTCCAACTTTTCCAAGGTACCAGCGAACTTTTCCAACTTTTCCATACTTTTTTCCAACTTTTCGACCGAACTTTTCCTGGGTTGCAACACCACTTATCTGATCTGATAAATTACAGACATCAACCTCACCACCCTCAAAAGCATCAATAATTCCATCACCGACTGTAGGTATTGCGGTGATGGTAGATTTTCCCGGCGCAAAGCCAAATTGAATCGTTTATTTCAGAAACCCGTTAAGTGTGTTTTTCCAAATTTTCGGGAAACAAAGAAAAACACTGTATATTTTCATACGTCGGCTTACAAGTGAAATCACTTAAGTCAAAAACTATAAAATGTGACAAAAGGCAATTACCTTTCCTACTCAGTCATTTAATGAGTTAAGAATTTTGAAGTTGAGCTACCGGACCCTTTACTATACCCCTACTGAGCTTGAGATTTGTTACAATTTAGTAAACAATCAAAATAAAACTTAACTAAAAACAGCCAAAAATTAAGTTAGTGTATTTCACTTGTAAGCCGACGATATTTTATACAGGGTGAGTTTTTTCGGATGTTTAGTATGGGGATCTCGGAAACTAGCGGAGATAGAGGGACGACTAAATGGGGAAAGAATTGCAGTTTTACGAGTTCAATTTCATAAGCTTTTTGTTTTTTGAAAAATTGCATGACTAACTAGATATCTCGAAAAAATATATTTTTTGTTATTTTGTTCGGAGCATATTGCTCTGTTATAATTGACTTTAGAAAAAATGTGTAAAGGAAAAAGTACAACTACGTACAACTTTTTCCTTTACACATTTTTTCTAAAGTCAATAATAACAGATCCATAGGCACCAAACCAAATAACAAAAAATATATTTTTTCGAGATATCTAGTTAGCCATGCAATATTTCCAAAAAACAAAAACCTCATAAAATTTAACTCGTAAAACTGCAATTCTTTCCCCATTTAATCGTTCCTCTATCTCCGCTAGTTTCCGAGCTCCCCATACTAAACATGCGAAAAAACTCACCCTGTATATTGTAATTAAATATCCCATAAAAACAAATGTCGTTAAATGGATAATGCAAAAAATATGCGTTTGGATTACTGATATACTGCATTCCGAAAAAGAAAAATTCATTAAAATGTCTGTTGACGGGTTTCTGAAATAAATGATTCAATTGCGAGTTACTCAATAGATTATTATTTTCTAAGTAAACACTGATCTACATAGCCAAAATTGACTCAGGTATTTTAGACAGTACAGACAGAATAAAAATACCTCTGGAGTTATTGGTATCGTTCCTATCACCCTTCTTAAAAATTGGAATGCTTTTTGCAATTACGAGTCGAATGTCGAAACAATTATGTCAAAATTCGAGGTTGACATTTTTGTGCAGAGTTCTATAGTCACCCAGGTAAAAACAATTGAGCTGAAATAGCAGCTGTATAGATTTTTCTATCCTGAATCAATTTGTAAGAAATTATTGGCACAAATGAATAATAACGTCAGAAAATAATACTTTCCAAAACGCTAAAATTTTGGAAATGACTGTTTCGGTAAAACTAAATTAGTGATTCTATTAAGTTTCTTCTGTTGTATCCGTATTCGAATCCGTTATTACTTTTGTCCTAAGTTGCCAATAACGTCGAAAAGAGGAAAATTAAAAGTAATACATTTTTAAAACCAAGCAGTGTTTGGACCGCTGCACGGTGGGGATATTCACCAAATTAGTGCGATTAAGTCGAAATAAAAATTTCAGGTAATTGAAAATTTTATCAATAGGGTTGGTATATGAATATATTCCCCGTCTAATGGTATAAGTGACATAAACGTATCTGTATGACATTTGCCACTTATTCAGTTGAAAGTTACGCCCTGTGCTAGCCAGAAGCATCACAACAAACTCTGCCCTAAACAAACGCAGTTTTAAAAAGTGCACAACTTCTGTTGTGATTCTTGCATTCCAGTTTTGTGAAATGGATACTCTTCCTGGAGGTATGTACAATCATTAGATATAATTAATATAGGTAAGTGTTGATCCACGCCTTAGAACAGCCCGCATTTATAATGACTTAAACAAGTGTATAATTTCTGAAGCATTTTTTTGTTCATGTGTGCTGAAAGTTGTGGGCTCTGCGAGATACCACGGAAATTTTCATGCAAGCTTTTACTTTAAATCTTTATCCATTCAAATTTAAAAAATCTCATGCTAGTTTTTGCTAGCTAGGTTTTGCGATCATTTTCTAGAAGCGCGCTCCGATAATATACAGTTCATTTACGGTCGCCGGAGAACGTGCTATGTGCTCGTATGATACTAGCAACAGAGTTTAGTATATAAAATGAAACTTGCTTTTATAATTATGATAAAATGCGTATTTTAATCAAATTAAATAAATATAATTTAATGAATAATTGTAATTACCCGGGCAAATTTAAGTAAATTACTCAATATAAATTTATTTAAAGGTTCTGGAGATGAAGGAAATTTTCAAGATGCTTAGAGATTGTGTAAGCAAAGATTTTCAATGCAGAGTCGAATATCTGGAAACTAAAATTTCAGAAATTCAGAGATTCCATGTAATTTTGCAAACTCTTGCAAATGGACACGGCATTGATGTTGGCAAGTTTGATGAATATGCAGTGGACACCGCGAGAAAGTTGGTCGATTTGTATCCATTGTACTGCATGTCGACCACAGTACACAAAATATTAATACATGGGTCAAAGATTATTGCTCATGCACCTATACCAATCGGGCAACTATCTGAGGAGGCGCAAGAATCAAGAAATAAACATATAAAGGAAAATCGCAAGAAATTTTCAAGGGAGTGCTCAAGGAATCAAAACCTGACAGATGTATTGAATTGGCTTCTGATATAATCAGACGTACTCATAAGCAGTATAAGAAAATTACCAACAAAACAATTACATAAATTATCCTCTGAAGCTGTACATATTTTACGCTGTCCGCAAATTCTATCGCAGCAAGATAATTCAACCAACGAATCATTGAATGATACTGATGACACTAGTGTATCGGATGTAGGTATTCTATTCATTTTGTAATATATTGTATAAATAATTATTTAATAAAATATTTTCATAACTGTCTTTAAACATTTTGCAAAAATTCCTTCCATTAGAAAGTCCATTTCATTAAAAATGTACATATATAATATTTTGTTGCAATTTGTAGTAAATATTAAAATTCTCACCCGCAATTCGAAATTAGCACCCCAAAAACATCGGTATTCCAATTTTCATGTATATTTAGGTAAATGTTTATATCCTCACCCGCCATATTGAATCCGCCTTTTTGATTATTATAATTTTGATGTCTAATTAGTATTTAGCGACCCAAAAAGCATATGTATACCAATTTTCAATCTAATTGAGATACATTTAATAGTTTATCGCGTTTTTTTTAATATTTTCCCCACTGTGCGCTGCGGCTAAATAAACACACTGCACTAATGCAATGCACGCTGGTGAAACGCAATATGTGCTTCGTTTTGGTGAGATTGAAACATAATAAACGGCATATGAAAAAATAATTCAAATATACACTCAGATGCAAAAAAACGGGTCATTCGGTCGTTGTTTGCAAAAACCCCATTTTTTTAAATTTTGATGTTGGTATAGTCCTTAGAATGAAAGTTTTAGTATTTTACAATCAAATAGATCATCAGGATGTAGAAAAAAACAACATATGATACTTATCAGTTTATTTAATAAGCGAAAATAACATTTAAAGCAATGCGTTCTTCACTACCTATTGCTCATTCGGCGTTATGCATAGAGGATCAAGGTGGCTACTGGGTTTTGATTTGTTTGTTTTTGATTAACTGTCATTTTCATTTATTATTCTCTGTTATAGTATGTAACGCCATTAGGCAGATATGTAGCAAATAACAGGCGCGGGTTGAAGTTTGTAAATCGAGGCGAAGCGAAGCGGAGCGGAGCGCAGCCGAGGTTTATATTCAACCAAGCCTGTTATTTGCATATCGGCCGTATGTTGTTCGATACTTTTTGTAATACCTAAATTACAAAAACTGGTAAATTTATCAATATTAAATTTCAAAATTAATAAACTAGTTATCCAGGCGCAATTTGATACCATAGCAACATCAACGGTTCAAATACAAACAAACAAATCAAAGTGAAATTAGAAAAATAATGTCAGATGTGCAAAGTTCTTCGTTTTGTGGTATCCCCGAAGATGTACTAAATGAAGCAAATGCTGCCACAATCGATTTACTTCCCCAAAAAAGCAGCAGCAGGTATGAGAAAGAATATGAAGACTTTATTGCTCATAAATTTGCGTTGTCATTTAAATAACGTCCACGGCCGTTATTATAACGGCCAAGGCCTTTACGCCTGTCATATCGATCAAGCAGACAGTACTGATAAATGACAATAACACAGAGGTATTACAAAAAGTTTATTTTGCAGAAATGCATTTTTTTCGTGTATACGTACATTATTGTTTTCGCTTATTAATGTTCCTTAAATAAATAATAAGTACCATATGTTGCTTCTTTCTACATCCTGACGGTCTCTTTGATTGTAAAATACTAAAAAAAATATTCTCAGGACTATACCAACATCAAAATTTAAAAAAAATATGGTTCTTTTTCAAACAATAACCCAATGAGGTTTCTTTGCATCTGAGTGTAGAAACATCTAGCGGCGATTAACTGAAACCGGCGATTCAGTGTTCGCATTTACAAAGTATTTCTCGTTCACTTTTTATAACGCTTAATTACCATTAGGAGATGTTTCAAATCATAGCTATACTTTGATTTTTCTAAACTGGCGTGCACGTCATCAAACAGCTGTGTGATGAGGTTTTTTCGTACCAACGTGATTGTTTTCGAGAATATGCATAACAAAAGTTTGAGAATCGAAATTAATCTGAGGATCATTTGTTACATAACACTGATCACCGGTGGTTATAAATAGGTAATCGGTGTATTAACCGCGGACACAATTTTCGCCTGCCAAACATGTAATAAATCATGTTATGTTGGCAGCCGTGATATTTTTTCGGCGACGATGCCACATCTTTTTCTCTAACCATGCTCATACATGTGTGTATATCCAAACTTCTTTGACGTCTAACTTGTTACATTTGATCGATTATTACAATGCATATTTTGCCATTGTAGATGTTAAACCATAACCACAAGATTGATATCTGTACGAAAAACGGCAGAGAAGTTGACGAATTTGATACGAACCGCGCACTGTCGCACAAGATTACACGGGCGCAACAGCTGATTGCAGCAATTTTTAAATACCCAAGGCAGCTGGCACCCTAGTAAAATTGTGCCATCATTATTATGATTATTATTTGGATCACGTGAACGCCAGTTTATAAAAATCAGAGTATATTTGTACATTTGGTACCAAGTACCTCTGCACGCATGCACTTGACTTAAATTTGAGTTTGCAAGATATTTGATTAGCATTTCAACTAAATCGATGGTATTTATGGATGGTGGCCATCTATCGGCGGAAAGCAAACATAAGTCACTCATATGTGTATACTTGGTTGATGATCTCTTCAAACTAATGACGACGCCAGCGCAGATACTGGTGAACTTTATACTTATGATTTATAGTGTGATATTTTGTGAAACCGTTTAGCTGTGGATTATGGGACACGACTTTAACTACGTATTGCGCCATATTTAGTCAATGAAAATGTGCAGATATAAATTTATAACACAATTAAATCTCTTGTAACAGGCCACCAATTGTACGTATTATGTGAAAATTAGTAAAAACCACGGCAACCAAGTGTACCGCGCGTTTTTTTATCTCTGAACATAGGGTATGTTCAGTTTTAAAACGACAGGATCAATCCTATGCTAAAATGTAATGTATGCAACCAAATTTACCAGCTTCGGTAACTCAATTATTTTTAAAAAATTACAAATTCATAACCCATTTAATAAGACGTCACAACTGTAGATAGAAAATGTATTCAACGCAAGAAAAGATACAATCTGGACAGTGCATCAGTACCAGTGCACAAATACAATGCACTGGTAACAATGTGGCATTAGTATACGGACTGTTCGCGATTTATTTTCTGTGCATTATCCTGGGAGACCAATACCATCAATCGGAACAATTTGTAATATAATGGCCAAGTAGAGGATGCATCTCCGGTAGTCATAATAAAATAACAAATAAATAATAATTGAAGCAATAATTTATTTATATAAATATATGAATAGGCAACGTTGTTAGAAATCTGACATTTAATATGTTTTTCACTGTCAGATTATTTTTGTTGGTGTTCATGTGTAAAACTTTATAAACTGAAACCACAGCTTTCTTAGTTCAAAATTAAAATGGAACAGAGGTTACCATTTTCAGCCAAGTTTCTGCACTGGCGTCGTCGTCCACTTGAAGATTCTTTGACTTGAAGACATCGGCAACCAAGTATTCTCATATGGGTGGGTTACTTTTGCTTCCCGGGATAGATGGCAACCACTAACAAATATCGTACCATCGATTTAAATAATATACATACTAATCAAATACGCTTGCAAACGTATAATTAAGACAAGTGCATGAGTGCACAGGTACATTGCTGTGATTTTAAGCAACTCTGAACGGTAATTAAGCGTTTTAAAAAGTGAAAAAGTAATACATTGTAAGCGCGACCTCCGGATTCAGGCAATCGCCGTTAGATATTTCCAATTTTAAATTATTTTTTTGATTTGCTGTTTATTAAGTTACTAAATCACGACAAGCAAAACGAAGCACTGATTCGACTTCAGCAGCGTGTATTCATTTCTTGCAGCGTGTTATGAATCCGCAGCGGTCCAAACAGTGCTTGGTTTGAAAAATGTGTTAAATTTTATGTTACTCGTTTCCACGTTATTAAGCAACGTAGGGCAAACGTAATTACAGATTCGGATTCAGATAAGAATCTCAATCGATTCCCTGATTCAGTTTTACCGTAATATTTTGAAAACATATGCGTTTTCGAAACTATTATTTTCCAACGTTATTATGCATTTGCGCCCAATGCATTCTTGCAGATTCGAATTCAAGAGATATAAATCTATCTAATTGCTATCTCAACTCAAAATTATTTTCCTCAAAATTTCTGAAAATAATTAACCTCTTTCCCTTTACACAAAAATATCAACTTTCGAATTTTGACAAAAAAAAACAGCACTTGAGTTGACACATTTTGGGTCCGAAAAATAAATTCGTTTCTCAAGAATTTTGAAAATAATGTGAAATATGTTGTGAAAAACTAACTGGTAAACAAAGTTACAGATTCAGATTCAGAAGGGCAAGGGCTATCTAAGTGAATATTTGATATTTTCCTATGTAATACAATACTCGTACAACTATTTTCAGTCATTTTGAATTTATGGCTCTTGTGCAATGCCTGTAGTACCCTGTATATGAATTTAAGTTAGCATAATTATTGCTACTTGAAACAACACATACAAAAACATGTGTAAATATGCAGAGAATTAAAAATAATAACGTAATCGCCGTTTTCACAATAAAACGATCGATTCTGTTCATTGTTCAATGTCTAATTAATGAATTCGATAATACTCACACCATCAGTTATCTATGATTTAAGTTGAAGACGGGTTCCTACTGCGTAATTTAGTGTTGAATATTTTAGTGCGCCCCGTTTTCGTAAACAGGAGTTGTGTAATTACGTAATTAAATAGGGACCCTTGAATATTTGAAAACCCCCAAGTGAGAGGGCCTTCTGAAATCAATTTGGTGCGCGTATTGTGGGATGTTGGCGGAAATCGGGGTCGCCTGATTGACGTTCGATAATCACCAATTGCAGGTGGATTTAATTGATCAGTTGGTTTCGCTGATGTGTGTTGATACATTAATAAATAATGCAAGTTGGATATACCCATCTGTTCCCTAGGTAACTTCCGTCATTAAAGGACGACGGCCGGCGTCGGCGTCGGCGTAGACGGCGACGCTGCTGCTCACATCTGCATGAACATGAACAGATAAAATATGCCCAACGAAACACCGAAATTTCATCAAAAGTCCGACTTGGAAGAATATGAATGAAGTCCACTTGTATTAATTTGCAGGTAACTTAAAGTGCCCTTAGCCAATCCCCCAGTGGTCCTCCTCACTTTAGTGTTAATCAATAAATGGGACATGACAAATTCTTGCAGGTAATAGGACTGTTCCTATTATCCCTGATACCATGGCCCGGGCCAACCGTCTTCAAGATCTCGTGCCCACGTGACAACGCCCGGATCGTCAGGAAGATCATCCAGAACAAATGGCTCCCGATACTCCACAAGTACAAGGTAAACCTGCCGCTCGAGTGCCCCTTCCATCACCAGCGGGAGATCTTCGGGCCGCAGCAGGCCGCAAAGTACAAGCACCGTCCGTCCCAGTGGACCTGCGGCCTGTGCGGCAAGTCCTTCTTCGAAGAGAAGTACCTGGACCTGCACTTCGATAACCGCCACAAGGAGAACATCAACATGGCCGAGGACGCCGTCTGCCTGGCCGACTACTGCGACATTATGCGCTGCGACGTCCTGCTCATACAGGACCCCAAGATCGTCTACCCGGACACTGTCAATACGGACATCGAGATCTGGCGGGAGGCCTCAGGGTACACGAAGGCCCTAGCCGCCACCGGCCCCCGGGACGTTGCCAAGTATACGGTCAAGTCTCTCGGGTCGGCGCAGAAGAAGCCTGTGGAGAAGCCCAAAGGCAGCAGCGAGCGTTGCCAGCAAGCCGATGCACCAAACACTGGTAAATCAATCATCTCATTCATTAACAAGTACCCACGAACAATTTCATACAAAATAAATTCTTATAAAAATTTATGAACAGAAATGTAGTGCTATATTATGAATGGTAACTTACTAAAGTATAAACCGGAAATTGGGTCCCATAACTGAACCTATAGCATTAAATTTCATTTGGTTTCGACCCACACAAATATAGACACAAAAAATATTCTCAATTACTAATATATTATTGGTACAAATCCCCACATTTTGTTCATTTTCTATTTTATTGTTCAGTTATCAGTCAAAAACAACAGTTTCCGATATAGATTCCAACTTCCATTCTCTCACCGAAAATCCTTTATAATTTTCAGAAGAGGGAACGATAGAGGAGAACTCGCAGAACAAGAGCTACAACTCCTGCGGGGAAGACCTGGTAGACTCGGCCCTGCCACCGGCCGATAACAGACAACAACGAATTGCCGAGATACAGAAGCTGAAATCAAACTGCAAGCCGGAGGAGCTGGTTAAACTAAAGACTAAGTGTGAGATACTTGTTCGCGATTGCATCGCCAGCTTGCTCATCCAGCTCTCCCTGAAGGACTTCAAAGAGGTCGAAGGTACGCCCACGCTTCAATAATAATGACTACCATATACAAAGTTACTAAGCTAAATGGAATGGGCAATTGTTTATTTCTATGGAGTAAAGAATTATTAATAATCATCCTAGGGCAACAATTTTATATTTTCTGTCTCCCACCAAAAGCAACACTATAAAATTTTCAAATATGTTTGTCAAAATATCAATAGGCAGACACACACGTAGAGGATATTTTACCGATCTGTCCCGCTGTCCGCACTTGGCATCCCTGTCAGGAATGTCAGATGCAGACGGTAGGATACATCGATTGAAAATCCCCTATGTGTATCAAATTTTCAATCATTTTTATTTTCAAATTTTTGATAGAATAAAGTGTAAGTAAATGTAGTAGTCCAGATGAGCAGACAATGACTCATCGCTCCATATTTCCGGAATCCGACATACATTTAATTTTTCATTTCACTCTGTTATATTTACCTCAAGCATGCGGAAAAAGAGGTTCTTTCTTAAAAAAACATGAGTCATTGTCAGCTCTTGTCGAAATAACTATAGAAAGCTTTTAAATTTTCGTATAAGGAATTGAAATTTGGAAAGTAATTATTGAAAGTTTGACAGTAATAATTAATATGTTGGTAAATGTAATTAAAATTCTGAGATAAACATTTTTCGTGAATTTTGGCAAAAATCATTGAAACTTTTGACTGTATTGATTGAAATTTAGGTGAAAACAGACGATGAAAAAATCCTACATTAAACATTGAAAGTTTGATGATTGAAATTTTTGAAATGATTGAAGTTACCAAACGTACAATTTTTCTGTTCAAATTTCAATGATTAATTGTAGAAATAATTGATAACTTGATAGCAATTAGTAAGAATTTGAAATTTTGTTTGAAATATTTAAAATTCTAGTGTTCTTTTTAATTTTTAAGTAACCATTCAAATTTTGGAGAAAAAAAAAATTGAATGTATGATACAGATCTTTGTAATTTTGGTGAATATAATTGAATTTAATAAAATCATTAAAATATTAACATAGATCATTGAAAATTGACAATGATTGAAATTTTGGTAGCCGTCACTAAAATGTTGACAGCAGTAATTCAAACAAAAAGTACACAATTGCGTTGCCAATACGAAGGGCGAACTCAATAAACGGTTGTTTCTGGAAGTTATGCTTTTAAAGTTTTTGCATCCAGGAAATACTTATTTACTGAAGGGCCAGGAAAATGGTCCATTACTTAAGAGGAGCCACTGTGAAATACGAGCTGATTATTTAATAGAACTCCGAGTAAAGCAAGACATTTTACTGACGATTCGTGTATTAATTTTTTTCTGAAACCGCAAATTTCAAATATTCAACTGTGAGAGTCAAAACAAATCTATTGAGTTTTCACACAATCTGTCAAACTTTCAACTGAAATTGTTCAATTGTAAAATTTTCGTCTCAATATTTCTGTTCAAATTTCATGACATTTAAATTTAGCAGTAACCATTCAAAATTTAATTCGACTAATTATAATTTTGGCATAAATAATTGAAATTTTGATGAAACTATATAATTTTTGGTAGAAATAATTGATTTAATAACAATTAAGATTATTTAACCATTGTTTTAGACGAGTTGAACAGGGCGGTGTGCTGGTACCTCACGTGCGACCGCTACTGGGAGGACTCGCAGAGTGACATCAGGTCCTTTCCTTGGGGCCTGCTGTGCATGATAATCATGGTTCTCTCACTGGGCATATGCCTGTGCTACTACATAATATGGGTGCTGTTCGAGTATGTATTGCCGAGCCCACGGCGGCTCAACCCCCTTTTTGAACTAACGTGTGTTAAACTTGCAGCACCGATGATGCCAGCGTGACGAGTGGGAGCATGGCGGACCGCTCGACGCCATCGCCTGCACACCTGCTGCGGCACGAGGTGTCTACGTCCTCCGAGGGACACCAGTACACCGAGGACTACTACTCGACGGACAAAGATAACGAATATATTTATGTAACGTACCCGCCCGACTTGAAACGTAGGTTGCTGGAAAGGTACGTACAAGTTAGCAGTGCCCATGAAACGATGTTATTAGGCAATCGCTACCCTTACGCTTGTTAAAAGGCAATGTAGATAAAAGACATTCGTTCATTCAAATTTTCACAATTTCACCTAACCTGCAGAACATGATGGATGACATTACAAATTCTAAAGGAACAGATAAAAAGCTCATTATGCAGGGAATGCTTAATGACAAAGTTTTATGGACATTTTAACAAATAACAGTAGAAAGTTGCGTACGTTGTTGTAGCATTCATTCGATTCATTACATCTAAATCTTGGTGTTGTATAGTACTTTAATAGATGTTTTTTTCCATTTAGTTGCTACAATAGAACAACCCGCTTATGAAGAAGAGTACCTATTAATGTTTAGTTCATTTTAGCAATTCCATACTGAAACATTCCTGAAATCTAGTATTTACTGTAGCTTAGAGATGTCTTTTGTAATAATGTAAGGATATACATAGGCAAAGGTTCTTTGTACCTTCAAAATCTAAATTTCCTAAAGGTCTTAATGGGAATTTATAACTAAATGTAATTCACACTATATATTTTCTAGTCGTGTAATTACCGATTTGTATTTAAGTAAATTCAAAATCAGATTAAAATCGTTATTTGAAGCAACATAGTTGTATTTTCGCGGTAGATAATTTGCACTTAAATGTACATAAGCACGGGATAAAATATAAAGCCAAATGAATACCTGCAACATAGATATTAGTCGTTGTTAAGTTTCTTCGTAGCTAGGCGATTTTCCACTCTTACTATCTTTGTAGAGCATGTAAAAAGTAGTGCAGACGTGAAATAAACTCTTCAATGCACACCATTAGATTTTTTTATGTATTTATACGAAAAGACTATTCTAGCTGCTCTAATTAAGCTCTTTACGAATTATAACAGTGGGTTTGTATGAGATTATATTGCAAATAAAAGATTTTAAGAGTAAATTTAATATTATTTCACTAGATCTACGTGTATGTTACATAAAAAAACGTTAATAAGTTTAATGTGGTATCGATCTGTCGACAAGATGCTCCATTGCAAAGAACTCTGAAAATGCCCTACAAGAAAAAAGATTAACATGTTCACACACTCGCAGCCACACACACTCACTCACCTAGACTTCACAAATACTTAATGGAAAGAAATGAAACGGTATTCCGGTTTTTTTTTTTGTAACTTACGAACGTGACGGCCCACACTTTTTTAAAAACAAGGAGCGGAAATTAAGTGATTCCTATGTACATTCAGAAATACACACGTGTTCTCCGTAAATATTAAGAAATCCGACACGAAAATTGCAAAGCCGGCTATCAATATCGGCGTCTGTACGGGCCCCCCCTCGGGTGGTCGGAGCCCCGTTTGCTACGCGTCTGCGTCTCCATTCTCCTCTTGTGCTCAGCCATTCTCTCCAGTCTTTGCTGCTGTTTCAGCGCAATCTAAACAAACAAATCAAACATTACAATCGGAATCATGAATCATCACTGTCAAACATTATTGCCAAGTTTTTTAAATGGGTTGCGCCAATAACATCCGGACAATTACAGAAATCCCGGGGGAGCCAAAGACGCTGACCAAGATAGTGCCGACGGTGCAGCCGCCCATGCACACAACGCTTAATCTTAAGACATAGTCTACTTCCAGTACTAACAATAATCACTTAATATGTTAAACACATAATAGTTCATATTAAATGTAATTAATGTTCAAGAAATAACTTAATAAATCCACTGAATGTTGAAGTCAGTAGTTTTTTAAAAATTGAATAATCCAAAATTCGTTAATGTTATTTTATATTTATAGTTTCAGTTCATCTGTTTCTCTTTTAACGAACCTAAATTCGAATTTAACTCGTCAGATATTTTGTTTATAGTTCATCTGTTTAACTTTTAACATACCAAAATTCGAGTTTAATTCGTCACATGTTTTTATAGGAGTCCATCTGATTAACTTTGAATGAAGCTACACTACGAAACTAAAGGAAAACAGTTGGAAAAATTCCAAACAGTTAATCAGACGAGAAATGTGAGAATTGCTGACAATAAAATTCAACTTGGAGAATATTTCATGCGCACTTCTGTACAACGGCAATCAGGAGAAACTAACTTACTTCTTCAGGAGAGAGTGGCTGCCAATATATGCAAGGTGTGGTTTCGGTTTTTTTAAACAGATCATCCATCGCTCTCTGGGGAACAACATCTTCCGCCTTCTTCTGCTTCTTTTTTGCAAGATCTGCTAGAAAAAAATGAACATTATCAACTAGTAACATATTTTGTTTTTAAAAGAGTTGCACATTTTATTCAGTATGAATTAATACATTACAATAGAGGCCTTAAATAAAATTGCTCCAAAGTGGAGATACAATTTATGGAAAAAATGTATGGGAAAATCAAACGAATACGTAAATAAATAGTACAAACATATAGGTGAGATTATAGAAAACAAGATAAGGAAGCGGCACAAGAAAGTAGAAAATGGGAACAGAATAAAACAAAAATACAAGAGTCTCAAAACAATTGAGAAAAAAAACGGAAAAATATTGGAAGGACTAAGGAAAGATGAAAATATAAATCAGAAATTCCTTTGCAAAACAAAAAAAAAACTGGGAGTCCAATGTAATCGAAGCTTAAAAGATAAATAAAGGAGAAAACAGAAATGTTAGCTGAAATGCAATTCTGGAACACAAGAGGAGGAAGGAAACAACAGAACGAAATTGGGAAAAATTCCCTCTGTGACGTAATAAAAAATATACCTTCAGAAGATGATCGGGAGTGCCTCGACCTAGAATATCTTCTCTTATCGGTCCTATCTTTGCTCCTCGAGCGTCTCACATGAACCTCTTCCTTCATCGAATCCACTTCCCATACGTTGTGACCGGCTTTCAACTTCACTTCCTTCTCACCATCCTCCCTGTCCTTGTGAGCCTTCTTCAAAATCAGTTGCTCTGGTTCCTACAAAAAAAAAATTATCATTTAATTTACATTTTTCATGATTTCGGATTAATGAATGGATGGATGTCAATTACTTGAAGATTAAATTTGGGGATGATTTTACCTGTATTGATTACTTAATCTGGCAACAATAGTTGCGGGAATTGAATCATCACTTTATCAAACAAATTCATACATTTCCTGGATCAACAAAATGTATGTTATAATAAATATATACTTACAAGTGACCAGTAGAATTCAGGGGATGATTAGAAGTATACATCATGATGATAAAAACTGAATATACAATAAATTCTATTAAAATATTATTCTAATCATCGACGAAATTCATGATCGGAAAGGTGTGGAAGTTGTCATGATTTTTTACATATGTCAGAAATTGTAATGAATCTTTACATTTTTATGAAACATTGGCATAAAGTTTAATAAATGTTACAATTACATTATACTATTACAATTGTGTATAAAATTGTCACAAATTTTACATTTCTAAGTTGCCAATTCGTCCACTGAGAATGATTTTGTATCAAGTCCAAAAATAATATAAACGTGTAGTATTTGGATTTGGTACAAAAACTAATTCTAGAGTAGTGCACTTTCCGATATTGATTAATGTAATTTGTCAGTTTAGCCAATAATGATTTCTATTAGGTTGTTTTACCAGCTGGACATGGTCCATTTGAATGCGTAGTCTTTTGGAGATATCAACTCATATTACTATAAATGTGGACTTTGTTAAAAATAATTCTCCGCCGACGAATTGTCAGACATTTTTACATTGTTCTAAAATTTTTGTTGTTAAAAAGTTTTGCTTTCTAGTCTAGAACAATTAATTTATAATTCATAATTTCACAAACTAGTGCAAATTGAGTTGCCTAATATAATATTATTTGATGTAAAACAATTTATGCACCTATCTCAGGTAAACAATTTACATTCACTAATCTTAAACTGCGAAGTTACAAAGTTAGTTGAAGTTATAATTATTAACCAATGTTATTGTTTGCATTAGTCTCATTTATGACAATTTATTTACCTGGTTTTCCTTTTCTGGCACCACGACTGGAACAGGCACGACAGCCGGGGGGTTTCTAGCTTTCTCCAGGCATTCAGCTGTCGCGTAATCAATCATCAGCTTCTTTCCGTTGCATATCGGCCAGTGCACTCCGTGCAGGGCGTTCCTGGTGGCTTCAGCCTCCCTGTAAATAGTACTCCCGTTAATGCACCATAGAAACAAATGCAAATATTTTATTTGATTACCAGATATTGATCAAAAACTAAAAATAAAGATCTTGAGAAACATTTAAATTTAGATCTCGAAATATTTTAACACTAGTAGACTCGAAAATTGAATTCGAACCTGGTACCTCTATGTTAATAAGCACTAAGTGCCAAGTTACAATTACTGAATTACTATTGAAAATATCTATTCTACTTCTACACTTACTCGACAGTTTGGTATTGCACGTAGCATTTGGACTTAATCCTGTCCGTCCAGAACCCGTCCTCGCTAATGTTGCCAGTGCGCTCGAGCAGCTCACGCAGCTGCTTGATGGTGAATGGCCGGACAAGGTTGGTGATGTAGAGGACGTCGGACGTTTCGTTTTTCGCAGGACTCGGCGGTGGCCGCAGCTTGCTCGCGTCGTCGTCCACTATTGAGATCTTTCGGTTCATCGCGATTATGTTGTCGACGCTCATGTCGGTTGTCCGCTCTGTTTCCTTGGGCTCCGGGTAGTGATACTCGTGGTGGACGGGCTTCTCTTCGGCCCGCCGGGGCTCCGGCTCGGCGAACGTGTGTCTCTCCTTGGGCTCGAGACGCACATCATGCTCCTGTAGCAGTACTATCTCAGGGTACATCCCCTTGAACACGTCGGTGGAGACCTCAAGGAGGCCTTCGAACGTCTTCAGCGCGACCGACTGCACGCCCCACCGGCGGCTCCTCTTCGGCTTTCGATCAGAGTCGGTGCTGTTCGAAGGGTCGTGCCTCTTGACTTTGAGCTCCTGCTTTTTGACTTTCTCGTCTGTGCTGTGTCTGGCTCGGATGGGCGGGGTTCGGTTTTCAGATTTTTTGTGGTTTACTTCTATGCTTCTTGCCGGTCTGATTGTCGGCAGTTTTTCGTGTTCCGTTTTATGGTTTGTTTTACCAACTTCCTTTATGTCTTTCTTACTAATCTCTACCTTTTTCATTTTGCTTTCACCTTCACCAGTGGTTAATTGCTCTGATTGTAAATTGCATGACTCAGTATTTGTTTTCGTTGCTGACACTTCCAAAGCAACAGGCAAAGCAATTTTAAGGTTGATACTTTTATCATGTCGTTCTCTAATTACTGCTTGTTCAGGTTTCTCTTCATTGAACGATATTAGTTTTTTCACTTTTCCAGCCAATTTAACAGCAGTTGGTCTAGTGGTATCCTCATCACTATCGACTTGCATGGGTTCCGGCATTATTACTTGATAACGTGGTTCCGGGGTTGTTGATTCTTCCCTTGGACACTCTTCTATGGCGTCTACTTTTGTGTCTTTTTGTACCACTTTAACATCATCTTTGGTCTCTCGATGCGATATTTTAACATCAACTTTTGTGGCTTCTTGAATCGTGCCAGCATCAACTCTTGTCAATTTTTTATCATCTACTATAACATCCACTTGTAATGATCTAGCATCAAGACTTGGTGATTTATTATCGTCTACTATAACATCCTCTTGTAATGGTTTAACATCAATTTTTAAATCATCTTGTGGTGCTGTAACAACGGTTTTGTCTTTTTGTAATGGTTTAACATCACGTTTCATGACTTCCTGAACTGCTTTAACGTCAATCTTCATCAATTCCTGAACAGCTTCTGCATTTTCCAACATGGCTTCTCGTATTCGTTCAACGAGATCTTGAGCGTCTGCTTTGGCAATGACCTGGGAAGCATCAAGTTCTGTTTTAGTGTCATCTTGCTTTTCGCCAACACCTGCTTCAATTACTTCTTCGGCATCCGCTTTCGTGAGGTCTTGCACCTTGAGAGTGTCTTGTACTGCTTCCTCATCTATTTTCGTAGCATACAAAGTTTTCTCGTTTGCTCGCACTGCCTTCTCGTCTACTTTTTCGACTGGCAAACTTATCTCGTCCACTTTTACCATGGGCAAACTTATCTCATCCACATTTACAATTGGCAAACTTATCTCATCCACTTTTACTATTTGGGGTGTATCCTCGTCTATTAAGACAGGCGTATTCTTCGCATCCTTTACTGACGCCACTTCCTCTACTTCTTTTGCGACTGGTAAACTGATCTCGTGTACTTTCATAGCCGGCAAACTGATCTCATCTACATTTACTACTGGCAAACTTATATCCTCCACTTTCACGTCTTGTACTGGCTCCATATCTATTTCCATGACTTTAGCAGTTTGCTCATTAAGGATCACGACTTCAACAGATTTCTCTTCTACTATCGTGATTGGCACATCATCATCCTCGACTTCCATGACTTGCGCTCTGCCATGATCAACCATAGTAACCTTCAGTTCATCCTCATCCAATTTAATGATTTGTACCACATTTTCGTTGGCTTCGGGTGTTTTTTCAACACATTGGATATCAACTTCAGATTCTTTGTTATGATCAAATTTGATTGGCGGATCATCTTCTACATCATTATTGATTTCAATGATTTGAGCCGATTCAACCTCTTTTTCAACAGCCCCAACTGCTTCCTGTGATTTGTCAGAACCTTCGGTTGCATTATCGCTTTGACGATCGTCTGTTTTAGTGGTCAGACCTTCGTCTTCAGTTAGATGTACAACTTCTGAAATTAAGAAAAAAATTGCTTAATATCAATTCAAACAATTTAAATTATAACTAAATTATTTGGGAAGTAAACATATAAATCATACTAGTAATGGGCTTATAAAATGTTACAATAGATGAATTTCAGACTAAAATGTATTTTACTACTAGCGTTTGGAAAATTTAACATTTGAATACTAATTTGAGTTAAGAAAAGTTGAATATTTCCTAACAAGTGCGGAATAGTATATTAAAATACCAGTTGCAGAAGGCATCTATTCAAGCACGAATTTAAAATTCAAAAATGAGCAGCATAGCAGTGAGTTGTGGAACAAATGAGTGCTTGAAGGACCTTCTGCAACGAGTGTTTTATACTATATTTTCTATTTGGCCGCATCATACTATTTTATAAATTAAAAAATGAAAATTTTAAATCTAGGGGATTTTGCAGTGGTTGGGGACATTTATGTGGCGTAAATTTAGGCGGCTGTGGAAAAAAAAAATTTGAAACGTCAGATTTTATCAAACGTTACAAATCGCTTGTAACTGTTAATGTGTATAATAATTCTACTTTCCATGGTAATAATTTAAATTAAACTTCGTTTTCACTAATTTGCTGTTCTCTGTGAAATTTATTTTTTAACTTAAGTCAGTTGACAGTTCAACGTCAACCGTCAACGCTACCACTACCAACATCAATGCAGTAAATTTTACTAGTCTATTCTAGCACACCAATCGCTTAAATAATAGATTTCGCAAAATAGAAAAATAATATGTCAACATTACAAGTTATGTTATTTTTTATAATTATTATAAATCTTAACAGAAACATGTTCACAATTCGTTAATGAAATTCCAGAACAGGTCTTTGTGGAAGTAGAAATAGGGTTATTATTTACGTTAACCTCATCATTATTGAAAGCAGAACAATCTTGACTCCGCTATTTCATTTAGAAATCATTTTAAAATATAAAAATTATCCAAATTTAATTTATTTTCCAAACTCTAGTAGAAAAAATCATGTGTGCAACACATAGCAAATCCATTTTTTTTTCTTCCATACATGGGATGTTTTTAATCTTGGCTATCGCGTCAATCAAAAATCACATGCCTAGTACGGAAAAAAATTACATTTCCCAACTTATTGCACAAATAGCTGTTTCAGTACAATATCGATGGTGTATTCCACAAATGTAAGTGCAAAAATTAAGATTTTTTTTGTGTGTAACTTACACATTTGTGCATGGTATTAAAGATTATGATACAATGAAATTTTGTTATTAATGAAAATAAAGTATGTTCTTAAAGAAAATAATTGAATTTATTTTATTTGCTTATCCCTTAAAACATTTAACACATTTAACACAATTTCATCAGAAAGTGTACTTACAACATTTGTGCACTATACCATTTTTCTCATTTTCACTCATTTTTCACCAAAGACATCATTAAATTTAATTAGCTACAGCCTTTAATACTAGTTTTAAATCATATATTGTCTACTGCCATTTCTACTACAATTTTCCTGCTTTTAATTAATCATTTGGAATTATAAAAACTTACCTTTTTCCCTACTGCTCTCCTCAGTTTGATTCACGTGATCGTCTGTCATGGACACCACGGGGACAGTAGGACTGTCGTTATCTCCAGAAACTTCCTCACTCTTCACGGAAGTTTCCTGGACCGCACTGTCTTCGCTCAATAGTGTGGGCGCTTCTGTAGCAGCAGAAGTTTGTACATCATTTAAAGATTCAGCGGTTGCACTCTCTGACAAATCGCCAGGAACTGACTGCGGATCAGCTTTGTGAGTTATGTGCTCGACCGAATCATCGGGAGGCAGCTGTATGTCTCCGGCACTCGAGCTTTGCTCAGCGCCGCCACTGACATCTTTACGATCACTTTTATCTGCGTCTTCCGTGTTACAGTGATCGTCCGTCTGGTTCACACCATGGTCAACATTATCCACATCTTTATTATCAACGTTATCGAATTGGGGTGACTGAGCTGTCACCTGTACATTTTCAAAAAGTTCACTTTGCGATGTTTCATCGAGCGGCGAAGATTGGTCAATTTTTGATTTATGTTTACCTTTAGACTTACCTTTGGACCTCTTCTCTTCAGTCTCTTCAAAGTCTTCTCTCTTCGGCGATCCGGTGCGCCGCTTGCTTCTTCGAGTGACTTTTTCCTCGGGCGAGGGTACCTCGTCCTCCAGGTAACTGACGGACTTGTTGCGGAGCCTTTTACTCGTCCGCTCTGGCGTGGTCACCAAGGGACGCGTTAGGCATATCTTAATCTTCTGCAGGTCCTCGGCGCCCTGCGCCTGGCTCTGCGTTACCTTCCACACGGTCTCGTCGACCTCTGCAGGCACCTCGGCCTTACGCTCCTCGGAGATCTCCTGCGTTTGAGCCAGAGGTATGTCATCCTCGGAGTCGCTCTCTGAAGAGGACTGCTTGTGGCGACGGGACTGCCGGCGCGTCTTCTTCGTGTCCTTCATTTTCTCCGGTGACGACTTCGCCGCGCTTCTCGTGCTTTTGCGGCGCATGTCTGCCAAACAGAATCACCTTAATGTTGCAGTTAACACTGAGAATGTTAGGTTAGAAATCAACAAACATGAGACGCCATATTAGCTTCGGGGGCTCGAATTATATCACCGCTCGGAAGCGCTTCAAATACGCGAATATCTCACCTGACTGTCTTTATGTAGACTTAACGTGACCCGGGCCTAACTTTTAATCACATTTAACACACTTAGCTGCTTTAATTCAAGGCAATTATCAGAAAAACGCTTCAATGTCACACCGTCTAACAAATCGTCAATGCGTTTATTAGCAGGACGACAACACTAAGAAGAAAAAAACTAAATTATACAATGCTGCCAAGACCCAAGCAAGACCAACGGAGGGCAACCAAATATACACTAATGTACACCTATTTATCAAACCTTAATCAATAATGGGTATAATTAATCATATTAATCTAGTGTCATCCAAGGATTTACCACAATAATATAAAATTATCAACGAAAGTATTCAAGATTGAATTTGCCAACTCAAATTATTTTGTTAATAAAACAAAATACTGCAAAATGTAGAAAGTAGCACATAAAATTAAATAAAAATGAAATTTTCCAATTCGAATTATTAAAATGCTCATAATGTATATTGAATCTCCTCATTAAACAACACTTTAATCGAATAGGTGAATAAAATATTTACATTTTCACTGTATACACTATAACTACTGACACTTCAAACAAATTCTTCAACTCAGATAACTAACGAAACAATTTGAAAACATCGTGTATGATACACATGAATAGAGCAATTTTATTTACTTATAATAGCTATTATGTAATACCACCCAAGTTATTTATTTTATTTATAATTGATAAAATGTATCACAAAATAGACGCCACCATCATTCATATTCTTTGATTCAATCCTGATACATTTAACTAAATTTCCAGAATTATTACGGACTTTTATACTATTTCAAGAATATTTCATAAAATTTAGAATTTACTTAAGTTTACAGACTTATGAAATTTACAGAATTGTGTAGGTGTACACAATAATTAATGGAACGTGTGTAGATGGCGGCCCCAAATTGAAATTTGCGCGCCGCTGAATATACAGTCCAAACAGTGTTCAAAAATGTGTTGTACACAGATAATTGGCTGTTGTAAGTCGTGTTTAAAAATGTGTTTTTCAGAAATAAGTAGTTGGCTGTATACAGGCTCTTGGCTCAATACATTTAGTCATTCTATTAGTAATGCTGCTCAGAAAGAACAACGAGCAGCATTACTAATAGAATTACTAAATGTATCAAGGTTGGCGGTGGAATTTTTAACGAACAAAGTAAATTTATTTAATTTAAATTGATATTATTAAAAATCAACAATGTTATTTCTCGTACTTTAATAAATCTTATAATGACCCTATCTCAGTATCTATTAACGATGGGACACATATTCATATGACATTTTATACTTAGAATCGTCTATACTACCACTTCCCAAAATATTTGCACTTCCTCCTGAAACACTCTGTATAATATTATTTTGGGGCCCTCTGAAGTTGGGGGCCCGTGTTAAATGCCCAATTTGCGCACCGGATAACACGCCACCGGGTACATTGTATAAATATTTTTGATCAAACTAAATAATACAAATGTATAGTAAAACATTTTACTCGAGCTGCAAGTGCAATAATTCTTTATAGCAAATATTCATGATAAATACCGACTCCTATAAATTAAAAAAAGCTCGGCAATGTTTTACAATTATCTCTTGCAATCGCGATTCCGACTTTAATACTATTTATTTCTTAATACTACTAATTTGTTGTATTAATAATTATACAGAGAAAGTAATGTACGGTTCACATCAGATTTTTTGGCTCTTCTCGCAAATGAATGATATGAGAATTCTTATTTCATGACAGGGTACTTACCAAAACGTTCTTCACTGTTGAACCTGGTCTACCTGATGCTTTATTTAGTATGATTAAATCGTTCAATATAGAAAATTATTAAGCAACAAATTTTCTATATCATACTATCAATAGCTCACGAGTACTTATTCAAAACTGAAGATATGTTTACAAAACACACAAATGTATAGGCTTAAAATGGTGGGGCAAATTGGTAATTTAAGTTCCATGGAATTTCTTGATCGTCTACCCGGTCGTGGATTGTTCCTTGGTATCTTCTGGGGGTTAATCCAGGTAACTGTTGCTGCCAATTGCTACGAATAAATAACAACTAATTCCTTAATACGATGCAAGTGTCCTAGCCTAATTACAATCGGCTCACAAATACAATGCACATTTAATCTTACACTTCTCAGGTTTCTTGGTATTCCCTAATGACATTTCGCCAAAATGAGCCAACATTAAATGTATTTAAAACTCGAATAAGAAATGATTTAGAGTAATTAGTAGTAGTAACAATAGAGGTAGTTTAAGGTTCCCTAATTCCTAACATTCCTGAAAGCTATTATATAATATAAGAACTTTAATCTAATTTATGCTTCAATTACTTCTTAAAGTTGATTACGCTTTTGATGCATCATTTGAGTTTCCTAAATTAACAATAACATTAACAATAATCTAAATTAACAATAAATAACAGGGTATTGACACTATTGAAAATGCCCATAGCGATAGCATTGCCATAGCGTAGGGTTGCGTGGCGTTAGAAATCAGAGAATCAGCCTTTAGCTTTGATGACATCATTTTACATAATACACCTATAATTAAGACAATTTTTATACATATGTTACCACTAATTAAAAATACGTATAAAACGTGTGTTAATTCATCTTAACTTGTATCATCAATTTCCTAATTTCGGTATTTATGAATTTTCTTTATGGTTTTGCAAGACACAACTTGAAAGAATTGAACTTAATTTGAATAGGTTTTATCGGTTTTCTAGGATAATTGTACAGATTTTGTTTTTGTATAAACATAATCTGGACGTATGTAGCAAGTGATCATTTAAATTTCCACGGATAACTAGAGGTGAAATTTAAATTATCACTCGGTATAATACTTTTCAAGATGAATTATAGACAATTCAATTTTGTGTGAAATTTTCAATTTTATATATTTTTAAGATATGACAGATAACTAAAATTTCGGAATAATTAACAATCAAATTTCGTATCTCCTGAAAAAATCATTTTGTACTGGCGTCAGTTGTTCCGGAACGGCGATATGTAGTTTGCTCTATAAAGCATTCTCACAATAACAGTAACAACCTCTTCACAAATATCTCTTCACAATAACAAGCTCGTACAGTATTTTCTTTGAGATTTTCAAAAATCCTAACATGAAAGTTTTTATGTAGCAATAACCATAGAAAAAAAACCCTGTTTCTACGGCACTGTGGTTACTCAGATGATTATAATTATTTGTGAATATATGTGACTCGTCGCAAAATATCAGATTTACAAGACTACTCTAGTAGAAATGTTAATAAGAAAACTGGTTAGGTAAGTAACACTTTTAGGTCTTATATTTTTTAAATAAAAGCAATTAGAAAAAAAGTTATTTACATTTTCATTTAATTTTGCCTATCTTAGCATGCTCGTAGATTAATGACATGAAGTTGTGGGACACCTCGTATAATCGTATTAACTTTGGTCACTAAAGAACTTCGAATTAAATATTGTATACTGGTAGCCGTTATTTTGTGGAACATGGTAAATGAATTAAATAAAACAACTTTACTTTGTGACTTCCACTAACACTTAGTTTGACAATGACTATAGAGTAGTCGAAACTGCAGTCACTACATTATTTTTGTAAAATAAATGTGTTAGTGGAAGTAACAAAATAAAGTTATTTTATTTAATTATCTTCGAATTATGTTATTTTGAGTTTAAAAACTTCGAATTTTTGTTTTATGTTGCAAATTATTATAATTATTATTCAGTAGTATAAGTTACGATTGCTACAATTAGAGAACCATAAATTCGGATGTTTAAAATTCAAGACTTGCAAAGTTTGCCGTTTAAATATGAACTATTATTGTTCAAACATATTAACTTTATTGTTTGTAATTGAAGAACTTAGAATTATGTTTTTTTATAATGAGAAATTTCGAATTTTGATGTTTAAACTTACGAACTATGATGAATATTCAGTAACTGTTAGGGCAATTGTTACAATTATGAAACCATACATGTTGTTGTTTCAAATTGAAGAAATGCAAAAATTGTTGCTATAAATAGGAACAAAATCGATAATATTCTTAAAACTTATTAACTTTGATGCTCATAAAGCAAGAACTTCGAATTATATTATTCTTAATTATTATATATTTATTTATTGAAAAAGTTCGAATTTCTACGTTTAAACAAAAGCGATTAGAAAAATAAAATATTTACATTTTTAATAAATTTTGACTTTTCTATGCTATTTATTTCTATTTATACCAAGATATTTATGAAATTTTCAAAGTTTTATTATCAAAAAACTGGATTTTATGTATAATAATTTTCAGAATAAATTATATGGATTTGTAATCTATGGAATTTTCCATAGGATTTAGAAACGGTCTAATTTTCAAATCTATATCTATATAGTTTTATCGTAATCATTTAAGATAAGTTTGAATTTTCAAACATTTTCTCGGGTATTTTATGCACACTGTATGGAATATGGATACCGTAACAATACGGTTTCTATAGTTACGCATGTATTAATAAGTAATAATGCTGAAAATGCAACTAGTTGTATTTTCACGATAATACCGCGAACAAATTTCGGCCGCTGTCACAATTTCGAGTCCCACATAGAGATTGCAGCGGCGACGATCACATACGAAAGATTCATTATATGTCACGACGATATCCGAACCGATCGTCTTATTTATCGGTTGAGACAATTTGCAAACAATGGGCACGATACCTCCACTACAAACAATTTCTAGTCGGCGGCTAATAAAAACATAACCCGAAATGTCAGTGTGTTCCTGGTACAAGTACGTACATAACTGTGGTTTGCTGTTTAAAAGATGAAGTGATCTAAATAAATATAGGTACTTAAACTGTATATTTAGCTTTTTGTTTATTCTGCTTTACTAGATGACTCAGTCAATTCATTATATTCCATTCCTAAATATAATTCGTGGTGTTCTCAAAAATCGATAATGATTTTAAAAATACAACTCATTTCAACCCCAATCTTTGGAAAATGGTAATTTGGTAATTACATATATTCATAATAATATTTTACATTAAAGTTATTACCAATAAAATGATTAACTTCTTTAAAACCCAATAATTAACAATAGTTGTTCGTCTCTCCTGAAAAATTGAAACTGCAGTTGCGTCATTGTTACTCCAGAACGGCGATATGTGCTTTAAATTGAGCACTAAGCATGTATAAATGCGTTTATTACTGTGTAATGCACATAACGCAGCTAGATCTAATCTAAAGGGTTAATTTGCTGTTTGGGCTGCCTACAGTGGCGCCCGGCGTCGCGACGCCTCCCGGCCTCCGCGGAGTGTTATTATGACAGGTGCGTCCGTATCCATGTCGATTCCACCGTGATTCATTGTCCGATGTTACCTGCTGGGACAGTCTCTTACGTCCGGCCTCATGTGAAACACCGTGCGGCTTAAGGTGAGTGCATTTTTTACATTTTACCAGGCGCCATTCCACCCCCGCGCGAATTCTAGGTTAAGCCCCTTTGTTTCGCCCCGGAAAATTATGTCGAATATTTTTCTGGCATACAGGGCGATTTTCGCGAATATCTACAAGTGTTTTCTGTGCATCTTCTGCTGCACGAGATCCTAATTGACGGGTTATGGAACTCGAGCCCCTTGAATCCCTGATGATGTGTGGCCGTAACCATGATGGTGGTGTTTATGGAATGAAATATGTGTTCTACTTATTCTGGCTTTGAAATGATCTATTTGTATTTAGGAAAGTAGTTTTAAGCAGCAAGTTATGGCACAATATTTAATCCATCACTAATTTGCCATCAAGAATTTATGAATACAGTTACAGATAATTTTGATCGGATGCATAATGTTTCGAAGTTGAGTGAAAGTTTTTATTTCGGGAAATATTTTCTCGTATGCGATTTATACGACTATTCAGTTAACATTCTTTTATATTGAACTTATTCGATTTACAGCTCTAGTCAAATTTTCTCGAACTTTTCGAGTTTGGGAAATAATATTATTATAATTCAATTGGTGTACTTATTTCAGACTTACAGGTTAACATTCATTTTCAGACTTATACGACTATTTAAATAACATTCATTTTATGTGCTCTGATTTACAGCTCGAGAAAATCAAAATCAAACCTATGGATTGGGAAATTATATTATTACAATTACAATTCATATGCTTATTTTAGTGTATATTTACAAATACATTCAAAATAAGTTTAACATGTTAATTAAGTTTGCATTCCGCACTTTAAGGAATTTGCAATACGAGACATGTCCTTGTACATAATTTTTGAGAAAACTGCGAAAATATGCCAGAAATTTATTTTCAATGACATTCAGTTAATATTTTTGCAGTTCAATAGGCCAGTTTGATTTATATCAGTAGTAGATGTTAAACTATTCAATACAGCTAAACGTAAATTCATTATTACGTATAAAAACAATTATAATGTTTTTACTTGAAATTGAAAATCTACCTACGAAGGGTGTTTATTGCGCTCCATTGTGCGATCGAAATTTTATGACGGGTAATGGGAAGAGAACAGAGTCCAGAGCATAAGAAAATACAGATTAAGTGCCCTGTACAAAATTAACATTACTGATTCATAATCATTAAATTGTACTTTTCATTGTATTTTTAAGTGTACATATAATTAATTATGTTTTACAAATGTAGTTATAATTTGATAGAAAATGTATATACAGTATGATTCGCGAAACAAATAACTTAAGTTACCCATAACATTATTGACTTGCTCATTGCGTTGAAAAATTAAGGACGTTAACATCAGTTATTTTTTTCATTAATCGTAATATAACAGCAAATATTTTTCCGCACAACTAGATTCATCGCTATCACTTTCACTTTGAACATTAATAATTAGATTTGGTACACTAAGCGTCCTATAATCGTTTTTAATTATAATCACATGATCGATGCAGTTTTTCCAAATGGTACTTGATGGTATTTGAGAAAAAGACTATTTGAGGCAGCCTTAACTGATTGTCTACCTGGATTGCATATTCGCCCAGCAATTAAGGTACAATGAATCTTAATTGCATGGGCGAATGTATAATCCTTTTAAAACTGTTTCCTAGGTGACGGATCTTAATTATCTACTGGCGTCTGTAGTCTTGTAATTATATTGAATTATAAAATTGTAAAAAGAATTACGTCCGCCGACTCATAAAAAACGATGTAGATAGTTGTAAGATTATTGAATTCAATTTTATTAATAAATAATTTTTATATTGTGATCATAGTGATATAATTGTGTATATATCGAAGAGAAAACAATTAAGTAGCATCTTGGTCGAAAGTAAATTATTTGGTTACGTTCCTGGACGCCCGCTTCTTTGCAGCACGCCATACAATGGAGAACCCTTGACCGTAATAAACCCTCATTGCAGGTATATTTTCAATTTCAAGTGAAAACACTATACATACAAATCTATTTAATCATGGATATTCCGAAAAATCACAATAGTCCTTCTGTATGAGAAATTTCTTCAGTCTTCCTTTGAACTTAAGATTAATTTGATCGAATTCATTTTAGTATGTATGTAAAGTGCCTTCCACTGTGGAAAATTTTGACATTTTGAACTTTCATAAATTATTTTAAGTGTGTAAGTATAATGATTTTTTTTAATGTTTTATATAAAAGTTATAACGCATTTGATACATTTTGACCTGACCTATTGGACTTTTTTCAAACTTAGTTGATCTAATGTACATCAGAGATGCAGTCAATGTTATTTTTTTAGATTTTAATCTCTACTCGTTTTTAAGTTACAGCTTTCTGAAAAACCGAAAAAGCGTTTTTTTCGCTAATACGTAATTACTTAAAATATTACTCAAGCAGGAAATAAGTTAGATGGATGGGACAAAATACATTTTGTAGCTTAATTAACAAGCTTTCATACCGCATATAATAAGACTAGTTTGGGACGGTGGCACCGTCAAGCTCTTACCGCAAAATTAAAACAATAGAATATCTCAAAATGCTACTTTTTTATCACACGTACACATACATATCTCAGTAACAATTATGCAAAGTTTCATCGTGGGATCCTTTTGATAGTACATTAAATTAGCATAATTAAAAAGAAAACTTTTAAAGGGTAAAGTTTTTCCAAAGGAACACTTGGCATGGAATGGCCCTATACAAAAGTCAAAATGTATTTAGTTTCATGTAGAAAGAGTCAAAATTCAATAATTTTTGTGGGAAAAGAGTAAAAAAATTATCAAAAATTGTGTGTATAGAAACCAAATTTATTTATATCTATGAGAAAGACAACATTGTAGAGTTAAAGTATTGCACAAAATTTTAAGTTTGTTCTTCAAATGAATGATAATATTTTATGATATTTTAATATTCAAATATTTTGACCTGAAAAGAGTTATTTTTTGTGCATTTTTATGTATAAAGACATTGTGTATTAATTATACAGGGTGTCCAAGATAAGGATCAACAGCATGGAGATCTCGGAAACCGCAATTACAAAGGCGGTTAAATTACAAAAAAGTTGCGTAATTTAGTGGTCAATAATATTCTGTTCAGAAAACTAGAAAATTCTGCTTGCTTCCGGAGATATTCGATAAAATCCAGAAAATTTGCGATATCGTTTTTATGTTTTTCTGAAGTTATTTGAAATGGTATAAAAAACAAAAGGCACATTCTCATTGCCACCTTTTTAGCTCTATCCGAGATTCCCACGTCGTTGATCCTTTTCTTGGACACCCTGTATACGAAATTCATAACTGTAAAAACATCATAAAGATTGCCGAAATTAGTGACTATTTTTTTAATTTGTATGCAATTTTAGAAATTTTATAATACATATAAGTTTACAAAAAATACAGGAATTACAAAAAAATCGAATGTTATCAATGAAATTAATAAAACACGTAACATTATTCTAGAAATTACATACACAAAATGTCGTACCAAGTTACTAGTAGTTCTAAAATTTGAATACAATTGTGAAATTTTAATAGAAATGCACAGAAAATCAAAATTCATAAAACTGAAATTTTTAATTAAAATACTTAGTCAAAATTTTATAAAAACATAGAACTTACAACAAAATCCAAAAATATAAATTAATTTTACAAAAACTACGTTTCACAACTGTAGAAATCATGTAAAATTATCGTAACGTTATATATTACTGTATTTCTAAAGTTAAAAAAAAAGTAAAATAAAATTGTCAAAACATCAAAATACATTAAAATAAAAAATAAATCAATCCATTGAACTACATATTCTACAATATTACCATAAAACGTCAAAAATATCAAAGACAATACCTTTATTTTGAATGATTTTGATTATTTTAAAAGCATTCTACACATCTTAAGACATTGTTTGACAAGGACTGCTTTATACCATAAGAAGCGCAACACATTTATCAACATAACGGTGCTGTTAATTTTATTATACTTTGAACAGGGGAGCAGAAACCCAGTTTTTCATGCTATTTTCCTATGTTCCGCGACAAATCGATCACCCAGTATAATTATTATTGCGCAAAAATAATCAAATTTTATATATTTTTATGTATAAAAGGTCAATTGATTTTATGTTATGTGAGTACACTTTAGAAAGATTGCAGAAAATTTGGAAATATATTCTTCAAATTACTTCAGTCTATACTCTATACAACATTTTTTGTTTAATGTTTGTACTTAATTAATTTTAATTAATGCATCGGCACACTTTGCACTTCAAATTAATTTTTGAGGAGAAAAATGCAAAATTTTCTTATTTTCGCATAGAAACTAAAATTTTCTTAATTTTCTCTACGATTTTCACTATAATATGCAAAACACATATATAGTGTTTCACATATTATAGAATACATAGACGAAAGAATTTAGTAAAATTACTTAATATTTTATGTAGATATAGTTTTTCAGGTTTTTCGATGACATATTTTAAACTTTTCTATACTTAAGATTTTACGTTTTCCATGTTTTATTTTGTTTTGTATTTAATTGTTATTAAAAATATGAAAAGTAGTGAATATGTATCAGATATAAAACCGTTGAAAAATGATTGCTAATATCAGCGAAGTAATGTATCTAGATACATGTATCTAGATACAGTATCTAGATACAGTATCTAGATACATTTCAAGTGTCTAGATACGTATCTAAGATACATTCTTGCTTGACTACCTAAAGTTGTATCTAGATACATTTTTTCTGAAGTATCTGTATTGTACCTAGATACAAAACAAAATGTATCTGTTACAACACTGCATTTCACGTTAATTACATACAATTAGCTATTGATTCATTATTGAGAGCATTTATTTTAAATTTTTTCCTTGGGCTTCGTTTAATTTTCTCGTATTTAATTTAAGTTTGAGTCAGTCATTTGTTATTTCATTGTGTATAATTCTTGTATCTATTACGTATAGTAGCCCGTCGAAAGCTGACAATGACGCATGCTTTTTCGAATAAACAATCGCGTTTTGAATGCTGGTTTGTGTGCTTAAGCTAAATGCAATAGAATGAAATGAAATTAGAAACGTATGTCGAATTCATTATTTTAAAAGAGCATTTTTGAGCATTTAAAAAAAAAATCTTTGGGTTTCGTTTAATTTTCTCGTTTTTAATTTAAGTTTGAGTCAGTAATTTGTTATTTCATTGTGTATTATTCTTGTATCTATTACGTATAGTAGCCCGTCGAAAGCTGACAATGACGCATGCTTTTTCGAATAAACAATCGCATTTTTAATGCTGGTTTCTGTGCTTAAGCTAAATGTAATAGAATGAAATGCAATTAGGAACGTATATCGAACTCATGCAATATGGATCGATGAGTCATTGTCTGAACTGGACGAGTATATCAATAACTATAAGCAGACGATAAAAAATAAATTTAGTTTTGCACATTTTTTTAAATATTTAAGACCATTTTATTTTGCATGTAAATGCGTATGTAAAAAGAAAACATTTTTTGTTTGGTTTTCCATGTATCTTAAACGTATCTAGAAGTATCTAGATACTTTTCAAATCTATCTGTATCTATAGATGGATACATTTTCAAATTTGTATCTAGATATGTTCTAGATACATTTTTTCTAAAGTATCTGTATGTGTATCTAGATACCAAAAATAATGTATCTGCTACAACACTGGCTAAAATAACATTGCAGTATTTACGTTTTAAAAACAAACCTCGAGATTTTTTCTAGAAAAAAATTAACGAAATTATGATTATACACTATACAATTATACATTATACATTACATAATTATACATTTTAAATCCTATTGTAGTAGTTAATTATTATTTCTGAAAACTGAAAGTAGTGAGTATGGACTAGATCTATTTAAATTCATATTTTTAGTTTGAATTATTGTTTTAAAGTAATCATTTGCTTGAGTTCGAATTATCAACACCAAAATTGACAAACCTAAAGCACGTTCACTTATTAAATAATATTGACATATAAAATATGTTAAATAAATAAATAAAGAGTGCGAAACCGATACAAAAAACCACTGACAAAAGCAAGAGAACTTGCAGCATCAGTAAGCTAAGAATGCTTTGGTTATCAATCATATTAGAAATGTTGAAGCAAGAATGCAGTTGTAACAGTAAAACAGTTAAGCTCGCAATAATTGACTCACTGAACCAAACATAAGTTAAACACCTAAAATTTAACACATCGCAACCTAGAAATTATCGCCAGCCCATTTAACACCAGTTACAGATACGCCCAGCGAGATAATTTTCCAATTTAAAACAAGTTCCGCACAGGAACGTCCCGAAATTGCGTGCGAGTAACGCGAGCGAGATGAAGATTTCCCGATATTAGTTTTGCTTTGATGAATGGCCTTTGTTTAGTAACACACTTATCTGGGAAAGTTGGGTCCCTCGGAGACATCTACATCAACGGTGCGGAAAAATAAGCCGGTTGAATAACTTAATGTACGTGACGGATATTTTTTCGAGTTTCCAATGGATTTTTTTGCGATACTTTTGCACATGGGTTCTAAGTGAATAATGCAAGACAGTGTAACGTGGATGAAGAGGCACGGTCGATATTTATTTGATTCACTCGCATCGATGAGAATACATCGGGGTTATAATAACAAAGCAATGACTCTACCAAATAAAGTTCTTTTGGATTGATTTAAGACGTCGATTAAATTGATCACTTGCCTTATTATGGTCAATTTATTAGAATATCCTGGTAAAATCGTGCAGAATAAACTATCCACGGCGTTTTTCAAATAATCCTTATTGCTCACTCGTAGAGATATTTTCAGGGAGAATTTGAAACTGACGACTATAAATTAAAAAAACAGGAACTAAAATAACTTGGCCATACATTGCTTTATTGTTATTTCTCTTAACTAAACAATAAGTTATACTGTACATATGATGTAATCTTCAATTACTTCTAAATAACTACAGATCATAATAGGAGAATAAATCCAGATTAATTTACACTATTTATCAACCGCTAATGATGGAAATAAATCCAAATGTATTATGTACGTACGTACGTATAAAAATGTACTTTAAACCAATAAAAACTGGTAAGTGATGTATGTAACATAAAAATATAATGCATTTCGGCTTATATGTTTCACCAGTCTGAGCCATGCATCTTCGCCAACAGCTCCAACAACTACTTTCTGTGCGATTAACTCTCGCGAATGGTCGCGTCGTCTGGCATTCGTGATGGACGACGGGAAACTTGGAGAAAATATTTCGTTCCTGTCAATGGAAAAAACGCACACAGATAAAAACTGCAGCGGTATATAACAACGGGCACGATGACGCAATTAATAATCCTTAATTGGATTCAGCGCGCCCTGAATAGCAATAGCAGGTGACAAACAATGCGGTCATTGCGAATGAATTCATAATTTTGCAATGCAGACACGTGCTAATTGAGTTGGTAAATACAATTATCATTGTGATAAGTAATTTGATTAATAACACGATTATTTTATTTACTGGACAAACTGCAAACTAATTAGCTTGAATTAACACATATTTCAGTTAGTTAATATTACAAGTTTGTAATAAAACAATAATAATTGCATCACTTATACTTCCTACTAAAATATAGTGATAGACGCTAGTAAACATACGGACTAGATATAGAATTTCGAACATTCCAAACATTTTTAAAATATCAAATATTGACGCTGACATAAAAATACACAGATTTTGACTCAGTATACAGAAAATAAAGAATTTTTAAAAACTTTACACTCATAAATTTAGGAAATTTGAATGTTTGTACGGAATAATACAAATATACAGGGTGAGTTTTTATTCATTTTAAGCATTGGGATCTCGGAAACCATAAAACGTAGAGATTCGGTTAAATGAGGAAACATTTGTCGTTTTAAGAGTTTATGCAAGATATGCTTTTGTTTTTTGAAAAAAGACCACCGTTTTTCAGTTACAATAGAAACTACTTTTTTTTCTCTTTATAACGATACAAGGTTTGCAATACTTACCTTCATAAATAAAGGCCATCTTGGAACATTAACTTTATGACAATTATTATTTACTTCGACAAATAAACACGATACAGGACTATTTGTATTAAAGAGAGTAGCAAAAACAGAGTTTGCCATGGTAAAATATTGGTTTTCTCCTACTACGGGAATTCTATTAATTTTTCTATTCTAATTACACTAAATTCTATTGAAATTATACAACGAAAATTCCTGCATCTCATTTATTTATGAAAGTATAGCAAACCTTATATCGTTATAAAGAGAAAAAAATGTCCTTTTTAAAAGTCTTAAAGCCAACTATGACTGAAATTTAAAAACAATGAAGTTTGTATTATAACTCAAAAACTATGTTTTATTTTTAAAAAACAAAAGCATATTTTGCATAAGCTGTTAAAATGACAACTCTTTCCTCATTTAACAGAATCTCTATGTTTTATGGTTTCCGAGATCCCAATGCTTAAAATGAAAAATAAAACTCACCCTGTATATTTGTCCTACGAGTACACAAAAATAAATATATAGTGAGCGTTTAACAACTAGTCAAAATTTGACAAATAAAACTTAAAATTACCAGCAACCATTAAAGTTCGTTAGTATCAGGAAAAAGTATCTATGTTTTATCCTTGTATTATGGTTCACTTGAATGTTAATAAAAAAATTATAAAAACAACAAATATTAAAAATTAAAAAAATTAGAATATAAAAATTAGTGTTCAATTTTCAAATGCATTTATCTAGAAATAGATATGTGTACATGTTCAATCTGAGTAGATGACAATAATAATACATAATTAATACAAACCAACAACAAAGTTATGATTTTTGTACAGATAATTGAAAGTATTTTCATTCTTTCTTCACACAAATGAATAAATTTTGACTTTTCTCAACCAAAACTACAGTAGTGACTATTTCTACGCAAAACTGAATGAACGATATTTCATTAAATTTGCCTCATTTCATAAATTGGTGCTGGGTTTGATAGAAGTTGATTAAAGCAGTGTTCTTTCTATACGTTACGGTTTCATTATGTATACGCTTCTTACGTGAATGACGTTGGGAAAAGTTCGACCGCAGTTGGAGATTTAATATTGTTAAGGTTTAACGGTCCTCAAGTGCTGCAAGAAAGTTTGGACGCGTCCGTGGCAATTCGTTCTATGCGATTTTGCTTTACATTTTTTGCACTGGAAACGCTGAAAATAATACGAGACGAGTGCAACCGTGAAATATGGATAAACTTTTTGTGCATTTATCAGAACTTATATTTTAATGTATTTTTTGTCTATGCGTCTGAATAAAGCTAAAAATTGAATGAGAAAGAAAAAGTCTATTCAGACGGTAGAAAAATCAAATGTGTCGGCCATTTAAAATAAGAAAGTTGCTATTCATATCTCGGAAACCGCCATCTTGTCTCTTATTTTGACTTGATTCTTAAGTTTGCACGATAGAACCAAGTAACTTTCATTAAAAAAAAATCCTCATCTTTAATAATTAAGGAATTTTTAGAAAATCGTGATTTTCAGATTATTTAGGATAATTTCTACACTACTCGGAATTATGAAATATTATCGATATAATCTGAACGAGCATACAAAACTGCACAGTATTGCCCATTTTGCCAGATTTCTAGCTATAAGAATAAGAAAGATACCCATGCAATCCTACTCTATTTAGGACACCCTGTATAATATTAGATAATGTTACATATAATGTATATTGGCACCTGCTATTCAATTAATTTTAATTTTAATTTTATCTTTTTTAAATAGCTCCACCTCAACTTTTTACCGAAAATTCATAATGAACATTGTGGTATGTGTAAAACTTGTTCTTATTAGAAATTACCTACACATATTATATGAATGTAAAATTAATAAAATGAAACTATATGTTCCGACATTTATCTAATGTTTAATAATTTTTGAAATATTTATTTCTGACTGATGTAAGATGAATAATAATAATAATAATAATAATACGCATTTATTCACGTAGCCATAATATAAATAGATGTGACAGGTCAATAATTAAATTAAAATTAGTATTAATAGTCAATAGTCACAGTATAAAAACAAATTCAATATACAGTATAAAAACAAATACAACATACACAATACGAAGCACGAAAATCAATTTATACTGAAGGTTTCCAGCATAAATTCTGAGATGGTGTAGTTGCTCCATTCTATGAATAATATGGAGGTAAATGTGTGACGCCCCGGAAGGGATTTCAACACATAGGGCGTAGTCAACCAGTGTAGGCAACCAGCAGTATCCCTCCGGACAGGAGGGATGGCTAGCTCTCGATGTCGGGGAGTGGGGTGGGTGAAATGGGCTCCACGTAATTTTACCCTCACACGTTATTCCGGAGCTTAGTTAAGGGAAGGGACTCCACAAATGAGTTGAATGATCGTGGGATCGACATTACACTAAAGTACGAAATCGTACTCGCCGTCCCTCTATCATCAATACCAAATATATTGGTATTTCCCAAAGTGGTAACGAAGCAAAATAAGGTGATGAACTAATTTCGCACACTTGGGGCCCTGAAAATGATTAAGATTGGGAGTGTTTGATTTTATTCGCACAAAAAACATATGTACGGATGTTTATTCATAAAAACTCGAAACTCGAACGTATGATGTTGATAAGTATCGGTGAAACTCACATGAGTATTAATCGAAAATTTGGCCTTTTGCAATGTTTCGGCGTCCGTTGTCCTCGGGCATCGGCGATATCAAGCGCTTCGCTCCACCACGGATTTTCACAAGCTCCAGGTCCAGGTCGGAATTAAGGTATTACGATCGGAATTAAGATCGGTATCAAGGTCATAATTAAGGCCTGTGGGCAATTATATCACAGTAAATACGGCCACGCGATTTAAGGTGTATTAAAAACCTTACCCTGTAGGCGACAGTCGGACCACAGGATCTAAATATTCTCCGGCTTGTTTGTACCTCTAAACGGAAATCCCGGGGGGTTAAAAACTAATGCTCCTCGGAAGGTCCCTGTACCAGGATGTACCTATATACCATAATGGTATCTACGAAAGGATAATAATATCGAAATATTGGTGCTGCATTTTATAAGTGACATATTTTATAAGTGATTGATCTGGTAGGCTCTCTGAAATAATTAGTTATTTATTTATTGCTTTCCCTATCTATCTTTCGGTGTAAGGCATTAACGAAATTATAATAATAATATTAATTTAATGACTACAGTATATCGCACAGGAAAAATGCTTTGCATGAAAATGTTCAGTTTATTTTACATTTTCTATTTTGGCAAAACTTCGAAACCCCATTGAACTGATTTGTTTCGGAATTTTGTTTTTTTTAATTTTATTCAAACATATTCGCTTTGAAAGTATCAAATTTCCAACTTGGTAGTTTTACTAAATAAAGTGTCTCAATAAATTGATGCTATTGAGGTAATTAATAATTTCGATTTTCCTGTATCTTCCCGCTTTGCTCCAGTAACGTTTATTTACTCAAGTCAGCACATTCCCGCACGGACTCGCATGAACGAAGGGGCCTCTTGGGAGACTGGGCGCTTATGTCATTCATTAGTACGCATTTATCCAGCAAGTTAAGTAGTTGTATATAAAAGTATATAGTGCCTGCAGTCCATAGAATTAGATAATGTAAGTACACCTTCGTAGATTGCACGGTAGAATAAGGTAGAAAGACTAACCAGTAGACAGACTTATTGGCCATCATCGTATAAGGGATCCTGCACTCTACATTTATGAATCGCATATATTTGCGGGATGTGTCCAGGGGAAGTTTGGGGTCAACGGTATTTTTACCTACTATTTATGGATAGTAGACCCTAATCTCTTAACCCCTGGCCGGGCATAGGTTCCGTCCTCATGGGGTGAGTTTGAGTAGTCCCTGAGGAGCATTCGTTTATGGCAATATTGCCCACCGTGCATATGGGATCCCACAACTCTACATTTATGAATCGCATATATATATATATTTGCGGGATGTGTTCAGGGGAAGTTTATGGTCAACGGTATTTTTACCTACTATTTATGGATAGTAGACCCTAATCTCTTAACCCCAGGCCGGGCATATGTTCCGTCCTCTGGGGTGAGTTTGAGTAGTCCCTGAGGAGCATTCGTTATATGGCAGTCTCAATAGGTATAGATGATTGCAGAATGTGTTCAGGGGCAGCTTAGGGTCAACGGTATTTTTACCTACTATTTATGGATAGTAGATCCTAATCTTCTGACTCCTGTCCGGGCATATGTTCCGTCCCCAGGGGTGAGTTAGAGTAGTCCCTGGGGAGCATTGGTAATATGCAGTCTATATATGTGTATATGTATATGTATATGTGCATGTGAATATTCATCACTTCTTGGGAAGGGTGCTTACTGAGCTTTGGCTCAGGAATATCTTCTCTTCGTTACAGAATCGTGCCGCTCCCGCCAAGCCCTGACACGTCCAAACCAACCTAGGTGCCCTAGCCATTAACGTAATAATAATTAATGTATTATAATAATAAATATGTTTTAAGAGTTCGTCTTGTGTTAATGACGTATTAAACTTGCTCTTAATTACGTCCCTTTTCACCACTGAAATTATCGGCCTGACACCCCCAATCTAAAAAATTAGGCGTTTTGCGAGCCATATTTATACTAATATTTATTCTTTAAATGATGCCTTCTTATGGGAAATCTTAGTTCTAAAAGGCCAGACACGCATATTTTTTGATGTTTTCCATTTATAGATTTTAAATACTTACATGGTACCATGGTATTTTCTGCAAAAGCAAAAGTGCGTGAATCAATACATGTTTTAATACTGAATTAAAATGAACTATTGAGTCGTATAGAATCAAAACTCACAATACCCAAATACCGAAATTTTGGGAATTAACCGAAAACCGCTCTACTCGACAATCTATTTCCCAGAATTTTGCAAATGAATTTTTTACATCCTGTTCGCTCTACAAAATGAATTGTAAAATTTAAAAAAATGCTTTTTGTATAGCATTTTAATAACAAAAACAGTTAAAAAATGTATTATGTTGGTTTTGAAACCAATATGTTGATAATATTTCTTATCTGATTATAATTGGTTGGATAATTAGTTCTGATTCCATAATAGTTATAAAATTATTAAAATATCTAATTATGTATGCAATAAAATTTATTTTAGTAGAGCAATACAGACAAAACCATCAAAACTAGGTACAAAAAATAGGTTATAAACAGTAACCTTCGGGTGAGGTTGACAGCCATAAGATGGCTTGTGATTGGTTGAAAATCAGTTGGTGTCAAAAGTAACAATATCCTATGGTAATGTTAGTATTGACTCAAAACCTACTTCTAACTCGATTTCGATGATTTTTGATGTTGTGAGTTTTGTTTCTATACGACTTAATTATTATCACTGTAATGTTATTGCAGTAACATGATATCAGGCCCATTAGCTCAGTTGGTTAGAGCGTCGTGCTAATAACGCGAAGGTCGCGGGTTCGATCCTCTCATGGGCCATCTTATTACTTCTTAAGAAGAAAATAATCGTAAACTGAACAACGTGCTTCAAACAAAACGTAAATACTTGAAGTTCAACGTCGTTATATTGCACATATTAATAATTAATAGTATTACGTAACGAGAGTTGTAAGAAGCATATTACGCAACGACTCGCAAAGCGCCGAGTTGCGTAACTTCTCGAGTGCGTAATTGCATTACAACTCAAGTTGTGTACGCTTTTTATTACTACTCCCAGTCGTTATAATGAAAAATAAGCACATATTGATACATTTTTGTTCTGTCAGATGCTCATGGAAATGGATATATATGATATAGGGCGCCATATGACTATTTTGACAATTTCAAAAGTAAATGTCACAATGTTGCCAATGCTCATTCAAATAATTCCTCCCAATTGTTACGTAATATAAACAGGGTCCGTCATTTCACCTCCTGTCTTCTATAGCTCAGTTACTAATTGAGTTAGGAATTTGATATTTTGTAAACTTTACTTGCATTCTGGGTTGTATTTCAGGAAAATATTTTTTATTATACTGGGTGTCCCAAAAAAGTGTGACGTCATCATGATGTATATTTTTAGATTGCATGGTATATTTTTTGTTGCTTATTTGAGTGCCTTTTATGGGTGCCTACATACCCATAAAATTTTATTGAAATAAGTTTAGTGATATTAACACAAAAAAATTAAAACTGATAAAAATTCAGTTTTGCACCATTGGTTAAGAAAATTGATAACGGATAAAAATAGTGCCTCGTGATTAAAACCATACAAGGTACTCATTAAATAAGGTCTGACAGTTGCGTTAAGCAAGTTTTTTTGATATGCATTATACAGAGTGTCCAAAAATTAGTGTCAAACTTTTGAAACTTTAAAGCACTTTATTTTTCTCATATTAAATTGGAACACCAGTATATTTTTATGTCATTCCATGTGAAATTAAAAGACAATCATTTTTCCTAATAACAACCCTGTCTCAATTCCTAACACATTAAAAGATGTTTGCAGAAAACTCGTTTGAGAATACTTTACTGGCATATTTCTCAAATATTGTTTCAACAAATGAAATCTTCGACTATATGGTCTCACTATTCTATGGTAAGAGCCATGTTATGCGATACATTAATCAACCATTGACTTTTTTATTTTTGCTGCCGAAAAATATTTTTCTGCTTAGGACGAAAAAGACCGTTACCTAGCAACTATGGTTTTTAGCAAAATGATGGCCTTTTCGTCCAAATTTTCATACCGAAAAATACTATCTTATGGTGAAATCGAATAAAAAATAATTTGGTATAAAGACCTTAGCTAAAAAGGCTTTTAAAGTTTTATATTACTACAGTCAACATTGGCTCTTGTCACTTTGTTAAACTTTAATGTCAATAAATTGTTTTTCAAACCTACCTTCGATTTTGATTAATTAAAATGGCCATTGGAATTGTTGATAAATCGAGTTTTCTGCACACAACTTTTAATGTGTTAGGAATTGCGATAGAGTTGTAATTAGGAAAAATGTTTGTCTTTTAATCCCACATAGAATGACATAAAAATATACAGGGGCTCCAATTTAAAATAAGAAAAATAAAATGCTTTAAAGTTTGAAAAGTTTGACACTAAATTTTGGACACTCTGTAGAATGTATATCAATAAAACTTGATCAACGCAACTGTGAGACCTTATTTAATGAGTACCTTGTATGGTTTTATTAATAAGGCATATTTTTATCTTATATTAATTTTCTTAACCAATGATGCAAAACTAACTTTATTCAGTTTTTATTTTTTGGTGCTAAAATCACTAAACCGATTTTAATAAAATTTTATGGGTATGTAGGCATCTATAAAGGGCACCCAAATAAGCAACAAAAAATATACCATGAAATTTAAAAATATACATCATCATGACGTCACACTTTTTTGGGACACCCTGTATAATCAAAAATATATTCCTGAAATACGCCCCAGAATGCAAGTAAAGTCTGCAAAATATCAAAAACGTAACTCAATTAGTAACTGAGCTATAGAAAACGGGAGGTGAAATGACGGACCTTGTATATATATATATATTACGAAACTCTAGTGACTTTCATTACATAACAGTATTACGTAATAATTGCTTCACTAGCTATGAAGTTGGTTTGTAATTTACATCTTACATGTGGGAGTAGAAAAAAAAACTTTTATGTCCGTAAAGTACTGATACATTCGATTAATCGATTAATACGATATTCAATGATTTGGACCATCTTACGAATTACTATTGCTTTTCAAACAGTTATCAATAATTTGTATATTAATATAAATTAAATCAAGATTATTCTCTAATTAAATTGAATAATCATTTTAATTTTACTTTACTGATATGATGCCTGGCCCATTAGCTCAGTTGGTTAGAGCGTCGTGCTAATTGGGCCAGTTTACCCCACGAAATTGGGGTTTCTGGCAGGCGAGGAAAAAGTACTAGAGTCGTTATCCCTTTGGCTTGAATTTCCTTTAATTTCTTAATTTAATTTTGATGAAAATACACCATAAACAGCCATGTGCTGAAGGTGGCGTACGTAGCCCTGCGTATATATGTAATCAATTGTACATGAAACTAAAATAAATCATTTGTTATTGTTATTATTATTGTTATTTGTCGTGCTAATAACGCGAAGGTCGCGGGTTCGATCCCCTCATGGGCCAATGATGTTTTTTGTACAGTTATATAAATTTGCAAAATGTGCAAACACTTGTTACGTGTTGATTAAATATAGCGATTAATATCACAGTACCAAGAACATGGTAATCAACCTTACAATCCTCAAACATCAAATTAAAAAAAGTACAATCTACATAAGGTTTAAATGGGACTTTTGCAAGAAATTTCTAGCAAGAAAATTCTGTGAATTAGAAATTTTTGCAAAATTACCTACAATCTAAATATTACTATGATGACTAATGATACTAATAACAGATAATTACAATATCGAGTTATTGATGTATTGCATTATTAGTTGATAGAGGAATGATTTATAAATTCAATAAATAAGTACAGAAGATAAATGAGATATAAAATTAGAACAATTTTAACTAAAGTTTTGGGATAGTTCAGGAACACTGCTGCTATTATTCACAATTATTATTGTCGCTATTATTCGAATTTGTGAATTATAAGTTACCACGATTTGATTATCAACATGTAAATTATATATCAAAAATAAAGATATTTACTACCAAGAAAGAGTTTGTCTAATGTGAATAATTATAAATTACGTAAACTTACTTAAATTAAAGCAGTAAACGTGAGTGTGATATTGATAATTATCTCACTTTTTTTTAGATAAGGTTCACCCATTATGAACAACATCAATTTAAATATGTTATTAAATAATGTAAACTGCCCATAAATATTTATACGTAAAAATTTTGGCCCATGGGGGGATCGAACCCGCGGCCTTCGCGTTATTAGCACGACGCTCTAACCAACTGAGCTAATGGGCCAGATACGGTGTTAGCTCGATAACATTAAGGCGCATAATCAACTAATACTTTAAACTTTGTCAACTATTGAAACAAAGGTTCTCATTATAGTTTTCATTTTCAACTATAATCGATCAATTACACTTGATTCGTGAGAACGCGCCTTTACTGAGATAATAATTTCCGTAACAATTGAAATCCGTATTTATGTATTTATTAATTATAGTACACTTCCGGACAAAATTAAGGGACCACCAAATAAACTTGAAATAACTTTTCCAATTTACATGTTGTTGTGAATAGACTTTCACATGTCAGAAATTGACGTTTATTAAGCACTATTCAAATAGTTTGCCGTGAAATAATTAACAATATGAGGACATTATCTGCTAGGAAACGAAAAGTAATCAAAAAGCTCTAATTGTTGACTCACCTTTTTATCTCATTTAATTAATAAAACGTGCTTTGTGTTTCAAAAATTAGTGAATTTGTTTGCATTAAGTTAATTAAATATGCCCAGACGCCATTGCAGACCAAAATAAGTGTCCCAAATGATCATTCTTCTTCGTGAATGATATTCACGAAGAGATGTTGCTGGAATTCTAAATACCAACAAATCTGTGGTACAGATAGCCGCAGCACGGTTCAGAGGGACTGATAGTTTTAAAAGAAGATGCAGACAAGGTGCTAAAAGAAAAAAAAACAACACGCAGAGAATATCGTTATATCGAACTTCAGGGTTTAAGAAATCGGTTTGTAACATCTAGCATCTCGTGAATTAAAAAATGATCTTCGATTAGCCACTGGAACAGAAATTTCAACCAAAACAGTAAGAAGAAGACTGAAAGAAGTCAATTTGTCTGCTAGAAAACCAGCAACCGGTCTAATCTCACAGCTACGCACAAAAGAAATCGCTGTAACTTTTCTTACAATCATGAAGGTTGGGACGAGGTACAGTGGAACTCTGTGTTGTTTTCGGATGAGTCCAGATTCCTCCTAAACAAGAATGATCGCCGTGTTCTTGTCTACGAAGACCACCTGAGCGATTTCCATCATGTACCATTCGACAATTTTAAAAATATGGTAGGGGGTCTATAATGGTTTGGGGTGGGACACAATTTAATGGTCGTACAGAATTGGTTTTGATACGAAGTGGGTTGCTAACAGCAAGAAGATATAGTGACGAGATTATTGTACCCCATGTTTAGCAATTTGCTGAAAATTTCGGCAATGGATTCATTTTTATGCAAGACCATGGCAAACCTCATACAGCTAACATTGTCACAACTGCGTTGAGAGATGCAAATGTCCAATGTTTGGAGTGGCCTTCCAAACGTCCTGACCTCAATTTAATTGAGCATCTCTGGGATCAATTGAGCCAAAAAATAAACACGCACCGAGACCACCTGTAACTCTTGATGAGCTCTCTGACATGATTGTTCAAGAATGGGAACAGATACCCCAAGAAAGAATACGAAACTTAATCTCAAGCATGCCGAGAAGATTAGAAGCTTGTAGTGCTGCAAGAGGAGGGCATACACACTATTAATAATGTTACTTTTTATTACAAATTAGGATTTCAGTTCATAAGAAGACCATTGGTATTTTTCTCTATTTTTTAACTTTATTTCTTCAAGTCCATAAAAGTGAAGTTTGTTAATTTTTATAGTTCCTAAGTCAACTAAACTGTTAGGAAATACTTAGATTTATATATATATATATATATGTATGTATGTATTCGTTTCATTAAATTTCGTTATCTGCTTTTAAATTTATTTTGAATTTTACAAGTGGTCCCTTAATTTTGTCCGGAAGTGTATTAATTAGTATTATTGTTATACGAGGTGTGGCTATTAAATAACGAGACTGACACTGTAAAAAAAAAATATTTTAAATTTATTTATATAAATTAGTTATCCCCTTCAATATACACCCCTCCACGATCCCTACACTTCTCCATACGAATTTTCCACTGATCGAAACAGTGCTGGAAGTCTTCATTCATTAGCTTTTTCATGACGTTTGCCGCTTTTTTTAACTTCTTCAACGCTGTCGAAACGTGTCCATTTTAACGCGGATTTGATCTTGGGGAAAAGGTAAAAGTCACACAGAGCCAGGTCAGGTGAATAAGGCGGGTGGTCCAACACCGGGATGCTGTGCTTCGCGAGAAATGATTTAACTGACAATGCAGTGTGAGCTGGTGCATTGTCTTGATGCAGCACCCATGATTTATTTTTCCATAATTCGGGTCTTTTTTTACGAATTCTTGCACGCAGCTGAGCAAGGATTTCTAGGTAGAATACCTGTTTGATATTTTGATCTTCTGGAACCCGGTGAACTAATTTTTTCGGCGTTTTTGTCTGTTTTTGATGTGACAGGACGACCTGGGCGGGCATCATCTTCAACGTCCTCTCGGCCGTCTTTAAAACGTTTATACCACTCAAAAACACGTGAACGGGATAAACATTCGTTGCCATACACTTTACTGCAACGAATGTTTATCCCGTTCACGTATTTTTGAGTGGTATAAGCGTTTTAAAGACGGCCGAGAGGACGTTGAAGATGATGCCCGCCCAGGTCGTCCTGTCACATCAAAAACAGACAAAAACGTCGAAAAAATTACTTCACCGGGTTCCAGAAGGTCAAAATATCAATCAGGTATACTACCTTGAAATCCATGCACAGCTGCGAGAAAGAATTCGTAAAAAACGACCCGAATTATGGAAAAATAAATCATGGGTGCTGCATCAAGACAATGCACCAGCTCACACTGCATTGTCAGTTAAATCATTTCTCGCGAAACACAGCATCCCGGTGTTGGACCACCCGCCTTATTCACCTGACCTGGCTCCGTGTGACTTTTACCTGTTCCCCAAGATCAGATCCGCGTTAAAAGGGACACGTTTCGACAGCGTTGAAGAAGTTAAAAAAAAGCGGCAAACGTCTTGAAAGAGCTGACGAATGAAGACTTCCAGCACTGTTTCGTTCAGTGGAAAATTCGTATGGAGAAGTGTAGGGATCGTGGAGGGGTGTATATTGAAGGGGATAACTAATTTATATAAATATATATATATTTTTTTTTACAGTGCGAGTCTCGTTATTTAATAGCCACACCTCGTATTTGCGATAATTTAATATTTTCAAAATTTTCAGGTTTTTCGTGTTTTTCCTATTTTGATGAATTTCCAGATCGAGAACGCCAGTCTTTAGGCAAGTAAAATGTAATGAAATGGAACAAGTCCATGTACGTTGTGATTATTTATATTATTTGGTTACTAATTTCTTGTTTAATTATGTAGAATTATCGACGTAATTCTAAAAAACATATGCAAATGCAAACGGTGTTCCGGCAAATTTCGGCAAGTTCCGGCAAATAATTGCCGGAAAATTGTTTTAGCGTCCTTTTCACCTAATTAATTTACAAAAATTAGGGGTGATTAAAGTTTTTTCTAAAATTTAAAATTTTATTAGATAATTTGTTATTATACAGGGTGGCCCACCTATCCTTGCTCGGACTTGCTGCTAGACAAATGAAAATTGAGGAAAAGATCTGATTGGAAGTTATTGGACACTTGATGTGCTACTTTTTGAAATTACTCGAGTTAGGGTCAAGAAATTTGATTTGTAATTCGTACACGGTAAATTAGTTTTGAGACACATAAGTATATGCAGCGAAATGAAAATCATTCATACGCACAAGACCTAATACATAATTAGGAGACATTGAGACTAACAAGCACATAAACATATCTGGACATCTAAACATATCTGGATTTTAAAGAGTGATTAATATAATAATTGGTAAATACGAAATTTATTATTTGTTTTGTTTTATTTTGTCGCATAAAAGTCATTAGATTTTAGCAGCAAAATTGCGTTTTGAATAAATATATTCAATATGAATATATTACAACTTGCACAACTGGTACACATTTCATTTAATGTACCTCAAATAAAATGCACCGTAAGCTAACTCTTGTGCAGCCATTTTATAATATCTTATTGATATTTACTAAAAAACGCAGATAGATCACATGCTGTTATGACTAAACTGCAGAAATTCACCATGAAAAATCCCAATAGGGACTTGAGTTCACAAATATTAATGCAAACGAATATATTGTATTGTCCTGGTTTCCACGAATCTTGAAATACAAACTTGAAATACAAACAATTTAAATATGCATTTAACAGTGGCAATTAAAAGATTATGATATCAGGAAACAAAACGGAAATTGCACTGAATATCTAAATGGAATAAACAATTTTATTCCGCTCGTCAGAAATTCTTAGTAGTGCCTTTGTAATATTTACAGGAATCGATAATCTGAGCAAATACCTAGCGCAAGGACCAGAGATTTTTAAATGCTTACCTGATAATTATTATATATAAAATGATAATAAATCACGTTATATACATATACTGGGTGTTTAACTTTTTAGAACATGATCTTCAAATCATTGGAAACCCTCATTTTAAGAATGAAAAAGTACGAGGGTGTAAGTAGAACAAATCATCAATATTTTAAACAATAAAATAACATCGGATCGCAATTTTGCAAAATTTGCAAAAACACTATTTAATGTTTTCAAATTCACCACCCCAGTATCTTAAAAAGGAAGTGTTCTACGATCCAAATTTATAATAATATACATAAAGCGTATAAAGTTTAGGAACTTTTATTCATAAAATGACAACTTCTAACGACTATCGAAACATAAAAAATGAGATACCCTGCATAACGTATCTATGGATTGAGTTCACAATAGGAAAACCTATTTATTTTTAATTTTTTAATTAATGCATTTTTTAAGAAATGGCTTAGCAGGGTTTCTAAAGAATTAAGTCGTTTTGACTCGTTCACGAGAAATGTCGTTATCGTAGCAGGGGTAAGACCCTGTAATTACTATTGGAACCCGTGCATTTAAACATGGACATTTAATTCACAACTCGACTCGAATGCAAATCCTGCGATTTCTTTTTCTAGCTGTTCCCATGCATTCAGCGACACTCGCAACGGTGGCCGCTGCTTAATTGTGCAGTGACGCTGGGGCGCATATCGCTATTCCGCCTGCATACGGTTCACCGTGATAATTCCGCTGAATTCGATTGCGCCGCACGGATACGGAATTAACAATGGGAGCGATTAGTGTGTCGCTGGAAAACTCCGATTAATTAAGGGGGGCAATCAAATAAGCCGGAACCGTGTACGGATGCGGAAGCGCAGAGGATGTTCTTTAGCGAACGGGGAAAATCCTGCAATTTACAAAAGTATTTAGTAGATACGGGCTCCTTGGCGAAACGTCTTTAAATCAAATTACCTAATCTGGTCTGAATAATTTGAACAGATGGAGGTAAACGTGCAATGCCTTTCATATCATCCACTCCATATGCTCTATCATAAGTGGAATTTGGAATTACGAAAATGAGCAAATATAAAGGCAGAATTTCGATATATTGGCAGGCTGCGTGGCAATTTAAAAAAAAAACCTAAAAATTCAACTTTGGTAAGAGAAATTGAAAAGTCTATTCGACAAAAAATGTTATAGAAATTGCATTTTTTTTCAGGAATTAGAGAAATGTAAACAATGTTTTTTTAAAATCATAAACTGACAGTTTCAACTTTAATAGATATTTTCTGTATTAAAATGTATCAAGAATTGCTGATTGAATATAAATTTAATTACACACATTTTATATTGGTACATTATGCAATAGCAAACATATTTTACATTCACGACCTTTTTGCAACCGAGTTGGCTGGGTTTTCTTTTTCTCGTATTGGACAAACTGATTCAGTGATGCAACGGAAGTTATTTTTTTCTCGATATCTAATTGTGTTAAACTAGTTCTTTTTCCAATCGCAGCCTTAACTTGACGCCATATTTAATATATACATTTTCGCCATTTTACCTAGTAATAATAATAATCACTTACATAATATACTGTATTTTCATTGGTCAGGATCCGCAGGCTATATATTGAAATCGATCCGAAGATTTCATTGGCTCCAAATGATTTCCCCACATATAAAGAGTATTCTTTTAGTATTCTATATTAACTATAATTGGAAGAACTTAACAGGGGAAGCATCTCCCCTTCCCCCGCCAGTTGTTCTCTTGCCAACTGGATCCCTAGCAGTCACGGCTTCGACCCTTATTCTCTACGACTATTGTAATTCACCTTCATGTGCACCTGTCACTATATGACCTATACACCTCTTAATGCCTAATACGAATACCGTATTTATAAAGGACCTAGGAACATACCCTGCCTTAATGTACATTTACTATATTTATAAAGGACCTAGGGACATACCCTTCCTTTATGTGCACTTACTATATTTATAAACGACCAAGGGACAAACCCTTCGTTAATGTACATTTACTATATTTATAAAGGAACAAGGGACACACCCTTCCTTCATATGCACTTACTATATTTATAAAGGACCAAGGGACATACCCTTACTTAATATGCATTTACTATATTTATAAAGGACCAAGGGACATACCCGCCCTTAATGTACATTTACTATATTTATAAAGGACCAAGGGACATACCCTTCCTTAATGTACATTTATTATATTTATAAAGAACCAAGGGACATACCCTTCCTTTGTGTGCACTTACTATATTTATAAATGACCAAGGGACGTACCCTTCCTTTATGTGAACTTACTATATTTATAAAGGACCAAGGGACATACCCTTCCTTAATGTACATTTACTATAGTCAAAAAGGTCGTAGGGACTCACCCCTCCTTTTTGCAATTACTAGGACAAACCTCCCCTTTATGTGAGCCCCGCAGTTACAAAGAATCACACCTTTAATCCATTTCAACACCTAATCCATAACCGTCCACATTGCAAGGCACACCAACTTGCATACACACTCCATAAGGGCCAGTAACTCAATGCTCTTCGTTATTCGTTCGTAAGCTGGGCGCCGGCTTATATATATATATATATATATATATATATATATATATATATATATATATATATATACAAATAAATTCACATATATCCCGCCTCTATTACTAATAATCAATTATTAGCCAATAATACAATTTGATACCTAACAATAGACATTGGCTTCCTATCACATTGTCAGATTTATAATTTCCTGCCGTATTTCCTACTTTCTTACCTATTTTCATCTCTAATAATTTAAACGTTACATCTGGCAACAATGTTATTTAAAAAATTAACCTCAAATTGAAAACAACTTTAAAAAAAGTTGTCAAGTACCATTAAGAAATTCCATTAATTCCGAAACAATATCAACAAAATTATTAGATATTCACAGACTCCCCTTACGCAAAAAAAAATCGTGAATGCAGATAATATTACGTTCATATTTATACGCCAGTTCTTGAGAGTTCACTAGTCAAATATTTACATGAGAGTCTAATTTAAAACTTTAAAAATTATTATGTTTCCACTAAAACTAAAAATCTCAAAAATCACTCGTTAAAAATTAAAATTGAAATATCTTATAAATAAGTCATTGGTTATTCGTTTAACTACAAATATTTAATATTGGTACATCACTTAGTATCAGTAACAAAATTAATTTATATTGATTAGCCAGTTTTTGATGTTTCATCGTCGAAACTGAAACAAATTAGAGATGAACTTAAATGAACTTTTAAAATTATATTTTTCCAGTATCACTCTTTGGATATTCATTTAATTCCACATGTTTCGTAAATTTCACAAATTTCAGTAACGAATTTGAACATTTTTTATGTAATTCATATAGATATGTGTTTCCTAAATTCGACTTTCTCGTTCCAGGGTGTTTCGTGCGTTATTGTGAGGGACATTATCGTGGGTCTAAAACCCTCAGCCAGCAGAGACTTTTATAGTCTGAGCGTTGGGCTTATCAAATATATTAAAAATATCATAGTAGTGCCTCGTACAAAATTAATTAACAGGTGTATAGTGTCACGTATTTATTTTCGATTTGAACATTGAACGGCCAGTTAAAAATATGGGTCAGGAAAATAAGGCAAAAGCGGTAATTTCGGTTCCCAGTATAATATGCTCTCTCTACATTTTTGTGATTATTATTAAAAATGATCTTACAGCAGTGTCCTATAGGCGGCGCCAGAAGCTATGGTTTTTCAGTCGCGGGGCGGCTCTGTAACGCAGAGAAAATATCCATGAGCCAAGCTCAGTAAAATACATTTCCCCAACACCAGTTAATAGTTTCTAGATACGGACAACTCACTAATGATTGCGAGGTGAATCTCAAAGAGTACTCAAAGCCCCCTTTGAAATAAGCGCGTGCTCGGCCGGAAGTTAATAGGCAGGCTTAATTTAAATGCCCATATGGATAGTGCCATACCTGCTTCCGAATCACACCAGGTGCATCTCAAAGAAAAGCTACGCTCGGCCAAAAGTTAGGAGGCAGGCTCAATTTAAATGCTCATAAGGACAGTGCCATGCCTGCTTCTAGTCCACACCTTTTCATACATTGTATAAACACAACATATGTGGGATCCCCGGTCCCGCTAGCGGCGCAGTATTTTATAAGTAATTTCAATCACTACTCAGGTGCTAGGTAAATTTACTTACGGAATTTTGCAATAACACAATAACACACACAGGGCACAATTTGAAAGTTTATTTATGCACACCAACTCTAACCAATGGCTACTGGAAAACTATTCGATAGCCTACTAAGATGCGGGGGTAGGTAGGAAGATGGTGGGGAGGGACACAGCATTCTCAAGTACTACTATGGACAATTTTTCGTGCCTCACAATAGTGAGTAAGACTTTTCCTGATAGCCTCAAAATAGCAAAAAATATACCAGTACCTAAAAGTGGTAACATCAATGACGCAGAAACTAAAGACCCATTTCACTGCTGCCAGTGGTTACCAAAATTTTTGAAAACGTTATGCACAATCAGCTGTACTCCTACTTCGAGGAAAGAAATCTCTTTACGGAAAAGCAATTCGGCTTCAGAAAAGAAAAATCAACAACAGATGCGATTCTAAATCTTGTTGAGCACTGCCTGCGGTGCTTTGAAGAGGGAGATTACCTGCTGGCGAGTTTCCTTGATCTATCAAGGGCTTTCGATTGTGTTCCTCACGAAATACTCTAAAGGAAGCTCTACACGTATAACATATTACCCCCTAGCTGCGGATTATTACTATCCCATCTGAGTAATAGAAGACAAGCTGTCTGCATTGATGGGACAATTTCGTCTCTACTACCAGTCAACATCGGGGTTCCCCAGGGATCTATTCTGGGTCCCCTACTATTCCTCGTCTACATCAATGACTTTCTGAGTATTTTTGTGGATAGTGATGGCAGCTGCTTTGCTGATGACTCGAGCATAATATTGCGGAGGAAATACCTACGGGATGCTATAATTTTGAACTCCGCTGCTCTGTGCAAGGCAGAGGAGTGGTTCTTCGCAAATAGGCTGAAATTGAATACGAGTAAGTCTGTGAGTGTTCTTTTCATATTGAGAAACTTCACAATGCCTAGCTGTAAAAGGGCCTTCATTGCGTTGAGTATAGTGACACTGCCCTGTCTGTTTATTTTTGAGTGCTCAACTTATGTTCACAAGAACAGGCTACTCTTTCAGAATTGCTCTGACATACACCAATACGGTACCAGACAGCGGAACCACATCTATGCCTACAGTAACCGCTTAACTCGAACACAAAGCTCGACTAGGTACCATGCACCAAGGTTCTACAATGCTCTACCAGACTCCCTTACATCACTTCCGTTTAAATCATTAAGAAGAAACTAACTTCTGCTGGCTAGGGCATTTTTCACCTGGGATGAGTACTTTCAATATTTATGAGGTGATTTAGCTACGATAGGAGAGTCCACCTAGTGCATATTTGCTGACCAATAATTGTTTTTGTTATTTCTCTTGAACTTGTTAAAGAGTGTAGGTGAATGCTCGTATACCTCTAAGAATTTTATGTCTTTTATCATATTTCATGTATCTCTGACGCATGCAAACAATTTTCAAATTGTAGTGAACTTGTAGATAAATAAATAAATAAATAAATAAATAGAAATAAATTTCTTCATGAGTTTACAAATTTTAGGAATATGAAACACTGTTTTGACAATTTCTATGTAATTTGTATGTGTTTAATGAATTTCATTGATTTCTTTTGGATTTATTTTTATATTTTCAATATTTTTTTAATTCTTTGTCAATTTTATACATATTTTACAAATGCCAGTAACTAGCTAATTTAAGTCATTTCTACAGTTATTATGTAACGTGTTTTATGAATTTCATTGGTAACTTTTATGTTTTTCGTAAAATTCTATAATCATTATAAACGTTCAAAAATTATACTAAATTATTATAACATTTCAAAAAATTTATAAAAATGTCACAAATTTCGGTAAAGAATTTCGACAATTTTTATGAAGTTTTACAGAATGTTTGCAGCTATGAATAACTTTTGGATTTCTATGCTATAATTTTGATGAAATTTCAACAATTTTTATGTAATTTTTATCTAACTCTAACTTTGGATTGAAAATTCCCATTTTTTTAACTTTATTAATTCCGATAGTACCTTCTGCAATTTTTACGTAAATTGCCACATTTTTTTTACAATCAGCATCATTTTGACAATTTTTATGCAATTTGTATAATTGTGTAATGTGCTTAATGAATTTCATTTATTTTTTTTGGATATTTTTGCAATATGCTAGTTACTTAAACGAGTTAAGATAATTTTACTGTTATTTCTACTGTTGTGAAACGTGGTTTTTATGAATTTAATTTGTAATTTTTGGAATTTGTTGTAAACATTAAAAAAAATGTTGTAAATTTTATTTAAACTTTTGACAATTTTATACAAATTTTAGAAATGCCAGTAACTGGCTACGACATTATTTTTGTAACATATAGAATTGTTTGATGTATTTAATGAATTTCATTGGTAACTTTTGATTTTTTCTAATTTATATAATATTTGTAAACTTCCATTATAAAATTTCTACAATTTTGTACAAAACAAAAAAAAATAGTAACTAATTTAAGAAGAAAATATTATGAAATTTTTATACCTATGATTTTCATAATTTCCAATAGTAGAAGGAATGAATAACTTTTGGGTTTCTTTTGAAAACTTCTATAATTAAAAAAAACACAATGTTATACAAATTTTGGAAATGTCACTAGCTATGATAATTTGGTGTCATTTCTATCGTTGTGCAACCGGTTTTTATATATTTCATTGGTACCGTTTTACTTTTATTATAACCTTCTATAATTTTATTACAACTTCGATAGTATTATTTCTCATTTACTTTTTTGAGACTTTATTTAGCAACTTTTTGATTTTGTTGTATATATGTAGAATTTTTATAAAATTCTGACAATATAATACAAATTATTAAAATTTCATTGACTACTTTCGACAAATTCTATGTATGAATTCATAGATGGCTTTTGGATGTTTACAATTTTTGCTATTTTTTATATTACGAATCAACCGGAACGCGAATGCTGAAGCTTATGTTTGTTGAAAATTGATTTGTAATCTATTAGCATTAGCATTTTTGCACCAAGCGACGAATTAATTGTGCTAATATTGGATTCCACGATAATTGAGTTCAAGATAAATTTGCTAATGTTCAGAAAGATATCGCTAATGATTTGTACCTTACATCAGATTACTGATCAAATGTCTCAAAACATGCAATTTTAATATATAAGTTTTAGGCATTGATATAACTAAATACATGTATTCTTCACTTTCTCTGATACCGACACTCGAAACTGCAGTATAAATAATGTGATAACATACATAGCAATATGTTTTTATCTGAAATATTAATTTTTAACCAAGTAACTTATCTAGTATCAGGCCCATTAGCTCAGTTGGTTAGAGCGTCGTGCTAATAACGCGAAGGTCGCGGGTTCGATCCCCTCATGGGCCATCTTATTACATATTATTAGAAAAATCAATGACGCATAAACCCATAACATGGCCCTTATTACTTCTTAAGAAACCAATCAATATAGTTCGTAAAATAAACAAGGTACTTCAAACACAAATTAAATACATGATGTTTAAAATCATTATACTTATTACACACATTCACATTAATAATTAAAAACATCTCTTTATGTTCACTAGCCGCTGATCCATTCGATCAACTGATTTATTCAATATTCGATGATTCGGACCAGCTTATGTATTACCATTGATTATAATATCTTTATAGATACCCGATGTATATGGTGGCACCAATTGCTACGAATTTGCCTAACTCAAACGTGTTCAGAGGTCGAATTCCGGGGTTGACTGTAGATATTTCGCACTCTCATATTATTTGTGATGGTGGGAGGCTGGGAAGGAGATGGAGACAATGCGCGCTCTCACTTTTGTAAGAGAGCGCATTTTCTATCTAAACATTACAACTCGGGCGGCCCGAGCCCGAAAATATATTTTTATGGATGCCTTTACATTCCGTGCTGTAAGCGTAGTTACAACTTGTTTGCCTATAATTAGAATTAGCCTATAGTTATAATTTGCAGAACACTTGTTTTATTTAACCATAAGCAGCGACTTGTATAAAAATATATAAATCATTTTAGTTTAATCGATTTTTATTGAACATATATTGAATTTCTTTAATATTTTTAAGTTGCTATGATTTAAAACAATTTATTATGTGTTAACATTCTGAGCCGGGTTGCGATTTTTTATTTTAAAAATAAATAATGAAGTACTTAAACGAAAAGAGAGTTTTGAATTAATATTTTTTAAGAAATAAACGACGAAAATGATTATTTTTATCATTAGATGAGCAATAATAGTTTCGTTCCATTGATACCAAACCAGTAATTCACAAAAATGTATAAACCAATGTCAAATCTCTAATTTCCATCTATAACTGTTCTAATATTTATATACAGCTCCAAATGAAACGTTACAATTTTTTTTATTTGAAAAACTGCAATTCTGAGACAGATCAAAAGTTTTAATTTTTTTATATGAAGGGGAAAATGTGTTGCATGCAGCTTTCAATTCTTTCAGTTTTTTTTTCAAGATCTGCAGATTTTTAAGCTGTTTTAACTAATTTGAACGGAATTTTAGTCTTCGCTTACAAACAAATAGATATTAGTATGAAGGATTAATATATATATATATATATATATATATATATATATATATATATATATATATATATATATATATATCAATTCAATTCATTTGGCATGATTGCAGTCATTTGAGCTCAATGTTAAATAACAATGCATACTTTTGTTTGGTCGATTAAATATAAACGTATGAATGTAGTTTAAGTATGTAAGGTTTATTTAATTGCAATACATATTTTGGAAACTTGACATATGTTATTGCTTGCTAAGAATAGAATAAAGTTCCGTATACAAATATTTAGGATAAGTGTAGGGTAACTATAGGGTAAATAGGTATCATGAAAATAATATAGAATATTTTGAATAAAAATCAATATTTATTTATTTGTGTTTTAAAATTTTTAATTTAGGGTGATCCTTAAGGTCATTCTTTTTGATTCCCGCGGGACTTGAAAATCTCCACTTACACTCTTTAAAGATTTTTGTGTTTATTAACAAATTAATAAAGTATTTTCTATGTTCGTGGCATTCCGAATTGTGCTCCAGGAAATTAATTTCCGTACCAAGAGATTTCGTAATTTTATCAAAAATTGTTTCACGCAATGTTTTTATATGTGGGTTTTCATCAAAAACTTTTTTAAATATAAAAAGTGCCTTGTGGGCAACATCTACAACACTGTTTTGTGGTGTACGTAACCCAACCGCAGTTGAATCTTTACAATATAGTTTATTTAAAATAAGTGTTTGTTTCGGATCATTCAGTTGCCCCTTTTCAATTAAATCCTTGTCGCACTTCACACACGGATACTTTAGCAATGTCTTATAAATTAAGTAGCCGGTAAAATATGTTATTGCACAATCTTCTGTAGTAACTTCACTTTTAAAGTCGTGGCTAGCGTTTTCAGTACCTGAAGCGGACGAAGTCGGTGAGGTTGGTGATACAACACTGGTAATCTCCGAAGTGTCTATCTGCATATCGCACGGTGCAAATTCACTAAAAAAAGTATCTTCATCTTCTTCACAGTTTGCTGACTTGGGTGGCTTCATTAAGCTGGTTATTGAGTTTATTCTAAAGGATGTTCTGAATGTTCTTGCAGTTGGGTTTCTGTTATATCCACCTCTCTGTCTTATAATGGAAAAGAAATTTTCTAAAATGTCTTGATTTAGTCTAGTGGTCAATAAATATTCATATCCCGTATTTGCAGAATTTTGCTGTAGCATGAGTATAGCATTAATGGTAGTAATGAATCCTCCAATGAAAGGTGGCCTCGATACTTTCCCTTTTGTATCAATTTTTCTTAAATTTTTGAACTTTTCTTTTGCTTCAAGTAATGTCGATTTTACCAATGGGCAGCGGTCAGATAATGCACAGTTATATGGATTTTTTGAAAATCGATATCGACTATTCAGGCAATCAAAAGTCTTATCCATAAAATCGATAAATTCGGCAGTATTTAAAGCTGTTTCACTTTTTAATTCGTTGGTACTACTACAAGTTCTAATTGCGGCTGCCATGCTATGACTTAGAACCTGTAGCGCTAACTTGCAGGACATTTTTTGGAAAGGATTTGGCGATATATGTGCACTTGTAATTTTTGGCAAAGCACGACAAGTAGTACTTTTTTTATCAATGATATGTGTATCTTCTATATCTTTGAAACACACTCTCTTTTTGTCGTTCATGTAAAATAGGTCTCCATTTAATAAATTATTCCGAATGCTCTTAAATAAATGAGGAACATCGAATATGGTATATACTACATGACCGTTAACTTTAAAAAATGGACGGTCTTCTGTAGATCCCAAATTTTTAATGGCCGCTACATTTGTTGTGCCTTGATCACAAATAATTGCCTTCACTAAAAATCCACTATTCAACATTTTTTCTGTAGCTTTCTTTATAAGACATAATAAATTTGTATGGTTTACACCTGAATGACTAAAAAAATAAGCAAAAGGAATTTTCCATTTCGAGTACAGTCCTCTGGCCATAAAAACCAAAACCTTTTTTGCAGTTTTATTGGTTCTCCCCAAATGTCCGAGATCCTCGAATCCTTCAATACAGTCCATACTCTTCGAATATTCAAGATATTCTTTTATTGCCATTTCATCAAAACATATCACACAGTTTTTCTCCAATTCTGACATTGTGCCTGCCTTTAATGTCAATTGCTTAAATAATAGTGGACTGAACCCAGTATTAAATTTTGATGATCCAATCCATCCTTGAATCGTAGATACGCCAGGTAGAATGACGTTCTGGCGTCTCATAAATTTATACGTAGAAGGAGATTTATAATACAAAGATATTGACAACTCTTTTTCTTCCTTGGACCATTGTGCCTTCTTTTTGTGCAACATTTGCATAGTTACAAGAGCACGTGATTGTCGTGAAGGAAATTTATATGTATTAACAGTATTTTCAGTACCGCAAAGCGATTTATATTTTTTCTGGCTCTTCTTTAATTTAGATATATGTCCTCGCTTACTTTGTAATAATTTTGTTTGTTCTTTCACAGTGTTTGTCAACCTTCTCATTTTGTTTCGATTTTCTGTTTCATCTTGATTTAAGTTAAGTTTTCTTTTCACATTTTTATTATTTGTCGAAGAAGATGGCAAATTCGATATTCTATCTAAAAAATCTATACCAGCCAAACTCATTTCTGGTGGCGACAATAATTCAGTGCTGTATTTGTTACTGCTTGATGCTTTGTTGAAATCCGGAGACTCAATGGAGAAAAACGATGAATTTGAATAATTTCTTTTTGGTGTCAAAACTTTAAGACACGGCGAAGTCCCATGGAAGGTGGTTGGCATTTCAGAGGGTGGTGGTGATGTGGATGATTGCTGGATTAAATATAAGGGAGACGTCTGTTGTTGATAATGTTTCGGTACTGCATTTGAGTTGAGTCTTCCATTATTTTTAAAATCATCGCTACCAAAATGAACTTGGCACAAAAACTTTTTCCTCAATGAATTGGGGGATAAAGTTGCAAGTTCCACATTTCCTAAAAGAAGATAAATAAAATTCTGCTATTAATTAATGCTCATAATGAGATTCTTTGTCATTGTTTAAATTTTAAACTAAATATCTAAGTTGCAACTAGTAGACTAGTTTAATTTGCTTAAATACTCCAGCAATAGAAGGGTGTATCACGCAAGTCGTTGGTTAAAAGTTTATGAGTTTTCTGATGTAGTAAAAATTTGAGAAAAAATCACATTCACAATCATTGCGATTGCGAGATATTTAAGGTACACAGTTGGTCTAAATATGAAATATGAGAATTTATGAATATCATTCAATTTCAATAAGATCCACAATTTTCCACAATGTCCACAATGTTAATATGTTCCCATAGAACTCTACGGTAACTAGGGAAATATAATATCCCCAGCAGTCATAATCGTGTATAATATGTATAATATAATTTTGAAAATAATAAATAATACTAACAAATTTTAACTTTGAGAGTAAAATATGACAATAAATTTAATTATAAAAATTTGCATATGTTAAAAAACAATTTCAAGAAATAATTTAAACTAAAAATTGGACATTTTTTTAAGTCCTGGTTTGGCGAACTATGGGTGTTTCCTTTCCCCCGGGACACCCTGTATAGGAACAATTGAAATGAAATAAGCAAACTTCAAAGCCGGATCTAAGAGGACTTTTATACAGGGTTGGACAAATGTGTCGAAATTTTTGATTTTCGTATAAACTTTATTATTATTATTATTACTTAAAACAATTAGTACTTTTTTTTAATTAATCATTTTTTTTGCACTGTTTGTGCATTCCAATAGATGTAGAAATAAAAATATAATGTAACTATAGAGTTAGCATGCTTTGCTAACTTAATTTAAGAATATATAATAAAATCGTAAATTTAATCACGATTTAAATTTACATGATTTAAATCGTGATGTAAATCAATTGATTTAAATCATATCTAAACTGGCAAAAAATGATCAGAAATATCAAGTAAATCAAATGAAACATTATTTATTTGTTTTTTTTTTTATCTTTGATTTTTGATTTTTTTTTTAATCATTGATTTGTGTTTTTATTTTTAAATCACGATTTATTCCAACCCTAGTGATAGCATTAAGATATAATAGCACTCCTAAAGACCATCGTTCATCAATTAGGATATTGTCAGATTGCTAAAGGTCTTTAATTTTAAAATTTTAAATTTTAAAAACCACAAGTCGTGAAACCCACCAAACCTTATATCATTGTAAATGTTGAAAAAGTGTATTTGAAAATGTAAAAATATCAAAATATATGTAGGTTAGCTGTTGGAAAACAACTCTCTGAATAGAGAGAAAAACTATTAATATTTGTTTTAAGAGTGATAATAATAATAAAGTTTAGACAGAATCAGGTGTTCTGGCACATTTGCCCAACTCAAAATATTTCAAAATAAATATTAAGATGTAAGAAAATAACATAAAATGTAATCAATATGAAAAGAGTTTCAGAACTATCGAATATATTCAAGATTTATTATAAAATTATAGTGCATTCCTTGATCCTGGATTTACTTCTTGTTTGTTTAAATATTCAGCAGCAGAGATTCGCAGCACAGTAAAGAATTCACATAAAATAAATGTTTCTATAATCCTTAATTTTTTGTTTCTATAGTCTACAGCCTTACTTATTTATTTCTAATTATTTTAGTTGACTTGATGTGAATCAGTTTAAATTTAAAAATATGAATACAGTTTGAATAGAGAAAACAAAGTAAACTGAACTTAACTTCTTTTGTAAACAATAAGATACATATGAGAAGTTTTAATTTAGAAAAATATTTCCAATTTTTAATGGCTGATTATTAATTTATTGACAAAAATATCTGGACTAAAATTTTGTTTAGAATTACAGTATTGGAGATACTTTGAATTTTCTGTTATTTATTTATATTACGAACCTTTAAAAATATGAATAATGTGTTGTGTTTTGTTATAAAAATATTAGTAGTTTTCTAATTCACATCCAGGATTAATTCCATTATGTATTATTAACTTTTTTTTATGTTTTGTTGTATCTTACCTGAGTGAATAATCCATTTTCTACACCTTTCCATGTTAGCTGATGGAAAACGAAACATTTTTAAACTTTGATGAGTCCTTGGAGTAAAGCCGCAATTTAAGTAGCGACATTTATTTCCGCTTTTAGTTGTCGACATATTAACACTTTTGTCTCACGGAAACAAATTAATTTATATGACAACAAAATAAAATGGTTGTTTAAATTCTATAATTTGCAGCTTGAAATAGACGTAATGTTCAACAGACAACGTGAAACGAATAACTAAAAACGTCTTTCTACAGATGTAGACCACAGGCTATTTGAATGCATTTTCTTAGTTATAAACATTTACAACCCTCATTACGTGCCCGATCGGTAAACGGGGCGCTGAGGGACGCCCCCCAGCGCCTTATTATCTCTTAATCCTCATCAACCCTCAACCACCCAAATCCATCATTGAGAATATTGGAAATACCAGCGGTACCCCCTCCGGCTCCGTGGCCGCTCACGGTGCCGGTGCATCTGTGAATGAATCGCGCGTTAAGTTTTTGAAATTTCGATGCGAGCGCTCCGCTCTGGCGTGGGCCGTCTCCCTACTAAATCAATTCTGTCTCCTTTTCGACGTCCACAGGCGCGTACAAAATTTACATTGGGTTGTGTATCTATAAGGATATTATAATCAATGGTATTACTATTGCTTTTCAAGCAGTTAGCAATAATTTAAATGTTGATTAATGAAAATTAAATCAAGATTATTCTTAAATTCAATTTTAAAATAATTTTATCATCGCTTTGCTGATATGTTATCTGGCCCATTAGCTCAGTTGCTTAAAGCGTCGTGCTAATAACGCGAAGGTCGCGGGTTCGATCCCCTCATGGGCCATGTTATTACTTCTTAAGAAATAAATCAATATAATTCGTAAAATAAACAAGGTACTTCAAACATAAATTAAATACATGATGTTTAAAATCATTATACTTATTACACAAATTAATAATTGAAAAAATATTTTTATGTTCACCAGTTGCTGATCCATTCAATCAACTGATTTATTCAATATTCGATGATTCAGACCAGCTTATGTATTACTATTGTTTTTCAAGCAGTTATCAATAAGTTGAATGTTGATTAATGAAAATTAAATTAAGATTCTTCTTAAATTCATTTTTAAAATAATTTTATCTTCGCTTTACAGATATGCTATCTGGCCCATTAGCTCAGTTGGTTAGAGCGTCGTGCTAATAACGCGAAGGTCGCGGGTTCGATCCCCTCATGGGCCAATGATGTTTTTTGTACCGTTATACAAGGTTGCGTATAATGTACCAATCACACAGTTTATGTATTTATTAAATATAACGATTCGTTTCACAGTACCTAAGAAATGCTCAAACTACAGTTGGTTAAAATGGGGTTATAAATCAAAAATGGAGTATCTCGTAATAATTCTGTGAGTTAGTATATTTTTGCATAACTACTTACAATTATCATCCACTTGGTAATTAAAGATGTAATGTAACCTGTAATTACAAATTACAGGTAATTACAATATCGATTTGTTATATTGCATTATTACTGGTTGCCTACAGGCATGGTGCATAAATTGAATAAATGAGTATATGCAAATAAGATTTAGCTTGTCTAATGTGCCTAATTTTAGAACAATATACAATATTCAACACTTAAACCAATTACCTACACGTGAGTGTAATATTGTTAATTACTTGCTTCACACAGTTTGTTTTTAGATTAGCCACCTTTTTTGAAGAACCTTAATTTAAATGTGTTATTAACGTAAACTTCGTATGAATACGTAAAAGTGTGGCCCATGAGGGGATCGAACCCGCGACATTCGCGTTATTAGCACGACGCTCTAACCAACTGAGCTAATGGGCCAGATACCACATCAGCTCGATAACGTTACTGAGACAATAATTTTTATTTACACTTTAAATGCGTATTAATGTATTTATTTATTTATGGCTTATAAATAATACATTCATTATATAATAATATATTTGTTAAGCACGTGAGAGGGCGTTTAACACAATAAAACACTTGGGTACCTTTTCCTCATTAAATTGAACTAATTTACAACTCTTATATGTAGTGGTGCAAATAATAACAATTTGGCGCCACTATATACAGGGTGTAGGGCAGTCACTCCAAAACTAAAAAAGATACAAAAAAACGTATTAATGAATGCCTGCGTCCGATTTGATTTTTTTAAAAGTTATTTGCTATGTTATTAAAAAATATGAATATATTAATATTGGGCCAGCCTTATTTTGTACACAACCGGTGTAGTGATAATAACAAATTATGTCAAAATATGAGTTATACCCGTATAGAGTGTCATTCCGAACAACATCCAAATCAATGTAAACGTTCTCTTGTTACAAGAAATTTTGTTTTTTTTTAATAAACTTTGAAGCTGAATACTGACTAAACCAAACGCATTTGTATATACATAAGTTTTGTTAAATCGTCTTCTTTTAATCCCAGTAATCTGTGGTTAAGCCATATCCACATTATTTAGAGACACCCTGTATATATGAGTTGGAAATTAGTTATAAGTTAGTATACTAATGAATATGGCCATATGGTGACCTAAAGGTACATTTAGAAAATAATTAATTTAGTCAGGAAAAGTTACTCAAGTGTTTTATTCATTATGTACTAACCATGGTTATATAATACATACAATAATATGCACCATACCGTGCGATTAACAATTATTTAGATAAGGAGAGGTTATGACCGTGTCAGTGTTATGGATGCTGCCAACAAATTTTGAAAAAGGACTTAGATATGCATCCCTACAAAATACAGGCCTATCATGAATTGCTGCCACCAGATTTTAACATACGTCTTGTACCCTAGCAGACATATTACCAACATCTCAACGGCTCATTTTATCTAAATAATTGCTGATCGCACGGTATAATAATATGGTGCAATCCACAAGTGCATAGTGCAAACGTAGGCGAACTACCTCGTGATGCGCCAAGTGTAGGATCTTCTGACCGCATAGATATCAACATGATATCGATGGTCATGATGAATAAAACGATGACAGTGAGTATAGAAATTATATGTATTTAGTTAATCAATGACGATGATCGTTGCCTTCTAATTACGATAAGAGCTACTCGTATTAATATAACAATAATCATGTTTGTGTATGCCATATGATAAATAAATTTAGCCCTAGTCATTAATATAATCTACATTTGGTTGCTAACAATTGGTTTCTTCTTGATAAAAATTTGTTAATAAGAAATGTTTTATTTAAAATTATTTTTTATTGACTCGAACATAATGGCTATAATTCACGAGGATGAATATTATATACGAGGTGAATATTATATTAATTCTTGTGAATTATAGCCTACATTATACGCTCGTTAAATAATATACTATTATTTACGCGTTTTGGCATTTAGAGAAAATTATAAAGAAATATGTACACTACCCAAAATAATGATCGCATATTAAAAAACCTATATATATTGTTACGTTTTTATTGCCCTACGTTCGGGACTACAAATGTTACGTTTTTATTTACTCTGCCTATTTTATTAGTGTTGAATATTTAAGCATTTACTTGTTTCTAACTTTTTGTTCTTTCTCTTATCTCAGGTTCAATAGTAGGTTCAATCATAACTAAATAGAGTTTTGTTCAAATACTTTAATGAATTGAAAATAACCAAAAATATTAAAACGTCTAATATAAACTGAACTAAACAAACAAATCAAAAACAATAGAAAACAAAATTATTAAATACATAATAAACTATGACCAACATTAACAAACTAAATCCTATATACACAAGCCAACTTATGTGATAATATGACTCTTGCACTACGCAAACTTTCTACTTGCAGTTTTCTTCTTGTGGTTCCTTGATTAAATCGGCCTCTTGTCCCTGCTTTCCCTTCTGATCCGTTGTTGATTCCCACAAAAGTAAACAGCTACTTTTGTGTGCGAAGTTGAGCGGCTTGAAGTCCTGATTTTGAATATCTCCGTCACGGCTCCTATCTCGTTGAATTCCTCTCCTGGTTGACTGCCTTCTTTCAGTCCTATGTCCAATCGTTGAACCCCCGTTAATATTTTGTAATGTATTCGTATTAGTATCGCAACATCTCCACCCGCGATCCACACGCGTCTCTCCCACTCGTCAATCTCCTTGTTGATTATTTTCGACTTTCCATTATTCAATTCCCCAAGCGTCTATGCACGAAGTCACCTGTCACCCGTGGTAACCGATCAACAACCTCCATCCGCGGATTGCTTTGTATATTTGTGCATACTTGTTCATATTCACATTTACAATATTTACAATAATTTTTGTTAGCTTGTGCCCTAAAGATTATAATTCTATCTAATACCTATATACTAATAACAATAAATCTATTCTAATTAATCTAAATAAATAATACAAATACCATCACAGATTCCCAAAATAAAATTAGAAAACATGGCAATTCAATTGTCCATTTTACTGATTTTATTTTTATCCCTGTTAGAGTCGTTACTAATCTATTATTATCAATTTCAGTGTCCATTTTTACTCACAATAAGGATATAACGTCTGTATATTATACTTTCCTCGTAAGATTTCACCTCTTAAAGTTTCTAACACATAGGTTGAGTCTCCTATGACCTTATTTACAATAAACGGTCCTTCGTAAGGCAAACTCAGTCTCTTGCATTTTTCAATATTTAACTTCAAACCATTCTTTCTAAGTTCCTCCAGTATAATCTCCAAATGTTGGATGTGATCGTCATGTGATTTACTGAATATTATAACATCATCAATATAATGATTACAGTACCCTTCATGTTTCCCTAGTACCTTTTTCTTAACAATTACCATAGGATTTATGAAATTTGTCTCAGCTCTCTCTATGATTCTTGATTTCAACATTTTCTCTAATTCTTCATTAACTAAATGCTTATACGCCTGCGGTATCGGGTATGTCTTGCTTTTAAATGGTTCGTTTGTAATTATCTCTAACTTGTGCTCGTGTCCAATTGCTATGTTCGGTATTTCATCTACCAGTTCACTTTTATTTTGTAGAATATCATCTACAATTTCCTTATATTTTTCAGGACAATTTGGTCCCCTAATTTCTACCTCAGCATTATTTAATATTTCTCCATCTTCATTAACTGTATCATTTACACATTCATTTTCTACACACCTCCCAACCTCCAGTTTGAACTTTTTCTCAGCAATTTCCAACGAGTACTCTTTTAGATCAATTTTCGCGTCCCACTTGTCAAGAAAATCAATACCCAATATCATGTCGTATCTCATATTTATTATTAAGAATATATGTGAGTATTTTTCCCCACCTATGTTTATATTGCACATTATTGCACTATTAATTGTTGCAATTTGTTTACTGCTGGCCGAAATTACCTTTATTCTTTTTGTAGGCATCATAAACCTTTTAAACATTTTAATATTTTCATCAATGATCCTTTTATTGATCATTGACACTTCAGCGCCGGTATCAATAAGTGTTTTTAAATTATTTTCCCCAATTTTGCAGCTAATATATGGTAATCCATTCGAAATGTTATCTTCGCCCCAATTTACTTTAATAAAATTCCCCGGATGTTGGTAATTTGGAAGAGTTTTCTCCCCATTGATACCATTTATTGAAAATTTTGTTGTTCCCTTTCTTCCACAATTATATCACGTCCACGTCTAATTCGGTTTTCCTGTATACGATTGTTGTTTTGATTTATACCTTGATTTTGCCTGTCAACCATAACATTACGTAATTCATGTTGTCTGTTTTGTCCCCTATTTTGTTCATGTTCAGGTTCGTTACGTCCTCTCCTGTCATAATTATTGTTATTGTTATTTTGATTATTATTATTAGGGTAAAAGTTACGTCTATTATCCCCATTGTAATTGTTCCCCCGTCTGTAATTATGATTTTGTCTGTCATTGTAATTATTGTTATTATTTCGGTTTCGTTCATATATACATTCCTGTCGATTATAAAATCCCTGTCTCCTATAACCTTGTTCCCCCCTGTTATAATCCTGTCTGTACCTATTGTTATTTCTATTGTCTAATTCATCAACGTCCTCGTATCGTTTTAGTAGGTCAATTAACTCCGTCATTGTCTCGATCCTCTGAATTACAGTTGTTTTCAAAATTTCTCCCTCAAAGTGTCTAGCTAAAAATTTAGTAATTTATTTTTCTTGTAATTTCGGCTCCAACTGCTTAGCAATACTGTATTTTTCTATTGCATATTGTTCTCTGGTTAGCCTATTTCCCTGTCTAAATTTACCCGAATACAAATTTTCCCTAATTTTTCCTTGTCTGAAGTCACCCCAATATTGTGTTTTAAATTTAGCTTCAAATTGCTCAAAATTATTGCATTCATCCTCAATGGTTGTATACCAGGTTAGTGCTGAGTCCCTATGTGTGCTTTGTATGATTTGAAAAACTTGTGTATTGTCCTCCACATTATTCAATAAATTTTTGAGTGCTTTTAAATATGTCATTGGGCTCGCCCGATTATCCCCTGAAAATTTTGGTAATAACTCCCTGTGTGAAGTTGCCAAAATATGTTCTGAACTGGGTGCTGTTCTGTATTTGCTTAAATTTTGTTGAATTTTATGTAACTCTTGTTGCTGTAAATTTTCTTTACTAACTATTTCTTGTCGAATACCGTCTATTGACTCTTCTAACCGTAGTCCTAACCCTTGTATTTCTGTCTTATTTTGGAATATACATCTATCCCGGTGTTCCATTTCCTTCATGATTTCACCATGCATATCTTTAATCTTGTTGTCACAATCCATTTTAATAATATCTTGCATATTTTCAAAACTATGCACCATTTCAGTTTGCAAATTAATTAATTGATTGTCAAACCGTTCTTGTGTATCTTGTACCCTTCTAATGTCGTCTTGTACTCCCTTGATGTTGTCTTGTACTCCATTGATGTTGTCTTGTACTCCATTGATGTTGTCTTGTAGTCCATTGATGTTGTCTTGTAGTGTTTTCACCTGTACTGCGGCACATGCCTGCCCTTTTAACAGCATTTCTAGGAGATCCTTCATACTGTCCTGCTCCGTCGTTTGAACCTGACTATGTGATGGTTCAGGTATCTTATGCTTTTCAACCTGAGTTGCCTCACCCTGACCAGACTCTAATAATTCTACGTCCTCAGACTCTGTCACCGGAGCTTTCTTCGGTCTACCTACTTTGCTACCCTTTTCCATCTTAATTAACTTGAATAAATTCCTAACACTACTAAATCTATTTGTTTCCTTTTGTTTTCATTAATAACCTCTATTTAGTTTGATTTATTTAAATTGCCCCACGTTCGGGTCGCCAAATGTTACGTTTGTGTTTACTGCCCCATTTTAGGGACTACAAATGTTACGTTTTTATTTACTCTGCCTATTTTATTAGTGTTGAATATTTAAGCATTTACTTGTTTGTAACTTTTTGTTCTTTCTCTTATCTCAGGTTCAATAGTTGGTTCAATCATAACTAAATAGAGTTTTGTTCAAATACTTTAATGAATTGAAAATAACCAAAAATATTAAAACGTCTAATATAAACTGAACTAAACAAACAAATCAAAAACAATAGAAAACAAAATTATTAAATACATAATAAACTATGACCAATATTAACAAACTAAATCCTATATACACAAGCCAACTTATGTGATAATATGACTCTTGCACTTTACGCAAACTTTCTACTTGCAGTTTTCTTCTTGTGGTTCCTTGATTAAATCGTCCTCTTGTCCCTGCTTTCCCTTCTGATCCGTTGTTGATTCCCACAAAAGTAAACAGCTACTTTTGTGTGCGAAGTTGAGCGGCTTGAAGTCCTGATTTTGAATATCTCCGTCACGGCTCCTATCTCGTTGAATTCCTCTCCTGGTTGACTGCCTTCTTTCAGTCCTATGTCCAATCGTTGAACCCCCGTTAATATTTTGTAATGTATTCGTATTAGTATCGCAACATCTCCACCCGCGATCCACACGCGTCTCTCCCACTCGTCAATCTCCTTGTTGATTATTTTCGACTTTCCATTATTCAATTCCCCAAGCGTCTATGCACGAAGTCACCTGTCACCCGTGGTAACCGATCAACAACCTCCATCCGCGGATTGCTTTGTATATTTGTGCATACTTGTTCATATTCACATTTACAATATTTACAATAATTTTTGTCAGCTTGTGCCCTAAAGATTATAATTCTATCTAATACCTATATACTAATAACAATAAATATATTCTAATGTATATAAATAAATAATACAAATACCATCACAATATATATATATATATATATATATATATATATATATATATATATATATATATTATAAATTAATAATATATATTTTTATAGTTGCATTAACATATAATAATAATTATTAATAATGAATATGCGATAATTATTTTGAGTAGTGTATATCAAAATGTAAATGAAGTCCATTTATAAAATAATAACGTCTAAAAATAGAAATAGAAGCCCCATTTTAGGAATAAAAACTCCTGTAAAAATAGGTGGGATAGTCGCCCAACGAGAGATGACAATGACTCATCGGTCTACATTGCCGAAATTCGACCTACGTTCATTATTTAATTTTAGTTTATTATATTTACCTTAGGTATGCGAACAAGCATAGAAAACGATTCTTAGTTCCAAAAACATAAGTCATTGTCAGCCCTTTTTCGGTCAACCACAGAACACGTTTCACTCGTTTTTGAGATGACATGAATTTTAAATCATTTTTTTTTTTTTAATTTTGCATTTTGCAATTATTTTGTATAATATTTCTGAATGCGATTTATTTTGAATTTCAAGTGGATTATGCGTCATTGATTTTTTTCATAATATGTAATAAGATGGCCCATGAGGGGATCGAACCCGCGACCTTCGCGTTATTAGCACGACGCTCTAACCAACTGAGCTAATGGGCCTGATAACATATCAGTCCGTCATAGATTTTGATTACTTTGATTAACGATTATTCCACAATCTTCTGCATTATTTAAAACGATGTATAATTTATATTCTTTGCTTAATATAATAAACAACACGTGTAACAAAAGCAGGGAGGTAATATATTTTCCCAAAAATAATTCTTCACAATGATTCAAAATACTACAAAATACAATTTCAATACATCATCCAGACACCTTAGTAAAGCAATAAATTCTTATAAATTTCTATGAATTCAAATGTACAATAATGTACCTTCTAGGCTCAAGGGCTTGCCTTATAGGATGTAAAAAATATATTAAGTCTTTAATACTTCAAGAAGAATTATATGCAATATAATGTTATTAAGTAGGTTTTTAATGTGTTATACAGGTTGAGTATAAAGTAAGGAACCACATGCCTGGAGCCTTTATAATTATTTTTAGAAAAAAATGTTTTAAATGAAACTTTGATGGGTAATAATTTGCCACAATTTGACGGTTTCAATTGTTTTTTTGTGAAGAGTCACTTTTTGAAAATGACATTCATACTTTTTGATTATAGTCATTGATACTTTTTTAAATGGTAACCTAATTTTTTTTATTAACAAATTTAATAGCATTTGTTTTTCTCTTTACGAATATGTAAACATACCATGAGGTTGCATAACAAAAATTTCTAAGAAAATCGCTTTTTATACCTGATGACAAAAATGTGAAAAATTAAAGACTACTTTGGAAAACAAATGAAACAAGTTAAAAAAAATACGATTTACGAATGCCAGTTTCTGTTTCCGAAATAAGGTTGTAAGTTTAACTGTTTTAAAAAGTGTTTCTCAATAATTATGGTATATTTAACAGAAACGGAACGCACATTGTTGTCCATAGTTAATGGACAACACTGTGAGCATCTTTTGTGATGAACTAGTATTGTTAAATTTTGTTTGTAACGATTTTAATAAATTAGATCGTTTTATGTTGTATGCTATAAATAAGAACTTTTTTTCTTATACAACTATGTTCTAATTTCGATCAACCTTTGTTCATCATCAAAATCGATACGTTTTGTTTCTAACGTATCATAATTATTGAGAAACACTTTTTAATACAGTTTAATTTCCAACCTCATTTAATAACGACAAACTAACCTTAGTAAATAGTATTTGTTTAACTTGTTTCATTTGTTTTCCAAGGCAGTCTTTGATTTTGCACATGTTTTTCATGGAGCATTAAACGCGATTTTTTTAGAAATTTTTGTTACATAATCTCATGGTTTTTCTACATATTCGTGAAGATAAAAATAAATGCTATAAAATTTGTTAATAGAAAAAAGAGACGAGCCACAAAAAATACCCGTCAAATTATAGCAAATAATTAACTATCAAACTTTTTTGTTGAAAACTTTTTTTTCTAAAAATAATAATAAAGGCTCCATACATTTATAAATTACACTTTACTCAAAACTATTTTTATGATATACCAAGTATTGTATACCGATCTGAAAATGTGAATCTATTACTTGTAAATAAGATGTATTCATTCATATACGTATGAATATAGTAACTTCTTCTAACTCGTTTTTTTAAATAATAGACTTACACACGCTAGTAAATTTGGTTGCATATACATTGAATTTTACCATACCAGTGATCCCGTCGTTTAAAAACTGGACATATCCTATGTTCAGAGATTAAAAAACGCTCGGTATATATCTTACGCACAAAAAATTATTATTATTACGAATTATTTCTCCCATGTCTAACATAAAAAGCAATTTGCATAACTTCAATCACTTCCTATTTATTGTTTCATCTTCACTGCAATTCCAAGCCTAGAATCTCAATCGAATCACCATAAACTTAAATTAAAATCCGCTCCCTCAGAGGGGCAATGTTTTTTTTAATGCGATTTATCCCCGAGATTTTTATCTCATGTCTGAAGTGCTCCTTTTCCGAACGGACATTTCCCCAGGCACCGTCTGCCCTCGGGCTTGCGGGCTGAAAGCGCGGACAGCCACCGCAAATGTGCGAATGCGAATCACCGAGCGTTGAAGGTTTAACGCCACGGTTTTATGTTGCATTTGAGCACGAAAAATTTTGGTCAATTTTCCGCGTCATTACTTTTAATTTGTGAGAGTCTAGATTTGTGTTTTGTGGTGGAAATGGTGCTAAATGTTTTATTAAGCATGAAGTGGTTTCAGGTTTTATTATTTAATATAACAAAATTAAATGATAAAAAATTGCTAAAATGATTTTTATTCCTACGACAATATGCAGTATAGTAGGTATACATAGAATACTTTTATTCGAATATTTTGAATATTTAAAAATGTCCAAAACGGATTTTTCTGTTGAAATTAGGAATTTGAAATTTTTCAAGAATACAATGCTCTCCCCTCCCCATATAGTTTAATAGAAAATGTAAATACAGATGGAATATACATTACACTCTTTTTCTGATGTATTTGCCGAGTTGCGTGGCTGAATGTCATACTTTAACCCCAAGAGAGAATTAATTTATCAGACACATCACTGCTAATTTGCAGGGAGAAATATTGCACCTGAGCTTTCAACAGGTCATCGTGCGTCGTCAATCAAAGCTCGCATGTTAAAAACGAAAAATCAAATTCGCATATTCGCACGTTTTCCATCAACGTCTGTCCCAATCGATGCGTCTCATCAAACATGCAAGAGGCCATTGCACAAGACGACGCATAAATATTATTTATTTACGCGCAAATAAAGCGGGCGACACATGCCCTGCCGTTTATCAGGGGGTGTAAGTCGTAAAGCTGCCCCCTGCATCTGCCGCTACTCGCAATTTTCCGTCGCCGCGATAAGACTTAATAAAATCTGCAAACGGTAGCATGCAACAATCGAATGATATCGGTGGAGGTGGAGGATATCGGCAGAATAAGGGCGCCTAATGAGTTACAGGAAGGGGCGTATCGTGCATATGACTGATTGTAAAACCATCCTTGCTTTGTAATCATCCCATGTGCATCTAAATGTAAAAAAATACCAATGGGTGCAATTTTTGTTTGTGCCTGTAGCATTGATTCCATATTCAAAATGATGAGAACTAATAAATATTACTTCCGGCTATTGAAGGAATACCAGGCTTAAAGGATTAAAAAATGAATCAATGGTACTGACTCTAGCCGTGTCAGTACCATTGATTCATTTTTTAATCCTTTAAGCCCATACAGTGCTACCCTGAAAACATCCAATACGTGAGAATGATCGCCAACATTCTAAGTGACAAGAAGATTATCAACCGGCGGTGGGGGGTGGCGGCACACACTGAGGGGCGGCGAGGGGGTGCGGGTTATGAAATGAAAGTCGGAGGCTGCACGTAGTTGATTATACAGATAACCATAGTAATAAACAGATAGTAATAAGACAGAAACAGACCAAACAAAATAACAAAATAATTGAATGAATGAGGAAATGACAATGAAAAACAAAAGTGAGGGAAAAAAAATTGAAGGAGTGAGACACGGAGCGGATCACGTGTATGTGGGTATCTGCGGAGACGTCGTCGCGAGGTTGGCAAAAAAACTGCTGGTGGCCACGCGGTTGTCACTCGAGCAACGGAACGTTTGACTGATAAGACCACACTACCTGGGTTCGCGATCTTAAACGAACTGCCTGAGGGATGTTCATCCTTGCACTGCTGAAACTTAAGCGCGCTTTTTTGTATTGGGGTTTGTGGCGTTGAAGGGGATGGGGGGTTAATATTTTGGCAGATGCTGCATGCCAATGGGAATTAGCTTATTTGGGATAATTAATTTAATAGATATGAGTTTGAATGACAATCGAAGGACGTTAATTAAGTAATGGCTGACTATGTGATTAAATGAGACGAGTAAATAAAATGCGGGTGTTATGAATGTCGCAGGCATGGATTACAACGGTTTTTCCTGAACGTGCGAAATTGGTTCATTTAACAGCGGAGCGCATTATTGAATACGTTTTCAATGGATATCTACGTCTTTCGGAGCACACAGAATTGGGTGTCGAATGCTTCGGATGTTTGTATCGTTGAGTATTGTATTAATGGAAATTGTATTGCTGGGCGCCGGTATTACAGAATACACGTATCGATGGATATTTTGTCGATATATCGAAAAAAAGTGGGGATGATGATTGCAGAAATACATGTGGCAACGCTGCATTTCGCTGTCAGATCAGATGTTTGACTTTGACAAATAAATACTTTCAGAGCATGTAAAATGCAAAACAAATATATTAACCTTGTTTGTTAATGACACTGTTGTGTCCACCGGTGCACACTTGTGTTGTACTGTTTGTGTTTAAAACAATCTGGCTTAGTGTGGAGGCCTAGCAAACGACAGAACAGAATGTCAGGACAGAGGACATGAAGCAGTGATGGTGCTGGGAGGCTAGAGGTTACCCCTACAATGAGTTGGCCGAAAAGGGCAGTCAACGGAGTCACACGGGTCTGTGCGGAAACAATGACGGAAGGAAACCATGGCACCGGATTATTATAGGTGATAGTTGCACGTCGTAGCGATTTGGGTCTGATCTGCACCGTGATATCCGTGAAAGATTATTAATATTGAGTTACATGAAGACACCAACAACATGTTCTTCCCTATGCTCTTCGAAGATTGTACCTACATGAACTTTATGTCGAGTTGATTGTTGTGAAGTGTACACGTGAAGTGTTGTGAAGACGCTACACCAATTACATGAACTTTGTGTCGAGTTGCTTGTTGTAAAGTGGACATGCCACGTCCAAAAACACATTATATTTGTACATGAAACTATTATGTAAGAAACAAATAGAATATCAACATTGTCACACCTTTTTTATCATATTTACATTTGTCCACTTCTGTGAGTAGTAATCCCGAGTTACGTTGTGTCGTTATTGGATAAACACTTGTATGACTGAATAAAATTAAATATCTTGGATAGATATTCATAACAAATTAAATTGCAAAACCCATTGTTGACAGTTAATTTGTGAAATGTCATATATGTACATGTTTCGTGGACATAAAAATTGTCTCTGCTTATTTGTTGGCTATGTTTCTTTATATTTCGTTATTAATCGGTACTGTCCCTCTAAATTAAAGGTTAGCAGCTAATAGTTAATATCTGTTATATACTTCTTTGACTTACATTAAATAACTACGTTGCTTTTAAATAAGTTGCGGAAGAATTTAAAGAATTGTTCAATGAATATTAACACTTAACTGTTAACTTCTAATTTAGAAGAACAATTTACATTAAAAAATAGAGTATTAAATAAAATTACACCGCCATAAAATGAGCAGTGACATTTCTTATGTCCGCCAGTTTTGTTTTTCAATTGCTAGGTTGCATGGCTTGCACTTTGTGAATGTTTTCTATCAACCCCCGCAAGGAGTGGCCCAAGGGAGCACTCAACGGAGTCACACGAGTCTGTGCGGAAACAATGACGGAAGGAAACCATGGCACCGGATTATTATAGGTGACAGAGTAGTTGCACGTCGTAGCGATTTGGGCCTGATCTGCACCGTGATATTCGTGAAAGATTATTAATATTGAGTTACGTGAAGACGCTACACCAATTACATGTTCTTGGAAGATTGTATCTACATGAAGTTTGTCACACCTTTTTTATCATATTTACATTTGTCCACTTCTGTGAGTACTAATCCCGAGTTTCGTTGTGTCGTTATTGGATAAACACTTGTATGACTGAATAAAATTAAATAACTTGGATAGATATTCATAACAAATTAAATTGCAAAACCCATTTGTTGACAGTTAATTTGTGAAATGTCATATATGTACATGTTTCGTGGACATAAAAATTGTCTCTGCTTATTTGTTGGCTATCTTTTTTTATATTTCGTTATTAATCGGTACTGTGCTTCTAAATTAAAGGTTAGCAGCTAATAGTTAATATTTGTTGAATACTTCTTTGACTTACATTAAATAAATACGTTCCTTTTAAATAAGTTGCGGAAAAATTTAAAGAATTGTTTAATGAATTTTAACACTTAACTGTTAACTTCTAATTTAGAAGAACAATTTACATTAAAAAATAGAGTATTAAATAAAATTACACCGCAATAAAATGAGCAGTGAGATTTCTTATGTCCGCCAGTTTTGGGATGGGCATGGGATTATAATACTTTAAACTTTAATGTGATTGTTTTCCATCAATGCTTACATGTTTGTTATATTTTATTATTTGTTAAATTTTATTCTTTGAGCCAATCTATTAAGAAATTATTGTACTGTATTATGTAAATTGTCTATGATTTTTAAGCCTTGTGTAATATAATATTAATATAATAATCTAATAAAAAAATATTTTGAAGTGTTTTTTTTTAAATTTAATGTGGATTAGATGCACCTGATAAATTTAAGCCCTATCTTACAGTCTCCGATTACCTATCTAAATAAGGCAGTTATTCATTTGATACTATTGCGGGGACAGAAAACTAACCATCAATTAACCCTCGAGCGCACGAATGTCAAATATAGTAAAAGTAATAGTTTTCATTAATATTCTTTTATCGGTTTTAAATTTTATGTACCTTCCTGAAACATATTAAGCCATGTAATTAACAACGTTTTAAAGAAAATTAAATTTTACTTTTTGAGTGAGTAAGCATTTTGGTCCCACAGACCAACCGGGGGCTTTCATATGTAAAATAATGCGAAAATATAATAAATACGAGCGAAGTTAAATTCATCTGTCCACAACTGGTTTTGATTAAAATTTTAATTCAAATCAATTACATCTTACATTCAACGACTTGACATAAAGAGAGAAATCATCTTCTAACAGAGATTGTACTTTTGTATAATGGAAGTGGTAGTAAGCTTCTGATTTTAAAATACACTAAATGACGCTGTAATTTACATTTAAAGTTCATCCAATTCCTCGAATGCTGGTGTTAGTATTATCTTCATCGGCTTGCAAAACAGCTTCCTCAGCTTGGGCAGTTTTTGCTGTGCTTTGCCTACCTACCGTCTCTTGGTTAACATCTACTCGAGCTTTTCATCTTATATGCTGATCAAGTCTTTGCAAAACATTTTCAACTGAATATCTCCTGCATGATATTATGCAGCGCACCAAAATTTTTCGCCACATTTTCCAGAAAAAACAGTCGTTTTCGAAAACAGTATTCGTTTAAAACACAAATAATAATTATTAATATTTATTTATAATTATTATTATATTTAGCACTAATTATTCAAATTTCAATAGTAATAATTAAATGATTGATGGTATTGTTCGAAATTTTGGTACAGAAAACAGAAAATTTATAGTAATGATTCAAAATTTTCCTTCAGTCTTTGAAGTTACGGAGAATAAAAATTTTATTGTGACAGAAATAATTGAAAATTTGATTATAATAATTAAAATGTAAAAATTGTGATAGAAATAAAATAAACTTTGACAGTCATGCAGACAGAAATAATTTATTTTTAATAGATATATCTAAAATAAACTGAAATTAAAAACATTGATTGAAATTTTTGTAGGAATTATTAAAATATTGACAACGATATTAAAACCAATCAGTAATAATTTTGACACTGTCTTTTTTTTACGATTTTATAAATTTTAAAGAATATAGTAATATTAAAAAAAAAAACATGTAAATGGTTATAATTGTAATTTTGGCAGTAATAATTGAAGTTTTTACAGTAATCTTTGAAATGTTGACAGAAAGAAGTAATCTTCATAATTATATATATCGCACGCAAATAATGTAGCAACTGTTATTTTATATCAATGTTAATCGTATTAAGCTAAATTCTCAATAAGCTAAGTTTTTCATAGATAATTATCAATAGTGTGTTATATTTTATCTTTCTAATACAAAACCGCACAATAAATATTGTAATGTAGACAATGCCGTTTTACATTTTAATAATATATTTGTCACATAAGAATATCTCTTATCGTATACAATATCTCTATGTTGAGCACGGTAACTGAGACACCCTGTACCTATATATGACGTGCAAGCAAGCCCAAATGTGCGTATATAGTAATTAATGGAAAAAGTACCCAGATCATTGATTCGTAGACACAGGAATTTGTTGGTATTAAGTTGATTTCAAATTAATTAAATATTATTCATCGTCATTCGTAATATGCGTAAAAGGCATGTAGGGTTGCTAACCGGAAATGTGACATAAGTACTTGTAATATACTATCTCTATAAAAAAAAATGCGTGGCATGATAACATTTACATTACATTCACATTACTTTCAATGTATTATTCCTAATATGCTGATAGCAGTTTGCACATTTAGTTCATCTAACAACCCGTTCTTTTTCTGCAAGGGAACCAATGTTATTATATTTGAATTAAAAGACTTTTTTTTTAATTTCCTAGTTCCTACACATTTTCCCAAAAAGTCCTTCCATTTCTTTAATTTTTGCACTTGCAAAATTGTTACAACAAAAATAGTTTTACAATTAGTAAGAGATTGGTACAAAGGCGAAGTTCCAAAAGTGAAGTTTATTTTAACAGTTTGATTTTTACTTTAAATCATAAGCGATTGTAAAGCTAGAATAAAATTGGTCTTCAGCTCCTGTGGTAAGACTAAACTTAAAACGGTATCTACCTACCGTAAATCAAATAAATACCTAAATTGATTGATAACTCTAAAAAGCTTTAAATAACTATTAAGCATTAAGAGAGGTAAGTATCTTTTACCAGTCGATGTCGAGTTTGCGCCCGAGCGACAGCGAGGGCTAGCAATAAAGACCGAGACTGGTCAAAACTTACCTCTCAAATTGCTTATAACTGTTTTTCCACTCCTGAAGTTGGTTTAATTGTTTGTGTTTGATTAATTTATTTTCGCAACATGAACCAAATGTCAGTACAGCTTTGGTTGCTAAGACTATTTTTCAAACAAAGTGTGAATGTCAGAAATTGCATTCGTTCAGTTGTAAAATGAATTCCAATGAAAACAAACAAGCAATGGCAATTGAAGAAGCTGCAGATGCTGTCTGTTCCTTCCTACTGCCGGAGAAGTCGAAGGGGTGTTATCAAAAGTGTTTTAAAGATTGGTGCCAGAGAAAGAACGCTATTGAAATTATTTTACTTACTTCCCGTTGCTCATAGTAACCAAAGCTTTATCGGTAAGTGGTACTTACTTCCACTAAATCAATGTTATAACAGTGTACTTACCATGCAAGGAGTGGAAAAAAGATATTATTGCAAGGTGGAAAGACCGCAGGTCGATGCGAATAAAATATTGCTACTATTACTATTGTTGCATTAGTCTTCAAACTTTTTAAATAAGAGTATGGAGTAATGTCAAGTCTTGTCGTTGGGTGCTAGATGCAATAAATAGAAATAAAAAATAGAATTTGAATCAAAAGCAGTTGTGGACAGATGAATTTACCTTCGCTCGTGATGGCATATTTAATATGCATAACCATAATTATTTTGTATATAAAACCCCCATTAACACAACGGTTGGTCTGTGGGACCAAAAATGTTAGTCACTCAAAAAGTAAAATTTGATTTTCTTTAAAAAGTCAATTACTAGGCTTAACTTGTTTTAGGAAGGTACATAAAATTTAAAACCAATAAAAGAATATTAATGAAAACTATTACTTTTACTATATTGGACATTCGTGCGCTTGAGGGTTAATTGATGGTTAGTTTTCTGTCTCCGCAATAGTATCAAATGAATAACTGCCGGTTTTAGATAGGTAATCGGAGACTGTAAGATAGGGCTTAAATTTATCAGGTGTATCTAATCCACATTAAATTAAAAAAAAACACTTGAAAATATCTTTTTTTTTTATTATTATAATAAATATAATAAATAATAAATATAACACAAGGCTTAAAAATCATAGACTATTTACATAATACAGTACAATAATTTCTTAATAGATTGGCTCAAAGAATAAAATTTAACAAAGAATAAAATATAATAAACACGTATACATTGATAGAAAACATTCACAAAGTGCAAGCCATGCAACCTAGCAATTGAAAAACAAAACTGGCGGACATAAGAAATGTCACTGCTCATTTTATGGCGGTGTAATTTTATTTAATACTCTATTTTTTAATGTAAATTGTTCTTCTAAATTAGAAGTTAACAGTTAAGTGTTAAAATTCATTGAACAATTCTTTAAATTCTTCCGCAACTTATTTAAAAGCAACGTAGTTATTTAATGTAAGTCAAAGAAGTATATAACAGATATTAACTATTAGCTGCTACCCTTTAATTTAGAGGGACAGTACCGATTAATAACGAAATATAAAGAAACATAGCCAACAAATAAGCAGAGACAATTTTTATGTCCACGAAACATGTACATATATGACATTTCACAAATTAACTGTCAACAATGGGTTTTGCAATTTAATTTGTTATGAATATCTATCCAAGATATTTAATTTTATTCAGTCATACAAGTGTTTATCCAATAACGACACAACGTAACTCGGGATTACTACTCACAGAAGTGGACAAATGTAAATATGATAAAAAAGGTGTGACAATGTTGATATTCTATTTGTTTCTTACATAATAGTTTCATGTACAAATATAATGTGTTTTTGGACGTGGCATGTCCACTTTACAACAAGCAACTCGACACAAAGTTCATGTAATTGGTGTAGCGTCTTCACAACACTTCACGTGTACACTTCACAACAATCAACTCGACATAAAGTTCATGTAGGTACAATCTTCGAAGAGCATAGGGAAGAACATGTTGTTGGTGTCTTCATGTAACTCAATATTAATAATCTTTCACGGATATCACGGTGCAGATCAGACCCAAATCGCTACGACGTGCAACTATCACCTATAATAATCCGGTGCCATGGTTTCCTTCCGTCATTGTTTCCGCACAGACCCGTGTGACTCCGTTGACTGCCCTTTTCGGCCAACTCATTGTAGGGGTAACCTCTAGCCTCCCAGCACCATCACTGATTCATGTCCTCTGTCCTGACATTCTGTTCTGTCGTTTGCTAGGCCTCCACACTAAGCCAGATTGTTTTAAACACAAACAGTACAACACAAGTGTGCACCGGTGGACACAACAGTGTCATTAACAAACAAGGTTAATATATTTGTTTTGCATTTTACATGCTCTGAAAGTATTTATTTGTCAAAGTCAAACATCTGATCTGACAGCGAAATGCAGCGTTGCCACATGTATTTCTGCAATCATCATCCCCACTTTTTTTCGATATATCGACAAAATATCCATCGATACGTGTATTCTGTAATACCGGCGCCCAGCAATACAATTTCCATTGATACAATACTCAACGATACAAACATCCGAAGCATTCGACACCCAATTCTGTGTGCTCCGAAAGACGTAGATATCCATTGAAAACGTATTCAATGATATAGACCCGTAGCGATACTTTGCTTGCCGACAAAGCGCGGGGTTACGGAGAAACCCACGCTGCGGGGAGGTCCGGTTATCCCAAAATGTAAAAACCCGGTTGATTATGATGAGCACGCGGCGGCGGTGCGTTTTGTCCAGAAATGTGCAAAATCGGGTTGATGGTTGTTGGATGACAAGATGATGTTCGAAAAACTGTACTCGGTTTTTATAAAAACAAAAATAAGCTAAGAAACTCCGACATATTCATAGATACCCTAAACTAACCCCAAAAGAACTAGAAATACAAAGAAGCAAGAGAAGTGAAAGACCAAGGACACAATGTAATAGTAAAGTACCAACAAATCATAATTGAAGACAAGACATGGCTCTGGGGAAAAAACAGAGAAACTGGTACCAAAAAACTAAAACAGAAAGGACAAAAGAAAGAAAACGAAAGGACACGAAATGCTAAAATAAAGGACATGAAGAAAGTATCAAATGGAACCAGCAAAATAATAGCAAATTACAAAGGGGACGTAGAAAGAATGAAACACAAAAAAAATGGATGGGAATGAAAACTAGGGAGATGGAATATAAGAAGCCAGAACGAGAAAGAATTAGAGGATGAGTTCGAACAGCTCGAAGCGGACGTGATCACAGAAAAAAAAAAAAGGAAATGGAAGCATGAGGATGGGAACAGGACACGTCATGATATATAGCGGAGTAGAAGAGGTCAAAAGAGCTGCGCGGGGTGGGGGGATGTATTATACACAAAATAATAGCACACGAAATAGAAAAGAAAGCCTAGTCGGAAATAATCCTCACAGTAGAATTAAAGACCACTAAGGGTGTAAGAAGTACCATAATAACCGTATATGGTTCAAATGAAGACGATACAAGAAACAACAAAGAAAGATTTTGGGAAGAACTAACACTAGCACAGGAAATAGCAAAAGGAGCAATCTATATAGTGGGAGACTACAACTTGGGACAAAGGGATTAAGTATACTGGGCGAGTCAATAGGACGGGCAGGCTCCATTACACCTACACCGTTAATGATATCGAAATGAACCAAACTGCACTGCAAACTAGAGGCCAATGTGCACTTTGTAATAGTTATTTACAAACCAAGTGCGGGAACACAATTTTCCCGCATGAACGCAATTTTGAAGCATGAGCGACCGAAGGGAGCGAATGCTTCATCTGCGTGAATGCGGGAAAATGATTCCCGCAAGTGGTTTGTACATTTTTTTTTTGAAACGAACAGAACGATCAGCATAAACTCAAATAATTTTCATTCCGTTTCAAAATATGAAATAAAGCAAGCCATGGCTGTATAGCAAAACAATGATTGTTACTTTGACAGTTGATTTTTTAAAGCCTATCGTTTAAAGTCTCAGTTTCTAATAAAATGTCTTCCGATTCGGATATAAGTAGTTGTACACCTCCGGAAATCCGCAATGCCGCTAATACGGCAATTAAAAATTTATTGCCGGATAAATCCAAACGAAGGTACGAGTTGGTATACTCGAAATTTATGGATTGGTGCAGGTTAAACAAAATACGGACTTATTCAGAAAATTGTTTGCTGGCATATTTTCAAACCTTTTCAAGCAAAAAGTCGCTATGGTCCACTTACTCTATGCTAAAGTCCTGTCTACTAATACACAATAACGTAGATATCTCCAAATTTACGAAATTTTACGCATTTCTCAAAAATGAAACGTATAACCTGAAACCGAAAAAATCCAAGGTATTAGAAAGTCATGAAATTGACAAATTTATTCATGAAGCCCCTGATAACTCATTTCTGTTAATGAAGGTACGTACACAATATGTTTCATTAATCGATATTATTCTATTATTCTATAATATGTTTTACAGGCAGTAGTAATATTGGGCATTTCTGGCGCTTGTCGCCGCGATGAATTATGTAAAATGTTAATTGATCATATCGAGTTTAAACATGAAATGGTACTTGTTAATGTACCAGAGACCAAAACTAATATTTCTCGACGTTTTGTGGTGATCAATCCAGAATGGATAAATTTATTGTTAAAATACAAAAATTTAAGAGTAGGGACAAATAAACGTTTCTTTTTGACCTACAGAAATGGGAAATGTATTAATTCACCTATTGGTCTTAATACAATTGGCAAAATACCTTGCTCTGTGGCACAGTACCTTCAGCTAGAGGCTCCACAGGCCTACACTGGTCATTGCTTTCGAAGAAGTTCAGCTACTTTACTTGCAAACAACGGTGGCGATTTACTGACTCTTAAAAAATTTGGCGGTTGGAGATCTTCAAGCGTGGCCGAAGGTTACGTCGATGACTCTGTGCAGAGTAAAATTAACGTAGCTGAAAGATTGATGCAACCAGCTCCGGGACCTTCATCTCAAGTTGAAAACTATACAATCTCTGAAACTCTTAATGTGTCGCACACTATATCTAAACCCGATGCGGTGGAAAGTTCGGGAATTTGCATTTCAAATTGTACTAATTGTACGATAAATGTGTACAATAATAACCCTGCTTAAGTCGATGTAGATCGTTCACAATAAATAATTATGTATTGATTTATTTATGACAGTGTTTTTTTGCCGTTTTCCCGGTCTACTAGACCGGGAAATACGGATTTCCGGTTGTCAATAGAGTGCGTCAAATGTCACTTTCGAGGCGGTGAGTTCAAAAAATTATTTTGCCATATACAGGGTGTTCAATTTTTGCAGGGCAGCCTTGAACCTAGTTTTTTAAATGGCACCCTCTGTATAAATTTACATATTTGAATTTTCCCTTTTTTGAGCTTTATAAATCCGTTTAGTTTTTGTAATATTTTGGTTCATTTCGATATCATTAACGGTGTAGGTGTAATCAAGCCTGCCCGTTCTATTGATTCCCCATGTATAATAGAGAAATAGGTAGTCAAGGAGAGGTAAAAAGAAACGGCAATGGAGAAAGGCTTCTCGATTTTTGTATAACACAAAACATGATTTTAACGAACACCTTCTTCAAACAGAAAGAGATTCATAAATACACAAGGGATGTAAAGAGCAGAATTGAAAAAATCAATCATTGATTACATATTAGTCGAAGAACAAAATAGAAAATCAATAACAGATAGCAAAGTAAGAAGAGGTCCAGAAATTGGGAGTGACCATCACCTGATTATAGCAACAATAAAGCACGCAGAAGATGAAGAAAAAGTAACTAAAACAAACCAGGAATATAACATACAGTATGAACAGATAAAAGCATATAAACTAAGAAACGAAGGAATAAGCAAGGAATACGAAGAAATGGTCAAGAAGCAACTAGAAAAAAAAAGAACAAAAACTCCAAAACAGCAGCACGGAGGAAATGAGGAACATACTTAAACATATCATACTACGAACGATAGAACAATATGTGGCGTAAGCAAAAAGAGGAACGTGGAAAAGAAACAAACAGCATGGTGGACGATATAAATCGAAGACGGAACAAAAATGAAGAAAAATGCCTGGGAACAATACCTAACGCAAAAAACAGAAAACAAATACAAAATATACAAAGAAAGTAGGAAGAGAGTAAAAGAACAAATAATGGAAGCAAAACGAAACGCATGGACAGAATTTGGAGAAAAAATAGAGACTGACAGTAAAGAAAACCAAAAACTCTTCTAAAAAGTACTCAAAGGACACAGAATAGAATAGGTATACAATCTCAAACCAGATTAAAAAAAACAAAAAAGCAGAACAGTGAACCAAATCCATTTTCCATTTGGAATGGACGAAAAATTATGGAGAGATGGAGGGAATATTTTGAATAGCTCTAGGAAAGAACAGAAATAACAACAAAAATCACACAACAAAACCCAACCAGACAGGAGAAACCGGAAGAACATATAACGATAGGAGAACTAACTGAAGTACTAAGAAACCAAAAAACGGCAAAGCACCAGGGCCGGACAAAATCACCGCAGAAATGATGAAAAATACTGCTTGAAATATACAACAAAGCATGGAGTGACGAAACAATTCCAAAAGAATGGCAAGAAGCTCTCAGAGTACCTATTAACAAAAATGGAGACAGAAAGGACTGCACGAACTATCGAGGGATAATGCTTACGAACACGGCGATGAAAATATTTGAGTGAACTACTGTTTAGTACTTTGGTTGGGTGGTTTATTTATTATTTGCATATTGTTTGTTCGGATAAATTTCGCCTTTTTTTGCGCCTATGGTCGGGCAATTGTCGGGAACTGACGAGAGCGCAGGCCCGATCTTAAGCCTGCTCGAAAAGAGTGGACACGCCAGAGTCGTTCGAAAACCGTGCCACGGAACCCGTGCCGTCATCCCCTGAGCAGCCTACCAGAGGGTAAGTCAGAACCCCATTTCGCCGACCACTTTAACGCCCACGCCGCGCTCACAGCAAGAAGTTTTATCATCATAGTTAAAATTAATATACAGTCCATTTAAACCCACCCGATTTATTAAACAACTACAGAAAGAAAAAAATCAGGAAAATCGTAGAACCAAGACCATATCTTCTCGATACAACAGATAATAGAGAAAACCAGAGTACAGAAAAAAGGCACGTTTGGACAAAGGACAAGACAAGGACAAAGTAGTAAACCACAAGACAATAAAAGTAATAAAGCAAATTTATGAAACAAATACAAACACGGTGATATACCGGAACCAACGCTCACCGCCATTCAAAACGTATAGAGGACTAAGACCGGGAAGAGGCCTGAGTCCATTACTGTGTATAACCTATATGGACGAAATAAGAGTGCACAAAAAAGACAAAGAAAGTAGTAGTCGGAGATAGAAACTTGAACACAGTGACAATATCAAAAGAAGCTTTCGCAGACGATGTGGTATTAATAACAGAAAGAGAGGTAGACCTACAGGAAATCATATGTATATGAAGCGAAAAGTACTATGGAATGAGGATAAATAATGACAAAAAAAAGTACTAATGATAGGGAAACAATCAACGATGCATATAACGATCGATGACATAAAAATCGGACAAGTAGAAGCTTACAGATATCTAGGAGTAGAAATTGAAAGTGAGGGTAAACAAGAAAACGAAATGTACAGTATAATCGAGAAATCACACAAAGTATATTATGCAATGAACAAAATACTTATAAATAAGAAGGAAGTGTCAAGAAAAACTAAACTTGACGTATTTAAAGCTATATACAGAGCCATCCTAACGTTCGCTTGTGAAACCTGAGTCTTATCAAGAAATGAGAAAGGCAAACTACTGGCAATAGAAATGAAGTTTTTGAGAAGAGTAAGGTAAGTAACAAAGATGAACAAGATAAGAAATACTGATATTAGGGAAGAACTACAAATAGAATCTTAGGAAACTTTTATAGAGAGAAAACAAATGAGCTGGTTGGGTCATCTACAAAGGTTAGGAAAAGAAAGACCAGTCAAGAAAGTATGGGAAGCAAGAGGCGGAAGACAAAAAGGGAGAGGGAGACCGAGGAAAATATAGGACCAAAACATGATCGAGATGATGAAGAAAAGCGGAAAAACCTCGACGAAAGCAAGAGTACTACCAAGAAACAAGAAAGAATGGACTAAATTTATATATGAGATAGTTTAAACTAAACAAAAAATGTAACAAAATGTAAAAGATCCTTCACCATTCTGTGATAAAAGGGAGTATGATTATATACAGGGTGGGCTACGAATAACGGCCATTAAAAGTTTATGAGGTTCCTGCTAGAACAAAAATTTGAAAAAAATATCAGATTGCATGGTTGAATACGATCTCCTCAAGGAAAATATTTTTGACGTTCTTTCACTTCCGGTTCTACCGGAAATGGCTACCAACTTTGTTATTTTAAATAGAACACCCTGTATATTATTACATTTTTCGATTCCCTGTTCAATTGCCTACATCCCCATATGAACTTATGTCCACTCAACTTTTATAGTTTTTGAGTTAAAAACTTATTTGTCAAATTTTCCCTTAAAAAGATGTTTTGAAAAATGCGTAACATCTAGTAGGAATCAGACAGAAATACAAGCTGCATCTTGAATTGTAACTAATAGATTCCTCTACAATTAAAAACATTGACATCAGTCAATTTTGACAGTAGGTATTTAAAAAATGTCAATATTTCAGTGCCCACTTAGAAACATCATATTTTTTTTTTTTCAAATAAAACGACATATTTTATATCATGGGGCGATTCGCAAGACAATTTTTTACAAAAAAAAGTATTATGCAATTAAATTTATAATTATGCATACGATACATTTTCAAAATTCTTCGCAGAGAGGTTCTGCTTACTTCCAAATCGTCCTGGCAACTGCGGGTGGATGCACCTGGATTTGCTTCAAAATAAGCCAAAACATTCATATGAATTTCCTTGTCCTGGCTTATTGGGTTTGGTTGATTTTTTCCTGCGTTTTTTCCCAAATTGGACAAAATTTGACTACAGTCATCTATTTTTTTTTTCTATCTATCGGCAGTAATTGTGGATAAGTTTCGTTGAAAGTTATGCAAGTTCTCTCAACAATTCTGTCACACTGGTCATGTATGACGAATAAATTCATAATTTTTTTATTTGTATACTTATTCATTTTCATCTCGATTCTTTCGCGTTCAACAACATTGACACGTTGGAAATGAATTTTGCCAGATAACAACAATGAATATTGACGCTAGCCTACTATGGTGCGCGTGGGAATAGTACAGGAAGTATTCTATTGTGCAGAAATTCCGGGAGGAACCAAATTTCGAAATAACTCAAAAACCATTTGCTCAAGGCATAGGGTTGCATAATATTTCTTTGTAGCAAATTGTCTTGCCAATCGCCCCATGATCTAAAATATTGGTCATTACAGTTGAAAAAATTAAAATAATATGTCTCTAAATGGGCACTGAAATATTGACATTTTTTAAATACCTATTGTCAAAATTGACAGATTGATTTTTTTTAATTGTAGAGGAATCTATTAATTACAATTCAAAATGCAGCTTGTGTTTCTATCTTGTTCCTACTAGATGTTATACGCATTTTCAGAAACGTCTTTTTGAGCTCAAAATTTGACAAATAAACTCAAAAACTATAAAAGTTCAGTGAACATAAGTTTATATGGAGATGTAGTCAATAGAACAGGGAATCGAAAAATGTAAAAATATACAGTGTGTTCCATTTAAAATAACAAAGTTGGTAGCCATTTCGGGTAGAACCGAAAGTGATAGAAATTCGAAACTATTTTCCTTGAGGAGATCGAATTTAACCATGCAATTCTGATTTTTTTCAAATTTTTTCTCAATCAGGAACCCTGTAAACTTTTAATGGCCGTTATTCGTGGCCCACCCTGTATAATAATTTTTAATATTTTTAGTATCGCAAAAAGTCATAAAAATTGATCCAAGAACGGGCCAACTTCAGGAGGTAATAAAAAAAATCAAGCTAATATAAGCCAAGCCCCTCGGACATTTTGTTAGTAACAGCTATAGAAATTAGGTGCATAAAAATTGTCGAAATTTCGGGAAAATAATTGAACAAAAGAAATCCAGAAGTTATTAACGCTATTCATAGCTATAAAAACTGTATAAATATTGTCGTAATTACCGAATATATTCAAATTTGTATAAATTTTACGAAATTTTAAAATGATAATAGAATTTTTGAAATTTTATATTAATTATAGAATTTTACGAAAAACCTGAAAGCTACCAATTAAATTCATAAATTCATGACGTTACACAACTGTAGACATTACATACATTTTATGGTAGCAATTACTAATATTTTCAGAATTTATATAAAATTGTCAAAATATTTAAAACAAAAATATAATTAAATAGCTACAGTAGATATACTAAAAATGTAAAAAGAAACATCTAAAATTTCCACAAAATTGTAGAAATGTACATAAAAAAATCCAAAACGAACCAATTCAATTCATAAAACGAATCTGTTGCAAATGTTGCGTACTGCGATGAAACAGATCGATTCCGGAAAATTTCGCACTTTGCATCTTACCGTGGCTTTCAAACGATGAATTTTAAGTATATTAGTATATTCTCTTGTTGCATGTTGGATTTGAGGCTCTTCCATCACCTCAAATTTCTATTTCCCACATTGTTTTATCTAGAATTAAAAATAGAACACTAGAATGTCCACACCCTTCTAATTATCTACTATTAAGAAAAAAACGGTATCATTAGATTATAAAAATTATTAATCTGATTTTTCATTGCAAGTTTTACAAAAAAAAAAATAACTTTAACAGTGTGCAAATTTCAAACAAAATAATTGAAAGCATTATTAATTTTAAATTACAAGAATTCCAATTTTATACCAGCTCAGTGGAAAATGATTGGAAAATTTTAAATAACAAAGGATGAATTACTAAATATTTATTTAATAATAATAATCATTTATTACCATAAAACCAAATATATTGCAGTGGATGTGTCAAACGAAAATATAAATAATAGTGCATTCATATAATTAATTCATTTTTTTTTAGAATAACATTAATTATTATTATGTTACATAATTATTAAAACTGATCACATATGATCAACCATTAATTTACCTCGGATACATCTTAACCTAAACTTAATTCTTATCTAAAGTTCATCCATCGCTGCCCTTTAGTTTGTTTGGATTGTGTAGTGTTGAAGTCGCGCACAATGCTCTGCTCTGCTCACAATACACTACATACTAAACAAGATCGAATGGCTTCGTTCTTTTCAGGCTTCGGACGTGGTGTTGATTGTCTAATAGTTGGAGTGTTTCTGCATTAACATGGCGGTGCAGTCTGGCTTCAAGGTTGCCAGCATACCTCTTGATTTCTTGTTTAACCATTGGGACAGCTAAGTCCCGATGTAGAACCTTGTTGCAAACGTACCATCGCGCATCTACCATATTTCGAAGCACTTTGTTTTGAAAGGTCTGTATTTCATTTATGTTGGAGTCCTTGGTGCATCCCCAAAGCTGGATTCCATAAAGCCATATCGGTTTTAAGACTTGGTTGTAGATAAGTAATTTGTTATGTAACTGTACTTTAGAATTTCTTCCAATAAGCCAATAATCCAATATTGTTTGTATATTATGTCATGTTCCATGCGTTTTTTTTAACGTGTTCAACTCACCTCAGTTTGGCATCCAGGTTCATACCCAAGTACTTTGCTTTGTTTTCATGAGGCACCATCACACCGTTTATGCTGATTCTCAAGTTATTTGTTAATTTCTGGTTGGTAAAGTTTACGTGTATTGATTTACTCTCATTTAGTTTGATGTTCCATTTTGTTGTCCATTTGTGTATTTCGTTGCATGTATTTTGGAGCTTTGTGGAGGCGCTCTCCACATTTGTCCCGACTGAATGTAGGGCTGTATCATCAGCAAATGTTGCTGTGGTTACTTCTTCTGTCTTAGGTATGTCCGAAGTGTATAGGAGGTACAAAATTGGTCCAAGGACGCTTCCCTGTGGCACCCCTGCACCTATTTATTTCAATTCAGAATGTTCATCTTCTTGTTTTATGCGAAATAATCTGCCTGTTAAGTATGATGACAGTATTTCAGCATATTGTTTAGGTAGCATTTTCCCCAGTTTGTGTATTAGTCCTTCGTGCCATACCTTCTCAAAGGCCTGTGCAACGTCTAAGAACATAGCTGCACAGACGGACTTTGCTTCCAGAGCATTTGCTCTGATGTTAGTGATTCTATGCACCTGGTCGATGGTTGTGTGCTTTTGGCGAAAACCAAATTGGTGGTCTGGAATTAGGTTATTCTTCTCTATTATTGGCCTCATTCTTTTCAGGAGCAGCTTTTCAAAAATCTTAGAGATAATTGGGAGTAGAGAAATCGGTCTATATGACTTAACATCGTTGGGGGGCTTACCAGGTTTTCGTAGCATTCTGACTTCCGCTATTTTCCATACATTTGGGAAGTACTTCAGTCGTATTGCTACATGGAACAAGTATGTTAGCATTACTCTTCCTTTATTTGGGAGCTGCTTTAGAATCTCACCTGTAATACGATCTATGCCAGGAGCTTTCATGGGTTTAGGTTTGTTTTAATTTCCTGGGCCACCCAGGATACCCCATGGTATCTTCTTTAATTTTTTTTGATTTCTCTTTTAAGTTTCTGGGTTTTATTATTTACCTCGGTTTTATCTGTAGGACTTCTTGTTTGTTGCCATTTTTGTCTTGCTTTCCTCTTCTCACTGACTATTTTCCTGATTTCCTTGGGATAGTTGTTTCCTTTCGTGACATAGGTTATTTGTCTAGTGTTACAATACGCAGCTTCTTGTATAGTTTTGATCAGGTTTTCTGCTTCTTTGTCCAGTTGATCCTTGGTTTTAAGGCTAACTCTTAGGTTTATATTATTTTCAATTGACGTTCTGAATCCTTCCCAATCTGTGGTTTTATTTACTAGTCTATGCTGTGCTTCTTTTCGAATTACCATTTCGCTGAGCGTTGGAATGAGAGGTCAGTGATCCGAGCTGAGGTCAAAGTTTTCTTGTACTTCAATGAAGTTTGACGATATTTTTCTTGCGATGTGGAAGTCCAGTAGATCGGGTATTTTTTTTAGATCTGTTGGCCAGTATATAGGTTTTCCTGTGGAATGGTAGCTACAGTTTGTAACTTCCATTGCATACCTGAGCTCTCTACCTTTGGGTTGAGTTATTCTGGATCCCCAGTCCTTATGTTTTGCATTGAAGTCACCTCCCAGTATGAATTTTTTACCCATGTGCTGAATTTGTTTAAGATATTCTGTTGTTTTGAGGTTATGTCTGGGTGGACAATAGACCACACCTACATTGAATGTTTGGTTATTCGATTTGATCCCTACTACTGTTAATTGTGTTTCTTCTATTTGGAGTTTACTTTCCTCGTAATGATTAATACTATTTTTAATTAATATTGCACTTCCTCCTTTTGCTTTGTTTGCGGGGTGAGTACATTGGTAGCTTTGGTATCCATTGACTTGGAAGTGTGTTTGTTCAGTACAATGCGTTTCTGAGATTAATAGTATATCGATGGTCTGATTTTTTAGAAATAGCCCAACTTCCTGTCTGTGATTTAGAATGCCATTGGCATTCCATAGTCCAATTATTAAGTCTGTATTGCTCATTTTTATCTCAGTTCAAGGGAGGCGCCATTTGTTCTAGCTTCTATTCGGTCTAGCCTAGTAGATATTTGATTTATCATTCTTGACATTTGTTGTAGCATTTGTTCAATGTAGTTTTCTTGTTTTTGATTTCCCAGAGGGTGTTCTCTTCCTGGGGGTTTTGCTGCTGAGTAGCATTAGCAAATGTGACGCCTCTTGTGATTTTCCTGTCACTTATGAATCTGGGTTGTGTTTTGTTGTGAATTAACTGTTTTTTTCTGCTCTGTAGTTTTTTTTGCGATGGTACATCCTCTGTAGTTCGCCGTGTGGGCTTCAGCACAGTTTGAGCATTTGGTTGGGGGTATCAGCGGGCTAAGTACAATCATAATCATAATAATTAATTCATAATAAAATTAATAGGTTTATTTATGTGGTCATAAAGAACTTCTAATATATATATATATATATATATATATATATATATATATATATATATATTTGCTTTAATTTATATGTATGTAGCGGAACGTTACGTTGTTACTTTTAAGTGGTGCATCTTTAACGTGCCTGTATTATTCGGAACGCAATTCATAACTTCCAGTTTTCTGGGTCATTTCTTCTGATGTTTTCAGCGACCTACATCCTTCTTTCAGTTGCCATTAATATCCCCCGGCATTGCCAACATTGTGGAAGCAAGTGATATCTGTCCTGATTTCAGGATTTCAATCAACCGCAAACGGCAAAGCCTCCCCCTGAATATTCGCCCGCGAGGCGCACAATGTAGCGATTCAATCTTGTAGCCGGATCTCTTCGGGATTTCCGGATAATCCGCAATGAACGCTCGGCGAACGCCACATTATAAAAATCTCGCCTGCAGAAGCCCGTCGTCGTTTTTAGTCGCGTTATTGCCACGAATATCTCGCAGGATTTGCCCCGTCAAAGGCATTCTCCTCCGTACAGTTTAACTTCTGATAATGCTCACTTAATCTGATGTATTTTGCCAGGTCTTGGATGAAAGCGCCCTAAACAAACTTAACTGCAAGTATTATCTCACCGAAGTTATTCCCAACTATTGTAGTGGTTAATTAATGGGGCAACTCGGGGTTGTTTTTTGCTTATTAGATCTGGCAAACCAAGGATTGCTGAGTGCTCCAGCGTCGGGAATATCAAACTCTTCGGAATTGAATGGGCTCAAGCCGCGTTAGCTGGCGTGGTTTTTTTTATCCCCGGAAAAGCGAGATGTGTATAAATTGAAAACTCCGCGTTCCCAACTTTCGCATTCGTAATGTGTCGCAATGTGCGTTATTAAAACGTTTCCCGTGTCGCGATTAAAATCAATTACATGCAAATACAATGAAGGCAGTCAATTAATCCGCCACGAAATGGATACAGATCTGGCTTTTGTGCCGCATTAAGTAGACATTACGCTGCGTTCACATTAATCATGGGCGTTCAATGGCATTCCCGAACAATGCGCAGCAACATTCGAGCTCGACGTTAATATTTGGGTCGCGCACATCAGGAAACAATTAAAAACTCGTAATGCACGAATTAAATAAAGTTCGCCCGGATTTTTTGCCTTTGCCGGGGTTGTAATTCAATTCTCACCGCGACACGAAGGGAAACTCGCGTTTTTGCCGGCGTCCCTTGTTACCACGTTTTATAAGTAATTATGTATACATTAATTACGTCCATACCTAGTTTGTAATTATGTGCTTTTGAGAAACAATTCCAGAATTAATTGTGTAAACTCGTGTAAACTAGGTAATTAATACTTCCTGGTAGTTTATTATCTAATAACAGTATTGTAGCCTATATTTAACAGCATAATTTCATGGACAAGCCGAAGCACCCGAATCATTCGGACGAAACTGATTCTGCACACTTCCTGCTGCTCGGACATTACGAGATGGGGATGCGCGAGATGCAGATTCGGCATGACTTTTTAATAGTTTAATTAATTCTAGGTGGAGAATATCACTAGTTGCATTATTATATTCAAGAATTTTGTTATTTATGGATGTGTAATATAACTACCTGAAATATTTATTCTAAAAAGAGGAGAAAAATCCGTTTAAGGCTTTTATACAAAATAAAAAAGGTCAAACAAAATTATCTTAAATGATTATTGCTACTACAAATATCGTTAAAAATAATAAAGCAAATATTTATTGGTAGCAGATGTCAAGAAATGGAAATTTAAGAAAATACAAGAATAAATCTGATGTAGACAGCATCTCACTTTAGACATCTATTTATTTACATGTCAATTAATTTTGGAGGTAATTTACGCAGAAATCTATGGCTCTATAGTTTATTTCCGTGCCAAGTTCTACTAAATTAAATTTAAGTTATTTACTTTGTCATGAACTTTACCTTATACTTATATAATATTCATAATTTTTTTATTTATGAATCATTATAAGCAAGAAATTCACTGCAACTGTATTATAACTTACTTGGTTTTAATGTTGAACATGAAAATCACGAAATTAATGATTCAGATTATTAATAATAAATATCATAGTAATTAGTAGAATTACAGTAATAAGTATAAAAGAACCAACATACGTAGTAGTAAAAATGTAGTAAATAGTAAAAACGGACATTAGTTGCAGTGAAATGACAAAATTAGTAGCAAAATAAATTACCGTAGTTACTAATTAATTAATCATTTTTTAATTAAAATATATTTCCCACAAATTGCAGAAATAGAATCCAAACTTACTACTAATCACCTTACACTACTACTAACTAGAAATATTAGTGGTGCATTGACATATTCATAAAAAGCCAAGAAGTTAATTCGTTGATTTTTGTTGAACATTTTCGAAATTTCGTGAGAAAATTATAGGACAAGTAGTAAAAAAATTCAAGTGCACTCGGGAACAGTTATAATTTTTTTATAATATTGTAGCCATCTCTTTCAGATATTGGTATTAATTAAATTAAATCCCGGGATTAGTACAATATAAATGTAATAAATGTAAATATATAATGTAAGGGCGCTTTATTTGATATAAATGTGAGTGAGAATGCAAGATCTAAATACAGTTGTTCTAAAACTAGCAGAAACAGAATAATGTGATTAGTGGCAGCTAATCCAAGAATTGGTAGTAGGAAATGAATAGTATATTTAAATACAGTTGCAGAAGGCATCTATTCAAGTACGAATTTGAAATACTGAAACGAGCTGCGTAGCAGCGAGTTGAGGAACAATTGAGTGCTTGAAGGACCTTCTGCAACGAGTGTTTTATACTATTTTTTTCTATTTTGCCATACTAAATTATACTATTTTATAAATTAAAAAATGAAAATTTTAAATCTAGGGGATTTTCAGGTGGTTGGTGACATTTATGTCGCGTAAATTTAGCGGCTGTGGAAAAAAAATAATTTGAAATGTCAGACCTGGATGTTCTACCATTTCACAACAACGGTCTGATTATGGCACAAATAGAAACATTTGTGTTATAGGCAACAGTAATGTTCATCAAAATAGTGTGTCGGATGATAATTTACATGGTGTCACTATAAATTCTCAAGACAAATCGCTTGTAACTGTTAATGTGTATAATAATTGTACTTTCCAGGGTAATAATTTAAATTAAACTTCGTTTTCATTAATTTGATGTTGTAAGGACCCCATCCATATTTAATATTAATTAAATATAATTATTCTATAATTAAAGCGAATAATACAAAAACGCAAATGTAAAAAGGTTTTATAAGCGCATGAAAAGGCAGGTGCCCACCTGCATTTTCGGACATGCATAATAGAGAGAGAGCTGACATATATTAATGCGAACGCATAACTAACGTCAACTTGAACTTGGGACTACCACCTACCTTGGGGAGGCCGAGTTCGCCACCGACGTGGTAATATTGGGTGGCATTCTTTTAGGGAGAGGTGAAATACAGAAAAAGAAGCGAAAATAGGGCCGGGGTGGTAGAATGTGGAAGGAGAAATAGAATAAATTCAGAAATTCTCCAAGTACTCACCCCTGTTAGAAATAACCACCGACTCACAACGTTACGCTGCTCGACGACGTCCAGAAATTGAGCGTTATTTTCTCAGGTAATTATACGAACAACGATATCAAATGTACACCTTATTAACATACTCTAAAGTCAATTCCTTACTAATGATAGTACCTATCTAGTGACACCACATCGCGATGGCGTTCGTGGGTGGATCGAATTTAATAAAGTTAGGAATGTGGGTGCCCATCGCTCAATCAGCGTAGTGCAACTTAACCACATTTCATATCTTGTCCTGACAATATTTTCATATGACAGTAGAATATTGTAAACTTCATTCCTTTCACACTTAGAAACGGTGAAGACCGATATAACGAATGAAGGTTATTTACTAAAAATCTAACTAGCAACGAGTACATAAAATGGGTATATAAATCTCTCAATACAGATAATTCAATGATATGTCGGGTAAACGTAATCTTGTCAATTAAATTGTCAGCGCTCCGATATTCAGGCAATCTCAGCATTCCAAAGAAAACCAATCGTATGAATGAATGTACGCATGTATAGATGAACGTAGTGGTAGAATTGAACCTGATAATACTAAGCTGGAATCTGTTTTACTTAAATAATATTACCTCGTAAAGTTCTGATGAAGTCATTTATTTCATTAGTTCCTATCCACAAGGTGGCGTTGAAATACATTGGTTGACACAACTGCTAATGAATTTCTATGTAGTGATGACATGTATTCGTACAAGAAGTCGTTAATTCATTTCACTTTGTAATTCCAATATTGATTATTAACGATAACCAATTTTACAAAATAAAGTCAAACAGTTAAGGTCAGAAATTATAAATAAAGATTCAATAATTATTAGATAAAAGAGTTGCAAAATTTGAATAAAGTAAATTAAATAAATAACGTCCAATTTGAATGATAAAATGTATTTTTTCCACTCCCTGCATGGTAAGTACACTGTTGTAACATTGATTTGGTAGAAGTAAGCCCCACTTACTGATAAAGCTTTGGTTACTATGAGCAACGGGAAGTAAGTAATCACTTACCTCCCTCAGGGAAGTAAGTAAAATAACTTCAATAGCGTCCTTTCTCCTTCTCATTTTGATAACACCCCTTCGACTTCTCCGACAGTAGGAACAGGCAGCATCTGCAGCTTCTTCAATTGGCATTTCTTGTTTATTTTCATTGGAATTCATTTTACAACTGAACGAATGCAATTTCTGACATTCACACTTTGTTTGAAAAATAGTCTTAGCAACCAAGCCGTACTGACATTTTGTTCATATTGCGAAAATTAATTAATCAAACACAAACAATTAAACTAACTTCAGGAGTGGAAAAACAGTTATAAGCAATTCGAGAGGTAAGTTTTGACCAGTCTCGGTCTTTATTGCTAGCCCTCGCTCTCGCTCGGGCGCAAACTCGACCTCGACTGGTAAACGATACTTACCTCTCTTAATGCTTAAATAACTATTATTTACCTGTCGCTGCCAAAATCTTTCAAAATGAATAAATCTCACTGAATCTATATATCTGTGTTTTACTTACTAACAAAAAATTACTAACAGACACATTACCCATTAAACGAACCCAATTAAGTTGTCACGATAATGATTTAAAAAATCAAACATAACGTAAAGTACTACCACTAAATCACGAGCCAAATAAATATTACAAATTATGAGAATTTGTATAATTCCTGGGTGCGAATCGTTACACTGTTCTCTGTGAAATTCATTTTTTGACGTATGTCAGTTGACAGTTCAACGTCAACCGTCAACGCTATCACTACCAACATCAATGCAGTAAATTTTACTAGTCTATTCTAGCACATCAACCGCTTATTCTTACACTCAAATGACATCATTTGGGTGCTAGAATCGACTTATTATAAACGCAAAATAGAAAAATTATATTAAGACATTACAAGATAACCATTATAAGATAAGTAGGGAATAGTAATAATAATATCAATGTACAAGTTCAAAGTAGTAAGAAAAATGGGATTGGTGTTAAGAAATCTCCTCCATTAAAAGCAATAATCAATTAAATCGGAGCCGATAGCCTAATAATGGTCCACTTTACCCTCTCGGGGATTAATTACGATGAAAATGAATTAATGGATTCATCGTATGTAAATTCGCAAGTAATTGAAATCAGAAGAATTAATAAATTCCAAACAATTGTAATAAAATCAAAGGCTACTACTAATCCCTGGTTACAACTACGTAACGGCATTAGAAGTCAAAATCATGGGGTCAAAATTATTGCCATTTTGTTTTTTGATAAAATAGAAAATAATTGTAAATACAAATGTTTTAGAGAACCGAAAGCGCATGTTGAACGTTTTTGTATTTTTTAAATATTCCTTAAAATAAGGGAGTAATGACGATTTTTCGAAAAACAAAAGAACGCCAATAACTATGAACTTGGGCTCCAATTCAAAAATTTTAACTAAGAAAAGTTGTTTGTTTCAATGAGTTCTAACTGCCATTTTAGGGTGTTACAACTTAGTATTAACACCCTGTATATGAAAATTTCTATGAAATTAAAAGGTAAAATTCAAAACATAGAAAAAAAAATTCAACAAGTTTATAACATATCCACAGAATGTTTGAACAGAAACAGAAAACATTCACATTTGCCATTAAATTTGCACGAAAATATGAAAATTTCATATTAATAGAAACATATATGGAAATATGAAAACATGAAAATCTTACAAAATATATCAAAAATCTACAAAATTCAATATTTGTATAATACTACATACGGAAAGGAAATTCATAAATCAGATGTAAAATAGAATGACCAATTCCATCAATGGGAACAATTTTAACATTATTTCAAGTTTTAACAACCACAGATGCGTTGAGTATAACACTACAAACGAATTAGAACAAAATATGTCTTAACACAAGAAACTATGTTAAACATCTTATGCTATGCAGAAGAACACATACTTTGGAGTTCCGTGTTCTTCAATCAGAAAGGTTTTTAAAGAATTTAAATATAAACTTTACAAATTTAGAAATCACCAGCTACTAACTAATGAAGACAAAAATAAAAGAACAATTTTTTGTGAAACGATGTTTAATTTTTGTGTAGTGTTGTTTAATTTGATTAATAAATAATAAATAATAATGAAGAGATATTAGAAAAAATAGTATTTACAGACGAATCATCATTTGCATATGATGGTGAAGTAAATTCTCAAAATTATCAGTTAGTCTCCATTGATTTATCACATCCTCTTTCCTTGGAATTCGTTTCCTTACATATAATGTATGGACAGGTATTATTGATAATACGTTAACTGGCCCATTTTTCATCGACGGAAATTTAAATTCTAATTTCTTCTTAGTCTTACTTCGTACACAAATAATACCACATATCCAAAACTTGGATCTGTCAATGATGTCTGGTTTCAAATAGCTGGAGCCCCACATTCCATGATAGGATTGCATTCCTATGCAATGATAGGACGTTATTTACATGAAATTTTTGAGGATCGTTGGATAGGAAGATTTGGGACAACAACTTGGGTCACCAGATTGGGGATCAAAAAAATAAAATTTACAATAATATTATGATATGTGATATTGAAGATCGGATAAGGCATGCTTGCAATGAGCAAGATCCCAATTTAATTAGAAATGCTGCTGAATGTTTTTACAATAGACTGGCATATTATCTATAACGTGAAGGTGAAAAATAACGTATCATTCTTTACCCGTTCCTGTTACCTGGATAATTATTTGTTCTAATTCGTTTGTGGTGTTTATACTCCGCGCATCCGTTGTTGTTAAATTTCGAAATAATGTTAAAAATTGTCCATTGATGGACAATCGGGATAAGTGACGGAAAAACGTGACTCACATTACTTATGCTCTGATTTGCATGGTATAAAATAAATTTCACAAAAATTACTTGACTTTACTTGAATGATCTTAAATGACAGCTAGCTCCACAGAATTTTTGACAGGTTTATGGTATAATTGGTTGTACAGCTATTACTCGCAAATTGTTGACATGTGTTTTTTCTTTAAATTGAACGTAAGAATTATGTTCAGAGTGAAAAAAATTTCATGGTATAAGTACATAAAATGTATGTTCGGTGGCAATAAACTATGTTATTTCATCTTATATCAATTTTATATAACAGCAACATTTTTTAATTAGTTATTGTAATAGGTGTTTGCGCAAAAAAGGCGCAAAGTGGTACATTGTTACTCTCGGTGGAAACTTGTCGTGTAAAGCGCAGCTAAAAGCGACAATAGGGTCTTCCTGAAAAAAAATAATATAACCTTTTTGTGTCCTAACGTAAAGTTTATAACCTGTAATTAAACATCCCACAGAGAAAACGTTTGGTTTTCATTGTAACTTATCAACAAACAACATACAATATCGTAAAACTTACACATTTTGTCACGTGACCGACGAAACGCTGTTATTGGCCGAGCGGCACTGTGACGTCTTTGCGCATGTTGGCGATCGGGAGTCAGTGCATAAGGGATAGGAATCGTGGATTAATACGACTTAGAATCCAGTCTGACATAAAATAAGTTCTCATGGGTTAGTAAAGGGACAGCCAGATAATCTGATAGAAGTTCACGTGTTAATGGTTCCCGACTTTTTCTCAAAACGTGAATTTTTCAACGTAGCCGAAACGCGTGGAGTCGCATATAATTTTCCAAATCCTCTTCCAGCTGTAAGAACAAATAAAATACTGTTTAAACTTTGCAATATATCCTACATCTCATACGAATTGGTAATGCTGATTTCAAAATTTGTAATTATTAATCATCTAATCAAATTTAAAAAATCAACAGTTTGCTACAAATATTGTTTCAACATGTTTTTTTAGTTTTAACTAAACGTTTGTGTAAGAACATATTGTACAAAATCTCACAGTACTTTAAAAAAGTAATAATGATATGGAAGGTATTGTTTTAGAATGGAACCCACAAAACTATTTTGAGGTTATGTTATTACTAATGTATATATATAATCGGAAATCCCCTTGAATACCCATTACTAATGATGATAATTAATTATATATATTTATCGAATTTCGTCGATAATTTATTGAAAAATTATGTACTTACATTGAAATGGTCTTCACAAAAATAGTGAGACGTCAAAGTGACACTCGCGGAATCACTTCGGACTTGTTGTAACCCCCTTTTCCGTATATCCCCTGTTGGGACGTTTATAAACAACTTATTTGGTTCGCATTTACTGCTGCTATCACATCCAGGCACAATGCAATACTTATTCGTCCTTTTTTTCGTAAAACCGACGTTTTATTTCTGTCGCTCCATTGTAAGCAATGCTACAGCTGAGGGCCACGTGCGCTGTGACATCACATCAACATGGCGGGTTTCGGGACTTTTTCAAACGCCGTTAATTTTAAAATCGTGTTTGCTAATTACAACGATTTGTCTCAGCACAAAAATTAGTGCCAAGGATGTTTTTAATGTGTCTAGAGTTCAGTTTCAAGGTTTTTGAAAAGTCGCGGAAGACCCTATTCCCTGAGAGCAACAATGGCACTTTGCAAGTGTAATACAAATCGCTCGATCAATTACATGTCATTTATAAAGTCAATCATAATTATTGTATCGTGCCGTACGCCTAATGAACGATTATATTATGAAACAATAAATTGTAGCAAACATCTGTGCAATTCGAGAGCAAAGTGCCATTGTTGCTCTCGGGGAATTTCCCCCAAGAGCAACGATGTTACACTTTTCACCCTAATTGCACAAATAGCTATTTAAAAATTCATGGAAAACAACCTCCTTTGTAATCGTGTTGCAAAATATTTTCGCACTCACCGAAATAAAACAAAAACCAGCGCATTGAATTAATGTGTGGATATATTTAAATTTGATATAACTTTGAAAGATGGAAGTTTCCAGAAAGTTGGCACTTAAAATAAAATAGATCAATGATTTCAGCTTTTGGGTTAACGCTAAATTCTCTAAAGTGCTCTGCTCGGTAATGCGATGAGTAGCATTTGGAGTCGGCCCAGATAACACGCCTAAGCGCGTACGTTACACGCCGGTTTTGTGTAACCATCCTCTTGGCGAGGATTTATGCAGATGGTTCTCCAGTGCGAGGCTTCATTTAGTTCCAGGCGTGTTTGCCCAACTCGTCTCGGCCACGCTGCGAAACTAAGGTCGCTCGAAAATAACAAATGTCTCACGTCCGTGGCGTCGCGGCGCTTGACGGCGCCGTCGGGAACGTGTCGACGCGGAACGGGGCTCTTCGCCAGGGCCATTTCAGGCTCCCCCACCAGCTGAAATTTTAATTTCCCAAATAGCTTCACCTGCAAAGATTAAGATACCAAATCTTTGGAATCTTCTCAAATTCGCCTTGATCTGTTCTCAAATTTGGCACAAGCTTTAGCAACTTTAGAATATACATGCATAAATTTGATTGTCTCTAATTGTCTCTTCAATTTGATATAAATGCTTTCAATATAGTATAAATTGCCCCAAACTTGGCATAAATCGTCTGAAATTGTCCATACATGGCTAGATTTACGTTTTCGATCTATTTACATTTGGCTTCTACTAAAATGAGTTATTAAACATTTTAAATACTTACTTCATAAAGCACTTGGATTCCTCAAGTTTTTGGATCGCACGGTTAGTCCATTGACCTGAAGTTCTGTTAACTTCAGAAGACGGCTGTTTTTGGTAGATTTACACATGCAATTCCCTCTTCACATTCCCGAATTCTCCGATATCCGATAAAAAAAAATCGCAAAATTTATGTAACAGGTGTTACATATGGTGCAATGGTTTAAAAAAAACTAGTAATTTAATTGCCAGAGGCAACCCATAAACTAGAATAATGTGTCAGCAATGATTAAAACTTCATGTTTTCCTTATTTCTGGTTAAAATAATTAATTTTGATAAAATGTCATAAAATCTAGAGAAGGAACGACAAAATCTAGTAAATGGAACAAAAAAAAGTAAATGAACAGAGTGATTTTATTTTAGGAAACATTACAAAAAGAAGTATTGTTAATAAAAGAAATGTTTAAGGTTTTTTACAGCTATATGTACAGCTATTTACATTTCAACAGTATAAACGCCACGAGAAAAAACTTTTGGTTCACAAATTGTTTTTATTATGAGACTTTTTTTATACCAGATCTGATCGGGATGTTTCGGCCATTTCCACGTTTTATTTAAATATTGTTTCATCACGCTGTATTCTTGATTTTCTACAGTTTTTATTATTCCTCGGTAATGTTTGTTATTATATAGTACAATCACATAGTCTTTAGCTTTTAAAACGCTTGTTTAAGCTTCTGTCAAATATATTTCTTTTTTCAACTCCTTGGGTTTTCTTCTTGTAGCTATTCATATACAGCATCGATGTTCTTAATTTCTGGCTTATTTCCAATACCAGGAAGCTTATCAGTCTCATCAGCTTTACGTTTCCATTTAGTCGGTGGTATTTTCGGTTGAACAGCATTTTTCTTCGCTTGAATTGCTCTCGTTTTTCTGCTCTCGTTCTAGTTTTTTTCTGTTTTGTGCTTTCTTCTTTCTGTTTTTTGTTATTCTCTTGTTTTTGATAATATTCTAACTATTTTTCAGACGTAACAGCAAATGGGCAAATGGGCAATGAGCAAATGTGCAATCATTTTTATGGGGAATTTTGAGGCAGCTTTGAGTTTTTGGTTTATATTTTGTTGTTTAGGCCAGGGTAAATATGTTTGCCAAAGTGAGTCATTTATTTCGGTTTCATTGTTTGCTCCTATAATAATATTTGACAAAACGTTTATTGCAGCAGTCTTGGAACAGTCTATTTTGGCCTCTTCGCCACCAGTCATATTTTTCACAGTTGAGTTTTCTACAATCTTGAAGGCCGAGTTCAGTATTAAAGCAATAATCTGTTCACATGGAGTATGTGCCCATTTGTTCGGTTAAAATATTTTTATTGGTATTGAACGTCTGATTGATGTCTAATATATTATTGCTTACATTTTTAATGTGTTTGTATCTAATATAGTATCGATATCAGTTTCAAATGTATTCATATTTGCCTGATATAAGACACCATCTATTTGTAGTGGCAAAGTATCTAAGAATTATTCTGAAAAATCGGTTACGAAAGCTTCGTTATGGTTGTCTTGTCTAGAGGTGGAATTTTCAGTTCCGATTTTTCAGTATTTCCAAAGCGAATAAAGGTCTTCAGATTTAGCTTCACTTTTATACTTTTCATCAAATTTAATAATTTTCTCTTTTCCAAAACACTGGTTCATTGCGTTTTAGCAAGCTTTAAAGTCGTCAGAAGTTATTTCAGTATCGTGTTCGTTGTTAAGTGTTGGGAAGATACAAAAAAATCAGATTCGACTGGGACATACTAATTCTGGCTGAAATTTTGCTTATAAATGAACAGCCTATAGCGCAATTGCGGGAAATATTTGAATCGTTACTGTGTGAACTACAATTGACTAGACCCTTATTACAATCGAATAATCGCGGTTCTGTTAATTTACTCGTTGCCGTTCATTTTCTGGGCAATCCACCCTACATCTAAACGGGAGCAAACAGTAAGTCCTAAAGATGGAGCGGCATGATTCATTGTATTTGAGATCAAATATACACTGCTCAACATTTGAACTGGTACACTTACAAGAACATATATAAAAACCTAAAAAACAATTGACTACTTTTTGAACAACACTTGCTTGCTTAATTGATAGTATATGGTTCTGGAAACACTTTTTGGGCGAAGAATTAACAGAATGAAACTTAAATAACGAATTTCAATTGTTTTAAGAGTAAAATAACAAAAAAATATTTTAGTGTTACAGAAAAGTTTGCTCTGGAAAGAAATGATAACCAAACACTTAAAGATTAATAATGCGTGGGATCTCCTCTAGCTCTTATGACCTCTTGCCAAAGTCTTGGCATGCTGGAAATCAAATCGCGAATAGAATGCTGAGCAATATTTAGCCATTCTTCCAAAACGGCAGTTCGGAGCTGATGGTGTTTGTTTGGATCCACTCCTCGTGACCTTACCAACCTTTTCAGGTAATCCCATACGTTCTCTATGGGATTAAGATCTGGAGAGTTCGCTGGCTAATCCTGTGCACAATATACGCGCATTGTCATCAACAAACACGAAACCATGGCCTATTTCATTGGTAAATGGCAACACTACAGGTTCGCATACCTCATTAAGATACCTGACACTGTTCATTGTAGCATTTCCAAACATAACCAATTCAGTACGACGAGTCGCAGAAATACCTCCCCAAACGGTAATTGAACCGCCTCCATAAGCTTGATGGTAAGTCACGTGGTTCTCAATATAGCATTATCCTCTGCTACTCCAAACTTTCACTCTTCCATCTGAGCTATGGAGACGCACTCTGGTCTCGTCACTGAATAAACAACGACCCCAATCTTCAACACTCCAATTTGTATGTTGGTGTGCCTACTTTAGCCTTCTTCTTTTGTGGGCTCTTGTCAACAATGGACATGTTTTAGAAGGTCTGGTCCCTAAATGTACCACATGGAGCCTTCTTCTTACTGTTTGGGTACATACTTGAGTACCTGTTGCATTCAATAACTGAATTTCGAGTATTCTTGCAGTAGAAAATCTATTCCTTCGAGTCTGAATCGTAATAAACTGGTCCTCCCTGACTGTTGTACTGCGATTTCGCCCTCCACCGTGCCTATGTTCGACAGATCGAGTATCATTGAAACGCATTCGAACTCTTCTGATCACATTGAGGCTCACATTGAAATGGGCAGCAACAGTTCTTAGCGATGCACCAGTCGTAAGCATTCCCATAGCTTGGCTCATCTCTTCAATACATAAACGCCTTAATGGCATCTTTAAAATGCAGTCAACCACTATGAATTAAAACTTACTCGAGATATTCGCAAAAATTCTCTTAAACCTTGATGAAGTATAAGCGTCCGCGAGCTCAGTAACTGCACTGATGACAGATAAACAACAATTGTTTCGCAAATGTTAGTCGATAGCCATTTGTTTGCATTCCGAAACACAGCCCTGATCATATAGGAAGTCATGCCAAGCGCAGAAGATTTTTTTTTAAATCTTATTGCATACTATATAATTGTACCAGTTCAAATGCTGAGCAGTATAGTTCTAATTATTCTCTGTTGAGTAACCTTTATTCTCTGTAAATTATGAGTGTGAATTCTAGCATAGCCAAGTCATATCCGAAACGGCTTGAGTTAATGAGGCATTTTCTCGATTTTTACAATTTATGGCGATAAATTTCTGACTAATTTTCTGCATGCTATGCTACTTATGGGGGTTATTCGTAGAATTGTGTTGTGGTATGAGTTAATTTTTTTTTTAACTCAGTTATTCAAGTTTAGGGAACAGATTTAGGTATAACGAGAAACTCTCGCTGGTAATCCAGGGCGACTGCCTGGGTCCCCAAACTGTCCCGAAAATCCCCCCGGCGAACCCCCAAAGTCCGCTCTGCGAAATATTTCGGGGGCGCATTAAAACGTCAGCGCGTAAAAATACCCGGCGCCGACGGAACGTGTTCCTGCAGGAATTCCCGGGCTGCTCTTCAGCCGCGCCGTTGTCATCGCCGTGACATAGTGGCGTGGGGGGCGCCCCAGGCTCAAAATAACCGGGAATTAATGGGATCGCGCGAGGAGCCGGTGTTTTACACTTTTACAGGACGCGCCGTCTTCGTCTAGACTTAAGACGTTTTGCGTACTCTTTAATTGCTTCGAGTAAGCGCCAGCGTCTTGTAAGATTTTAACTTACAGATGTAAGCAACACGAATGGAGATGAATGTTATCAAGGTTTTGCAGCTTTGTTTTTAATTATTAACTTATTTTTATCGTAAAGGTTAATGACCTCTTATGAACATATGTTTAGCTGCAAACTTAACATGATCAATGCAGCAACGTTTCCTACATTGCTTCGATTCTCTTCGATCTGTCTTCTTTAAGCTTTTACTCTGTATCCTTTCTACTATCTTCTGATTTTTTTAAAATATTTTGTTTCGTTTAGAGAAAAGCTATTTTTTCTCTATTACTTTCATCCTCGTTTTGTGTGTTTTACCCATCCTAAACATTGTTAATGTTTTTGACAATTCGGGAACATTGCTTGTAATGTAGGCAGTATTTTATTGTTAATGGACTAACCAATACTCCTGATGACAATATTTCTTTATATATTGAGTTATATGAAGATTCATGCTCCTACCGCCCCTGCGTTGCACCACTCTCCACTAACGATGTTTTCATTACGTCCGATTAAATTCGCCCCTCGCCGTGAGCCCGCAGATCATTAAGATGACTCAACGCGTCGCGACTCGTTTTCGACGTGCCATCTCCTGTTTATTTTGACAAATCGACCCCAGGACCCGTTCCGGCGCGGTTTCATAAATCAAGCGGGAGTCCTTTAAGTGCGCCCCGAAAATAGCCTAATCGTGTTTTGGGAAATGAGTGGGGCGGCACCGCTCCCTTTGGGGAGATATCCTGCCCGGAAAAATACAGGTCCACGTGCACGAGAGCGTGCTAATTCGCATCGATCCTGCGGATTAAAAATCGTTAATCAGATTTCTTTCTCTCGTAACGTGCTCAGTTTTTGTTTTGTTTATTAGCTCCCGCAATTTTTTTTTGTTTGCCCGTAACTGGAGAATTTAATTAAAAGTGATATGCTTTGTCCGTCATGCGAGTTTTCAAGCGATGTTCCATGTCGTTTTTCGCAAATATTAATTTCAATTAAGAGTTAATACTAAAATGGGTTACTGGAGTACCACGTTATTTTTTCAGTCTTTTGTCTCTTTTTGTTATTGCATGAAGATCCGCGTGAGTTAATTAATATAGTGGGAGTGAAAAGTATCGAATTAGCATGACAAAATTACAACAACAAAAAACAGATCAACTCGTTCAGAATTTCTTTTTAATAAATCATGTAATTTGGAATATTTGGATATGTCCACATTTCGTTTGATACCCAACGCGCTATGGTTTCTGGAGCCGAATTACGTGGCCAGAAGTAATATAATGTGTTTTATTAGAAACAAATGGTCTTAACTAGTTCTATGGTAATATATAAGAAAATTACACAATTTAGTATTAGTATAACATACAGTGTACCTCAGAATTGACTTCACGATAGATATAATTAACTCATATTTTAGTACATATTTTTTTAATCTTTACTGAAAGTCTACCCGCTTCACCATAATAAATAATTTTCTACACAAGAAATGTTATATTTAACTATTTAATTCTAATTCAAAGATGTCTAATTCAGCAGCAGGCATGATTTCTTCTAAAAGTATAGTCTCCAAATCATTTTTTTACATGTTCTTCATCTTCATCTATTTGTTTAAATTCGGCTTGGTTTGAATTCGGTTCTAGGAGTAATCTGATGACTTCAGAAGGAAGGGGCAACTCCTTTTGACGACGTACACGATCTTCTACGTGTACGGACGATATCAAAGGATCTGATGTGTCCATTGCTCGGCATAAAAATTCTTGCAAATTGTTTTTTCTACTTGTTTTTCTGGCATGAAATTGCCAATCAGAATTATAAATTTTGTTTCTTCCTAACGACCCTCCCTCTCCAAAGTAACCCACCGGAAATACGGTATTTTCAATAATTTGTCTGCCATGAATTAAAATTTTGTGGACAGTTGGTGGCATGGCGTACCAAGAATATTTGTAAATAAATAATCTTTCCGTGTCGTGGCAATATGTCTCAAATTTTATTGGGTCAATTTATAAACTACAAGATAAACAAATTAAAATTATTTTAAACCTTTTGAATTTATTCTTCACTGACATCTGTAATTTCGGAAAACAATTTTGAGTTGCTAAACGCCCGACGGCTGGTATTTCCGCGGTTGGTACTGCCAAACCCGTTGGATTTGGATTTATCGACAACTAGATGCAACTTTTCCAAAAATCGTTGTTGAACAAGTTTGTTTCTCTGTTTTAAAATTTCCTTATTTGGATCCCCTCGAACTTCCCACACACACAAATCATATCTATACGATATATGAACTATGCACTCAAAGAATGTAATCCATGCATGTAAAGGGCTTGATACAGACTGCAAAGTATTTACTTTTGGCTCAAATATTTTTGTCGTTTCAAAATGTTCTATTTCCAGCATCAGTCTTGGAGTAGCACCACATATGGGACAAGCTCGACTTGACTTTGTTCCGGTTAATGTAATTAATATTTTACCGTCAATTAAAGTCATATATAATTTATATTTTATTTTTATGACTTTGTCTTCTATCAAACATATTGTTAATACTTCTCAATTTCGTTATCAATATTTTGCTTCTCCTTTAAAATGTGTTCCAATGTTTCGTTTACGTACTCTAGTTTGATTGGTCTACAAAAACGTACCGATTGTGGAGTGCGATTGTTCCATATTATTTGTTGCAAATAAGTAGTTGTTGAATGAGTACTGGACTTTCAATTTTTTGTTAATAATTTGATTGATCACTACTGCCATCGAAGCCATAACTGAAAATTATTTCTGCGTCTATTTCTGTAACCTTAAGCATTTCCATATGACTCAAAATAACCTCTCTTTGCAATTCAACTATACGTCTACTTGTGTGCTCCAAAACAGAATCAAGTGGAAATTCTGCCTTATTATCGATAATATTTATGCCAGATGGTCTACATTTTGATTTACAAAGCCACACTTGTTTGTAATCAGGATAAATGTCGCATCCATTTGAAAGAGCACCCTGTCTTATGTCCAAATATTGCTGTTTACTTAAATTACTATTTATAACAAGCTCTAAGGCTTCTTCGGCGGTATATTTTGACATCTCTTTTTTGGGAGTAGAAATATTTTTCCGAATTTTGGATGGTCGAGGTAGACTTGTGTTTACTTCCTTCAAAACAGCCGCTAAATCATGTTTGCCCTGATGTCGTGCTGCCGAGGATGCAGCTTGTACCAATAAAGCCCATTCATGATTTTTTTCCTTGGATAATTGTGATGCTTCTCTCATTTGTGATCGGCTTGTTTTTACAGAAAATGGAATAGTGGGTCGACCAAAAGATGTCGAAAGCGTGCGTTTGTCTACTTCAACAATAAAGTTTTCATCCAGCCAAGCAAAATGTGTCCTCTTAAAATATCCTACTCGTCGACAAGCTCGATTGTACCTTTCTTCAAAATTTCGGCACAAACGGCAAATATTTGCAAAAAGTTCTCCTTCATTCGAGGGCATCAAGGGTTCTCCAATAAGTGTTTTAATATAATCTACTATTTTTCGGAACTTCTCCTCTTTATTAGGCGTTTCAGCCAAATTTCGAATAGGTTATCTTTTTGAACACATGCATTACACGAAAAAACAACAATTTGTCATGCTTATAGCAGAAAATAGCAACGTAAGTTTAATATTTTTAACTTCTTAAATTAAGGCTTAAAACGTGTATGCAAAAATAAATCCCGTCAAACCCCGCAATTTTTTTTATAAGTCAAGTGAAACTTTAAAAATGATATATTAGGAAACCACAAACATCGATATAGATTAAAATTAATTTGAACCATTAAAAATCAACAAACGGGGTTAAGATTTTACATACTAAATGAACATACCTGAGAGAATAATATAAAAATTACTGCACAAAGTTTTATTGAAACACACGGTCACAGCACTCACTCTGCTAAACGTGTCGTTAATAGACAAATGTGTGACCAATGATATCAAATTAAAATGCCAACTTGCAGTTCTTTTCATGGCTTTCATGGCTTTCTTACAATCGAAAAAATGATTTTAGGCCAAGTAATCGGGCTCTAGCAACCATAGTGCAACGTAGATTTCAAAATTGAAAATTGTGTCCATTAAGATGGCGATTTAATTTTTTTTCATAATTCATTAAAATAAACAAGTGAGACGTTTTCGGAAAAGCTGCTGACCTTATTTGTGTTTCTCCAATCCATAATATTAGAGTAAAATTACTCGTAAGTTTTTAACGATTTAACTGGTAATAAATTGTTTGTGGCTCTTGTGACCTGCTCTGCTCCACACTGTCCGGTGGGGTTAAATTTTTCATATCACTGTCACTATTCGACATGTTTAATAATTTTATTTAAAAAAGCAACCATTTATTAATAATACGAATCACCAAATACCCATGCACAGCTATCAAAACTAATTAATTTTTCATCTGTCATGTCATGGCTTTTTAGATAAACTTGTATCTTAATGAAAAATATGTATCTAAATGACTATCATTGAGGTACAGGCAGCGAATGTTTAACATATCAATTAAAATGTAGGAGTAGAAAAATCATTATTTAGATATTATGTTTCTATTTTGTCTAAATGTATAATGAATTTACTGTGAAAAATTGAGTATTGCTATACAGTGTGGAAATTAGTAGCGGACAAATTCAGTAACTTTGTTAATGTGTATGAGGGAGGAAAAATCTAAAAAGGAGATAGCGATATAAATTACGCGCATATAAAAATATTTTTTTCAGAATTAAAAAAGCAAAATTTTAAAAGTTGTGACGTCATTAATGTTTTATTTTAATGACAACCTATATTTTTTTATTTTTTATTTCGGTAGAGTTTTTTAATCTGTTTGCAACCATATAGCATTTTGAATAGGTTACATAAGAAAACATTAAATAAAAACGGCCTTGAAGTTAAAAAAGTAAAGATGATTAATGAAGTGTTCCCAGGGAGATGGATAGGAAGAATGGGTCCAGTGGAATGGTCGGCTAGGTCCCCTGATCTAACGCCATTAGATTTTTTTTCTATGGGGGCACTTAAAAAACATGGTATACAAAAAAAAAATAATTCGGCATGAATAGATATTAATAACGCCTCGAATGCTTCAAAACGTGGTGAATGCATTTTATTATCGTCTTGGGTATTGCTAGATGGTGCAGGGTCATCAGTTTGAACATTTACAGTAATTGTTGAAACCTTAATTAATTTATTTTTTGTTTCATGCATCTTTACTTTTTGAACTTTAAGGTCGTTTTTCTTCAATTTTTTTCTTATGTTACATATTCGAAATATTCTATGGTTGAAAACAGATTTAAAAACTCTGTCGAAATAAAAAATATAAGTTGTCATTAAAAAAAAAATTGATGACGTCACAAATTTTAAAATTTTGTTTTTTTAAATCTGAAAAAAATATTTTCAGATGCGCAATAATTTATATCGCTATCTCCCTTTTCGATTTTTTCTCTCTCATACACATTAATGGAGTTACCGAATTTATCCGCTACTTAATTTCCACACTGTATGTGTATATGGCCTAATACACGAACACGGATATAAATCTGTCTAAAAACACAAAATTGAAAATAAAAATAACAATCATCGGCTTTGTATTCAAGCAAAAATTGAAAATTAGGATGTCTTTGAATTACTGTTACATTTATCTTAAGTTCAAAAATCAGCAATTCTGAATAAATGATTAACACAATCACAGGAACCGATGTACCAAGTGAAACAAATAATGAAAATTGAGATAGGACGGATCCTTTTCTAAATTTAAGTATATACAGAATTGCTGTCAAACCTTGGTGAAAAATGATCGAAAATTTTGCAATTTGTGAATATTATAGCATATTATAATTTATTAGTTTTGTATAAGTACATCAATAAATTTATCAATCTATCTAAAAAATGGGATTTTTTAATTTTTAAAAACTATGAACGTTTAAAATCAAGCTTGTGTTAAAATTTAAGATATGATTGTTTTTTTTTGTTATTTTCAAGCAAACGTATAAAATTTAGCAGTTTTTTTTCTATAGGTAATAAAATTTGCTGGATTTATGATACATAAAATTTATATTTAAGCCACATCTACAAAAATGCGATTCTGCAGCTCTAATATATGACTGGATATATTTTCTTACAATAGTGATTATTTAAACAGTGGCCTTTGAGACTTTGTTCACAATTCGAGTGCTTCCAGTATCTTGCAGCAAATTATCCACCGAAGAGGTGTAGTAGTCCCCAAAGAATCGTCCAGTTGTCTCACACATGCATAAATTGTTTAACTAATAGGCTCGAGGGCGCTGTACTTTCACACGTGCAATTATTGCGTGTTTAGTAGCGATGCCATGTATAAGAGGTATTCAACAACGTAAAATGTGCTGTGTATTAAATAGTATTCCCGCAGGAAAGATATAAAGATATCAATAATGTAATGGCATTTTGAGAAAGTAAATATCTTTAAAATCATGCATTGGCTAATTATACCGAGTGTCTGGGATAAGGGGCGAACATAGGAATTTAACATGTAAAATTAAATATGTGTAATTATTAGCTCTCCTATTAATTTTAGAGACAAATCGCAAAGGAATATTTTTTGAGTATTAAAAACTGTAAATGTATCATCCATTTAATTTTCGTTTGTACCAGAATCTACCTCAGAAATAATAAAAATAAGTTTAACAATGTACATAAAAACCCTTGCCATGAGTCTGACAAATGTCATATTAGGGTTAAAATAACTTTGCTAGCAGATATCAATTACTATGAACAACAATCTGAGTTATTCCATTGAAGAGGCAGCATTTTATAACAGATTGGGTTATTGTTTACACCAGAAAGGAGAATTTATTGAGTACTTGCTCTAACAACTCTAGTTGTTGGTTCAGCATTTATCAAACCCAAAACTCTTTCTTCCAATTCATAGTTACTTCTTCTGTTCCGGTTGCCAGTAATGTTAATGTTTTTAAAATAATATTTGTTGAAATTTTTGCATTAAAAAACCGTTTGGATCGTCTGTCGCTACACTTGCTGTTCAAACTTTTTCACGAACTTGCTAAATGTTGATACAGACGAAATTGGTCAATTGTTAAATTTATTAAGATAAATAAAATAAGTCACGAACTTTGAGTAAACTGACGCCACTGTAAAATGTTTCGATAACGAATAAATTATCTTTCTTCCACTAATTACGGGTTTTTATTATAATTTGTCCCAAACGACAAGCATGAATTTATAATTATTTGTCATCATTACTAATAATTAATAGCTAAATAGCTAATAATTACACATATTTAATTTTACATGTTAAATTCCTATGTTCGCCCCCTATGTTCACTCCTTATCCCAGACACTCGGTATAATTTAATTTATTGAATATCAGTCAAAATCCAAAGAAGAAATTGATAAATTGGTATTCGAGATATGACGGATAAACCAACATCAATGAGGATATCACCAAAAAGACATGGTTAAACTAAAACGCAGATATCTCAAAGATCACACATTAGATATTAATGCAATTAAAGATATAAGACGCAAGTCTATCATCATACCATATGTTCATAAAAAAAGTCCACCAGGGGTGGCTGTGGAAAGTTTAAAGTATGTCCGTGAGTTGATCGACATTCATAAAATTAAAATCGAATATCATTGAGCTGTCTGTGAGTGTCAAAAATGTGGCTAAACTGTCGACTTATTCTGGAAAACTGGCAGCATAGATGGCAAAAATGGAAGCTGCAGGCCCACATTTTATGAGGGGTTCGGGGGCGGATTTAAGGGGGTGGGGGCTATAGGGGCTAAGCCCAGGGCTGCAAAATCCAGGGGCGGTAAATTTTTGAAAAATACCAAATGCACAAATCACAACAATACGAAAATATGTAAATAAATATATAAAAATGTTAACCAGTTTAATAATTAAAACAATATGTTTGAATGACGTTGAATCACTTAGATCAATGCAGAATGCGTACCTGACTCTCCTCATATCTGAAAAAAATAAGTTCGTCTGGAAAGGGCCGATTATGTACCTGATGAAATGTAAAAATAAGGTAAAATAAAAACAAACAGGGTTATTTCTTGAATTATTTAAGAATCTTTTGTGCTTTGACGATTTTATTTTATTAACAAATGCCTCTTAAATCTAGTAAGTCAGGTAGCGCGTGTTCCAAAAAATTTCGATACACCTTACCGGTAAGCCTTCCTGGTAAATAATCGGTTCAGAAATCCAAGACAAACATTCAATGATAACTGATGTGGAAAACTGATGTGAAAAACTGATGGTTTATTATACCGTGCGCGCAAAAAAATATTATCATCAACGTTTGCTTTGCTTTGCTTGGTTATTGTGCAAATATCATAAATTATTGCAAATCTTGAGAAATTCCCACTTTGGTACATCGGGTTAAATAATCCGTACCAGTAGTAGAAGAATCTGAACCAATGTTTGCTGAAGCCACTGAGTGTTGATGAAAATCAGCAGAATTAAGTGCCTAAATGCGTTGAATATGGAAGTGGGTACATCAACTGAGGTTTTAAAATATTCCATACAGTCCTATTACTTATTTTCAAAACATTTGCAATTTTTCTAATAAAAATATCTGGATTAGCCTTTACTATGTTCAGTAGATGTTCCTCTACTTGTACTACCATTCTTACTGGCATTAGCCTTCCTGGCCCTCCATTATATTTAATTGTGCATGTTTCATTCAGAGGTTGGTGAATACTTTGGAGGATTTTTCTATCAGGAACGGTTTGGAAATCGTTCATTGTTTACAACCATCTAACTAACCCTTAACAAATTTTCATCATGGACTCCATACATGAAATACATGTCTGTCAAAATTTCTCAAACAAAAGTTGTAGAGAATATTTTCCATACAAAACAAAAGAAAAATTAATTAAATTTGAAATAGAAGGTGAGATATCGAGGGAAATGGTTTTTTCAAGATGGCCGCCGTTCCACAAGGAAATTTTGTTGGAATAATATCAATTTGGATACCTGCTATAATCTTTTAATCAACCTCACAAAATTGGCCGACCCTTCCGTTTTTCCATTTTCATGTACAATTTTACTGTAGATACTAATCTATGACTTCGTTCAAATCTAGATGTTTGCTAAATTCTGATTTCATTGAAAGCAGCCCCAAATCAATTAATGTTTCTTATCCTATTGTAGTACGCAGATAGGTTATTATTACAGTTTTGAGAACTTGATAAAGACCTTGATCAGAAGACACTCATATGATAAAGATCTACCAACAACAGAAGTTTTTGTGAATGAGTGTATACATTTGTTTGGATTTTTGAAAGGATTGAAACAATGTCCAAAAACAATACTTAAATTTTACAAAGTGCTATATGACAACGAACTACAAGATGTATACCCTTATGTTGGCATCGCACTGATACTTTTTTGACGATCCCTTCATCCAACCGTTTAGCGGAAAGGTCGTTATCGTCTTGAAAATAATATAAAATGATACATGATCTACAATGACCGAAGCATGCCAGATGGGTGTGACAATTTTGACCATCGAATCAGTGCCTACCAAAATATTCACAAACGAAGTTTTTTTAAACATTTAACTTTAGAATGTATTACTATCAGAGCATTTTTAATTTATTTGAGACCTTTTTGCGTTTTAACTATGATTCTTTATTGTAGTCAATTTCACAGTATTATCTCAATATCTGTTATTGAATTTAGATTAATAAGAGGGGTGGGGGGCATCCTGGGCGGCAAGTTACTGGTAGCCCCTAGATGGCAGAAATATAAATCCGCCACTGTGAATAGTTGGTTATTGGTACAGCTAAACCACTTCCGGAGATTCTTCGGCCATTTCGTTTTCTTCCCATGGATCCCATTTCCTTAATTTTCTCCTGCATGATGACCTGAAGTAGCTGATACATTTTTCCTCTCGTAGGTCCCATATGCATATATAAATTAAACAATTACTTACAAATATTCTTCTTCTCCTTCTTCAACTTCTTCTGCTTCTATTTATTTTCTTCAAGTTTTTCTCCTTCTCCATCTTCTCCTTTTTCTGATTCTTCTTCTTCTTCTTGTGCAGATCCATTCCTAATCGTTCGCGACTTATTCACTATTGAAAACTAATGTTTTTCCTAGTTTCCCAACAATTTTATAAGGTGCACTTGACCAGTTTCTGAAATACACGATTCAATTATAAACAGATATCGGCCTAACTACACCTCGCCCGAGCAAGGAGCTTTATTTTACCCTAATACTTCAGCAATGACTATACAGTTTGTAATAGAAAAAAATTGTTCTAGATAAAAGTGTAGGTGATAGACAATTTATGGTTGCAGATTTGAATTCAGCGTGAAACAATTTATCAAACTCATTACCAAAGATCCGTGTTACACAAATCGTGTTGACCAGTGTAATTGTCCTAAAAAAATGAATTTCGACAAAACATAATATCGAAATTTATCGTTATAAAATGCAAAACAAATGTTTTGATAATGAAATTTTTTATACTTATCTTCGAGCCTATTCGGCCCTATTCTGATCAAATTCGTAAAATATAATAGAAATAATAATCCTACAATCTGCAATGTCAATTTCGTCTTTGACAGTTTTGGAAGAAGGTTTGCTAAAATAACAACATTAATTGAGGAATTGATCGAAGTTATGCTCTTTTAAATTGAATTGATATGAAATTATGTTTCAAGTTATTTCTGATTTGTTTGATTAATTGTCATTATATACGACTAATTTATAATGTATTATATAAGTATATATAGTATAAGTATTATACTTGAGGTTTTTGCAGTATAATGCTAGTCATTATTCCCTTAGGGAATAATGGCTAGGGATTGATAGTCATTAATCCCTCTTGCACTCCAATTACAAAATTTCTCAAATTAATAATACCATGAAAACAAAATACATAAACTCAGAGAGCTACAGCAACAACATCTACCTTGATACCGGAAACATCGAATTCCATTAACAATACAACGTACATAACCTTCAACAAATGGCGTCTTCGAAAGAACGCAAAATCATTTTCCGAAAATGTTCTACTAGCCTATTTAGTCGAAGAGAAAGTAGAGTATACTACTCGCAATAATGGCTATTATTATTGACTCGTGGTATAATCTACTATTATTGATTTGTATTTAACAATAAAGATAGCTGAAAGAGTTTTGTAGTTCATTAATTTTGGTTCATTGTTTGGTCAACATTGTTCATTTCTACGTAGGAATTCGCCTACTACATACGAGTACACGAACAGTTTTGACTCCGGTTACGTTTACGTGTATCAACTGAACTAACTGAGCTTCCATACTTGGCTTGATTATGAGCAACTAGAATCATACGTATCCTCAATAATACGTGGGTAAACATTTTTTTGTAAAATGCTAAGCAGAATTAGCAGTTTTGCGCAAAATACCGTAATTCAGCGGAAAAAGAGCAAACGGCGTCCCTTATGAACTGCACACTAAACAAATAATGATAACGCGCGATAAACCCCATTCCCATTGTTTCCGCCACGCAATTCGGCTTACGCTCATATCGCGATTGGTAATTTAAGAGCCGCTAACGCGGAATAATGCGGCGGTTTATTTATTTATTAATTTACAGGACAGCTAGCCGCTCATTCGGATTCATTTTACGCTCCGTTACGGTTATTTATTTCGGCCGGCGGTCAATTTTATATTCGAAGTGCCCAGCCACGCTCGCACGCTGGCATTCGGAGAAAATTGGAAATGGATTATCCGACAGCAGTCCGCTTGATGGATGGATTTTTTTAATAAGCACAAATTGTGAATAACGGCCGAAAATAATGTTTGTACGCGTGGAGCACGACGATAAATGCGACAAGTAATAATACATGCTGACAGTAATAATTCAGAATCAAATTGCAATGATCTAGTTTCTTGATAACTCGATAAGTAATGATAGGCTGTAAGACATAGGTCAATAATTAATGGCCCAGTTTATGTAATGGACGTAGTGCAGGGTCAGTTCAAACGTTACATCACGTTTTACAAACTTATGTGCACTTACTGGCACTTCTCCGCACTTTTGTTACTTCAAAGTATGCTGTTTACACAATATAGGAAAAATTATAAGAAACGCAAATATCAAAATTGCAGCTCTGTAAAACATTATATTATAGAGTTGATTTTTTTGTATTTTCGTTTCTTTCAAATTATATGTATTATGGGACATTTAAAATATACCAGCACGACATATTTTCCTGCCACAGTCTACAGAAAACGGTGTGTTTTATATTTATTGATATGCGTGGGAGTGCAGGTTTTAGCATAAGAACCACCAGCCCGAAAAATGTGCATATCGCACGTGTCAATCAGAATCGAGTAGGCCGCTCAAGATATGCACGACTTTATTTATACAAACTCGTAAAATACGCAAAGAATGGAAATCCGTATGCAAGCCTATGAAAATTTCCACACGTGCGGCCGTTGATTATTAAAAACGTGATCCCATCCGGCCTCTGTCGCACCGCAGCGAAAGGCACAAGGCAATTTCTCGTGCGAATTGAGCCGAGCTGAATCGATGCGACGACGCTTTGGAACTGCAGTCATGAAAATTATATGCAACTGATTACCCCGTGCAAACAAGCCCCGGCTTTCAGCCTTAATCGCCGGCATTCACGTCTTCGATGGGCCCATGCATAGGTAATCCAACCGGTCCGGCCAATCTGAAAGATTTCCAGGCAATTAACGGCTGCATTACTCGGCGATTTTCATTCCTGACCCTTGCAGTTTCGACGTTCGCAGGACTGCGCTTGCAACAGCATGGTTTCGCAGGAGCAGCCAGAATTTTACGATCATTGCGAATAATGCGGTCTCTGCGTTTTAAATTAACCCCCGCGGCGTGTTCTGTTAATTAGGAAACGGCGGATGTATCAATCAGTTAAAACTTCATTATGCATAATTATCTAAGTTCATTTGTGGAAGTACCGACAGCCTGGAGTGACTGTTTTATGCAGCCGTGTCGTAAATATTTATGGACATTGTGTATTGTGTAGTCTCTTATCATATAAAAATCTGTCTTAGAACAGTGCTACATTTTTTAAATATAGATTTTATTTTAGATACTTACTACAAATTACATACAGAGAGTTAATTATTTCAATAGTTACACATTTCTGTCACAATTACAGCAATATATCAAGGCGTCTTTTTTAAAATGCAACATACATGTAATTCTCTGTGAGGCTAATATTACAGTTTTCGAAGTGTGCAATGTATACAACTAAAGAAAGAGCTCAGTTATTCAAATGGAGAATGCTGCAAACCACAGCTTAGCATTGTTCACTTCGTAAACTGTGATATTTGCCTCACAAAGAATTAATTTTACTTGTATGTTGCATGTTAAAAAAGACGCTTTGATACATTGCTGTCATTGTAACAGAAGTGTAACTATAAAAATGATTAATCCCATGTTGCATGATAAAAAAACTATATGTGTACTAGGGTAGCCCTTAGTTACTTTTTTTCTGCGGAAACTTTTATTACAGTTCTATTTGGTGAGAAAACATCTTGTGCCAAGTTTGAGAACAACAAGATTAAAGAAAACGTGCCACTTTGCTATTTAATTTCGACGATTTCATGATTTTCTTGGGTGCATTAGGAGCCTTTTTTTTCCAAGTCGTATCAATTATTTGAAATGATTTTATTATTTTACTATTATTTTACAAGAATTTAAACATTATATTTAACATAAATTTAAATCAAAGGATTTAAGGAAAGGATATATTTGCAGCGAGTAAAAAAGTGTTTAGGTCACCCGAGCAGAGGAAAAATCAGGAAGACAGAAATTTAAGTGAATCAAAGGAAATGGACGAATTGAATAGAATGATTAAAGGTTTTATAGATGAAATGAGGAAGAATACAGAAGAGCTAAAGCACGAGATAAAGGAGGTAAGGAAAGAAATGTACAGAAAGGAGGAGAAATTGGGCAAGAAAAAACGGAGATATACAGTAGACTGGAGAAGTTAGAGAGCAAAATAGAGGTAGGAGAAAGGGAGAAGAGAAAAAATAACATAGTTATAACAGGGTTGAAAACAAAGGCTGACAATATAAACAGAGAAGTAGGGGAATTCAGAAGGAATCAAATAGGAGTTGAAACAAGAATTGTAGCTACGTACAAGATAAAAAAAGCGAGATGCAGAGGAAATAGTGATAGCGAAAGTGATCACAAGAGAAAATAACGGAAAAATAATGAAGGCAAAGAGTAGACTGAGAGTACTTGGAAACAAAGACGGCAGAGTAATACAGCAGGTACAAAGCACAAAGAAAAAAGGCCAAAGAAACAGAGACGGAGCGAAGAGGAAAAGCAGGGATGATTTCGGGAGGAAAATGGAGGAGAATAAAAGAGACAACCGAATGCTGTTCTACAAGGTTATAAAAACTTTCAGGAAGGAAAAGACAAGCTCGTTACAGCTATTAAGAAATATAGAAGAGGAAAGTTTAGTAAAAGTAGAGGATGTCTTGGAAAGATGGAAAGAACATTTCCAAGAACTATTAGTGGAAAGGGATATAGGAGAAAAATAGGAAAATCCGACATAGACAAAATACAGCAACAGCAAAACCGAAGTCAGTGAGTTAGAAGAGGTAGAAAATATTACTGAACAGGAAGTGAGAGATGCTATACAGAGAACAAAAACAGGGAAAGCTGCTGGACACGATTAAATTACAGCAGAAATAATCACAAATCTTGACAACATCGGGTTCGAAAAATTGCATCAGATAGTTAGGATCGTGTATAAGGGAAAAAAGATACCCAAGGATTGGGAGTATGGCATAATTATACCAGTAACGTATGGTCCTAAAGTTTTTGGAAAAATTTTAAATGCTAATAATTTTTTCCAAACTCATTTAATTTGAAAAACAAATGCTACAATAATTAACGACACCAATAACAAAAAATAATTACTAATTATATTGTGGATAGTGGCCTATTATTCTCAATAAGTCGTCAATTTCTTCGGACTAGTCCCATCTTCCTTTGGACAATTTCAGGTTCAATTTCGCTAATCTTTTGGAAGATTGCGACGTTGCAATTGATCTTCATTTGTAACTTTCCATCCTGTATCGTACACTTTCCTCGATAGTATTGACCAGAATTCTTCTATTGGTCTAGTCTGACGTACATTAGGAGGATTGTCCAACTTAGGTACCAAGTCTATGTTATTTTCATTTAACCACTGTCTGATAACACCAGCATTATGGCATGAAGCTAGATCAGGCCAAAACATTATATTATCGTTGGCATGATGTGTATTTAAAAAATTAAGTAATTTAGTGAGACATCTTTGAATATAACGATCTGCGTTTAAGGCTTTTCCTCGAACATGACCAACTGCTGTGAGATAAATCCTGTTTCAGAAATGGCACACCACACAAAAATTTTATCCTCAAATTTCGATTTACCTTTAAATTTGACATTGTCTGGTGTATTTTCTAATCTCGTCGTTCTAAAACCCATCGTTTCCTTTAATATATGAATGGGATATGGTAAAATATTTCTCATCATCCATTAGAATTAATTTATTATCAAAGTGTATGCGCCTTAATGCGCGACAACAACGCAGAATTCTTTCTAACTAGTCTACGGTGAGTTTTGGTGCCTTTCTTCTCTTTCCAAACACTAAGTTTGTGCGATCAATTGTTCATAATACAGTGGTCTTCGAAATACCAAATCTCCGGGCTAATTTTCTCTGAGAAACTCCAACTTTTTCTTTCGCTGCTTCCATCAGTCTTCTTTCTCTTATTCCTCTCAAAATTCTTAGTCTACCGCTTATGGGTAAATTTATGCATGGTATACCCTCTTCGCAATTCCTTATAGTGTTGTAAATGGTTGACTTCCCTACAGTTTGCTCTCGGTAGATTGTAACAATATCACGCTTAGGTATTCGTCCAACTAGATTGTAAATACCTTTACTGATATCTAATTTGAAAGACATTTTGCTACAATTGATTCGTAAAACTAAATTGGCATAATCAAATTTGATTACTTGTGACGTTTTAGTTTCCATGGAAACTTGATTAAATGGCATTGCGTATAAAAACGAATCAATTAACATTTTTCCAAAAACTTTAGGACCATACGTTATACAAAGGTGAAGATAGAAGGAACTGTGACAACTATAGGGGTATAACATTATTATCGGTACCGGGCAAAATATACGAAACTATACTTGAAGGAAGACCTAGAGAAAGGGTGGAGAAGGAATTGGAGGAGAATCAAAGTGGATTTAGGAGAGGGAGGAGTACTCAGGATCATATATTTACCATACGGCAAATTATAGAAAAATACAAAGCACGCTTTTAAGGAAGTATTAATGTGTTACATAGATTTGGAGAAAGCATTTGATAGAGTAAATACGAAAATGATTTGGAAGACCTTGGAAAAATTGGGAATAGGAGAAGAATTAAAAGAAGCTGTAAGGAATATCTACCATAAGAATCAAAACTATGTGAGAACAAGAAATATGTCATCGGATATATTTACCATAAACGAAGGAGTAAAACAGCGGGGGACACTAAGCCTACTGCTTTTCATAACAGCACTGGACGAAGTTATCAAAAAATCAGTACCTGAGATGAAGAAACTTTATGTCAGATACAAAAACATGCAGATAGTGAGCGTTAACATATGCGCGTTTGCAGACGACATGGTGATTTGCAGAGAATGAAAGGGATCTGCAACACAATATAAATATTCTGGAGAAGCAACTACCCCCCTTTAACCTAAAAATTAATGAAAAGAAAGCGAAAGTGATGAGAATTGCAAAAGAGGAGAGGGAAAGACATTTAAAAATAAAAATCGAAGGCAAAGAAATTGAGCAAGTATCGCAATACAAGTACCTAGGAGCGATTGTAGAAGAGAGCGGTAGTTTGGAAGGTGAAATTAATAATGGAGAAACAGCAGCCTCGAAAGTGTTCCACAGCCTAAGAACTAAGTTCCTAAACAACAAGGAAGTATCCAAGAATACTAAAATACTGGTGTTTGACGCAATATACATTCCAACACTCACATATGGAAGTGAAACGTGAGTCACAAATAAAAGACAAGAGAGCAGACTACAAGCAGCCAAAATGAAGTATCTAAGAAGAACGGAGGGTGTTTCAATGCTGGACAAAATCAGAAACATAGATATTAGGAAGAACCTAGGGGTAGCACCGATAAAGAAGAAAATAAACTGAGGTGATTGGGACACCTTAACAGAATGAAGGAAACAAGACTTAACAAAAAGAATATGGGAAGCAAGACCGGTTGGACAAGATCCATTAACATGGAGTGAAAACTATTATTATAATGAAGCAATGGCAGTTTCGATGAGCTACGAGTAGTAAATGATACGGCAAAAAGAGCAATAAAACTTATTGGGGATTATAATAAGATTTTAACAAATAAGGAAGATGTAAGAACCCGGTCCATATTTAATATTGATTAAACATAACTATTCTATAATTGAAACGTATAATACAAAACTACCTGCATCTGCAGATAATGGGGAGGCTGAGTTCGCCACTGCCAAGGTAACCTTGGATGGTTACCACATTCACAATTCAGAAAAATAAGCGAAAATAGGGCCGGGGTGGGAGAATGTAGAAGGAGAAATAGTATTAATTCAGATATTCGGCACATACTCAAATCAGTTAGAAGTAACCACCAGCGCAGAGCGGTACTCTGCTCGACGAAGGCCCAGAAGTTGAGCATTAATTTCTCAGGTAATTATATGAACGACGATATCAAATGTACACCTTTTCAACCAACTCTAGAGTCAATTACCATACTAATGAGAAACCTGTCTAGTGACACTTCAGCACCGTGTCGCTTGCGAGTGGAGCAAAATTTAATAAAGGTAGAAATGCAGCTTCCTATCGTCAAACAATGCGTAGTGGATTGAGCTTAACTACATTTTATACGTTGTCTTGAGAACATTTTCATCAAGACAGCAGAATATTGTAAAATTCTATCCTGTCACTCGTCGCTAACATTTGATAATCGAGTGTTCATTGATCAAAGACATTTGGTACTCGGGTGTTTTCATTAAATAAAAACGTAATTAAGAATCTTCGTAGTTTCAGAAGAAAAGGTATTTATGATCATAACACCTTATTAACCTACTCTAAAGTCAATTGCCATACTAATGAGAAAACCTATCTAGTGACACTGCAGCGCCGTGCCGCTTGCGAGTGGAGCAAAATTTAATAAAGGTAGAAATGCAGGTTCCTATCGCCGAACAATGCGTAGTGTATTGAGCTTAACTGCATTTTATACCTTGTCCTGACAATATTTTCATCAAGACAGTAGAATACTGTAAAATTCCTTCCTTCGCAATTACGAAACACGTCAATACCGATATAATAAATCAAGTTTATTTACTAAAATCAAACTAGTTACCAATGCATGCACTTAATAGATCACCCTGTATAAATCGCCCAATATAAATAATTCAATGATATTCTGGGTCAATGTAATTTCGTAAATAAAATTGTTCAGCGCTCCGATATTTAAGCAATCTCAGCATACCAAACGGAATATTAATTTTATTTAAATTTTATTTAAATAATATTACTTCGTAAAGTTCTGATGAATTATTTTATGTGATTTGTTTCTATCCATAAGGTGGCGTTGAATTGCATTGGTAGACACAACTGTTAATGAACTTTTATGCAGTGATGACATGTACATGAAGTCCCTAATTTATTTCACTTTGTAATTCCAATATTGATTATTAACGATAACCAATTTTACAAAATAAAGTCAAACAGTTTAGGTCAGGTATTATAAATACCTTCGGGTATTACTAATTTACAAAAATTACTAACAGATACATTACCCATTAAACGAACCCAATTAAGTTGCCACGATAATAATTTAAAAAATCAAACATAACGTAAAGTACTATCACTAAATCACGAGCCAAATAAATATTACAAATTATGAGAATTTGTATAATACCAGGGTGCGAACCGTTACAAAGAGCAAAAACGATTTGTTTTGCAAATTGTAAGCGAGTATCGCCGTTGATTTCCTGATAGTAGAAAACAAACCGTATTGAATAGACAATATTAATATTGTCATTAGTGTATTATATTATATGTTTTTACATTAATAGTGTTTCATCATCAGAACTATATACTTGTGTATTATTAATTTTATTCCAAGTATAAAATCGCATTTCTAATATAAATACATTTTTTTTAAATGTAGCTCAAAATTCGAAAATAAAATCACAAAACGGCACGTTTTACCATCATCCTATTGGACTCATACTTTGCACAGACTAATTATTCACCAGAGGGAACGATTTTAAGGGGTGCCGCGAAAAAAAATTCAAGGTCGAAAAATAAGGGCCACCCTAATGTATACATAACTCAAGAATCATGCATTAACTATCGATTCAATTAAACGTATTATTTTATAATATACCACCGAAAATAAAAAATAAATGAGAGCCATTTGCACACGCTAGTTGTTGAGTTATTATTTATAAAGTAACAACAACATTTGATAATGTAATCCATAATCACACCCAAATAGAAATACCCTCTTTGGTAATTAACTAAATTACTTACATGATACAGCAATGTACTGCTAAATAACAACAATCAAATATATTGCTATTGATACAGTAGATTTTCAAATATCGCCAATTAAGTTCCAAAAATCCAAAAGACCAAATTTTTAAAATTGCACCTAAACATAAGCGTCTCAAGAACCATTTTCATACGCTACTTTTTGAGTTATTACAAATAAATTAACAACACATTTGAGAATACCATCAAAAGTACATACGAAATATACATTAGATATCGATAAAATTATATAATACATTTGATTGATTAAAGATACAATGGGATATCAACACTTTTCACAACCGTAATAATATTTGATCGGGAAAAAAAACTTCAACCATTAAAAAATCGTGTCCTCAATAATTAGTCTTTCTATTTTAATGTAAATGAAGTCTAGTAGTTCTAAATGTATTGAATCAGTTAAAGTGCAGCTTTTAGAGTTAGCCATTTCTTTGTCTATTATCTATTGTAATAAATATATAAGTCGACAGAAAATTTATATAGCTATAAAATTTATTAAGTACTGCTGCTGGACTTACTCTGCCATCTGCTCTTCGTTATCGTCCCATATTTTACGTCCTTACACATTACTCGTTACTCGCAATACTTTTCACAATTACATCATTGTGTGTGTCCCAATAAGCATGAATCCTTCAAATTTTATATTTGGCAAAACTTATTTATAAATGTTATTTTCAGAAGACACAGTTTATTATAAAACAATTACAGCAATAATTGTTTGTTTCTTGACAAAAAAAAATATTGTCATGTTATTATCACATTATTTTTAGGAGACATTTCATTATGAAACAATCACAGCAACAATTATTTGTTACTTGCACTAAGAAATATCATACTATCATTATTATTACACTTTCTAATGGACTTCTATACGTCATAAATTTACACGATTTCGTGCTATTTTCTATAACTTTTTCAAAAAACTCTTTAATAAAGTAATTGGTGTAAGTTTGCCAAAACTGAAAAATATTGATAATGATGCTGATGTTGAGACTCAATGACTCAAGCGATTCAATAAATTAAAATTATAATAAATTATTATATTAAAGTATATTAATTAAGCAGCACTTACTGTAGGCAATTATTCACTTATACCTAGTGTCTGGGATAAGGGGCGAACATAGTAATTTAAAATTTAAAATTAAATAAGTGCAATTATTAGCTCCCCTATTAATTTTAGAGAAAAATCGTAAAGGAATATTTTTTTTAAATGATGACAAATAATTATAAATTCATGCTTGTCGTTTGGGATAAAACATAATAATTACACGTAAATACTGGAAGAAATATAATTTATTCATTATCAAAACATTTTATAGTGGCGTCAGTTTACTCAGAGTTCGAGATTTATTTTCGGTTACATTTAACAATCGACCAATTCCGTCTGTATCAACAATTAGCAAGTTTGTGAAAAAGTTTGAACAGCAAGTGTAGCGGCAGATGATCTAAACGGTATTTTAATACTCCAAGTTCAACAAATATTATTTAAAAACAATAACATTGCAGGCAAACGGAACAGAAGAAGCAACGATGAGTTGGAAGAAAGAGTTTTGGTTTTGATAAATGCTGAACCAACAACTAGAGTTGTTGGAGCAAGTACTCAAAAGGTTCTCCGTTCTGGTGTAAACATAAACCCATTCTGTTATAAAATGCCCTCTCTTCATTGGAATAATACATATTATTGTTCAAGTAATTGATATCTGACTAGCAAAATTATTTTCACTATAATATGACATTTGTCAAACTCATGACAAGAGTTTTTATTATTTCTGAGGTGGATTCAGCTACAAACGTAAATTAAATGGATACATTTACAGTTTTTAATACTCAAAAAAATATTCCTTTACTATTTTTCTCTAAAATGATAGGGGAGCTAATAATTACACATATTTAATTTTATATGTTAAATTCCTATGTTCACCCCTTATCCCAGATACTCAGTATAGTTATATAATGACAATTCTGTGTAAGTGGTTTCAGTTTTGATGTTTTCCATTGTTATTGTTAAGTGCAGTGTAGATAATACGTCGTATTTGCCTGGCACATAATTGCTACTATTCACTTATATGATGTAATTCGACGTTTTATCTACACTTTGAATTTTAATTTTAACAGTATACTCTGATTTTTCTAAACTGGCGTGCACGTCATCAAACAGCTGTGCGATGAGGTTTTTTCGTACCAACGTGATTGTTTTCGAGAATATGCATAACAATAGTTTAAGAATCGAAATTAATCTGAAGATCATTTGTAACATAACACTGATCACCGGTGGTTATAAATAGGTAATCGGTGTATTAACCGCGGACACAATTTTCGCCTGCCAATCATGTAATAAATCATCTTATGTTGGCATCGGCGATATTTTCTCGGCTACGATGCCACATCTTTTTCACTAATGCTTCAAACTTCTTTGACGTCTAACTTGTTACATTTGATCGATTATTACAATGCATATTTTGTCATTGTAGATGGTAAACCATAACCACAAGGTTGATATCTGTACGATAAACGGTAGAGAAGTCGATGAATTTGATACGAACCGCGCACTGTCGCACAAGATTGCACGGGCGCAACAGCTGATTGCAGCCATTTTTAAATACCCAGGACAGCTGGCAACTTTGTAAAATTGTCTCGTCATTATTATGATTATTATTTTGATGACGTGCACGCCAGTTTAGAAAAATCAGAGTATACCAATGCGAAACTTCAATGCTGAAAACACTTAAAATTGTCATTAAATTTATAGTTTAGTTTGGCAACTATAGACTGTTTTTATTAAAAGATCCCCCAACGTCGCAGTTTCTCTCGAAAATATTAGTGACAACTCTGTTGGTGTCATTAGTGTTTTTCGAAAACGAGGTTATGGTTCAATATGTAGTAATTTTTGTAGTAATTTTTATCAACACACAGCAACAGGTGGTGGATCTTAAATACAAAACGACCGTAACATCTTTGTTTAAAGCTTTTAAAGCACTCGTGTTTTATGACGGGGATTTTAAGAGTCGAACACACTTAATATTCTTAACTTTTACACCAAAAATGTATCCATAGTGCATCATAGTGTACATCTACGGTTTAGATAAGTAAAGCGCAAATGAATAAAATATGTTTACATGTTTCAATTTTTTCTCTTCTTGATAACAAAATTAAAAATACCGGTAAGTAGCAATTATACTTTTAATGTTGATATAGAAAGAACTTCTTGGGTAATTTCATTTTTCATATCTTGTTATTATTAATATATCTCAGAAATATATAAATCTTAGATATTTACTTCTATACGGACGATATGTACAGTCGTGTTCATTAAAGAATTGTACAACATTTCTGCTGTGCGAATGTGACTTAATTTCGCAAAGTTCAAAAAATTGTTGTACATACAAATATTTTGAAAGGTCAATCTAGGTCAATTTCATTAATGATACAGTGCGAGCCTTTGTTGAGTAAAAACACAATGTTGTAGTTGGGGTTTATGTATAAAAATACAAGGGCTTTGTTTCAGCCTAAAATTAATATATTTAATATTGAAAGTGTAAAAATACAAAGATGGGGTCGCGTGAATGCTAAGTGCTTGTTGCTCGTGATAATGCTGACTGTGTACTCTGGTTTCCCTTAGTCGGGGGTTGAACGGGGTGGGAATCTTGCCTCCCACTCCTGTACATTACTTAGTGTAGTTCTCAAATATTAATAACAGAGGGCACTCACATTCACCGCAAACAATGCCGTAACACACAACCACCGATAAACTTTTAATACAATATAAAGAATACAATAATAACATTTTTTTGTCAATGACAAAAATTAAGGGACATAAAAATAATGACATAATTTTTTGACAATTTAGTTGTCACTTTGACAGGTCTAAAATGTATCTACCATTGACTAAATATACAACCAACTACCTATTTCTGAACAACACATTTTTAAATACGACTTACAACAGTCAATTATCTGTGTACAACACATTTTTGAACACCACTGTACGTGTATAGTGTATAATGTACCATAGTGACGAAAAAAAAACAATGAAGGTATTATAGTTTTAAATGAGCATATTTTAATATGTACATGACTTTCTCCAACTTCATTACTATTAACGCCATGACTTTCATATCCATTACTTGTATAATTGATGTAGAAAAAATGAGCAATTGTTGTAAGATTTTTAACTTTTATTAAAATATTGCAATATTTACCGTACTTTACAAATTATTGAAAAAAACTAAAACTTTGTTATAACAAACTTAGATTAGGACTACGATTTCGTTCCTACAAAAATATGATGAGAACGAACACTTAATATCTAAAATAAATTGTATTAAAACTGATGAAAACTGATATTACTATTTTTTGAGATATCGCTATTAAAGAATTAATGAAATTGAGGAATCACATCAAGAATCACATGATCGCACTATATTGCAAATATCCGAAGAATTACGCTTTGAATGTTTTCCCCTTATAGGTATATACAACACACAAATTTATCACTTAATATCTGCAGTAAATAATATTCATACTAATGAGCCACTTTTTGAGATTTGAGACTGATTGAGAATAACACCTGTAATCGAGAATCTTAAAAACAATCCATTGGACATTGATTACATTACAAAATTATCATTTAAAAATATATCACTTTATATATCAGATTGATGAGGCTGATACATGAAACTCAGTTTTCATCTGCCCGATGAAGGTGTGCGGCGAAACAATTGTTGCAGTACAACATTAAATATTTTGTGAAACTCACACCAATTGTGTTTTATTTATATAGTCACTTTATATCATAAACAAATAGTATTAGTATCGACACGATGGTTGATGAGAAATGGCCATTACAGTAGAAGCAAGCATTTGAAATGTTTACATCAAAATACACAATCGTACTTACAAGCTAGCATCTCAAGAATCACGCATTGACTATTAATAAAATTGTTTATGTGATATACGAATATATCACGCAATATCGACATCAAATGAGATTAATATTGACGTGCTTATTTCTGAGATATTACTAATGACGTATGTATGAGCAAAATAAATTTTAGAATAGCATCTAAGAGCGAAAATCTATAAATCACCTATTGAAATGTATTTGAAGGGCTACAGGGAGGAACGATCAGAGTACATTTTTATCGAAATCGAGCTGATGATGCCATGTTGTAGCAGGGAAGAAGTAGTTTCGACACGTGAAGTAAAACAATGAAACACGATCATCGTTCGCTTCAAAAACGAAGAAACAGAATAGGATTTTGACTAAAACCGATCAGAGATCAAAATAAAGAACAAGAATTTATAGACAACCCCCATAATGAACAATAATCAGTAACCATATTATTTTTTGGTATGTACCTATAGAAAATCTAAAAATACCTGTTAAAAACGATCAGAGTCCACGACTCGTTATTAAAAATAGTAGTAAAGCTAGCGGACTGACAGGACACTTCGATGGCGTCTCCTTCAGGAGAGACCATTTTAGTGAAAATTGTTGGCTGAAGAAGTGTTGTCGACAATGACCAGAAGATTCTTTCAAGATCATTTTAAGAAAAAGTGTTTTCGGCAATGACCGTAAGGTACTTTCAAGGTCATTTGCAGGAGAAGTCGTCAATGACCAGAAGGTTCTTTCAGGGTAATTTGCTGAAGAAGTTGACGACAATGTCCAGAAGGTCTTCGACGAAGAAGATTTTTTTTTCTTTTCCAGAAGCAGTGAGTGTAATGACGACAAGGAACGATCACGGGAAAATTCAAACTTCACTTGTGTGTTTTGTAATTGTACAGTTTCGAGGTCGCACTACTAGATGACTGTCGACAACGCTTAACCAAGTAGGAAAAACCGTTAAGTTATTTGTTTCTGCACTGCTTCTGGAAAAGAAAAAATCTTCGCGGAAGAACTTCTGGACATTGTCGTCAACTTCTTCAGCAAATTACCCTGAAAGAACCTTCTGGTCATTGACGACTTCTTCTGCAAATGACCTTGAAATAACCTTCTGGTTATTGCCAAAAACACGTTTTCTGCCAATGACCTCGAAAGAAACTTCTGATCATTGTCGACAACACTTCTTCAGCCAACAATTTTCACTAAAATGGTCTCTCCTGATGGATACGCCATCGAAGTGTCCTGTCAGACCGCTAGCTATACTTCTAAAAAAAAATTTTTTAATAGTTCTAGTTACGTGTATTTTATGTTTTGCTCAAAATTAATCAGTAAATTTTTTTATTCATGGTTCCTGTCCTTTATTAGGCTTGAAACTTTAAATTTAGTTTTCTGGAAAACGACCAAAATGGACTCTGATCGTGTTTTCCCGTAGCCCTTCATTTGGATATCTCGAGTATTAAACATTTCCATGAAGTCCATTAACTACTAAAATATCAGTGAATATCAGCAATAAATTGTATGAATATTGATATGCTAGTTTTATAACGTATGAGCAAAATTTTGGAAACGTAAAAATTATACCTTAAACAATGGCAAGAATCGCGCATTATACAGGGTGAGTCAATAGGACGGGCAGGCGCGATTACACCTACAGCGTTAATGATATCGAAATGAACCAAATGGCACTGCCAACTAGGGGTCGAAGTGCAGTTTGTAAAATTATTTTGCCATATACAGGGTGTTCCATTTTTGCAGGGTAGCCGTGGACCTAGTTTTTTTAAATGGCACCTCCAGTATAAATATACCTATTTGAATTTGCCCTTTTTTGGGCTTTATAAATCTGTTTAGTTTTTGCAATTCGCTTTAACGTTCAGAAGTTGTTTATGTTTTACTAAAACTTAATGCATTTACAGGTACTTAGTAAAAAAAATCGCACGGTACTTGTTTTCTAGGATATCGGGTTGGGACTTTGCCAGATTTTAAACAACTGTCTCAGGTATCTTCTGGTGTCACGATCGTCGATTTGCATTGTGGCACCACCTTCTGTGGGACATTAATTTTGGTAAACTTTGAAAGGCCATAACCTAATTTAACTTAGTCGTATTCAGCAGCTCATTTTCCATCTGTTTTGCTCCTTACATTTTTTCTTAAAAGTTCATAGTTTGAGAAATAATTTGGAATTTCTGAAAAATGAACCCAGAGCTCATCGATATAAACTTAACGTGCATTGAATATCAATTGTTTTTGTCATGTCAACGTCAAAGTGACATTTATTGAACGACACGTTGTAATTTTTGTCGTGAACATGAATCTTTCGCGTGATGAAATAGTTGATATGATTTAAATACTGATCGGGGGTACGAAGCAGAAGTTACTACCTGGGAAAATATGCAGGAAAGAATTAGAGCGGCTTTCCGTAGCATTGGTCATGCCACTTTAGAAACAGTGATTTATTCATTTTTTAAAAGAATTGACGAATGTATTGCACAAGAGGGCCGTCATTTTGAACACTTTTTATAATGTTATATTTATTGTAAATTTCAATGTTATTTTTGTTATGTTGTAATATTATAGTTTAATTTAAATGATTTGGCTATTGATTTGTTATGCCTCAATAGATTTTGGTTACCAGCAACGGTTTGCGCTGTCACCGTGTACATAAACCATATCCACTATTTCATTATCAGAAAAATTCATTAAGAAAATGCGCCAAGAAAAATATAACGTATCGTACAATAAATGTCACTTTGATGTTGGCATGACATAATTAAGTGATTTTCATGGCCCGCTAAGTTTATATCGATGAGATCTGCGTAATTTTTTAAGAAAATCAGAATTATCTCTCAACTATCAGCTTTTAAGTAAAAATATAAGGGGCAAAAAAGATGTAAACTGACACCCTGAATAGGATTAAGTACTATAGGGTGTGCCATTTAAAAAAATCAAGTTATGGCACTTCAAAATTTACCAAAAATAATGTGTCACAGGCAGGGGCGGATGGGACCAGCAAAATCGGCGCCGGAAATACAGTTACCGGCGCCATATATGAAGTGCCGACAAAAACTAAAAGAACTAATTATTATTAGTGTGAAGTGTCAATTTGTAGAGGTTTTAACAAAACTAAATAAAAGCGTCTGCAAATTTCTTCTATAATAAAAAAAATAAATGTATTGCACTATTGAACTGAATAGTAAATTTTAAAACTTAAATAAGAAAAAAATTACAAAATATAATATTCTTATTTTAAAACAATCACTTTTTTAAGGGAAGTGAACTGGATTTTCCTAGCTCTTTAATAATTTCTTCATTATTTACTGAATTTAAAATCTAGTTCTCACAACTCATTAGCACACAAGCTTCAGAGTATCGGATAGCGTCGATCTTAATGTATTTTTTACATACTTTAGCTCAGAGAAATCTTTCACATGAAACTTGCGAAATTGGAAGTGTTAAAAAATACTTATACGCAACTGCTAAGGTGGGGTACACTTCTCGAAATAAATTATATTTACAAATGACATAATAACAACAACTAGCACAGTTCTTGCAACTTTTACATGATCCTAATTCTAAATTTATTTCCAACACTTGCTTCATCGAGTCTTCTATATGTTCTTCCACACAGTCCATCTCTATTTCAAGATTTTGGTCTACTATGAACACATCACAAATATTTTGTTTTAGTAGGTCCCAATTTTCAATAAAAGTGTCTAGTTCATCTTTTAAATTTGGCAATGTAATATTAGAATCTATTTTTTTATAATTTATTCGTTAAAGTTTCTAAACAATTTCTTGGAATATTTCCTTTAATTTCATTAAAATCATTTGGATCTAGCATAAATAAATCTTTATAAACATCAAAGTTATTTTTGAAATTGTTTTATCATGGACTCTATTGTGATATCCATTATTGCATTAAATATTTCAGTTCTAAATTTATCAAGCTCATCGTCTGGTGTTTCTTCTCCACGTTTTTCTCCAGGCATAAGCTTTATTGTTTTTTCTTCATAGTTTGGGCAATGATGTCTCAACAATCATTTCAGAATTATGTTGTTCTAGTTTTTCTTCAGCCCATACAACGAATTCGTCTGCGCGATGTTTTACTGAAAGGATTTTTTTTAAACTCCTTTAATTGCATTATTGCGCTTTGCGCCATCTGTGTAGCTTTCAAAAGATCTAGACCTGGTGTTTGTACATATTTTGATAGCGGTCCCGTAATGCTGAATATTTTTAAAAATATATTAACTGTTAAAATAACATCATATTTTAGAATATTTTCTTTAAAACTTTTTGCCATAGCTCTCACATTACTATTCATCTCGTTGGTTTTCTCTATTGTCTCTTAAACCAATAAATTTTCTACATACAAAGCTGATTCGATGTTACCGTATTTACCGAATATTTTTGAAAGTGCCATTTCTTTAGCTTACCATCGAGTTTCTCCAATGTTTTGTAGCATTTTCTTCTTCGGGTCGTTAAAATTATTTTTTATCCAAACATCCATCCGTTGATAGGATTCTTTAAAAAATACTGCTACTTTATTTATGAGTGAGAAGACGGATGAAGCTTTAATGCTACACTGCATTAAATCGCAAATAACTAAATTTGAAATGTGACTGTAACACCAGATATGGATACGCTCACTGTTTTCCTTCTTCATCATTCTAACTAAACCATTATATGATCCCTGCATGTTGGCTGCTCCATCAGTTGAATCAGCATACATTTGGGAGATTGGTATTTTAGTTAATTCCAGTTTCTTTTCAATTAATTTATGAATACCAGCTCCCGTTGAATTATGACAACTGACAAAAGACAGCAACCTTTCTTTTGTCTGGTATATATTTAATAATTATCTAGCATTGGTCTGTTATAGACACGTCCTGAGTTGTGTCTATTGCTATTGAATAAATTCCGGCAGTGTTTATTTCTTCTGCCATTTTTTTTTCATTTTGTCAATAATAAGATTAATAATTTTATTAACTGTAATATTTGACAGAAATTAAACAAATGCTCCAGATCTATTTTTAATATTTAAACTATATAGTCGTTTACTGTCAAAAATAGCTTTAGTTAAATAGTGTTTCAAAATTATATCATATTTAGCAAGCAATAGTACAATTTCTAAAAAGTTGCCGTGGTCCAAATTTTCGTTGTCCAGATAATAGTACGATTCAAGCGCCCCTACAACTTAAGTCTCGTCTTCCAAGAAGTTTATTAATATTTATTATTCTAGCAATGATTTGTCTATTTGTCATAACATTTCTCTCTTGTTTCTGTTTCTGAGACCATAATAATTTATAAATTCTAGAATTATTTTCAAACAAAAAGTAAGCATTACAACATTTTGTATGTAGCTGTGACACATGGTGTTCTTCAATGTCTTGATATATATGTTTCCAATCGGATATGCCATTGATACACACACTTTTGTCAGATTTATTACCAAAAGCTAAACATGCCGTACAAAATAATGTATTCTGCGTCTTACTAAAACTTAGCCACTGGCGTGGGGTTTTGCTTTTTATTAGAAATACCTTTTGATAATTAAAATTGTCCAATCACGAATACACTATCAGCTGTGCATGAAAACAAACGGTACCATCCCGAAAAAAAAAAGATCGGACTACTGCACCGGCGCCTCACGACTATTTCCGACCGGCGCACCAGGAAATTTCCCGGCTTCCCGCCGGCCCCATCCGCCCCTGGCTCACAGGCAAAGTTCCAACTTGATATCCCAGAAATCAAGTGCCCTGCGATTTTTTTAATATGTGACTGCAAACGCATTAATTTTTAGAAAAACGTGAATAACTTCTGAACGGTTAAAGCGAATTGCAAAAAGTAAACGGATTTATAAAGCCCACAAAAGGGCAAATTCAAATATGTAAATACAGGAGAGTGCAAAAAGTATTAAGACCTGGCTTTATTTTTCCCCAGTATATATTTTTGAAAAATGCTTCAACAGGTCAAAATGATTTGTTTTCAAACTAATATTGTGAGACCATTTTCATTTTTTCATCTCTCTCCGTTTTAAAGTTATGACGTCAGAGCCATTTTCTTTAAATAACAACCTATATTTTTTATTATTGATTTTGATAGTACTTTTTATTATGTTTTCAACAACATGACATTTTCAATATGTATCATTTGAAAAAAAATGAGAAAAAGTAAAACTATTTAATTGTTATTTCAATGTGCAGAATGCATTTAGTTACCATTCATAACAACGCGAGTTAAAACAAAATTCGGAAAACAGGCTTGGATTTTAAATATTGGAATAAAACAAACTTGATTAACCTGAGAAACAATCTAGTACAATTATGTGAAACAAATTATTACCTACTCACAGTCAGATTGACGTTTCGTTCGATTCATCGTGTCACAGGTTAATTTCAAAATGGTTCGACGTTTTTTGGAGGCACAAAGAATTGAAATTCTTATGATTAGTGGTTGTGGTAATAGCATACGTACCTATGAAGAAGTGTGCATTTATTTTAATAATAAATATCCGCTTTAAGAACCTCTTCTTAAGACGTCTGTTAGTGCAATTATGAGAAAGTATGAGCAGTTGGGGCATATTAGAGATCGCCCGAAAAGTGGACGACCGTCAGTTCCGGAAGATGTTAAGCTAAACTTGCTGTTAGTGTTGCAAGAAAATCCTCGTATTCCCTCCAGAGCGGTTGCGGCAAATGTGAGCTTTCACAAACATCTGTTTTGAAATTTTTGAAACGGCAGAGTAAATTTAGTCCACGAACTGAACGAAGATGATTTTGATCGTAGGGTTCAGTTTTGCGAAGAAATGATGAAACTCTATAACGTCTATGAAGGGTTTGCTACCAGAATTTTATTTAGTGATGAAGCAACTTTTTATTTCAATGGAACGGTGAATAAACAAAATTGTCGCTATTGGTCCGAGCGCAACTCTCAGTGGATGATGGTAGCCCATACCCAATTTCGGGAAAAATTAAACGTTTGGGCAGGAATAGTAGGTGATATTATTATTGGGCCCTTCTTCATTGATGGCTCGTTAACAGGCCAAACATATTTGGAGCTATTGAGAGATTACCTCGTTCCAACTTTGGCGATTCTATTCCAAAATCAACACGATCCCGACATTCCAAATGAAGACTTATGGTTCCAACAAGATGGGGCTCCACCTCACAATAGCCGAATGGTACGCGACTATCTCAACGAAGTCTTCCAATTTAGGTGGATTGGCAGAAGGGGTTTTGTTGAATGGCCAGCGCGTTCCCCTGACCTGACCCCTTTAGATTTTTTCTTATGGGGTTATATCAAAAGTAACGTATACTTTAATCGGCCAACCACAATTGAACAATTGAAAGAACGGATCCAAGTCGAAATGAGACAAATTCAGCCAGAAGTTCTCCTCAATGTCTGTGCGGCCTTTCGACATCGATTGGCACACTGTCAAGAATAAAATGGTCAACAATTTAAACATCTAATTTGATTTTTTCCCTAGCCAATATTTTTTCGTTATTTTAATTATTTTTGTTTTTTGTTATTGATTTTTGGAAAATCACAAATACTATAAAAAATTACAATAAAATTTGGGGTTCCTATTGCGACAATTTTCATTTTCACGTTGCGGCAATTTTCTTTTTCAGGAGCTATTTCTAAATTAGTTAATAGTACTTTTGTAGGTGCTATGTTTTTTGCCTAGTGTACGATATATACGCAATCATTCATTCTAAACACAGGGATGATTCCATCCTGTTCCCGTGTATTCTATTTCGATTCGTAACCTCGAAGCAAGAGAGGTTGAAAGCAAAACAGAATGCGTTCTATAAATACACGAGAACGACACGCAAGTAATTTGCAACTTGATGGGGGCCCGGCAGCGCGGGGGCGGCGTCCCACGCAATGCAGCGGGGGCAGGCATTATCTCGTTCCCCCCGGCCGCCCTGCGGGTTTTAATTGCCTCGCGTTTCGCGCAATCTGCCATCATCCACCTACGGCCCTTCGGCGATGACCGACCGATACGAGACCCTTAAGAAGTGATCGCCCCCCTGGCTGGCGTTGGCGGCTGCCGGCCGGCGGGCGCCCCACGCATCCCTGTGGCCGCCCCCGCCCCAACGTGAATCAGAGTGTGGGTGGCGACGCCGGGCGTCGCGCTATCAACGCGGCGCCACGTGAGACAGTCGTCCGCCGGTATCGAAGCTGTGCGCGTCTCGACGGTACTGTGGCTCGTGCGCCGATTCATCCGCATCTGGAGGATTATTAATTATTGATATCGTTCAGTGTGCGCCCGGCATAAATATTTATGGAGCATAGAAGTAAGTGATAAATCAAACAAAAAACATGCAAATAATTTCCACTGATATATTTGGAAGTCAGTTTCAAGGCAATAACTCATTTCGCACACGCGCGGCTCTGCAAGCAAAGAGAGTCGAATTAAAGTGAATTGAAGCCCAAAATATTTCACTCGGAGATTTTAATTAACGCAGTTTTTGGTTCTGGCATAAAATTTAATTTCGTTTTCCACTCACGACCCCTTGCACTTTTAGGCAATGAATAAATTTGCAAATTTTACACACCTTTGCGGAACTAACGCACGCAAAAAACTTTTATAGTGAGTTTGGCTGGGGTCAAATTTCATTACTGGGTCTCAATGTTTACTTCTCAATTAAATTGAACAGTGTTCACCAACACTGTACTGTACTGCAAACATAAAATCTCGAAATAACATTTTCAACAATACTCGCATCTGGCAGGTGAACAATAATAAACAACACCTGTTAATTAGAACAAACAATTTTTATTTAAAATCTCCACGTACTCACATTGATGAAATTACTTTCAAATAAAAAGAATATATTTCAATTTCCATTCAGCAAATTGAAACGAATTCGTGTATTCATGTTTATTTGTATTTTAAGTATTTAGCCAAATAGGCATTGCATCGTAATTATACAGAGTGGGCCATAAAAAAATGGTACAACCTCTCATGCAGAGCCTTCATTACTGTGAAATATCGTCGATAAAAAAACATTTCATAAATGCAATAATTCATTTTTTGCAAACCTACAAAGTGTAAACATTTTGGTTTTCAAAGAAATATTTAAGGTTTTCATTATTATTGAAAATATGAATATTTCCAATTTGTACCGATTTTTTTGATCCACTGTATACAATACATATTGGATACTAACTCACTCAATGCCAACAATAAAGTAATATTAATTAGTATTGATACGCCAATTCTTAAGATATTATTATTTAAATATGAGCCAATTCAGAGAACAACTGATGTATCATTAAAAACTATGATTACATTAAAACATATCTCAATAATCACACATTGGATTTCAATCAAATTTCGTGGATTTACCTAATAACATCAACATATCATTGAATATTAATAATAATTTTCATTATTATTGATATCCAAGGTTTTGAAATAGCAGTTGGAATCGTTTAAAATTACAGAACCAACTAAAACACGAACAAAAAGATATATCAAAATATACAGTGTAGAAATTAAGTAGCGGATAAATTCGGTAACTTCGTTAATGTGCATGAGAGAAACAATCTAAAAGGGGGATAGCGATATAAATTACGGAGCATATGAAAATATTTTTTTCAGATTTAAAAAAACAAAATTTTAAAAGTTATTAATGTTTTTTTTTAAATGACAACCTATATATTTTTTTATTTTTTGTTTCGTTATAGTTTTTTAATCTGTTTTCAACCATGCAACATTTTGAATAGGTCACATAAGAAAAAAATGAAGAAAATCGGCCTTAAAGTTAAAAAAGTAAAGATGAATGAAGTGTTCCCAGGGAGATGGATAGGAAGAAGGGGTGCCGTGGAATGGCCGGCTAGGTAAAGTTAAAAAAGTAAAGATGAATGAAGTGTTCCCAGGGAGATGGCTAGGCAGAAGGGGTCCAGTGGAATGGCCGGCTAGGTCCCCTGATCTAACGCCATAAGACTGTTCTCTATGGGGGCACTTAAAAAACATGGTATACAAAAACCGACCTAACAATTTTGAGGACCTTAAAGAAAGAATTCGGCATGAGTGTAGGTTAATAATGCCTCGAATTCTTCAAAACGGGATGAATGCATTTTATTACCATCTTGGGTATTGCTAGATGGTGCAGGGTCATCAGTTTGATCATCTACAGTAATTGTCGATCCCTTAATTTTTTTGTTTTGTTTTAAATATAAGTAAGATTAGTCTGTTACTTTCATTCATCTTTTTTTTTTTAACTTTAAGGCCGTTTTTCTTTAATTTTTTTCTTAAGTATTATAACATATTCAAAATATTGTATGGTTGAAAATAGATTAACATGCTCTACCGAAATAAAAAATATAGGTTGTCATATAAAAAAAAACATTAATGGCGTCACAACTTTGAAAACTTTTATTTTAAATCTGAAAAAAAATATTATCGTATGCGCAGTAATTTCTATAGCTTTCTCCCTCTTAGATTTTTTCTCTCTCATACATATTAATGGAGTTACCGAATTTATCCGCTACTTAATGTTCACACTGTATATCGAGATTTCCACATAGAATATTAAATAATATATTTTTAAATGAATGCCAAAATATCACTCAATTTCAACAATTAGTTTCATTAGACGCTAATTTTTAAGATATCATGAACAGTTTGAACAACATTTGAACTTCAAATTTCAGCTAATAATATAACATTACATAAAAATAGCATATCTCAAAAATCACGCATTAAATATTATTTATATTAAACGTATTGAACTAAACCACTTCTATATCTAGTATTCTATATTGAATATTAATATTATTTTTAAATGAATGCCAACATAACATTCAATAACAATTATAAGTTTCATTAGAATACATACACTGGTTTTTGAGATATCATTTTGAACACTTTGAACAACACTTGAACAAGAAATTACATCTAATGTTATACCGGGTGTCCCATTTAACCTGACAAATCAAAATAACTCGGAGGAAGCTCATCGTACGAAAAACTTGTTTCAGACAATAAATAAAAGTTTCCAAATGGGATATATTCCTGTAATAAAATCAGCCAAATAATAACTACTGCTTTTGTTAAGTTTTACAGCTAAATAAGTTATGTATTTATGTTTCTACATACATTTAAACCATTTTAGAAATGTTTAGTATTATTATAAATAATTTTTTATCTTAAAAAATAGTGGTCTGGCATACTCCTGCAAGTTATTTACGGGAAAACTGTTAATAAAATACTGCTGTATGGAAAAATTTAAGGAAGTACAATTTTCTAAACCCATAACTATAAATAAAACCTGAATATGATAAACATTAGAGATACAAGTACATTACTTTATATCTCAAAATAAATTGCACTAATATTTATTTTCTGGTTTTTGCGATATGAATAATAAAATACGAGCGAAATTTGAGAATAACACAAAAATCACTATATTGAGAATATTGCAAATATCTTAAGAATCACGCTTTGGATCGTTATTAATTTATACATCAGATTTCTATATTGAGTATTAATATTACTTTTAAGTGAACGCCTACATATCACTCAATAATAATAATAAGTTTCATTAGAATGCATACACTAGTTTTTGAGATTTCATTATGAACACTTTGAACAACACTTGAACATGAAATTACATCTAATATTAGACCGGGTGTCCCATTCAACCTGACAAATCAAAATAACTCGAAAAATGCGCATCGTACAAAAAAAATCATACAACAAATAAATGTTTCCAAATGGGACATCTTCCTGTAATAAAATCGGTCAAATAATAGCCACTGCTTTTGTTAAGTTTTACATCTAAATAAATTATTAATAATAAAATTATTAAAAATCTTATAAAATAGTGGGCTGGCATACTCATGTAAGTTGTTTACGGGAAAACTGTTAATAAAATACTGCTGTTCGGCGCTTCGGTTTAAAACTTACAAAGACAATTTGTCTTGCAAACTCCACGTCACCGGTTATGAGATAATTATGAAAAATCTATTTTTTGCGATTACGGCGCCATCAATCTCGAAAAAAAAATGTTTCGACCAAAACTTATGATTTTTTTCCCCGTAGAATCCGAATCTGTAAAGAAAATTAGGGTTCCCATTTGAAATATCAAAGTTGCCCCCCGCCCCACCCACTGGGGATATTTTGATTTGTCCGGTTAAAAGGGGCACCCGGTAGAATCACATCTTAATTATATTAAACATATTGGATACTAACATATCAGTCAACGTCAACAATAAATATCATTAATATTGATACTTGAAATTGATCTTCTTGAGATATTATTGTATTGAGTGTTGAGCCACTTGCGAAAACAATTAATGTAACACTAAAGTCTTCGGTCACATTAAAAACATGATTCAAAACGGAATATCTCAAGAATTACATATTGGATATTAGGCTAATTAGACACATTCACTAACAACATGTTACTCAAAATAAATTTTGAAAAAATCATTTGCATTAATTTTGATGCATGCGTTTTGAAACCATATTTGACATAATCACACTTAAACACAAATACATCTATATTTTCACATTGAACATTAAACAATATTTTTTTATATGAATGCCTACATGTCTCCTAATATCAACAATAAGTTTCATTAGAATTTATACGCTAGTTTTGAGATATCATTACGAACTCTTTACAACTACATCTAGTGTTATAGCAACACACTAAAAACAAAATATCTCAAACGTCAGGCATTGGGTCTTAATTTTATTAAACATATTGAATTATAACATACCAGTCAACGGCAACGATAAATATCATTAACATGCCAATGCTTGAGATATTATTAAGTATGAGCCACTTGAGAGAACAATTGATGTACTAATCAAATCTACGGTCACATTAGAAAACGGAATATCTCATGAAACACGTATTGGATATTAAGCAAATTAAACACATTCACTACCACTGTTGGTAGTGGTCGACGTATTTGTTAGGGATATTATCTCTAATTGACTATCGACCAACGGGTCTTACCGCCGTGTGATTTTGTGTATTTGCATTAATATTGATACGCTGGGGTTTGAAATAATATTTGAGAACGTTATGAAGTTTCATAATCCCACTAAAACATTAATATATCAAGATTAACACAATGAATATCAATTAATATTCTTTAAATGAATGCCAAGATATCACTCAATATCAACACAAAGTGTCATTAGAGATATCATTAAGAACACTTGAACTTGAAACTGCATCTAATATTATAGCTTAAAAACATAATATCTCAAAACGCATGTATTGAATCTTAGTTATAATAATCACATTAGATACTAACACATCACTTAATGCCAATAATAAATATCATTGGTATTGATACGAAAAATGTGAGTACTTCTTATTTAAATATGGGACACTTTAGAGAATAATTGAAAAACGGAATATCTCAAGAATCGCACATTGATTATTAATATAACAACGCAAGTACATTACCAACTTATTATTGAATATCAACAATATTAGCATCAATATGAATACTATGGTTATTAGTACTTTTACACCGCTTCTTGAGATACTACTTTTGTAAAAGAATTTAGTGTACAATTTTAATGTTACATTAAACATTAAAAACGCAATATCTCAAGAATCATGCATTGGAGATTGGATATTTAGAAAATTTAACACATTCACTACCAACATAAAAATATATATCAACAATAATTTGGATTAATATTAATACGCTGATTTTTGATATATTATTTGAGAGTAATATCAGTTACTCTCAGTCAGAGAGTAGTTATGGAATTATCTGAAGTCAGATAATACCACTAGAAGACTTGATTTACACATTGCATTATAATTAAAATGTTAAACCATGAATGGCAACCTATAATTTAATATCGATAATATGTTTCATTTCTCAGTTTTATGATATCATTATTTTGAGATACTATTTGAATAATATTAACAAAAATCATACGGTGACATTACGTCGACCAGTAGAAAGTAAATAACAATATATTACTCAATATCAGTATTAGCTTTAATTTATAGTGATAAGCTAGTTTTTGAAATATACTTATTTAATGATGAACTACATTTAAGAAGACTTGAACATACAGAGCGTTCAAGAAAGTGGAAACATTTTAAGAAATCCAGTTAAATTATTTGCTAGTATCCTAGAAAACATTTCAGTAAAGTTGCAAAACATATTTGATTTGCATCTTCAACAGTGCCATCTATTAATATGTAGCGTAAAAGTTGGCACCACTTTTTGAAAGCTCTACAGGGTGTCCAAGATAAGGATCAACAGCATGGGGATCTCTGAATAAAAACATGAAAAACTATGCTGTGATATAAATAGTTGAATTCGTCATACGAAATACTATTTAATACAGGGTGTACTTTATTTACGGGCCATATAAAAATATAAAGTTTATGATGGTTTCTTCGAAACGAAACGTACTGAAAATTTATAAACGCTGTCTTGTAAAGCTAAAAAAGTATGGCAGTGAGAAAGTGCTTTTTGTTTTTTTATACTTTTTCAAATAACTTCAGAAAAACATGAAAACGATATCGCAAAATTTCGGATTTTGTCGAATATCTCCGGAAGTAAGCGGACATTTCTGGTTTTCCCAACAAAATATAACTGACCACTTAATTGTGAAACTTTTTTGTAATTTAACCGCCTTTGTAACTTTTACGGTTTCCGAGATCCCCATGCTGTTGATCCTTATATGGACACCCTGTATATTTAAAACAAAATGTCTCAAGAATCACGTATTGCATATAAATAAAATTAAATACATTCAAACCATTTTGGGGAATAATTCCCATATACAATCGCAGGATCACATTAAACACAGAGTATCTCAAGAATCACGCATTGGATTCCAATTGAATAGAAGAGTATCAATCCAACATATAGTTTAATATCAGCAATAATTTGAATAAATATTGATACTCTAGTTTTTGAAATGGCATTTGAAACTCTAATTATAATTAAAGTTTAGAAACATGAATGCCAATGTATCACTCAATAACGATAATAAGTTTTTATCCCTTAGTTTTGAGATATGTGACAGTTTTTTGCAAATTATAAATTCTTCATTTGGGTTAAATAAAATATTGTTGATGTATAATACAATTTTAATAATTAATTTTTAATTTTTAATAATAAGTAATTTCGTTAGTTTGTATTTTCATTGTACATTTTTATTTGGAAATTGCCAACAATACTATCGATTGGGTAAATTTGTTTTTCGCGTTATCTTAAAAACAAATATTGAGGAGTATATTTATAAAATTTGGGAGTATTTGGTGCATAAAATAGTATATTGTTTTATTAGGAGAAAAAGTTACACTTTGTGTAACATGTTACTTTTTCTGCAAACGCAAGAATACTCTCTTTTAAAAAAAATATTAATGAAAAAAGGTGAAAATACAAAACGAGCATCATGCCAGCTGTGGTTGCTATGGATGAATTTGTAATAAACAGAACAATTAAAAATTGTCATTTACAGTTTTTAGTTGTTCAAAACTGTGTTATTATGGAGTGCACACCCCACTAACCAGCTGAAATTACTCAAATAGTATAAGCTGCTATAGAAGGATTGCTGCCTACAAAATCTGCGAGTATTTATGAGGTTGCATACCGAAGATTCATTAAATGGTGCATGGAGAAGAACGTGGAGAATTATTCGCAAAATGTGTTGATAGCTTATTTTACCGAACTGTTATGAGTATTTTTTACTTTAACTAGCTGTACATTTAGTGTTATTTTTTGTAATAAAGAAAATCACAAATAAAACTATAGTTATGAGTATTTGTTATTTTTTCTCCGCCGGCAGACACAGTAAACTTGAACAGCAAACAGCAGACTTTAAATTTGCGTATCCAGGGACACAAAGTGTCACCTTTGTGACATTTGAAGAAAAACTATTTTTTTTAATCAAAAAGTTGATTATGTGAACATCAACGCATTTTCATTTACATTTTCATTTGGAAATTGCCAAAAAACAGTCGATTACAAAATACAATAGTATTTTATTTTTTCACGTTATCTCAAAAACAAATATTTAATTTAACATAAAATTTAGGATTATTTGGTACATTTTACATATTAATTTTTAAACCAAAAAGTTGATTATGTGAACATTTACACTGAATATAAAATAAAATTACATAACGATTCCGCTTGAGTTGTTTAATTAAATTAGATTACCAAGTAGGTCGTATTTCTTTGCGGGATGTTCCATTAAAAATTATTCGGTAATGGAAAAACCCGCAAATAATTCAAAGCGTTTGCTGGAAGGATAAATAAGAAAAATACACGGAAATCTGAGAGCCGGAGTATTTGTTGGCCTTAAGATTACGTGGTTTAATCGTAATCCATTTCGGATTCGCTTTGCTTGCTTTATCTCGTAATTAATTCGCTACTAATTCCCACTAAATTACTTTGGCTCGATAGTGCCTTTCGCTTTTGCAGTCTAAACATGTTGAATGATATTTTAAAATGACAATAAGTAGGATATATCATATCAAATATGTGCCAACTGTTTGTTAGAATAGGCAGCAATGATTGTAATTTAAATAAATAATAAACTACATTTAACTTCAATTTATATTTACCCAACAAACATTTTTAACATTTTAATGAAAGGAAATTTGTATACAGGGAGGCGAATGAGTCGAGAGTAAGGCAATTATGGGAAATTGACAATTATATTTTACAGCTAAAATGACGCCAAAAAACTATATTTAAAATTATATTTAATAATTGCATTGTAAACTAAAAATTTCTCAGGTTTCTCTTGTAAAATTTGCTGAAGTACGAGTTATCATTGCAAACTTCGTACATCCATTTTATCAAATTTTACAGGTCTCATTAAGTTACGAACCTTTATAATGTATTTCGATTGGGCTATCGAATTTATCTATATTGTATTAACGAATTTAACTGTGTGATTGATGATCTCATTACTCATTCCACCAATTACATTAAAATCAACTCAATGAAATCGTACATTTTCGAGCACGTATGCAACGTATGTGTATACCTATAGATTAAATAATCTGTTGAAAATTTTGAATTTTTATCGTTTACGTTCTCAACGTTTTTAATGGCACATTAAATTTTAATCGCGCGTGCAATAAACGGGTGCATTTAATTGAGCAAAGGTTCTTATATGCGGAGAGTAATTTTCGCTGCAGTATTTTTCCATAAACCCGCCTCATTAAAAATATCATTGAAACGCTCGTTACCGTTGAGTGTAATTAATTGCGGCTTCAATAATTTAGAGCGCGCTTAATTTTTGACCAAAATTGCGCGGGGAAATTGCTTATGCAGATTTTCCGGGGCGCAAATTTCGCTGCATTAAAAATTCAAATGGAAACAGCCGGGCGCCAGGTGCTCCACATTATTATCAGAATGATGCAGTTGATATTCAGTATTAATTGGCGCGATGTTTAATTCATTGCCGTCCCTTGTTACACTTTACTATCTGCTTTCCACCTTGACCTGCACAGGCGCCCACTTTGTATATTTTATTTATTTACTCCCACTAAATCCTATTGGGTATGCTGGATTTATTGAGCAAAAAATGCTCGACGATTACTCTTCACGCTATGTATTGTGCTGCCGGCTCTAGCATATTTCAGGTAATAAATTGCGTTCAATTCGTGAATGTCTTGAAATCTGATATGTTGTATATCTAACCAGGTTATCTCCAGCACGAATATAATTTAAGTTAGTTGAAATAAAATAGCAGCCGCAGAGAGAATTAAGAAAAATCAAAATCAAAATATTTCTGCAATATTTACGAGGGCTGATCAAAAAGTTCCGGGGCTTATTTTATATAAATTTATTGGTAATAGATAAACATTACAAAACTAAATCCCCTTCAAAGTACTCTCCTTGGGTAGATATACACATTTCCCAACGCCGCTTCCACTGCAGGAAGGCCCTCTCAACGTCTTCCTGTGGTACCTCTTCCTGTGCTACCTAGAGCATACACGTTTTATTAGTGCTCTCGGTAGAACTACCAAATCTTAAGAAATAAACCTAATAATAATTGAATACAGCAATACAATGTAAGGTGTAGTGTATCATTGTGCATTTGTGCGAAAAGCTAGAATTAAAACATATGAGTAAGAGCTAACTAGCTAAATCCATCAAAACTAACTGATAAGATAAGACACGGCTGATCAAGACGTGCGCACCGAGTTCGGGCCGCGGGAAGCAGGCCCGGGCTCTGGAAATTTCACAAAAGTACAAAAATTACTTTTGACTATAAATAGCTAATTCAATAATAGCTAATAGTCATGGGTGAAACAGAGGAAGAACTACGAAGTGAACAAGAAATCGAAAAATGTATCAAAGAAGAAGTAGAAAAAATATGCAAAATCCTAGTGGAAAAAGAATTAAGAAGGCTAAAAGAGGAACAAGGGTTACAGTACAATCCCGCAAATAAAAAAGGAATTCCCCGTCAGACAACATGCGTAAAACCCGACAAAAATTGTTAACCGACTACAAAGAAAATTCAGCTAAAAAAATTCAAATACTAACCGATGATGAAAGCCAAGAAGGTCAATAAACTGGAGCACCTCAAAAAGTGCAAGAAGCTAAACTAAAAATACCACCAATAATGATTACAGCCGTACATGAATTCAATGTGATGATCAAAGTTCTTGATCAAGTTGCAAAAGACAAATATAAAATCAAAGTAAAGGGAAGTCGCGTCAAAGTTACGCCCGCGGATGTTGATAGCTATCGACACATAATTCAAATGCTAAAAGATCAAAAAGTCGAACATCACACTTTCCAACTAAAACAGGAAAAAAAAGTTTTGTGTCGTTGTAAAAAACATGCACTACAATGTAGACAAGAATGATTTAAAAGTTGATATTGAAAATCATGGATTTCAAGTCTGCAGCGTATACACCGCGATTAGCAAAGTTACAAAGAAACCCTCTACATGCAGTTTTTAGAATTGGGAAATACAATAAATGTAAAGGATATCTACAATATAGAATACCTACTAAACTCGAAGGTAAGCATTGAGGCACCAAGGCCAACAAAAGATATTCCCCAATGTGCTCAATCTATGACCTATGGACACACAAAAACGTTTTGCAGCAGACGCCAGAGATGTGTGCGCTGTGGGCAAACGGGACACATCAGCAAGGATAGTAATCACTCTAGAGAAGCCCCACCGAAATGTGCTCTATGTGCAGAACCGCATCCTGCAAACTATAAGGGTTGTAAAGTGTATAAGGAAATAGAAGCTAGGAAAGTTCCAACCTTGCGCCAAAAAACGTTTACAAATGACAATCAAGAAGAAGAATGGACAAATCAAAATTAATATATAATCGCCGGGACGTCACATGCACAAACAGCGATTGGAGATAAGAAAACGGAAGATGAAAAACAACAACAACAACAAGCAGCATACACAATTGACAGACTCGAAAAGATTGTATTTGATTTACTTGATGAAATGCGCGATATGAGGAAACTTATAATAACACTGCTAGAGAAAAAAACATAATGGCACCAAACTTCAAGATCTGGAACGCCAACGGACTGGCACTGCACAGTCTAGAGCTTATAAAATTCATCACTATTCATGATCTCGATGTAGTCCTTATATCGGAGACACATTTTAATGCAAAGAGCTACCTCAAAATACCCAATTATACAGCATATACGCACCCTACTCACCCTGATGGAACGGCTCATGGAGGAAGTGCTGAAACTATCAGAAACTCCATAAAACACCATGTTGGCGATAAGTACCAACCAAACCACATTCACGCCACAATCATAATTTTCCAAGACTGGCAAGGAAACATGACTATTACAGCAATATATTATCCTCCTGGCCACATAATAAAAGAGCAGATGTTTACAGGTTTCTTCGCCACTTTGGCAGCAGGTTTCTAGTAGGGGGCGACTATAATGCCAAACACCAGCGATGGGGCTCAAGATTAGCAACTCCAAATGGTAGAGAACTTGTCAAGTGCATGAATAAAAATAATTATAAACATTTATCATCTGGGAAACCAGTACATTGGCCCACTGATATCAATCAAATCCCAGACGTAATTGGTTTCGTAACTAAAGGGATACCAACAGGTAATCTCATTGCCCAGCAAAGCCTTGAGTTATCATCAGATCACTCTCCTATCATGGTAACACTTAACGCCAGAATAATAAAAAAGCAAAAAACAGCATGCCTAACCAACAGAAGAACAGACTGGTGCTTCTTTAGGCATCTGATCCAAGAGAGACTGAACACGAGCGTATTATTAAAAAGAGCTGATGATATTGATATAGCTGTCGAAAAGTTAACCTGCACTATTCAAGCTGCAGCATGGGATTCATCACCGGAGGCAACACAACCAGTTAACAAATTACAAGGATGCTCCCTCATTACTAAAGAAGCATTGTCTAAAAATAGAAAACTGAGAAGAACATGGATGATTACTAGGAGTCCTAATGACAAATCCAGACTCAATGAGGCTATCAGAAATCTAAAAGTTCTACTCAACAACGAGAAAAACCAATCTATCCCAGAATACCTAGAAAACCTGACACCAACTGAAGCTACCAACTATTCTCTATCGAAAGCCACGAGGAACCTCAAAAATCAAGCAACAAAAGCATCGCTCCTATGAGGAAAGAAGATAGGATCTGGGCTAGGAATGGCAAAGAGAACGCCACTCATCTGAAACGCCGGTAGATGTTGCAGAAATAATAACCTATAAGAAACCCCCATTCCAAATGTCTTTACCCATAACAACTTGTGAGCTAAAGAATATCTTTGTAAAAAATCTGAATCCAAAAAAATCTTGAGGACTCGCTGCTTTCCATCCCAATGGCAAGTGGCCCAAATAATACTTATTCTTAAACCAGACAAGCCGGCCGAGGAAGTGTCATCATACCGTCCTATCAGTTTATTACTAATGCTATCAAAGTTGTTCGAGAAAATATTCTTGAATGGACTAAAGCCTGTTTTGGAAGAATGCTCAATAATCCCAGAGCACCAGTTTGGTTTCCGGAAACAGCATTCCACTATCGAGCAAGTGCATCGCCCGGTGGAAGTTATTAACAAAACATTTGAGGACAAGAAGTACTGTTCGGCTGCATTTTTAGATATCTCACAAGTCTTTGATGAAGTGTGGCGTCAAGGACTTCTGTTCAAACTTAAGGGGAAACTCCCACATCTACCAAATCCTAAAGTCGTATCTCAGTGACAGGTACTTCCAAGTTAAGTATGGGGAAGAAGTGACTGCACTAAATGCGATCAAATCCGGTGTACCGCAAGGTAGTGTTACTGGCCCAACACTATACCAAATATATACAACCGACATCCCAAACTCTTGGAATACAACTACTGCCACATTCGCTGATGATACAGCCCTACTAGCGATCAGCAAAGACCCGAAAACAGCATCAAACCGCCTCCAAAGCTCAATAAACGATCTAGAGCATTGGCTTAAGAAGTGGAGAAACAAAGCTAATGAGTCCAAATCGATCCATGTAACGTACAGCTTACGACGTGAAACTTGCCCTCCCGTAACATTAAATAATCAGCAACTACAAAGAAATGACAGTGCAAAATATCTAGGTATGCACCTTGATAGGCGTCTTACATGGAGAAAGCACATGTTTACAAAGAGGAAGCAGCTTGGCTTGCAGTTCTCCAAACATCATTGGCCGATTGGTCCAAGACCACACTCTCACTAGAAACAAACTTGCCATTTATAAAGCCATTATGAAGCCGGTGTGTACATACGGTGCTCAACTGTGGGGAACCGCAAGCGTCTCTAATATAAATATGTTACAAAGATTTCAATTGAAGACACTGAGAGCAATTACAAATTCCTCTTGGTTCGTGTCAAATGACGCAATAATACACCATGATCTTCGAATGCGGACTGTGCCCGAAGAAATCAAGTGCGTGAGTGAAAAATACCTGGAGCGCCTCGATGTTCACCCAAACCCACTGGCAATAAATCTGCTCGACAACAGCACCCAAACCAATCAGCTAAAACGCTTAACACCCCTAGATCTGTATCAGTGTATCAAAGACTCTAGATTCTAAAATGCCAATTATAGTATTCTTATTTGTCTGTTAGTGTAACTCATCTATTGTTAGAATCTTAATGTAGTCTTCCAACTCCTGCTATCTTAAATGTACTTTAATAATATTCACTAATTGCCTTTGGGCAGATTATGAGTTAATTAGGAGATAACGAAAAAAAAAACGATTACTCTTCACGCTATGTATTGTGCTGCCGGCTCTAGCATATTTCAGGTAATAAATTTCGTGTTCAATTCGTGAATGTCTTGAAATCTGATATGTTGTATATCTAACCAGGTTATCTCAAGCACGAATATAATTTAAGTTAGTTGAAATAAAATAGCAGCCGCAGAGGAAATTTAGAAAAAATCAAAATAAAAATACGTCAGCCATATTTACGAGGGCTGACCAAAAAGTTCCGGAACTTATTTTATATAAATTTATTTCTAATAGATAAACATTACAAAACTAAATCCCCTTCAAAGGGGAAAATCCCACTCGACGCATGTGTAGTTTTTCTGTTAAAATTTCTTGGCATGAACCGAATGAAATGATGCATTCCTCTGCCATTTCCCGAATGGTTAAACGACGATTTGAATGAACGAGGTCATTCACTTGGGCCACATGATCGTCGTCAGTCGAAACTGACGGGCATCCTGAACGAGGATGGTCTTCTGTTGATGTGCGGCCTTCTTTGAACCTTTTGAATACTTTTGAATGATTCGTGACACTTCGAACGACTTAAACACGCATCTCCAAAAGCCGTTTGTAACATGTGAAAAGTTTCGGTAAAAGTTTTCCCCAACTTCACACAGAACTTGATCGCAAAAATAAAGACAAAATCGCCGAACACAAATATCGGTTTACTAAAATAGCTGTAACTCCACTTTTAAACAACCTACGACGATGTGCTAAAGCTGCTGTACTCAGGGAGAACCCCTCTACACAGTGCTGCCAACCGCGTTTTTCATATTTTAAAAGTCCCTGAACTTTTTGATCAGACCTCGTATAATACGTTGGAGCATTATGTTACAAAATATCAAGGGCATTTTTCAAACCTTTTGAAGCTACTTCAGAATTTACATCGCTAAGAAATTCAATTAAGCGACTCAACATTGTTACTCCACTTTTAACATTACATTTTCAATTAAATTACTGCAATTGCGTTTGGCACCGGCACATTGTGGCTCGTTTATTTAACACAACTAATTAATATTTACACAAAACGCGTGAAATTTTAATTGCCGGCTTCGTCTCGCATTCGACCTCGCATTAATTGCACGTTTCGCCTTGCACCTTGCGTTCGCGTTCTGTAAGGTCCGCGGGGAACCTCGCGCAATTGGAATTACGCCGCAATTGTCGCCCCGTTTCGACCCTTCAGTTCCATAATATTGTTTTAGCTTATTTGCACGAGGAACTGGCGCGCGGCCAACGTTTCGTCCCCAACGCGGAGATATCTGCCGGCTCGAACCTATCATCGGGGTTATCGGAAGAAACGTCGGCTACAGCCGCAGTTTGTCTCCCACGTTTCATTGCGAAATTCAATTTAAATCTCGCGATTAATAATGAGATAAGTGCGGCCGTCGCCGGCTAATTCGATGTGAAGATTTCTGAGGTCGTTGGGAATGGCACTTTGGCGATCGTGGAGCGTGGAGGGTCCTTCTGGATGATATTCTTAAAAGGCATTGTGAGTGATGGGGTTTCCCGTTAGAGGTATCACGACCTGGCTTCAAAATATAAGAGATTTGGATTACATCCAATGCTCTATTAATTGCTATATTTGTGGACCGTTCCAGATATATGCTCTAAATATATTATCGTGACGTAATAACAAATACACATCACAATAATCAATCATTTCTTTGAGAACATCTAAAAATCAAAAAAACACCCCATCCACAGTTTTCGTACAATGTTCAAATGGGCAAGCATAAGAAAACAATAAATTAATTAAATTGCCACATTTGTACCAGACTATAAAAGTCATTTTTTATATAACAAATCGAAGCATCGAATATTCTCATACTTTATCAGTGTTAACTTTGATAGCTATTCGTAAAGGAAATCTGAAAAACTGAAAATACTCCCATGGGTAATTCCTACAAAAAATATTTAGAATCAGAAGATTTTTTTAATGGGCGAAAACGTATAAAAAAATCTATACATTGTATATTAGATAATTGCTTTTTAAATTTATTTTACCGTCTTCAAAAAATGAAAATACAAGTAAAAGCTATTATTATTTTTTTAACAAATATGTAAATTATTTAAGTATTGCCCAGAACTCCTATTTGTTTAACTATTTTCAAGAAACGCTTCCTGATCCACATGTAAATAAATACCAAGAAATATATTAAACATGACACCGCAGTAAAATTAATGGTGGTATTAAAATGTTCCAGTGTAACATCGTATTATAGCTGCAGTTCAAGTTTCTATCAGCATTTAAATGGAACTGGATAATAAAATTTAATGTCGCCTCTCTTGAGCATTGTGCAATTCTATTACACGCAATTTTTGGCATCAACTTGTCCAAGTCGTATTCTGTTCCACTTCATGTACTCATAAAATTACAGCTTCTTGTAGTACGCCATTTTTAATTTTCGTACTATTTTACGATAGCCAATTATTCTTGTGATTTATATTTCGGAGTATATTTTGGATACTTCCAAAATTTGCCAAGACACTCTTTTTTATGTTTTAAATAAACATTTTGTCGTCCTAATTATTCTGATCAACCATGATCTAATTTTTTTAAACTCTTTTTTTAAATTATTGAAGCATTTACAAGGAAATTGAAATTGAGAATGTTTCAAAAATTGTTCTATTTCATAAAATTAATATCGGATTGATGAGGCTGATACATGATGAAACTCCATGTTAATATATAAATAAAAAACAATTGGTGTGAGTTTTATAAAATGTTTAATGTTGTACTGTAGACTGTAGTACAACATTAAACATTATGTGAAACTCACACCAATTGTGTTTTATTTATATACAGGGTCCTGCAACAGTGCGTCGGGCTTTCCTAGCGACTTTCCCGTGAGAGATAGAAAAACATGTATCATACAAAAAGTTATTAGTCTAAAAATCTTTTAAAAATTATTTTCAAACATACAAGGTGTCCCAATTTTGCGGAATAACAAAATAAAATAAAAATAAATAGAACACCCTGTATTTGTTCAAGTTTTCTGATGACATTTTAAACCTCTACAATGTTGTCTATTTAGTTTTGGATCATGTTACAGTGTTACCAATTTACTTTTTTTTTTCTTCAAAATATCATGCATAAGCAAGCTCAACTTTAGTCGTAAGTCGTAACGATCTAATTGTTTGAAGGTAAGAATAAGTTTTAGCAATAATCGCAGTGTGGTTACTAAGCAACTATTAGTAATACAGGGTGTCCAAAAAAATGCCAAACTTTGCAAATTTCAAAGCGGTATAACCCTTTTTTTTTAATGGAATGCCGCCCATGTTATGTCATTATTCGGTAGGTCTTTTTCTTCTCTTTAATTTGATGGTGCATATCTTATGTCTGAACACTATAGTTGTTGAGATATTCAATATTTTTCACAAAAGTGACCATTTAATAACATTTCTGTGCACTGAAGTAGGTCATGCTGATACATAACAACTACCAAAATGTAAGTAAGAATCAATGTGAGATGAACAAAAACATTTTAAACATTGCTGTAGGATCGTTTCTCTTTTGTATTAATAATTTTGTTATCTCTCATGGTTTTGGAATAAAATAATTTATCATATTACAGAAGTACTATCTACTATTTTACTATTTTCGTTCATCTCACATTGATTCTTACTTACATTTTGACAGTTGTTTTGTCTCAGCATGACCTATTTCAGACCATAGAAATGTAATTAAATGGTTACTTTTGTGAAAAATATTGAATATCTCAACAACTATGTGGTTCAGACATAATATATGCACCTTCAAATTGAATAGAAGAAAAAGACCTATCGAATAATGACATAAAATAGGGGGCATTCCATTTAAAAAAAATGGGTTATACCGCTTTGAAATTTGTAAAGTTTGACGTTTTTTTCTGAACACCCTGTATTACTAAATTCAAATTACTCATTACCAACATGTTGCTTATTAACCACACTGAGAATATTGCTAAAACTTATTCGTACCTGCAAAAAACGACGTCGCTACGATTTTTTAAAGTTGAGTTTGTTTATGCATGATATTTGGAGAAAAAAATTGTAAATTGTCAACACTGTAGCACAATCCAAAACTAAACAGACAACAATGTAGAGGTTGAAAAGTGTCATCAGAAAACTTGAATAAATACAGGGTGTTCCATTAAAAAATGTTTGTTTTTGTTATTCCGCAAAATTGGAACACCCTGTATATTTGAAAATAACTTTAGGGCATACAGATTTTTAATCCACTAATTTTTCGAACGAAACATTTTTTTCTATCTCTTACGAGAAAGGCGCTAGGAAAGCCCGACGCACTGTTGCAGGACCCTGTATAAGATATAAAAAACAAATATTTTTTGGACCCACCTAATTTAGATTTAATATAAATGACAATTTTTAAACATGCTAACATAATATGAAAAATATAAGAAATCCACGAAACTTTTCGCTCAAAATTTTATATAACATGTTGTAAATTCCCTCAAAATGTACACTATTTAAAATCCACACATCTGTTCAATTCATTCAAAATTGTATCAGATATTGAAAACAAATTATTTTTGGACCCACCTAATTTAAATTTAATTTAAATGACGATTTTTAAACATGCTAAAACATAATATGAAAAATATAAAAAAATCCATGAAACTTTTCACTCGAAATTGTATATAACATATGGTAAATTAACTCAAAATGTACACTATTTAAAATCCTCACATCTGTTAAATTCATTCAAAATTGTATAAGATATTAAAAACGAATTATTTTTGGACCCACCTAATTTAAATTTAATTTAAATGACGATTTTTAAACATGGTAATATGATCACATAATATGCAAAATATAAAAAAAATCCACGAAACTTTTCACTAAAATTTTTATATCACATATTGTAAATGCACTCAAAATGTACACTATTTAAAATCCCCACATCTGTTCAATTCATTGTAAATTGTAGAAGATATAAAAATCGAATTATTTTTGGACCCATCTAATTTAGATTTAAATTAAATTTTTAAACACGCAAAAACATAATATGAAAAATATAAGAAATCCACTAAACTCTTCGCTCAAAACTTTATATAACATATTGTAAATTCACTCAAAATGTACACTATTTAAAATCCACACATCTGTTCAATTCATTCAAAATTGTATAAGATATTAAAATCCAATTATTTTAGGACCCTTCTAATTTAGATTTAAATTAAATTTTTAAACATGCTAAAACATAATATGAAATATATAAACAAAACACGAAACTTTTCACTCATAATGTTATAATATTAATAATATATTAAAAAAATCGACGAAACATTTCACTTAAATTATTAATAAATATTAAAAAAAATCTACTAAACAATTCAATTTATATAACTGCTAATAATCTACGAAACATTTCTCTAAATTTTTTATTAAATATTAAAGCAATTCATTCGTTCAAAATATATTAAATATTTACACATCTACTCAATTAATTAAAAAACGACAAATCTGTTCAATTAATTCAAAATAGCATAATATATTAAAAATAAAACTTTTTTGGTACCACCTAACTTCGATTTAATTTAAATGACAATTTTGAACACTTTGAAAAATATAAAAAAATCGTAACTATACTAAAATTGTATACTATTATATTAAAAACAAATCTATGAAACTTTTCACTATTTTTTTCTTAAATACATATTAAAAGAATCTAAAAACACATTGAATTCACTCAAAATTTACACTATTAAAAATCCACACATCTGACCAATACGTTTAGTAAAGCACAAGATATAAAAAAAAATACAAAACAGTCGAAAACACAAAATTATTGTATTGGATTTCAAAGAAGCTCAAAAATTGTGCAATTCGTCCAAAGTTTTATGGTACTAAAGAAAAGTCACATCTGTTCAATTCATTCAAAATTGTATAAGATATTAAAATTCTCTACAAAATTGTTTTTACTCAAGATTTTATAGGATATTGAAAATTAGGATGTTTTCTAATTGTTACAAATTAGGAATTCATCTCAAATAAGATGTAAACAATTCTGATATTTATTTTAGATTTGCCATACAATCGGGTCAAATGGCTCCAATTCATTTAACATATTAATACTTATAAAAACTTAGAGAAAATTGTACTATTTTCTCAAAATTGTATAGGATATTCAAAAAATTCATAAATCTGATCATTTCAATAAGTATTTTGTGAACATTAAAGAAAATTTTTAAACTAGTATGATGATCTTAAATTATGAGCAAAACATTCTGAAACTTATTTTAGATTTGCCAAAAAATCGGGTCAAATGCTACAAAAATTGTACTACTAAACAAAACAACAAAAATGTTCAATTTACTCAAAGTTTTATAGGTTTTTAAACATATCTTCCAATTAAAGATTATACCTATTTGAAATACGGGTATTAGAGCATTTAAAAATTCTCAACTGTTCAGCTTTTTCAAAATATTATAAAATTGTAGTAATCAAGTTGCTATAAAATGGGGTCAAACGCTATAAAAATTATATCACCTACAAAACTACAAAACTCCTCAATTCACTCACCATGAAGTTGTGAACTTTAAACAAAATTACACAATTGTTTACTTATCTTAAAATTTAACCGAATTTAACATGTAAAATTAAATATGTGTAATTATTAGCTCCCCTATTCAATTTTGAAAAAATTCAGAAAAAGAGAAGAGTATTAAAAACTGTAAATGTATATTCCATTTAATTTACGTTTGTACCACAATCCACCTCAGAAATAATAAAAATATGTTGAACAATGTACCAGAAAAACCATTGCCATGAGTTTGTCAAATGTCATATTATAATAAACTTGCTAATGTTGATACAGACGGAATTGGTTGATTGTTACATTTAACCGGAAATAAGTCACGAACTCTGCGCAAACTGGCGCCACTGTAAAATGTTTTGATAATGAATACCCTCTCTTCATTGGAATAACGCAGATTATTGTTCAATAGTAATTAATATCTGACTAGCAAAATAATTTTCACTATCACATGATTTGTCAAACTCACGGCATGGGGATAGTACATTGTTCAACTTATTTTTATTATTTCTGAGGTGGATTCTGATACAAGCGTAAATTTAATGGATGGTACATTTACAGTTTTTTATACTCTAAAAAATATTCTTTTGCGAATTTTCTCTAAAATTAATAGGGTAGCTAATAATTACACATATTTAATTTGGAATAAGGGCCAGACACTCTATATACTCCCATGACATTAAAAAAATAAAATCAAAAGAACTATTTAATATATCCAATAAACTGCTAAAATAATCTACAAAACATTAAAAACCAGAAAATTAAGAAAACTATACAAAAATTTTAATTTTACAAAAATTATCATTGCATTTTCGTATAAATTTGCGGACATTGTTGTAATTTTTCAAAAATTGGCTACTGTATTTAAAACTACAACTACCAATTAGCCTTTGCAATAAGGCATAAAGGCATAATTGCCTAGAGTAGTTATACCTTTGTGCCCTATTGTGCCGTTGTGCCTTGTGCAATAATACCTTTGTAGATTTTCTATATACTAGCAGAGTTATAAAATCCATACAAATATCATAATAATAATGGAATTATGTTTATGCACTCTCATGTATAGGGTAATAAAACCTTTGAGAGTGCATAAACATAATTCCATCACCTCAGAACTAAGGATGGATCCACACGCATCCCAATATAATAATAATATTAATAACAATAATATATATTGCGTACTCAATCTCAATTGGTGTTTTACATTGCAATATAGACATAGATTTAATCTTTAGGGTCGGTTACACCGCTTCACGTTCACGAGCATTTGAGTATGCTTCTTTGGGGATGGTCGCATGTAAAATACATTGAGCGGGTTACATTTTTCCTGTTCGCTATATTTTAGTGGCGCAGAAATGGCTGAACTCAATGTGTGCGTAAAGCTAAGGCGTAAGGGGCAAGGCATAAGTCACAGATATAAATTAGGGTACTCATTCATGTGTTGATGGATATATATCGGAATTCCCAATTCCATCGAGATATCGTGACATTAACTGCGTTGCGAACACTTACCTCGAATACAAGACGTCTACACCAGTTCAGAACGTACGCGTGCGTTTTGATCCGGTGTAGCGGTGACTTTTGACTTAAACACATGTATACATAAAATACAATTAAAATTAAGGGATTAAACAGTATCAAAATACAATAAAATTCTTATAAAATCGATTTAAGAGTTATCGAAGCACTCATCTACAGAATTATAAAATGTTTGACCGCAGCCACTGTTTTTTCACCTCATGTTTGAATTTTAGCGACGGGCTTATTGTTTTTCATTCGGGGATAATATATCCGAGTATGATAATAATGTTGTATTGCCATTAGCGTAGTATCCATCGATTGCACTACCCGTGTAAGTATATTTAAAAAAAAAAGTTATTTATTCACTATTTGTGAAGTTGCTGCAGTTTTACATGTAAGTGTATTAGAATATTCCACGTTGCATTTTGCTTGAATATTAATGCGGACTTAAAAGCTTTCAACCCTTTATGGACGGCTGAAATTTTCATAATCATAGCTTTTTAAAAATTGTGCTGGGATCCCTTTTCATGAAAGCCATGTACGCTAATTACGTACAAATGTGACTCATGACGTCCACAAACGGGCAAAGGCCCGCGAATATTTTGCATTGATTCATAACAGCATATATAATGTATTTGGGGGGAAAATTCATACATAATAATTATCTAGTTATTTTAATGTAATTCGTTGTTTGGTACATCTTTAGTGCGTAATTATTTTAACGTATCTGCTTATTTAGTCACGCTTATTTAATTATAATAATAAGTTATTTTTGCTTTTATAACTAATAACCGACACCAAAGAACGATCTATGACACCTACAATTATTTTGGTATATACACCCATGTATGCGGAAATCAAAATATTTGCTGTACTAAGGTAATTTTTGTCGAGGCAAATGCAATGAATTTTTTTATCGAATTTGTTCCACTCCACTGCATTCTGTTCATTTCAATTTGTGTTTTATGCATTCCAATGTATTTCAATACAACTGAAAGTTTCAGCAATGTATCGATTAAGTCAAATACATATTTCTCGGCGGAGCAGTCAAAGTGACCGCAAAGATTCCAGGTTCATTAATGTTGAAACGTAGTTCTCGAACTTAATTCTACCGATTCTACCAAAAGCGGATGTATACGTCACTTGAATGGAAAGGAGATGTAACCAGCAAACAGTATAGAAATTATCACAACAACATTCCCAACTTTAGTAATACAATATTTATGAATTCTAAATGTTTAATTTTACTTTCTCGAAAATGAACCGCTTAAACTTATCTGAACACAAGAAAAATAAATCTATTAGTTTTTGCCGAAAATTTCAGACGATATTAATTTATAAACTTTTATGTCTTTTTATGTACATATACATGAATTTATCTTATAGTGTACTCCAAAAGAAATGCATGAACAGTACTTGTCGAGCCAATTACATTGACATTTAGAAACTTCTTTTAATTCTCGGTGTATTTCTTACAAAATTATATAATTCACTCACAATTAATGAAAATTTTCAAACGTTTACAAAACGTTTCTATTGACTCAAAATAGGTTGAGTTTTGTTTTTATAATTAAATTATTTTCGTATTTAGATAAAAGTATACATAGCCAATATGTATACTTTTTTTTTTTTTTTAAACTCCATTTATGTTATATGGGGAAATCACAAAAATGTGTACTCAACACATTGAGGTATATGTTGTAAATTATTTGCAACGCTTAATTAGTCACTTTCAGCGCTGCGCCTCCGATGCGAATAATTACCACCCTCTGTACAGGTAGTCCATTTGTCTTCTACGGGTTGGATTCCGCGTTTCCAAACAAATTGCGTTCCCCGGCCCGATTAATTTCGAAGAGTCCCGCCATTTCTCGTGCTGTAAATTTCCGGAAGCCGGGCACATTAGTTGTTTATTTCGCGTTTTACGTGTTGAAATTTGCATACTGGCGCAACGATTGGGGAGAGCCGTTGTATGAATTCATAAATCGCGGAGGCACGGATGGCATTCGCCCCGCTTTATTACCCCCGGCGTCAAAAATTGTGCGGGCTATTTGTTTGGAAGTTGCCGCAACGTTTATATTCAGACGAAGAACGGACCGAAAACGATTCAGGAGAGGCTTGAAAATGTTGAATATCTCAAATATTGGTATGACAAAACTTGATGTCTTTTGGTTAAAGCTATTACCAAAATTCTAATTACTTTTATTGATTCTTGTAGTTAGAATTGAGCCGTCGAGGGATGTAGTCCCTTGTATATTTCTGGACTAAAAAAACTGTCTATTTTCATGAAAGCTATTCGATTTTTTTTTTCTCAAAATTTAATATAATCCTACAAGATGTAAAGTAGTATCGACCAATTGAGTAATTTGCAAGTGCTGTTTCAAATTCTCTAATATTAATTGAGTTTAGAGTAGCGACAAATATCGGCTATTCGCTACTCGACTTGCATGACACGAAAAAAATCGGAAAATTATCGAGTGTATTATGGATCATTAATACGATTCAAATAATAAAAACTTAATTTCAAGGTAGTTTTGTCCCCAACGCAAGAGTGCTACGAAATGATATTTCCTACATACGATATGAAGCTTAAGATTGTCTTTAAGTTTTAGTAAACAATAATTTAAATATCTGTAGTAATTTTGATATTTTTGATAAAAAATCGATTTGATTGAAAAAAAAAACGAATGTTGAATGTTGTAACCATTTTTATTTCAGTTTTGTATCTTGTTCATAAACCCTATAATGCCAAAAAAGTATGTCTTTTTAAAACAAATTAATAATGATATAAAAATGTAAACAATAAAATGTAAAGATTCGCAAAGTTTTGTAAGACTTCGGTTTTCCCAATATTTAATAATTAGGTATATTTTACTTGTAATCATAAATTCTTATAATTTATGATATTTGTTTTGGCTCGTGATTTATCTATTTTACTTTTATTTTGTTTGATCGTATAATGGCAGTACTTCTTTACGTTATGTTTGATATTAAATCATTATCGTGACGACTCAAACTTCTTTTAGAGGTAATGCGTGTGTTAGTAACAATAATATTAATAAAATAAAGACAAAGAATTATAGATTAAGTGTAATTTATTCACTTTAAAGGATTTTGCACCAATAATTAAACATCAACTTGAATTTAATGACTTTCTTTATTGACTCAAAAAGTGTTAGTTAGTTTTGGATAAAAGATGTACTTAACGTCAATGACTTTCACACATTGCTCAATTCTACGTGCCCGCAAAACGGCTCAATGCATGTCATCACTTCATGAAATATGTCACTGTTTGTGCCTTCCAATGTCATTTTTCATTTTATCTGTACATCAGTTGGAAATCTTAAGTAACGTCAATGACTTTCACACATTGCGCAATTCTACGTGCCCGCAAAACGGCTCAATGCATGTCACCACTTCATGAAATATGTCACTGTTTGTGCCTTCCAATGTCATTTTTCATCTATTACTTCAGGATTCACTAACTAGGTTTTGATAGATACAATTTTGTTAAATACGTCCTGTAAATTGTTCGTATGACTGATATTAATGAATTTGCAAGAAGATTGAATAATGTTTTTACTCATTACACAAAACAACCAATAATTTGCCACAGTATTGCCCAGTTATTATGTAAATTATACCTTAATATTTCATAATTATTCCCTGGAGAACATTATCGTTTTTAGATTTCATCTTGAAATTTTGAATGAAACTCATTAAATAAGCAATTCTGATAATTTTATGGATTTCATTTACTTAACCCTTTTTTTAGTTAAAATCTTGTAATGTTTCCGATTTAAACTAAACCTTAATTTGATTCAATTCCATATGATTAATGATTCATAATTAAATAATGTTTTGCCACTTTATCGAAGAGATATTATTTAGGTTATATTTTAACAATTTATACTTATCCCCTGAAGAGTATTATCCTTTCTATTCTACATTTTAATTGATATGTTTAGAAGAATTGTTAACTTGTGAGGAGAATTGTTAATCATGTCTACTGAGGTAAACACAATTAGAGATAATAGCATTCTCCTGTCTGAACGCGAATGACACCGGAAAGATTACCTCATTAAAATCCACGACATCGCTCATAGCGTATGCCAGAAATTAATAAAGCTTTCGAACAACCCACGTATGTGTAACCGGAACGATTACCTCATTAACTTCCACGACATCGCTCATAGCGTATGCCAGAAATTAACAAAGCTTTCGAGCAACCCACGGATGTGTAACCGGAACGATTACCTCATTAACATCCACGACATCGCTCATAGCGTATGCCAGAAATTAATAAAGCTTTCGAACAACCCACGTATGGGTAACCGGAACGATTACCTCATTAACTTCCACGACATCGCTCATAGCGTATGCCAGAAATTAACAAAGCTTTCGAACAACCCACGTATGTGTAACCGGAACGATTTTAAATATACTTCACGGGTATTTGTTTTTGGTACTTTGGTAGGAATGTACCGATTATTGCTACTCAATTTCGAAATAATCAATACCATCCTGAACACAGTCACTTTCAAAATAAATCGGATAATACTCTTTGTAATGATATTCGCGGATACTATTAACGAAGATAATAACGGACTGACGCCACGCTAATCTGGAACCAACTAACTTTTCGTATGCAAAGCGATGCTATTTATATTAAAATTTTGCCCACTCAGCGATGTGGGATTCCCTGTAACATTATTTCTAATTTCGGTGATCTCACATGGGTGCTATAGCAAGGTTATTGACCTAAAAATACTAAATTGTTATGATTTGTCATCGGCCGCCTCGGGCGCGAGTGTTTTGTTTATAAAATTGCGTCACCACGCATCGAACGCGACTTAATAAGTGATTATAAAAGTTCTCGTAATTTCGTTTGCAATCGATTCAAATTGAATTCATATTTAATCAAATTACTTATAAAATCCCCCAAATGATCACCCCCTTCCTATTCTAACACAATACTTGGCTTTTACGTGTGTTTTTCAATGTTTATTAGTTTCAATTAATATCAGTCATTTTTCGTAATAATATATATAAATTAATTCATACAAAATATGTGCATTTCGATCCCTTACAGTTTTGTCTTTTCTAAAGCAAATTGATCGGCAGAAATCTTGAAATTTAGAAGTTATTTGAGTTTTGTTGTAAGGTTCGCTATGTTTAAGAATCAAAAATACACTGAACTGACTAAAATAATTGTAAAATAATTACGAAAATCTCGTTTATAAGCTCAATAATGTCAATACGGTTATGTTTTTTTTTTCACAACAAATTCTGTGCTTTTTCAAAAGCATACGGATACTACAGAAATCTTAGAAGTTATAAAACTCAAGTTATTTAAGTTTTTTATATGGTCGCCATGTTAAACATGTGTCACATGTTAAAAAGTCAATGATAAATTATTTATGTTTTTAAACTATGAAAGATTTACGAAAATCTTAATTATAAGTTCAGTAACGTCAAGGAAGTTTCGATGTTTTATTAACAGATTAATAATGCTATAGAAATGTTAAAATGTTTAAAAATTATTGTTCTTTTATAAGGTTTTTAAAGTTTTACAAGTTTTGCAGTTTGCAAACTAAACTGATACTGCAGAAATGATGAATGCTACAACTATTTTTGTTTGAGTTTTTATATCTTGTTTGTAAGCTCTCAATAATGCCAAGAAAGTTTAACTCATTCTAAAGCATACCCATACTACAGAAATCTTTACTTATTTGAGTTTTCGCGATGTTGAACAGTCACAAGTAGGGTAATAATGCTTATGAACTATCCAAAATTTATTAATCTTGATGATAAGTTCATTAATGACGAAGAGGTTCTGCTGTTTCAAAATTGAGTATGATCCTATAGATATGTTAAGACGTTTTCTTTGTTTTATAAGATTCTTAAAGCTAGACAAGTTTTGCTTTTTCCAAACCAAACTGATACTAGTGAAATGTTGAACTTTTTTTTTATTAAATAAAACTCTTTTTTCTTCAAACGTAAGAAAATTATATCATTATTTAACTCAGTTGACTGTGGAAAAATGTCACATTTCCGCTAGCGGAAGTTTTACTTTTCCTTTTCCAGTCGGCGGAAGGGAAAGTGTTGTCATGGCAACATTAAATAAACAACGCGAAGCAATTTTCATCGTATAACAATGAATTCTGTTCCTATTTTCTGGTAGATATACTGCTTTCACTAATAATACATTAAATCTATATATGGTTTCTTCAACAAAAATTATCACTGTCACTGTCAAATGCTGAAATAGTTTCTTGTCAGGAAAACAAAAAACGATACGATGCATTATTTGATATTAAATTGTAAAATTATTTGTAAAAATTATATATCAAACTTACGAGTTTTCGTATTTTGCAGTACGTTTAAAGAAAAAATTGTATATTTCACTTGGAGGCGAAGTGACTTTTCATGGCTTGCCTTCTATTACGCGCCTCACTTCGTTCGGCGCACAAAGTCAGGGGCGCCATGAAAAGTGTCACTTCTCCTCCACGTAAAATAATATACTATTTATTTGATACTTTTACTTTAGTTATTTGGATTTATTTTGTAAGATTCACAATATTAAAAAGTTTTGCTTAAAATAAACTAATAATACTTTAGAGCTGTCAATTGTCAATTTTCCCTGTGTTGTATTTTAGTTCAGGACATGGTGAATTTTATGCTACAATATCCACCAATTTTCCCAACTATGTTTTTTTTGCGACGAATTTTATGCGATGAATTTTCATCAATTTTCTCTGCGATGTATTTCATTTCGTTGAATTTTAAGCGATGAATTTTCGGCGATGACTTTTTCCACAATGTATTTTCTGCGATGAATTTTCCGGACAAGCTGTGGAGAGCTTTCATCAGATATTTATTAACAGTTACAATGCACAGGGTGGTCAAATTTTGATGTTAGTATAGGGCAACTCGGCAATTATAAGATACAGGGTGGCCAACCTATCCTCGCTCGGACCATTGCTGCTATACTAATGAAAATTGACATGTTCTACTTTTTAAAATTATTTTCGAGTGTACAGAGCCATAAATCCAGGACACAAAATTTGGTCCCTTTTTTAAATGGATCACCCTGTATATTATTTCATTTTTAGAATCTGCTTCATGAGGGCTTCACAAATCATCTTTATTTTCAGGGATCAGATGCAACGTTGCGAAGTTATTCACATTTTAATGAAATTTAACGAAAAATCATGGACGTGGAAAAATATTCAACCTTATTATAAGAGATAAATGAAAGAATCTGCGTATGCAAGTACTCAAGCAATGTGCCAAAACATACACAATATTTTGAGTCACGTAGAATACAGAGGGTGTACTGAAACAACGATACAATTTTGCTATTTTCAAATGGCTAAAACTCATTGTTTTTCAAATCACCCAGTATACAGCTTCATATTCTGAGTGCTCATCTAATGAGCTGTTCAATGGTATTATATGAACTATATCTAATGATACGTTTTAATAGGTAAATAACGATCATTCTCAATAAGTTTTAGCCATTTGAAAATAACAAAATTTTAAAAAGTAGCACATCAAGTGTCCAATAACTTCCAATCAGATTTTGTCCTCAATTTTCATTAGTCTAGCAGAAATGGTCCGAGCGAGGATAGGTGGGCCACCCTGTGGAAAATATGGAAAAAATGATGATACTTTCTCAATTTCGTTTTTTGAGAGAAGTTTAATGAATAAGTTTTGGAAACCAAAATTAGCTTATTAGTTAGTTACTACGTAGTAGTATTAACTAAGTAGTCTTAGTAAAGTTAGTCTTCTGTTTACGTGTTACGATGAAAAGTTCGATTTTCGAAGATTCATCTTAAGAGAATTTATCCTGGAGAAAATTCATCGCAAGATATTTAACCTCGCACATGTATTCATCTCAGATTTTTGTTTTTTTTTTAGGTAGTGAGTTCATTTTTTGTGTATGTAGATGCCCACAAAGCATTGGTATTTTTGGTATCGCATTTTATTTGTTCTCAAAACAAAATATATGGAATTTGCGATTTTAATGTCTAGTTTAATAAAAATATTAATATCAATATTTCAAAAATAAATAAGCAATACCTACGCAATAAGTATAAATAAAATATATATTTCCAATACTTTTCTCGTTTTAGATTAAATGCACTTCTAATATAAAAAAAGATCATACGTTCCGAATGTCCTGTTTTGAGAGGAGCTCAATGAAGAAATCCTAAACCAAACAATCGTCTTATGTTTTCGAGTTATGATGTAAGGTTCGATGTTTCAAAAATTTGATGATAGTGTCCTTTTTTGGACTCAAGTCCTTTTTTGAGAGAAATTCGATAATAAAAACCAAAATTAGATATCGACTTTTATTTTCGAGTTATGATGAGAAGTGCGATTTTTCAATAATTTGATGAATTTTCTCTTATTCTTCTAGGTATTCATCTTCTTTTGGAAGTATTCCAAACTATATTTCTTGCTGTGCTGTCAAATGATTTTTATGGAGTCTAAGAAAGCTACAAATATTTTTATTAAGTTTAAGGTTTTGTCCATAATTACCAGTTATATATGTGTAATTTTTTTTCCCCCTAATTTTAAGCATTGGGATTTCGGAAGCCATGAAACATAGAGGTTAGGTTAAATGAGGAAAGAGTTAATATACATTACATACATATCAGTATAATAACCCTAGTATTAATATAATATACAATATGAGCTTATACAAGATAATATATAAAGCTTATGCAAGATATGCTTTTGTTTTTTTGAAAAAAAGACCACAGTTTTTTAGTTATAATACAAACTTTAATTGTTTTAAATAGCAGTCATAGTTGGCTTTGACATTTTTAAGAAGGACAATTTTATCTCTTTATAGCGATTCAAGGCTTGCTGTACTTACTTTGATACTTTGAAAATTAACTTTTATGTCAATTATTACTTAATTTGACAAATTAACACGATACAGGACTATTTGTATTAATGATAGTAGCAAAAACAGAGTTTGCCATGGATTTTTTTCCTTTTACTACAAAAATTCTATTAAATTTTCTATTCTAATTATATTAAATTCTATTCAAATTATACAACGAAAATTCTCATTTATTTATGAAAGTAAGTATAGCAAACCTTATATCGTTATAAAGAGAAAAAAATGTCCTTTTTAAAAATGTCGCAAACCTTATATCGTTATAAGGAGAAAAAATTGTCCTTTTTAAAAATGTCAAAGTCAACTAGGCTGCCGTTTTAAATAAAAGTTTGTATTATAACTCAAAAACTACGTTTTTTCTTCAAAAGACAAAAGTATATCTTGCATAAGCACTTAAAATGATAATTCTTTCCTAATTTAACCGAATCTGTATGTTTTATGGTTTCCGATATCCCAATGCTTAAGATGAAAAAAAAACTCACCCTGTATATTAAAGGTTGTTTGGTTATTTTAATTTAAGTTTTAAGTACTTACTGGTATTTATTTTTATTTATTTTATTATTTATTTTTATTGCCGAAAGTAGTCAGGCGATAAATATAAATAATAAAATAAATAAAAGTAAATGCCACTAAGTTCTAATTAAAACCATTTTAAACAAAATATATATTTTTTTTAATTTTCAGTGTCATGTTTTATTTAGGTATCTAAGTACTCACAAATAATTTGAAAAAAGACGAGAAGTTCTCGGTCATTTCACAAACCTAACTCCCAATCTTTTGGAAACGATTGTCCTTGTGGCGGATAGGTAAGCAGCCCAAAACTGCCTTTAAATATACATATAAAAAAAACTGTTGTTTTAACGATTTATTGTATAAATATGTTGGCGCTTTCATGATACTGCAATTTCATCGTTTTAGCATTTTGAGTGTATTTTCAACGCCATTTGCTATTATATCTTTTTTCCCTGCGTATAATTTCACAAACCTAACTCCCAATCTTTTGGAAACGATTGTCCTTGTGGCAGATAGGTAAGCAGCCCAAAACTGCCCTTAAATATACATATAAAAAAACTTTTGTTTCAACGATTTATTGTATCAATATGTTGGCGCTTCCATGATACTGCAATTTCATCGTTTTAGCATTTTGACTGTATTTTCAACGCCCTTTGGTATTATATCTTTTTCCCTTCGTTTTTTTTTTGCTTCAGGTATATCGGCCTCTTCATTCTCTACCGTTTCATCTACTTAGTTCATTTGTTCTGCATTAAGTGTATCCTCGAAGTATTCTTTCTACCCTTCTATTTTCTTCTAATATTCTTCCTACCTTGCATTTTAAGTACTAGTTTTAGTATTATTGCTTTTTCCGAGTGTTTTCAGTGCTTTGTAGAATAACTTCTGGTTTAGTAATCTGAAATACATAGTCTTCTGGTCGTTTAGTAATTTATTTGCAATAGAGTTTTTGCTGCAAATAATGTTTGGATGAAGAGGGTCAATTAATTATATTCTATCAATTACAGATGATCACGCACGTCGATAAAGCCGATTAGTTCTGTAACTAATCCATATAGGACCTATGTTCATATAACATTTTCTATTTAAAATTACGGCTCCAACAACTTGCCGAAAGTTATAACCTATTATAAATCACCCTGTATGCGTAGTATACTTTCCACCTGTCTATTATTTTCTAACACTCTTCCTTCGTTGCTTTTGTAGTACAAGTTTTTGTATTATTGTTTCCTCTGAGTGTTTTTAGAGCTTTTAGAATAACTTCTGGTTTAGTAATCTGAAATATATATTCTTGTGGTCGTTTAGTAATTCATTTGCAATCTAGTTTTTCATGCCAATAATGTTTGGATGAAGAGGACCAATTAATTGTATTCTATCCATTACTGATGATCGCGCAAAGTCGATAAACCCCATCTCTAAATCTGATGCCACTGCGCAAACATTTCGATAATATTATCGCCGCAATTAAAAACACAAACAAAACTAATCGCATCAATTAGGGGTACAAATAGAGTCATTGTTTGGCAGCACAAGTGGGGCGCGATTTGCATGAAATTCCGATAATTGCGTGTTTGTTTTAATTCGGAAATTCGGGGCGCATAATTAAGTCCTACGGCACAGAAAATTTCCCGCGGCCGCCGACGCGAATTACGGCCACGACGCCGATGCCGACGCCGGGCGTCCGCCGCCCCGCACTATTCTTTATCGGCGGAGCGTGTAAGTGGGGAAAAATGTAAATGGCCATCGCCCCAGCACGAGAATTTTCGTGTACGGAATTATGCAAATTAATTGGATTACATATACTTTACGCACGCATTATTCGCGGAATTTTCGGTTTTTGCGGCGTATTTATAAACAAACATTACTATTGTGTGGGCGGCGAAAGTATGCGCGTGTTTGCGGCGAAGTTTGCTAATTAAACCCCAAACTTCCGCGATTATCCGCTCAGCGTTTAACTAGAGCGAAAATCATTTACGTTTTTGCGCCGTCCGCCACTGAATACCCCCAGGACAGTAAAAACTAGTTACAAGAAAATAAAGGATTACTGTACGTTACGTGAAAATATTTGCTTCAAGAAAACATAAAACTGCTCGACGGATGCCGCAACGGAATTACTTCTATTATTTAAAGCGCCGGAAAATTCTGCAAATATATTCACAAAGTGCGGACGAATTATATTCGCAGCGAATATTGCACGTCCTGATATGATTAGGATTTTAATCCGTGTGCTTTTTTTAATTTCCTTTACAAAAACAAAATATTATCGCAGTTGTATTTCGTGACTTTGTGTACCTACCAGACGTTATTCCGGTTGATAACAACAAACGGTACTTTTTTAGAATACATTTCCTGCAATTCGTTAGACGAAATTATTCCACGAAAATATTTTGCTTACAAACTTACTCGAGCTATTATGCAGTACGGCTTAATATATTAAATTATCTTGAACCGCAACATAAACCCCGATATTAATAGCGAATTGCAGTCGGATTTATTATTCCAGATAGCTAAAAATAAGCATTAGGTAATATTGAAGACAGTTAATATAATTTATAAAACAATATTAATATTCTTAAGATACATCACATACATGTATAATATGCCTAGTATTAATATAATATACATTATCCTATTAATATAATATAATATTATCGTAAAAGACTTGCATCTGTTATTGTAGGTTATGAGAGCATATTTAATATTTTATAACAACATTACAAGCGCATATTTCTTGATATATTTTTGCACACATTCCAAGCTTTACTTGCTATAAATATCAATTAATTTACATTTACTTCCTATTCATTCTGCAAAATTTATATCAATTACCACACAACAAATAATCAAATCGTAGAATATAATCTAAAAACTAGTTTATTGTTCAATTCCTGCAAATCGCAAGCACGTAATTACATATTTGCGCGCACGTACCAACACATGCAAAACGCGTATTGTTTTCAATTATTGCCCCGGGCACGGCAATTTCTCCTGCATAAAAGTGCAATAAATTAGGCGTGGAAAATGTTTGTGTATTTGGGGAGACATTTAAAAAGGTAATGCTTTGAAAACACACACACGATCGTGACATTAATCACGCCGCAATTAACCGCAGCCACATGAAGTCGTTTGCATATTCATTAACAAATTATTTCGCGGTCCGCATAGAAACATGGAAAATTTACAATAAGTGCTAGAATTTACGGCCGCAATTTTGTGCGATAATCCTGAAAATATTGCGATCGAGCTCCATTTTATTAGTACATAATGGCAGCTTACATAATATAACACATAATAACTATTTAATCATAATGTTCAATATCTTGGAGCTGGGGTCGACAAACTGTATAAGTGTGGCTCTGAAAACTACAATAAAAACTGAAAATTAAACTGTGTCGTCAATATTGGTCAAAACTAATTCAAAACAAAATGAAGTGGCATCAATAAATAGAAATAATATGACACACATGATATTGCAATGGGAGTGATATACCAAACAAACAAAATATGCAATAGATTGTTACATGAACACAAACCATACTTGTATTTTTTGATAACATTTTAATATTATTATTAGTAGTTAAATAAATTTCAATCATTAATGCAGCTTTAAAATAGGTATTACTAAAACTGTGCCCGAGCAATTCTCTTTTTATTGTACAGGGTGATTTTTTGAAAAGTATCCACCACGGATTTCTCAGAAAATTTTGGCAAAATAAAACAATTCTTTCTAAAACATCTAAAATCTAAAACAAGATCTTTTGACGAACTGTTGACATTCTGGATTATTTTAATGGCGATTTCGTCTCACTTTTCTGCCAATTTTAGAAACAAATATTTAACTGAATAATAATAAAAATTATAACTATAGTAGTGCAATGCTCATAAACAAAATTAATTAAAAATAATCTATGCAATATTGCAATGTACACTCAGATGCAAAGAAACCAGGTCATTGGATTATTGTATGCAAAAGAACAATTTTTTTTTAAATTTTGATGTTGGTATAGTCCTTATACTAAAATGTTTAGTGTTTTACAATCAAAGAGACCGTCAGGATGTAAAAAGAAGCAACATATAGTACTTATTATTTATTTAATGAACATTAATAAGCGAAAACGATAATTTACGTATACACGAAAAAAATGCATTTCTGCAAAATAAGCTTAACAGAGATTAATAATGAAAATTACAGTTAATCGAAAACAAACAAGTCAAAACCCAGTAGCCACCTTGATCCTCTATGCATAATGCCGAATGAGCAATAGGTAGTGAAGAACGTATATCTTTAAATGTTATTTTCGCTTATTAAATAAACTGATAACTATCATATGTTCTTTTTTTCTACATCCAGATGTCTCTTTGATTGTAAAACACTAAAACTTTCATTCGAAGGACTACACCAACATCAAAATTTAATAAAATGGGTTTTTTGCAAACAACGACCCAATGACCCGGTTTCTTTGCATCTGAGTATAGAATGTAGGTATTGCAATATCACCTTAAATAAACCCATAAGAACATGTTTTCAAAATTAGTAGCAATAATCATTCCGATTGTGAAATAAAACCATTGAAAAAATAAATTCAAAACTTTTAGTCAAGCACCAAATTATAAATGTTGAAAAATTTCTTAAATAGTGAAATTTTGAAAATTTCCTTAAATAGTGTTAAAGAAATATCACCAAAATGATAACATGCAGCAGTTATTGGACTTTTTCGAAAAAAAAAACGTAAGCCATATTACTTATACAAACTGCTATACACAGACAGGATAAAAAAGTGGCCTCCACAAATTTAATCATACTGATAGTTAAATATAGTTAAAAAATTCGCCGTAAAACAAGATCTATAGCTTTGTTTTCCAGCAAAAAGTGGGAAGCTTTTATTTCAATATTTTTCATGTACAATGAGCGAGAAAAAATGTTAATATGTTCTAACGTGAATGTATCTGATATTACTATAAATACCATACATTTTTTTTATTGAATGAATTAACGGGACTAGGGCTAGGAATACATTCCTTCACAAATACATTACAAAATGTAAATGCGTATAAATACATTTTACAATTAGTATCTAATAATAGTACTAATAATAGACATATTTCAACTTAACACAGAATTACAAAACTTTTTGAATTTGTCGAATATTAATTAATTTGAAAGACATAAAACTGTGCCAGAGCAATTCTATTTTCAATATAAAGGGTGATTTTTTTAAAAGTATCCACCCCGGATTCCTCAGAAAATTTGGGCAAAATAAAACAATTAAGATCTTTTGACGAACGGTTGACATTCTGGATTATTTTAGTGGCGATTTCGTCTGACTTTTCTGCCAATTTTAGAAAAAAAAAATTATTTATGCAAATTATTTCAAAAATATTGTATTTTTGTAAATTGAATTTGAAAATTCTGAATAATAATAAAAATTATAACTACAGTAGTATAATGCTCGTAAAACAAAATTAATAAAAAAAAAATTCTATGCAATTCTGCAATGTTGGTATTGTAATGTCACCTTAAATAAACCCATAAGAACAAGTTTTCGAAGTTAGTATCAATTTCAATTTCAGATTGTGAAACAAAACCATTACAAAATAGTTAAAAAACTTCTAATCAAGCACCAAATTATAAATTTTGAAAAATTTCTTAAATAGTGAAATTTTGAAAAATTCCTTTAATAGTGTTAAAGAAATATCACCAAAATGATAACATGCTGCAGGTATTGGACTTTTTTGAAGAAAAAAATGTAACCCATACTACTTATACAGGCTGCTATACACAGACAGGATAAAAAAGTGGCCTTCACAAAATCTAATCATCCTGATAGTTTAATATAGTTAAAAAAAGTATCTGTAAAACAAGATCTATAGCGATTTTTTTTCCAGCAAAAAGTGCGAAGTTTTTATTTAAATATTTTTCGTGTACAACGCGCGAGAGAAAATACTAGAACAGTTAATATGTTCTAACGTGAATGTATCTGATATTACTATAGATACCATATATTTTTTTATTGAATGAATGTTAACGGGCCTACGGCTAGGAATATATTCCTTCACAAATACATTACAAAATATAAATACTTATAAATAAATACACTTTACAATTAGTATGTAATAAAACTATTAGTATCTGATAATAGTACTAATAATAGACATCATTCAACTTAACACAGAGTTACAAAACTGTTTGAATTTGTTGAATATTAATTAATTTGAAAGACGTCTTGTTTATGTGTCAAAATTGATAAGTTCAATGCAAAAAAAAATGTTAAAGTCTCTAGTAAAGTGTTCTAGTTGTAGAGTCGCGCATAGTATCTATCCTATATTAGAAAATATTTATAAAAATAAAATATTACAATATTAATCAGCCCCAAAATTCATTTCCGTTTTTGAATTATCGTGCGGTCAAAATGCATGATACAAAAAAATCGGAAGTAAGTTTCCATAAGAAATAATTTTTTTGAAACTTGACATTTTTGCACGTTTTCACAAAATAAATGAAAATAATTCTTTCAATATTTTTAGCAACTTTTTTAATTAAAAATAAAATCCAGTTTTTTTTCACCGACAATTAGTTCGGGAATGGTCGAGATTTAAAAAATGCTGCAATTTGATTGGTTAATAATTTTTCAGTTGGATTGTCAGAATCATTTAGAAGTCCTTATTTACAATAAATTTTGATTAAATTTTTCTAAAATGATCATTTTATTTAATGTTAGTAAATCTAAAAATTTCTGGAGTTTTCCAGATTTTTAGTTTAGTTACGTTTTCTTAACTTTTCCGGATTTTTAGTTTAGTTCGATTTTTGTTAACTTTTCTAGATTTCTCGTGTAATTTTCTGAGATTTTGTAGGATTCTTCAAAACATTTAAATAATTAAATCTTCGCAATGGACATTATGTTCCCAGTTTCTGAACGTTCTATTTCTTTTGATATTTTGATTAGACATTCTGGGCTTTTTAACTAGTTTGATTGCATATTTTGAAAATTTGCATACACATTTTTTATATTTCTGAATTCTTTATGACTTAGTGTATAATACTTCTATATTTTGATATTATAGCTGCATTTATTAAAAACATTTAAATAATTGAATCTTCGCAATGGATATTATGTTCCCAGTTTCTGAACGTTCTATTACTTTTGATATTTTGATTCGACATTCTGGGCTTTTTAACTTGTTTGATTGCTTATTTTGAAAATTTGCATACACATTTTTGGATATTCCCGAATTCTTTATGACTTAGTGTATAATACTTCTATATTTTGATATTATGGCTGCATTTATTAATTAATCATATTTTATTGAATTTGCTGAAAGTATAATTTATTTATAATTAATGGAATGTATGCACTCTCAGATTTTGTAATGTACTTTTTAAAAATAAAACGTCAGTTTATTCAGTTAACTTCGACATGTTTAGGCCGGGAGGCCGTCATCAGCACGAGTATCCAAATCTATTTTATTTACAAATATAAAATAGTACATGCATTTTTGGTTTACATATTTCTTAAAATTACGTGATATAAATTAATGTTAAAGTGTATTCGTATTGTTTAGAGAAATTTAAAATGAACAACATTATTGGCTTATTACAACATAGTATTACATTTTGTTTATATTGTTACTTACAGTCATTGGTTTTATGCGTTGTTTTGAAGTACAAGGCCAAGTAAACAAGGTACAATGTCCAAGTAAACTGAATAATCCGTTTTTTTTAAGTATTAAAAAGTAAGTAAAAGTATAAAGTATAAAAGTAAAAGTATTTAGTTTAGTTATTAATTTGTTAATTTTGATACTGTTATTATATATATATAATCGATCTTTATTGGGCTATCGACCCCATATGGGGTCTTTCCGCCTTCTATTATTATATTTTTCTGCAAATTCAATATTTCAATATTTTTCGGTTTCATCATTTTTTTTTTTAGATTTACTGCAATTGACGCAAATTTGATGTTTTGATTAAATATTCATTAGTTTTTAACTCTTTTCATATTTTCAGTGTGCATTTTAGATTTTATTAATAATTTCCATTAATCTTTTGGACAAATTCTGAAGTGTTTATAAAACTGTATGTACCTTATATATTTATTTTTAAATTTTGATATTCTGACAACTTTTACGTATTTTTAACTTTCTTCAGTTTCAAAACCATTCGTTGACCTTTTCAAATTTGCTTGCATGTTTCAAAAAATTTTAAGTTTAATTTTAATTTATTAAATTTCAAGTAACTATATGTTACCCGTCAATTGTCAAAATTATTCGTAGAAAATTGAAATTAAATAATTTAATACTTTAATACATAATATTTTTTTGTTTAGGGAATATAACTCATAAGAGGGGTGTGTATTTCCGTGCATCGGTTAAGTCTCTAATATATAAGGCGGCGGGTGGCCTTACATATTTTCGCCTCTCGATGAAAACTGCAGGGGATTGTAATTATGTGGGAAAACATGCAGTAATAAATAATCTTTTGAATCTAAGAAATATCTAAAAATAGAGGAATATTTGTTTCCGAAAATTTATTATTACACTTAATTTTGAATTTTAAAGTCTGATATATTATTCTCAGAGCTTGAAGTGAAAAGTATTTCTATAATAATAACTCAAATTACGTTTACCTTTTTTTTCACAACTTTATTTATATATTTCGCTATACAGGGTGTCTCAAAAATAGTGGACAAGCTCAACAGCACGCCAGTCAGGGATGGCCACTGAGTCCTTAAAACGCACTAAAAAAATATTTTAAAACATTCAAAACACATAATCATTTTCATCACGACTGTAGTATCAGTATTTAAATTGTACAGCATATTATTGCTACGTTGATTTTTCAATAATTTTCCTTTTGAAATATTTAAATACGCTATTATAAATTTAAAGATACAGGGTGAGTTTTTTAACAGTTTCAGGTTAAAAAGCTCACTCTGTACAATAACATTATTTAAAAATGTTATAATTTAATAACTTAGACATGATTGGCATTTAATTCCTTCTAGTAGTCCTTCTAAACCTGTTGTAATATTACACCTTTGACTAGGAATTTTTATAGTATTTTTTAAGAACACAGTTACCATCTCCGAACGGCGTGCTGTTGAGCTGGTCCACTATTGGAGCAGCTATTGGACACCCTGTATATATTCATATATATATATATATATATATATATATATATATATATATATATATATATATATATATATATATATATATTATATATATATAACAATTAATTTATGTGTAGGTACTTAAAACTTTGAAAGTTTAAGTTTGAAAGCGTTTTGATACTTTTTGTCATATAAATTGCTTCGAAAAGGTTTGATTTAATTTTTTTTGTGTTTACAATTTTTTAATAATTTAACATCTTCAAAATTAAAAGTATGTCCTGTTTCAAAATGGTGTGCCGCAGCTGCAGATTTGTCAGTACTAGGAAATTTTGTGTAGTGTAAATGTTCTAAAAACCTTTTATTTATATTTCGTTTTGTTTGCCTGATGTTACACTGTCTACAATTTATTAAGTAAATTACTGATTTTTGTAAAGAAGCTTCCTTGTCTAATACATTTGGTAATTTTGCTTTGGACTTGTTATTATTACAGAACTCCGGGCTTAATCTAAATTTATTAAAAATATTTAAAAATGAAATGTTTATGAAAGGTTATTTTACAAAAACACAAATGTTAGTATTATTGTTTCGTTTTATTAATATTAGTGTAGTCTCGTTAGATAAATTATAAGCCGTCTCAGATTTATTGTAAATTTTTGAAATCAAAGTTTTTATTGTAACCGTTAATTTTTGCTACATGTCGAATACAATTTAATTCTTTATTGAAGTTTGTACTGATAATGGAAATTTAAATTATCTATGTATTAAAAAATAAAACGCTGATTGTTTATATTTATAGAAAGTCATAGAGCTAGAAATTATATAGGTGTATCTATAGTAGTTTCGCAAAATTTTCAAAAAAAAAACTGCTCAAGAATTTTCACATTACAAAAACTTGCATACAAAACAAAAACTTCAAAAACTACGAATATTCAAAATTACTTCAAAGCTCCCTCAAAGATTCCACAAAAGTCTTAATTGTTCTACAAAAAATAATGAAAAACCATGTAGGATTTGAAAAAGTCATTAATGTTCTAAATAATGCTTTAAACACTGTAAAAACAATAAAAATCGATAACAATATCGGCAAAACTTTACATTTTCACGAAATTTTACTGAAAAGTGCTATTTTTAAAATTCCATACAAATTTATAACTTGTACCTACCTACTTAATTCAAATTTACAAATCTTAAAAAAAACGGAAAAAACTCGAGTTAATCAAATAACCATATTTTAATGCAGAAATTGTGTAAACATTGTTGAAACGTAAAAATTTCACAACTATGATAAATTGTTTGAAAGGCAATGCAAACAATATCAGGCGGAAAGTCTCCAGATGGGGTTGGTTATAATAACAGATATGGAAAAATCAATGACACTTTCTCGATCTCATTTTTTGAGAGAAACTCAGTGGTAGAAACTAAAATTAGCTATCCTCCTTTGTTTTCGAGTAATTATAAAATGATAAGTTTGTTGTAATATGGAAATCAAAAATTTCCTTGAAAACTGTATTTTCCCAGTCTCGCGTATTGTTCAGATAAATGTTTATATATCAAACTTGAGTAATGTACCCATAACCAATTATTAATCTTTTTCACGTGTAGGGAGTTGTTTTCTGACATTCTATTAATATTCTTTCCTTGGTACTATGATTTATCGGCACCCATGTCGCTCTCCAGCCAATCTCCGAGTGAAGTTATTTGCATTACACCGTTATATACCGGCAGCTCACACTTTCGTTCGACGCGACTTTTTTTCTCAAACCTTGAAACGACTGCAAAAATTCTACCGAGTTTATCACGCGTCATTTTTTCAAGTTTAGCATTGAGAACGAGCAACACGTAGAACGCAGTTGCAAAGGTGTTTTGTCAGTGCCGCGACGTTCAGGCCTCGGCTGCAGATTTTCCCGTGGATTGTTAGTGAAAATCGACGCGAATTTTCGCCATGGGGACTACCGACGATCCGATGAGCGCCGCCTACGTAGACGTAAACAGATTTCAAGGTAAATGCTTGGTTAGCTTGGTTATTCATCGCCGTCCTGGAAATTCCCCATCACCGCCTGACACATGCGATTTTTGTTATTCCAGACGAACGCGTGCGGCTTAAGTGCTTCAATTTATACACACGTTCAACTCTGTTGTAGAAACAAGCATGCAAAAATTTGAATTCATAAACATTGAGCAAGTAAATTGCGTTGGATAGCCTCGACCTATATGACCTTTATTGTGTAGATTAGATATGTTGCCGAATCACTATTTGTTATATTATTACTGGAAGTAAATTGTTAAAATAATTCTTTTTTAAAAATAAAATATTTGTAATTGACGAACTTAGAATTGTGTTATTTTAAAATGCGGAATTTTGAATTTTTATGTTTGAGGAATGATTATGTTTTTTTTATGTATAATCTTCCGTATTATGATGAACACTAAGTAACATAAGTTTACAATTGTGCCAATTAGAGAACCGCAATTTTTGATGTTTAATATTAAAGAAAGGAATTATTTTTGCATTAAATTGAAAAATCTTTGATTTCTAGCATGCTAAGAAAGGCAAAATTAAATGAAAATGTGATTTTTTTTCTAATATTTTTTTACGACAATAAAGTCGAAAAATTGATATGATTAATTTTTATGTAGCAACAACCATAGAAGAACCCTTGTTTCTACGGCATCGGTTTACTCAAAGAATTGTAATTATTTGTGATTATGTGTTTTGATAGTAAGTGACTCGTCGCAAAATATCAGATTTCTAAGACTACTCTAGTAGAAATGTTAATAAGTAAACTGATTAGCTAAGTAACACTTAATATTTTTTTAAAAATAAGCAATTAGAAAAAAAAGTTATTTAATTTTTAAGTTTAATTTAATTTTGCCTTACTTAGCATGCTCCTAGATTTACGACACGAAGTTGTGGGACACTTTGTATAAACTTATAAACTTTGGTCACTAAAGAACTTCGAATTATGTTATTTTGAAATAAAATACAAAAATAAAATTTTTATTTTGCTAATTATGGTAATTAGTATTAGTATTAGTAGTGGTAATTAGTAGTAGTATATGTTACGAATGTCATAATTAGAGAACCTTAATTTCGGATGCTTAAAATTTAAGGCATGCAAAGTTTGCCTTATTTTATGATATTTTGATATTTTATTGATCAAACATATTAACTTTGATGTTTGTAATTGAAGAACTTAAAATTATGTTACTTTAAAATGAGAAATTTGGAATTTTGATGTTTAACCTTACGACCTATGATGAATATTCAGTAACTGTTAGGGCAATTGTTACAATTAGAAAACCATACATGTTGATGTTTCAAATTGAAGAAATGCAAAAATTGTTGCTTTAAACAGAAATAAAATCGAATATTAAGTTTAATGCTCATAAAGCAAGAACTTTGAATTATACAGGGTGATTCATTGGGAAATGCGCACACAGTAATGGTAGATGCGGCACATCGATGTGATTCTAAATGAACTATATTTTATGGGTCTATCGTTCTTTGTAACCAATATACAGGGTGATTCATTAGTATTGCTCATTTTTTTCAATTAATCATAACCGAACCACCCTATACATTTTCGTAATATTTGGTATGTATGTTCTTTGTCCACTGTAGTGTCGATTAGCATAATAAATGAAAATATTATTGTAGGTCAGGCCTTAAAAAATTTAATAAGTAGGTTTCGATTCGAAACAACACTCTGGATATCAATATTTTAAAATTTTGTTTTCATATTTGGAAAGAGCAGAAAAAATTACGTAACACTGAATGTATTTGGCACTTCCGCATGCAACTTTGTTACTTATTAACTTGAGTCAAATCTAGATGTATAAGGTGGCACAAAATTAAAAATAAATAAATTTCCTTTCCTAAATGATCATTTTCCAGCAATAATCAATAAAATCATCAACTATTTCACTTTCTCTTAATTTCTAAATCCTAACCTTAATGTAAAACCAGAGGACAGGTCCGTATTTGGGACAAAATATTATTATCAATGATTAACTTTCAAACACTCGTATGTGTAAAAAATGATTATAACATTTGTTCATTGCGCTACAGTTAAAAACAAATTATAAAGTGACAAAAATGCCCATTCCGAGAAAAGCTTAACTTTATTTTAAATAACAATAACGTTGCAAAAAATCTACATTTTAAAGGTTAAGAGAAGGAAAGAGAGGAAAGAGATCGGAGCGCTAACAATTTAATTTACGAGATTACGTTTACCCAGAATATCATTGAATTATCTGTATTGAGAGATTTATATACCCATTATATGTACTCGTTGCTAGTTAGATTTTAGTAAACACACTTGATTCATTATATCGGTATTCATTGTTTCGAAGTAGGAAAGGAATGAAATTAACAATATTCTACTGTCAAACGTCATATGAAAATATTGACAGGACAAGGTATGAAATGTAGTTAAAGCTCGACTACGCTGATACAGCGATAGAAACCTACATTCCTACCTTTATTAAATTCATTCCACCAACAGACGCAATCGCGTCGAAATGTCACTAGATAGGTGCCTTCATTAGTAAGAAAATTGATTTTAGAGTATGTTAATAAGGTGTACATTTGATATCGTCGTTCGTATAATCACCTGAGAAATTAATGCTCAACTTCTGACTCTTCGTCGGGCAGGGTAACGTTCTGCGCCGGTGGTTACTTCTAATTGATCTGAGTATGTGCTGAATTTCTGAATTTATACTATTTCTCCTTCCACATTCTACCCCCTCGTCCTTATTTTCGCCGGTTTTTCTGAACATTATATCTCTCTGCACATGTATACCAACCAAGGTTACTTTACCGTGGTGAGCTCAGCCTACCCGTTGTCTGACGATGTAGGTAGTTTATTTGAGTTGACGCCTTTATGCGTTCTCATTAATATCTGTCCGCTTTCTCTCAATTGTGCATGTCCGAAAATACGGGCGGTCGCATGCCTTCTCGAGCCCTCTTAAACCTTTTTTTTACGTATGCGTTTTTGTATAATACGTTCTTTTTTTTATTATTTGAAAAGGGCCACTTTGGACCAACCGTGTATTTATAATGTTTATTAATATATTATTTCTTCTTTATAGTATATTTATTCCTTTTCTCCCAGTACTTTTTCATTTTTACGCTTTGTCTTTTCTTTCTTTCTGGGTCCCATTTCGTGCTGCTCGTCCTTACCTCTCTTGCCGGGAAGTCACTGTAGGTTTTTATTTTCTCCCTTATCGCGTTTCTCTCGTCCTTCTCTTTTATCCTCATCAATGCCAGATCTTTTTCTACTTCTGTGATCCATTTCCCTTGGTCTTTTAGCATTTTCTGGGCCATTGTGATTCTTTTGAGGAGCCTGTCGTTACCCATTCGGATTATGTGTGTATAAAAGGATGCTCTGCGTTTTCTCATGATCGTTGACAAGCGTTCTGTTTGTTTACTTCTATACAGATTCTCATTGCTTCTGAGTCTCCACGACTCACCCACTTTTACTGGTCCTAGAATTTTCCTTAAGATTCTTCTTTCTCGGTTTTCTATCTTTTCTATCCAGCCTACCTGATCTAGCGTTAAGCATTCTGCGGAATATAGCACTTCTGGTTTAAGCACTGTATTTAGATGTCTTATCTTCGCGTTTATCGAGATGGATTTCTTGCTATAGATACCCCTGCATAAAAAGTATGCTTTGTTTAACTTTGAGACCCTATTTTCGTATGCTTCTTTGTCGTTTCCATTAGGTGTTACTATTTCTCCTAAATACTTAAATTTCTAAACCCTTCCAATTTCTCCGTACTTTGTTTTAATTTTTTTCTGAGTCGACATTTTTTCTGTAGTGAAATATTTTGTCTTTTCAAGAGATATTTGTAGACCAATTTTCTTCGCGATTTCCATGAGAATTTCAATTTTCACCTTGGCTTCCTCCTCCGAGTTTGCGAAAATTACTATATCGTCCGCAAAGGCTAGGCAGTCCACTGGAATAGGTTTTCCAATGTATTTATCTTTGGTCAGCTTTATGTCTCGGAAATTTTTCTCCTCTATCTTTCTTCTCCATTCTCTTATTACTTTTTCCAGCGCACAGTTGAACAACATTGGCAAGATTCCGTCTCCTTGCCTGACTCCCGTTTTAATTTTGATTGGCTCGATAACAGTCCCTTAAATTTTATTTTGGCGTATGTGTCGGTAAGGGTTGCTTCTATTAGTTTATGTTTTTTGTTGTCCAATCCCATATCTCTTAGTACCTTGAATAGCGCGTTTCTATCAATTGAGTCGTAGGCTTTTTGGAAGTCTACGAACATTGTTACCAATTTTATTCCGCTTGATGTGTAGTGTTTTTGTATCATTTTGAGAGATATTATTTGTTCAATGCATGATCTTCCTTTTCTAAAACCCCCTTGATATTCCCAGATTTGGCCATCTAGTTGTGCTTCAGCTCTTTTTAATATTGTTTTGGACAATATCTTATACACCACCTGTATTAGTGAGATTCCTCGGTAGTTATTGACGTCTTTTTTGTCCCTTTTTTGTGTATCGGTAATTATGGCTTCTTTCCACTCTCCTGGGATTTCTTCATCCTCCCAAATCTTCTTATTCATGTTACAGATGTTATCCACCATCTTCGGGCTGCATGTTTTTAGCATCTCCGCTGTGATGGAGTCTTCCCCTGGTGCTTTGTTGTTTTTGAGGTTTGCAATTGTTTGTTTGATTTCATTTATATCTGGTGGCTTACCTGTTTTGGTTGTTATCCAGCTTGGCGCGAAGCCTTCAGCTGCTTCGCAGTTGAGTATTTCCTCGAAGTGTTTTGCTAGTAGCTCGTAATTTTCTGTTATTAACTGCTATTTTTCTGTCCGGTTTCCGAAAACATATGTTCGGTGCCTGGTATTTTTGGATTGCATCCTTAAATGTGCTATAGTAGTCTCTGGTTTTATTTTTCCTAAAGTTTTCTTCTATCCTCCCTGTTGTGTCTTTGTCATAATTTATTTTGGTTCTTCTAATTATTTTACTCGTGTTTTCCTGGTTTCTCGGAAGTTTTCTTAGTCTATATCTAGTTTCGTCTTTTGCCATGTCCTTCAGTGTTTGGCCCTTTGTTCAATTGCTCTTTCACAGTTTAAGCTCCACCACTGGTCTCTTTTGGTATTTTTACGGTGTGCCACATCCGTTGCTCTTTCTACAATTATGCTCTTTATGTTCTCCCAATTTGTTGTTTTTACATTCGTCATTTCATGATGTTTTTCCTTCTTGGTTTCTAGAAATTCGTTGTCTACTCTGAATGTTCTGTTATGATTTATTTCTGTTTTGTGCTTGTTAGGAACTAGTTTGATTTTTAATCTGGTTAGATAGTGGTCCGAGTCTACATATGTTTGCCAATCTTATGACTTTGACATTTTGTATTTCTCTTGTCTGCGATTTTGTTATTGCGACATGATCTATTTGGAACTCTCCCGTACGTCTTATACGTTCTAATTATAGAATAATTATATTTAATTTATATTAAATATGGATCTGGTCTTTACAAATAATTTTTTTGTGGTAAAAAAATAAGTAATTATAATTATTATTAACATTAACTATTTCAAATGTGAGGCATATGACAGTAGTTCATACGTCAGCTGATAGCGATGTTTCTTTTATGAAACTAAATACACAGCATTGAAGACGTCTTGACATTAAAGACATGAGGCTATGACACTGGCGTTTTCTAAAAAAATATTGCACTTGACCTTTAAAAGTTTACTTTTTACACGATTTTCGGTGTCAAATGTAATCACTTTTTAAATTTTCGTAGATAAAACTTTTTGAGAACACAGTAAATAGTAGCTTATTAAATGTTGTTATAAATACAACCGCGTTAGCCCTGCATATTTGCACTAAAAACTAATACAAAATAATTTACGTCAAATTCAACATAATCTATTCTCGTGGATACTTTTTTTTTTTTTTTTGTTTGTATGCTGCAACAGAGATATTTTCACGATAAAAGGCAGTGCGCGCTTCGAATTCGCGAATTCGGTTTAAAATGTAATCCGCGATTACGCTAACTGCGCCGCGTGCACGTGCCAGAAACCGCGCGGACGATTCTAGAATGATCGCATCCGTTTATATTTACGTAATCGTGTGGCAATTTTCCTTCGCCGCAAAAGAAAAAAGGCAACGGCACGCCAGATGAAGCATTCATTAGTGTGGAAGCGTTTGCACCGAGCACGTCAACGTTACCCCGCGTTCGGCATGCAAGCAAGCACGAAAATCGCATTTTCTTAACTCGACCCAGATATGATATTCCAACGTGCGCACGTCGAATTATTGAAAAAAGCAGCGGTTAAATAAGTGAGAAAATGTGTTGCCCGGAGTTTCGCACGAACAGGCGCCGGAGTTTCTATTAAAAGGGATAATTAATGCGTTTTAGCTTTCGTGTTAATTATTCCAAGAGTTTTTTTTTTATCCGAATTTTTGTGGCTTTTAATACATTGTAATATATACACATTTTCTCTCGCGCACTAACGCCGATTTACAAAAAAAAAAAAAAACATGTTTTATTCACTCAATTTTAAGCCTTTTAACGTTGGGTAGAAATAGATTAAAATTTCATTCAAATTACCGGACGCACAAAATTGAATCGTTAACAATCAATTTTATCTTTTATTAACTTTTCGACAAGTTTATGATGAGTTATACAGGCAATCTTGCACCTAATTGAATCAACTATTAAGTTTTACAAGCAATCTTTTACAGACAAAATGGTATAGTTTTTACAGATTCTTATGTCGCTTGCAGATCAAACAATGCAGAAACGCAAAACAAAATCAAATAAATACTTTGTTTAAACAAATTGAAGTTTTCGAAGTGTCGCAAGCTTATCATTTGATTTTAAGTGTCAGCTTGAATACTTAATTTTGAAAACTTTATTATGACCTGTTTTTTTTAGTTTTTTTTTAAAGTATAATTAGTAAATTAATTATTAAAATAAGTGTAATTTTATGTCTTGGAGGTTCAGGTGAAATAGCATAAAATAAGGCCACATGAAGAATATAATAGAAGTAGTTTCGATTTCCTAAAGTTACCGGAAGTGGGTGTAAGTGCACGCAACTTCAGAATTTTAAATAGGAACCTAGGTGAGTGGTGGCGAACCTTTTTACATATGTGTGCCAAAAAGTTCCAAATAATATTATCAAGTAACTTATAACTACGTGTCTACGTGTATAATAAATTTTGATGTTTCTTAAAATTGCATGAACTATGCAAAACTTAAGAAAATTCGTCAATAATTATCCATTGAATAATAGTAGAGAACTATTGTGTGTCAATTTAACTTGATCTGGTTTTCATGAGATTCTAGATACCATAAGAATATTGTATGTTTACAAAAAAAAATATTTGTAGGTATATAGTAATTTGTAATTAAGCTTCGAATGTTTGAAACATTCATTTTTTTAAACATATTCATTTGTAAAGCCATTCGATATCTATTAATTGATTTTCTCGTTGTAAAAACTGTAACAGAGGTCTTCACCTAAACACCAAAGAATATTTGCAGAAATTTTCCTCCTTAAACATTGGACGTTGTTGTACGAAACTAAACCATTCTATGCCGAGTTTACCTCATTCAACAATTCTAGAAAATGTCGTTTATTTACAGCGCGTACAGATATAAAATTGTCTGAATTAGTTATAATGTCCATAAAATTAACCGGTGACTTGAAGCTGGCCTATGCACAGAAAAACCTGCTTCGATTCACAGCTAACAAAACCAGTTTCTTCTCCAGTCGTACTGCGAGCACTATCAGCAGTTACTGATACAATTTTGCAACTGTGTTGCAAATATCTATTAGTTTTGTTGTTGTTGTCAATAATGCAAAACTAAAAAAATGTATTGATACCATTTCCAACACAAGAACGTACAGGTATAAAAGTGTAAATAAGTAAAAATAAATAAAATAGATGATCAAATTATGTCAGTACATTCATCAAGATAGACAAATTACACCAGAAGATTTTGAAACAATATTTTGCAGATGCTATATTTTACTATATTACAAGCCGGTGGTATATGTTGTTCCTTTGAATTATTATTATAAAAAAATTAAAAAAAGTAAAGTATAGAAAATTATGATGTGCAAATAATTGACGTGCCAGTAAAATTTGCATACGTGCCACCTCTGGTACGCGTGCCATAGATTCGCCATGCCTGGCCTAGTTCATATGTAGCATGGTTGGATAATTATTTCACAAAGAAACAACTTTTGTAAGAAAGGTTTTTTGTAATTGATACGCTGAACGAAATAAAAATTCATGTTTCAGACAACCTGTCCCGCCATTTTCTCGAAAGGTATGCGTCATTGAGGTTCAGGAGAAAAAATGGCATCACATAAGCCTACTTGAAGAATTTTTTAAATTTTAATTTCATCAGGATGAGGTTTCTTTTAAACAACTTTTTACCAACGACTTGCGTGGGATACCCTGTATATGTATACATTTTTTTAATATTAAATATTTTGTGACTCATTAGAAATTTAGAACAGTTAATGTTTCTAGAATTTGTAAATGATTAGAAAATGTAGAATGTTTGTATGCATGGCAATAAGTAATACCTTTTTTAGTTCTGTTTTTATAGTATTATTGAAATACTTCAGAATGTTGTGTTATTTTAAGGAGTTTTTGCTAATAATCAAGATATTTATAACTGGTTTCAGGGAATTTTCATCACTATAATGGATTTTCGAAAATCTTCGTTTTTATCACATTTTACTGAACATTTGGAACATTAATGAAATGCAAATTTTTAATGTATTTTGTTAATTGAAGTTTTTACATAAATTAAGTTTTCGTACTTTTTCGAAGAACAATTTTCATAGAGACTCTGTAAACTTTCTATAAACAATTAAGGTAATTTTCTGGTAATTTTCGTAATTTGTAACATTATGGTAATATACAGGGTGTCCAAGGATCAACAGCATGGGGATCTCGGAAACCGTAAAAGTTACAAAGGCGGTTAAAATACAAAAAAGTTGCGCAATTTAGTGGTCAGTTTTATTCTGTTGAGAAAACAAAATAAAAACGCTTACTTCCAGAGCTATTTAACAATATATGTTTTTCTAAAGTTTACCTTTTTAGCTCTACGAGACAGCATTTATAAATGTTCAGTACAACGTTTCGTTTCGAAGAAACCATCATCTACTTTACATTGGTATATGGCCCGTAAATAAAGTACACCCTATATTAAATAGCATTTCCTATACGAATTCAATGATTTATATCATTTCGAACATTTTGGTGTAGTAGGCTTTGAAATGAGCTACGAAGACAAAAAATATTACCTAATTTTAAGATTTGAAGATAATTAAATGAACAGAACAATTCTCATAATTGCACAGAAATAAAAAATAATAAGTTTGGTTCTCAATAACTATAATGTTTCAATGTTTAACAACTATTCTTGCTAAATTGTTTTTAGTTACTATGTTGGTACCTATTCTGGGTTAAAATTAGGTAATAATTGTTGTTTTCGTCGTCATTAAACGAACACAATAATTTTCATGCCACAGTTAAAAAATAATAAGTGTGATTCTTAATAAGTATAATGTTTCAATGTTTAACAACTATTCTTGCTAAATTATTTTTAGTTACTATTTTGGTATTTATTCTTGGTTAAAATTAGATAATATTTAGTTTCTTCGTCATCATATCATCGCCTACTGCAAGAAAATGTTCGATTAACAGGCCTTTTTCTAAATAAAAAACATGAGAAACAATACTGCGATATAAATAGTTGAATTCGTAATAGGAAATGCTAGCTAATACAGGGTGTACATTTTTACAGGACAATTACAGATAATGATGGTTTCTTCGAAACGAAACGTTGAACTGAAAATTTGTCAACGCCGCACAGTGGGACAGCTTTGGCCGCTAGCCCGACAAATATCCACAGAAAAGCAGAAACGTCATCAATGCCGTTAATACTAGTGCCAGGGTTTTAATTATAGTCGAATGCATCCATGGTACAAAGGGTTTCTCTTTAAGAAGAGTTTGAATGCCAGTGTTACACCGAAACGAGTCGCGTGTCGTGAATAATTCTGGCGCCTTAATATCCATGCGTTTTTTTGGTCAACTTGTAGATACTTTTTAAGGTCGAGTCTTGATAATTATACTTGCTTAGTTTTTTTTTTCTAGTAATCAGTTATTTAGTACGCCATATACATGCTAAGGTATAACCAAATTATTTCATCTTGTTTATTTTTGAATTCAAATAAGATTTGCAAATAAATAGGCGATATTTTTCATGAAATAGGGTGCACGAATTATGCAGGGGTTCGCAGGGGTTCAAGTTGTATGGCATGGCATGCTCTCAACCTTCATCTATCATATGCCATTTCGTTCATCTGCCACCTTTTGCCACCTTCGGAGTTAATAGTATGAATGTAGGGCGCGTCATATCAAAAATGAAACAAAGTCACTTTTCTACTTACTTATTTATTTTTTTTATTAAATTGTTCTGGAATGTCAATTTCATTTAAATTGTGAAATATATCTGCACTTTTTGCAAAATAATATCGTTTGTCAATAGGTGAAAACTACCCCTAAAATTTTAAGTGGAAATTAGTTCGAGTAGCACATCACTATGATTAAGTTTTTAATTATAAGCGATAGCGATGATTGTAATGATAATATGGCTGAATAAATATTTGATTTTTCCATTATGCATTATACCTTACCCACTTCAACATTAAAAGATTACAATATTAATACTTGACCAATATTATGAAGACAATCGGAAACTCTTAAAATATTCAGGATCATCCATAAAGAAATTGTATTTTGTATAAATTTCTTGATAACATCACTGTTGATTTTCTTTTAAAAAACTGACCTACATTCATGCTTCACGCGATTTTTACGTTGGTTAATAAAAAAGGCTCCCCTTCCTACATTTTAAATAATTCAATCTACACTTTGATGTTTATTTGTCGACTTTGAGTGTCAAAAAGCCAAATACAAGATTTCAGATTTTTGTCCGGCTCCTGTCCAAACATCGCTCCTGTCCCACTGTTCCGTCTTGTAGACCTAATAATGTGGCAATGAGAAGAGCCTTTGGTTTTCTTATACCTTTTCAAATAACTATAGAAAAAAATAAAAACGAAATCGCAAGATTTCTGATTTTATCGAATATCTCCAGAAGTAAGCGGATTTTTCTGGTTTTCTCAACAGAATATTACTGACCACTAAATTGCGAAACTTTTTTGTAATTTAACTGCATTTGTAACTTTTTCGGTTTTCGAGATCCCCAAGCTGTTGATCCTTACCTTGGACACCCTGTATGTGGTATATTATTCTCTGTTTCTTAATCGTCTTCTGAAAATTTTGATATGTTGACGAAAACTCTAAAAAAAATGTACTCTCTTGATATGCGTTTCGATTGCATATTTTGAAAATTTTCAATCTGCATAATTTCTTTGGCAGCATGTGAAATCTTTATAAAATGTCGAGATTGAAAGGGCAGAACCGAAACTTCTCACCCTCTATAGCCACCCTAAAGTTATTAAACTATGGCACTGCTAGTTCTTCTTCGAGTTTAACTTTATTTCCCGTATGTAAACACTCGCCTGCCATAAAAAAATCACCACACGGTGGCAATAAAGTAATGCCGTACATCAGAAATGAGATACGAAATCGAGTGGAAAATAATAAGTGTTGCATGTCAGACGGCTCGTGCTCCCCCTTCACCAAAAAGGCGCCACTCACTTCGCCATTAATTAACAATGATATGAATGAGTCATGTCGCGAGCATGGTAAGGGGGCGGCAAGCCGACTGAAAATGCCCAGAAGCACATACAATGAAAACTCCCATATATATATATATATATATATATATATATATATATATATATATCGACTCACCCGCGGGCAGTAAAACTTTTTATCGCGTCGAACTTTAAGCCGCCCCATTGTTTTTCACGGCGCTGCTCGCTGCCCGAGACTCCAATTTACACGTCCTTACGTTTTTGCCCGGTTTTCCACTCGCCGCTCCCGCAGTCCATCTCGGCGCATCACATTTCCACATTTCCACGGTTTCCATTAGGTTAGGGGTAAGGAAAACGTTTACGGGTGCTGGGCGGCGGTGTTTTCGCGTGCGCCGAAAGCCGCCCCCGCGCCGTCTCGCATGTGACATTTCCACATGCAATTTAAATATCGATTCGACTCGTTACGGAACACATCAGGTCGTGAATTTTAATCGGGGGTGGCCGCGTTACGCCGTTTGGAAGTAATGTGAAACGACGTAGGAAATGACGTTGTTCCACGTGACAATTCCATTCGTCAAGCAGAAAGGTGGCAAGATATTAATTACAAAAATGGACGACTTTTATTTATTATCGTAAACATATTTGTCATTTTTGACATGAATATAACATCTATTCGCTGATCATTAGCTTATTAACTAATCTCTTGACGGTTCTTCGTTGTTGCTTAGTAACGAATAATAAGCTAATTTGTAAAATTCTTTTACAACAAAATAAGCATCAAATTTAATTATGTTATCTCCACAAACCCGAAAGTTTTTGAAATATTGAAAAACGTTAAAAAAAGCTACTTTTGGTGGATTTCGCCCAAAAACCACTTCAATTATAATTATGAATTTTCAAGACAAGTAAAGTTAACGGGTCAACGCTGTAGACACGCAGGCATACAGACATAACCACGTCGGAAACGTGGTTTGCATTTACGCAAAAACCTCGATCTCGAAAATGTTCATAAATACTATCTTGTAATACATAAATGAAGGTGATAGTCAGTATACATAGCAGGCAGAGACCAGGCATAACTTTTACCAAGCCCACGTACGCCAAGTTCTATGTAAGAGTCGTTTTGATCATTGATCAACCATTGATGTTGACCAACATAAAGCAGGTCAATGACCCACGGAAATAGTGAAGCAAACAACCATTACATAGGTGCATTATCCGAATTAAATAATTTAAGAAACGTAAGGTTATAAACCTGAAATAAATATTTTATATACATACCACGAACAAATGAATACTGGTTAAAAAAATTTAAGAAGTAGATCAGTTTAAATTCCTATTAGATATAGATTGTAATAATAATAAATGTACATACTCTCGAGTACGCTAGAATCGAATATCGTCTAGTTTCCCCTCCCCCGATGTGGGCTTTATCACTTAAGGGTTGGAATAAATCATGATTTAAAAAAACAGAAATAAATGATTTAAAAAAAATCAAATTTATTTGATTTATTAGAATTTTTTATACATTTCTGATCAGTTTTTGCCAGTTTAGATGTGATTTATATCAATTGATTTCCATCATGATTTAAATCATAGGATGTTTTTTTAATCAATTCTTTAATTTGAACAAGAATTGATGATTGAAACATATTTCTGTGTATCTGTACCATGTGATGGACCAAAATATGGAGGAAAAGAATATTTTACTTACTTACAATTATCTACTTTAAAGCGTACTAACTATATAATTACATTATATTTTTAATGTTCACCTATTGGAATACACAAACAGTGCAAAAACAATGACTAATTAAGAAAATGATTAAAACCAATGATTTATTTAAAAAAAAATCAGTTGATCTAAATCATGATTTAAATCACACCAACCCTGCTTAATATTAAAAAAACATCGCCCAACCGGCAAACTTTAGTTATTTTTCGGAATTATCTTGTAAACGGTGCACCGCCTATACATGTTTATATTGGTTTAGGTTGATGGAAACAAAATTTGGAACATAAATTATATTTAAGTAATATTACTATAATTTAAATTTGAATTTACATTTCAAATAAATTCAAGATATATGTATAAACATTAAATACATATGCATCTGATGATGGTTTTTCATAACCGAAACTAGTCGGACTAAAGAAATAAATCAGAAAATATAATAAAAATAAATATTACTTACCAGTAAGTACTAAATATAACAACTTTAAATATATACAGGGTATCAATTTGTAAAGTTGCCATCGACTTTTTTCATAGAACACATGATTATTTTAAAATTACTCAAAACCATTTGGGTGGTTTGAAGGGGGAACCAAAATGGCGTAGGCAGTGTTGACCCCCTTGACTACCCACCCTTTAAGCCACTGCCACCTCCATCTGAAAAAGTTAAATCCCCCCCCCCTCTCCCCCAATTTTAGAAATAAGTGTAAATAAAGTGCAAAGGTGTTCAATTTATTAAATTCAAATAACATGTTAAAGTAAATGTTGGAAATGATTATATAGCCTGTTTTTTTTTTTCAAAAATATAGCCTGCTTTCAAACTCCTCGCGAACTTTCTGAAGGTTTGTCTAGTAATAGTTCGACATTCTTGTGTTATTTTTTCTCGTACTTGTTCAATAATATCTCGTCCATTTTTTATTCATGTTCTATAAACTTCAGATTGAACCCATACAAAAAAAAATCGCTGTTCAAATTAATGTAAATTTGAACGTCGAAATTTATGTTAATTTGCTAGATGAATCCATTGAGCCTCTCATTCTTCATTAGGTTGAATCCAAACCGATGAACATAGAAATTATGGACGAAAATACTGGTACATTACATTTTCAACAAGATGGTGCACCGTCTCACTATATAGTTCCAGTTAGAGCATGATTAAAGCGTCACTATCCAAATCAGGGGATTGGAAGAAGAGGCCATATCAAATGGATTCCTAGATCGTCAGATCTAACACCTCTAGGTTTTTTTTCTATTGGGTCACTTCAAGTCTGTAGTTTGTAAAACGCAACCAGATACTATTGAACAATTACGAGAAAGAAAAGCACAATAAGTCGAGCTGTTACTAGACAAATCTTTCAGAAAGTTCGCGAGTAGTTTAAAAGCAGGCTAGATTTTTGTCCATGAATGTCCATGTATGTTGTGAAACATTTCCCACATTTTTCACTTTATTTGCACTTATTTCCGAAACTAGTTCACCAAATCATATTGTATTTATAATGAGTGGAACGCATTTTTCAACAGCTTTTCAACTATGTATCACAAGTAGGGGGGGGGGGGTGCCATTTTAATTTTCAAGATTGAGGTGGCTGTAGCTTAAAGGGTGGGTCAACACTACCTACGCTATTTTGGTTCCCCCTTCGAACCACCCAAATGGTTTTGAGTAATTTTAAAAATAATCATGTGTTCTATGAAAAAAGTCGATGGCCACTTTTCAAATTGACATCCTGTATAACTGGTATTTTATGGATAACACCTTAAACTTAAAAATTATATTACTCGGTTTGCCACAAAAGCTATAGTTCGCAAGGTATAGAGGCCAGAAGTAAAAGTATCCATTAAATCCAGTACATTAGACTTTTTGGCGGAACAAATTATACAGTTTTGAAACTTTCCAGAAGTGAAATTTCTTTGTTAACATTAGTTATCACAGTTCACGAAAGATAAGCATGTTTCGCAAACTTATGCATGAGTAAACAGCCTAGGCGAAATTACATGATGCAGAAATTCGAATTTTCGAAATATTTCAAAAACTACTTATTTCAAGAATATGGTTGTAAAATACTTGTTTGTTGTAACTTGTCATGCCAATTGCTCTATGTGATAAAAATTATGTCATTCCATTAAAAAAAATGAAATGCGCTTAAGTTAATTGCACACCAATGACATTTTTGAATGACTAATAGTCAAAACTTTCAGCCGCAAAATATATCAGTCATAGAGGTACATTTTAAGTACAATTCGAGATAAATTTTTGTCTGTTTGAGGTCAAAATCTTGGAATTTAATTAATATCTCAGAAAGTAAAAAAGATAGATGTATACACATCTACAAAATATGTTTCAAATTAAGCGGGAAAGCCAGAAACATAAAAATATGTAGGGTGTTCTATTTAAAAAAACAAAAGTTGATGGCTACTTCCGGTAGAACGGGAATATAAGGTTGAAAGTATTTCACCTGACAAGAACGGAATCAGCCATGTTTGGATGATTTTTTTCAAATATTTCTCTTATCGGGAACCGAATAAACTTTTAATGGTCTATGACCGTGGGACACCCTGTATGTTTGATAATTCTGTCAAATTTGATTAATGTAAGTTGTTGAAAAGTTGAAAAGTTGATGAAAGTTTAAATGAAAAGTTTATATTTCACATGTAATAATTTCAAACTGACTTAACACGTTCCTAACTTAGATACTTGAAAGAAATTTTCAAGAAAACTATTGATGGGATATACCATTATTGCAATTTTTATAATTTTCCAATATAGAAATACATAGTTGATAATTCTGTGAAATTCGATTGTAAGTTTGCAAAAACTACCGAACATTTAAAATTTACCGAATCAATAAGCACTGAATCAATATCTTCAAAAATGTTCACAGATAATACCACGAATGCGTTTAATATTGCGAATCATTTTTGTGAGTAAAATTTTCGCGTTTACAATCGGCCCGAGTCGCAGACGAGGGGCCAAATAGAAGGCTGATTGGGTGAAACTTGGCTCACAAATGTCAGGTGATAGAAGAGTGCAATATTCGCAAGTTATACAACTAGACTATCGTAAATAATCGATTATACAAGACGTATGCCTGAGTCGTGTTTTAAAAGCCAATACGTCGAAATTTGAGTATTTTCGATGGTCGAGTTGTATATAGGTAGAACAATTTTTATGAACATTTCATGAACAAAATAACTTAATTGCAATAAAGTACACAGGAAATTTATAAATTTAACAATTATTAATATTGAATGTACTATTGTTATATACATTTGATCGATTATTCGTTTTTTCCTCGTGTTTTTTCAAGGATGAGTAAGATTTTAATGATGCGATTATACGAACCTTTGTATAATTGATAATACAAAGGTTCGTATAATCGCTAGTCGTCTTGGTTATTCAAATAACCGTTGTAATACGTTGAAACTAACGAAAATCGTGCATTATTATTGGTTTATCAACTCGCAAATGAAATAATCAATGATATTTTTAATTCTGGAAGAGACTTCGTCGTTTTAGCATTCAACTTTCAATTTTAAGAATTTTAAACGAATATTTTTCAATTTGTCCTATATTCTGATATTTAGCATTAATCTTTGCAATTTTATCAACATGCTTCTAAAATCCGTTTTGAATCTTCACAACGTTCCTGTAGTCAAATTTTCAGGAGAAACTTTGAAAATTTCACAGGTTTTTTTCTAATTTTATGGGATTTTTTAAAAAAATTATCCCAAGTAATGATATTTAATCGAAACACTTTAAAAATGTATCGTAAATCTTCAGCATGCTTCCATAAAATTATAGTTTCTAGAAGAAACTTTGTAAATTTTATACGAATTTTGGAGAAACCTATTCATAATATTGAAACAGGATATTTAGCATTAATTTTACAATTTTATCCATAGACTTCTAAAATCAGTTTTGAATTGTCACAACGTACCTGTGGTAAAATTTCTAGGAGAAACTTTGAAAATTTCTAGGAGAAATTTTGAAAATTTCACAGGTTTTTTTCTAATTTTATGGGAATCTTTTTCATTTTATCGCAAGCCATGATATTTAATCGAGACACTTTAAAAATGTATCGTAAATCTTCAGCATGCTTCCACAAAATTATAATTTCTAGAAGAAACTTTGTAAATTTTATACGACTTTTGGAGACATCTATTCATAATATTGAAAAAGGATATTTACCATTAAATTTACAATTTTATCAATACACTTCTAAAATCTGTTTTGAATTTTCACAACGTTCCTGTAGTAAAATTTCTATGAGAAACTTTGAAAATTTCACAGGTTTTTTTCTAATTTTATGGGAATCTTTTTCATTTTATCGCAAGCCATGATATTTAATCGAGACACTTTAAATATGTATCGTAAATCTTCAGCATGCTTCCATAAAATTATCATTTCTAGAAGAAACTTTGTAAATTTTATACGACTTTTGGAGACATCTATTCATAATATTGAAAAAGGATATTTAGCATTAAATTTACAATTTTATCAATACACTTCTAAAATCCGTTTTGAATTTTCACAACGTTCCTGTAGTAAAATTTCTATGAGAAACTTTGAAAATTTCACAGGTTTTTTTCTAATTTTATGGGAATCTTTTTCATTTTATCGCAAGCCATGATATTTAATCGAGACACTTTAAATATGTATCGTAAATCTTCAGCATGCTTCCATAAAATTATCATTTCTAGAAGAAACTTTGTAAATTTTATACGACTTTTGGAGACATCTATTCATAATATTGAAAAAGGATATTTAGCATTAAATTTACAATTTTATCAATACACTTCTAAAATCCGTTTTGAATTTTCACAACGTTCCTGTAGTAAAATTTCTATGAGAAACTTGAAAATTTCACAGGTTTTTTTCTAATTTTATGGGAATCTTTTTCATTTCATCCCAAGTCATGATATTTAATCGAGACACTTTCAAAATTTATTTTAAAAATCTTCAGCATGCTTCCATAAAATTATAATTTCTAGAAGAAACTTTGTAAATTTGAAACTTCTTTAGTGCATCATGAATCTTCGCCAATCTTATACGAAATTTTAACTTCTGAAAAAAAAACCATAAATTTACCATTAATTTTTCTAATTTTGAAGACATATTTTTTCAATTTGTCATAAATAATGATATTCGGCATTAATATTTCCTATTTTATTAAGAAACTTTTATAAATCCGTCATGATTTTTCACCAATTTTCTCTGAAATTTTAACTTCTGGAAGAGACTTTCAGAGAGAGATAAATTTGTCATTTGTCTTTCGTATTATGATGGAATCTTTTATAATTTGTCCTAAATCATGACATTTAGTATTCCATGTTTTGTCAATCATTTTTTTAATTAATTTAATTGAATTGAATATCATGAAATTTTAAGAAATTCTATCAAAAACATTTCTGAATTGGCCTTATATTTTGCGAATTTTAATTGTTGCAAGAAACTTCTTAAATTTGCAATTTATTTGTCTAATTTTGAAGGAATCTTATTCAATTCGTCCCAAATCATGATATTTAGCATACATTTTTCCAATTTTATTAAGAAACCCACATGTTTATATGCACTTTCTTGTTTGGTTTCTATCGCTGACTCGATATCCAATTTTACGGAACACCTTTAGCAAATACAATGTATAATAAATATTTGATATGTCTAAGAAAATTATTTAATTAAATTGTCAGAAAATGCCACTTTGCGATTTGCTTAAATTGTATCGTTCATCATAGTTCTAGGATTTTAACTATATCATGTACAGAAAAACTTAAGAGTAGAATCTGAAACGGCCGAAATTAAACCAAAATTTGTTCAGTTTAATTAAAACGAAAACTATGAAAAACAAGTGGCTATTCTTGATTTATTAAACATACCACAAAATAAATAACAAATTTTTAAAATTGAATAAAAAACATCGAAATTGAGGGAAAAAACTGTTGAATCGATCCAAAATCTATCCAAGGTAACTACAGCCGGAATCTGAATTGAGAGTGCCAACATGAAAAACCTTTTTAAAATTGTATTAAAAACTTTCATATCTAACTTATTGAGCTTGACTTAACATACCAAATAAATAAATCTAACCGTGTTTAGGAACTGAGATTATATAAATTGCGTGCCATTTATTCTATTTCGTGCTATGAAACAGCTGACAATAAAATTTCATTATCATATATCTAGCCTATTTTGCAATTTCCATGAGGTTCCTCTGCTGAGAAATGCCCTAGTTTATGATGCCGACTCAGGCGTGAATAAACTGTACCTTATCATCAAACCAGATCTTATTTGCAATATTTCTACGCTCAGTATCTCATATTTATGGGGAGAGATATTAATTGCACTGTTTTGTTGAATGTGTAGTCACGATATCGCATATTTTCATTATTAATTGCCAAGGGATTACAATTTGACGTACTGCAATTTTTAACAGGACGCGTGTAAATCATAGATATTGTGTTCAATAAATGAGTGTCATTATTTTTGCTCATACAAAACGCAAACCCAGCGTACGCGAAATATAGTTATATAAATAATCAACTGACAAATGAAATATTTTTTGGAAACCTGAATTTAATATAAAAAATCATTCTTGTTGAGTTGTGATGCAGTAAAAGCAAAAATTTGTGGAGTTTTCAACCGAGCCAATTGAAAGTTTGAAATTTAAACAATTAATGTTTTTATATAAGCACAATAAAACTAACTATCCATTTTCAACACAGTTTTCATTTTTCCATTTGAGACGTTTATTTTAAAAACAACCAAAAGTCCAAAAATGCACAAATCGAGTTATTAAACGGCTCTCAAGACCAATGTCTATGCACTAACAAACCCGTTTTCTCGAAAAACAATACAAGTCGCGTGTAACTGGCAAATGATTTTTTTTTATTTGCCTGTTACACGCCTGTTACAGACGTATATTTATAGTGTTTGCAAGTTTTCCCCCGTTTTTTTCTCTCTTGTTTCACAGTTCTTATTTAAAATTATTTTTATTTCTAAATATGTTGAAATAAATACAATATAATAGCCTGATTTATTTTCCCAGTACTTTGAGTATAACTTCCACTGTAACTATTTTTAAATTTCCCACAAAACTAATTTTTGAACACGTGCACTTTTTAAAATAAACGCCTCATTTTCAACCCATATTGTCTTCGTTTAACGTATATGTATAATTTTACTCTAATTAGTTTAGAACTTCGGTTTGTGATAGTTGAAATCTATATACACATTCAAAATTTATCGAGCTCTCAATCGTACGAACTATGAGATGGTTAGGTGCCAGTCACCTATCAACCAGCTTGTAGTAGGACTGTTATTTTGTACGTTTATTTACTTTTATTCTTTTGCACGAAGCAGCAAGTAGTCGAATATTTTACACTACATTAATTTATTGGAGCAAAGATGGAAACTCAAGTTCTCTGGACAGTTGGGCTTTCACATGATAAAAGTTTACAAGGAACGCTACAAATGTCGAGGTCTCAGTGTTTATAGCATGATGGTGATATGTATATTAAATTCAGTTGAAGAAATACTTCAACAGCTACCTTTAGTATAGTCAGATTATGTGGGTTATCTGCGTAATTATGTAATTAATATTTATAAAATGTGAACACCTAATTTTTTTGGAATTCGAGAGATTGAAAATTTTCTAGTCCGTTTAAAAAAGAATTGTGGCAATAATGCAATATATTGCCTGTAAGCTTTTAATAATATTAATAAGATTAAAAAAGTTAAAGCAAGCAATCTATTAGAATATAATTTTAACGCGAAACTTTGAAGACATATATTAATTTTTTCTTACAATAAATGTAGAATAAATGTAGTCACGATGCATAATTGAGCTCATTTGGAGAATGAAGTAATAATTCGTGGTGTAGTCAACATATTTCAGTTTTTACGTCATATAACTGCATTTGTATGAACTAAAAATTAACAGTTGTAACTTTAATGCTTTGAAAATTTGGTGGGTCATGTTAAATTCCATGAGTAAACTTATATAATGCATTGCAGCAAACCAATTATACATTTTGTAATTGAATTATATAAAAATCACCAGCTGGCCAATACATATTTTTACCTTTTATTTTATCACCCAATATTGATCTTTTAATTTACGTTTGACTGAATGGGATATTTATCAGACTACTTAATCATGTTGCGAATAATAAGTTATTACGAGATAATCTATAAATTAAGGTACTCAAATTGAATATTATAACGAAACTGTGATAGTATTAAACTTCTAAAGAAAACCAATTCCGCAGCTCGTGCTCTATAAACATCCCCCATTAGGAATTGTTTACAGTTAATTCACCCGAATTCCACACGCACACAGCCCAATAAATTCTGCGATCGTGCCATCTTGGTTGGTGCTGTAAAATGCGGCATTTCAGGCATCTGCGTCGTTGTTTTGCAGCAAGGAATTTGCAAAGGCACTTTGAAGTGCTCAGCTATTTGGAAGTTAACTGTCGCCAGTGCTAATTTTAATGCCAGTTTGTTCGGTTAAGAACGACCGTTGGTTTGGTTTAACTAGCTATACAGAAATACTCCTTTTAAACTAGACTCTGGCGGCACGATATTATAAACTTTATTTGATCTAAATATCTATGTGCGTAAAATGAAAGAGTTTTAGACCACCTGTATAAAATAAAGGTTATCTTTAATATCAGTCTGGTAGCAGTCATTTCAGAAGCGCTTATGAAAGAATATCAACAGAGTGTATAGAATATTTAGTATGCATATCTTATTTGTATCTTTAAACAATGCCGAAAATATTTTTTTATACGAAATTGTTGTTGCACGATTTCAATATACATAATTTTTCAATATTTTATTATTTTCGATACAAATTGAAAGTTGTACAACTTTTGCTTTAGTGTGTAATTTAATTTCCTGAAAGTTATGCTGTGTTCTGCATCGATCTGGGACCACTGTGCTAAATAATTCGCCGATAAGGGGTGTTTATACATTTGACGTGCCGAAATTTTACTGCCAGGTCGCGAAAATTTGATCAAAACGCATGAAACTCGCTTTTAACTTGAACTGTAACTGCTGGAATTGAAAATGACTCGCCACTAAATGTACGGGAGAAGCATCAATTGTTAATGGTCCTGCGTGAACTGGGGGGGAAATTTTGTGAAATGAGCTTTTATGTGTCCGCGTCGCATAATTTATTCATTTGCACATCGAATTTGTACCCAATTTCGTGAGAGACAATTTAAGAGATCTGATATTTTACCCTATAATAGGGAACAAAAACATTTTCATAGATACGTAACATGTAGTTTAAAATAGGTTTTATGGATCATGAACAAAATCTTAATGTGACAATAGAACAAATTTTCCTGTAATACCACTCTTAACATCCATCAACACGATCGTACTTTTGACATAATTGTCTCAAAAATTGATATTTTGGATAACACTGTTTTCACCCAATGTTATGTTTCAATTATGAACCAGATCAATTTACTTGTGTGCAATATGCATTTCTAGGGTTCATTAATAGAAAAGTTGTATTTACCAGGATATGAACTGCAATAATTTCTATTATCAAGAGCAAATGATTGAATTATTTAAAACCACGTGAGAAATCATCTAGTACTGCAAATATTACATAAAATTTATTTAAACTTGTTCCACTTCGATGACTTAGCTATCATGATCAAACTAAATTTGGTTTCAATGAGATTCCAAACGTTAATAAAAAAGCGGGATCATTGAATGTTCAACAATCGTGAAATCGCTTCACTGTTCAAGGAAATACAATTAGATAACGCTAATTACAGTTTCATGTACGCTTAAATAAACCGAGTGTGTCCGTGCTTTGCCACCGCAATTACTTAAAATGCATTGTATTTTAATTATGTATGTAAATTAGCACGTTAGTGGATAACACGAAATAGCATGTGTAATGCTAAGTTTTCTAATTGTGCGACGTATACTGGGCATTAAAAAACCACTAACTTGTTGAAACGTAAAACTCGTCTAATTTTATATATTTCGTGTATTTCCTTCATACTCGTAGCATATTTATGTTCTGCGCCGTACGTTGGGTTACGTGAAGCCGTAATAACACCACATAATTTTCGACAATAGAACCTTATACAAGGAATTCGTGAAAATACGCCCAGTGTGGAAATTCAGAAAATTTGGAATGCGGTATTAAAGTGCTCTCATAAACAATGTGCTCCTCACGAAACTTAATTAAAAAACGATAATTACGAAATTCCTAGTCTCATCAATATAGAATATAAACAGCAAACATTCATAAGGAATAACTATCACGGTATGTACCTGCTAGAACAAGTAGATGCCCACTTTATCAGGATTTATGAGGAATAGTAATGGATTAAGCATGGTCTAAAAATGATTGCACCACTCAGCTGTAAGTATTTACTTCAAAACTTATTTTGCAATGAATATTTACTTTCATCAAAATTTTTTTGTGCGTCCGCGCTTAAATAGCAGAATCATGGTACTATATTAACTGATCGATTTCTTCATTGACTGTATAAAATTCTGTAGATTACGGATATCATTGCATAATAAAATTATAATGTTTCACGAGGGCCAAGTTTTTACTTCCAGGTATGAATTTATGGATGGCTGCTGGTAGAAGTTCGGAACTTGCAGTAATTTTGATTTACGAGGCATTAATGACGCGTGAAACATATTTATTGAACCGTGAAACCCATCCAAGCAAATTTGACAAAAAAATATACCCACAGGCAAACGTTCCAAATTATATTAGTAACAATATTTACATACAGCAAGACAGCAAGATCTGTCGACAATTGAATTGTATTTTGAAATTAAAATAAGTCGCTATAAATATTCGTCAATTCATTATGCAGTAATTTACTCTTAACTTTCAGTTTACGTTATGAAAGGCGAATGTTCGTGCAATGTATTAGTCTAGACTGCACGGCTTAATTTGTAATAAAAGCGAGGAGAACATCAGCGACATAAGCAAGTTTCGTATCTCAAGACTTCATGTAATATCATAAATGACGTGAAACGTGCCCGTCCAATTAAGCAAACTTGGTGCCCTTTGTTCTATTTTTATTGCACTGACAGATTAATTTCTAGTTGCGTGATCAATTATTCAACTAGCTTTCAGAGCAGATAATCTACTTATAAAGTAAAGCAAGTAATAATAATTCCATTTCGCAGTATTATTCCCATTCGACTAAATTTCTGTAATAACCGTCTTGTTATCGTGCTGTACTTCAGAATTTCAGGATTTCTATTGTAATTTGCAAATATAATAACTGATAATCGGAAATCTCGGGTTTACGGAATCGTAAAAATACATACATGTACAAAAATAGTCTAATAATTTGCAAATATAATAACTGATAATCGAAAATCTCGGGTTTACGGAATCGTAAAAATACATACATGTACAAAAATAGAATTCCATAAAGTAGAAGAGAAATAGAACTCCATGAAAATTGACTTACATGTCCGTGCTACAAAAGTTATATTACAATAATATTCAAAATTTTACAGAATTTCCAAAGTTCAAATTGAAGTACACTGAAATTTCTAACAAAACTAGAAATTCCACGAAAATTTATATATTTTTTTTAATGTAAATTTCCGTAGTACAAAATTAAGTTGCCATTACAATGCATTCAAAATTTTGGAGAAACTACAAAAAACAAATGAAAATTTAGTTGGCAATTCTTGAAATTGTATTTTTACTAGGCCAATACACTGCTACAATATAAATCGAAAATGAAAATTTATATTTACGTATCAATTACTAGTTGAAAGAAATAAAAAAAGGCAAAAAGACATTGATTAACATGTCTTGTACACTAAATTGAAAAAAAAGTGGAGTTTGTGTGTATCAATTGTTAGTTAAAAGGAAGAAAAACCTAATAGTTGGTTATCATGCTCTTACCAGTGATTCGAATCTTCCGAAATTAATTTAATTCCGGTCTACGGTTACGTTCTGGGTAAATTATTTTGGCTCGGTTTCGGTTCGTCTGAAAATTTCTGTTCAGTTCCGGTTCGGTTCCGGTTCGTCTCGAATAGCAACGCTAAAATGTCGTTGCACAACAGTTTGCCACCGCTATAATTTTTTTTCTTTTTCTAAATGTCCTCACTCCTTACAAAAATAAATTACTTTAATTACTTTTATTAAAAATTATTAGTTGTTTCAAACCGAAATAAACCGTTATTAATTATTAATTTCGTTCCAGTTACGGTTTTGGTATTTATTTTTATTTTTCGTTTCGGTCATGGTTTCGGTTCAGGTTGGAATTCCGGTTAATTTCTGTTTTCTGTTTCGGTTCGCTTCCGGTTCGACTCACAGGTTCTTACACTTCCAATGGAAATTAAGTTGATTTTTTTTTGTGTATCAACAATTGTTGCTCGAAAGAAAGAAAAAATATCCAATTGTGGGATAACACGTTTTTATTCTTAAAATGCTGCAATGAATGCGGATAAGTAATAAAAAAATCGATGAACTCAAAATTCAAATTGATGCACAAGTATATTGAAACAACTAACTATATTAAAAGTAAATTCTTGAATTGAAATTTCTATGCAATAAAATGAGGTTACATCACAATCTACATATTATATTCAACAAATATTAAAATAGCTAATACAAATTCCATGAAAATGTAGTTAGAAATTGTTGAAATTTAATTCGGTAAGTTTTAAGTCGGTAAGAAATACCGGAATTGTGACCACCATTAACGCGTGATTTGTGTGTTAGTGGCCCTTGAGGTTTTTTGTGGCCCCACCACAATCAATCAAGGACTGGATAAAAACACCTCAGATTACAACATACACATACACACACACACATATACACATATCGGCCGTTATAGACCTTTAGGTAAGTATTAGCCTTCTTTGTTTCACGCGTGGTGTTAATACCACCCCCTATCTTCAGGCCATTTCTTGAGGGGTTAGCTTTACGGGTACAAACACCCCTGTACGATCACTTTTTTTTCGTAAATTTACTTTTGTTACGGGATATTTTCCCTTAATTTAAATAAACTATTCCGACTTCACCCTACCGCCTTATAATTAAATTACGATGATCCGCACCCCCAACTAATTAAGACTAAAGGACTGCACACACCGTCTTCACTCAGCTGGCCAGGTCCAAGATGATATTCACAGGGGTGAACGAACAAGAACATCAACAATAAAGGTGGAATATTGGAGAGAAAGGACGGAAAAGGGGGCCGGAACTATAAATTCCATGACGATTTAGAAACAAATCCTTCATATTAACTTTTCTGCACAATGCAATGAAATTTCATTGCTACAAATAGTACAGATTCCATGAATGTTTGGTTTTTGGAATCAAATTAAAGGTTTCATAAATTATCGTGGTGTATTTCAGAATGTCGGGATGGCTTTTGTAATTTGCAAATACATATTATAATTAATAATCGAAAATGTCGAGTGTATTAATAGACTGTTAAATAGTTCACGGAATCATAAGAATTCCTATTAGCAGCCAAATGGATACGTTTCATACAATTGTAATTAAAAATGTTTGTTGATTGTAGATAATTTTTTGTTTGTTTTTTTAAGAAATAAATTGACGAACAAAGTATAACTTAATTTCTCCAAACTTTCCGAACTATTAACTTTCTGAGCTGTACATAATTTTCTTTAAATTCCAGTTAATAGAAATAGGCAGAATTACCGCATGAAGTGTCGATAGCCCAATAAATATGGTTTCTCTCTCTCTCTCTCTCTCTCTCTCTCTCTCTCTCTCTCTCTCTCTAGAAAGCACATTTTAATTTTTTTTGAAAGAATCTATTAATGCTAAATAAACTACTTCCAATTTCTTTCAATGAGAAATTCTGTCTTTTCTAAACTTTTTCAAAATTCATTTCCAATTTCAATCAAAATTACATTTTCCAAAATTTTGTTGTATTTGTACATGATGTCCAATTTAAGGACCAACAGCATGGGGATGTCGCAAACCGTAAAAGTTACAAAGGCGGTTAAATCAGAAAAATGTTGCGCAATTTAGTGGTCAGTAATATTCTGTTGAAAAAACCAGGACATTCCGCTTACTTCCGGAGATATTTGACAAAATCCGAAATTTTGCGATTTCGTTTTTTTATGTTTTGATGAAGTTATTTGAAAAGGTATAAAAAACAAAATGCACTTTCTCATTGCCACTTTTTTTTAGCTCTCCAATAATAATAATTAATAATAGTAATAGGTAATAATAATAATAATAATAATAGTTAATTAATGCTAATACTCACAAAATAAATACGATATAAAAATAGGTAATGCACAATAATATGAAAACATCAAAAAGTAACAGTATAAAGTAATTGGTACATAATATGGTATAAAATATTGTGTGCTGTATGGTTGGCTACATATCAGAGAGAAATTCTTCCCAGTGAAAATATGCTTTGTCAATTAATAGTTGTCTTAGGTTTATCTTGAACTTTTTGAAAGGGACACCTTTTAATGAAGCGGGGAGTGCATTAAAAAAATGTTGTCTTCAAAATGTAACCCCAGTTTGAGACTTGTTGAGTCTCATTCTATTGGACCGTATATGATTGCACTTGCGAGTTTCATAACTGTTAACAGAATTACTTAAAATATAATCATTCTCATGCATCTTAATATGAATTAAGTATGTATATTGGTAAATTCAAGGTAGAGTCACTAGGCCAAGAGATCTGAATGAAGGCTTAGTATCAGCCCTATATTTAGCTCTTGCAATTATTCGAACTCCCCTGCGCTGAAGGCCAAATATACGATGTCTTCCTGCCGAATGTCCCCACACAATTAAGCAGTAACACAATAAAGACTGACATGTGGAGAAGTAAGTGATCTTCAGAAGTTGAGTTGGCCAAGTTTATTAACAAAGAAAGTTGCAACGGAACCTGCTGGCGAGTTTGCCTGTGTGATAGTTCCAACTCAACTCGTTATCTATATGAACTCCCAGCAAGTTACACGTTTGAGAAAGAGGTATGTTGTTAATATGTTGTTTTAATGTAAAAAGGATATTTATGGTCTTATTGCTGTTCAAGTGAAGCTGGTTAGCGTTGTACCAATCGTTGTCGCTTTTGACCACTTCAAGATTGCCATGTAAAGCCTCTTCGATCACATAGCTAGTATTTACTAAGGTCGTATCGTCCGCGTAAATAACGGTTGATGCATTCTCCAGGCATTCTGTAAAGTCAATGATATAAATTAAAAATAACAATGGGCCAAGTACAGAGGCATTGATACCTTACCATTTATCCTCACTACCTGACTTCGATGGCTTAACTAATATTTCATGAGCTGGCAACTAAATGAGTCAAAACGTAATGAATAAGTTTCTAAAGTAATATTTTGTGGGATATGCAATCAAAGGCCTTACTCAGATCTAGGAACGAGATCATAGCAAAGGCTCAATTCTGAAACGTGTCAATGATGATGTTATTTAAGCGCCAGATTTCATCGGCTGTTGACAAACCTTTGCGGAACCCAAATTGTGCTAAATCAAATAACATATCTTTTTACATATATTCCGAAATTTGGGTGTGTAACATTTTTTCTAGAATTTTTGAAAATACTGGTAGGCTCGAAATTGCTAAATTTGACTATAATTATTCATATCATCTTTACCTCCTTTTTTTAGAATAGGAATGACAGCGGCAATTTTTATGGCTTTCGGAATGTTACTGGTTGTAATGCACATATTAATGATTAATGTGAGGTGGTGAATTATAGACTCTTTGCAGTTTTTTATGAGATTCATGAAGATTCCATAAAAGTCATTGCAGTTACTGCTATTTATGTCAGTAATTGCTTGTCTGACATCTTATTGACACTATTTTGAACTTAAAACTACTATCACATTTAATTGCAGGAATTGACTGAATAATGTTATTTACTAGGTTGATAAAAGATGAATTAAATATCTCAGGAGGGATATCACAGCTATCGCTATTACAGTTAACTTTCCTGTTCTTATTAATGATCTTCCAAGTGCATTATTATTTGAGGTTCTGATGCAATTGTCATTCGTGTTTATTTTGTCTACTCATATGGCATGCTGATATTCAATTCTGAAGTTTGAATATACAGTTTTATAGTCCTTGCTGTGTGTATTAATGTACATTTCGCATAAATAATGAAGGCGTTCCCTCATTCTCCAAAGATCATCATTGAATCAATGAGTGTTACACTTATTGTCGGAAGTACTCAGAACCATTTTAGTTGGAAACGCTGGATCATAATAGGATAAAAACACCTCGAAAAATGCCCTAAATATATCATTACAGAATATAATATTGCTTAAGTAGTCCCAGCTGTGATTGCATAACATTTGAAAAAGTTGAAATTTACCCACTTGACCTAACTTTATATGAATCGTAACGATCTTCTGAGTCCATATGAATGTTTATAGAAATTCCAGTGTGGCCAGACGTAAGTTTCACGGAAGATATTTCTTTTATCTGTGTATGTAGGTTAGAAAAAATGTTGCCTTAAATATTTGTACCTTTAGTACTAATATCACATGGTAAATGTCACATGGTTTCCAAGCCCGTAATACTTCAAAATATGACAGATTGAATTCACTTTATCGTCAGGACGATTAAAATAAAAGTTGAAATCGCCTCCAATTATCACCTTAGTACTTGCAACATATAAATTGTTTAAAACAGTTTGCAGGACATTACGAAACGTAAAAGAGTAGTAAAAGAGTAAAAGATACTTCGCAGTGCTTCTCAACCGATTGATTGTTGATATTAAGCCGACTTGTATACTTTATACCTTTTTTTTCTAATAGAATTAAAGCACCACCATGTGTGAGCACTTTACGTGAAAAGTGAGAAACTGCCACGCGTTCGTCAATCACAAGACTGCTACATCCCTGTTCGTTCAGCCAATGTTCAGCAATGCAAAGTACATCCAATGAATGTAAGTGTATTAGGTGATCAATTTCATTACACTTATAGACTGAGCATTGACAAAAAAGTAATTCAAATTTAAATTGAATTGTAATTGTTTGCGTGCTAGACGTTAAGTTGCTATCTTCTTTTTTATGAGATGGGAAAAAAACGATTTATTCTTACATTTAGCGGCCAGGTTTCGGGATCTCTAAGCAAATCAGCACGATCTTCTAGGACAGAGAACTTAAAGGAACAGTAATCGTCAGAGCGCACAGTGGGTCAAGGAGCGCTTAAAAGTGGCATAAAGTCCAAAAATGAAAACCTAGTTACACCTTGGCTTTTATAACCATTTAATAGCCGAATATCCAAGGTACCTAAAAACAATCATTTAATGGTAACAGTTGCAATCCGCACCCTCCTGCCTTCTATCAAAGTTAGCTGTTATACTCTGATTTTTCTAAACTGGCGTTCACGTCATCAAAATAATAATCATAATAATGATGACACAATTATACAAGGTTGCCAGCTGTCCTGGGTATTTAAAAATGGCTGCAATCAGCGGGCGCAACACCGTGCAATCTTGTGCGACAGTGCGCGGTTCGTATTAAATTTGTCGACTTCTCTGCCGTTTATCGTACAGATATCAATCTTGTTGTTATGGTTTAACATCTACAATGGCAAAATATGCATTGTAATAATCGATCAAATGTAACAAGCTAAACGTCAAAGAAGTTTGGTTATACACACATGTATGAGCATGAAAAAGATTTGGCATCGTCGCCGAAAAAATATCACGGCCGCCAACATAACATGATTTAATACATGGTTGGCAGGCGAAAATTGTGTCCGCGGTTAATACACCGATTACCTATTTATAACAACCGGTGATCAGTGTTATGTAACAAATGATCCTCAGATTGATTCCGATTCTTAAACTATTGTTATGCATATTCTCGAAAGCAATCACGTTGGTACGAAAGAACCTCATCACACAGCTGTTTAAAGACGTGAACGCCAGTTTAGAAAAAATAGAGTATAGCCGAGATTATTCACGCGTATTTGAGATCACTTTGTTCTCGCGTCGCTTTAAATGCGTTGTTTTTGGTATAATAGCTTTTTTTAATCCATTAAAGATGGAAGCTTCAACGTCAGGTATGTTACAGTGTTTTAGTAATAATAGTTTGTAACGAAATATTATGCTATCATAAAAAAAAGATTTATGAAAGTGCTACTACTATGTGTTAATTATTTTTAATTTCACGCGCAAAAAGCAATTAAATTAGTTGTGATTCAAGTTAGATCACGTTGATATATTTTTTTTAATCGTAGGTCAGCTGTTGTACATATCATAATCGTTTTTATTTCTTGCACATATTTGCACTCAACGTTGCAATTTGAGATTTACTAAGTTCGGGCAGTGTGAATCCCAACCACACATTTTTGCTGCAGTATCAATTTATATGTTTTGTTTCAGGAATAAATTCCAACACACTTTTTTTGACAAAGAACAATAGAACGATAGAGCTTTTTCATATTATGACTAGTTTTGGATTAGATAAACTAGAAGGTCAATTTATGTTATTGGTGGTAGAAATTTAAAAGCGAACAAAATGTGATGATAATAACAATAAAGATTTGGTTACAAAAATGAATCATTTTAAATCACAATTCAAATCTCTTTGGCTGAAGGCCTACAGAGTTAAGAACAGATTTTTGAAATACAATGAAAATTGGCTCAAAAAATACACGGTCGCTCAGTAACGGCATTTGAAATAAGTACCGAAAGAACGAAAAGGCAGAAAACAGTGGCCCTGACAGAATCCACTACTGCAGAATTATCTTACGCTACTCAAATGAGTTTAAGAGCATCAGGTAATGCAGAGGCCTCAAAATTATTAAAAAGGAAATAACCTCCAGTCCGAAACGAGCAAGCAAATATAAAAAATCCTTTAAAAAATCGCTTGAACTACAAAAGACACGTATGTCCGGTGACGAGGCTTTAGCGATTAAGCGAGGTGGATGGTAAGTTATCTCGTCATCAATATATTATAATTAGGACGAGTGGCAAAAAAAGATTGCTATCCAAAAGTTGAGTTTGTTTAAGTTTGTTCCACATCAGTGGAAGTTACTTTACAAGCTTTGCTTGATCACACCGTGACACGTGTGCTTGACATTAAATTCTGCGATCGCCGGTATAAATGACACTAAAAAAGACACAATTGGGCTTGTACACAAAATGGGGCTTCGATGACAGTTCGGGACACAGTTCTTACAAACAAGCATTTCATGGTTCCGAAGCTAGTGATTCTGCAGTGTTTAGTACATCCCTAAATGTAATAAATACCACTTCGCATCGAATGTGGCACAAAAATTATATGGCAAAATCCACGACCATCATCTACAAGGTACTGCAGGCCCTTAAAGATTACATTTCTAAAAGAAACAGCACAATCATCACTAGCAGAGAAAAGAAAAGTGGACGATGAAACACATAATCGACCCAAAAATGTTACCTATGTGTAAAGTAGAAACTGAGAATCTAAAATTTGGTGTCAATATTATACGGATGAATCCATTTTTTGAATGTCTACTGCATGTAGCATATAAATTACTTATTCGAAAGTGGCAAGCTCGAAGGATAGATGACAAAAAATTATAGCTAAAAATAAGCGAAGCATTCAAAATAAATTTTTAGAAAAATGTGGACTGATCGTTGAGAAGCCGAAACCGGGTTTTGGTAATACAAATGATGGCAACAAGGCAAAATGTTGTTTTGGAAATCCTGAAATGTCATCCGAAATAACTAAGATTTTTGTACATTTAATTAAAAAGGTGCATATGATAATGGTTGCGGTGTTTAGTGGCTATGATATTAATGTGGAAAAATTCAGAGAATTCTCCCATAATACCGCGAGATATTTTGTGGAAAAGTATACATGAGGTAAATGAGGTATGCCTCCTACCTTGAACAAATATTTTATTCATGGGCCGGAAATTGTCTCATCTGCGCTGCTACCCATCAGACAATTAACTGAGGAAGCACAAGAAGCGTGTGATAAAGATTTCAAAACATATCGGGAGCATTATTCAAGACAATGTAGCCGCGAAAAAACAAATCAAGATATTTTTAACCGCTTCCCTTTGAGCTCGGGCCCATATGTTGCCAATTGAAAGTTGCCCACTAAAAAACAACAATTCATTCCCAACGAAGCACTAGATCTGTTGCAGTTACCATCAAATCCGTCTTTAAATGTAGATATTGATGATGTTGACGAGGATGGTGAAGACAACTATGATGATGAAGGTGATGATATTGATGATGAAAATGACAATATTGAAGATAGTGACAATAAAGAGGATGCTGAATTATAATAATGTTACTATTTAATGCTATTGTATCAACAAATTGCTCCTATTTTTGTTAAATTTGCTTCAAATTAATATATGAATAGGTGATTATTCGTTTAAATTTCATCTAAATTCGAATATGAATATTTGAAATCCAATTTTTTTTATCTCATTTGAAGCCAACTTTGAGCGCTTCTTGCCCCACTATGGAGCTCTTTGATTGCAGTTTTTCTAGTGTAGAATTACACATGCCTTTACATCTCATTATTTTTGTTTTTTTTACTATGGTATTATGAGAATTGTTCTTTTCATGTAATTATCTTAAAATCATAAAATTAGGTGATACATTTTTCTTCGTCGCTCATTTCAACGCCTACTACACCAAAATATTTGTCATACTGTAATATAAATCGCTGGATTCGTAATAGGAAATGTTATTTAATAGAGGGTGTAAAAATATAAAGTTGACGATGGTTTCTGCGAAACGAAACGTTGTACCGAAAACTTGTAAACGCTGTCTTGTAGAGTTAACAATGTGGCAATGAGAAAGTGCCTTTGGTTTTCTTATACCTTTTCAAATAATTTCAGAAAAAAAATAAAACGAAATCACTAGATTTCGGATTTTGTCGAATATCTCCGGAAGTAAGCGGAAATTTCTGGTTTTCTCAAAAGAATATTACTGACCACTAAGTAGCGCAACTTTTTTGTAATTTAACAGTCTTTGTAACTTTTACGGTTTCCGAGATCCCATGCTGTTGATCCTTATCTTGGACACCCTGTATAACATTATAAACCCATTATAGTTATTCACGTTAGCATCACGTTCTCAATCTTCTCAAGTTCACCATCTCCCAATCTGTGCCCAGCTAATAGTTATCGATTTTTCTGCCTTACAGCTAGTGATGTTTGGACCGTTTTATAATTCCAATATACGCCAGGTTTCAGCAGTCATAATTCCATATAATCTCCGAGTGCGCTATATCTAGGTTTATTGGATGATTCCACAGGTGTTTCCGATCGAGCAGCGCAATTTACCATTTTTATGGCAGCCGCTGTCGCCTCTGCCCGGGCAAACAAACTAATCTAGTAAATTACGAAAGCCCTTAATGGCAATTGAGCTAGTTTTATGTCGCTACTTCTAATTAAAGCGGCCGCATCCCCGACGTCCCTAAAGGCCAGCATGTGCCCCATTTAATTTCCCTTCCAGCTAAACGAATCCGAAAAAAGCACGACGGCACGAGCCGCAGGTGCGACGTGCAGTCACGAAACCGACCCTAAATTGCCGCCGAATAAATCGCGCCGCCGGTAAATTATCGCCTCTAATAATGGGGTTTATTTAACCCGAATAAACTCTCGACGCCGATTCACAGGTCCCTGCGTTTTCACTCACGAAAATCGCCTTATCGATCCTCGTTTATCTTCATTAAGTTTACGAATATTTAAGAAAAAACGGCTCCAATTTACATCCCTTTCGGCGTTCTCATGTAAATCAGGTGGGCGAGATTTTTTCTACCGGAAAATTTGCATGTGGGCCGGCTCGCCCGCTGCGTAGTCTCGGCAAAGTCGCCCGAAAGTGAAGACGTGGCCTGCGTAAATTATTATTCCCTGGTGCAACGTTTGCGAAGCGCTCATGCTAATAACTTTAATACCTTATTTCGTGTTGATTGCAGTTTTATTTAAATGCGCGTTTTTAATTCGACGCTTGCGTGCGCGCCTGTGAAAAATGCGCAGAGGTTAAATCGTTTAGGATAAGCATTAAACAGCCGGAAATATGGGTAACTAAACACTGCTGCGGCCTAGAAGTTCCACTTTTCGACAGCAAATCAATACCGAAATTATTACGGTTTCTACCTGCTGACATAAATCCAAGACGTGTCGTCATACCAGAATTTTGTACGTGTTTTTTTTAACTACCAACTGTTTAAGCAGTACGATTTGTTATTATTACTATTCTTAATACGCATACAATTTTGTTCAGAAATTATATATACAGAGCGTTCAAGAAGGTGGTGTCAACCTTTCCAACTACTCCAACGAAATAATTACAAATAATGACATTTGAAAAAATCTAGATAAATTATTTGCTTGTAAACATTTCAGCATCGTTGCAAAAAAAAATGTGATTTGCATCTTGAACAATGTCATGAATTAGTATCCAGCGTAAAAGTTAACACCACTTTCTCGGACGCTCTGTATAAATTATTATTTGATGAAATATGAAAAATTTAATCATCGAATACAATGATCAATTACATTATAATTCGGAGTTATATTCATACCTCAAACTATCGATTAGAAATCGGGCTTAACTAACCAGCTAATAATTTTATAATTATTATGATTATCCACTAATAATTTTCAAATATTCTCACTTTTTTGTTGTAAAACGACTTGAATATTACAGCTGCTATGTGTTACTTATTTAATTAATTATTTCTCAATAAAAAAATAACACAAATAATCTGACATATTTTCTTTATGTTCCTGTATCTTGAAACTGTCTTGTATATTATAAGGACACATCGAAAGTGTACATATTCATTAATTACACAGGCCTACTTTTTTTCATGAAAAAATGTTTCAAGTTTAATAGGTGTCCTATAGTAACCACGTCAGGTTTTCAGGAAAAGTGTGCCAGCACGTCAGGTTTTCAGGAAAAGTGTGTTTGAAATTTTTCATAGAAACTGCCCAAAATATTGAGAAAATATTTATTGAAACTATATTTAATAGAAAAGTACACTGCAAAATTGAGTTGTTCATTAAAAAAACAATGCAGTATAATCTACGTTAGACAATCCTTGTTTTTTTCCTTTTTTCCCTCAAAACTGCGTTTTGTAGTTTTCTTTTTGCGGATTTTTGTGAGCGAGTCCCTCTTCAAGGTCCAGCAATAATCAGCCATCATTTTAATATCCCATCTTCTTTGGTAACGTCTCTCCGTCTCCTTTATGTCTTGATGGAACCTCTCTCCCTGTTTCTCGCTGACAGCTCCAAGATTTTCGGGAAAAGAGTCAACATGGGATTTCAGAAAATGAAGTTTGGCGCTCATATTGCATCCCAGTTTTTTATAATTTTCGTGCATGTTGGCTACAATTTCTTTGTAGTTTGGAGACTTGTTGTTTCCAAGGAAACCGTCTATGACTTCTACGAAAGAACTCCATGCTTCAGATTTATCCTGGGTCATTGTATTCTGGAACAATCTGTCCGATTTTAAGGTTCGAATTTCAGGGCCTACAAAAATTCCTTCTTTTAAGTTTAGCTTCAGAAAGTACAGGAAATTTGTCGCACAGGTATTTAAAGCCTTGTCACCTTGTTTATTTAAAGCTTTGACAAACTGCTTCATCAATCCTAACTGTATGTGAAGGGGAGGCAAAAGAACTAATTTTGGGCCAACTAATGCATCACGCAGCACATTTTTTTGTCCCGGTACAAGTCTTTCTCTGAATGGCCATTCTTTCTTAACGTAATGTAAATTTCGTGCTCGACTGTCCCACTCGCACAAAAAACATGGATACTTTGTGAATCCAGACTGCTGACCCAAAAGCATGGATATTATTTTGAGATCTCCACAGAGTTGCCAACAATATTCGCTATACTTTATTGTATTTAGCAACAGCTCAAGATTCTCATACGTTTCTTTGAGATGCACGGAGTGAGCAACAGGCACCGAGGCATAAGTATTACCATTGTGCAACAAGACACCCTTCAGAATTCTCTTAGAAGAATCAATAAATAACGTCCATGATGTGGAATCGTAATTGTCAGCTCCCAGTTTCATGACTACTTTAGGAATACTATTACAATACACCAGTGAACCCTCTTGAGAGAAATATTCCGCGAACTCTTTTTCACGATGCCTATACCACGAAAATGTGGTTCCTGGAGCCAACAGATGTTTGTCTTTCAGTCGTGATCCTAAGATTTGTGCAGCATCCTTCGATAGGCCCAAGTCTCTCACTAAGTCATTTAGTTCAGCTTGGATAAACTGCTTGGTTGGTCTATATCAGGATTGAATTCGTCTTCATCGGTTTTTTCGTTGGAACGATGATTGCTGTTGGATGATGTGAAGAAAAGGTGGAGGAATGGAAATTCCTGGTCCATGAGGTACAGGTCGTTTAGCAGACGGTAAATCAGGATACTGAATAGTATGTTTATTTTTCGAATTAAAACCCTTGACATCGCAGGAGCAAAAGTAACAGTCGTCTCCATGGTTTTTTGTGCCCTCCATACCATAGGAATGCCAAAGGGTAAAGAGCCACGTGCACCTTTTGCCCATTTTCTCAGTAGCTCGACACACTGAAAGCACACTTTGTGTGGAGCCCAAGGTTTGTCCTGATCACCAAGCTTTACACCGAAGTAAGCGTGATAAGCATTCTTGATCAATTCTGTTATGTTTCGTTGATGCTTTGCTATCGTTAAATCACCACACACGTAACAAAATATATCAGGACTGTTTTTGAACTTTCTGGATGACATTATGACGCACTAAACACTCAGAAAACAAAACACAACTCGATGCTACAAACAACTGACGCTAACTAACTATTTCGTAAACAACTGCCGATGCCATCAAGTTGACCTTGACAGATGCGAAAATGAAACAGTGTTGTTATTGAAATGAAATATACATAATATTATACTAAAATATTTTCTATCGATGTATCAAGTATTTTAAAGAAATAATGTTAATGCGATTTAGGAAATATCATAAAGGTACTTCTTTCCTCTAGTACAAAATATCTCACAAGGTTTTTTTAATTTTGTGAAAAATCTTGACGGGATGGGTTCAAACCAAATTCACATTCAGAATCAACGTACCCGAATTAGCTAAGGACACTTATCAAATTCAAAACACCAAAAATCATGTCGGCCTGTGTTATTAACACTAGGGCTTGCAACCCTGGGGATCCCCGTCCCCGGGGCTCCGGGGATTCGATTATTTTAGACGGGGATTTATCCCCGGGGTTTGTCAACCGTCCCCGGGGTTGAAAAAAACTTATAAAAGTTTTTTACCCACGGTTAACGATGAAGAGGCTTCATCTTCATGTCAATCAGAGATTGAAAAGCAAGCGGCAGAAAATCTCCCTTCTGTGGATGAAGTCATTCATTCAGGTCCAGGTGACGATCACGACTAATCTTCTGAAGATGACGAGGAATCACAAGATGATCAACTTGTGATTGAAAAAATGGCACACAAGAAGGCAGAACTTAGTTAAATCCTTCCGCAAATCTCCAACAAAGAATGACGCTGTCCTTCAAAAACATGTGAAAAATAACATTGAAGGACGTGAGTGTCCACTCATCCTGGATGCTAAGACTAGATGGAGTAGTCTCGTTCTAATGCTAGAGCGCTCCCTGAAATTGAAAGATTCTATAAATAATGCTCTGATACCCTGATTGACGCTGAAACCGCACTGTCCATGATGTTTTCAACCTTGGAAGGTTTGACGTTTAATCTTGCCAAGACACTGGTCAATCCGCATTATACGTTTACTTGGAGAAGACACGCGAATAGAGGACCCTAACGAGTGAGACACTAAGCAAAATCTTTTATACACTTTCAAAGCCGAAACTCCGCTCTTTAATTGTCACAATGATAAAACGTATTTGCCCGCCCCAAATGACGGAGGTGTCAGTGGTAGCAGATCTTCGAACAGCTTCTACCAACGTCGAGGACGAACAGGATCCACCCATAAAAAATCCCAAGACCCACCCGTCCGAAGCAGGAAGAAACTATCATTTCAAATTAAAGGAGGTCATTAAAATATTCCGGAAATATGCCCAGACTACAACACCAGCATCTACTCCAGAAACCAAATCATTGGAGACTATTATCAAACAAGAGATGACTTTGTTTGAGAAGGGTGGAAACAAAGGTATCTGATGCTGATTTGACAAGCGTTGAATCCGAAAGCTGCTTGGTATGTGTCCGAAAATAAGGTCAAGCATGAATGATGAAACCCTGGATGCCCTTTGTCACCTTCGGGGTCACTTTCAGTTCCAATTTACTCCAACTTCGGCATCGAACTCTACACGTATTGAATGTGGACGTACTGAATTAAATGAATATAATGTTCCTTACTTGAATTGGTATAATTCAATAAATATTTATTTATGCACAGATGTTAAATAAAACTATTTCCCTTTAGATTGATGATGAACTTATCTATTATTTTATATATCTCATTGCAGCATGTAAAATAAACACGTAGTCAGCTAGAATTAGGTATAAATAATTAAAAGTTATATTATTACAAGTTTCCCCGGGGAACCCCGGGGACCCCGGGGACAGATAAAATCCGGGGACGATTCCCCGGGGACGAAAAGTGTCCGGGGTTGCAAGCCCTAATTAACACCTCTTATTCCCACATTTGATACAAATTTGAAATAAGTATAAGTATATACAGGGTGTCCCGGGAGAAAGGTAACATTAAAGGTAACCTTAAATATCAACGAAATGCTATACGAAGCAAAAAATGTTAATAAACCGATGTCATATTTCCAACCGTTATCTAGTTACAGATAACGGTTTTTATCATTGCTCTGTTAAATCCAGCCATAATAGAAAATAAGTCAAACAAATGCTTATTTGCTGTAACAGAAGGTGTTTCGAGCTGGAATTATTGTTATTATCCAACTATGGTAATGATGGAGCCTTTTTCTGTGTGTTAATATGCAGAAATTCATTTTGTATAGGTATATGGCTATTGCAGCGGGAAAATCATTGGGACGTAAGTTTATTGGCATTTTTTACTTATTTTAACATCACTAACTACTGCTTAATGGCTGGACCACATCTTTTGAATCATCTTGTGTACGGACAATTGCAATTGAACATTTGACAGATTTTTACATTTTACACTGGGATAGCAAACGGTAATTTCTTGAAAACTAATCGACAAATTTTTAAAATTGATACACCGTTGTATTGCAAATTACGTTAGCTTTCAAATGAGCTATCACTCGACCCCTACTCCAACTTAAATAAGACTGGTTTTCTTCCCCTGCGACCAGGGGGTTAAATAATTGAAGATCATTTGCCTGCCAAAAGTTGTCACCCTTGAATTTAAACTTGACGTATTTCATCAATTTCGTGAAATTGTTGAAATTTTAATGTTACCTTTCTCCCGGGACACCCTGTATATACTTATACATATTTTAAATTTGTATCAAATATGGGAATATGAGGTGTTAATAATTAAAGAACGTGTACAATTTTGATATGTGCTTATAATTTATTCATATTAGTCTAGTGGAGAATACTGCCATAGTTGTAATAAAAGCTACTAAAGTTTATGGCAGTTTTTACGATATTACGCAACTTGGTGTGTTGGTTTAAATTATTTATGGATCAGCTCAAGATAATCCATAAAATCGCTACAAAGTTATAAAACGTATTCCCAGCAGTGAATGTTATTATAATATCCGATCATAATTACCTGTGAAAACGAGAAGAGTAGGTAATCAATTATGCCACACATGAAGAAGCAGTATGATCAATAGTATTATTATTATTATTGTTATTTTTATTATTATTATTATTATTTCTAGTATTAATATTATTTGTAATAAGTAATAGTAGCAATGCCAATCCTAAACTGGCTCTCGACCGACGGGGGTCCTTTCTGCCGTGTTATTTGTGTAAATGTGTGTATTGAGTTAGGGCTTGTTACTCTAGAAAGTCGCCCCCGATCTCTAGAGCGTCGTTACTGAGCTCCCAACGGCGAATGGCACTAGTTTCTCAGTACAAATGTACTACCTGTACTCCTGTACTGGGGCTCGAACTCAGGTCTTCGTGCTAAGCAAGCGTTCTAATCTGTTAGCTAAACTAGCGGTGAAGTACTATTATTATTATAATTATTTTGTGACACTTTTAACACGCATTTAAACTATTGCGCTAATAAAATTACACCTTAAGAAGTTGAAGATCGCATTTGAGTATGTAGTATGTAATATGAACCAACAAATTTGATAAAGATGCCAGAAATGAGCTGAACATATGAAAGATAAATCAAATTCAAATTTATGTTGAGTAGGTACTTTTTGTTAATAATTATTGCCGTTTTTGTCGTTTACATATTTATGACTTTTTATAAATTCTGATTCATATTTCACAAATGAATTGAAAAATAAATGGATTTCAAATTAATTTTGAGAACTTTTGTTAATTACTACTACTGTTTAATTTTTTTGCTGTTTCTGACTTCAATTTCTGATTTCGGAATTTCAGAAGTTCACGAATGAGCTCAACTCATAAAAAATTCATTTAATTTAAATTCATATTGAGAACTTTTTGTTAATAACTATGACTGTTTTCGTCTATTGCATATTTCTGGGTTTTGATTAATATGTCACAAATGAGCTGACATTTTTTTACACATTTCTGACTTTTTCCGACTTGCGGTTAAGATTTCAGAAACAAGTTAAAGTCATAAAAAATAAATAACATTCAAATTTATTTTGATAACTCTTTGTCAATAACTACTACTGTTTTATTTTTTACGTGTTTTCGACTTCTTATTATACATGCAGTTATTATTATATCACTAATGAACCAAACTCATAAAAATAATTCTGGTATGTTTCTCATATTAACTATTAATAATAATTTCTAATTTGAGTGAATAGTCGTATGTACTTCCATAATAAAATGGCTAATTTTACTAACGATGTACGACTTCATGAACTCATCACGACTCATCGTAAAAATAAATTAATACAATTAAAATTTATGATGAGCACTTTTTGTTGATAACTATTTCATCAAAAATTCAAAATACCATTTTTTTTGCTATTTTCGTTTTTTATATATTTCTGACTCTTTCTGCCTTCTGATTAAGATTTAACCAATGAGCTCGAGCTGAATTAGATCTATGTTCTGTATTTTACCTTGATTTTCTCATTATTTACAACCCTTATGTTCTTATATAAATTATTATATTTTGAACAAATATAATCTCAAGTTATCCCAGGTAAACCCATCTTCCGTCTTGTTTTCATGTTAATCACTTTGATGGGTCCTCAGGTGCGAAAACTGTATATCGTTAGATTTAAGTTATTTTAGTGTAGGTTTCTTCAACAGGTTATTGACTAGATGGCTACAGTTTCCGAAGTCAAAAATTAATAATAAAAAAAGTTATCCCATTATTATCTACGTATTTGATTAAAATAATAATTTATCGGCTTCTGGTAAGTAACAAAATTGTAAAATAAATACATTAATTAATCTGGGGCTTGCACAAAATAAATCCTGAAACCAACCGATGTGAAAATGTGAAATAAATATAGGGATGTGCGACGACAGACAGCATAGATATTGCGTGCCAGTGGAAAATGCGGCTTTTATCGGAAAATGCAATTACTAAAAAATACGATTGACAGTTTTACGTTAGTACAAAAATAACGTTGTATCAGTATTGATCGACAGTACATGACAGTATTATTAGATTATAGATAATAAATTGTTTTTACTAAACTAATTGAAACTCGTAAGTTTTTTATAAACATTCTACAGATTTAAATAGAAACTATATAGTAGACAATATAATATAAATATAATATAAATATAATATAATCATAGTTTATTACATTACATTAGATTACATATAAATTCTATAAACTTCCATCTCAATCACAGATTTTAATTAATATTCTACAGATTGATATATTATGTTAAATGCAATCCATGCCATAGATTACTTTCAAAATTCTACTCTTTTTCACAGAAATTGCATTACAGCTAAATACAATGGTATTCCATCTAAAACGCCAATTTCTTCCAAATTGTTTAGATTTTCATCGAAATTAGTTACTTTCCAGAACATTTTCACGTTCCAGACAACTCCTTTACATTTACATCTACATCTCGAACACTATTAATATACAGTAAATTGCCAAAGTAATTCCATCATAAATAAATGATAAATTATATTGGTTTCATCTATACAATACAGGTATACTTTCATTTAAATTTCTACTGATTGATTTAGCTAAAAGCTAGGGAATTCCATATAACTTGCCAGATGACTTTTTTTTAGGTTTTTATAAAAATTGTTTGCTTTGCAGTTAAATTTGTTCATTTATACCCACATCTCAGAATACAATTATAATTTTACAGATTTCCAACGCAGTTCTGCACTTTTCAGCTAAATCCATAAATTTTTTTGCACTCCATCTAACTTTCATAGAATTCTATCTATATCTTAGAATACCAATTTAAATTACCAATTTAAATTCTACAAAATTTCACACAAAATTTTAGATTTCCATAGAAAATTTATAAAGTCAAATTTAATATATTAAATACACTTTTTTTAATGCACATAAAGATAAAATTAATAAAATTGTAATGAGAATAATGTGGACACTGAAAAGTACACCATATGTTGAACCAACTTACGGCCGGTTCCATAATGGTATTAAACTTTCGTTTAAACCGAAAAGGCGCTTTTAAGTACTGTAACGTGTTCCATAATTGATTTTTAAACGTCACTTTACGAAAAAGTGTCTCGTATCATATGGAACAGAAGCAGACATTAAAGTCGACTTTTCTATTACGTGAGCTTTACATAAAGGAGTCTTCTGTGATATTATGGAACCGGCCCTTATACATTTGTTCCTACTTTTACCTCTATTAAAATGAGACCTTCCAATTTCATTTTTATCACACTCTAAGATATCTGCCGTAACATCAAACATAAAATTTTAATGCACAATTGATTTCGCATCGACTGTGAAGACTCGCGTTGTGTACTTTGGATTATGATGCACTCGCGCCTTCCAATTTGCTCTGAAAACAACACGGATTCAGGGCGCACATTTCAAGCACTCACTTCGGATTCTCTTAGCAATAGAATAGTTTCATCCCTTAATTTTATTATCCAATTTGTGCATTCCGGCATAACGCAGACGCGGAATCGCTGAAATTTTCACATCAAAGCGGCTCTCCCGACGCCAATTTGCATAGTTCAGATTCGCGGGAAAACACGCCAGATTATTTCAAATGCCCTCGATGACCTAGACTAACGTAATTACCTACGGCCTGAATTATAAATTTGCAGCAGCTTTGAGGGGAATTCACGTCCAATTTCAGCAGTTTGTAGAAAACCACTGAAATATGTTTAAAATCATGCAGAAAATGTGTGTACAAATATAGACGTTCACTAGCAATGTGAGCGTTTTATAGAAAACCAAGCTGAACGGTATTAAAAATCACGCAGAAAATTATTATAATTTTTATATAAATATAGTACCTCTTAATAATAAATGCCATCCTATAATTTCAAGTCAAGACAATGTGAAAAGACCATTTATCACTTCCCTGCGGGACATACTTTCTTTATTAAGCAACGAAACAATGGGTACATTAATAGAATTATATTGTAATATTGTAATTCTTACCAACCATAAATCAGTCTTCTTAATAGCGAAATTAATTGGCAATATTAAAAAGCTAGGCATGCTATAAATCAACTTGAATTACGCGCATAAAATATGAATTATATAAACTTGCATGGAACCAATAAGAAGCGCGCAGTTTATTTTTTTACTGTTCCCTTTACTTAAGCCGCCCTCATTATCCGCGTATTAGATTAAGGGCTCTGTAATTAAGTCATTAATGTCCTTCTTTTGTAATTAAATTACCTCGGTCGCCGGTCGAGAAAATGAAAACCCTGAAACGCCGCACGAACGACGACCGTAATTTCGCGGAGGTAAAATGGGATTTCGCCTCGTTCGTCCTTGCCGCTTCGGAATGGAGCTTGTTTCAAGGAGAAATTAAGTGGCGAGGATATCGATGGGATGATAAAAAGTAATCGCTGCATTTACGGCAGATGATAGATTGTATAATGTGTATCAGCTCCGCAATTGACCGTCTGCATTTCAATCACAGCGTTTATGGCACGTTTGATATTTATCTTTTAGACATACAGTGTGTCCGATCAAAACCGCCCAAGACTATAGCGACTTCATTTGTTATTTAATCATGAACCCATATATATATATATATATATATATATATATATATATATATATATATATATATATATATATATATATATATTATATATATTATATATATATATATATTTTTAAATAATATACATATATGAGACAGGCTAAGCTATAAGTTGGCGACAATAGCTATTTGTATTACGAGCAAAGTGCAAAAATATCCGCGGGAGTAAATGATTCCCGCGGATATTTCCGCAAAATCTAAGAAAAAGTAGAACTTTCCTCCCTCGAATGAGGGACGAAAGTGCCTCCTTCTATTAAAGGAGCAGAATTTTTTTTTTTTAAACGCCGCACAGTGGGGCCAAAGTATACAATTTCTGGCCATAATTCTGAAACTTGTGAAACAAGTCCAAAATAATTTTATTGTTACGGGAAAAATAATATAAAAATAGTCAGTGATAAACTCAGATCCTCAGATAGTAAAACAATCTGAGAATATTGATTTAATGAATAAAATTGTAAAAATGATCCGTTTCATGCGATAGGATATATTCTATAGGGTAGAATTAGAAGAACTATTAAAAATACAAAGAAAGATTAATTTAACCGGAATAAAAATTTAAAAACCAAAATAAAGAAATATATATACATATATATAAATGTGCATAAAACATGTTATTCTTAAATTATAATGTTTAAAATATTTATTTAGTGTTATCAGAGTGCAATAATTCTTCATCATCATCACTATCATCGACAACGTCTATTTTCATTCGACAAATTCGAAAAATTCTGTAATCACAGGTAATGTAAATCAATCGCTATTGTAAATACGATACATAAAATTAACAAACATAAGTTACTATTATATAAAGGATAACTTTGTTTTCTAATGATAAATAAAGTAAAACTATTAAAAATACCTTTTACCCTTACCTTTATTAATTACTATTAATTAAAAAAATAACAAACTTAAAATAAAAATGTAGATACAAAATTTAAGTAATATTTTAATCATCATCGTCATTACTGTCTTCATTTTCATCTTCATCCGCAATGGCACCATCATCGTCATGATCATCATACTCGCAGCTGCAGCTGCCTTCTTAAATATCACTATCAATATCTTCATTGGTAATGTGTGCTGTTGATATTAGATTTGTTGTAGAGTTTCTAATACTCAAACATAATAGTTACTCTAATATTTCGGAATAGGTTTAAGTATAGAAAAGTCTGTCAAATGAAAAATTATTTAATGAATTATGATTTAATATACAGGGCACTCCATTAAAAAATAAATAATAGGAAATGGTGCAGTTTGCGAATATCGATCACCTTATATGATTTAGTGACTTATGTGTCAGATGAAAATTTATTGTTGAAAACCAACTCAATAAAAATACAAACCGAATTACAGTTTATTAACTCCATTAATAAGAGCAGTTAAACTCATTAATATTGCATACCTTTATTTTTAACCTCTGAATAGCATGGACAGCTTAACTTTCAACCCTTATACATTATTTTAATTCTGTAGTAACACAGGATCAGAAAATTCAATGATATAATTTATAAACTTGTATAAATTCCTGTATAAATTTTAATACTTTTGTGAAGTGCAATTCAGTATTGGACATAACTTTTGTGTGTTTTTTTTTAAATATTTTGATTAATAACCCCGTGGATGAGCACTCCCAGAGCGTTGAAATACCCAGTCTGTATAACTTTGATTATGTAATTATTAAATCAGAACTTACACGTATTATCTTATAATGTGTTATCAAGGCTTATGACACTTTAATGTATTTAAAATCCGTATTACTTTAATATTTGTATATTATTTTAGGTACTTATCACTTATTTGCCCCATTTCCAAAATAGTGAAAAAAAGTGCAGGTAACTAAAGCGATTATTAGATCTTCAATACATGTACTACAAAATATTAAAAAAATATATATCCCGACCTAGCTCGGAACATAACTAATTTCATACTTCTTTTTGAGAGAAATTATAAAGTAATAATATCCGCGAGTAACAAAACTTAAGCGCAATTAGTTTTTGCATTGTGATATTATCTTACAAATTATTATCGCTAAAATAATATTATATACCCGAGGTTGAAGGCTCTATGACCAAAAGTATTAATAGTTCAAGACCAAACTCTTAATTTCAAATTTAAACACGGGCGGCAAATGACTCTCTCAATGGATAATCTCGGCGAAGGGCTGACTTTGGCTGAAAGCAGGAGGGCGTAGGGTGGAATTAACACCTTTAACACCCTGGAGTACCGGTTTCAGGTACCTGAGATAGTCGACTACGCAACCGTAAGAAAAAAGAAAGTTTAATTTGCATTTTTTTCATTTTCGGCAACTTTAGAGCGTTCTTGCGCCACGGTGCACCGTCATTATATTGCACCGTCATTATATTTTGTTACGTCACCGACATTTTTTTTAAATGGTTCGTTTAATTTTTTGGTATATTCTTGTAGAACATGTAGAACATTTTTAGTAGGGCTGTAGCTACTATGTTTTTTTTTTGCAAAAAAATGTAAAACACTGATTTTAACTAGCAGGCTGTTAAATCCAAAATCCTCCGAAACAAACAATTGATGATAACAATTAAGCAAGCTTAAAATAAGTTTATTCATTTTGCAGCATCATTCAGTTGAAAAATATGAACTAGGTTGACCCAATGAATTAATAAAAATGAATTAATATCGCAAGTAATAAAGACGATACCGGAAATTTTTCATATTAAATGATTTAACATTCTGTATTTTATAATGTATATGAATTCTACTTAAAATTCAAATTCTATTTCATGTGGCACAAATTATAGCCAAAATTGAGAGATTTTAAATTTATTGGCAAATTTCTGTTTTCGACTTTATGGGAAACCATAAATTCCTCATTTTAAATCATTTAATGTCCAGTATTTTATAATACATTTGATTCTACGTTAAATTATAATTGTATTTCATGTTGCACAATTTATAACTGAAATTGAGAGATTTCTTATTTCCCATTTTGACTTTCTGAGATTCATAATTTTAAATCATTTAACATCCTGTTTTAACCGACTTTGATTTTAATTTAATAGACAAAGTTCATTTGCCCGCCGGCTCGCCAAGAACTTCCCGAAAACGTGCGGTCTTCGCCCTTTTTTGCACCCGTCGCCTTACTTTATTTGCAGCACAAGTTTCGAATGCCGGGGAGGCCTGAAAGTTTTTTCCCCCCTTCACCGTGCAATAAAACATTCATGCACTCTACGGATTAGTTTTTCACAGCCGGAATTTCGATGCTTGCGACAGTTCCAGCAGTAATTGTAATTAAACGCAGCCAATGCGGTGCATTTTAGTTCTACAATAAATGTTTTTCTCGCGTTTTTCACACATGCATTAAAATTCCAAAAAGTATTAGAAATCGTCTTCCATATATGTGTCGTTCATTGTTAAAGTAACTTATCTCCATCTTATTGCATATTGGAATATTAAGCGTTTTGCAAAATCATCTATAGAAAAAAATAATTAAACTAGTTTTTATTGATTACTAACTTTTATTATTTATGAAAGACTTAAGATTATAAAACATTACAAATGAGTAATTGAAATTAACTTATTTTTCTATGGAGTTACTTCACTGTTATAGTGCCCTTTGCTCTTTAATCATAAGTGATTTCATCATCAAAAGTACGCTCATCGGCATTAGATGTGCTTGAACGTGTTGGCATATCAACTGGAAGGTTTTTATAGTACCCGTGATAAATAGGTGGAATGTACGGTAGAAGGTAGAAGATCAAGCATATCTTTCTTCTTTGCAATAGTGATAGGTCTTCTTGATAGATAGAGTGGATCTCGCTTGTAAATGATGATCGCTTTCAAACCTCAGCTATTTAATGTTTAGCCAATAAAACTCATAACCTCGAGTAGTCTTTTTTTCTGTTTCTGTTTTCTGTTTTTAATGGATTTTTCTGAAGTAGCAGTTCTTAAAAAAATGAGTTTAATTCATTTGGGAAACAATAAAGTTGGGTTCCTTTCGGTTGGCCGTTCTTATTATATTAATCCATTGATCTGGCCTAGATTACTCCAAATTCCTCATCATTGGTAAGATACGAGTGCCCATATACCAAGAACTTGTGGTCTAAAGTATCAATACTAGTCTCAAGATTTTGTATGAGCTTCAGAAGAGAGATGCTTGTTTTAATGTTGCGATTTTGTCCAGTACATGAATCTGAATAATCTGAATACATAATAATGTGTTTTTGTGTTAACGCATTAGGCTTTAAATGCTTAACTAGACAAGGCGCAATGTCTTGAGATCCCCTTCCGAATTCAATGTCGTCCCAAACATACATCCTATATACATATTATTATTAAAACCATTTATTCCCTCCCATATTATATAAATAAAGGTTTCTTTTTAGTATGCCACTGAGGTGGTTAATTTTGGGTAGGCTAAAGCTTTTTGCAGGTTAAAAGTCAATACGTAAGCATCATTTATATATAAGATATAATTTATTGAAACATTTACATATTTGCTGTTTTATGTACATTATTAAATTGTAAAAGAAGGTCTTGCTGCAATGCTTCAAATAGCCATCAGGCGCAGCCTTTCAGCCTGAACATCAATTATTTTCTTAGAATCATTCTGAAGGTTTTCTCCTGCTGAATCTGCTTTTCGTTTATGCAACTTTCTTTGCGACTCAAGCTCCTTCTTAGCGTTTACATTATCTGCTCCCTGTATTTTCAAATTTAAGTCATCGCAAGTCTTGCAGCTGACTTGTCGTGGTGTTTTCAAATGGAGGTTAAACTTGGTAATGAATATGTTAATATAATACTTTAGTTTCTTGGATTCAGTCATTTCAGTTTCGCATTTTTCTGTATACAGATCGTACAACTTACATATAGTACACAGTGTGTTCGATAAGAGGGGCCGAAGAGTGTAGCGACTTCATTTGTTATTTAATCATCAACAAACCATATACAGTATGTCCCCGGATTGAGTTTACAAAAAGGGTATTTTTTTTATTTTTACTTTTATGTAAAAATGTCAGGAAAATAGAAACGCTTAAAAAAGGGAACTCTAAAACTATCGCCGCCATAATGAAAATCAGAAACTACGTACCGGAAGAGAAAAAGAAACAAACATATCATGCACTGTTTACATCAAAAATCAACTATCTCTGCAACAGATGGGGAAACACAACTGAAAAAACCCGAATAAACTACAGACACAATAAAACAAAATATAAAAAATACTCTACAAACTGGACCGAAGAACAGATACAGCAGAATTATATAAGAAAACTAAGGAGCTCAATGTAAGAAACATGATAGAACTAAGTAATCTACTATTAATATATAAAATTGAAAACAACCTAACAAAAACGAACATAACACTAACAAATAATAAACAATTCCATCAACACAATACAAAAAGAAAGTCAGATCTGAGAACAGAAAAATTTACAACAACAAAACATGCACAAAACTTAACAATGAAAACAATAAATAAATATAACAATCTGAACGAACACATAAGAAAACTAAAATACATACCTTTTAAACTAAAAATAAAAAACCTAATTTTAAATAACAAGATCTAAACAAGAGGAATGAAGAAGAGTGACAACATCCTTCAATACCATTAACCCAGGAGGGGAGAGAAATGCCACAGCTCCCGAGGTTAAGACAGAAGGAAGAAAACATGCAATATTTTAAACAGTATTATTAATGATATTATATAGAAGTTATTTAAAAAAAATACGGCGGAAAGACCGGTTAGGTCGATAGCCGAATAAAGATCGATCTACTACTACTGTTATATAAATTATAATTCCTGCTTGTTCCGAAACTACCAGTTCAGTTATGAAAACTTTGATTTATTTATACAGGGTGTGGCAATTTTTGTTTCTAAATCTTATTTTGACACTTATTTATTTACTGTTTGCCAAAGGAATATAAAATTACATTTTAAAAACATTAAAGAAAAATAAAATCATTCAAACAATCCCCCAAATGCAGAAAATGATACTGAAAATTTAAAAAGTCGCCTACGAGAGGCATTTGCATCAATAACTATTTAAGAAATCTAAAACATTCTTCAAGAGTTCCATACCAGGCTTGAACTGTGTGAAGAAAATGGTGGGGGATTGTTTAAATGATGCTATTTTTCATAATTATTTGACATAAAGTGTCAAATTAGATTTTTTATTTAGCCAACACCCTGTATAAATAAATCATATTTTTAATAACTGAAATGGTAGTTTCAGATCAAGCAGGAATTTTAATTAATGTAACATTTTTACTTAAAAGTAACAATTCAAAGAAAATCCCTCTTGTAAACTCGATCTGGGGACATACTGTATATTATTAAATGGCACAGTATTAGCTACAAGTTATTGAAAAAACTGTATTTTAAACACCTTCATTTATTTGTGGTGACGTCCCGACAATTTTTTTTAAATCGCTCGGTATAATTTTTTTTTTTTTTTTGCGAGCTCCCAACCCTCGCATAAGGTACGAGCCTACAGCCAGTTCAATGATGTCAGGATTATATATTTATATTTTTATTTGGCAATTTCTAAGGAAGGTAGTGATTGATGTGAAAATTTTTCTATTGTTTAAAGCTAGTAAATGAATAATGCTTACGGGGAGTGGGATATTGTAATTTGATAGGTCGTTCATCAGGGTTTTTCGTGGTGAGGAATATTTTTGACATGAAAAAATTATGTGGTTTAGTGTCCCTTCGCCCTCATTGCATTCGCATTGGGGATTTGGGACTATTCTTATTTTAGATAGATGGCTGGGGAAACAGCCATGGTTAAGTTTAAGTCGCGTTATTGAGGAGGAGAAAAAACGAGAAACATGATAATTGTAGATGTAGTCAATTTTTCCGGGAAGATGAGGATGGATGATGTTGTATGAAGTAGGATAGCCGCGTGCGAATATATCGTAGAGGTCCTCCCATTTTCTGGTTAATATTTGTTTAAACTTAATGGTTAGGTCTGTATATGGCACATAGTTGTCATATATGTGCAGCTGATTGGTGTTTTTAGCAGCTTTGTCTGCAGTTTCGTTGCCCTTTATACCTACATGTGCTTTTATCCACACAAAAAGTACGCGTTGTTGGATTATATGCAACTCTTTGATTATGTCGTAAATAACGGGGTGACATTTTTTGTTTGAATTAAAATTTTAAAGGGCCGTAATGGCTGACAGTGAATCGGAGAAAATGAGGATGTTTTTGTTGGTGGGGTTGTTGCTACAATATTGCAGGGCTTTATAAATTGCTACTAGTTCCGCCGTATAAATGCTACATAGGTTATTTAATTTAGCCGATACAATAGAGTCGTTTGTGTAATCATAAAAGGCCCATCCCACATTTGTCGGGGTCTTTGAACCGTGTGTGAAAATTTGTTGGTTGTTGTGGTAGGTGTTGCTTATTGACTGATAGTGCTTAATATCATGTATGGGGTGGTTTTCAAATTTAGGTACAATAGTGTGTATTGGTTTAAAAGGGGCCGCGTAGTGCTCGCCCGAAGTGCACACGTACGGTTGTTTTATTAGTAGCTGGTGGTATTCTGATGTTTCGGTGTAGCATGCAGCAAGTAATGGGTCTTTTTTGACTCGCCAGTATGGCTTGGTGAGAGAGTCCACTGCGACTTGATGGATGAGTTTTACTAGTGGGCTCTTATTGGCTACGTGTTTGGCAATTAGCTTTGCTCCTAGAAATGTTCGGCGCAATTGAAGTGGCGGCTCATTGGCTTCAGCCAAAATAGCATTATTCGGGGAAGATTTCATGGCTCCTATGCACAATTTAACAAATTTATATTGAATTCGATCAACTTTCAGTAGGTGGCAATGAGCTGCACTTCCATAGAGTATTGATCCATAGTCTATCACTGATCGAGCTAACGCTCGGTAAAAGGCAAGTGCTATTTTGGGGTCTGCGCCCCACCATGTCTTGGTAACATATTTAATAATATTGTAGGCCCGCTGCGTTTTAGTTTGTAAGTAGGATATGTGATGTTTCCATAGTAATTTCTGGTCCAAAATGATGCCCAGGTATTTAGTATTTTGGACTATCTCAAAGGTGATATTGTCTGCTGTAATGTGGTCGATATTGCCGTTGTGATGCCTTGAGAATATCATGGCTTTCGATTTGTGTTCAGAGATGTGGAACCCCATTTTTGAGCACCAAGTATTGGTTTGTGACATAATTCGTTTCGCCTTGTCAATTGACTCCGGGATTGTTTTTTCTTGCGTATAATAATAATAATATAATATAATAATTTTTTTGCGTTATAATTTGTTGTGACACCCACAATCAAAATTTTCGAAGATTTTTCCGCGCACATTTCCTTTTTGCAGTAAAATATTTTTTACCACTATTACGTAACGACTTCCTTTTATTAACTGCTCATCTTCTTCATTAATTGACCTTTTTCTTGATGGCCCAGGTTAGGGTTTGGCTGGGTACTGTTTTCAATGTTACTTGTATCTGAAAAAGCAGAGCAAAACGTTAAAACTTGTATTTAAATAATGTTTAATGCAGCCACAGAGTATGAATCAAAATATGTAAATATGCAAATTTTTTTTTTATATATAATTGACAATTTTATGATCGGAGCTAATTATTTTTATAAATTACCAGATTCTGTAGAGATTTCTTCACTTGTAGGCTGATATTCAGATCCAGAATCACTATACTATTCTGTATTCATAGTAAACAATATCAATATGTGATTGAAAACACACTACATAATATACGTACAATCACATGTAAAACATTGATCACATTACAAGTGAATCGTCTCCGCACTTACTTCACTATTATGCCGAGTTGTGACTTACTTCACTATTATAATGAATTATTTAGACATTTAAGTTCACTGTGTGAACAAGTAACGCCATCAACAAAGAAATTATAATGCAATTTGGAGTTGATTTACTTTTATATGAAAAAATCCGATCCATTTGCGCAAGAAAATAATATTTGAAAAAAAATGACTGATGCCACTATTAAAATGAACGCCCCATGTTTGTAATGCGTTAATAAAGTTATTTTACTATTATTTCTACAACATTCTATAATATTATTGTTTGTTTATGGTTTCACGTTTCTGCTTGGGCAACATTTCCAACATTTCTGAGTTTTGTCGCCATTAATATTTCGCTACATCCATGTGTGGTTCATTTAATATTCGTAATTTAACACTGCACGTCAGTTTCAGGTATTATCATTATTAGTTACTGTTGAGAGAATATTAATTTCAAGATACATAATTATCATACAGTAAAACCAGATAATTGCCATAAAATGGGGTAAAATTTTGGGTAACCCAGTGAAATGGAAAAATCTTATTCAATAATTTATGATAATAGTATTCATTAATACTTTATATTACTATTGTTCACAAGTGATGAAATAATTACACCGTGTTAAATGTTGCAAATGAACGAGGCGTTATGAATTCGTGCGGCTTAATTAGCTTAGGTATAAGTTATGAAAATCGCGAGGGACGTGTCGGATATGTGTGATATTTTCATATGCCGAGTGGCAAGAGGACGTGTCTGGGAAAACGGGGAAAACTGGGCGTTTCGTGCCGATGCGCCCGGCTGGCAGGGCCATCAGGAAATGGGAAATTCGCACATCATTCTTGCGTTTGTGAGGTGCATTATTCAAAAGCTGGAACCGCCGGCGAGCGTAAGCTCGTCCTTTCTCTAATTGTGTGAGTAAAATTGAAGAGTTCTGTACTAAATGGGGCAGGTTATTTAACGTATGACCAAATTATGCGACGCGCTTTTCATAAATTTACATCTTAAGTGTTCAAGAGCAGGATTCGTGTGATTTAAATAAAACGTCAGTTTTCCCAGATTTCATGTTTGAACTGATGCATGTTGCTAATTGTTTTCCTTCCTGTTATTCCAGGTGATGAGGGGTCTTACGGACCTGGGGGGCTCGTGCTGCAACAGCAATGGGTCACGTTAACCGCCAGCATGTGGCCTAAACCGACCGCCTCACCGAGGGGCTGGCGCATACCTAGTGACAGGCTACCACTTTTGGCGGCGGTCTTCTGTGGGGCGGCCCTCGTCGTCTGCGTGATCTTTGCTTTCATCGTGTATCGCTGCTGCATCATGCCGAAGAAAGAGAAGCACTACTGTAAGTAGAAATTCCAAAATTACATAAACTGCACTTTTACACATCTTGTATGCGGTGTTAAACCTCCATATAATAATAATAATAATTATTATTATTATTAAAATCATTATTTTTGTTAGTATTTTAGCCATGTTACCAGATATTTTTAATTATTATTCGTCATTTGTTATTTTAAGTACCTACTTACTGGTATGTTATAGTATTTATTTATTTATTTATTCACTTGATTATTTTTTAGTACGATAAAATATCTATTCCAAGCATTATTGAGTAAAAATTCAGAAATTGCTTGCAAGTTCATTTATTTATCATACGTCGGCTTACAAGTGAAATCACTTAAGTCAAAAACTATAAAATGTGAGAAACTGCAATTAAAGTTTTTTATTCTGATGTTACCCATCCTACTCAGTCATTTAATGTGGTAAGAATTTGGAAGTTCGGCTACAGGAGATTTGTTACAATTTAGTAAACCATCAAAATGCCCAAATTACCCATTTTCTGCTAAACGTACCTTGACTTGGTGTATTTCACCTGGCTACATTGACTTAATGTATTTCTCCTGCACAATGTAATTTATAAGTATGACTTACTTGGCAGGTACTTAGTGTATTTCACTTGTATAAAATTAATCGTGTTGGTGGTCCCAATGTGGAAGAGTAGAGAAGAAAAAAAGTCCAATGAGATTTTTTTTTAAATCAATGCTTATTATTATTATTACTTAAATTAACTAACAAAAGGTGTCAATAGAAAAAGCAAAATAAAATTTAGTTAAAAAAATAAAAAGTTGCTTATTTAAAAATAGATAGCTAAAAATATTTTTTTCTTTTATTCATCGTCATCAGAAATATCGGATGAAGCATGACCTGGAGCAGTATCTTTTGTAGTGGCTGAAACTGGCAAACTGTTGTGCCATTGCACTATGGTTTCTGGACCCGAATTACGTGGCCAAAAGTAATATATTGTATTTTATTAGAAACTAATGGTCTTAACTAGTTCTACGGCAATAAATAAGAAAATTAAGCAATTTTATATTTGTATAACATACAGTGTACCCCAGAATTGACTTCACGATAGATATAACTAACTGTTTTTCAGTACATATTTTTTTAATCTTTGCTGAAAGTTTACCCGCTTCACACTGTATGCAATATCATATAATAAATCATTTTCTACACAAGAAATGTTATATTTAACTATCTAATGCTAATTCAAAGATGTCTAATTCAGCAGTAGATATGATTTCTTCTAAAAGTATAGTCTCTAAATCATTTTTTTTACATGTTCTTCATCTTCATCTGTTCGTTTAAATTCGGCTTGGTTTGGATTCGGTTCTAGGAGTAATCTGATAACTCAGAAGGAAGAGGCAATTTCTTTTGACGACGTAGACGATCTTCTACGTGTACGGAAGATATCAAAGGATCTGATGTGTCCATTGCTCGGCAAGAAATGTCTTGCAAATTGTTTTTTCTACTTGTTTTTCTGGCATGAAATTGCCTATCAGATTTATAAATTTTGTTTCTTCCTTCCGATCCTTCCTCTCCAAAGTAACCCACCGGCAATACGGTATTTTCAATAATTTGTCTGCCATGAATTAAAATTTTGTGGACAGTTGGTGGCATGGTGTACCAAGAATATTTGTACATAAATAATCTTGCCGTTTCGTGGCATATGTCTCAAATGTTATAGGGTCAATTTGTAAACTACAAGATAAACAAATTAAAATTATTTTAAACCTTTGAATTAATTCTTCACCGACATCTGTAATTTCGTAAACCAATTTTGAGTTGCTAAACGCTCCACGGCTGGTATTTGCGTCGTTGGTACTGCCAAACCCGTTGGATTTGGGTTTATCGATAACTAGATGCAGCTTTTCCAAAAATCATCGTTGGAAAAGTTTCTTTCTCTCTTTTAAAATTTTCTTATTTTGATCTCCTCGAATTTCCCACACACACAAATCATATCTATACGATATATGAACTATGCAATCGAAGAATCTAATCCATGGATGTAAAGAGCTTGCTCCAAACTCCAAAGTATTTGCTTTTGGCTCAAATATTTTTATCGTTTCAAAATGTTCTATTTCCATCATCAGTTTTGGAGTAGCACCACATAAGGAACATGCTCGACTTGTCTTTGTTCCGGTCAATGTATTTAATATTTTACCGTCAATTAAGGTCATATAACAGGTGGCGCAAAAGTAATCCTCCTATCAGAAAATGCTATAAATTTTGCGATTGGCCCCTAATGTCAGTTCTGTTTTGACATTTGTGTAGTAAACACATGCGAAATACACGTTAATAAACAATGTTACGCTACACTGCTCCAGAACGCGGAATATTGGTGACTATTTATTTGACCAATAATCGGTCGGTGACTTTGGCACAACGTGAATTTCGTCGCAGATTTCCTGGCCGTCCATCGCCTACTGGTGAAACACTACGACGTTTAGCCGCTCGCCTCGAAGAGACTGGCACAACACGAGATGCTGCCAGGCGTGGCAGACCCCGGAGTAGCCGTTCTGCAGAGAATATTGCTGCTGTAGCCGAGGATGTCATGGAAGCGCCGTCGACATCGACCAGACGACGTGCCACGCAAATGGGTATCAGTCGACGGTCTTTACAGCGAATTTTGGTACAAGATTTGAAGATGTTTCCGTACAAAGTCCAGACGGTGCATCAGCTGTTAGCTGCTGACCGCCAATCGCGTCTAACATACGCTCAAGCCATCCTTAATCACCACCAACAGGAAGATGATTTTTCATCAAAAATAATCATAAGTGATGAGGCCCATTTCCATCTTAGCGGGTACGTAAATAAGCAAAATTTATGCTTCTGGGGCACTGAAAATCCGCGTGTAACCCACGAAGAGCCATTACACCCGCTCAAAGTCACTGTATGGTGTGCTGTTTTCGCTGGAGGAGTCATCGGACCTTTTTTCTTCGAAGACGTCGCGGGCCAAACGGTTACTGTGAATGGTGAGCGCTACAGAGCAATGATCAACGAGTTCTTTTTGCCGCAACTTGATGAATTGGGATTGGAAAACATGTGGTTCCAACAGGACGGTGCAACGGCACACACTGCACGTGCCACAACCGATATGCTGAAGGATGCATTTCCCGAGCGCCTAATCTCCCGTTTTGGCGATTTGCACTGGCCAGCAAGATCGCCTGATTTGACCGCTGCAGACTTCTTTTTGTGGGGCTTTTTGAAGTCGCGGGTTTATGTCAACAAGCCTCAGACTCTTGCCGCTCTTAAAGACAATATCCGTCAAGAATGTGAGGACCTATCGCCGGAAGTTTTGGCCAAAGTGATGGAAAATGCCATAAAAAGGGCCCAAATGACAGTCAACTGTGGCGGTGGCCATTTACATGACATCATATTCTCGACTTGATGTAAAAAAATTAAAAGACCAAATAAAAATAATCCAGAAGAAGAATCAAAGTTTTTCATTTTTTTTTAAATTACAGCCAAAAAACATCGGAAGGTTATTTTTGCGCCACCTTGTATAATTAATATTTAATTTTTTTGACTTTGTCTTCTATCAAACATATTGTTAATACTTCAAGCTTTTCAATTTCGTTGTCAATATTTTATTTGCTATTTATATTTGCTTGTCCTTTAAAATGTGCTCCAATGTTTCTTTTTCGTACTCTAGTTTGATTGGTCTACAAAAACGTACCGATTGTGGAGTGCGATTGTTCCATAAAATTGTTTCATTCAAGGTTTGCAAGCGAAGAGGAATACATGTTGTTGCAAACAAAGAGTTGTCAGAATGAGTACCAGGACTTTCAAATTTTTGTTTATAATTTGATTAACCACTACTTCCATCGAAGCCATAACTGAAAATTATTTCTGCTCTATTTCTGTAACCTTAAGCATTTCCATATGACTCAAAATAACCTCTCTTTGCAATTCAACTATACATCTACTTGTGTGCTCCAAAACAGAATCAAGTGGAAGTTCTGCCTTATTATCGATAACATTTATGCCAGATGGTCTAGATTTTTATTTACAAAGCCACACTTGTTTGTAATCAGGATAAATGTCGCATCCCTTTGAAAGAGCACCCTGTCTGATGTCCAAATATTGCTGTTTACTTAAATTACTATTTATAACAAGCTATAAGGCTTCTTCGGCGGTATATTTTTGCATTTCTTTTTTGGGAGTAGAAATAATATTCCGAATTTTGGATGGTCGAGATGGACTTGTGTTTATTTCCTTCAAAACGGCCGCTAAATCATGTTTGCCTTGATGTCGTGCTGCCGAGGATGAAGCTTGTACCAATAAAGCGCATTCGTGATTTTTTTCTTTGGATAATTGTGAAGCTTCTCTCCTTTGTGATCGGCTTGTTTTTACAGAAAATGGAAGAGTGGGTCGACCAAAAGATGTCGAAATCGTGGGTTTATCTACTTCAACAATAAAGTTTTCATCCAGCCAAGCAAAATTTGTCCTCTTAAAATATTCTACTCGTGGACAAGCTCGATTGTACATTTCTTTAAAATTTCGGGACAAACGGCGAATTTTTGCCAAAAGTTCTCCTTCATTTGAGGGCATCAAGGGTTCTCCAATAAGTGTTTTAATATAATCTACAATTTTTCGGAACGTCTCCTCTTTATTCGTACCTTTCAGCCAAACTTCGAATAGGTTTATCTTTTTGAACACATGCATTGCTATAAAAAACAACAATTAGTCATGCTTATAGCAGAAAATAGCAATGTAAGTTTAATATTTTTAACTTCTTAAAATAAGGCTTAAAATGTGTATGCAAAAATAAATTCCGCCAAACCCCGCCATTTTTTTATAAGTCAAGTGAAACTTTAAAAATGATTATTAGGAAACCACAAACATAAATATCGATTAAAATTAATTTGAACCATTAAAAATCAACGAACGGGGTTAAGATTTTACATACTAAATAAACATACGTGAAAGAATAATATAAAAATTACTGCACAAAGTTTTATTGAAATGCACGGTCACAGCACTCACTCTGCCGAACGTGTCGTCAAAAGACAAATATGTGACTAATGACATCAAATTAAAATGCCAACTTGCAGTTATTTTCATCGGTAACTGGATCAGTTAAAGGGACTGTGCACGTTATTACATTGTAGTTTTGATTGTTTAGCATCTGTTATTATGTCCAAAAATACGCTTTCTTACAATAGATTCAAAAAATGACTTAAGGACAAGTAATCGGGTTCTAGAAACCGCAGTGTATTGATGAAGGTGGTTAGGTATCACTTGTTTGTTGCAAATTGTCAGAAAGTCATTTTTTTTTGCAGAAGAGATAGGCAGCTGCCGATTGTATAGTTTCAGTAGTGCGTTAGAATCTGCAGTAAATACTCATATTTTTGTTCCTGCGTGTGTTTTTTAGGGAAAGTGTTTTGAAGTTTTCATCAAAACCATATTTATAGTCAATGGACGAAGGCTCTTCTTTTGTGTACCAATTAACCAGGTTGCCATCTAGGTCCTTCTTTTTGTTGAAAATCATTGTTTCAACAAGTTTTTTCAAGTCGACGAAAACGTCATACATAAATTCCTTATTCTAAGGCTTCTTGTTTTTCCCTCTCGCCAATTTAACAATGGTTCCCCATTCGTGTACAGAGAACACATCTACATTTTTCTTTGCACTTTCAATGGCACTGTGCATTGAGTCTACCTCCGTGTACGAGTGGCTACTTTCCATAAATTTTTGCTCTATTACTTCTAGAGTGTTGTGATTTTTTACAATATACAGGAGTATGGCTGATATTTGTATGTTCCGGTTCTGCCCTCCACATATATCAGAAACGATGGTCAAATGTTTGAAACTGGGTGGGATATGGTTGTTAATATTGCATTATATGATCAAGTTTAAATTTACACACCACAAGACAACATACGGTCAGTGCCTGGGGATGGATGGTGTGCCCCGGCGCTGCAACAACCTCGACGAGCGGATCGTTTTTTTTTAACATGTCTACATCGGGGTCCGGTAAATTGACCGCCCACAATTGACCGCCAACAATTGACCGCCCGCAATTGACCGCCAACAATTGACCGCCGCACAGTGGGACAGCTTTGGCCGCTAGCCGGACAAAAATCCACAGAAAAGCTGAAACATCATCAATGTCGTTAAAACTAGTGCCAGGATTTTAATTATAGTCTAATGCACCCATGGTACAATGGGTTTCTCTTTAAGAAGAGTTTGAATGCCAGTGTTACACCGAAACGAGTCGCGTGTCGTGAATAATTCTGGCGCCTACTTTTTAATGTATGATTATTATACTTGCTTAGAATTTTTTTTTTAGTAATCAGTTACTTTGTACGACATATACATGCTAAATTATAACCAAATTATTTCATCTTGTTTATTTTTCCATAAGATATGCAAATAAATAGGCGATATTTTTTATGAAATAGGGTGCACTAATTATGCAGGAGTTCGCAGGGGTTCAAATTGTATGGCATAGTATGCTCTCAACCTTCATCTATCATATGCCATTTCGTTCATCTGCCACCTTTTGCCACCTTCGGAGTTAATAGTATGAATGTAGGGCGCGTCCTATCAAAAATGAAACAAAGTCACTTTTCTACTTACATATGTTTTTTAAATTTTGATTAAATTATTGTGAAATGTCAATTTCATTTAAAATTTCATTTAATAACATCACTGTTGATTTTCTTTCAAAAAACTGACCTACATTCATGCTTAACGCGATTTTTACGTTTGATAATAAAAAAGGCTCCCCTTCCTACATTTTAAATAATTGAATCTACACTTTGATGTTTTTTTGTCGACTTTAAGTGTCAAAAAGCCAAATACAAGATTTCAGATTTTTGTCCGGCCAAAATCGCTCCTGTCCCACTGTGTCAATTGCGGGCGGTCAATTTTCCTAGACCCGTCTACATCACAACTAAAATTATTTCTCAAACAAAATTATAAATATTGAATATTTTGTAAATTATGCATATTTATGGTGTATTGGCAGGTCTTCCCGTGGATAAATAAAAAAAATTAAATAAGTAAAATAAATAAATAAATATACTGGAGCAAGCATGACCGTATTTCGCAGCTACCTCGTTTACCACTCATTTCTGTCCAAAAAAGGTAATATCCGTTCTTAGGTGGAGTTGCCTCGTACACGGTAAAATTATAAATATTAATTTTTCTTAAGTAGTAAAGAAGGCTTACTTGAGAAGACGGGATTTGCAGTACGTTTTGTAAATCTATTGACATGGTAAAGAAGCTTCTGTCTTCCGTTGCTTTTTTTATCATTAGCCTTTTCTTCCACAGAAGCTGTTTGTCTTTGAAGGTGCAGCTTGTAGTTTTATTCCAAATTTACTTTAGCAGCAGGTAACGCTTTTTCGTACATGTTGCAGGTCATGCACTGGTCTTTTTTTGTTCAAAGAAAGACATGTTGTATTCCTGACAAAAAAATCGCCTGTAGGTTATTGAGCTTACAATTTGCTCATTTTCTTCTTCGCACTTCTTTTTATACAAATCATACATTTTTTCGATGTTTCACTTGCTATCAAGATACAATCTTTTTGAAGATTTTCTAGTGTAATGGCTCTCCATTACAGGGAAACTTGCAATATGAGCCTTCACCTCTCTCTGGCACTCCGGTGTTTTGTTACCTGGAGCTGCTTATCCACGTTTGTCTCTACCCTCGTACTGTCCTTCTTCAGCGCCTCTGAAGGTGAATGCATTTATAAAAGGAGTATTTTAAATGCACAATGTTTTACAAAAGAAGTTTCGACACACTCGATTTTTTTGTCCTTGTTTTGCTAAAATAATAATATTTGGAATTGTCACGCTGTTTAGAACAATCGTTTTTTCTAGGGCGACGTTGTTGTGGCTCTAGTGCCTCTACATTTATAAGTATAAAATCTTTCTGTCTAATATAATCTAGGTCCCAATATTTTAAGCAGATTACTTTTCTCTCATCTTCTGAAAAATATTCTGAACATTTAAATCTGCAAGCCGCAATTTATTGGTTTTGGCTGTTGAGCTATACCTCTAGTGCTCTGGTATGATTTGCCCTGGCTTCTTTTTAGTTTTTCTTTACTGCGCTTCCAATCATGTGGACTTGACATTATCCATCTTGTTTGTTTCCTTGGGTTTTTGTTTTCTCTTTTTTCTGTACTGTTTTATTGGGGCAGTTAATTGATCGTCATCTGAATCTGTCTCTATTGGATGGTTATTTGGAGGCTGCCATAGTTCACCATCGTCGGACGATAGGTCCGATAGGGAGTTATCCTCAATTCAGGATGTAGGTGGGATTTCTGACAATCCCACTAAAATAGAAATAAAACTAGGTAATATTAGTGGAGATTGTGCATCTTGAAAAAAAAGTTTAAATTGCTTGCAGTAGTAAGTCCAATGTTTTTCATAGCTACTTACTTTGATTACTAGAAAGTGACTCATTTTTATTATCTTCCACGTCCTCCTTCTTTTCTTGTACTCCTGTCTTCGGATTATTAGGTACTTGACTATTACTATTGTTATCCTGTTGTGTGAGTACTGATAAATCTAAAAATACCAAGTTTAAAAATAGTTTAATTATAATTATAGTTTGCTGGATTACTTTTCTTAAAATATTAAGTTCACTTACTCCTTTTTTGTTGTAATAGCAGGAAATGTAGATACCTATTAGTGTTAGACGTGGCAAATGAAACTTTATTATTTGAGCAAACAGCATTTATTAATACTTTGTCCAGCCAACCCAAAATGTTATTCGACTGACTGGTACAAAAATAAGACTCATTCTTCTTCTCGAAGATCCACCCCTCTCCAACTTCACGTCGGGGCGCCTAAGAGGGGGGTGCAGGTCAGTGGTGGTCGAAAGGCATTGGTTGCCGTAACAATTACTATTTTTCTATTACTGTATTTATTTTGTAATGGTTTGAAAAAAACTATTTAAACACTGAGAAATCGTCGGCTGGGTGTTACAAGATTGTATGTAACATTTTGTAAGATTTTGAGTATTTGCTATTACAAGATTATATGTGTTATAAGCTATCTTTTGCAAAGGTCTAATAGATGCAGCACTTGTCTAAACATTTTTATTTACTGTCTAACAAGGTTGTATGTCAAATTTGGCATTTACACTTTAGTCTAACATAGTTGTATGTAGACGCAAACAACTCTAACTGACTGACAAGCCGACGAATTGTCACTTTTGTTTCCCCCACTCAACTATTTACATTGTTTGGGTCACTGACAAAAGTCACTTTTGTAGCCTATATAGGTTATAACTTGCGAAATACGCCACCTGTTTACCTCTTATTACCTTGGAGAGCAGCAGCGTCGTCGTTGTTTTTTATCAGCTGATAGCTACGTGGTACATGGCTTTGCTATTAAGTATTTAGAAGAGAAATACATTAAGTCAATCAGCTTCAGTAAATCTACAAGAGAAATGAAATATATGACTTAATGTATTTCTTCTGTACTACATAGTTGAAAAAATGACTTAATACATTTCTGTTTTATTTTATAAACCAAAACCAACCAACCTTAGGACCTAGTGGATTGCACCATCATGTAGAAGACCATGAGTACAAGACCTTGGTAGCCTTAACTAAAAACAGCCAAAAATTGACTTAGTATATTTCACTTGTAAGCCGACGCATATATCGTATTTATCTCATAACGTAAATTGCTCTTAAACTTATTTGGGAACTAGTACAAAGAAAAATGTAAACGTATAATTCATGAGATATGACCAATATTGTAAGCGGCTGAGTAAATGGGTCGCTTCGGAAACTTAGGGTAATAGATTCAATTCTCGCCCGAGGCATTATTAAAACGTTCAATTTCACTTCCAATGTGACTTTTCTGTGTTTTGATTATTCGTTGGGGCCAACGTAATTGACAGAGACCTGCTAAATCTACCAAAACTTGTGTGCCCCGGCACCTTCACCAAAATGTTGTGGCCCGGCGCATGCACCAAAAATTTGTATGCAAATTATGAAACTGCAAACTTACCCAAAATAACGTGGCCAGTGAGTTATTTACATCCGCAGATGATTTTTTTTTTCAGATATTTGACTATACATACATACATAATCCATTCCTCTTTTACCCATGGGTATCGAGGTTTTGTCCCGTTAACCTTTGGTACTGTCATTGACCCACATCCGCCATTCACTTCTGTCCTCACTTTTTGTGTTTGCTTCCTTAAAATCTATACCACTGTTTTTTTAAATTTCACATATTGTTTCATTCCATGTTTTTTCAGGTCTACCTCTCCCTCTTTTACCAACCGATCTTGCTTCCCATATTCATTTTGTAAGTCTTGTTTCCTTCATTTTGTTAAGGTGCCCCAATCATCTGAGTTTATTTCCCTCTATTTTCTTCTTTAGCGGTGCTAGGTTCTTCCTAATATCTGTGTTTCTAATTTTATCCAGCATTGAAACACCCTCCGTTCTTCTCAGATACTTCATTTCGGCTGCTTGTAGTCTGCTCTTTTGTCTTTTATTTCTGACCCACGTTTCACTTCCATATGTGAGTGTTGGAATGTATATTGCGTCAAACACCACTATTTTAGTTTTCTTGGATACTTCCTTGTTGTTTACGAACTTAGTTCTTAGGCTGTGAAACACTTTCGAGGATGCTGTTACTCTATTATTAATTTCACCTTCCAAACTACCGCTCTCTTCTACAATCGCTCCTAGGTACTTGTATTGCGATACTTGCTCAATTTCTTTGCCTTCAATTTTTATTTTTAAATGTCTTTCCCTCTCCTCTTTTGCAATTCTCTTCACTTTCGTTTTCTTTTCAATAATTTTTAGGTTAAAGGGGGCTAGTTGTTTCTCCCGAATATTTATATTGTGTTATAGATCCCTTTCATTCTCTGCAAATATCACCATGTCGTCTGCAGACGCGCATATGTTAACGCTCACTATGTGCATGTTTTAGTATCCACAAAGTTTGTTCATCTCAGGTACTAATAACTTCATCCAGTGCTGTTATGAAAAGCAGTGGGCTTAGTGTCCTCCCCTGTCCAACTCTTCGTTTGTGGTGAATATTTCCGATGTCATGTTTCTTGTTCTCACATAGTTTTGATTCTTATGGTAGATACTCCTTACAGCTTCTTTTTACTCCTATTCGCAATTTTTCCAAGGTCTTCCAAATCATTTTCCTATTTACTCTATCAAATGCTTTCTCCAAACTATGTAATACATTAATACTTCCTTATTGCGTGCTCTGTATTTTTCTATAATTTGCCGCATGGTAAATAATGATCCTGAGTACTCCTCCCTCTCCTAAATCCACTTTGGTTCTCCTCCAATTCCTTCTCCATCCTTTCTCTAAGTCTTCCTTCAAGTATAGTTTCGTATATTTTTCCCGGTACCGATAATAAGGTTATACCCCTATATTTGTCACAGTTCCTTCTATCTCCACCTTTGTATACCGGTATAATTATGCCATACTCCAATCCTTGGGTATGTTTTTTTCCTTATACATGATTTTAACTATTTGATGCAATTTCTCGAACCCGATTTCGTCTAGATTTTTGATCATTTCTGCTGTAATTTGATCGTGTCCCGCAGCTTTCTCTATTTTTGTTCTCTGTATAGCATCTCTCACTTCCTGTTCAGCAATACTTTTCCTCATCTTCACTGTCTTCTGTTTTGTTGTTGCTGCCTGTTGTCTGTGTCAGATTATCCTGTTTTTCTCCTATATCCCTTTCCACTAATAGTTCTTGGAAATGTTATTTCCATCTTGCCAAGACATCCTCTTCTTTTACTAAAATAGCTGCAACGAGCTTGTCTTTTCCTTCCTGAAACTTTGTATAACCTTGTAGAACAGCTTTTGGTTGTCCCTTTTATTCTCCTCCATTTTCCTCCCGAAATCATCCCAGCTTTTCCTCTTCGCTCCGTCTACTGTTTCTTGGCCTTTTTTCTTTGTGCCTTGTACCTGCTGTATTTCTCTGCTGTCTTTGTTTCCAAGTATTCATTCCACCTCTTCTTTTTCTCCTTTATCTCATACTTGACTTCATCTGTCCACCAGGCGGTGTGTTTTTTCTTGTATCCCAAATTAGTGGTGCCGCATGCCTCTCTTGCTGCCTTCAGTACAATGTTTTTAAATTTCTGCCATTTTTCTTCTAGGTTGTCTGCGGTCTCTGTTTCCTTACTAAATTCTCTGCTAAGTATTTCCCTGTACTTTTCCTGTACGTCTCGGTCTTGGTGTCTATTACGTTTGATTTTTTCTTGTTCGGGTTTGCTTCTTATTCATTGTCCCTCTTTGGGAGGGAATTCATAGTTTCTAAGCTGGTTCTATACTCACTTGCTATAATGCAGCCTACTCCTGCCTGTGCTCTGCATTCTTCCTCCACCCCGCTGTGTAAAAGTATGTGCTCTTCCCCCAGATCTATGTACCCCTTCCCCTTCTTCTTCGTTTTTCTGACTGCCAGTATCTTTATATTTTTAGCTTTCATTTCCTGAACTATTTCAATTTCTTTTCCATTTATACCCCTTACATTCCAGGTTCCCATCCACCATTTTTCCTTTCGCTTTTCATTTGTACCATTGATCCTTTTTTCCTTATTACTGCTCTCATCCTGTTTGTATATTTCCATTTGCTTCTCCTTATTTTTTCCTTTTGTCTCTCTCGAAGTGCCCTTCTCGATTTTCTCTGTTAGTTTTTTGGCCTCTCGTTTTGTTCTACCACACATTTTCCCTTTTTGTCCCAAACATATACTTTTTCGCTTATTACTATTTTTATGTATCCAACTTTGTATGATTTAATTTTCCTCTTTCCTCTCTCGCAATGCTCCTTATCTTTAAATATCCCTCTATCCTCTGGTCAAATCGTTATCAATGTATATCTTCGTATCTCTCAGTCTACTCTTTGTCTTCATTATTATTCTCTTTATTTTCTCTTGTGATCACTTCCGCTATGACTATGCTAGTTGACTATGCTTTATAATGAATTCTTACGTCGTTACGTTATAATTAAGTCGTTACGCATGTAAAGAGTTTGCTTAAGAAAACGTTTTAGAAACGCCAACATATACTGCATCTACATGACTACATGACAAAAATTGACTACTTTCCTTACTGCAAGTCAATATCTGTACATAAGTATATATAAGTAAAAGTAACTCCTAAATATTAGGCTTGAAAAATTAAACAAATGGTTTTAAGTAACTTAATTAAAACGATTGTGAAACTAAGAACTAAAAATTTTGTGATACATTTTTAAACGTTTAAGAATTGAGCCGTTGGAAGGTACAGAAATACACAAGGGACAACATACCTTGATACCTGGGCGTATCTGAATTAAGAAAAAATTGACACAACGGCTCAATTAAAGTACGAAACATTTTTTACGCAGTGTCGACTGTAAAATCGGTAAATTTTATTAAGTATATGTTCTAACGTAGGTATAAGTTATTAATTATAACAGTTATAGCATGTGAATACGTACCTGACTCCTAGCTTTCTTTCAGTTTGTCAATATTTTGTGCCTGCCTCGGCTCAATTTATAATAACATCATTATTAAGTACAAAAAAAAAACACGGTAATAAATTACCCGAAAGTCTCCCGGGGAATTCTATCGAACAAACTTCCGGCCCGGTCCCGTCCCGCACCGGCTGACAATTAATCCGAATCGAGCGAATGAATGCCCCCGAAACTTCTTTGCGCGCCCCTCAAATAACACAAATCCGCACATTTAACGTGATTATTTCGCACGAAAAATGTCCGTGCCGCCCCTGGAGTTCGAGCGCGCCCGGAAAATATTAATACGCTAACGAGCCCCGGCGCGATCCAAACTTGAAAACTGCAAGTCGCAATCATCCCTGGAAATTGAACTATTTCCTAATCGTGTTAGGGACGTACGAGCAATCAGACCGTTTGCACTGAGAGCGCTCCAGACGCGGAGGTTTATTGGCGATTTCAGTTTTAATTTCCTCTGCTAGGAGCGGGGCGCCGACGGAGCGTCGTCTTTTTTCCACTAGGCAGTAAAATCGACCGTTACACACACTCCGCCTGGAGTACACACCGGGGACCCAAATTGCTCATTTATCTCGAGTAATTGTTGCTTTAATAAAACCTTCGCGAACCAACCAAGGCGGGAAACTTATTTGTGCAGTTTTATTTCGTGCACATATCTTAATATTTCGTTCCTGCGATTTTCAATTGATATTAATACAATTTTGTTAATTAAACTTTATTTTTATGTCTCAACAGCAGGCACATTTAAAAATTAGTTTAACGAAACGGATCTTCGCGCTTTTCGCGCAATTTACGCGATTCGCACTTTTTGCGGCCTCCGCAGTTAAACATTAATAATTAAACCGTCCGCGAGCCCTGCGCCATCGGGCGGAAGTAATCGAGCGCGTCCGTGATGTCTGGCAAAAACAGCGACTCCTGTTGCGAGCACTGAAAAGGGATGATGTCAGGGCTAAAGAGTCATTCGTAATATTAACAATCCTTAGTCAGCTTAACTCGTGCTCGCTTGTCAGCTGCAGCAACGTGCACTCGGCCTGCCTGGGAATACCCTTCATTAGCGAATAACGCGCCGTCTTATTGTTCCTCTTGCCCTTATTTTTGCTCCACAAATTGGCACAATAAACACCGTAAACGAGGATGTAATAGGATAGTTATCGCCAAGGCAGCTCTGCCTATCTCTATATGTAACCCTTAAAACTTACCTATATACAGGGTGTCCCCTGCAAAACGCAGCTGGCCATAACTCGTTCATTTATTGGCCGATTTCAATAAAACAAAACAAGAAATTAATGGCTCCACATGTTGTACAAAAACGCCCTAATTTTTTTTTTGCAAAATCATTATTCATTTCAGCAATAGTCACTTTTTTTTCAAATAGTTTCGTAGATTTTCTTTTTTTTTTCTGGTAGAGATTATTTTTCTGAATCAAAGTTTTTTTTTTTTTAAACAAAATATGATGAAATTTTGTAAATTTTAACATTTGGAATTTATTTGTAAAATTATTTTAAAGCTCCCTTATTTATTTGAAATACTAAACATTAAGAAAACATAGCAGAAATTCCAAGACTAACTTCCATACAGGGTCGCTAAAAACCGTATGGTTAACGGTTAAATATTTTGTAAACGATTTATCAAAATTCGTTCCAATTTGGTACACGCTTAAAAGTAATTTAATCGTTTATTTCAGGAACTGGTCAAGTGCACCTTTTCAAATTGTTGGGAAACAAAGAAAAACATTACATATTTAATATTTAAATATTTAAACCGATTTTCGCCTGAAAAAATTTCTAGTATTAGTTAACATCTTCCCGAAATTGATTCCGCCTGTAATTAAATTATAATATTTCTCCCTTAATTGTAAAAAATTGAAAATATTACAGTTGACTCGTTTCTGCAATAAAATACGATTTTAATGTAGAAACATATATTTTTAATGGTAAATTTCCTCATTTTCTTGTGGTATTATGAATTTCAACAAACAAAAGACACTATTATAAACTGTATATTTTTTATTTGATCACGGAAAAAAATAAAAAAAAATCCGTCTTTTCATCATTAACTGACGAATGCGGTGAGTTGCTGAGACGAGGGCGTAGCCCGAGTCGAAGTAAGAGCATGAGTTTCAGTTAATATGACCTTATCACACGTATTAGATACATTTTTTATCTACGACTGCTCTGAATTACGAAAATTATACTTTTGAATTGAATTCGATGAAAAATCAGAACGTCATAGTATGTATGTAGAACCATAGCAACATGTAATTTGAATGTCAATTTAATCTTCAAAACTTCAAGAATTAAACTTCTAATTTCTGTTTTGCTGTGTTACAATGAGCGACTCCGAAACTCTGCCTTCGGAGTTCGAAGAAGCGGCCACGCAGGTAGTTTTAATGTTATTGCCGGAAAAATCAAAACTGAAATATGAAAAAGCTTATGAACGTTTACGGAAATGGTGCGATGAGAAAATAAGAAACGTATCGCTACAAATATTCTTAGAGAAAAGAATTAAGAAAAAGAAAAGAATGCTTGTAGAAGCTTCAACCAGTAGCTGCAGTAGTTTGCACATTTCTAAAACAGAAATGTCCTCTGGAATACACTTAAATAAATGTAAATATGTTATTATTAATGTTCATAAGTAATTGTTTAATAAATTTGATCCTACGTTGGTATTAAAAAATGAGTGTGTTTTTGATTTAATTACCTAACTAGTTAGGTAATGAGTTTCATTGCGTAACTCAAATTAATGTCAAATTCGTCATTTATCTAAGCAGTCGTAGATAAAGAAATTTAAACTAATTTTCTGATTTGTTAAATATACCAAACTGCTCAATAATGGTAAATAATCGTAAACCAATGGTAATTGTCACCATGGTATTAGTATTATACAAAATACCGCACGACTTTTACTGCAGAAATTTAAATTTTCTGCAGAAACACGCTATGTGATGTCGCTTGACAGGTTTCTTCATTAAACGCGAAATTCATTGTATATTATATCCCATAAAACGGAATGGCAGTTGAAGTTATATTGCAGAAAAATATGCCCTGACAATAAGAGATACTGATTCCGCAAAAAAGAAAAATCCATAAAAATGTCTGTTGACCAGTTTCTGAAATAAACGATTCGATGAATTATATTCTATTGTCTAAGAAGTTTTACAAATTACATACCTATATAATTTTTTACACAACCTAATTTATTTTATTGAACTAATGCATGTGTTTTACACTGAATTTAGACAAAAATACACTTTTCAAAAATATTAAATTTGACCCTTCATGCCATTTAAAAACAAACATTCATTGCCTTGAATCTCCAAAGCAAATGACGGCAGAAATTTGTAAATCATTCCTAACGATAGAATTTAAATAGTTTTAAGGGTGTACAAAATTTCAACTATTTTAGATGAACCATTTTCGAAATATTTAACCACATCCATACTTCTTAGTGACCTTGTATATGTAAAAAAATGTAATAAAATTGCATAAACATTTCTAAAAGAGCCAATTTTACAAGTTTTACCAACGAATGGTGCCCCTGCGAGTTAAAAATTATGAAATTGAATTAAAACATTATTCAAATTTAATAATTAGTGGAGTTAATCTGGACAAAAGTAGGTAATTTTTGGTAAAACCAAAGAAGCCCGGTGGAAATTGTTTGTTATAGCAAAAGTAAGAAAACTCTGATTTTTTTAAATTTCTGTTAACTTGACTTAAACATTAAGACGTCGATTGTTTTTTCGAAGGGGAAGTTAAAACAACGGCAAATAAATTTTAAGTGCCCCTCTGCCCTAGCCTCCCCTACTTTGAAATTTCAAATGGCACACCCCACCTTGCGATACCTCATTTAAAGCATAGAGATTACCTAATCTACAAACGTGATAAAAATAGATTTTTGTCAACACGTTTTGGAAAGAAAAAAATAAGAAAACTGAAACACAATTTATAAAAAGTTATCGAGACTGGCTAGTTTTCAAATGAACACCCGGTATAGGTAATGTACAAATAATATCTCAGGTAGCCGTGATTCATCTACCGCTCTCAAAAAACGCGAATCTTGTCTATAAAGTAATGTTCCCACTTTTAGGGAAAACCAAGCGGAAAAACTAAAATTTTATCTTTCATTGATTTCTTGGAAATTAAATACCCAACTTTTATTTAAAAATTCATATTTTCATATTATCCATATTTTCAGATATATTAATCATTTATTGAACGAATGTATTTATACACGTGAAGGTTTTTCCGCTTTTGCGGGAAATACAAGCTGAAAATCAAAAATTATGTATCTTGTTTTTTTGTCGGGAATCAAATTATTAACAACTTTCTGTATCATTTGTTTCTCGTAGAATCGATATTTTTCGAGATATTGGTAAATTATCATCACAAAACGCGATAAAACGTATACAGGGTGAGTTTTTTTTTTTTCATTTTAAGCATTGGTTTCTCGGAAACCATAAAACATAGAGATTCGGTTAAATGAGGAAACAGTTGTCATTTTAAGAGCTTATGCAAGATATGCTTTTGTTTTTTGTAAAAAGACCACAGTTTTTCAGTTATAATACGAGGGTCGTTCAATAAGTAATGCCCCATATTTTTTTTCTCCACAGTGAGCAAAAGCTGAAAGTTGTACTTCTAGGTACTTCAAGTTCAGTGTTTCTCCTCCCGGTGGATGAAGTTTCAAATCATTCCAACAGATGGCAGAGCTGTAGTGAATTTTCAAAATTGCGTCTGTTAGTGATCCACGTTACAAACAGCGAGCAGTGATTGACTTCTTGAGTTTGTGATCGAGCAGTGATTGAGTTTCCGGCGTGTTAGGCATGACAAAAATCAGGCTGAAATCTTGTTCCTTCACGATAATTCACGCCCGCACACAAGTCTCAGAACCCGGGAATACCTCACCAAATTGGGTTGGACAACATTGCCCCATCCACCATACAGCCCAGATTTGGGACAATCAGACTTCCATCTCTTCGGACCTCTTAAAGACGGTTTGCGTGGAAGACACTTCGATGATGATGGGAGCGTAATTCAAGCGGTGAAAACATGGCTTCGCGCACAGGTCAAGAGTTGGTACCGGCAGGGAATACAGGCACTTGTTTAACGCTGGCGTATGACCGTACAAGTTGATGGAGACTATGTTAAAAAATAGTACGTGTAGAAGAAACATGTAGCTATATTGTCACCAAAATTGAACACTTTTAAATAAATAGTTTCTAAACAAAAAAATATGGGGCATTACTTATTGAACAACCCTCGTACAAACTTTTTTTTTAATGGCAGTCATTGTTGGCTTTGACATTTCTAAAAAGGACATGTTTTTCTCTTTATACCGATATAAGGTTTGCTATACGCACATTCATATATATATAAATGAGATGCAGGAATTTTCGTTTATAATTTGAATAGAATGCAGTATAATTAGATGGACAAATTAATCGAATTCTCGTTATAAGAGGAAAAAAAAAGTTTTCCATGGCAAACTCTGTTTTTGCTACTCTGAATAATACAAATAGTCCCGTATCGTGTATATTTGTCAATGTTAATTTTCGAAGATGGCGTTTTTTTATCAAAATAAATATAGCAAATCTTATATAAGAATAAAGAGAAAAATTTGTTCTTTTTAAAAATGTCTACGCCAACTATGACCGCCATTTAAAAAAAATAAAGTTTGTATTATAATAGAAAAACTGTGGTCTTTAAAAAATAATAATAAAGGCATATCTTGCATAAGCTCTTAAAACGACAACTCTTTCCTCATTTAACCGAATCTCTATGTCTTATGGTTTCAGAGTTCACAATGCTTAAAATGAAAAGAAATTACCCTGTATATAACGTAAATGGCTAAAAATCAATAGATTTTTTGAAAAAGACTCTATTGCTGTCATGAGATGAAAAAAGTAAATAAAATTACCTACATTTTGCGGCAAAGAAAATATCGATCCGACTATTTCGACAGTAGATCTCGCAGTTTGAAAATGTCAGTGAATTTGACTAAAATGCTTTTTTTTGCAAAAGTATTACATATGTTTAGCTGAAATTAGTTTAGTTATTTTTGCATAATATGGGCTACCTACACCCAAAATGGTGTCCAATTCGAATGAGATTTGGCCGAAATAGCGGCAATTTGTTTTCCGCAAAAAAACTTGTATATACGGATTAAAAGAGAGGGGGAGGGGGTAAATATAACTCCGCATGATTTTAACTGGATATTATTTGAATATTGGCATTAAAAGGATACCATTTTTGTACCTTACATACTGATTTAAGTGGTAGAAAAAAATTAAAACAAAAACAACCTCCAAAAATGGTCAGTTTACCTCTTTTTGGCCCTTTTTGGCCAAACAAAGGGGGTTGCAAGGATTTTTTTTTAAAAGTCAAGGTTTTCTTACTTTTGCTATAACAAATAAGTTCCACCAGGTCTTGTTGCTTTTTCCCGAATTTCCCAACCTCGCCTAAAAGTTTCCTAGATTAACTTTTGACCTCACAAAATAGGCAGGAATTAAAATAGCCTATGTTTTCTTAAAATTGTGATTAAATTTCTAACAGTTAAAAGTTTGTTAAAAATTATATGACTGAATCACCAATGCCATCAAAACTATATTATTTTATGAATAATTTTCACAATTAATATTGCTAACTTTTTATTGCTAACTTTATATTATTTTATTTTATTAAACGTAAAACGCAAAAAAATAGACAAAACTATGACAAACACAAACATTTTATTGTAAATGAATAATTCCTTAAAGAATATATTTGATGATTATATCACTGTTGATTTTTGTAAATAATTTTCTTGTAGGTACCGTAAACTGGGGTTACTTTGCTCCATTTTTAGAGGAGAAATTGAAAATCGTTTTTAAAAAAAAAGTAAAGAACGTATATAAAAGTATAATTTTTGCACAAAACACAGAGAAGGGTTTTAGTAATGTAGCTGTAGTATTATTTAATACAAAAACAAACGGCAAATATATAATTTCTTTTGCTGAAGATCGGAGCAAAGTCTACCATAGGACGGGGTTACATTGCGCCGGGGTTTAAATCTCTATGTAATGCATGACTGTGAACGTCTGGAGTAAAGTAGTACTGCTCTCTAGTCAAAATTTCTCCAACGTGTCATATCTACTTATATAAAAGTAATAAAAATTATTTTTTTTGCATTTTTAATATCAAAAAACAAGAGCTGCATCTAAAAATAGCAAATGAACAACACATTCTTAAATTATTAAGGTAGGTATTCACAAACAAAAAGATGGTTTATTAAAACAAGTTGTTCAGCTCAGGAACTGCAAAAAAGCTGGAAACTTGTTTATGCCACCTAAAACGTCAGACCAGCAGTAAGTCATTTCATCACGCGTTATGGGCCATTTCCACATTTTTAAAGCCTTAACCATTGCATTAATGGTGACTTCATTGTCGTTAAACCCCATAATTTCACCAGGATACAATTCTCCTTCATATGAAAAAACTACGAAACGTCCTATTTCTCGAACAACGTTTGCAAACTGAAAAGCTTTGTTCTTAGTAGGCTTGCCTTCCACGTAATCCATAAACTCTATTTCTTTTTGTTGCTCGTCAACTAGGTCATGCAAATCAAAATCATCATCTGAGTTGTCCTTGAAATAGGGTTCGTCTTCATGTCTAGAGGAAATTGCAGGTTCATCCTCTAACATATTTTCATTTGCTACGACTTCTTCGTTAACCCCGTCTTCATCGCTCAATGTATTTTCAGCACAAACGCTTTTTCCTGCTGGAATGTTTTTTTCTCCGGTTCCGGATTTTTGTAGAATCTGATCTTTTAGCTTCCAAGCTCTGCAGGAATACAGATTGAATGTCGTCTTCATTGCAGGACGATCTTGGCAAGCGGTTTAAAAGTTCTTCCACATTTAAAGGCACTATGCCACATTTCCGAAAGCCAGTTTTTAAGTTGTCTTGTACGTCTTGTCTTAAACACTCCTCTAATGCTTCTTTCGTGTAGTCAGCATATTTTCTTGAACCAATTGCCTTTGGTAATTTCTTGGCATTTCTTTAACCAAGGAAAAAGTATTTTAGCCTGTGAGGTAAAAAAGAATAAGAAAAAGTGGGTATACTTTGCTCCGGAGCAAAGTAACCCCAAAAGTGTAACATTTTGTAGGTTAAGGACAACAAATATAGTTTTTTTCTTTCTAATGGAGCATTTCAACAAATTTTAAGTGCAAAACAGCTACGGAGTACTACAAAACCAATGTGCAAATACTTACTTGTAAATCAAGAACAATAACTTCTACAGACACTAAATTTTATCGGCAAACAAACACGTGAATTTCAGCTGATTACTTTATCACCGTCTTATTACCACTCTAAAAGCGCGGGAACGTAAGCCGACTGCGTAAGACATTGTTATATTGGTCAAACTTTAATACAGCGCTAAGTATTTTGTGTTGTCTAAGTCTAGTTCCTGTGTAAAATCATATTTAACTCTTTTTGACAGTGGGGCAAAGTAACACCTTAAGGCGCAAAGTAACCCCAGTTTACGGTATGCGTAAAGTGGAGGCAACAACAACGCCGCCTCCAAATCCGCAGCTGTCCACCCAGAACGGTCTTCCGAGCTATCCAAGCCAATCTGCCGTCTATGCAGAGCCAAAGGGTCACAACTGGGGCTACACGAACCGGATAGTGGCGGCCAATTCTGGCTCGAATTGGTACCAGGGGAACCAGCAGAACCTGGCCGGACAGCAGTGCACGCACTGTCCTGGAATCTGCCCGGTTCCACGCAGCAGCAGTGCTCCTGGTTCTTCAGGTCAAGTAAGTAATACAATGTGCAAGTATAACCATAAACTATTTTTATGTACAATAAGAGAAATCTACATTAGACAAAATAAATACCAGCGTCTTAAATTATGTTATAGTAAATTAACTAATTGCTCAATATAAGTAGTTGAATAATATCATGAAAATGTTTGAACAAAATCTTGATTTGTACAGGTTTTGAAAAAAAAATCGAAAAACCTAAAGTGGATATTTATTTTCATAAAAATATTGGACTGGAGATCGGTGAACAATTTTCATCAAAACTAAATTTGATTATATTATTGATTACCATGAAAATCTTTTTAATAAAATTAGAACTAAATCTAGATTTATAAAGGGTTTGAAAAAATAAGTGGATATTTACTCTAATAAAAATATTACACCGCAAGCACTGAACAAGTTTCATGAACACTAAATTTGATTGTATTAAGAAAATTGCAATAATTCACGTAATTTCATGAAAATTTTAAAAATAGAACCTATGGGTTTGTAAAGGTTTTGAAAAAAAAATATCGAAAACCCAAAGAGGATATTTATTTTAATTAAAAAAAAATGGACTGGAGAGCAGTGAACACGTTTCATCAACATTAAATTTGATGGAACTCCATTAAAAAAATTGCAATAATTCACGTAATTCGTGAAAATCTTAAAACAATTTCGAACCAAATCTAGAATTGTAAAGGTTTTGAAAACAAAGTCAAACACAGTCAGTAGATATTTAATCTAACGAAATCTTGACTGGAGAAGCACAAGTTTTGTTCATCAAAACCGAATTACAAGGCACTACAAAAAAATCAATAATTCCTTGTTTGTTACCTTACAAACAGTTTGTATTGTTTTATTTTCAACTGAATAGCAGAAGCAGTAGTTTTTATTTTCTAAAGTAAAATTTTAAATTTGAAGAGATTGCCAAAAATCTAAAACGATTCCATTTATTTGTAGATTTTTTGGAATCTCTTCAAAAATAGATTTATAAAACAAAAATTGCATAATGTTCATTAGTATACAAATATTTTGTTTTGTAATCTACAAATTTGATTGTATAAAATAAAGATTGTTATTGTTATTCATTGACTTGATTGAATTAATAATAATAATTTGGCTATGGCTCCTCCACCGTTTTCGTAAATTCCCTAAATTTTGTTTTGTTGGACGAAATTCGATATTATTATTGAAGATAAAATGTTCAACTTTAGATTATTTGTAATTTTTCGTTATTTGATAATAATAATTACCTAATAATAATAAAAGACCTTTTTTTGACTCAACTCTTTGGAATAAAATAACGAGTGAGCAGCAATGATTGTGGTTTGATGGGTGAGGCTACGAAATACTCATGTTGGTACCCATAAAGCAAAGAATTGTAGCCTTGCCTCCTATAACCCGCAACCCTGCTGTCCTGTGCACAATGGACAGTCAGCGGAAGATTTTCTGGGCACACTTTTTTAGGTTTTCAATCAACGCTACAACTGAAAATATTAAAAGTAAATCCTCTAGATTGCTTATTCTTTGGCGTATGAAACATTTTCCCCCATTTTATTTTATGGTATTTTAAATCGTAAAAGTATTTTTATTGAGCACTGTCACTAACGGTAATAAGTCCCTTTACGGGCTCGATCGGTAAAAAACTGACCATTCAATATTATACCATCAATACCAGCAGAAACATAAAATTACTTTTACTATACTCTATTTAATAACCAGGAGGAGTAAGTCCCAAACCCCAATTTACACTGTAAGAAGTTTCCAGAAAAATCACCAGATACTTTTGGCAGTAACTTTAAATTATTTCATCTGTATAATCACTAGTTTTTTTTTAAAACAAATCAAATATAATATAATCGTCATTTACTGTACAAGTGGGTGAAGTAATGGATTGACCACTGAAGTTTGGTCCACGAGGCCCTCCGGGCCGAGTCATTTTTACTCAGTTTTTACCCAGTCATAAAGCTTACCTACAAGCCTACGAAAATGCGGACATTTCGAGGTTAGTTTTATTTATTTATTACGCCTGAATGACATATATTATATACGCATGTGTTTAGTTTTGTAATATTAGATTCGTGAAGCTAATTGCGTACCTCAAAAGAAGAAGGCAAGAGATTTTTGGCGGAGGCAGAAGGTAGGATACAGGGTGATTCAGACCACCCGTCCTAGGCCTTTTTCTCGGCAATGTGACGTCTTAGAAGTTCGGGAAAAAAAATATCATAACAAAAGCCTACCTGAAGAATTTAATGGAGGTTGTTTCGATATCCGGAAGTAACCGGAAGTAGGCGTAACTACACTCATTCAGAATTTTAAATGGGAACCTAGGTCGTATGTGACATCGTTGGATAGGTATTTTAAAAAGAAACATATTTTGTAAGAATAGTTATTTGTATATCAAGGCCGAGAAATCTCATTTTAGGGACCGAGATACAATCTGGAGGTCGCTAAAAGATTTCGCGGCCGAGGTGTACACAACGTTTTTCGTGCAATTGATGCACGCTGCAATGAGTCTCCTAGGTTGTGAACAAGCGACTGTCAATTTTGACAAAATAATAAACGTCAAAAAAATTAATCGATAATTCAGTTAAACGAAGTAGAAATGAATACTAGTGATAGTGATGATTTAGAGTGTACACCTCCGGAGTTGAGAAAAATTGCAAACGCTGCCACAGATCATTTAATTCCAGAGAAAAGTAGACGGCTATACGAGAATGCATACGTTAAATTTAAAACTTGGTGTGAAGAACAAAAAGCTGCGAACATATCGGAAAATGTTATTATGGCATATTTAGAAGCAAAATCTACAGTTTTGAAATCTTCAACTTTATGGAGTACATACTCCATGTTAAAATGTATGATAAATATCAGGGAGGGGATTGATATTTCAAGATTTCCTAAATTAGTGCCATTATTAAAGAAAAAGGCAGTAGGGTATCGAGCTAAAAAGTCAAAAATACTAACTGCACTGCAAATCGATACATTTATAACAGAAGCCAGTAATGAAATTTATTTAATGTGGAAGGTATAAGGTACATGTTTTACTTACATTAATATGTCAAGAAATGGTTTTGTAGGTTGTTTTAATTATGGGCATCTCTGGGGCGTTAAGGCGTGATGAAATTTATAAATTGTCTGTTGACGATGTGGAAGATTGGGGCACTGCTTTAATTGTCCGCATTCCCGAAAGCAAGACAGATAAACCGCGCACATTTACGGTATCAAGGTTGGTGTTTATTGAAATTTACCGTATGTATACAACCCTTCGTCCAAAAATTACTGATAGCCGTCGCTTATTTCTGCGATATTAAAAGGGGAAATGTTGCAATCAAGTTGTAGGCGTTCACATTATAGGAAAAATTCCGTCCTTAATTGCGAAGTACTTACGACTACCAAACAGCAACAACTATACAGGACACTGTTATAGGAGAAGTTCAGCCACTTTAGTTGCCAACACAGGTGCAGGCATGACTGTTTTAAAAAGGCACGGAGGATGGCGATCTGGTACGGTAGCCGAGGGTTACGTTGAAGACAGTATAGAAAATAAACTAAAGGTTTCTGATAATATGTTTCCTCAGCCTAGCACGTCATTTTCAAATAATGTTGACAGAAGTTCTATATTAAATCTAAATAATACCGATGTGACTTCCACTTCAGGATTAAATATTAACATAAATAACAATTCTAATTGTAACATTACATTTCATATTAATCCAAAATAAAATTCTTGATGTTTAATGACAACAATAATTTTAGGTTGCTTGGCAACCTTTTGTGGCCATAGCTGAGAAATTGCACTTCTCGGTCTGTTGTGTCGCTGAGAATTTACCATTTCTCGTCCAATTGCACGAAAAAGTTTTTTTATAAATGACATACTTAACGAAATAAACATTAAAGTGTCGGGCAATCAGCCCAGGGCATGTTCTCGAAAGTATGACGTCATTGAGGTTAAAAAAAATGCATAACACAAGCCTACCCCATGAATTTAATGGTAGTAGTTTGTTTCTCGAAAATCACAGAAAGTAGGCGTAACTGCACTTAGCATTCAAGTATTTTTGTAAATAAAATACCTTTTCTCCTCCGAACACTGTCGAAGTGAAGTGTTTTCAGGCTTGCTTACTGTCTGCAAAGTCCACAATTTCCATAAAATACGTTATTCCTGGGCAATAATTCAATATGGTGTTCTCAAATTTGGAAGGGTTTGATATGCTGATGGTGCTGGGTGAGTGTAATCAAAATTTATTGATTAATTCGTTTTATTTACAAAAACTATTCCAATAAAAATCGTTTATTTCTGGTTTCTCTTAAAAAAAAAAGTTTCTTCTAGAATGGCTTAGGTTCCCATTTAAAATTCTGAATTTGAGTACAGTTACGCCTACTTCCGGTAACTTTCGAGAATCGGAACTACCGCCATTAAATTCATCAGGTAGGCTTAAGTCATGCTATTTTGTTTCGGAACCTCTATGACGTCATACTTTCGGGAAAATGGTCTAGGCTGGATGCCCGACACATTATTGTTTATTCCGTTACGTATATCATTTATAAAAAAACTTTTCTTACAAAATATGTTTCTTTTTAAAATACCTATCCAACGATGTCACATACGACCTAGGTTCCCATTTAAAATTCTGAAGTTGAGTGCAGTTACGCCTACTTCCGGTTACTTCCGGAAATCGAAACAACCTATATTAAATTCTTCAGGTAAGCTTTTGTTATGATATTTTTTTCCCGAACTTCTAAGACGTCACATTACCGAGAAAAAGGCCTGGGACGGGTGGTCTGAATCACCCTGTATGTTTGATGAAGAAAGAAAACTGATTGTTTACTTGCAAAATTTCGCGAGATATTAAGAAAATAAGACTGACGGACGCTTCGAATTGAGGTTATATGCTTTAAAAACAGCGTTTTGGTGCCTTGTGAAATGGGCGTGCTTTCAGCCAATCACAGGTGTAGGCATTCGCGCGCCAAATTTGAATCGTTCCTCCTAGTTACTATATACAGTATAATAACTACGTACAAAACACAAAATACTTACAAAATTCATTATTATTATTATTATTATTATTATATACACACACATGAACTGTGCAGTTGGAAGTTCCAGTGATCACAGTCCTGTAGGGAAATCGAAATTTCGGCATATTATTTATCTGACGTCTATTTTGATTAAATGTCATTTGTTGCTCTGAATTATTTATTATTATGGCAAATGCGACAATCTTATATTGTACTCAAAATGTCATAAAACATTGTACAATCCTTCACCATTGCTAAACTTTCCTTGCTCGCAAGGTAGAAATCTCTCTCGCACGTAAAGTTCTGTGTAACGGTCTTGCAATGTAAATAACTGTAATATATCATCATAACTATTAATATAATTGTCATTTTTAAAATGCAACAATTTTCAAATTATGTCAAAACTAGATTATTTTACCATAAACTTGGAATGAAGAAATTGCCTAGATTTTTCGGCATGAAATTTGACTTGACCACAATCATTGTTGTTCACTCTGTAGAACTAGTGCAGATTTGTTTTGTTATGTAAGTAAATAAATGCATAGAAAATATTTTAATTTGTTAACATATTTTTTGATAATAATTGAAATTTATAATTTCATATAAATTCATAAAATATTATACAAGTATATAATATAAATATACTAAACTAAACATGTAATGGCATTAATTAAACATGTCAGCTGAAATAGGCTATCGTGAAATAAAGAAATAATAATAATGATTACAAAATGATGCATTTGTAACTGTTCCAGATCTCAAACATATCGACTATAAGGAAACAACGACCAGTTAGTCAGCCAATAGGTTTAGTAATAAATAACGGCCTCATGCCGAAGCAAATCCCCATGCCAGAAATATCAGAATTTTCCCCGCAAGCCACACAATATGCTTCGAGCAGCAGTAAGTATTACGTTGCCCAAATTTTCTTGCGGGTCACCTAATGTATTGTATTGCGTCAGTTCTAGATGAAGTAGGTATAAAAGACGACGGCTCGCCAACAACCATACTGAAAACACGCAGTCTTCCCGCCTGGGTCCGATCGAAACCACGACCGTTATCCACGGAAGATGACCTGAATGATCTTTACGCAAAGGTAATACCTATATTGGTTATAAGCGTTGTCTACAGTTTTATGTTGCAGGTCAATTTCAGCAAAAAGCGAAAAAATCGAATGCGCAACGATGAGGCAGCCATCATAGCGCTTAGCAAATCAAGGAGCCAATTTTTACACAAAGACACGGACTCTCTCGTGGACAACGAGGCAGTCATAGTTTACGATGAACGTACTGCATTGTAATCTTTCTTATGACTTTAAACGATTCAAGAATCATTTTAGAATTTGTAAACCGTAATTATACATAGGTATCAATCAAACCGGATGGTCGATATGTAATGACTGAGAATATTTGATCAAATGGATTTCTTCTAACTTTAGAAGAACGTTTTTACAACTATGCTTAACCATATATTTTTATTAATTAATTGACTTGAATGAAACTTTACTGATTGAGTCAAATAGTCTCAGACTTTAAGCGTCATCTGCCAACAAAATGATAAGCATTAAAAGAAACGAGTATTAAAAATTTTTGAGATATTTTCTCTATACAAATATTATGTGTATATGGCTTTATCGATAATGGAACATATCGATAAATTAAAGACTTCAAAGACAAATAATAGTTAAAATATTTAACTTTTGCATTTGTTCTGTAGATGTTTCTCTTAATTGTGGATTCAATAATATATAGAAAGTATTTAACCCATTCTGTGATAATTTTTAACTGTACCGATGATTTCTTAGTCTTTAAACGTGTCTAGCCATGCCCTGATTACGTGTTGGGAACAGAAAATGATTCCTAGTCATGAGACTGGTTTAAAGAAATGTTTTTAAAAAATGTACTACTGTATGATCAACAATGTTCGGAGTCCATTCAATTTTCGTGCCAAAAATTTGGAGCCGACATGTTGTAACCGTGTATGAACTTCCATTTACTCATTAGACTGTTATTGACAAAATAGTTATACGACTGCCCAATTAAGTAAATGGAAATACTAGACTATGTTAGCTAATAAAATCCTTAAATTTTTGGCACAAAATTTGTGTCGAACCAAAACATTGTCAATCGGACTGCATTTTAAAATGGAAATTTGGTTATGTTGTGGCATGCGCAGATTATTTGACGAGACATTTAAATGTGCTTGGTGTACCATTGCTTGGTTAATGGTGACTCTTGGAAATGGCAAGCAGTGTATGATTGCGCACAAATTTATTGCCTTAAACTCTTTAAAACTTGTCACATTCAGTTTTTAGTAATGATTTTTTAAATGTGCTATGTACCAAATAAGTAGGAAATATGTAGGAAATAATAAATGCACTTTATGTAACTTTTTATTGGCCGTTTTTAAAACACATAATCTCTCTAAATAAATCAGTAACTTGATCGTTATAACATGCAGAGATCCCGTGTGCATCCCCAATCAGCAGAGTAATTTGTTGCGTACAAAAATAAGTCTATTTTAAATCGGTAGAAATGCTTGAAATGCAAAATTGATCGAATTAATATATTTATGCTTTTGTCCTTGCAATAAATGTACACTGTATTTAAATCCACAAAAATCGATTAGTGTTGTAAAATAATAAAATAACACACAGTAAAAATTACACTTGCAGCTGCTGCAACTCCTTGATTAAATCGTCTTCACCTTTAATCTTTGCGATTTGGTTGACTTCTAGAGATTTTCCTTGTGTTTGTTCTAGTTTGAGCTTAGCTATTGCGTCCAGTTTCTGCAAAACAACATGGCAACTTAACCAACAACCGACTCAAGTTAAAGACCTAAATACCTTTTTAAGATTCTTAATCTTCTTGTCTTTCTCCGGATCGCCTGTCAGTGTAACCGAAACGGAACTTGATGCAGTTGGTGATATCACTCTTTCCAGCGCCACGTCATCGCCCTCCCCTTCCTCCGCTTTGCGGGCCTTCCTAGCTTCACGCTTCTTTCTCTGCTTCAGAGCGTTCTTCGATGCCACCGGATCTCCACCTGCAGTACAATTATAATAGTACATTGTAAACAATCCAATTTGATCGGAGTAATTACCAGGCTTATGAGCGGGCTCATCTTCATCGTGCAGACTGAACGTAACGGCTGGACGGTTGCGTGCAGACGGCGGCCTGTAGGCCTCGGTCGAGGCCTTTGCCTGCTTCGATTCGATTCCCTCCACTTTCTGCGACGTGATGGAGGGCTCTTTGAAAGTGTTCCTTGGAAACTTCTACACACGCAACAAATTAATACCGGCCCTCGTGCAGAGCGACTGCAAACTCACTTGCCACGCCACTTCGTGCAGCTCTTCCTGCTCGCCACAGAACTTCTCAAACACGAGCGTGCCTGAGTAATGCCAAATCTTGAAACCATTTCCGATCCTCAGTCTCGGAGCCGTCGTCGCTGTCATAAAATGAACACCGTCCGAACACCATTCCAACATGGTTGTATCTGAAGCGTCACATTTGGCTGCAAATGTTGTCGCAAATTTAGTTATGGATTTAAGAACGAATGCATTTGTACATAATAAATTTATAATTACAAATAATTTTTCTCGTGGTCGTGTCCCACAATTCGATGTTTCCTCTGAGGTTTCCGAAACCACCGAGCAATAAGATGTTTCCTTGCGGGTTGTAGTGTGCTGCATTCCGCGGTCCCGTTCCCAGTTCAAAAACAGCCTCGCATTTCAAATTAAACAATGTTGCCTTTGCAGGAGTAAATCCGTAAATGACGCAGAACTCGTGCCCCTTTGGTGACCACGACACGCTGTATATGGAACCCTCTTTTGCTGCAATTACCACAAATTATTTTATTGCCAATCAAATAATGTTGAAAGCAATTACATAATGCTACCAAATTGGTTTGTCCGTTCACCCCGACAAAGTGTAATCCTTGCTTGCCGTAGTACGATTTGCCGGTTTTATCTTGCTCCGTCATTGTCATCAGCAGAGCGTGTGTGCCCTTATTATTCCAATAGTACTCTACTTTTTCGGCTTGGAAAAAGCTTTTATTCGCCAAAGCTTGCGGACCTTCAAAATTCGGGTATTTGAACAACCTGTAAATATGCTTAAATTAAATGAAGAATTCATAAAATGGTGTTCGTAAATACCTCGCGAACGATGGCTGCCCGGAACTACCCGGAGTATGGCATATAATGTAGTAAGTGCCGATAATTGGTGAAATACTATAGGAGGCAATTTTAAAACAATTAATGCGTGTAACAATTCTCTCAAAGTTGCAGTCCTCGTAGAAAACTACATCCGTATTTACAATTTTCGAAAACAACTTCTCATCTTCACTCCACTTGGGCTCCCTGCAAGTTAACAAATCAAAATAACGTTGTTGTGGCTATGAACATTTACCAGTTGGACTGAGTTTTGTGTACGAAACTCTTAATCAATTCGCCGCTCTCAGACTTGTAGATGTTCAGGTTGGGAGACCCTTGCGGATTAGCTTTGGTCACCTCGTACGGCTCCCAGCTCATCAGGTAGGTGCTCCTTGGGGAGAACACCAAAAAGTAAGCTTTGACCCCCTCAATGCTGGCAACGTCACTCCAAGTATCTGTCCGCACTATTTTCAGCCTGGAAACCGAATCAATGGGACGTGATTTCGAGCACAACCGATCGTGTACTTACGTGCTCCCGTACACATAAGCAAAGTAATTACCATCCGGACTAAAGACCGTCACTCGACAAGATTTCGTCTCCACCGGAGCGAACTTGTTTAGCTCCCCGAATGCCGGAGGTCCCAGAGCAATGCTTACACCAGTCGATCCACGAACTAAAAATCAACCATATCAAGCAAAACCATTTCATTCAGACTAATTAAAAATTAATCGTATTAAATTTTGTCCTTAACAGCCTACGGGTAGACTAAGGATCTGTTAACAGTGAAAATTAAATTATGTAACCGCTCTTCACATTTCTTATACATTGCATGACTGGAAATATGCGACTTCTGAAGACAGTCTTACGATTATAGAGTATTCTTTGCCTGTGTATATATTTTAGCCATGAATAAAAAATATTTTTAAGCGAATCATTGTGCTGCTAAGGAGTACAATATGACTTGTAACATATAAAAAAAGAGACCCGAGTCAGTCTTATCGTAATAAGGTCAGTATTTATGTTTAATCTTACCAGCAATTGGAATAGACGTCTCCATTTTGAGGTTATGTTGTAATGCACGTGTCAAAATATCATATTTCTGGGAGTTGAGCCCTAAAATTATGGCACATTAAAGAACATACTTCAAAATGTTGTACTGCCAGTAAGTAATTAATAACCTATAATAATTGTACTAACCTAATTAATATATTCAGTGACAGTAAGCCGTCAAACAAACCCGGCTGGGTAGAATTCAGAGGTATTTGAGGGGTGCCCAAATTGAGAATAAATGTCTTTAGGCTAAAGTTAAGCCATTATGCATTTAAAAAAGTAATAATTATAACTTATTTAGTGCCTTCAATAAGGATGAATCATTTTTATATTGGTGAAGTATTCAAGTTTGGGATGTTTAATTATTTTGTACACCCCTGCACTAGTCAAAAATCATGTTGGTGGAGCTTCGTTTTGTTAAAATTTTCGCTGTATTGAAAACTCGATTGTTTATATAATCTGTCAAAGTTAGCAGTAAAATGTCAATAGTACGTTATTGACCAAAAGCCTAACAACATCGGACTCGCTCTCGAAATTCGTTTAGGAGAATGAAGAATCCGTTCGTTAGAACGGTGGAGAACTGCCACTGAAAGCTGTGGTGCCCAGAGATCAAAGTCCCGACAAGTGACCATAACCTCCAACTGTAAAATGTCGGAGCAAAATACTGCTGCACAGTCCTCTGAAACGATGGTGGGCCAGGTGGAGCTGAAGGGCGCCTCCGCCGCCTCCTCCAAGACGGAGCAGCCCTCTCGCCAGACCAACCTCCAACGAATACAACAACGTAAACAAATCGTGCTGAACTTTCCTTACGCCAAGAAGCTGCTCAAGCTCGCAATTTACTCAAAATGCCAAGTACGTAGTGGATTCATAATGACTTACATTTCAGTTTTCTGCACTCGATTTTATACGGATTAATCAATAAACCAAAACAGTCGTTTCACTGTTTCGGCACGTTTGAGTGCATTTACGTATTGTAAATAAGCAAGCATTTGATTCCCATTATCGTTTTTTTACGGTTTTACTTTGTTATGTAGTATGCACTGGCATACCTGACATGGCATGACAATAGCCAGAGTTGTGAGACATTTTAATACACAAGACTGAAAGAAACGAGCCTATTGTGCAGCCTCGTTAGATGGTCATACCGTAGTTACAAAAAAGCTTAATTATCTACAATCATGACATAATGATCACATAATTTTCCATTATAACATAAAAAAATATTTACTCAGCATCACTACAATGATACGCATTCAAATTGCTTGATGTACTAACAATTTTAATAGTTTAAAATCGATGAAAACCGGTTTCTAAATTTCAGGGGGAGAAATGTAATTGCGCCGGTTGGAAGAAAACCGAATCCTCAACATCCACTCCAACTTTTAACGATCCTTGCCGTTGCGAGCATCTACTGGGTAATGAAATGTGGTGGGCGTTCCAGTGCAGTAATAATTATTTCACATTTCAGAGGCCCATATTAGTCACTTAAGGAACAAAAACGACCAGGATCTCAACAAACTATTGAGGATGGTCGTCGATGTCGAGAACATGTACAGCACCATGCATCGTGAGGAGAACACGGATACCATTAAAATTTATAGTTATTTGTTTAAGGTCTGTCTGCGCTACTTTGATGTGGCCGTGTTATAATCGAGCGGTGGGTTTTAGCTGCTCTGCAATGGCATTTTGACACTAGACACGCCCATCGTCGAGGGCCCGCTGGGTCAGCCGCCGTTCGAAAAGCCTTCCATTTACAAGGCGGTCACCAACCTCGTGCTCTACAAGTTCTCTCACCTATCGCAGCAGGAGTGGAACACCATGTATGAGCTGGCGAAGATTTTCCTGCACTGCCTGAACACGTGGGACTTTCCCTCTCCAAGCAGTCAGAAGCACGTGAACAACCAAAAAGAGGCCACTATTTATAAGATGGCGTATACCAGGTATTACGCGTCGCATCGCGTTGATTGTGATTAATTAACGCTCGTCCTACAGGTGGTTCGTGTTCTGCCATGTACCTGCGTTCTGTGATTCGTTGCGCCATTACGACACTGCCATGGTTTTTGGCCGTACTCTGTTGCGGGCCGTCTTTAAGTATGTGAGAAAGCAGATAATGGATCAGTTCCACTTGGAGAGGGACCGTATGCCCCTCGAGAGGAGGGTGATGATACTGACTCATTTTCCATCATTCCTTAACACGTTGGACGCCGAAATTTACGCTCCGAACTCACCTATCTGGGATCCGGAATTCAAAGCACCGCCTTCTGTTCATTTGCAAACTTTATTGGAAGCAAACAAACTAAATAGTAAGTTAAAACAAAGGTTTATAGAAATTTTAGGGAATCATTTAGGGAAAGTCGATTTGAACCTCCAAAAATTTCTGAAATCAAAATTACAGCTATTCAATAGAAAATCTATAAGTTTAATAGATTTGTAGGTGTTGTCATGAGAAAACTTAAATATCAAACATTCAATATTTCAGAAAATTGTAAAAACAAGTTAATCGGTAGTTGATTGTATTTAGCTGAATCTAATAATGGCGATAATTAGTATACCATTTCTTTGTAGAATCAATGGCAAATACCCCTTCGAAGCGACCAGGAGATTACGAAAAAATGTATATGAATCCAAGTGAGAGAGACGGATACAACAATCTCTCAATTGGTGGAAAATCTCCGTCTTCTCTCGAGTCACCTCTGAAGGAGAAAAGAAGGAAATTAGCGGATGAACCATTCCAGGATATCAGCAGTGAAACTTTGGCTGAAATAATAGCAACAATAGATACTCAAAATTACATGACCGGCCCTGACGTATGTATATAAATGAAATGGTTATTAATATTGCCGAGTAATGGCCAGTATTAAATAGCCGTTATTGACAGACATTTGTGTTTATTGCATAAGCTGCAAAAGTTTGTGCACTAAAAATATTGATGATGATATGCTTCTGCAATTTGATGATATTATTTTCGATGACAGGTTGTATTCGCCGAAAAAGTCCCGGCCAGAGACGAGACCGCCAAACTGGAAGAGAAGAAGAAGATGATAGAATTCCACGTGGTGGGTAATAGTTTAACGGAACCTGTATCGAAGCAGACCATGCTCTGGCTAATCGGTTTGCAGAACGTCGTTTCCCACCAGCTGCCGAAAATGCCAAGGGGGTACATAACCCAGTTCCTATTTGATCCGTAAGTTGTGTCCAGATGTGACAGGTCCAGGTTTATATAAAAAGCGTGGACTTTCAGGAAACACAGAACGCTGGCGCTAATAAAAGATAACCAGCCGATAGGCGGCATCTGCTTCCGTACCTTCCCCACGCAAGGCTTCATAGAAATCGTGTTCTGCGCCGTGACGTTCAGCGAGCAGGTCAAGGGGTACGGGACGCACTTAATGAATCATCTGAAGGACTATCATATCAGGAAGAATATTTTTCATTTTGTTACCTTTGCAGACGAAAGAGCTACAGGTATTGTTAGAAGTAAAAATTCGATAAATGCAACTCCTGTAAATGCAACAATGGGGGCGTTTAGCAAACACAACTGTTGAGTAGTTGACTGACAGCGGTTCGCTAAACGAGTCCGCTGACTTTGCGCTAACTATCAGCTGCTGTTAACTTTAGTAAGCGCAATTTTTGTACGCTGGCAGTGAATAGTGGTGTTATCTAACCTTAAATAATATGCGTTATGTACAAACACAACACAAACAGCATAACCTCAATAACTGGACTGACATTTAGCAGTTTTGCTTGTGAATTGTTTATCGAACTTGCAACAGTTGACTGTTATCACAAGTAATCTGGTTGAGTGCCGATTCTCAACAGTTGCGTTCGCTAAACGCGCCCATCTCTATTAGCAACTCTCTATAAGAGGCAACTATTTTTGATTAATTTTTTCCATAACTGCAACTTATGACATTTGACAGATCTAACCTTAACTGGTTGTAATTGTGTTGCTTCTTGTTTGCATTCTACCTTATGTTTAAATTCAAATTAACCTAATAAAGAATATATAACACGTCTGGCCTTACTTTGTATAGCATCGATAAATTCTACTTTGCGTTAAAATTTTATAATCAATTTGATAATAGCAATACTCGTTAAAAGCAACTTTATTTGACAAATAGAATGAAGCCTGTTGCATTTATCGAATTTTTACTGAAATTATCATGTGCAGCTATTAAACCATTTTTATCTTTTTAAATTTTTTACAGGTTACTTTGAAAAGCAAGGCTTTTCAAAGGAAATCAAACTTGCGCGGAACGTTTATCAGGGTTACATCAAGAATTACGAAGGTGCAACCCTTATGCACTGCGAGTTGAATCCGAAAATCGTGTACACACAATTTGCAACTGCGATCCGCAGGCAGAAAGATATCGTGAAGCATTTGATTTGCCAGCAGCAGCGCACCGTTTCCAAGATACACCAGGGACTGACGTTCTTTAAAGAAGGTATATCTGCACGTTGTGCTGGAACGTTTGTTGCATTCACATTGTTCTTGTCAGGGGTACGAAGCATTCCAATCGAATCTATACCAGGAATAGAGGAGACCGGATGGAGACCGGCTGCTCGGGCTACAAGGGGCGGGCAAGTGTTAGAAGAGTCCCAGGACATTGACAAGTTAGCCGGAATGTTAAAAGTCGTTTTGACGTCGGTTAAAATCCATGTGGATGCTTGGCCCTTCAAAATGCCAGTCGATAAAAACAAAGTGCCTGATTACTATGACCGCATCAAATATCCAATGGGTACGTGACAGAATTATCTGTAGTAATACCATAAGTAAATTAAAATTGCCGGATATTTTACTATAGCGTGTTGCATAGCAACGAGTGTTAATTTGTCAGTTAAAAAATCAGTTAAGTTTTCTGACAAATTAACACGAGTTTTTCTATGCAGCACGCTAGAGTTAAATATCCTAAATTTTAATTCACGAATGGTATTTTATCAGATTGTCTAATGAATACAATATGATTTATGATTTGCAATCTCGGCCAGGGCATATTAAAAATATCAAACGTTGCGACGTTTCAAATATAACAGTTTTGAAGCATTTCATTTTCATTCGTTTTGATTCATTTATGATGTTTGCTTTGACATGAATTATAATTATGAAGTGTAGTTTGTTAATGTATGAACGTAACCAGACAACCGATCAACAATACCAAAATATTCAAAATATTCGCTGAAATTTCGTGTAGCTTGTCCAAACTCGCGTCGTGATTGGCTATGAACATGAATTAAATAATCAAAATAGTTTTGAGTTCACACTATAATTTTTCATGTTTAAAAACAAAAGCACAATATTTATATGGGAAATGGGTCTGATGTATTCTCGGTTATTAAAAAATATAAACTCTGTTTTTTAATCAAAGAACCACTGCCTGTTGGTTTCAGTGAACTCTATAGTACGTAACTGGAAATGCCTCGTTAGTATACCGCCAACACAAATTAGTATGTCAGGCGCACAGCCAACTGTGATAGAGAGACTGCAGTATTTGCATCTCTTTTTAACTTACGTGTTTAATATGATAGAATCTTAGGGATTAATTAATATACATCAACAAGTTGCATTTTATCTACATACAGGGTGTTGAATTGGTTTGGTATACTAGGAATTTAATATATAAACCCACATTTAAGCATTTTTCTGGTTCCCCGATTATTTTAGAGAAAAAAGACAAGAGTAAACAAATGTTTAGAAAGCAAACATCTGCCTAATTGCATTTATAACCCCTATCGATGTGCTTTCGGAGACGAGAAAATGTGAAAAATTAATGGTGATTGATACATGTAAAAATGACCATTACAGTGAACAACTAAAACTTGTTATTTTAGTGCCAGTTTTGAAGTTTCATTATTTTATCGAATCCTAGGAAACATTTCAGTAATGTTGCAAGACATATTTATTTTGTATATTGAACAGTGCCATCTATTAGTATCCACCATAAAAGTGGACACCACTTTCTTGAACACTCTGTATATGGCGATTTGGAAAATGTGTGTCACATCACCAAAATATCCGCAGCTGATTCAAAAACGCCGCGAATAATCGCTCGTATAGATTATGAGGCCTGAGACCATTAACACTTTTGTCGAAGTGACAGATTGACTTCCAATTAAATCGCTATCAACATCACATGTTAAGTAACTATCAGCTGATTTAAAGATTTTTTATGTTAGCCAATCAAATGTCATTTTGACATCGTGGGGGTTTTGTGAATACACTAAGTGTCATGTAAAAACCTAGTGCCAACTTACTATAAATTTGTACTCGGTAATAATAGCACGGATGCTGATTTCAAATACTCATTTTAGATTTGAAAACGATGGCGGAGAGACTAAAATCACGATATTACGTGTCCAGGAGGCTGTTCGTGGCAGACATGACTCGCATCTTCACGAACTGCAAGGTCTACAACAAGCCGGAGACCGAATATTTTCAATGTGCTCTGAACTTGCAACAATACTTTCAAACCAAAATGAAGGAGCTTGGACTCTGGGACAAGTAATGTGTAACCATTAGTGTATACAATATCGTGTAATAGTAGTAAGTCTTATTTGTGTTATTAGAAGTTAACTGTTAATGATTACCGTAAATACAAAACTGAATTTTGTCGACCCACCTTTTTTTTTAATGTACTTTTATGTCGTTTCAAATATAATAGTAAGTATTGTTGAATGGTTTTCGTTTGATTAGAATATTTCATGTCGATACCGTGCAACGTGCAATGGCTGACTTCATTAAAAGAGATCCAGTAAATTTAATTAAATTAATCAATAATTTCAGACTAAACTTCTAACTTAACATGATCATGTTTATGGTAAGTTGGAAGCAATTTATAAATAAATGAAACCGATAATAGGTTCAATGTTATAAACATTCATTTTATCGATTTTTAAATACAAACTAATTATGATCCAAATCGATCCAAACACAAATTAACCAGACGTGTTGTTGAACAATTTATCAGAATTTCATGTCTAACTCTGTGCACCTCTTCCATTATTGCATTGCTCAGTTCTTGTAAAGTGTGTAGTCGTTGAGTATAGTCAATAATATCATTGGGATATTGATTTATACTACAATTAAATGTTCGCTAAAATCAAGGCAACCAAATGTAAATTCGTCGACTTTTTTGAACGTGTATATTTGGTTTCCTAGTTTAAAGACATGAGTTCATTGAAATTCCGCCAGGGCATGCAACTAATATTAAATGTAAGAATGTAACTAACTTCAGTTAATTTTCGTTTCAATAAGTGAAACTTCATGTCTACAAGAAATAAAGTCGAAAGTTTTCTGCGCCGAGTAATTAACATGTTACGTAAATAATATATTAATAAATCCGCCATTCGTGCTCGAATGCAGTGCTTGGTCGTGCTCGTGAACATGGCAAGCGGGAATATTAACCGTTGAACGGTAAATTTTAGCAAGTACAAGGATTAACCTACATAAATCATTTTAAAATGTCAAAACTGGAAGGCAGTGAACCAAGCGTGGCTGTGAACGAAACCGCACAAAATGTGCAGCAACCGCAGAGCAGTGGAGCTGCAGCCGGCAAACCGGAGCCGGCTTCCTACCAGACCAACTTGCAGCGCATCCAACAGCGAAAGCAGGCCGTCTTGAATGCACCGTTCACAAAGAAACTCCTAAAGCTCGCAGTATACTCAAAATGCCAGGTACAATCCGCCACTTTACTTGTTATCCGTATTAAGTAATCTGCAATTGCAGGGCGAGAACTGTAATTGCACTGGTTGGAAGAAAACTGAAAACATGACTTCGAACCCGACTTTCACTGATAATTGCCGATGTGATCATACATTAGGTATATGCAATTTCATCCAATTTGATGCCTGCTAGCATTAACTCACTCCGTTTTAGAAACTCATATATCTCACATTCGAAATAAAAACGAGCAAGAACTTAACAGGCTGTTACGAATGGTTGTGGATGTGGAAAATATGTACACCGCTATGAATCGAGAGGTTAATCCTGATACGGTTAAAGTATACAGTTATTTATTCAAGGTGAGTTTTATTTTATGCAACTTCACAGTGTTGGATCAACTATGATTTCAGTTACTCCGTAAATGCATCATTACTCTTGACACCCCGGTGATTGAGGGTCCCTTGGGTCAACCTCCATTCGAAAAACCGTCAATTTATAAGGCAGTAACAAATTTAGTTATGTATAAATTTTCTCATTTGGCGCAGCACGAATGGAATACCATGTATGAATTAGCCACGATTTTCTTGCACTGCGTCAACACTTGGGATTTTCCTTCGCCAAGCAGTCAAAAACAGGTTGTGAGCCAAGAAGAGGCAACTATTTACAAAATAGCCTATACACGGTACGTAAATCAATTAGTAAGCAATATTTTGTATTTATCACCAGTAACACACCGAGCTGCAATTATATTCACTCACAATTAATAACTTTATAAAGACAAACATATTTTTCTTTTGCTATAAATAACAAAATATTTGGGTGTAAAAATGCAGAAATTGTGCGGCTTTATGAAATTCTTTCTGATATTACCTTAGGTGGTTTGTGTTTTGTCACGTACCTGCGTTCTGTGATTCTTTGCGACACTACGACACGACGATGGTGTTTGGCCGCACGTTGCTTCGGGCTGTGTTCAAGTACATACGGAAACAGATTATGGATCAGTTCCATCAGGAGAGGGATCGCATGCCTTTGGAGCGGCGGGTGATGATACTGACCCATTTTCCGGCCTTTCTGAACACCCTAGACACCGAGATATACGGCAGCAATTCGCCCATCTGGGATCCCGAGTTCAAAGCTGCTCCTTCGCCGCATCTGCAGGCACTGCTGGAGTCAAATAGATTAAAAAGTGATATCAGTTTACATAGCCTTGTACAATTTGCAGTTTTGTTGATTTTTAGAAGCGGCGGGTGCTTTAAATGCGGCTGTTAAAAGGTCCGCAGATTGTGATAAGGCAGCTGTTAACGCTAGTGAGAAGGAAGGACAGGCAACTGTTGCCACCAGTGATAGCGCAAAGACGCCCAAGGCAGCTGAAACTCCTTTGAAGGAGAAGAGACGGAAATTGCTGCAGGAAGATCAGTTTGAGGATTTGAACAGCGACGCCTTGGCCCAGATTATTGCCACCATTGACGATCCTAACTACATGAATGGACCTGGTGTAAGTTGCTTAATATTTTTGTTTACAATCTATTCTTGGTATGTAACTTATAGATGAAAATTTCAGAATAATGTCTGCTAAGTAACTTTTGTTGTATAATGCCTATTTCTGTTAAGTAATTAGTTCAGTTCTGCTAGAAAATAAATACATTTGAATGAGAATCCTTTGCGGCACATGACTAGAAAAGAAACATAATGTTTTTAATCCCCTTATCCCACAGATGATGTTCGCAGAAAAAATGTATGCAAGGGACGAAGCCGCAAAATTAGAAGAAAAAAAGAACATCATAGAATTTCATGTGGTTGGAAATAGCTTAACCGAGCCTGTATCAAAACAAACCATGCTGTGGCTGATTGGCTTGCAAAACATGGTTTCGCATCAGCTTCCCAAGATGCCTAAGGAGTATATAACCCAGTTTTTGTTTGACCCGTAAGCATTTTTCTCCCGCCACAAACTTTCCCGCCCACTTTCAATATTGCAATCGATTTATTTTTAAGGAAGCACCGAACTTTGGCACTGATTAAGGATAACCAACCTATTGGTGGCATATGTTTTCGGATGTTCCCGACCCAGGGGTTCTCCGAAATTGTGTTCTGTGCAGTTGCGTCCACTCTACAATTGACCGGTTATGGAACCCATTTAATGAATCACCTGAAAGATTACCACATACAAAAGAGTATCTTTCACTTTGTAACATTCGCCGATTTACTGGCCATCGGTAATATTATCGTCAGCCCGAAAAATTGAAAAGATTTAATGACCAATGTTGCAGGATATTTTGAAAAGCAGGGATTCTCGAAAGACATTAAATTACCCAGGACCATTTATCAGGGATATATCAAAGACTACGAAGGGGCAACATTAATGCACTGCGAATTGAATCCTAAAATTATATACACAGAATTCATATCAGTTATTAGAAGGCAGAAGGATATAATTAAATATTTAATATATCAGCAGCAACGTGCCACTTCCAAAGTACATCAAGGATTGACATTCTTCAAGGAAGGTTCGTATAAATGATATTAAATCAATTAAATATTATCAATCGGATTTAAAACAAGAGTTATCAATTTATTGATTATTACTTTCAGGAGTACGAAGTATTCCAATTGAATCCATTCCCGGAATAGAGGAGACTGGATGGCGGCCCGCTCCAAGGACAACGAGAGGCGGGCAATTATTGGAGGAATCCCAAGACGTGGACACGTTGGCTGATATGCTGAAGACAGTATTACATGCGGTAAGGAATCATGAGGATTCGTGGCCGTTCAAAGTACCTGTGGTCAAACATAAAGTGCCTGACTACTACGTGCATATTAAATATCCTATGGGTAAGTACGAATTACTTATTACTTAATACTTATTAACTTTTCCACAAAGAATATTTATTATCTAAATATATTTCAATCCCAGTGCAAGTTAAAAGGGTAATAAGTTATCTCTTTACTTTCACAAGCTCTTATAATCATAGTAGATAATTAAATTGTATGATGTAATGCATTGCAGATTTGAAAACAATGTCAGAGAGACTAAAGGCGAGATATTATGTCTCGAGAAGGTTGTTCGTTGCAGACATGATGCGTATCTTCACGAATTGCAAGATGTACAATTCTTCCGAGACTGTGTACTACGAGTGTGCAGTGAATCTTCAGCAATATTTCCAGGCCAAGATGAAAGAGCTTGGATTGTGGGAAAAGTAGGTTTAGGGGCAAATTGTTTTTATTTATTGATTTATTATCTTAAATTTTAAAGATATTTTTTGAGGTTTTATGCAGAATATAATAAAGTATAATTTAAAACGTTGTTTATTAATTTAAATTAAATAATTCTTATGTTTATCTTCTTTGTGTTACTTTCCTTGCACTACATTCATTCCCATGAGAGACCCTGATACTTAATTCAATGATATTATTATGTTGATAATTTGTCTCAAAACTTATTATTGCAATGGCATTCATTTAAAATCGAATAAGTCATTACATTGAAGAACATGTTTTGGCAGCTCATCTTATCCTTTTCCTCCTAGCACCTGTACAGAAATGCAAGATTTCCGGCACACAACAAAAGCAGATGGGTTGGAGTTTTCTTAGCAGAGGATGTTTATGATTTTGTGCACCTCATTGACCTTCTTGGTGGATGGCTCTTCACGAATGTAGCACTCGGCACAAGGAAGTTCAGTGCTCATTGATTGATTCATTGATAATTTGTTATCAAATATATGCAGTAGCAGACATAGGAATAAGAGAATTCTAACATTTAAATGAGTAAATCATGTTTCAAATATAAAATTACAAATCATTAATATGTTCTTCGGGTGTTTGGCTCGACATTGATAATAAGCTTATTCTCAAAGTGACACAAGAATATACTGATTATAAACGGGTGGCCATAGCGATGGTTGGTGATAATGTTATGATTGACTGCGAGAAATTAGGTTTTGTTACGTAAACGGACTTGCCTATAAAAGTTATAACTGTTATCATTTCTAAGGCATGGTAACGTTATTGATGACTTGTGATGACATTGATGAGTACTGAGTAGTACTGTTCCCATTTAATAAAATTATGAATTAAAATCCACTGGCTAGACTTAGTTAGGTTAGGTTAGGTTAGGTTAGCCCGTTTGGCAGTTCGATTTTTGGGATTTTTCACCTGGCGGAATACTACTGAACTGCTTAGTCAAAAATCTGATTTTCTTTTGCATTTTTTGAACAAATCTGACATTATTTTGATCTCGCACAACATGAAAACTAACTGTACATTGATCGTTTACGTTCTACATACACATAATTGCTCAATTGATTAGTAATTTAAGAAATATTCGTAAAATTTAATAAACAACCGACGCGCTGTCTGTGGGCAATGTCGTCAATCTTTATTTTTATTATACGCTATTGGCCGATAGATGGCGCTCGCGAACGATACTAAAGTTATCAGAGAAGTAGATTTGGTTGCCTACCTTTAATTACATATTATTAATGATATGTATTTTTCATGAAGAACCACCAACCCTGTACAAGTATCTCAATGAGGTGCACAAAATCATAAACCTCCTCACTCAGAAGACGCCAGCCTATCTGCTTCTGCGGTTTTGTCGGAGATCTAGCATTTCTGCATAACTGCTAAGAGGAAATGGAGGGCTGCTGAAACATGTTTCTTAATGTGACCATAATTATTCATCAATGAAGCTGATTAATTTGTGACATTAGATTATACATTTTTCCAATTTGATACTAAATTTGCAATAAATCAATTTTGAGAGACATTATTAAGCCACCAACAGCATAATAAAATTATACAGGGTGGAAACTTTAACTGGAATAAAATTCATAACTTCGATATAGGCGATTTTTGCAAAAAATCCAGAAACACGCTAAGTATTGTTTTTTCTTGCCCTCATTTCTATGTATATGCTGCTTGTTTATCTGTTCCCGGAAGAGCGCAGCCACCTCTGACTTTTTCTTTTCAAATCGAAAGGTATGTCAAGTGACACCTCGTTTGAAAGGTCTCTGCGCAAGTAATACAACACACTATTTATTTCTTGAATATTTACAAATCCCACGTGATAAAAAAAAAACACTTTTATAACTTGAATACTATTTAATGCAACAAATGTTCAAAATGGGCACCGTTTCTTTCTTGGCAAAGTGCAAATCGATGATAACATCCATCTCTAATGTTTTGTAACATTTCTGGTGTGACTTGCCGTATTTCATGCCTAATACGTTGCTTAAGGTCCTCAATGTCGTTTGGTTTGGTTACATAAATATTCAAGAAATAAATAGTGTGTTGTATTACTTGCGAAGAGACCTTTCAAACGAGGTGTCACTTGACATACCTTTCCATTTGAAAAAAAAAGTCGGAGGTGGCTGGGCTCTTCCGGGAACAGATAAACAAGCAGCATATACATAGAAATGAGGGCAAGAAAAAACAATACTTAGCGTGTTTCGGGATTTTTTGCAAAAATCGCCTATATCGAAGTTATGAATTTTATTCCAGTTAACGTTTCCACCCTGTATAATTATCTCAGTATCCTATGGGAATTAATATAGTGAAATGAAACTGACACATGGATGATAAACATAGAAGTATTTAAATTAAATTAGTAAACGTTTTAAATCATACTTTATGTATTCTGCATAAAATCTCAAAAAATATCTTAATAATTTAAGATAATAAATCGACAAATATAAACAATTTTTTCCTAAGCCTACTTTTCCCATAATCTACTCGTGAGCTGTGCCTCTGATGATACGATTATTCTCAATACGTAACTAAAAATGTAGCAATAATTAGTGGGTGGAGGTAGCAATGGTCTGTGATAATGTTTTATTAGATTTTTATGTCCGAAATTAGGTTTTTGTGTTACAAATATTAACCTACAAGTTCACTACCTCTATCTCACCGCGAACGTATTGATGATTTGTCATCAAATATATGCAGTAGCAGGCATAGGAAAAAAAGAATTCCAACATTTCATGGAACTATGTAATAATGTAACAGATTAAAAGAAAAAATCAATAGTAAATCTTATTACAAATCTATAACAAATGTAAATAAATGTAGGCAACCAAATGTACTCCGGTTATTACTTTTGTGACATTCGTAAGGGACATCTGTCGGCCATGATCGATCTAATGTTCGCGACATTATCGTCAGATGACGCGTCTGTTGTTTCTTACATATTTATAAATATTTCTTATATTACTGATCATTTGAGTAATTATGTATATGCAGAACGTAAAAGATCAATGGACAGTCAATTTAGATGTTGTAGGAGATGAAAAGAATGTCTGGTTTGTTCAAAAAATTCTAAAGAAAATCAGATTTTTGACTGAGCAGTTCAGCAGTTTTCCGTCAGGTGGAAAATCCCAAACATCGAACTGCTAAACAGGCCATAAAATCTTAAACTAACTAATTTATGATTTGGATTTTAATGCATTATATTAAGCAATAGTACTGTGAGGTAAACTCACTGACGCAGCCCCGCACATGGCATGTTACGTTTAATCCCTTAATTAAAAATAGTTATAGTATACAAGTGTAAATTAGGTTGCCTATGTTAAAACCCTACAAGTGTTTTAATTATTATTTAACTGATAATAACTTTATTGTGGAATGACATCCAATTGTATAAATAACAAGAGATGATAATTTAAATGCAGGCAATTCATTAGTGTTAGTTAGTTTGTAATCGCATGAAGGTAACAGGTAGAAAACCTGTTAAGTAAATAAGTATATTGTATTAAAATCGCACAAATGCTGTGAATAGATAAGCTGTTTACAGCTCGCAGTGTTTAAACTAGGTAATTAAAGGCGTATTAGACGATCTTTTAACTACAACATTATATCAATTAAGCACAGGTGTATAAGCGTTAATAGTATATATCCTATTGAGCAGGAGCAAGTGAATTAGAGCCTAAAATAATCTAAATAAACATTGTTACTCTAAATATACGGATGTGTAAGTCACAACGTGGTCGAACCCTGGTTTGGACCTTTGACACTCTTTTGTTCTTCGGAAACATTATATAAAGGCGAGTAAATGCTCACTCGCTCTCATTATTGGGCGCTCTCATTTTTCCGCGCTCTTCGGCGCGCTCATTTTGTCGGCTCTCATTTTCTCGCGTTCATACTCCGCGCTCATTATATTCATTATGTTGCTCAATTTACTCGCGGTCATTATTGTATGTTAAATCTTAAATTAATATAAGTGTTAAACGTTTTTATGAGTCTTGTCATTTTCCCGATTAACTCGGTTTCAGCAGTACCTTCGAGATGAACAGTGAAATGGGACATCAGGGTTTAAAAGGTAAGTGAGATTTAAAGTTTAGTTCATAAATGTATCAGTACATAACTCCCAGGCTTACGTCGAACCCCACAAATAGCCGACCATATGAACAAACACATGTCATTACCGCTCGGCCAGTGTTTGCTCATTAGGAAGGTAACTTTTGCTTGTGATAAGTAATCCCGCGGCTAACCCACATGGCCTGCGGGCATCACAGTACTTATCAATGTCATCATATGGGCTATGGTGCCTTATCAATAGTTATTGTGGTAACTTATAGGTCAGTAAATGACCACAAATACCTATTTTCTCAAATAGAAACCAAACATAACATTATAACAGAGACGATTGTTTTCTACATCCATTTATTATTGCTATATTTTAAGTTAGGCACTGAGAACATGCTTGCCATCAGTAGGACCATCATTGCGGAGTAACCCAACCTAACCTAACCAAGTTACCAGCCTACCTTGAGGTAGACATCAGTACATTGTCGCTAACAGTCAGAAAAAATATATGAAAAAACCTTTTATTAATTAATAGATTATAATTTAGTTTGATATTAAGACGCGACACTAGGTTTGTGTTTGCATATGAACTTTCTGAGTTTGCACATGACTTCTGTGGTACACGTCAATATTTGATTACAGTTTTATGTTTGAGGTTGAAGTTTATAACTGTTAATAACCTAAATTCGTTTCTTTAAATCATCTGTCAATTTCACTGTCACCTCTTGGCCCATAAACATTACAATTTTCATTTAATTTGGCCTTTCTTAGCATGCTCCTAAATTTATGCCAGGAAGTTGAGGGACACCTCATATAGTACACACCAAAATATGCCTAAAAGTCCTAATAAACAGATGTCATAAACTTGACCGTTTCAGAGATGTGGTTAATTTAAATTAAAATTTTTAATTTTTTTCATTGTTTTTAGTTTTTGTAACAAAACACTTAAATTAATTGTGAAAAGATTAAGTTGTAGTTAAGTGAATGTTTGAAATGCCCTCCATCGTTTTATACTCATGAATTACACCTCCAAATAAATGAACTGCAAACTTTTTGAAGAATTCCCGGTATTTGTCGATCATTTTAATAACCTTGCTCGATCCGCAGACCTAATTCGTCTAGATCATCAACAGGTGTGGCATAGACTAAGTTCTTCAAGTAACCCCACAGTCTCGTCTCGTGTGAAATTTGTTCTTATACTCTCAGTGTAGAAACTGATCTGGAGTGTACAGTTCGTATGCACGTTATCTAAATGAACCTTCCTGTTGCGAGATGGGGAGAGTTCCCGATTTAGAAAAGTTTCAGCATACAAACGACGTGCTTCAAAGAAATTTCAGTCAGCAAGACTGAACATAAAATGTATGTCTGCCAAATGTGCTTCGTGTATATCAATTCTTTGGTAAAAAGTAATAATTTTAATGAAATCTTCAGTCAGTAAATGTCGAGAATAATAAGTTATCAGAAAAAAAAAACTAACTGGCCTATCATTTTGCTCTTACCAATAAACGTTGCAGTGATTAAATTTAAATAAGCAAGAGTCATATTGTAACAAATTCTATATGTGCAGCGTTAATTATAGCACACCTGTTTATTAAGATTTTTAGGCTTATTTTGGTCTGCACTATATGTCCTACAAATATCATAAATTTGTTTTTTAATACCTTGCATAGTAATAGGTAAAAGCGGAGTAAAATTAAGAGAAAAACCATTATTGTATTTCAATCTACATAGTAAACAACTTTATACAATGTTACACAAATAGTATATATAAGATCTCATAGTAAAAATGACTAGTAACTGGATATACAATTAAATAAATTGTTAAATAAACTATTCTATACATATTCAACAAAGAGCTGCATTAATAAAGAAAAACTTCATATATATATATAAATATATATAGTACGTTCAAACAACATCTACACCACTAGGACTAAATGTTAAGCTCTCTTAGTTTTTAAATAATACTCGATATAAAAACCATAACTGGATGTGGAAATAAAACGTGCAGTGCAGGTATTACAGACAACATACATATAATTTCCATCACTGTATCATACACTCGGCGTGCTCAGATACGTTCAAAATTTAAACAACAATATGTGGGATATTTCCATAAAAAACGTGGTGTTACATTTTTGTTAAACATAATAAAATTATATAAATAGATATATAACAATGGATTAGAGTATTATAAAATTTAACATAAATTAATAAATACTTTCTAATTATACAATTCAATACAAAAACCTCACAGTAGATAACATATTACTAATCTATCTAATATCGTTTTTAAAATAATCTAAATATAGTTTAATTGATGTCCAAGATTTTCTCAAATCTATGTCAAACTAAAGTTTTTCAGATAGTACGAAGGCGAAACGAACATGTTAAATATTGGTATCTTAGCCCTTTTAATGCGAGAAAACAGAAAATTAATTTGAAGTCACCATTTAGACTAGAAAATAAAATGTATAACATACAGCTACAATCACCAATTGCATCCAATTTTACACCCAGTAACATTCAACGGCGCACTTTACTTATACCACCAAAGCCTCGACACTCCGATTCTCACAGACCCCACTTCACTAATCCAAAACGAAAACTTATCCCCACTCAAGGTCCTTGCAGCGCCTAAAACTCGTCCTCATGTCAGTTTTCAGATCTCTACTTGTTCACCTTCTTCCTCAGATCTTGGTTCGTACGAAGGTGTACCCCTTGAATCGCTAGCGCAGACATGTAACATCCTCACAAAAGTCATGGTTGCCTCGCGGCCCGTTTGATCGCAAATGCTAAATACTGCATTCGTCACTTTCGTCGGAAAGGCCACACTGCGCGTCCAAGTCCAAGACCACATCGAGGCTTTGGGACAGAGGATCGTCTTCATTGTTTCCCTCATCGAACGAGCTGCAAAATAACCAAATATTGAATGCAAATGAAAGTATTTGGTATTCATCGTAGGCAAGTATCTAACAGATTTAATAATGAATTGGATGAGCTAGTAGTTTTATTAATGGTCTTTATTTAGAAGTGGCGGAAAGCTTGAAGTCAGAATGTGACGAAAAATGTTTGTAACTTCACACTATTGAAAGATGTGGTGATGGATAAACCACTCCATTGTTATCTAGCTCTTAATTGATGCAAAGAAAGTTACGCTAGGTTAATAACCAGTGCATTAATACACGCTCAAAATGCTGTTTATTGCCAGTTGAACATTAAAAGAACAATTTTAATGATTAGATATTATTTCATAGACATTATTGGGTTAAGCAGTTTCACATTCACGTTAGTGTTTGCAGCCCTTGTTAGTATTAAAGCCCAGTAATGACACCAAGATCTCTTACCCTATCAAAACCACAATCGAATTCCCTAAACACAAGCATAATTATGAGAAATGAAAATATTTTACCACGAATTTATAAGTACACTCTATTCTAGGTACAGTGAGACATTTATTCATGACTTATCATAGTAAACACAATCTTCTAAACGAGTACTTCGTGTTTATTGCGATGTAATTCGTACCAAATTTCTGGAATACATATAAATTCTATAACTCATGTAAGTGTTTTTCGTACCAAATTTTTGGCATACTTATAAATTCTATAATTCATGTAAGTTGATTACAAACACTGTGATAATGTAACAAGACGTAATTAATAAACATGTGACTGAATAATATGTTTTACTCAACAAGATATACTCACAGGCTGTTGGGATCATCGGTGCCACCCTCTTCTGCAACAAGAAGTTCGTATTCTTCAGCAGCATAACGGTCCCAGTCAGACAACTATAAACAAAAATAGAACGTACAATAATTGATCAACATGTTTAAGCAAATCTGAAGATATAAAAATATGAAGCTGAGATTGGCGATTTAGTTCTTTGAGAAGCATATATTCCAATAAAGAAAATGTGCGGCTGAGCAATGATTACCATGGATACTGAGCCATTGCTGCGCCAGACGTTTGTGTTTATTGGTATGTTAATAATAATTCTAGTAAGTGCACAATAGGGATAATTTTATTAAGACGACAAGAAATGACGAAATTTATTAGGTAAGAAGAACTAAATGACCACATTCACATTTGACTAAACGATCACCAGTAAGTGTGCCGAAGTGATGATCAACTTAAATGTACTAGCAGAAATGAAAATGAGTAACTAATATCTAGTTGACTTACTTCACTCTCCCGCGTAGGAGATTGTGCAACGCGCTTTTAAGTTAAGAAAAACAAACAAAATAGTTATTGTAGTGAAGCGTGCCGTTTTGGTCTACAAACAACTCACCTCTTGTCCGTCAATGTCGTGATCCCTTTGAGAAGCAAAAGGATCCCTCTGCTCGTGGTCGAGGTACTTCTCCAGATTGAAGAATGTGTCGAAGAAAATTGGCGTCATCCTACATTTCTTTAGGTCACTTAAACTTATCTTACCAGGCACTGCAGGCTTCACCATATCTAACATTTGGCATAGGCAATCCTAGAAATATAACAATCAACATAAAATGTCTACACATGCTTATTGACAAGATCAATTATATTATTTATATTGCCTTTATACCTCAAATGGAAGAGTTTCAATTCCAATCAATTCCATCCGATGCATTTGTTCTTCATAGAAGTATTCCAGCTCGTACATAGACAAAAAGCCATCACCATCAAGATCCATGCACCTGAACCAGTATTCGATAGCAGTGGGGTGCCTTTTATCTTCCTCGCTCAAGAGGAACCACACGAACTCACAGTACGAAAGCTTCTCGTCATGCTGCGACTTCCTCTGCCCTTGTGTCACACATCCACAGAAAATTCTGTCGATGACGCGCTTCGACAGTGCTGAAATTGTGACACTCAAATGTAACGGCCGTCCGAAAATTTACCCCCAACCCATTTACCATGATCATTGTGCCTGGTCATGTCCTGCTTGTCAATCAGCAGGTCGTGGTCCCTGTCAAGCTCCCAGAACTTGCAGTAGATGACGTAGAAGTGCTCGTAGCTGAAGAACTGTGTGACCTGGTTGATGTCCTCCTCCTCCTCGAGCACCTGTATGATGTTCAGTAGGTTCGACCTCCTAAGTTCGGGTATGTTGATGCGGCCACTCCACGATCGGTTGACACAGTAGAAGATGCGCGCGATGACCGTGTGCACGTACCGGGAGTGGAACTCTGTCGCCTCCTTGAGGAAGGTGAGCCCGGGGTGCGTCTCAACGACGTCCTGCACCAACGGTACGAAGTCCTCTGGGCTGAGCCAGGCTTTGCGGCCCCTGGTCAGAATGTAAATGAACCGGGAGGCGGGGTCATGGTATGTGCTCGTCATCCTGAAAAGCCACAGGGATGAATGTTGGAGTTCTGCTTGCATAAAATGGGTTTATAAACACGTTTTTTACAACACATTTCGGTAGTATAATAAATTTTAAACTTCGCACAGTTAATAAGTTGGCATTAAGATATTAAAAAATGTGAAAATCAGGGAATACCCCATTCGTAGTATATTAGTACATAATTCATAGCACAATATAATGTGTGTTTCAGATAAGGGGCGAACATAGGGATTAACATTGTTTTAACATTTTTGCGCATTCGTGCTCGCCAGTTTAACCCACACAAAATGTTTCGGTATCAGTGAAACAAGAAAATTATTGTGCATTTAACGATATTAAATTAATATTAAATTATTTTCAAACAAGCAAAAATTAGCAAAATTATTAAAAACAACATGCCTTACACCGAAAGGTAGATAGGCAAAGGAGTAGAAAAATAAATAAATTAAAACAATAATGATGCCGATTCTGTAAATATTGTGATATTTTTTAATACCCTGTTGAAAGTTAATTTATAACTCCGACATAAAAGTAAAATTAAGTTGTAACTTAAGTTGGTGAAACTGTTTTGCAGGGATTTTCTCTTTACGCGACTCCTAAGATTAGAGTTACTGGCAAATCTGTTACTTGCTGAAGTAACAGTATTATCATTTTTAATGGCTGCTTTACACAGTTAAAGAATTCATGAATTTTGTAACCTTGAAGTGATTGTTGCGTGTAATACACAAAATTGTTGTGAATAAATTAATGAATAAATTGTCACAATAGAACCTGCACTAAGTTTTCGGCAAATTTTTGGGGAATTCTAGTTACATTTTGGTTTTTAAATTAATACCAACCTACTGGAAAGTATGTGCACATGGTGTATCTAACATGGTGTAACACATGTGCAGCTACTGCTAACGCATACAAGGCAGCACAATGTTTTTTTGTTACTTTTCCTACTTGCATTTTTAACACACAAATAGAGACAAGATCAGAAGAAAGTAACACTGAAAGTTGGCAACACATTGACAGTGCAGGTTCCAAGTATACAGTTGGCAAAAATTTGACCGTGTAATACACAGGTCACATTTTCAATTTATTCATGAATTTATCCATGAATATCATCATCAATTTGTTTGACCGTGTAAAATCGCTACAAGGTTGTTATATTAAGTACTTACTGGTAAGTCATATTTATTTTAATTTAATTTAATTATTTATTTCTTTCGCCTGACCAGTTTCGGTTTCTTTTAATAAACATCAATTAACTTTATTCGTAAATAACTAAAACACTTATTTAAGAATTGATTTTACTTTCTATTACCAAAATTAATATCCCCAAAAAAGATAATTTCACACATTTTAATTCATCTCCACACTAACAAATTACATATACAGGGTGTCTACGCTAAACCGTTCGTTAAAAGTTTACGGGGTTGCCGTTGTACTAAAAATTTCAAAAAAATACTCTTCAAACGGTTGAATTAATTATCCTCATGTGAAACATTTTCAACTTTCTATCACTTATGGTTCCACCGGAAGTAGCACCAACTTTCTTATTTTAAATGGTACACCCCATATATTATAACATTTTTTAATTCCTCGCTGGTCACTCGTATCAGTGATTTTGAATTTATGTGGCGTGACACTTACGCCGTCCAGAAGGTCATGAACTGCTCCAGGTTGCAGCTGCCCTTGTCGGCGCAGGCAGCCAGGAACAGCGGCGTCTTCCAGTACAGGGGCAGCTGGCAGGCCGTGGTGATGGCGGCGAAGTGCTCTCTGGAGGCGCGCTCGCCGATGGTCGTGAAGGCGGCGGTAAGCCTCTGGCGGACCGTCTCCTGCTGCCCCTGGACCCCGGGCTTCCCCATGGGGTAGTGGAACCTGGGTATGTGCACGTTGCGGTTGGCCCTGACGTGTCTTTGGAGCGTCGTGTGCGTGAGGGCTGGCTGCTTCAGAAGCGGCTGAAAAAAGCACCGACACAGTGTTAGACGATTTGGGCCGACGCCCACGCACGTTCATTGTTATTAATTGCGTGTAAAGTTACTGCATGCCAGAATGCACACGCCAGAGGATTCATTGGGGACGCCGCCGAGCCGTTCCCGTGGCGAGGCGTGGGTGTCATCGTTTATTGTATTACCAGAGCATTTTTGGCCATCAAGTGGTTTGTTATTCCGAGCACAGGCAGCCGAAAAGTTTCATTTTCTCCGAAACAGGGGGAGATGTAATACAAATAATGGGAAATGAAAATATGGAAAATTTCCCTGGAAATATCCCCTTATGAATAATTATACGAAATGAAATGTATATTACTCAACCTAAGCTACATTCAAGAATACAATGTTTTATTCACAAGTAATACCACGAGAACTGGATAAAGAACAGACTATTTATTGTTTTTTTTTAATTTATTGAGTGTGTGGCTTGTCAACTTGAAGAAACGAAATTTGAAATTAATAATCTGATAGAATCCCGAGTGCGAAGCACAAAGGATTTAATCTCTAATTATTAATTGCATAAATTTGGCCGAGACAAATTGTTAAGCACATGAGGAAAATTGAAAACCATAAATAGTCGGTCGCGAAGGGTTCAGTTCGAGTTGTATCAGTTAGTATTAAGGATTATTTCGTGAACCATATTTATTAGGAGTATATCATAAAAATAAGTTAACCTTAAACATCAAATGTGACATTTAATATACAGGGTGATTTTTTAATATTGCGAAAAACTATAAGAAACGATTCGTTGTCAGGAAATAAGAGGGATCTTTTATATAAAGTATGTTGACATAAGTCAAATTTGACATATTAATAAAACTGTTTCGCCTTAAAATGTATAACTACACAAGCAGTGAAATGTGCGAAATTCACTTTGTTTATGGCCTTGCAAACGGCGCATCAGCAGCTAGGCGACTTCATGAAGAACGTTATCCAAATAGCATTATTATATACGACGATAATATACGATAATATACGACATGTGGGGCCAATTCTAAATGTCCAATCTGATTTTAATCAAAAACTCAATGGTCAACGCTATTATGAAAATTTGAACCAACACATAATCATCTCAGAATCATTGACCGTCAATTTTGGGACAACTGAATAGGGACCAACGGACCAGCAGGGTGGCCACCACGTTCGCCGGATTTTAGGCCCCTGTTTTTTTTTGGGGACACATTAAAAATAGTTTATACAGGGTGTCCAAGATAAGGATCGACAGCATGGGGGTCTCGGAAACCGTAAAACTTACAAAGGCGGTTAAATTACAAAAAAGTTTGACAATTTAGTGGTCAGTAATATTCTTTTGAGAAAACCAGAAATGTTCGCTTACTTCCGGAGATATTTGACAAAATCCGAAATCTTGCGATTTCGTTTTATTTTTTTCTGAAGTTATTTGAAAAGGTATAAGAAAACCAAAGGCACTTTTTCGTTACCACATTTTTAGCTCTACAAGACAGCGTTTACAAATTTTCAGTACAACGTTTCGTTTCGAAGAAACCATCATCAATTTAATCTTTTTTTATATGGCCTGTAAAAACTGTACATCTTGTATTAGATAGCACTTCCTATTACGAATTCAAATATTTATAGTACACTATGATTTGTGAGGTTTTTATTCAGAAAAAGGCTTGTTAATACATTTCGAGCATTTTCTTGTAGCAGTCGTTGAAATGATGACGACGAAGAAAAAAATCTAATTTTAACCCAAAATAGGTACCAAAATAGTAATTAAAAATAATTTACCTAGAATAGTTGTTAAACATTGAAACATGATTGCTATTTACGACCACATTATTATTTGGTTACTGTGATATAAGAATTGTTCTGCTCATTTAATGGCGACGAAGACAAAAATTATTACGTAATTTTAACCCAGAATATGTACCGAAATAGTAACAAAAAATTTAGCAAGAATAGTTATTAAACATTGAAACATTATAGTTATTTAGAACTACACTTATTATTTTTTTACTGAGATATGAGAATTGTTCTGTTCATTTAATTATCTTAAAATCATAAAATTTGTGGATAAATTTTTGTCTTCATTGCTCATATCAACGCCTACTACACCAACATGTTCGAAATGTATTAACAAGCTTTTTTTTTCTGAATAAAAATATGAGAAATCATACTGTGATATAAATCGTTGAATTCGTAATAGGAAATGCTATTTAATACAGGGTGTAATTTATTTGAGGGCCTTATAAAAATATAAAGTTGATGATGATTTCTTCGAAACGAAACGTTGTACTGAATATTTATAAACGCTGTCTTGTAGAGCTAAAAAAGTGGCAATGAGAAAGTGCCCTTTTGTTTTGTTATACCTTTTCAAATAACTTCAGCAAAACATAAAAACGATATCGCAAAATTTCGGATTTTGTCGAATATCTCCGGACGTAAGTGGAATTTTCTGGTTTTCTCAACAGAATATTACTTGCCCACTAAATTGCGCAACTTTTTTTCTAATTTAACCGCTTTTGTAATTTTTAACTTTTCAGAGATCCCCATGCTGTTGATTCTTATCTTGGACACCCTGTATAAAAATACTAATAATAATATGAACGAACTAAGGGAAAACTTTATACAGTGTGTTAATTCCGTTTCTAATGTTCATGTTTACAACGCAGTTCGAAGTGTTTCAAAGCGATGTGAATTACGTGTTGCAAATAATGGACGTCAATTTGAAACTCAATTTAAATAGTTTTATATATTTTTTAAAATTATCTTCTATAGAGCATCCAACGTTAAGTATGCAGTAACGCTTAGATCAAGGTAGGCTTGATCACCTTAGGAAACAGCATAAATAAAATAAAATACATAAAATGTTACTGCATACTTAACGCTAGATGCTCATTTGTATTTTTGATAATGTTCGATGATTATTGATGGCAATATCTTTACTATCTTTAATATTGTGTTTCTTTCTTCTTGTTTAATTAAATGGCTCATTATTATTGACATTTTCTGTTAATTAATTCTCGCGGATTGTTATTCCTTAAAATGACACATGCCTACTACGCGAAAAACGTTTAAAAATAAGAATTTTTGATCAAAACAGATTGAAAGTTAAGAATTGGCAACACATATCGTATATTGTTGAAAAGAGAAAATTCCCTCTTTTTAGGTAAGTCACACTTATGAGTTTCATATAAAAAAACCACAACTTTGTGTCATAACTCGAATTTAAACTGTTTTTTGAAAACTCGACTACGCCACTGCATTCTTATAAAAAAAGTGCCTCAAGAATATAGAAATTATATTTTTCTATTATCATAAATAATCGACCTACAGCATAAAACGAAAACTCAAAACATCGATTTTTTGAGAATAACTCGAAAACAAATGACAATAGCCAATTTTGGTTTTTCTAGAAGTTATTCTAGAAAAAAGAGATCGGGGAGGGGGTCCATTTTATCATACCTGTTATATAGTTATCGAGATTCCCTATTAAAACATCGAAATTTTCTCACCATGTACAGTCTTGGTCAGCTAAATGTAGTACAACCTTATTTTACTTTTATGACAAAATTTTAAAGTTAATTGTTTTAACGAGCAACGTATTATTGCTTGTTAATAAAATCAAATGTCAGATCAAATCGGAATATATTCCTTTTCCTATTGTTTGCCAACACACTTAATTATGAAGTATAAATTAAAGTTATATAATATTAGAAGTTAAAGGTAAAAAAGTCGGTGAATGAATGAAAAAGTCTGATGTTAAGTAAATTATCAGTAGTAACAACCCTAGGACATTGATAACTACGAAATAATTTTATCACAGTTTCCGAAAACACATTGCTTGGAAACACCCCGACGCCGAAGGCGGAGGGCTGTTTCCTTAAAGCAATATGCTTGAGGAAGTTGTGATAAAATTATAAGTTATTTATCAATACCCGATGGTTATTTGGTTAGAAAATTCTTAGATTTGACAATGTTAACATGACTTTTTAATAATTTCATTTAAATATTAGTACTGTGAAACTTTATACAATCTAGCACCGTCAACATGGAAGTGAAAACTATCATGGGGTGGTTATCAGTGTAATGAAATTTTGATTTGATTTTGTCACACATGTTACTACAGATACACTAATTTGATTAGATTTCTGATTCAGCCAAAAAAATTCGAATGAAGGCTGATTGTGATTTTGACATTGAAAGGTAAAACCACAACATAAATATTTATTGAAAAACTTTGTACTACATTTATCAAGAATGTATTTGAAGCTCATTGACTGTGAAACTCCAATCAGATTATAACAACTGTATGATTTGATGGGTGAATGAAATAACCAATTAATTTTTCTATGTCTATAGCATATACTATTATAATTACGAACACTACCTTCAAACATAATATTTATCTATGTATTAAGGTCATAAATATGTTTTTTTACCCGCGCTATGTTCCTAGCCCGAGGTCCGAAAAAAACAAAAAAAAACAAAAACATGTTTACACTCGTAATACCTACATACAAAATTTAATGCACGACTTAATTCATGTTTTAATGTTTAAACACAATATAACTCATACATTATATAAATTAATTGATGTCATCACGACATTAATAAAGTTCAAATTTAAACCGGGCGTTTTTTCATCATGTGTCTTGGTTACTACCAGTTATTTCGATAAACAACTGCCGCCATATTAGTATAGAAAACTTTTTATTGCCTAAGGGCCATCATGAACTCTAGGGCTATAAAACCTCTTTTATGTCCGCTTTGCGGGGTAATAATCAAGACATTAAAGGTAAGTCGTGCATACACATTTACAAGTGAAGTGAAGTACGATGGAGAAAGTGATAAGTACGAATGTCAATAATAGTAGAAGCTTCTAGTGAAAATGCGATCGAGTGGTGAAAGGAAAAAAGAAGCAGGAGAAGTAAATAAGAGCGTTTAAGCTCAGAAGAGGAAACGAACCAAGAGAAAAATAATGTTAAGGAACAGGACATACATAGGCTCATATAAAGTCTATAATATAGACCTTTTATATTCTTATGATTTAGACTGTATACCATAACTGCATCGCTAACATCTAAAATTTTATATGTTGCGATATAACTGTTGACACATGTAACATTTGTTAAAAGTTATCGCGACTTTATATGCAAGAAGCCTTGTAGTGTGAGGCTATACACGAGCTTTAACAGTTCACAAACTGCAGTTCCACTGTTCCCTTGAGGGCGAGCAGTCTGCGTATCGATTTTGCTCGTTGTTTGAATACATTTAACTCTGATCAACGATTTGTTGCTGTGGCCATGAGCCAAGAGCTGGAAATGTCTGGGAGTATTTATAGAATATTTATGAAATGTAAATATAATTGTGATGCTAATTACAGTGACAAATCAATATTTGTTCACATAGGCGTCGAGTTTTTGGAATCTCGACGGGGGGTAAGAAATAAAGTCAGTAATTTGGTTATTTTAAAAAAACCTTGATTTATTTGGCAAATAAAATGTCAATTCTATGGCTAATAATGCATAATAATAATAAAATTATATTTATCAGTGTCGCGAAAATGTGTGTTGTCTCATAATTCCCCGCGAAATAAATACGTTTGCAACACATAGGAACACAGTAGACTGAAAGCGTCAACGCTATGGCTAGTACGTAAATGGGCCGCCGTAGCGCTGCCGTCTTGATGTAAATCGCCCATAGTATCGAAAAAAAAACTTAGCTTTTAATGTTAACTTTTGGATACCGGCGGTTGTACTTGATTCTTTATAGATGGATCTCTCAACTTCATTTTTACTACAGCGCAATTACCACGGCGGGGGGCGGGGGGGGGGGGGGGGGGGGGCACTGCCCCCTTTGGTAATTATCGAGGGGGCATTTGTTCACATGCGGGCTATTCTTGGAGACTGTAATATACTTTTAAACTTCACATGTTTTTTTTAGTATTGTGAATAAACAATGCATTTGTAAAAATTAAACAAATCAATATTTTCATTCCTACCCTCTTACTACGTTATCAGTCTTTTGTAGACGTGTAGTGCGATCGAACGCATCGTGGTAGGAGCGTAGAGTACATATGGCTTCATTTAAGCGTATATGATTCAACAGAAATACCCAATAAATGTCTTAAAATTAAGGTAAACTATTGTATACCAACATCAATTTTGATTTTTTGGCCACTTATTAAAAATAATTAAAATATTGTCGCGAAATTTTCTGAAAGTGAAATAAAAGTTTCATTCAAAAAGTTGGCATCGCAGTAGTTAACTTGAAAAATTATAATTCAGTCATCGGCATGTTAATAAGAAGAATGTTAAAAATATCCTAGCATATTTAAGAACTATTCCGGGCATTTCAAGTTATAGCGCCGAGCGATTGTCACCCATTTACAGGTCCCTAAGAAAAATTAAAATTTGTCACATACATACACATACATAGGATTCCAATCTTACAGAAACTGGTGTAAAATTTTCAATATTATTTCAAACATAACTATACAATTAAACCTTTTCGCGAGTTTTTTTTTAATTTGCGTGCCCAAATGTATCTTTTGATTAAGAAAATCATTTATGAAATAAAAATTTAAAAAAATAGATTATATTTCAAATTAAAGCCATTCTAATATTACTAACCCAAACAGATCATAAATTAAAATTTCAGAAATCAAATGGCAATAAATCATTGGGGCATGCCACAAATCAGGTACTTACAATAAACTAATCCCTGTGCCCCTGCTTTTCCAGAGCCGTATTATGAATTTAAAAACTCTATTCGACTGAATATTTGAAATGTATGATTAATTCATTTAAAATCACTGTTCGCTGTTCAAATTCGCAAACGTGAATGGACCTTTGCTCGTACACCAAAGAACGTTTGCAAAATTCTAAGTAGTAACAATTAATAGTTATTCAATAAGTTTCTAATAATCTGCAAACTAAAGTGAGGATTCCTAATGGGGCCCTGTAGAATCGTTCTTTAGTATCGGAACAGCAATTGACCAGTTTTATGGCAGGTGCGAGCCGAGAGGATTGGTAAGGGTCGTTACATCTATTGTTAAACACATTTTACATGTTCGCCGTAAATATTAGCGCCACAATATCAAATCGCATTTATTTCAAAAACGGAAGTTATATTTTTAATTTAAACTCCACAGCAAAATGTATAATTGAGTAAAAGTACTCTCTCGTGAAAATCAAATAAATCAAAATCAAATAAACCAGTCAATTACGTAAAAAAAACGAATAAACTAAAACCTGGTGGTTGTAAAAAAATTGATTGGCAAATATTGTTCTTCATTAATACATAATTGTATACATTAAATATTAACATTTCATTTCTATTAGAAGCGGCCATTGTGGGCTCGGCGGTAAAAGTTGTGCAAAACACGACAATCGCCAAGTCGTCCAGCGCCCTTATTTTTCAATAGATTTTCATAATTAGTTTTTATAATGTGTTAAAAAGTTGAAATAACTGACGAGTAAATTTACATTGCCACTAAATTAATTACAATAGCGGCAAAACAACTTCAAATATGGGTGATAATGTAAATTTCGGTCTTTTTTGTTTACATTTTATGGTTAGTTACGATTATACAGGGTGGAAACTTTAACTGGAATAAAATTCATAACTTCGATATAGGCGATTTTTGCAAAAAATCCCGAAACACGCTAAGTATTGTTTTTTCTTGCCCTCATTTCTATGTATATGCTGCTTGTTTATCTGTTCCCGGAAGAGCGCAGCCACCTCTGACTTTTTTTTTTTCAAATGGAAAGGTATGTCAAGTGACACCTCGTTTGAAAGGTCTCTGCGCAAGTAATACAACACACTATTTATTTCTTGAATATTTACAAATCCCACGTGATAAAAAAAAACACTTTTATAACTTGAATACTATTTAATGCAACAAATGTTCAAAATGGGCACCGTTTCTTTCTTGGCAAAGTGCAAATCGATGATAACATGCATCTCTAATGTTTTGTAACATTTATGGTGTGACTTGCCGTATTTCATGCCTAATACGTTGCTTAAGGTCCTCAATGTCGTTTGGTTTGGTTACATAGATCTTACTCTTGAGATATCCCCACAAAAAAAAGTCAAGGGGACTAAGATCCGGAGATCTCGCCGGCCATTCAATGTGACCTCTTCTTCCAATCCATCTATTGGGAAAAACTTCGTCTAAATATCTACGAACGTGGGATTTGTAAATATTCAAGAAATAAATAGTGTGTTGTATTACTTGCGAAGAGACCTTTCAAACGAGGTGTCACTTGACATACCTTTCCATTTGAAAAAAAAAAAAGTCAGAGGTGGCTGCGCTCTTCCGGGAACAGATAAACAAGCAGCATATACATAGAAATGAGGGCAAGAAAAAACAATACTTAGCGTGTTTCGGGATTTTTTGCAAAAATCGCCTATATCGAAGTTATGAATTTTATTCCAGTTAAAGTTTCCACCCTGTATAATCGTAACTAACCATAAAATGTAAACAAAAAAGACCGAAATTTACATTATCACCCATATTTGAAGTTGTTTTGCCGCTATTGTAATTAATTTAGTGGCAATGTAAATTTACTCGTCAGTTATTTCAACTTTTTAACACATTATAAAAACTAATTATGAAAATCTATTGAAAAATAAGGGCGCTGGACGACTTGGCGATTGTCGTGTTTTGCACAACTTTCGTTACTTCGCGCGCGGTAGGAATCACCTTAAGTTGAATTCACCCTCACAGCGTAGAGACTACGCTGACTAACAAGTCCCAGCAAGTCTGCCAGCCACCAGACAACCGTACTCGATAACAACAAGGGGATATGATGGGCATGGTTTCGCCAAAGACGACAACAACAAAATTTGCGGTGCTAGAACGGGATAAGTAACATATAACATATCCCGTTCTTGCGGTTCTCTATGGCAACGGATACGTAATTTCCTTCTATAACTCTATTGGTTTTAATCCAATATATCCCCATCTTATACCAGATGAAAAGAGCATATTTGAAAACCTACTCCTGCATGTATCTCGTTTTTGGGAAATTTGCACATATCCCCTCTTGCCTTCAAATATAGGTAATTATTACATTGAAATCAATCAAACTTTATTTATTGCAAACTTAGTAAGAGATACGAAGGACTTGAAACAATTGTTTTTTTTGCCCACGTTGGGCTTTACCCGCGCAGAGAGGTGTATCATAGGTACTTGAAAATTATGATTTTCCGATCAAATCGACTAAAACTAAAATTACGATTTTTGCGAATTTTAAAATTCCTGCTAGATGCTTTAGAGATCATGTCATTACTAACTAGACCTTCCTGGTTCCAAAAACTTACGTCCAGATCCGTATTTCCGGCGGTTCCCGAGATATTCACCTTCAAAGTTTAAAATTATAAAAACGATATCGAACAAATATTCTATTTTGACAACAATGTTGTTGTCGTTAGTCTCATTAGATTCAGAAGACTCTTGCGAGTCAAATGACATCAAGCTTGATATATTTACGATAATTTTATGTTAGCGAAGTTTTTACCTATTGTTACTATGTACATTATAAATACTCATGGGTTCAATTAAAAAAACTAAACTGAAGATAATTTGTAGCGTGTTTTAATTCTCCCATTGCACATATTTCTTAATTTGAATCAAAATTTGGACCTGTTCTTGGCCTGATAAAGTGCCACATGGAGGAGATCGGCATGAATGGTGGTGTGTAAATGCGTTGGTGTGCGCGCGAGCGTTTACATTGTGACGCCATCGCTGCAGAGTAAACATGGGCGAGACTGTTCTGTGCTAATCCGTTACGTAATTTCGTTTTTTTAATTTGTATTCATAAAGACGTCATTAACGTCGTTATAACAAACAATCTAAACAACCGTTTATGTGCAATGCTACAATATTTTATAGCAACGGACGTTAAATTTTTTGTTTTATAGCAACGGACGTTAAAAACCGCCACAGCGGACTTTTCTGTTTAACGAGATAGAGAGAATGAGATACGAGAGGACGATATAACTAGAAGAACGAGATTGCGAATTAATTATTATTTAGTTAATAATAATAATCTAAACACATACAAATTATTTATCTTTCTTTACAATACTGAAATTAAACGTACATTTATTAAAGTGTCCACTAAGCGTAATTCTTCCGTCGTCACATATATCATTCATAATCGTTTGTTCATTGCTATTAGAGACGATTCCAGATGATGTAGATGGAATGTCATCAGCAGTTTTATTCGCCGAATTTGTAATTTTCTTTGCAATTTCCATTTTCTGGTACTCCGATTCCTCAATATATCCTTCCGCTACACTCGTTGAGCGCCATCCACCAAGACTTTTTAACGCAAATACATCACCTCCACCTTCTACCAACAAAGTGGCCGATGTTCTCCGAAAACAGTGTCCGGTGTATAATTTAAAATCCGGAAGTTTTAAATATTCGGCAACTTTTTGGGGAATATTTGCTATTGTGTGTATTCCAGCTGGCTGTACAGTACATTTTCCTCCGCGATAAGTTAAAAATAACCTTGTAGTTTTAACATGACCTGGCCGCAATGACAAATACTTTTTGTAAAGCATATAACCGTTGAATCCATCAGCATCATTCGTAATTACGAAAGATCTTGTTTTGTCGGTTTTTGTCGCTCCAAGAAACACCCGTAAAAATGAGCCATTCTCTTTCACATCGTTTACCGTCAAATTGACAAGTTCTTGGCGACGACAAGCACCAAAAACTCCAAAAAGAACCACAAGCTGAGAAGATTTGATGTAGGTACATCAGTTTGTCTAGCAGAAATACAGTTTACCTACCTTTGCAAATAAAAAATGGAAATCATCAGCCTCTTTCAAAAATGCCATGACATTTTCTTTAGATAATACCTTTGACTTTTTAGGTCGGTAACCTCGGGAAATATTTTTCAAAAATTCTTGAGCACTAGCATATCTAACAATTTATACAAATCTAGTATTGAATTTATACATAGCAATATTAGAACTTACTTACTAATATCCACTTTTTCCTTTACTTTTAGCACTTTCTTCAACATTGAAAAATATGACCAAAGACTAGATGGTTTGACTTGTTTCGATTTCTCATTTAAGTAAGCCATAAGGACTTGTTCCGAAGTTTTTCGAACAGACATTTTGTTGCGCCAATCGCAAAACAACTTATACGTTTTTTCGTAAATGGCAGCCGACTTCACGGGCATCAATCGACTTTGTGCTTGTGCAGCTTGCTCGATAACTTCTGGTGGCAAATCATAATCTTCTTCGATATTATCTTCGATATCTGACATTTTGTCAAATTTAATTTGTCAACAACAACACTGTTGTTATGGTTGGAAATAACATATTTCAATATTATTTTCAAATCAATATGTGTACAAATTAAAAAAAAAGTTGTATGTTACACGTACGCTAAATGGTCTTTATGGACTTGGCCGGTTAAATGGCTCGGCTAACGCCTCGCCATTTAATCTTCCGGCCGCGTCCATAAACACCTATTTAGCGTACTTGTAACATAAATAACTATTAATTCTTCGGCCTTGCGACTCCCCCGGCAACGTTTAAGAAGACACCCACGCACCTCACGTGGCGGAGGGACTTTCTTCCTACATACCTGCGGTTTGGGAAGCGTTATGGCGGGCGCCCTCGCTCTCTTGTCCAGCAGCAGGTCGCTCGGGCACCGCTCGAAGATGAGCACCCTCTCGGCGACGGAGCCCCTGGTGAGGAACGGCCGTACCGGGTTCGCCGCTGTCAGCCGCAGGTGCTGCCGCTGGCTGGTCGTCAGCTCCGGATGGGGCACCTGCTGCTCCGGCCTCCTGGTGTTCCGGACGCCCCACTTGGTGGCGATCTCGCTCTTCACCGACGGCGGCGCCTCCTCGTTGAGAACGTCGCCGTTCTTCAGCGCAGCCAGCAGCTTCCGCTCCTCGAGCGCCACCTCGTCCACGTACGAGGCGGCGCTGGGCCTACCGGCGGCGGCGGTACTGGGTCTCGACTCCGAGACTGTCTTCTTCACGTTGTCGGTGGTTATTACGCGGTTCTTGAGCGGCCACGACTGGAGCGGCGAGTTTTCGCCGGGGAGTATCATCTCGATGGTGTCGCCCAGCCGGGGCTTGGGCGAGATTTGGGGTTTCTGACCTATGGCGGGCTTCACCAGCGGTTGGCTCTGAAACAATAACATCGAGTAAGTGCTAAGTCATATTTCAAAGTGTTCAGCTCTTAATTTACTTCTGAATTTATACAATGCAGCTTTGTTTACCACATCAGTCACATACATCACAAATAAGCTATAAATCTGATCACATCACTTTATCATCAAGTTTTAACGAAACAGGTAACAGTCCATCATCTATGCTGATGCAAAAATGTTAGTTTTATTAGCTTGTTGTCAAAATGACAGTATTTCGATAGACGGCAAGTCTAAATTACAGTATTTGACAAAAGATATTGCAAATATTGATAGCAAATGTGACGATTATTTGACATCTCATTATCATCGTTGATGCTAAAATTGTACAGTTTTTGTATTGATGTCTAAATAATTATATATTAAATTAGCTTATTATCAACGTGGATGCCAAAACGTACGTTAATAGTACGTTCTCAAATTGATAGCAAGTATTCTGATATATTAAAAGTCAAAATGACAGTTATTTGACAGCTTACTATCAGCATTACAAATATTAAACAGCTTATTGCTAATGTGGCAATTATATTTCAGCTAATTACTAACGTTACTAGAAAAATTGTTGCCATTCTTGATAGTTTGATGTCCAATTGATGGTATTTTGGTAGGTTGGAAGTCAAAATGATAGTTACTTCAAAGTTTTTAACAACGTGAGAGTATGAAATAGTTATTTACAAACCAAGTGCGGGAACACAATTTTCCCGCATGAACGCAATTTTGAAGCATGAGCGACCGAAGGGAGCGAATGCTTCATCTGCGTGAATGCGGGAAAATGATTCCCGCAAGTGGTTTGTACATTTTTTTTTTGAAACGAACAGAACGATCAGCATAAACTCAAATAATTTTCATTCCGTTTCAAAATATGAAATAAAGCAAGCCATGGCTGTATAGCAAAACAATGATTGTTACTTTGACAGTTGATTTTTTAAAGCCTGTCGTTTAAAGTCTCAGTTTCTAATAAAATGTCTTCCGATTCGGATATAAGTAGTTGTACACCTCCGGAAATCCACAATGCCGCTAATACGGCAATTAAAAATTTATTGCCGGATAAATCCAAACGAAGGTACGAGTTGGTATACTCGAAATTTATGGATTGGTGCAGGTTAAACAAAATACGGACTTATTCAGAAAATTGTTTGCTGGCATATTTTCAAACCTTTTCAAGCAAAAAGTCGCTATGGTCCACTTACTCTATGCTAAAGTCCTGTCTACTAATACACAATAACGTAGATATTTCCAAATTTACGAAATTTTACGCATTTCTCAAAAAAGAAACGTATAACCTGAAACCGAAAAAATCCAAGGTATTAGAAAGTCATGAAATTGACAAATTTATTCATGAAGCCCCTGATAACTCATTTCTGTTAATGAAGGTACGTACACAATATGTTTCATTAATCGATATTATTCTATTATTCTATAATATGTTTTACAGGCAGTAGTAATATTGGGCATTTCTGGCGCTTGTCGCCGCGATGAATTATGTAAAATGTTAATTGATCATATCGAGTTTAAACATGAAATGGTACTTGTTAATGTACCAGAGACCAAAACTAATATTTCTCGACGTTTTGTGGTGATCAATCCAGAATGGATAAATTTATTGTTAAAATACAAAAATTTAAGAGTAGGGACAAATAAACGTTTCTTTTTGACCTACAGAAATGGGAAATGTATTAATTCACCTATTGGTCTTAATACAATTGGCAAAATACCTTGCTCTGTGGCACAGTACCTTCAGCTAGAGGCTCCACAGGCCTACACTGGTCATTGCTTTCGAAGAAGTTCAGCTACTTTACTTGCAAACAACGGTGGCGATTTACTGACTCTTAAAAAATTTGGCGGTTGGAGATCTTCAAGCGTGGCCGAAGGTTACGTCGATGACTCTGTGCAGAGTGAAATTAACGTAGCTGAAAGATTGATGCAACCAGCTCCGGGACCTTCATCTCAAGTTGAAAACTATACAATCTCTGAAACTCTTAATGTGTCGCACACTATATCTAAACCCGATGCGGTGGAAAGTTCGGGAATTTGCATTTCAAATTGTAGTAATTGTACGATAAATGTGTACAATAATAACCCTGCTTAAGTCGATGTAGATCGTTCACAATAAATAATTATGTATTGATTTATTTATGACCGTGTTTTTTTGCCGTTTTCCCGGTCTACTAGACCGGGAAATACGGATTTCCGGTTGTCAATAGAGTGCGTCAAATGTCACTTTCGAGGCGGTGAGTTCAAAATAGCTTATTGCCAACGTGGCAATTATTTTAGAGCCCATTACACTGGTCCACACTAGTCATGTCACACGAACTTTGATAGCTAATACTGTTTTAGCTAACTACCCTCATTATTAAACTGCTGCTGTTTTGTTTTAATTAGCCTTAGTTTTCTTGTGATACGGTAACACTTATAACTAGGTTAAATCAAACACTTGGTTAAAGTTTCACTGTATTGATAGAATAAACCCTACAATTGTTTCGGCCTCACGACCATTCTCAAGAGTACAGAGATACTAGAGAGATACTTTCAGTATCTCTGTACTCTTGAGAATGACCATTCTCAAGAGTACAGAGATACTAGAGAGATACTTTCAGTATCTCTGTACTCTTGAGAATGGTCGTGAGGCCGAAACAATTGTAGAGGTTTATTCTATCAATACAGTGAAACTTTAACCAAGTGTTTGATTTAACCTAATCATAATGTTTCACCAAGTAGTATCCACACATAGTTTCAATTTAACTTATAACTAGTACTACGGCAATAAAAGCAAAGGAACGTTCGCGAAGAAATAGTCATAAAACTATTTGTCTGTGATTTCATCAAAATATTGTTATTTATTAACTGCGTTAACATGTCGACAAAGTGTAGTAACGATCCAAACTCTTTTCGTTATGTTTGTGGTGAACTGACTTTCAAAAAACAAAGACGAAATTTCACAAAACTAGTCTTGGAGAGTTATCAGAGGTATTTTGGTTTCGTGTGGCCCATCAAGATAAATCCTGTTTGGAAGAATTTAACCGATTGGAAGAAAGAGTCCAGTCATATGCCGTTTGCTGTACCCATAATTTGGACCGGACCAAGTGATCACATTTCGGACTGCTATTTTTGTCTTACCGACGTAAATGGTATAAATGTCAAGAAAAACACACAGTTATTTACCCTAGTTTACCTTTAGCCATAAGACCAGTGTGAAAATTTTCCTATACCAGTTGCATCTGTGTCAGTTGAGATTGACGATACACAATCCTCCACGTGAAGCCAATGTGTTGATGAGGATGATGACTCTGAGTTTGAAGAAATTCTAACCAAGCCACACTTGATAACTCAAGGAGGCCTAAACGATTTGGTTCGCGATTTAAAATTGTCAAAAAATTAGTCAGAACTATTAGGATCTCGATTAAAAGGATGAAATTTGCTACATCATGAAACTAAAATCAGCGATTTTCGAAATCGTGATCAACACTTCAGATCATACTTTTCTCAAAACTGGGACTTGGTGTATTGTAATGATATAAATTGGATTATGAAGATTTTGGAAATCGATTTTGATCCCTCCCAGTGGCGTTTATTCATTGACTCTTCTAAAACAATCCTAAAAGCAGTGTTACTGCATACCGGAAATATACTTCCTTCTGTACCTCTGGCTCATGCTGCTAATATGAAAGAAACTTACGAAAACATGAAGTTATTACTTGAAAAAATCAAGTACAGTACATATTCTTTCAAAATCTGTGGCGATATAAAAGTTGTTGCCTTATTACTCTGAATTCAGCTGGGTTATACTAAATTCTGCTGCTTTTTATGTGAATGGGACAGTCGAGACAGAACAAACCACTATCATAAAAAAATATGGCCTACGCGTGCATCCTTAATTCCTGGAGAAAACATGTGAAGTATTTAGCCCTTGTAGAGCCATCCGAAGTACTTCTTCCACCATTGTATATCAAATTAGACCTAATCAAAAATTTTGTAAAGGCAATGAATCGCAATGGGAGTAGATTTTTGTATGTACAAGATATATTCCCCAAAATAAGTGATGCAAACATAAAATACGGTATTTTCGTAGGACCTCAAATCAGAGAGTTAATAAAAGATTCGGTATTCGAAGAAAAATTGAGCGATTTAGAAAAACCAGCATGGAAATCATGTTATTGCAAATTTTTTGGGTAACCATAAGAGTGAGAGCTACATAGAGTTGGTTAGAGATATATTGTTGGCTTATCAAGCATTGGGTTGCAACATGTCACTCAAGATTCATTTGTTAGACTCACACCTGGATTTTTTTCCTGAGAATTTGGGGGCTGTAAGCGATGAGCACGGAGAAAGGTTCCATTGGGACATATCTAAGATGGAAAAACGTTACCAGGGCAAATGGAACCCAAATAGGTTGGCAGATTACTGCGAGACAATCAAAAGGGACTAACCAGGAGCTAAATTTGCTAGAAAATCTTAGGTGGTAACTTCATAATAAAACTTTTTTATATTTTTGTTTAGGGAGGTCATTGTTTTTTGAAATATTTAAAAATACTTAAGAAAATAAAATTATTGGCTAACAGATTTTTTTAATGTTTGTTTTTACTGCATATCCACCTATTAATGTGAAAAATATCATAAAAATCCATGTGGCACAACAAAGTTACAATTTTGTTTACCAGTGTTATTAACATGAATGCCAAAATGATAGAGTTTTGTTAGTTTATAGTATTAAAATTATGGTATTTGGATTGATTGGAAGTCTAACTTACAGTTAATTGACAGCAGATTTTCAACGTGACAGTTATTTGACAATTTATCGTCAACATGGCAATTGTTTGACAACTTATTATAAACGTTACAAATATTTGACAGCTCAATATTAACATGACAATTATTTGACAACTTGCTATCAATGTGACAGTTATTAACAGTTTATTATGAAGGTATCAACTATGGATCGTTTTTTTTAAGATCCACCACATGTTGCTTTATGTTGGTCAAAACGAAAATCTACAAAAACCATTGCATGGTTCAATATGTAACCTCGTTTTCCAGAAATACGAATGACACTTACAGAGGTGCCACTAATACTTTCGAGACAAATTACGACGTTGGTGGATCTGTAAAAACACACTATAGTAGTAGATAATACTATTTTAATATTCAAACATAAATTTCACTGATTAATTCTATAAATTGCGAAGAACTGGGAAATTTTGAGAGTAAAATTTAAGAACTGGATAAAAATCCACTTTGGCGTGTAAAATTAGACAACTGGGAATTTTGTTGCCAATATAATTCCAATACATTCCAATATCATTCATTATGAGCGCCATAATTAATATGCGAATTGTAATGTTTAACACTAAAGATTTTAAAATTTAATAGCTCATATTGAAACGATGAACAATTTTATAAAGTTTTTCTACTCCCTTAACAGAAAGTAGGCTCTTTCGTCCCTCATGCGAGGGAGGAAAGTTCTACTTTTCCTCCCACGGGAGGCAACCAACTTTGCCTCCTGTGAATAATACTTAGAATAGAAACATTAAATAGCTGTAATAATAGTGTATGGTTTTATTTTATTGATATCGCTGAGGGTTACATGACCCGAGGCTGTAATAGTATTGGCAACCGTGGTGTATATACTATTTTTTCACTACTAGAACAATTACAATAATTTAAAATTAAATATTAAAATAAAACAAACATATGTCATTACATCAATCAAAATTTGACATTGATGTATTCAATGATTTTGACAATTGGTTTTTTAATTGTCATGCAAAAGAAAATATAATATATATGCAAAACACTGTGAAAAGTCGTAGAAAAAATCATATGCATTACTCGGGAGCAAAGTGCAATTCCTCCTTTAGATTCTGAGGGAGGAAATGATGCACTTTGCTCCCTTGTAATACAAATAGCTATTAATCTATAATCTACAGTATGACGAACTGTAAATATTAAAAACTGTATAATTTAGTATTTTGAAGTTGATGTTGTTAGTTGATGTTACCTTAAAAATTCTAATGTTCGATCAGTTTCGGCGTTCAGAATTGATAGCTATGAAAGTTTTATTTAAAATTCTCCATATATCTCTATATTCTGTTTGAACTACACAATTATGAAATATTACGAAACAAAAACAAACTACAAAACTGTTAGTGTTATCCCAGAAGTTCAATCTGGTTACTTTTATATTCAAAACTATAAATAATACTACAGGTTGGAACAGAATGAAATACTGAAATTTGGTAGGTAAATTCTGAAGAAAAAAAAATGGTACAAGATACGAAATAGACTTTTTTATTTATTGAAAACACATATTATGATGAGGTTCTTTTTTTGTTAGGTTTAAAATTGATATCGTCCAAATGGTGGCCTTGATGGACGATGCAAACAATCAGTCGTTTTCCAGTAGCCTGGTGAGTGGGTCCATTACACAGTAACGACCGGACATAGTAATAAACATTTTGCTTGTTTTCTTGTTACTTATTTACTTATTATTTGTTTTATTTAACGATGGCCTATTTCTGCAGCTATTGCTAAATACCGTCGCCAAGGAGCGATCCACGACACGAAAATGTTGTCTTTATTAATTTCGCTTCATCCGTACCGGGTTTTTTAACGTGAACGTACAACTTACAGTACACGGGATTACCTGCTTCAGTTCCCCTCCACAGGAACGGCACTTTGATGTTAGAGAATTTTAATGGCTCAAAAATTCTCGGGCCAACGGGGTTCGAACCTGCGATCCTTGGCACGATGTACCAGAGGTAATTGCGCTAATTTCTCGGCCACCTAAAGATGGATGGATGTAATTTGAGGTCAGTCGACAAAATTCGTCGTACAGTTCGTACTGTTATAGGCAATAGCATCGCCATGTTTTCGAGCAAAATGCTTTGGAGATAGCATCACTAACTCGCTGTTTGAAAAGAAAAACCTTTACAAAGAAAACTACGATGTTCGCCCGATCAACGCATGGAGTCGACAGAAAACGGCATTGTTCACCCAACCTAATGGGGCCAACCGTACCTCTACCTGGTCATTCTGCCCCACCCTTTATAACTAATTTTCAAAACTATTGCTTCCACGACTATATTAATGATAATTAATTTCTTGAATTAAATTACAACACTTGTTTAGTTCTATTATTTCTTAATTAGGTGCATGGGGGATTTTCCCCATTGTCAAAGGAAGAAGAGGAAAGAAGGGTTGTAGATTACAATAATATGCATAATACTTTTTTTCTTTTGGTTTGATAATGGAGAGAAATCCTGACACTTATGTCAAGAAACTAATTAATATAGTATATTATGATACAAGTGCATAAGAGAGCCTTTCAAGCACGCTTGCCGGGTTAAAGAGCACCACGCCAAGTGAGTGCTTTTAACAGCGCACTGCTTGAACGGCCGTAATACAGGACAACGGTTTAAATTGAATATGTGAGTTGAAAAAGAGACAGATTCCTGCAGAGTAAGATTTTTGGTAACTAACAAAAACACGTTTTTTGTGCAAAAAGATTGTAATACAGCAAAAGTTCAAATTAACAATTTGTAGTTATAGCTCTCTATACACACTCACTGATAAAATACACATTTTTTTCTGTACACCGACAGTTAAGATATAAATAAAAAAAGTGATGAAGTTTATTTTTAATATTTTTGGAATATTTCCCCTTTTCACTCAATTAATTGTTCACTAGGTAAGTATTTAGTTAAAATTGCTAGAGTGACGAATTTTGATCCCAGATATCTCGAAATCGGTTGAGAATTCGACCCATGTTTACAAGATGGTTTTCTTTGAGAATTACTTAATTAGTCTATACAGGGTATCCAAGATAAGGAAACTGGTATGGGGATCTCGAAAACTGTAAAAGTTACAAAGGTGGTTAAATTACAAAAAAAGTTGCAATGTAGTGGTCAGTAATACAAGGTGTACCTAAATGATTCCAGTTACGTAATCACTTCAATTCAATTGTGCCGCCTTTCCAATATGTATACCGTACTATTTGAGAACTGTCACTGTCAACCATACCTGTCAACTGTCAGACAACATAATAACAGAAGTTTGTTAAAATGTACACTGATGAGAAGAACACTTTTATTGTTGAGGCTTACTTTCGCAATGGACGATTTGAAAATGGAGAATGGATTTATTCAATTCCAGAGTGCGTTCGGGATTTTCAACACAAGTTCCCTGACCACCAATTTGAATACTCGGTTTTGTCAACACATATTTCACGAATAGTGCACCGTTTTAGGGAAACTGGTAGTGTTCAGAAAGGGAAATCCTCAGGCAGATCTTCAGTATCGGGCGAGGTTGTTGCAGATATTCGTGAACGACTCGAAGTAAGCCCTCAAAAGTCAATTCGTAAATTGGCTATGCAAGCTGGAATTCCCTCGAGCACCTGCCATAAAATTGTGAGAAAGAGGTTGAATTTACGCCCTTATAGGGTCTCAGTGGTGCAAGAATTGTTTCCAGTAGATCCTCAACGTCGATTGAGTTATTGCCGATGGTTTATGGAAAATTTAAATGACGATCGATTGCTCGATTTAAAAGGGCGACTACATAGTTAACACCCAATAGATGGCGCCAACAGGTAAATGTTTGGGATTGATGTTCATGGAATTCGGTAACATATTAAGAATTTAGTTACGGGAATATTAAATGATTTATTATTACGTAGTTTTTAACATAAATTTATTTGATGAAATAAATGTCTTTATGAATTTCATTTCGAAATTGGCAATGTGGATCATCATAAAATACTTGCTGTAGACATACAGTATTGTTTTAAAAATGGTATTAGGTACTAAAGGAATATATTTTTAATGACTGGGAATATGAAACCTATTTGAAAACTGCATTATTTTCTTGTACATCAATCCGAAAAAAGTATCTTTTTCAATACGTCTTATTTCTGATGACAAACTAGTAAACTCACAGATTGCTGCAAATATATAATTGCCATTAGTTCACCACTTCACCACAAAAGACGTCGTGTGTATTCACTGAAAAAACGCCGATGTTGCCGTTTTACTACCCACGATGACATATATAACTCGTAATCAAGCAGGAGTGGTGATAGTTGATGAAAGCCGCCGAAAGTTCTTTTTTTAATTCATTGGATGTTGTTACGTTGTTATTACGTTGTTCCTAATTTCTTAATACTGATTGAAAAAATTATTATAATATATATATATATATATATATATATATATATATATATATATATATATATATATATATATATATAATATGTTCATATAATATATTATATATATTCAAAATTTTCAATCAAATGTATGCTGGTTTTTTACGGTTCGATATTTGTATATTGCTGTTTGTTAGCATCAGTCCTTGCTTTATGTTATATATTTCATATTTTACAGTTTGTATGTGTTTAAGTGTATTTTTTTGACCTGTGTAAACATTTCTGTACTAGCACTAATAAATTATTATTATAATAATAATAATAATTATTAAATATGATGAGTTTCAATGGGGTTGAAGAACCTGAAAAAAAGTTTTGTGTAGATTGAAAATTTTCAAAACATGCAATTAGAGCAACAAAACGTCCAGAATGTTATTCAAAATATCAGAAGCTTATTTAAACTAACAAATGTGTCAATTTACGAAGAATTGACGAAAATTTAATTGTTTAAATGTTTTAAAAAATTCTATAAAAGCTCTACAAGATTAATTTCTGAAATTCAGTAAATTTTCAAAAATGGGCACAACGCACACGAAAATCTGATACAGTTAATAAATGATTATCAAAATTTAAAAAAAACTAAAATCGAAACAGTTTATTTTTATATTTGGCAATATTATATTAAAAAATATTTCAACAATTTTTAGCAAATTGTAATTGTAATGGTACTGTAATATAAATAAACCTGAATATTTAGATAGATTTAATACATATTCAAAAAATAATCAAAATATCAAAAGAATGAGAAGGTTTTGAAATTGTGAACATTATAGTAAATATCATAAACTTAATGGATAGCCGGAAAATTTTATAGTTCCAGAAAACTTAATCATATTATCAAAATAATGATCACAACATATAAATAAATAAGCAAAAATTTCAGCATTTTCAATAAAATACACTTCCGGACAAAATTAAGGGACCACCAATTAAACTTGAAATAACTTTTCCAAATTACAAGTTGTTTTGAATAGACTTTGCACGTGTCATAAATTGACGTTTATTAAGCACTATTCAAATAGTATGCCATGAAACAATTAACAATATCAGGACAGTATCTGCTAGGAAACGAAAAATCAACAAAAAGCTATAATTGTTGACTCACCTTTTTAACATATTTAATTAATAAAGCGTGCTTTATGTTCCTTTTACTTCTACAAGTAAGTAAAAGTATAGTTTGTTAATTTTAATAGCTCTTAAGTCAACTAAACTGTGAGGAAACACTTGGATTTATATATTTATTTGATTCATTAAATTTCGTTATCATGTTTTAAATTTATTTTATATTTTACTAGTGGTCCCTTAATTTTGTCAGGAAGTGTATGATAAGTTTCAATGGGGTTCAAGAAACTGCCAAAAAGTTTTGTGGAGATTGAAAATTTTCAAAACATACAATCAAAGCAACAAAGCGTCCAGAATGTATTTAAAATATCAGAAGCTTGTTCTAAAATGTATCACTTTACGCACTGTGAACAGTACGTAAAAACTTAGTTTACGGACTGTCGTAAGAAAAAATGTAACGATTATATCAAAAGTTGATATATATGAATACTGATTTTTGGCCTCTTTTTGGGTGGTTTGACTTATTTTTACTCGGTGGAAACTTGATACGCCAACAAAAAAACAAGGCCGTATCAACAACTACAACACTGTAACCATGCAACCATGTAACGAGTACTAACGAAATACATCGACTGTATATCGTTACCGTTCGGCGTGAAGCAGTGCGACCTACCTGGCAAATGCAGAATTAACCAAATCTGCTGTAGCGGATGTTTTCAGATACTAAGAATTAATTTATTATTCCAGTACTTCATGAGCCATCTGTTGTATAGATTAGTAATCAAACTTGAAGTCGCCCTTTTAACATTTTTCAGTGATGAGGCTTGGTTCCACCTATCAGGATATGTTAATTCACAAAACTATAGGTGCTGGCATGCTGAAAACCCTCATCTTTTTGTGGAAGCACCACTACATCCTCAGAAGGTTGGAATTTGGTTGGCTGTGTCTCGCCGTAGAATAATTGGGCCTATATTCGTTCATGACCCAATAAACGGTGAGAGATATCGGCAACAAATTATCCAGCCTTTCATAGAACAATTAGATGATGAAGAATTGCAGAACGGATATTTACAACAAGATGGTGCAACAGCTCATACAGCCCGAGCAATGTTAGCCTATCTGCAAGAATTTTTTGATAATAGACTAATTAGTCAAGGACTATGGCCGCCACGCTCTCCAGTTCTAACTCCACTGGACTACTCAATTTTTGGATTTCTAAAAGATTGAGTTTTTCGAAGAAGACTGCATACGTTGGAAGAGTTAATGGCAGAAATCATAAATGTTTGCCAAACCATAACTCCTGAAATGTTAATCAACATTTTTAACAATAAAAGAAGACGAGTGCAAATGTGTTTACAAGCAAATGGTACACATTTTCAACATCTGCTTTGATTATATATTTTATTTATTAATTATGTTTTGTAAATTTTTATTTCGTATGATTCCGTTTATTAAATAAATTATTTTGATTACTTTAATAACTACATGTGATTGTTTTATTGTCTGCTACTCCTCAATTTGCAATAGTAAAACATTTTGTAACATTGTCAGATTTAAAGCAATTATTAGCTGCATCGCAGCTCGTTTATTTAATTAATCCCTGCATGATTTTCAGTTTACAGCTTGTTTGTGCCGTGGAATAATCTGCCACACTTGGGGATGTTGCCTGTGAGGACTCAATTTTCATGCATATCTGGTTATTTTTATGTACACACAATTTAAGAATAACCTCGACTTTAAAAGTAAGGTTATGTAGACAATGTACATTCAAATTCGTTGGGCCTAAGTAATTCTTCATTGTAATCTTTTCATGTGCTTGGAAGCCACAAATATTGCTGAAACTAATAATAATTTAGTATTTGAGTAGTGAAATATCGACTGACACAATTGATATTTCAATTACATGAAGATAGCTTTTAATGCCATCCAAATGCCATCTTTATGAGTAATGAGTAAGAATAATTCTCTTTAAATAATTCTTTATTGTTGTCTTTTCATGTGTTTGGAAGCCACAAATATTGCTGAAACTAATAATAATTTCGTATTTGAGCAGTTAAATATGAAATTCCACAATAAAAATTAGAATAGCATGAAGGTAACTTTTATTGCCATATTCATGTCTAATAAGTGTAAATGAAGTTGCCTATGTCCAAAATTGAATTATTTTGACTAGAGCGGCACAAAAATAATTTACATGGTTACGTAACTGCAATCATTTAGGTACACCTTGTATTCTGTTGAGAAAACTAACATTTCCGTTTACTTCCGGAGATATTCAACAAAATCCGAAATCTTGCGATTCCGTTTTTATTTCTTTCTGAAGTTATTTGAAAAGATATAAGAAAACAAAAAACACTTTCTCGTTGCCACATTTTGAGCTCAACAAGACAGTGTTTACAAATTTTCATTACAACGTTTCGTTTCGAAGAAACAGTCATCCACTTACTTCCGGAGATATTCGACAAAATAAAAAAAATGCAATATAGTTAGTATTTTATCTAAGTTATTTGAAAAGGTATAAAAAAACAAAAGGTACTTTCTCATTGCTCTCTTTATTAGCTCTACAAGACAGCGTTTATAAATTTTCATTGTAACGTTTCGTTACGAAGAAACCATCAGCAACTTTAGTTTTTTATACGGCCCGTAAAAAAAGTACATCCTGTATTAGATAGCATTTCCTATTACGAAATAAACGATTTATATCACACCATGGTTTTTCATGTTTTTTAAATTAGTCTATACAGGTGTCTAAGATAAGGATCAACAGCATGGGGATCTCGGAAACTGTAAAAGGTGGTTACAAAGGTGGTTAAATTACAAAGAGTTGCGCAATTTAGTGCTCAGTAATATTCTGTTGAGAAAACTATAAATATCCGTTTACTTCCGGAGATATTCGACAAAATCCGAAATCTTGACATTTCGTTTTTTCTAAAGTTATTTGAAAAGGTATAAGAAAACAAAAAGCACTTTCTCGTTGACACATTTTAAGCTCTACAAGACAGTATTTACAAATTTTCAGTACAAAGTTTCGTTTCGAAGAAACAATTATCAACATTATTTATTTATATGGCCCGTAAAAAAAAAGTACATCCTGTATTAGATAGCATGTCCTATTACGAAATCAACGATTTATATCACATCATGGTTCCTCATGTTTTTTATTCAGAAAAATAAAACTTGTTAATACATTTCGATCATTTTGGTGCAGTAGGCATTGAAATGAGCGACGAAGACAAAATTTATGAACTAATTTTAAGATTTGAAGATAATTAAATGAACAAAACAATTGTCATAATAACACAGTAAAAAATGTAAGTGTTGTTCCCAATAACTATAAAGTTTCAATGTTTAACAACTATTCTTGCTAAATTCTTTTTAGTTACTATTTTGGCACCTATTCTGGGTTAAAATTAGGTAATAATTGTTGTCTTCGTTTTCATTAAATGAACAGAATAATTCTCATGCTACAATTAAAAAATAATAAGTGTGGTCCTAAATAACTATAATGTTTCAATGTTTAACAACTTTTCTTGCTAAATTATTTTTGTTACTATTTTGGTACATATTCTAGGTTAAAATGATGTAATAATTGTTGTCTTCGTCGCCATTAAATGAACAGAACAATGATCATATTACAGTAAAAAAATATTAGTGTATTTCTAAATAGCTTTAATATTTCAATGTTTTACAACTATCCTTGCTAAATTATCTTTAGTTACTATTTTGGTATCTATTCAGTGTTAAAATTAGATAATATTTTGTTTCTTCGTCGTCATCATTTCAACGCCTACCACAAGAAAATGTTCGAAATGTAGTAACAAGCCTTTTTCTGAATAAAAACATGTGAAACCATTCTGTGATATAAATAGTTGAATTCGTAATAGGAAATACTAATACAGGATGTATATTTTTAACGGGCCATGTAAAAAAATATAAAGTTGATGATGGTTTCTTCGAAACGAAACGTTGTACTGAAACTTTGCAAACGCTGAATTGTAGAGCTAAAAATGTGCCAATGAGAAAGTGCCTTTGGTTTTCTTATACCTTTTTAAATAACTTCAGAACAAAATAAAAACGAAATCGGAAGATTTCTCATATTGTCGAATATGTCCGGAAAGTAAGCGGATTTCTCTGGTTTTCTTAACAGAATATTACTGACCACTAAATTGCGCAACTTTTTTTGTAATTTAACTGCCTTTGTAACTTTTGCGGTTTCCGAGATACCCATGCTGTTGATCCTTATTTTGGACGCCCTGTATATTATATTATATCTGCAATAAGTATTTTTTATGTTTAAACGTACGAATATGATTATCTCGTTTTATTATTTTAATCATTAAATTAAAACAGTGTAAGTTTCGATGTCTAAATTGAAGAACTGTGAATTTTGAAAAGAAAAAACTGTGAAAAGAAAAACTGTGTTTTACATTAAATGTTGAAGTTTTCTCTTCAAGATTTAAATTTTGATGTTTCATACTTCTAATTATGACTGCCATAACTGAAGAACTGCGAATTGTGATGTTTACAATTTCAGTACTGCGAATTCTCATGAAATTGAACAACATTTAATATTTTTATGTTGAATATCGATAAATTGTAATCCTCAGGATGATCAACTGTCAAATTTGATGTACCTAGTAATAAACAATTCTATAAATTGTAATGATCACGTCACAATCTAAGAACTACGAAGTATTTATTTTTTAAATTTAATTTATTACTTCTCTTAACTCTTATGTTACTTTTTAACCTAAATATTTGATCATTTCGGGGATTACGTCTTTTGCAGGTGCTTTTTCGATTTATAGTTTCTTTATGTTTTTACCTTTTGTATCTTTTCTATTTCCTGCATGTCTATTATTTGTTCTTTTTGCTCTGGTATTGTTTTCTGATTCTTTCAGTTCTTCGATACGTTGTTTCCCACCTTGCATTCTTTACCCGTACCCGTGATTATATTTCCCTGTTTGTCTCTCATGTTCATCTTCTTCGTTTTCGTTTATCTTTTTCCCAAATTTCATCCTTGATTCTTGTTAAGCGGACACCGGAGGATGAGAGTACACCAAAACGTCGGTCGCGAAGACTCAAACACGTAGTTCTGTCTTCGTCTAACACACAAAAATTGTGTGCGAAATCGTAGTAAGTGTTCTATTCTGTGTTTTTATTTGTAAAACTAAAATGAAACCAAGTGTGTTTGACCATTTGTAAGTGAAGTTTTTGAATGAAGACTGCAGCCACCATAACACCGATACATCTTAACAGACTTGGACCCGAGCCAAAGGTGGCGGACCGTAATAGACAAACGCCTTAATATCGGCGCCGGACAAAAATGAGAACGTTCACGCTCATTCTAAAAACTTCATTAACAATTTCCCAACGTGCAACACCGATCGCATCCCACGATAACATCGATTGAGACGTTTCACTGGCATAACTCAAACCAAGACGTTGCACCCAACATTCCTCACCATTATTGCGAAAACCCGCTCTCCATTGCGACTGCAGCAATAGCCGTCTTCACGTGCCAGGAAGCCTGCGAAACTATCGAATCCTCCTATTTCCATCGACCCAATTATCTTCGACGCCACAGGAATAACAGCCCATTACGCGAATTGGCTTCTCTAATGCACGCGAAGAAAATTCTCGCCGGTGGCCGTTAGCGCGCATGCAAAGCGGCAATTTTCGCCGTCCGCGAAAGAAAATATAACGAAGACGAATAGACGTCGATATCGGACCGGCGTATGTGTGTGTACGTTTGTGTGCACTTGATTCTAATTAAAATCGGGCTAGAAATAGCGCGGCGAGATTGCATCTAACCCGAATTAGAGTGGCGAGTGGATGGAGAACAGGGGGAGGGGCCGGCTCGGTTCGCGGGTTTATAATTACAATTAGGCTAACGACTTTTTTATAGATCCGGAATTTCGGTGTGGAGGGAGCTTATTATTTTACCAATTGCACCTATGCGAGGACGTGTTTTATTTGGAGACGTTTCAAGATTGCTCTTTGTGAGCGCGACTGTGCGCGACACTGATGAACCATTGGGTTAGCATTTTATATTTAACGAAGTGTTATTTTCAATTCGGCAAGGTTATATTTGTGCCACAAATAAATAGATTGTTTTGTATGTGGATGTTAGTTCAAAGGAACTCTGCATCTACAAGAAATATTGAAAAATGGATGACATTTACCCCGATGCCTTCTCTCGAAACTCAATAGTGAAACCTAATATTAGCTATCGTCTTTTGTTTTCGAATCTCGATGAACAGCTCAACTTTCAATTACTTATTATTTAGCGTATGGATAAAAAATGCACAACATACTCGATTTACATTGCAGATATCATATACTTATACTTTTTATTATACATATTGATATTTCAATATTTTGATACATGTCGATATCGTGGGAGCTTAAATTAGAGGAAAGTTATATGCTTCACTTATTTTCTTTTCAGGACGAAATAAGATGGAATATTAAAAAAAAAATCACTTGTGGTTACCACACGACTTTCATTTATGATCATATTTGTCAATTTTTGACGGAAATTTTACCACATTTCGTCAATCATATAAGCTGAATGACAAGTATGTTTAGCAACTTTTCAACGTCGAAACACTGTCGATATTGCTTAGCAAGGAATAGTAATAACGAGTTCTTAGGGTGCTACACTTCGACAAAAACTGTAATTATTGCAAATTATATTCATAACATTTTCGGAGTATTTTCCGACAACCAGATAGTTTTTCAAATATTTTCAAAAAGCGAAAAACCTATCCTATAAACTCCCACTTCCGTGAAAAATTCTCAAGAACCTTTCAATTTATCGTGAAAACTCAGTTATGAAATTTTAAGTCGATCAGCGCGCCAAAAGTCCAAATTTAGAAACTATTTTTTTGATTTTTTTTTACATTCTGTTAATTTCTGATGTGTAAAGTATGGACAGAAGTGTCAATAACATTCACAATCTTCGTTGACGAAACGCTAACGAAAATAATTGAAACATGAACATGTCCTCGACGGATTGTAATTGTCAAAGTAAATTTTTACGTTTGTTATATTATTAATAAAATTAACTTAAATTAAATGAACAATTTTATCACTTTTATAGCGATTAAAAAAAGGTTCAATTTGTCACACCTCACCATCACACCTTTATTTTGTTAGATATTTAGATTAGTATATTGTCTAAATTTACACCTATGTTTTTCGTCTCCTTGAGTCTCTGTTGAACATTATTATTTTTTTAAGATGTCTATTATATACATCTTTAAGCGATAAATAACTTTGTTTGAAGCTAAACAAAGTTATTTATCGCTTAGAGATGTATATAAGGGACACTATTAAGCACTTCACATCTATTTTTAAGGTGCTCTTATACAAGATTGCATATATTTTGATACTTGAATTGTGAGCTGTGAGTTGAAATGGAGCTCCATGTCTTAATAAATTTTCAGATCGCATTAACTGGAACAAATTCATACGACTAGGATCGGGCGGTAGATCTTAAACGATTAAGAAATATTGAGTCAAAGCTGAGAAAAAGGAACCTGAAAGTGGGTAGTTTCTAATGGAAATTTGCCCCCTTAAGTCATCTGGGGTATAGAGAGGGCACAGACAGAGTACAGACACAACACCTCTGCATTTTTTTTTCTGAATAAGAAAACACGAAATCGAATATGTCCACGAAAATTTTCATGATTACAGAAACAATAAAAACAGAGGTATAGATTATTTCAAATAATTGGAATAGAATTCTAAGAATTAGAGGAATTAGAATATAGATTTAAGATTACTAGTATACATTTTGTGCAAGAAAACATAGTTGCAGAAAGTTTTAATCGTCATATAAGTACGATTGAAAGGCTAACTTTATCTAACCCTAACTTGATGCAACAGAATAAATACAGAATCAGAAAATTGATTAAATATTAAGGCCTAGATTAAATAAAATTATATATTTTTCAGATGAAATTGGATTTTTCATATACAGGGTGTTTACGCTAAACCGTTCGCTAAAAGTTTACGGGGTTGCTGTTGTCCTAAAAATTTCAAAAAAATCCTCGTCACACTGTTGAATCAGTTATCCTTATGTGAAATATTTTCAACTTTCTATCACTTCCGGTTCCACCGGAAGTAGCACCAACTTTCTTATTTTAAATGGAACACCCCATATATTATTATATTTTTGAATTCCTCGCTTAAATTGCAACATATTTTGTAAGAACGTATGTATATCTCTTACGGTTTTCAAGGAAAAAATGTTTTTCTAAAATTTTGACCCCTAAAAGTAGCCTGAAATCTGCCTATAACTTCTGTTAGGAATAAGATAAAATTATGAGTTAAATTTCTAATTGTACCTAGAGGATGCCTCTATGAGTAAAATAACTGGAAACTGTCAATTTTGATAATAAGTATTCATAAAATGTCAATATCTAAGTGCTCTCTTAAATATCTCGTAATTTTTTTTTTTAATGGAATAACCCATTTTTTATCGCATAGCACGATTGGGAGAAACATTTACTACAAAAAAGTATATTACAGCCATACTCCTAAAGCAAGTATTTTTTGAATTATTTCGAAGATTACGTTTTCGTCGCATTTCTGCAGGGTATAATTTAGTATGTCACAAGTGCACTTTAGTTGGCATGTGGTATACTTTTCTTTTGTCGCTATTGTAATGCAAACTGTCAAATAATAAAACCATTTAGAATAAAGTATTACAGAAATCGAAATCAACAAAATGAATCAATACACAAATCAACAAATTATCAATTTATTCTTTATACATGGGAACTGCCATATAATTGTTGCTCTAACATGTAGAGTATTCAATAAAACTTATCCACATTTGCCGCCGTTGAATAAAACAAGATTTAGAAGATTGGAACCAAATATTGTTCAATTTGGACAACTGAATGCAATAAGACATCGACAAAAGCTAGTTATGGAAAATGAGGAAGTGCAAGAAATAGTGTTGGCCTATTTTCAAGTTAATCCACAAGCATGTATCTTCTGACATGCGAAATTATACCCTGCAGAAATAGGACGAAACAGTAATCTTCGAAAAAAAAAAAAATACTTGCTTTAGGAGTATGTTTGTATAATACTTTTTTGTAGTATTTTTTTCTCCAAATAATGCTATGCGATAAAAAATGGGTCATTCCATTTAAAAAAAATTGAATTACGAGACATTTAAGATGGCACTCATTTTATGAACACTTATTATCAAAATTAACAGTTTTCAATTATTTTGCTCATAGTAACTCATAATTTTATATTATTCCTAAGAGAAGTTATAGACAGAATTCAAGCTACCTTTTAAAGGTCAAAAATTTAGAAAAAAATGTTTTTCTTGAAAACTAGAAAAGATAAGTGTACTTACGTTCTTACAAAATATGTTCCAATTTAAGCGAGGAATTCAAAAATATTATAATATATGGGGTGTTCCATTTAAAATAAGAAACTTGGTGCTACTTCCGATGGAACCAGAAGTGATGGAAAGTTGAAAATATGAAAATATGAGGAGAACTGATTTAACCGTGTGACGTGTATTTTTTTGAAATTACAACGGCAACCCCGTAAACTTTTAACGAACGGTTTAGCGTAGACACCCTGTATTGTGGAAAATTCGATTTGCTTACTTTATTTGAATAGAGATAAATCAATTTCACCGTTATTGAAAAATTATCAAAATATTATTTTCTGCAGAAACAAATACTCCTAAACAAAGTTTTATTGATAATTTGAGTACGATCGGAAGGGTGGTTGCTTGGGCACACTGTAACTTCTTGCTTGATTCAACAGAAAAAAATAAAGTATTAATTTTTTGACACCTATTCAATATTATAACATATTAAACTTAGTATTAAAAATACTTAATTAGTTTTCTAAAAAACAATGTTTTTTTAAATTGATGTAATGTTAGAGGCTTTCACTACGTGATATACAGCTATAGGGTGTGCCTTGCTAATGGACCATTAAAAATTTATAGGGTTCCCGATAAAATAAAATAAATTGAAAAAAATCATGCAAACATGGTTAATTCCGTTCTCCTCAGGTGAAATACTTTGAACATTTTATTGCTTTCGGTTCTACCGGAAGTAGCCATGAACTTTAGTGTTTTTAATGGAACACACTATATATTATTATGTTTCTGGCTTCCGCGTTTAATTTGAAACATATTTTGTAGAGATGTATGTATTTGTATAACTATCTTGCTTACTTACACAGAAAAAAAGTAAATTCCTAGATATTGACCTCAAAAATACGTTATGAAAAACGGCTTAAATTTCACTTACAAATAAGATAAAAATGGAAATTTTATCTCGAATTGTACCTGAAAGGTATTAGTCCAGTCAAATTAGACTTTTTGGCGGAAATAAATTATATAGCTTTGAAATTTTGGTATACTTACTCTTAAGTACTCTAGAATCGAATATCATCGAGTTTCCCCTTCCCCGGTGGGGGCTACCCTTAATATTGAAAACAAAAACACCCCCCAAACGGCGAACTTACGTTATTTTTCGGCGTGTAATTCTTCGCAATTATCTCGTTAACGGTGCACCGCCTGAACATTTTTATATCGGGTAAAGTTGATGGAAACAAAATTTTGAACAAAAATTATATTACATAGTCGGCCCACCGGGGGAGGAAAAACTCGACGGATATTCTTGAGTGCTCAAGAGAACGTGTACCAAATTTCAAAACTATATAATTAATTTCCGCCAAAACGGCTTTTTGAGGCTAATATGAATCTATGACTAATAATTTTGCAGCTGAACATTTTGACAATTAGTCATTCGAAAATGTAATTAGTTAACTGCCCACTTAAATTAAGCGTATTTCAATTATTTTAAATGGAATGACATACCTTTTTATCTCATAGAGCAATTGGCATGACTATTTGCTACAAAAAAGTATGAACTCTTTGTTTAACGTAGTTAAAAACTAAATGTTTTTTTTTAAATTTTGCAGACTATTTGTGTGGAGACAGAATTTGATGAAATGTTCAATTTTCTTTAAAAAAAAAACATGATTTTCTTATGAAGTTGTATTTTTATATATTGTGGGCTATTTGTGTTTCTATTGCGACTGTGCCTGTAGTTTAGGATTCCTTATTTAAAATATTCTGAAATTTGTTTTTCTGATAAATTTAAAGACTGTGGAAAATAGAGTAAAATATTTCGCAGTCTTTATATTTCTCTATTAGAATTACAATAATGTTTTTGACTTGTTTTGTGTTAATTTATTTTTTTCATTTAGGAAATTTAGCAAATTAGCATTCTTTACGTTTCACAATAGAATTAGAATATAGTTCTTACTATGTTTATTAGGGAATTAAAATAGAGTTGTTAATTTTTTTTAATAAATAGATATAAATTTTGTTTTCTGGAAAACAATTTGTTGCAGATAGAAATTTGTAATCATTACTAGATAGTTACTACAGTACCTAGTCTGTTTCTAAAAGAACAAATTTGTATAGAAACAAAGTCCAAACTGCAATTGTTTTGAATTTTTTTAAAAACAGTACAAATTTTGATGGCCATAATCATCATTTAAAACCATTTTATTACGATTAACAGGGAAATTTCTTAACGTTACTAAAATAATGAAACAATTAATGTCTTGATACGAAAGCATAACATTGGTGAAATATAAAATTTTGGATTAAAAAAATATACCAGATTTTAATAGGAAATTATAAGTGTCGTAATTTTTTTCAATATTATCAACAATTTGAATAAAAAATCGTTGTTAAAATTTATCTAAAATAGTAAATTTTGTATTTCAATTTGGTAAAACACAGCTATAGTACAGAGTGCAGCCGAATGGAATACCATATTTCAAAATATTAGTGTAGTGTACTCAGTTGTAGATGTACTTTCGAATATCTACTTTATACGCCATTTCGCAAAAATCGGGCAAAACTGTGAAATGTCAAACAAATTGAAAGGAGCCCTCGCAACATGTTTCTCCATAGTTGACCAGATGTAATAGTTTTTTTGAACTCACCGCCTCGAAAGTGACATTTGACGCACTCTATTGACAACCGGAAATCCGTATTTCCCGGTCTAGTAGACCGGGAAAACGGCAAAAAAACACTGTCATAAATAAATCAATACATAATTATTTATTGTGAACGATCTACATCGACTTAAGCAGGGTTATTATTGTACACATTTATCGTACAATTAGTACAATTTGAAATGCAAATTCCCGAACTTTCCACCGCATCGGGTTTAGATATAGTGTGCGACACATTAAGAGTTTCAGAGATTGTATAGTTTTCAACTTGAGATGAAGGTCCCGGAGCTGGTTGCATCAATCTTTCAGCTACGTTAATTTTACTCTGCACAGAGTCATCGACGTAACCTTCGGCCACGCTTGAAGATCTCCAACCGCCAAATTTTTTAAGAGTCAGTAAATCGCCACCGTTGTTTGCAAGTAAAGTAGCTGAACTTCTTCGAAAGCAATGACCAGTGTAGGCCTGTGGAGCCTCTAGCTGAAGGTACTGTGCCACAGAGCAAGGTATTTTGCCAATTGTATTAAGACCAATAGGTGAATTAATACATTTCCCATTTCTGTAGGTCAAAAAGAAACGTTTATTTGTCCCTACTCTTAAATTTTTGTATTTTAACAATAAATTTATCCATTCTGGATTGATCACCACAAAACGTCGAGAAATATTAGTTTTGGTCTCTGGTACATTAACAAGTACCATTTCATGTTTAAACTCGATATGATCAATTAACATTTTACATAATTCATCGCGGCGACAAGCGCCAGAAATGCCCAATATTACTACTGCCTGTAAAACATATTATAGAATAATAGAATAATATCGATTAATGAAACATATTGTGTACGTACCTTCATTAACAGAAATGAGTTATCAGGGGCTTCATGAATAAATTTGTCAATTTCATGACTTTCTAATACCTTGGATTTTTTCGGTTTCAGGTTATACGTTTCCTTTTGAGAAATGCGTAAAATTTCGTAAATTTGGAAATATCTACGTTATTGTGTATTAGTAGACAGGACTTTAGCATAGAGTAAGTGGACCATAGCGACTTTTTGCTTGAAAAGGTTTGAAAATATGCCAGCAAACAATTTTCTGAATAAGTCCGTATTTTGTTTAACCTGCACCAATCCATAAATTTCGAGTATACCAACTCGTACCTTCGTTTGGATTTATCCGGCAATAAATTTTTAATTGCCGTATTAGCGGCATTGCGGATTTCCGGAGGTGTACAACTACTTATATCCGAATCGGAAGACATTTTATTAGAAACTGAGACTTTAAACGACAGGCTTTAAAAAATCAACTGTCAAAGTAACAATCATTGTTTTGCTATACAGCCATGGCTTGCTTTATTTCATATTTTGAAACGGAATGAAAATTATTTGAGTTTATGCTGATCGTTCTGTTCGTTTCAAAAAAAAATGTACACACTTGCGGGAATCATTTTCCCGCATTCACGCAGATGAAGCATTCGCTCCCTTCGGTCGCTCATGCTTCAAAATTGCGTTCATGCGGGAAAATTGTGTTCCCGCACTTGGTTTGTAAATAACTATTTACAATGTTACGTAACGCATTAAAAAAACATCCCAAAACATATATAACAGGTGTTAGTTGGGTGTTCGTCCATCAACTTCATAATTAAGATTGAAGTTAAGTCTTGTAGAACAGTCAAATCTGATGACCCAATTCTGTAGCTATTTTAATAGCGACTGCAAGCTATGTAACAACACTATTAAAATTACTTCTTATAACCCTATTCTGCAATTAGAATAGCGATGTTAACAAATTACGGTTAAAATAATTGAATCATTGATTTCAGAAACCCCCTCCAAAAAGTCCACTTTTGGTCATATTTGAGCTATACCCGGAATGGCCCTTAAAAGAAGTAAAGATAAAAGATGTAGATACATCGATCGAACGCAAAAACAATCTTATTCTAATATTTTAAAGGTGTATTTGGCGCTCTGATAATATGAAATGAGGGCAGACCTTAGTCCGTCGTAACTTTGGTCGATTCTGCATTCAATTCATTAGGTGGTTTCGGCACCCATCATTTAGAGGGCGCTCTAGTACAGTCAAACACGTTATAATAAATATCGGTGATTGTGTTATTGTATTATACGTATGTTATAATAAACGTGACTCTCAAAGATTGAAGATGATAAAGTAAGTAGGTAGTAATTTTAAAGTGTGAAACCCATTAAACGGATGAGGCACGATGAATTGTATCAAATAAATAAAATAAAAACTGCTCGTTTAAAAGGTGAAGCCTATAGAAACTACAGAAATGACTTAGTTTCCGCCAAACAACAAGCAGCCTATCACTGTAAAAGTAAATGCACAGAAAAACTACTTGATATAGAAAAAGAAGACATTTAAAAAAAAATCAATGATATTCCGCCTAAAAATGTACAAGATTTTATCTCCAAGGTTTAATATATCATCTAAAGAAATGAAAGCGTAAGCGACCACGCGAAGAAGTAGCAAAAACCAATAAAACAGCTAACTTATTTTCTTATTACGTCTTAGTTGGTAATTCAAGAAGACAGGTTGCAGGGATGCTTTCTTTGGTCTGTATGGTGTTTCCAATGGCAGGGATGCTTTCTTTGGTCTGTATGGTATTTTCAATGATCGAATAAAATGACTCAGAAGTTTGTTATAACGAGGAATGCACTCTGGAAGATAAGAGAGGAAAGCAAATAAGTGGTAACGCTTCAATACGTTCAGAACATATTTCTGTTATGGAACATATTGCCTCATTTCCGACTAAACAAAATCACTATGGTACTTGCGAACATAACTACCTTGATGCAGAATTAAACGTCAAGATAATGTATTCTTTATTTTTGGAAAAGATTTCTGCACCAAGTAGATGTGTGTAATGAATGTGAAACCCTCTCTCTGAAACTAAAAAATAAAACCCTTAACGATTTAACGATACGGCAAAAAGAGTTACTGCAGCAGAACTTTAAGTTGACAAACGACGATCGAAGAAGTTTTATCGTGCATTGAACACATAAAAAAAAATGTTGCACTCAAGATAAAGTACTTGCTATTTCATTTGACATCCTTTTATAATGCATTGAACACATCAAAAGAATTGTTGCACTCAAGATAAAGTACTTGCTATTTCATTTGACATGCAAAATTTGCAATCACCGCGATGTCCTGCCCAAGACGTATTTTATTTATCACAACTTACTATCAACGTGTTTGGTGTGCTTAATATAAAAACATAGAAGGCAGGTGTCTTTATGTACCAGAAAGGGCAAGCAAACAAAAGTCGAAATGAAGTTTGTTCATTTCTATTCCAGTATATCAACAGCTACGTTGATGATAACATTACAGATAGCAGCTATTTTACGATAATTGACCCGGGCAAAATAAAAATCATGTTCTTCTTTGTTTTTGATCAGCCCTTGTCACTTCAGGCCGGTTTAAAAAGATCGAAATATTTTATCCTATCTGGGGGCAAAACGGAATGCCTCCTTGTGATATAGATTTTAGCGTGATAAACAGGAAGTTAAAGAAAACAAACTAGTGTATGCATTAATGAGATATGTTGAGGCAATAATAAGCTCTACTGCTAAAAATAACTTCACTGTTCATCTAGTAGACCCCTCAAGTATCAAAGATTTCAGGAATTGGTATTCCAAATACTTCAAGAAAAATCTAATTTCAGTCGAAACATTTCAGTCGAAATATTTTATCCTATCCGGGGGCATTCCGTTTTGCCTTGAGATAGAGATTTTAGTGTGATAAACAGGAAATTAAGAAAACAAACATAGTGTATACATGAATGAGATATGTTGGGGCAATAATAAGCTCTTTTGTTAAAAATAACTCACAGTTCATCTAGTAGACCCCTCAAGTATCAAAGATTTCAGGAATTGGTATTCTAAATACTTCAATAAAGATGTAATTTCAGTCAAAACATCTAATAAATCAGTTCCCAGAAACGCAAATGTACGCTTCAATATCGCGCACATTCATTACTTCTTGTTCAGTGTCGAAAGTGGCAAAGGTGTTATTGTAGGCAAAGAGCATATGGAGGATTTATCCAAAATATGTTTTCTCTGCTATTTCCAGGTGTCGGGCCCAACACTCCCCCACCCCGCCCTTGTCTTTGACCTTCTTTGGTTTCGAATTTTTTCTGATCGCAAGTTTTGTGTTCTCACATAGTTCCTTGTACTTTTGTAGAAGCTACTTACGTTATTTATTAATTTCCTATTTACTCCTCTGGTTACTAGGCTGCTCCAGATTCTTTCTCGAGGTTCGCTGTCAAAAACGTTTTCTATGTCCGAAAAGGCCACAAGTATCTTGCCTTGTGCGTTTTTCTCTATTAACTGTTTTAAAAATATGTGATCTTGAACCCGACGCCCTTTCCTAAATCCACACCACACTGCGCCTCTTCTAGTTGTTCCTCAGTTATTTGTTTCAAACGTTTTTCTATTACCATTTCGTATACTTTAGACATTGTGCTTAGCAGTGTGATACCTCTGTAATTGGTATACTCTCGTTTGTCTTCTTTTTTTGTATAGTGGCAACAGGATGCCTATCTCCCAGTCTTTTGGTATTTTTTCCACTGTCCATATTCTGTTAAATAGGTATCTTATCGTAGCTATTCCGTTATCTCCAATATTTTTAACCATTTCCGATGTGATGCCATCGTGTCCTGCCGATTTCCCACGTTTCAGTCTTTTTATTGTTTCTTTTCCTTCCTCCTGGGTTATTTCGTCTTGTCCTGCCATATTTTCGATTACTGCTTTAGCGTCTGTTAATTCTTCTACTTCTATGCGTTCATGTGGGCTTGTTTGCTGCACATTTAATATATTTTCAAAGTATTGTTTCCTACGTCCTATTATTTCTTCGTCATTTTTAGTAGGTTCCCATCTTTTGCTTTGATATACCTGTTGGTAGGTTGCTTTTCTGTTCTTAACGTTTTTAGCACTTTGTAGAATAGCTTTTTGTTTCCATAGCTATATTTTTCTATTTTCTTCCCAAACTGTTAATGCTTCTTTTACTAAAGCTTTGACTTTTAGTCTGTGTGTTTTGTTTTCATTATAGTTTTCTTTGTTTCTGTCACTCAGATATTATTCAATTTCTACTTTTTTAATTGTACTACTGATTTTATCGTATCATCCCACCAGGCTGTTTACTTTAGATTACTTTTAGTGTTTGTCGTTCCACATACTTCTTTTGCAGCGTTTAGTAGTATTCTTTTAATGTTGCCCCATAGGCCTTCCATGTCTAGGGTTTCTTTGATTTGTTCAGTTTCTATTTCTACTTTTTCTCGGAAATTCGTTGCGATCTCTTCTTGGCATAACTTGTTCTTATTCTACTACGTTCTTATTTTTTCTTTTGTTACATCGGTGTCTTTTTCCATTCCCTTCCTGTTTTGTTTGTATTGCAATTTTGTTCTTATCCCAATTTTGGACAATACCAAGATGTGGTCTGAATGTATTTTTGGTCCTCTTTTTACTCTTGTGTCTTTTACCTCTTTTTTCTATGCTTTGTTTATTATTATGTAATATATTAGCGACTTTTCGTTTCTACTTATTACTTCTCTTGTGTATTTGTGTGGGTCTTTATGCTGAAATAGTGTGTTTGTTATTACTAAATTGTTTGCTAAATAGAACTCTATGAGCATTTTCCCATTTGCATTTCTGATTTCCTCTCCTTGAGTCCCTATGACTTCGCTGAATTCCTCATCTCTTCTTCCAACCCTGGCATTTAGATCTCCTATTATTATTAATCTGTCTTTTTGGTGCTCCGCGTCGTCTGTATGGTTCCAGAATCTGTTTTTCTCTTTTACAGAGCCATCTTCGTTTGGTCCATAAGCAATTATTAACGTTGTAACCTGTTGTTTCTCTAAGCCCAGCTGTATCTTCAATATTCTTTCAGATATGCTTGTCCACCTGTATACGTATCCACAGTTATCCTTTTTGATAATACATCCCACGCCTTGTTTCGCTCTACTGCTTTGGTGCACTCCGCTGTATTAGTGTGTGATGACGATTCATTTGTTTAGAAGATCATTCAATTCCTAACGGAAAAGCTCCAATTTCTGTACAGAAAATGGCACATATCGAGAAATTTCACAAGTTTGTCAACCAAAATGAAGAAATTCAAATATTTTGGAGAAATATTTTAGATTGGCCTACAGTTGAAACGGGGGAACATCAGTAATTTGTTGAAGTTTGTATCACCTAATAAAATTTGTCTGGTTTTTCTAATAAAATGTTTGGCAATTACATAGCTTTATTTTGTTTAATGCAAAAACAACCCAAATCCGAGTGATATTTAAGATTCTCACTCCTTTTGACATACCCGACTGTCATCTGTTTTATCTTATTTTGTTGGCTAGTTTGCTGTTCTATGTCATATCACGTTCCCGAATCACATAAAAAAGTTAGAAAGATAATTAATTTTTCTTTATTATTTCAAAGCTGTCTATGTGTGACTTGGGTTGTTTCTGAAATAAGTGATCCAATTATAGAATAGTCCCATAACCAGATCAAGTATTGAGTTTTTCAAATCTTCTCTAGCACAATTTAAAATGTTGCTAATAAGAACCTTAATGTTTTAGATTAATATATAAATTAATAAATAAAGGCAGGTTGGTAGCAAGAAGAACCGCTTCTGAAGATTTGGGAATTGCTAAAATTAGTTAACAATTTACAAACAACTTGTGTAACCTGTGTACACAAGGTCAACTTGTAGAAGTACAAGTCGACCGAGTTGGTATACACCGTGGATTAGGGAAACCATACAAATGTTAGCCGCATGCAAGGTTCAAATTGCACCTACTTGTGTACTGCTGACCGATGGAAGGCCGACAGCCGGCTCATCCTCGAGGGCCGGCTCGTCGGCCACGCCGTTCGTAGCCACCGACACCGCCGCCGCCGTGGCGTAGTTGCTGCCCCTCATCGGCGTCCTCTTCACAAACGCGCCGTCAGGCTGCGAATTCTTCTCGAACTTTTGCAGGGCGAACTGGATGCTCGACGGCATGGCCTTGTTCCTGGCGGCCGCCGCCATCCGCGCCTTATCCTCCACCACGAAGTTCTTCACCAGCTTCTCCAGCCGATTGTTGTCCATCGTCGGCGCCTGTGCCAGCAGCTCGATGGACGGCTTGGCCGGCGGCTGCGGCTTCAGCATCGACCTGGAATGAGGACGGGGGTGTGAGATTTTAGTGGGCCATCGTTAGTTTTGCAGCAGCGTGCCAGTGTATGGGTGTTAACTCTGGGGCGGCTAACGAGGGACGAATTTCGTCTCACGAAAGCCGCCGGTGCGGCGTGGAGGAATTCGTGTTTGCAGTTTTGAAAACTCCAGTGTTTAAATGCGACCTAATTTTTTTGTAGCCAGCGCCCTGGGGTATTGCTAATTGGCTGAAAGTCAACGCTTGCAGGGTTAATGCAGTTTTCTGAGAAATCAGTTTTTGCGAAAATTACAAACTTTGTAGTTTATTTGCATTGCAGTGTGTAAATTTTGGGCGTTTACATATATGAACTGCCAACTATAAGAAATATGGATTTTTTTATATAACAATGAAAATGTAATTTTATTATTTGTTTTGAAAATTGAAAATGTTTTATTAATGATTAATGTGATGTTTTGAAAAGTATTCACCCTGGATTTCTCGGAAATTTTTGGCAAAATAAAAAAAAACTCCCGAAACACGTCAATTTTTATTTGAGGGGACATCTGTGTCAGTTCCGTCCTCCCCTCCATTAAGCACCATTAAATGTTTAGGCAATAGATTCATAATAGGACGAGACTTTGATGCAAAGAACACCCACTGGGGATCTAGACTAAACAGTACTAAAGGCAGAGTACTCCTCAGTGCAACAAATGAACACGGTTGTGAAGTTGTGTCTACAGGCAAGCCAACGTATTGGCCAACGGACTCTAGCAAGATACCAGACCTGATCGACTTCTTTATTGTCAAGAACCTCTCGGTAAGCTATCTTCAAATAGATGAATGTCGAGACTTATGTTCTGATTACTCAGGAATACTTCTAACTCTGAGTGAAAGCGTTATTCAAAAATAAATTTATCCAATGCTGGTGAATAGGAGCACCGATTGGGAAAGCTTTAAACAATCTCTCGAAGAAAAAATAAAATTAGATGTTCCACTTAAAACAAAAGAACAATTGGATTCAGAAGTGGTGACATTTATTAATGAAATTCAACGAGTGGCCTCGGAGAATACTCCAGAAATTGAAAAGCGAATGAAAGGTAGTAACTATCCAAAAGAGATAAAAACAACTTTCTAACTGAAAAAAGAAAAGCAAGAAGGCAATGGTTTCAAACCAGAGCCCCACAAGACAAGACTAAATTAAATAACCTCACACAATTACTGAAAAGAGAGATAAAAGAACTGAAAGATGAATCGATTAACAACTATCTGAGAGAAATGACTAATAACAACAGCAAAGATTATTCTTTTTGGAAGGCAACTAAAAGAATAAACAAACCAATCATGCAGATACCGCCAGTTAAGAACGAGGACGGAAGCTGGGCCAGAAGTAATGGACAAAAAGCACAACGATTTGCCGAACACCTTGAAAACATCTTCAAACCGCATGATGTACAAGAAGAGGAAACATTCACTGATGACGTTATACAAGAAAACAAAATAATTACACCTGTATATCCTAAAGAAGTTATGAATGAAATCAATAATAATATTAATCCGAAAAAAGCTCCTGGTTTTGAACTGATAACCGGTGAAATATTGAAACGGCTCCCAAAAAAAGCACTGGTCAAACCAGATGCAAATGCTGCATTTAAACTCAAGTACGTACCTACACTATGAAAAGTGGCGGAGATAGTCATGATACCAAAACTAGGTAAACCCCCACATGAGGTCACATCATATAGGCCAATTTCACTGCTACCTGGTATGTCTAAACTCCTTGAGAAACTACTTCTCAAGAGAATTCAACCCCTTATCGAAAGAAAAAACCTAATCCCAAATCACCACTGGATTTAGGCATAAACACTCTACTCTAAGCATTAGAAGAAAAAAATGTTTGTTCTGCAATATTCTTATATATGGCGCAAGCATTTGATAAGGTTTGGCACGAAGGGCTACACCACAAACTAAGGCACACTCTTCCCAAACAACACACAGAAATTTTGATGTCATACTTATCAGAAAGATATTTTAGGATCAATCAGGAAGATTCCTACTCTGATCTTAAAGAAATTAAAGCTAAAGTGCCGCAGGTCTAGGTGCCTATCTACTCTTTACATGTGATCTCCCTGAACTTGAAATAACACAATTGTTACTTTCACTGACGATACTGCCATTCTAGCTGTCAGCAGAACCAACGAAGAAACAGCAAACAATCTTCAAATGGTCATCAATAAAATACAAAGCTGGACTATAAAGTGGAAAATTAAGCTTAAGGAAACTAAGTCAGTCTACATAGATTTTACCAACAAACGCATAGAGCACTTCCCGGTAACCATGAATGGTCACACAATACCATACGCAAACACGGCCAAATACCTCGGCTTCACACTAGATACAAAGCTCCGTTGGAAAACGCATGTAAAAAAGAAAAGAGAGGAGTTAGGTATTAGATATCGAAAAATGTATTGGCTATTGGGGAGAAACTCAGCTTTATCAATACATAATAAACTTCTTCTGTATAAGCAATTATTAAAGCCAGTGTGGACGTATGACATACAGCTCTGGGGTTGTACCAAAAAAAGCAATATTAAAATAACACAGACCTTCCAAAAGAAAGTATTAAGAAACATCGTGGACGCGCCCTGGTATATTAGGAATGACAACCTCCACAAGGATCTTGGAGTGGAATCTGTAGTTAGTGAAATTTGGAAATGTGCGAGGAGGCACGAAGAAAGATTACACCAGCATGCGAATATCGAGACTATCCAGCTTCTTGATAACGCGGACATTATAAGAAGGCTCAAGAGGAAGAAACCATTTGAGTTGGTGTAATGCGTCAGGCGCCAGTGATAGTGTAAAAAGCAGAGCCAGTGCTTGTGTTAGTGCATATGAATCGAGCGCACCAAATACCAGAACAACTATGGGGTACCAGTGGGCGACTTTTTAGAAAAACAATTATCTTTAGTATTGTAAGAATAAATTTAAGCTACTTATTAGTCTAGTAGAGTAGATTGAACCATTATTTAAGAATAAATAATTTAAAAGAAGTAATGCATCAAGGTATGTCAAGCGTGTGCTGACATAACAAAACGTCAGCATTTAGACGAACGTCATCAACTTTCTTGGCCGGCAGTGAAGCATCCATGACATCCAAGTGTTGAAGACACACGTTTGGGCTGGCGATCAAAACAGAGTTGGGGAAGCCTATGTCACGAAAAAGTTGCATGTTCTACACGTAAGAAAAGTAATTCTTGTTTATGTGGTTGCTATGAGAAAATTTGTAACTAACTGGTAAAGTAGCACATTTATTTACTCATTTCTATTGAGTCATGACTTACTTTTCCATTAAGTGCACGAAAAGATTATTATTTTGTTTTTCATAATTATTTTGATATTTTAAGTATGAATGGTATCGTATATTCGTTATTATACAACTAGACGATCGAAAATTCTCGATTCTGGACGTATTGCCAATTAAAACACCATTAAAACACCACCTCGTGGCAATACGACGATACAATATGGTTATACAATGTAATTGGTGTTTTGCCCTTATTTTCTGAGATATCCGGGAGTGCGTAGTTTTAAAAAATTCACCCTGTATTGAGAAATCTGTAGAATCCCCGAATGATATTAACAACTCTTGGAAATAATTGAGAAATCTCTAGAAATCCTAGTAATGAAAAATATTGAGAAATCATTGAAATTATTGGAAAAGCACTCGATATCTTGATAATTAATGAGAAATCTATAAAGAAATCATGTCTACACCTTTTTAATGAAAGGGCAAGCATTATTAATAATGAGACATCTAAATATTGTCAAATTTGGAGAGAATTTTGAATCCTTTCCCTGATTTCTCAATTATTGGACGCGTTGAGCGAACCCAACTGTTAATAGTTAGCACTCAACCTGATTATTTGTGATAACAGTCAACTGTTGCAAGTTCGCTGAACGATCCAGAAGCAAAACTGCTAAATACGTCACTCCAGTTATTGAGGTTAAGTTGTTTGTATTGAGTTTGTATGTAGCACGTATTATATAATGCGTAAAAATGCATTTAGTAAGTTTAACAACAGTTGACAGTTAGCGCAAAGTCAGCGGACTCATTTAGCGAACAGCCGTCAGTCAATTACTCAACATGTGCGTTCGCTAAACACGCCCATTGTCAGAGGTCTCTACAGATTTCGCAATAGTTATCAGGATTTCTGGAGATTTTGCCAAAATCCAATGATTTTCAAATAAAAATTGCAATTAAAAACTCCACAATTTTGCAAAAAAAAAATTTAAAAAAAAAGTTGTGAAACATCGCAAGTCAAAAATTACTGATGTCATAATTTTTCGTCAAAGTGCCTTAGTAAATGCGGAATAAATAACAAAAAATGACCTGTTCGAGGGTTTTTTCATTTTTCGAGCTATCTCGGCAGGGGCGCTTTGGTGCCATGTTTAAAAAATACCCTGTATAGTTATAGATTACATCAAAATATTGAAAAATCGAACTTTTCATCATAACTCTAAATAAAAGACACTTCGACACTGATTTGAATAGAATGGAAGGGCCTCGGCAGAGGCCCTTTAAATAACTTTATTCGTTTTTCCACATGGTAAGTACACTGTTATGACATTGATTTGATGGAAGTAAGCCCCACTTACCGATAAAGCTTTGGCTACTATGAACAACGGGAGGTACGTAAAAACTTACCTCCCTCAGGGAAGTAAGTAAAAAGTTTTCTGTAGCGTTTTTTCTCTGGCACCACTCTTAAAACACTTATACGCATTTTGATAACGCACATTCGACTTCTCCGTCAGTAGGAAGAAACAGGCAGCATCTGCAGCCTCTTCGATTGCCATTTCTTGTTTATTTTCATTAGAATTCATTTTACAACTGAACGAATGCAATTTCCGACATTCACACGTTGTTTGAAAAGTAGTCTTAGCAACCAAAGCCGCACGGATGTTTTGTTCAAGTTAAACACAAACAATTAAACCAGCTTCAGGAGTGGAAAAACAGTTAAGCAATTCGAGAGATAAGTTTTGACCAGTCTCGAACTTTATTGCTAGCCCTCGCTGTCGCTCGGGCGCAAACTCGACCTCGCCTGGTAAACAATACTTACCTCCCTTAATGCTTAAATAACTATTTCTACTTCTACACACGTTATGTGATTTTTAAATGTAAATGATAGTTAGCTATGATTTATTTATTAGACGCATTTTCTCTTATCAACAGTGCATATCATGTGGGGGCAAAAATGGACAGAACTAACATTTTTCATAATGAAATGGAATTTCCAAAAATGTTACCTAGAATAAAGTCAGATTATTCCTACAAATACAGAAATGAACACAGATTCACAAAAAAATTACAGCAATATTCATAAAAATTTAAACCGTGGTTTAGCGGTGTTTTACAAAGGGTTACCAAGGTTACTAAGAATAAACCACCGTTAAACCGTGGCTGAAATTTTTATGAGTAACACCGTTAGAAACTTGACAGAAATGGCCATAATTAAAATGAATTTACGAAATTTTATTATTAACTATTATAGATATCGTTTTTATAATAGATATACAGGGTGTCTCTAAATTACGTGGATATGGCTTAACCACAGATTACTGTGATAAAAAAAAGACGATTTAACAAAACTTATCTATATACAAATGCGTTTGGTTTAGCCAGTATTGAGCTTCAAAGTTAATTTAAAAAAAAACAAAGTTTGCTTATAACAAGAGAATATTTACATTGATTTGGATGTTGTTTGGTATGACACTTTATACGGTTATAACTCATATTGTGATATAATATTGTTATTATCAGTAGAACAGTTGTGTATAAAACAAGGGTGGCCCAATATTAATATATTCATATTTTTGTATGCAAGTTTTGTATGAATGTAGCGCAGTCACTCATATTTTATTTTTTTGTGTCGAAATTGTAACAGGTAACAAAATTCAAAATAAACAAAATAATTGATTAATTCATGATTTGTGTTACTTATTTTATTAGTTTGTATCACAAACTAATAAAGGTCGTGGTTGAAACAGTTTTTGCGAAAATTATAAACTTTTTATTTTATCATACATAACACAGACTATACACTAAATAATGTATAATGTACTGTATACTATACAGGGTGGAAACCTTACCTGGAATAAATTCGGTATTTATGAAATGAGAATGTCCAGAAAAATATCCTCGGACAGTTCGATTTTTGTTCTTTACTGCGCACTTTTTAGAGTCTTCAAAACAAGTATGACATCACTAGCCTTTCACGTATGACGTCATAGGCAAATTTTTTAAATGGAAACAATTTTTTCACTAAATTTATAGCCCTTTTCATTCTTTTTACGACCAGGTAAAAATATTTTGTTTAAAAAAAATTATTTTAAAATTGTTTCCGTTTAAAAAAATGCCTATGACGTCATACGTGAAAGGCTAGTGACGTCATACTTGTTTTGAAGACGCTAAAAAGTGCGCAATAACGAACAAAAATCGACCTGTCCGAGGATTTTGTTTCTGGAAATTCTCATTTCAGAAACACCGAATTTATTCCTGTTAAGGTTTCCACCCTGTATACAAAATAAAGCATTGACTCGTCCAAAACAATCAGATTTTAAAGTTTCTAAGAATTACTTTATACAAAAACTCACAGAGTGTGTTAGTGTGTATGTATAATGTGCCATGCATTTTGTCTGCACGATTACTCACGAACAAAATAGAATTTTGTGTCGAGATTTGATATTTAACAGTAGAGCAAAGGAACTTAGATCCGATTTGTTTTTGATTCAAAATGTCTAACCGAAAGTGGAAGTATCCTCTTTTCATAATTTAATTGATATGAACATTTTTTAAATTAAATTTCCATAGCACTTTAGTATTGTTAGTATTGTCATCCATATCTGTTCTTTCACGTGCATGTATAATTTAACACTACACGGGATCGCCTGCCTAATCCTCCAAAATATGATAATTAATCTTCGTTTTTATAAAATTTATATTTTTGCGCTGCCTAAACGAATATTATGTTTAACTCTGTACATACAGGGTATTAATTAAGTACGTAGACAAACTTACAGGGGTGATTCCTTGATCAATTCTAAGATGAAAAGTTTATATAAACATGAACTCTCTTAACGGATTCGTTATCAAAATATAGTTTAAAGAAGTTTAAAAAATATATATTTAATAACAAACAATCTTACAATAGATACAAAACTTGAATAAACTACTGCTACGGAAATAATTAACCAATGCATATTGTTTCATGCAACCTCCGCCCTCAATGCATGCTTTAATGAGCCTTAGCATTGACTGGCGGACTCGTTGACTGGCGGACTCGAACCTAACATTGTTGGTATATCCAACTAGACATTAAGAATTGGAGTTGGGTATACCAACAATGTTAGCTTCCCCCAAATGAAGAAATCCAAAGGACATATATGACTTAGAGGGGACGATTCTGGTCCGACGCGTTGTGATTAAATCATATTTTTTTAAACTTCTAACTATATTTTGAAAACAAAGCCGTTGAGACCCCATGTTTATAGGAACTTTTTATCTTAGAATGAATCAAGGAATTACCCATTGAAGTTTGTATATGTACTTAATTAACACCCTGTATACTCTGTTCACATATCAAAGATCCACCAACACCTCAATTTACCTCGAAAATCTACGTGGCAACGCTGTCTAGGGGGGAAATGAAAAGTTAGATTAGGTTCTGTCGCCTAATGTCAAAACCATAAATAACTCAACAAAGTGTCGGATAAAAGGAAAGTTTAATATTCTCATGCCCGGTTGCATCAACATTGTTTTAACTCGGGTTATGTAACCCTGAGTTCTATTTATGTCAGAGTGACGTTTGGAATCGGTAGCATCAAAATTTGTGGAGTAACGTATAGCAACAAAACCCCCCAGGTTAAATAAAACGTGTCACTTGTGAACGAATCAAGTTCGTATAACTAGCATTTTATGTTTTATTTCTGATCTGGTGTAAGTCATTTTTGAGGTTAACCCCGAGATAAATTTATAACTCCGCGTTAATACTTATCTCGCGTTGATGCAACTGGGCATAAGTTACGAAAATCAGTAAAATAATTTTTAATTCCTTGTTGAGCTAGTTTATTTCTTTTCGTGCATTGGCATGAATTTAAATTGTTGACAACTACCGTCAATTTGACAATTATATTGTTTTAGTTATATTAACTTCAATCCTCTTAAGTTACTATTGATTGAAATCCAAGTATGTTTATTGTTTTGCCAACATAAATCAACAGGTAGCGTGCCTTTGAAATGTGAACAGGATATAAATATCTATCTACGTTCTAAGTTCACATAATATCTATTCAGGATCAACTCTTAGTAAAGTAAGGCGTAAAATTTCTTTATCATGTTTGAAGCAGGATATTTTGATAAACGTCAAAACGATGTTTGACAAATATATATTTTTAAAACATGAAACATTAGTTAATATTAAAAATATATACAGGGTGGAAACCTTAACTGAAATAAATTCGGTATTTATGAAATGAGAATTTCCAGTAAAAAATCCTCGGAAACGTCTATTTTTGTTTGTTATTGCGCACTTTTTAGTGTCTTCAAAACAAGTATGACGTTACTAACCTTTCACGTATGACGTCATAGGAATTTTATTTTAAATGGAAACTAAAAAAAAAATATTTCACTAAATTTGTAGCCCTTCTTTACGACCATGTAAAAATATTTTGTTTTTTTATTTTTTTTATTGAGGATCTGAAGGAACGTATCAGGCATGAAATGAGAAATATTTCACCGGAAATGTTTCAAAATGCAACGGATGGGTATTATCACCGATTGGCTATTTGCCAAGAGAGAAACGGTACTCATATTGAACATTTCTTACATTATATACAAGCATTTTTGAAATAAAAAAATTTAAAAAAAAAACAAAATATGGAAAAAAGAATGAAAAGGGCTACATATTTAGTGAAATTAAAAAAAGTTTCCATTTAAATTTTTTTTTCTAAAATTTCGTCATAAGTCAAATGCTAGTGACGTCATACTTGATTTGAAGACGATAAAAGTGCGCAAATAAAGAACAAAAATCGGCCTGTCCGAGGGTTTTTTTTTTCTTTTCTGGAAATTCTCATTTCATAAATTCCGAATTTATTCTAGTTAAGGTTTCCACCCTGTATATCTCCCGGCGGAAAGACCAGTAAGATGATGGATAGCGTTAATAAATATTGCTTACTACTGCCATTATCTCAAGTCTAGATAACCTGACATGAGCTAAGATTAACTAACCTGACCTAGCCCAAGAATTTATTTCAAAACGGTTTAATTACTTCTAGAAAAAAAAAGGTCTAACCCTGCTCTACTGTATGCTTAGTTTTTATTTGTGTGCTTCAAGCGTGCATGGTGCTATATATTTTAAATATTTTAAGGAGTACTCACAGAACTGAAGCAATTCAAGAACTTATTAGGTTCCAAGGCAACACGGCGATGCAGGCAATAAATAGAAAAATATGCCAAATAACATTACTGGGTACAATTTCAATCAATTCAAATAATAAATAATTAATATTAATTAATACTTATTGTATCGTACTGCATTAATACTAATACAATAAGTATAACAACATGTCTGTCTTCACACGACTTGTAACCCTCTATCCCAACTAATTTCTTAAGTACTTTATGAGTGGAAAGGGAACATGAATCAATTCAATAAATTCCTTGACCTAGACGGTTTTACATATTCCAGACAAATTTCACGGCCAAGAAGTCGTTATAGAAGTTTTAGTTAAAAATATAATATGTTGCACATTAATTCTCATCGTGTTCGTAAACACTTACAAAATAATTTTGTATAGATTTTATTCCATACTTATTGGTCTTATTGCATGTTTCGTTCATAGACCGGAGGTTCTAAAACGTTTTGTACCTGCGACCCATATTACATGAGATTAAATTAATGGCGATTCCAAGGCAGCGAATTTTCTGATTTGACTGTCTATCAAATTTTCTACAGAATTTCAAGAGATATTGGCACCCTTCAGAATTTTTACACTGGCCACAATATAAGAACCACTGCCTCGAGTTAGACCATTAATCTTCCAAGAAGCACAAAAACATGCAATATTTATAAAGCAATTACATTTCAAAAATTTGTTTCAATTTCGGTCCAGCGAAATTAGCAATAATAAGTATTCCCCAGAATATAAAATTCCATCACAACGAAGTAATTAATTACATCCCCTGCTCAGCTTTTCATTCGGGACACTTATATATATTTTTTTAATACCGCCTCCGTAACTTGAGCAAACTCCAAGGCCGCAATAATCCTCAAAGATCCCCTTTCCTATTAGGCTCGGCAGGAACGTCTTGGAGTAAAAAACGACCCGTTCCCTGTCGGCTCATTCAAGAACGTCTCGCCGGCGTGGGGCGGCTCGACTCGTCGCCCCCCGGCGCATTATTAAACTACCCTCTTACATAGGGAAGCTTCCATTAAACCGGTGCCTATGCGGACACATGAAAGCGGAAAAACGGCGACCTTGTCCCCCATCTGCACCAGCATCAGCAGTAGGGGCCCCGATTTATCGAACGGCGAAAGTCGGGCTTTCACCGTGCGAATTTCGTTAATTCGGCCGGTGCGTGCCGGGAATTAAAAGGGAAATTCCGGAAAACATGCCGCGTACGGGACAAACGAATCGATGGCCACGTAAATATTGATGACCCACTATTATTGATTCACGACTCGTATGTCTATTTATTATACATACCGGTAAGAAAAAAAAGTAACCCTAGCCATTAGTAATATCAATCAGCAAAGATAAAACGGAAACTATAAATGTTATTACAGTCGTAAAAGTAATACAATTATGTTATAAGTAGGTAATTGAATGTGCATTAGAATGCAGATTCACCGTGGAACAATCTAGATAAAATTTGCGATGCAGTAATTCATTCCAAATTCCAATATTTTTTTTCCAAAACTCCAAATTCCAAATAAGAAAACAACATACGAAATTGTAACAGTTAAACTGAATTTTGAAGCAGATTTTTTTAACGTTTATTTGTGTATAGGTAACCTATACGACGGGTGAAACCTAAATGATACGGCAGGTTAAACATTGCAATCTAAATTTTCGTAATTGCATTACATTTAATCACATTAATAAAATCTTTATCAAACTTTCAAACTTTCGATTATGAATTGTTTTAAAATAAAAGTTTCCCAGTTCAATGAAAATTTTTATGTATGCAAGCATAGTTTTTAATGAATATTTCAATATTTTTACTGAAATGTTATCACTGCCATTGACAATGTTTTATTCAAAATTTTAGCAGATTTATCCAACTCTAGTGGTCATTTCTGGAATTCAGTTGGTTTTAATCGAAATACTTTATATTTAAAAAAAACTATTAATTTTATTGAAAATTTCAACATATTTAGTAGCTATCTCTGATAATCTCTGCCATTGAAAATGTTTTATTAAAAATGTTTAGCAGATGTATCTAATTCTAGTAGTCATTTCTGGTATTCAGATGGTTTTAATGGAAATTTTAGATGATCTAAAAAATCTATGTTAATTTTCGCCGAATTTGGATTCTTGGAAATTACCGGAAGTAGGCGAAACTACACTCAGCTATGAAATGTATTTTGTTAGTACTGTACGTTTTCTCCAATTACTCTTAAGTAACAGTTTTTAGACGTGCTTACTACCTGCGTTATTAGAAAAATATGAGGTTAAGGCCGGAAAGAATATTCCAGAACAATTGAATTATTCTGCCTAGCATGAACGTATTGTACTGGAATTATGTATTTTAAGCACACCTAAAAACTGTCACCTAGACAATGCTCGAAGAAAAAGTATAGGATTTTCAAAAATACCTGACGGGTGATTATAACTACTAACTTTAAGTTTTAAACTGTGAAAATTGACGCGTACATCCACTGCATTTTGTGGCAAGTTGTAAATAAATACAACTACTACTACTACTACTAACACCTGTTACACAAGTTTTGAGAGAGTTTTTTTTTTAATGCTTTACGTTTCCATCATAAATGATGGAAGATTGCGAAAAATGCGAAAAAGAAATAACTGAACCCAAGAAACTAAAATATTATATTAAAATACCAAGTTAAACTTCCATTTTAAAACACCACGACAAGACAGCTGACAAGAGCAGATAATGTAAACGTTAAGAAGGAGCTTGAGACGCAAAGAGAAATTGAAGCTCTGGTGTAAGAAGAGGATAAGTCCATTTGTCAACAACTTGGGAAAAACAGTTTTTTAAGATAATAAATAGTGCTTCGCCATTTTGTGCAGCAACGTGATACAACTTTTGTATTGTGTGTTGTCTAATAAATCTTTAAGTGCCAAAAGAATTATTTTATTATCATTAATGGAAAAGAACTGAAACGTGTTTGCCCTTTTTGCACCAGAGTCTTCAATTGCATCAACGAAAACCAGATTCAGCAAGAGAAAATCTTCAAAATGATTATAAGAAAATAAATGAAGCTTACGTATTGACTTTTGACCTGCAAACAGATTTCGCCTACTCAAAATTAACCACCTCAGTGGCATACTATAAAAGAAACCTTTATTTACATAATCATGGAATACATTGTTGCAATAATAATACGGGATAGATGTATGTTTGGGACGAAGTTGAAGACGGAAGGGTATCTCAAGACATTGCGTATTGTCTTCTTAAGAACTTGAAGACTAATGCGTCAACACATAAACACATGATTGTGTATTCAGATTCATGTATTGGACAAAATCGCAACATTAAAACAAGTATCTCTCTTCTGAAGCTCGTACAAGACCTTGAGACTAGTATTGACACTTTAGACCACAAGTTCTTGGTATCTGGGTACTCGTATCTTCCAAATGATGGGGAATTTGGAGCAATTGATAGTGCTAGTCGACGCCGTGGATACATTTATAGCCTAGATCGATGGATTAATATAATAAGAACGGCCAACCGAAAGCAACCTCATTTAATTGTCACCCAAATGAATCAAACACAATTTTTAAGTACTGCTACTTTAGGAAAATCCATTACAAACCGAAAAAAAGAGTACATGTGGTTATGGCGTTTAATTGGCTAAACATTAGATGGCTGAGGTTTGAAAGGGATCATCCCTTTCAATTTAAATTTAAAGAAACATTAAACCCAAATATACCGTTTTACGAAGTAGACCTAAGTAAAAAGAAGTAACTGCGACCAATAAACAATTTGAACCACATTCTGCAGGATCCACTCTATCCATAAAGAAGACCTACCACTATTGCACAGAAGAAAGATATGCTTGATCTTCTACCGTACATTCCACGAATTTATCACGGGTACTATAAAAACCTTCCAGTTGATATACCAACCCGTTCAAGCACAACTAATGCCGATGAACGTACTTCCGATGATGAAATCACTTTTGAAGAGCAACAGTCACTGTAACAGTGAAGGAACTCCATAGAAAAAAAGTCATATTCGTTATTTATTATAAATATTGATCTTAATTACTCATTTGTAATGTTTTTATAATCTTGAAACTTTCATAAATAATTAAAGTTAGTAATCAATAAAAAATAGTTTCGTTATTTTCTTCTATAGATGATTTTGCAAAACAATTAATATTCCAACATGCAATAAGATGGACATAAGTCACTTTAACAAAGGACGGCACATATCTGTGTTTCACTTACTAACAAAAATTACTAGCAGACACGGTACCCATAAAACGAACCCAATTAAGTTGTCATGATAATGATTTTAAAAATCAAACATAACGTAAAGTACTATCACTAAATCACGAGCCAAATAAATACATATTGCAAATTATGAGAATTTGTATAATAACAAGGTGCATGCCGTTACAGGTTTATCATTTTAGAAAAATTGATGACAAAATCTTGATGAAAAAATTAGCAATCGTACTAAAAGATGCAATTGTTAAGAAGCAAACCACGATATTATTCTTTATCGCTGGTACATTTTGTAATCTCAAATTCTAATCCATAGGAAATTCCCAATATCTAATTATCAGTTAATATTAGCGAAGTTACAAAATCTGTAATTTCAATTAGCTGATGAAACTACAACAAAAAGTACAAAAAAAAACAACCTAGTGTTTAATCCCAATAGGCTTTAGGTGTTGAAGGCGAGGGAAACTCCACGCGTTTCGCGTTTGCCCGCATCAATTTTACTTCGGCGTACTCACCCCAATTTACTGGTGTCGCCGGCGGCATGACAGGTGATCAGGTCGGCGGGGGCCAGCCCCCTGCTCTTCCAGTTCTGATAGATGGCCTCTGCCTGATCGGAAATCTGCTTGGCGATCGCTGCAATATCCTCGTCGGGGTCTCTCCTTCTGGCGGTGGCCGCCATTCTCGGCCTCTCGGAATCACCCACCACCACCGTCGGCTCTACTAGGTTATCACCACTTCCAAGATGCACCGGATGCGTCGCCAGCTTTTTCTCATACTTCGACCGTTTGGTGTGAGAGATCTGTAGCTGGAGGCGATCTGAAACGAATAATTATTGATAATGAACAAATCCACACAATTACGAGAAGTACGGTTATTATTTCCACATACAAACATAATTTTTGGTGATATAAGTGTAAGGTTTGTTAAAGCGAAATGCACGTTGTCTGGGTCTGATGTGGACTTGGAAAATTCGTTCCGTTGTTCAGAAGTCGACTTGAATTAATTTAGTGAAGCTCAGATGTCGGAAAATCCCTTCGTCAAGTCTGAGGGGAATATTTATAATAGACAGGAATCAATTGGAAGGACTGAATCCAATCAAAACTTAGCAACTAGGCGAATTAATCATAAGCAAAAATTCGATAACCACAACATTGGCTTACAAAGTGCCGCACAATTGCCAATCGTTTGTCAGCAAGGGACAAATTGAATCGTGGAAACGGAAAGAGCGGCGATCGATGAGTTATTAAACTTTCCAGACATGTTTTCATCTGCGGCGGACACAATTTGCTTTGAAAGTTCCGGCGGTAAATTGTACACACAGATCGATTCCTCTATCGCATTCCCACGTCGATAAGACCAATTTGGGTCTCGAACAAAACGCCGCGTGAGACCAAAATAATAATCGTAACGTTGATATGCATGCAAGCAAGAGTTCGAGTTGTTCATTGAAAGTCTGGTTTGATAAGGTCCGATGTACTTATGTGTGGTTCTTTGTAGTTCCAGTAATTACTCCTGGTAAATGTATGCGCAAGTTAGATTTCTATGCTAAAATTGTCAGGGCGCGTAAAACTGCTCTGAACATGTAATGCAAATCTGTTATTAATTATAATTACACCTGCCACTTTTAAATTGCTCTTAATTAAAATTTAAATTGGAGTGTTTTGTGTACGTAATTTGTGCCTAATATCGCAATCTCGAAAATTGCAATTTGGAAAATGTGCGTTTATAACAGTTTCCTCCTCCACGCCCAAATCCAATCAATCATTATTTGCGCGCGGAATTTCCGTGAGACGAACCCTGGCCGAGATATTCATCAGTTTGGTCATTACTCCCGATTAGCCTGGGATGCTTTACATCACTGGGTCACTGCTTGCAAAAACTGATGGGCCACTGTAAATATTATTATGACTATAAATGCAACACAAGTAGTATTAAAAATTAAATAAACACCGAAATAGGTGGCAAGTCTTTTAATTTTAATTAGTACCTAATTAATATGTAAAAAAAATCAAATGAAATATAATTTTGAAATTTAATAAAAATCAGAATATTCAGTCTTAACGTTAAAAACAAAAATTCTAATAAAATTAATATTCATTTATGAAGTACAGGAATAAACGAAGGTTTTAATCCCGCGGCCATAAGCTATGGCGGTATATTCTCGGCTGAGGGATTATTCAGGTTTATTCTCGAATTTAGTCCCAAGGCTAAATAATAATTTTTTTCTACTCCCTTAATAGAAAGTAGGCACTTTCGTCCCTCATACGAGGGTAGAAAGTTCTACTTTTCTTCCCACGGGAGGCAAACAACTTTGCCTCCCGTGAGTAATACTTAAAATAGAACCAATAAATAGCTGTAATAATAGTGTATGGTTTTCTTTTATTTATAGCGCTGAGGGTTACATGACCCGAGGCTGTAATAGCACTCACAATCGCGCACTATGGTTTCTGGAGCCGAATTACGTGGCCAAAAGTAATATAATTCGTTTTATTAGAAACTAATGGTCATAACTAGTTCTATGGTAATAAATAAGAAAATTAAACAATTTTGTATTAGTATAACATACAGTGTACCCCAGAATTGACTTCACACTTTGTTTCTTCCTTCCGACCCTTCCTCTCCAAAGTAACCCACTGGCAATACGGTATTTTCAACAATTTGTCTGCCATGAATTAAAATTTTGTGTATGCAAAATATTGCATACAATACATGGTGGCATTGCGTACCAAGAATATTTGTACATAAATTATCTTGCCGTTTCGTAGCAATATGTCTCAAATTTTATTGGGTCAATTTGTAAACAACAAGATAAACAAATAAAAATTATTTTAAACCTTTGAATTATATCTTCACAGACATCTGTAATTTCGGAAAACAATTTTAACTTGGTAAACGCTCGACGGCTGGTATTTCCGTCGTTGGTACTGCCAAACCCGTTGGATTTGGGTTTATCGACAACTAAATGCAGCTTTTCCAAAAATCGTTGTTCAACAAGTAACTTTCTCTGTTTTAAAATTTCCTCATTTTGATCCCCTCGAACTTCCCACACATACAAATCGTATCTATACGATATAAGAACTGTGCACTCAAAGAATCTAATCCATGCATGTAAAGGGCTTGCTCCAAACTGCAAAGTATTTGTTTTTGGCTCAAATATTTTTGTCGTTTCAAAATGTTCTATTTCCAGCAACAGTCTTGGAGTAGCACCACATATGGGATAAGCTCGACTTGACTTTGTTCCGGTCAATGTATTTAATATTTTACCGTCAATTAAAGTCATATATAATTTATATTTTATTTTTATGACTTTGTCTTCTATCAAACATATTGTTAATACTTCAAGCGTCTCAATTTCGTTATCAATATTTTGCTTCTCCTTTAAAATGTGCTCCATTGTTTCTTTTACGTACTCTAGTTTGATTGGTCTACAAAAACATACGGATTGTGGAATGCGATTATTTCATAAAATTGTTTCATTCAAGGTTTGCAAGCGAAGAGGAATACATGTTGTTGCAAACAAAGAGTTGTCAGAATGATTGCCAGGACTTTCAAATTTTTGTTTATAATTTACCTGACCACTACTTCCATCGAAGCCATTACTGAAAATTATTTCTGCGTCTATTTCTGTAACTTTAAGCATTACCATATGACTCAAAATAACCTCTCTTTGCAATTCAACTATTCGTCTACATGTGTGATCCAAAACAGAATCAAGTGGAACTTCTGCCCTAATATCGATAAAATTTATGCCAGATGGTCTACATTTTGATTTACGAAGCCACACTTGTTTGTAATCAGGATAAATGTCGCATCCCTTTGAAAGAGCACCCTGTCTGATGTCCAAATATTGCTGTTTACTTAAATTACTATTTATAACAAGCTCTAAGGCTTCTTCGGTGGTATATTTTGACATCTCTTTTTTGGGAGTAGAAATCATTTTTCGAAATTTGGATGGTCGAGATGGACTTGTGTTTACTTCCTTCAAAACGCCCGCTATATCATGTTTGCCTTGATGTCGTGCTGCCGAGGATACAGCTTGTACCAATAAAGCGCATTCATGATTTTTTTCTTTGGATAATTGTGAAGCTTCTCTCCTTTGTGATCGGCTTGTTTTTACAGAAAATGGAAGAGTGGGTCGACCAAAAGATGTCGAAAGCATGGGTTTGTCTACTTCAACAATAAAGTTTCATCCAGCCAAGCAAAATTTGTCCTCTTAAAATATTCTACTCGTCAAGCTCGATGTACCTTTCTTCAAAATTTCGGGACAAACGGCAAATTTTTGCAAAAAGTTATCCTTCATTTGAGGGCATCGAGGGTTCTCCAATAAGTGTTTTAATGTAATCTACAATTTTTCGGAACTTCTCCTCTTTATTCTCCTCTTTCAGCCAAATTTCGAATAGGTTTATCTTTTTGAACACATGCATTGTTAGAAAAAACAACAATTTGTCACGCTTATAGCAGAAAATAGCAACGTAAGTTTAATATTTTTAAGATTAAGGGTTAAGATTTTACATACTAACTAAACATACCTGAGAGAATAATATAAAAATTACTGCACAAAGTTTTATTGAAACACACGGTCACAGCACTCACTCTGCTAAACGTGTCGTCGATAGATAAATGTGTGACTAATGACATCAAATTAAAATGCCAATTTGCAGTTATTTTCATCGGTAACTGGCCCAGGTAAAGGGACTGTGTACGTGATTACATTGTAGTTTGTAATATTTAGCATCGGTTATTATGTAAAAAAAATACCCTTTCTTACAATCGAAAAAATGACTTTAGGCCAAGTAATCGGGCTCTAGAAACCATAGTGCCGTGGTGAAATTTGGTTTTTTAATTGTCATGCACAAGAAAATATAATATTTATGCAAAACACTATGAAAGGTCGTAGAAAAAATCATATGTATTACTCTGCAGCAAAGTGCCATTTCCTCCCTTAGATTTTGATGCCTTCCGCTTCGCGTGAGGCATCAAATAACCGCGGGAGGAAATGATGCACTTTGCTCTCTTGTAATACAAATAGCTATTAATGGCTGCGTGAAATAAATACGTTAACGTGTACTTGATTTTTACAATTATATTTCTTTAATGATTCGGCCTTGAAATTATAAATTACTGTAGTCATTTAATTGTATACCAACAAATCTACATAGATACATAGCAATTAAGTGTATTTATGTGTTATTAACAGTGTTTAAATGGTGATAAAGAGAACATACAAGTATTATCATTTAATGTTATCGTAATGGTATATCATGTTATTTATGCCCCATAATTTTTTACTAACATGAATTAAACTAGTTACATAAACGTGTATTTCATGAATATGTTTGAATTACGTAAATATAGTATTTTCAGCAAATACATGATAGTTTATTCAATATTCGCACATTGGGGTATAACAATCGTAAGGCAGCGTAAACAGATCTACCGCCAAAGCGGCATTTCTACCATTTGGGCACTTCATCTACCGTTCTCCAATTTTCACAACAGGTCATTTTATATACAGGGTGGTCACTTTTCATATATGGAAATGTGGAAATATATACAGAGTTGGTTAAATGGGATAAAAGTTTCTCATTTTTGTACCTTTCAATACACTGAAACGAAATCCGGGATATCTTGCATAGTTGAAAAACTGAAAAACTGCACTTTCATTTTCCTTTTATAACTTTTTTACTTATGAAGGAAATTTTACGAAACTTGGCACATTTTCCGCGCCAATTAGATGCCCAAATTTTCATAGTCAACTTTTGATTTTCTTATGGCCGCAATATTGGATTTTAGTAGCATTCAAAAGAGCGGAAAATTCCGATTTTAACCATGTATAACACATGGGTGAGCTGACATTATTTACTACCAAAAATTGATAATTTAAAAATTTGCTGCAAAAATCAAACTGTTGTGGACTGCTCTAAAAATCAATTTGACATGGAATAACAAATTCCACATTTCTTCATACAAATAAAATAACTTCTGAGTAATTTTATTGTGTATAAAGTGCAAAAAAAATAATGAGATAATATCTTTGATTAGTAAAATTCGATCAGATTATTTAATTAATACATTTGATTTATGATTTGCAATCTCGGCCTGGGCTCTGTAAGATATTACATTATAGAGATTGTACATGTCATTTTTTTCATGTTGAGGATAATATCTTACCATATTTACTAATTAAAGATATTATCTCCTTTTTTGCGCTTTATACACAATAAAATTACTCGGAAGTTATTTTCTTTGTATGAAGAAATGTCAAAGTGGTAATTTGTAATTCCATGGCAACTTGATTTTTAGAACAGTCCACAGCAGTTTTTGCATCAAATTTTTAAATTATTGAATTTTGGTGGTAAATAATGTCAGATTAACCATGTGTAATACATGGTTGAAATTAGAATTTATAGCTCTTTTGAATGCTATTAAAATCCAATATTGGGGCCATAAGAAAATCAAAAGTTGACTATGAAAATTTGGGCATCTAGTTGGCGCAGAAAATATTTGGTACTGTCATCAGAAACCTCACGTCGAAAAATGTAAGAGTACCAAGTTTCGTAAACTTTCCTCCAAAAGTCAAAAAGTTATAAGAGGAAAAGGAAAGTGCACTTGTTCAGGTTTTCAGCGATATTTCAGGAACTGTGCAAAATATCCCGGATTTCGTTTCAGTATATTAAAAGAAACATAAATGAGAAACTTTTATCCCATTTGACCAACTCTGTATGTATTTGCGTTTAATAGATACTAATGGTGGGCGTCGTAAAAGTGACCACTCTCTATGTATGCCTCTGTAATAAAAATAATTTGAAATATTGTGTTGTTATAATTAAAAGTCTTATGTACTGGTCTTATTTATTAGTTTAGGTAACTGTTATTATATTATATTATAAATTACTACTTTATTCTAGAGTATTGTTTTGTGCTGTCCCTTTTAGTGGAGAGCGGCAATACTGATTTTTGGACTATATACTACAAAATAAGAAGTTCAACGAAATACACAAGTAGGGTGGCGGCCATAAAAAATGGGCCAAGTTTTTGCCTAGTGTGAATTTGGTTTAGCTGATGTCTAAAAATTGTGCAACTTGACGCAACTTGACATGACTTATTAAAAGCACTAACTTGAGAGGCCATTTCAAAATGTGGCTTTTTATTAAGTAACATGTAGATATTTATGTCACAATGACCATGACTGTTACTTGATTTTTCATTGAAGAAACGAATGACTTGATTACACAACTCAATTTTAGACAAATTCGCTTGTACCACTTTTTTTTTGCGGCGACCGTACGTACAGGGTGTCCAAGATAAGGATCAACAGCATGGAGATCTAGGAAACGCTAAAAGTTACAAAGGCAGTTAAATTACAAAAAGGTTGAGCAATTTAGTGGTCAGTAATATTCTGTTGAGAAAATCAGAAAAATCCGCTTATTTCTGGAGATATCAGAAAAAAAATCAGTAATCCTGCGATTTAGTTTTTATTTGTTTCTGAAGTTATTTGAAAAGGTATAAGAAAACCAAAGGCACTTTCTCATTGGCACATTTTTAGCTCTACAAGACAGCCTTTACAAATTTGCAGTACATCGTTTCGTTTCGAAGAAACCATATCTACTTAATTTTTTTATGTGGCCCGTACAAAATGTACACCCTGAATTATATAGCATTTCCTATTACTAATACAACTATTTATATCATAGTATGGTTTCTCATGTTTTTATTCAGAAAACGGCTTGTTAATACATGTCGAACATTTTCTTGTAGTAGGCGTTAAAATGATGACGACGAAGAAACAAAATATTGTCTAATATTAACCCAGACTAGATACCAAAATAGTAACTAAAAATAATTTAGCACTTATTTAGAACCACACTAATAATTTGTTTACTGTAATATGAAAATAGTTCTGTTCATTTAATGGCGACGAAGAGAACAATTATTACATCATTTTAACCCAGAATAATTTTTAACTGTGGCATGAGAATTATTCTGTTCTTTATTGACGACGAAGACAATAATTATTATATCATTTTAACCTAGAATAGATACCAAAATAGTAACTAAAAACAATTTAGCAAGAATAGTTGTTAAACATTGAAACATTATAATTATTGAGAACCACACCTATTATTTTTTTACTGTGGTATCATGAGAATTGTTCTGTTTAATTAATTATGTTCAAATCTTAAAATTAGGTCATAAATATTGTCTTCAACACCTACTACACCAACATGTTCGAAATGTATTAACAAGCTTTTTTTTTTAATAAAACATGAGAAATCATACTGTGACATAAATCGTTGAATTCGTAATAGGAAATACAGGGTAGGGTATAGAAGGGTATCTAATACAGGGTGTACTTTATTTACGGGCTATATAAAAATATAAAGTTGATAATGATTTTTCGAAAGGAAATGTTGTGCTGAAAATTTATAAATACTGTCTTGTGGAGCTAAAAAAGTGGCAATGAGAAAGTGCCTTTTGTTTTTCAATACCTTTTCAAATAACTTTAGAAAAACATAATAACGATATCGCACAATTTCGGATTTTGTCGAATAGCTCCGGAAGTAAGCGGATTTGTTTGGTTTTCTCAAAAGAATAATACTGACCACTAAATTACGATATTTTTTTTGTATTTTAACCGCCTTTGTAACTTTTACGGTTTCCGAGATCCCCAAGCTGTTGATCAAATTATGTTTTAAGTTCAAATTCGTTATAATTTGTATTGAATTAACGTTTTAGCTGGAGACTTAAGAGCCTGATTCATAAATTTCTTGCGAGATGCAACGCTACGCTATAACACAATGCTATCGTTATAGGTATTTTCCACAGCGTATTGAAGTTGTTGAAAACGCCCATAGCGATAGCATTGTCACAGCGTAGAGTTGCGTCGCGTAAGATATCTATGAATGGGCCATTAACAAGATTAAATCTTTATCATGTTTTTTGTATTGTAGGTATCAGATTTGAACTCCATAGCGTTTCCTTTCTCCTGGGGCATTCTGTATTTAGTATTAATTTGCCGATCTATTCAATTATCGATGTATTCAAAGTCATTGATATTTATTGATGTCCACTTCTGTAGTCATCCAATGCAACTATTGTTGCCGAACAAATTTCAATGCATATACATACATATAATTTCAATTGTCATAAATTACACTTTAGGATTGTAATTAATGTCGCTTGCGTGATATACCGCAGCGTCCATTTGAGCCAATCAAATAATTACACTGGTTTGTAATATTTACATTAGCTGGAGTAAGCAGCTAATTGCATTAAATTTTATGAAAATCAAACTATATTTCCTCCACAGCGTATATTACAGTTGTTGTTTAATATCGTTCGCTGTATTACACCTGTATTGGGTTTATGTCCAAAGCGCGTTAATCAGGTATAATTTATTAGTTAAATTAAAGTAATATTTTATTATAGATCACAATAAATAATGGACAATTTATATTATATACAGGGTGTCCCAAACATAGTGGACAAGCTCAACAGCACACCACACAGGTATGGCTAGGGAGACGGCTAGGCGAAAATTACAATTTTGTCTTAATATTAGTAATCACACAATTTTATAATATATCCTAAACGTTTATAATATTATACAGTGTGGAAATTAAGTATCGGTTAAATTCAGTAACTCCGTCAATGTGTGTGAAAGAGAAAAAATCTAAAAGAGAGGTAGCGATATAAATTACTGCGCATATGAAAATATTTTTATTCAGATTTAAAAAAACAAAATATTTGAAAAGTTGTGACGTCATTAAAAATGTATGGTTGAAAACAATTAAAAAGCTCTACCGAAAAAAAAATAGACAGTCATTAAAAAAAAACATTTAGACGTCATAACTTTTAAAATTTAGTTTTTTTTCTTCAAAATGTCATATGCGCCGTAATTTCTATCGCTATCTCCCTTTTAGATTTTTTCTCTCCCATACATATTAACGGAGTTACAGAATTTATCCGCTACTTAATTTCCACACTGTATAGCATATTGCTATTCAATATGCCGTTCTCATAAGCATTTTATCTAACAATTACAACTTTTATTGTAGTAATTTACGCATATTTAAATCAATTATTGCTCGACATCATATCGAAAATGGCCAAAATCATTCGTTTGAATGATTATCTTGTACCACATAACTCATACCCTATTTTATTTTAAGATATCGGTGACGACTTGATAACATTAAATTTAAAATTTTAGTCGTCATAAAAATGTTTTGCAGAAATTTTGCAGAATTTCAACTGAATTTCTTTAAAAGTAAAAAAAATATATATAAAACAAACACAAATTAAATTAATAAACAAATCGAAATTTAATGTTGTTTGTTATATTTAAGGTACGCCTTTACCCATTTCATTTTAATATATGTATTAGTGACGATTTGAGAACATTATTAACAAACTAATTTCAAATAAATTTCTATAAAAATAAAAGTAAACATAAATCAGCACAAAACAAATGAATTTTTTTTACTTTTGTTTGTAATATTTAAGGTAGGCGCGTAAACTGTGAAATTTTCCTACTGTGTTAACAATATAACAAACAACCATGCGGCTCTGAAACTTCTTTCAGCTTCCTGTAACATTGTAGGTACACATAACAATGAATTATATATTTTCTCGAGGGCCTGAACGCACTTTTGTGTGTTCAAACACCAATATTTCACGCTTTATGTCGATGTCAAGTTAAAGTACAGTTAGGGTGTTAGAGAACACGATAAACAGAATATTATAGATAAAGATGCTGGCTGGCACTTGTTGCCAATGCACACGTTAGTGTTGTCATTTATTGTTAGGTGCTTTGTATTTTAGATAACCACGAATCAGTGTAACATTTTCATTTAAAAATTCAAAACTTGAAAAGGATATCCGCAAGTGATAGCAAGCAATAAATTTAAAAATGTGACATCTATTTGAAAAATGTTTAAAAAATCCAAGACTCCATATTATTATTTCCTACAACAGAACAAAAATCCTTAAATTCCACTCATTTATTTAACACATCGTCGGCTTAATGTTACAAGTTGTATGTGCAAATTTGTAAATTTGGAAATAAGGATTTTAAATATGTTTGCTATATCAAAAAATGATAAATGTTGCACTGTCAATAGATATGTTTTTATCACAGGTTCCTAATGATCCAATTTCAATCTTCCAACAAGTTGAAAGGTCCCGCTTTAAAAACATATAGCCCTGCAAAGCTACAGAACTGAAAATTAAAAAAAATGTTATATGCAACCTTGTAACACCAAGCCGACGACATATCAACGTTACATCAATCTTGAGAAATCGCCAATCAAATCGTTGCACTTGATTTCAATATTATCCGTATATTTTGCATAAATTCTAGGTTTGCTCTGTCTCGGTTATACGAAATATGTGGTTTTAAACCTTGCCTAGTACGTTATAAATGTACTATGTATGAGTTATATAATACCATGAATATATGGGAAATCATTTAAATATTTAGTAGCAACAAAAAGGGGCATATAGCTTGGGTTAAAAATACTTCAAAGGATACGCATAAAAATTTCTTCAGCGTAAAAATTTACATCCTTTTAAAACCATCTCCACAAAAATCCTAGGACATCCTACATATTGAAACAATTTCAGTAAATCATCTCCGCTATGGCGTTTAAAAAGTCGACCACAAGAAGCAGGCGCAGATAAATTAAGCGAATAAATCGCACAGCGATAAGCTGCACGTATGAATAATTTATATGCGCTTTAAAAGCTTGCTGGGCCGATCGTACTGCGCGTTTTAAAATTAAAAAGCTTTGGTCGAAAAATCTACATTGTAACTTCCCGAGGCCACTGACCTGCAAAAATAATATGTGTATTTATGTGTACGTTTCTATAATTATCTCTCTAATGTATCCCAGCGGAGAAGCTCGGCCTTATAGCCTGGTGCACAAGGCGGTTGGAGGTGGAATGTCACACGGAAGACAGAAGCAGATAAATCAGCGAAATTGCGGTGGGAAAAAACGTGCGATCTGAATTTTATTTTTGTGTGATTTATACGCGAAAATAAGCAATGCCTGGATAAAATGTGTACATAAATGTGACAAATATCCCTGTACAACTAACTAGTAAAGTATAAGGGGCAGAATATTTTCAAACTAACTGCATCATCAGGATCTGTATGCATTTATGTATAGGGTGGGCTAATTTGGATGTTGGTATAGCGGAAATCTATAAAGAAGCGTCCGCATCTTCATGTTATACTGTCATATAACCATGTTCTACAACAAATGTTACACAAATTTCCGCGTTTTGTTATGCAACATGTGTTTTACAACGTGTTATGTGTTATGCTAGCGGTAACGATCAAAGAATGTCATCAAACAAGTGGAATGTAAGGTTATATATTGTGATGATATTTGTTAGTTAATTTTGTAGTTATTTAGGAATGTTGATAGTATTATTTAAATTAACAGAGAAGGAATATGTTTACTTAGATAGTTATTGAGTTGGGTAATTAATTAGATAGTGTTTTTATTAGTTAATATTGAAATTAATATTATAAAAATCGAAAAAATTAATTCAAATAACAAATGTAAGCATTTAAAGTCATTCGAAATTTGAAAAAAAAAACACTATATTTAATAAAACTTAGGGTTCCACAATTGTAGAACGATTTACTTCTAGAAATATGAATATGATATAAATAAGAATATGAATGAATATGAATCGTATATCGATGGTTCTCAAAACACATCGTTTTTAGGTAAGATTTTGACTTTTTAATTTCAAAGTTTGAAGGTATATCTTGAGAATTGTCTTAGCTCTCGCCAACATAACAGTTATAAGTGCTGCATTAGCTAATTATAGCATTTATAAAGGTTATGCTAGTATCAATAATTAACACCTTCGAGGAATTAAGATGATCTGCAAAATCATCCGATGAACAAATGCATCTTATATGGAAGCCCAATAGTCAGTGTATTGGAAATTGGAAAATCAGTTGGATCAGTGCAGGTCAAATCGTATCCTGGCATCAAAGATAATCCACGATTGTACAACTGGGCCTTAATACTATACAAGGCTGGACTCTAATAGTACATGTTAATTATGTTAATTTTGTAGCCATCAGTTTCATCATATAAAAAATTGCTGTCTGCCATTTCTGTTTGCTTAAAACTGTGAAATGCCGATTTTTACGCATTATGCAACTTATTCCTCAAACTCGACGAATAAAATTAGCCACACCATTGCAAATCTTCACGAATGGGTGTGCTTAAGGTCATTTTTCCCAGCAGCCGCGACATTTAAAAGCGGAAGTTGCACAATCGGTGACACGTTTAATTGCCATTAAGCAGATTACCTCATTAATCCCGTTCCTGCGGCAAATCTAGCAGCAGCTACAAAGACGTTACATCGGCATTAGGAAATCGCCAGGAAAATCGATACACTTCATATCATATTATACTGACTGACTGACATCTCATTTTCGGAGATTCGTTGCTAGGCAGACGGGCCGTCAATTTTCGCATTATTTATACGAGAGTTTTCACTTCGCGACGTTTTCCTCTCCATGCGGAGAAATCGCGTTTTTCTGCGCGAAGCGTGAAGAAGAAATGGCTGGGCTGGAAATTTTTATGTGTGTTTATTCGCACGAAAAGGAAAAGTTTGGGCTATTTTTACGTAATGCGAATTAAAGTAATAAGCTAACACGCGAGGGCCGAATTAATCACGCCGATAAAAAAACCTAAACCAACTTCACCGCGATGCATAATTACGGCTAGAAAGCAGACTTGTCGCTAGATCTTTAACTCCCGGATTAGTGGCAGTTTTCACGGATTAAAATGCCAGCATATAATTTTGTCTATTAAAGAATTAGTTTTAACTTAAATGGTCACGAATGTTTCGTGCTGTTGTTAGCTCCATATATTATTATATTAAACATACCAGTGTCTTAAATACTCGTTTCTTCAGCTAATTCTACGTCTTTTCCCATAATGCTTCGATTGTTCTCCTTTCTATGTGTTTCTGCCTTCTTTTATAGGTATTGCGCTTCTATTATTATTATTTTGGTCTCCTTAATTTTTTTACCGCTTTTATTATTATTATTATGACTATTATTATTGTTTTTCTTTTAATTAGTTTTAATTCTCTTATTCTATATCTTCTTTTATATTTTCCTCCAGTTTTGTTGTTTGGTTTCCTTATTTTTTTCCCTTCTATTATTATTATTATACGTCTTATTATTGCTTATCTTGTAATTATTTCCAACTCGGCGTTGACTGTTACTGTTGCTCATAGGAAGCAAGAAATATTGAACTAATCAAACAAACGGCAACATGTGTTCCCTTGTACAAATATTGAACATCTAAAATTACTATTAGCGCGGGTATCTGAAGTGTTAAGATATAATTTCACTGAACTTTGATAGTTGGCGCATTTCTGCAGATACATCCTCGAAGTTATAGATTGCAGCAGCAAGTGTCTGGTAATTGAGTTAATCCATTTGTGTCGTCATGCTGCTTGGCGTGCTTCGGTGAATGAAATATTCTTAATGGATGCAATTGCCGTTGCGATGTTGGTTTTCCTAGAGGACCCATTTAGTAAAATATGTGCTGTTATTACGACGGTAACGCTGAATCGTAAAATCATTGGGAATGTTTGGCAATAAAAATTCGGCGCTAATGGAATGGAATATTAATTATGTCCTCGAAGTGTTTGAGTTGCACTATCTATATCTCTTAAGCATATTTTCTATCCGATGATACGAAAGCTGACTTGTATTTGTCTATCTTTGTTATCTTGACATTGTATTGTATATCTGTTGTCTTAATAAAAGTGTTTTAGAAAATAATGCAGTCCTACTGTAATATGTTAAAATGACTTAATCCGAAGTTCAATGATTTCAAGACACGCCTGAACGTATAACATTGCATTCGGGACTCTGGCAAGAAGTGCGTATGTTAATCGTCCAGGTCGAGTTGGCTCCAAGAATCCACGTGTGGTGAAGACGTGCAGGAAGTAATGCGGTTGAATGATAAACGATCGACTCCAGTGTATGCAAATGCCGGTCCCGGCATGTTAAGTATGAGAGCGAGGGGGCCTTGCCTTTGTCGTGGAAAACTATGGGAGAATGCCGGTTACACTTTGCAATTAGTAGCTTTTCTAACCACCAAGTATAAATCAAGCATTAAAAAATCATACAAAAAGTAAATCTGTAAAATAGTGGAAAGATTGAAACATTGGTAAAGATTGTTAAGTGGAGGTAATAATAAATGTATCCTTTTTACTTTCTTTATTCGGTTCACGAATAATTATTGTCGAAAGTATTTAAAATTGTCAAAAGATAAATAAAATACTTGGTCAAAGTTTCACGAATATATAGATACACTCTACAATTGTTTCGGTCTCCACCATTCTCAATAGTACAAATTAGACTCAGTGTAATTAGTTTATCTAAAAGAGTTTATCTATAAATTCGTGAAACTTAACCAAATGTTTTATTTACTTTCTGATCCACCATGTTTCACCAAGTGGTAACCACACATACATCTAATTTAATTTAAAATTGTACAAATATCTGCAGTATTGAAAATTTTCATTTATTTTTAATAAAATGTTATGTAAAACTTTTCATAAGTATAACCATACATTTTTGATCAAATAAAACATAAATGTTCAACAATTCTGGAAATTAACGGATCTTTACTTGTACTTGAATTGAATTGAACTATAGTTGTATAAAATATCAAAAGGCTTTCATAAAGAACTATCATTAAAAAAACAATTTCTCAACATTAGTAGGTAGAAAATTGACAAAATTTCATTCAAATATCATTTAATTTCCGGAAAATATTTTAAATTTGTATTTTGTAACATTAACAATCTTCATTAAATTTTCTGTAAACTTTCCGAAGTCTTTTCACAAAATAAGTCATAAATGTATTATTGCATGTATAAAATTTGTAAATTTTAGTCAATTTTCTATTAATTATCAATGATATTCATACAATCTACTACTATTTTATTTGAAATATACCGATATGAAAAAATGTTGCAAACTTATAATGTAAAACACCCGTAAAATAACAATGCATTTCTAAAAAATATACAGGGTGTCCAAGATAAGGATCTACAGCATGGGGATCTCGGAAACCGTAAAAGTTACAAAGTCGGTTAAATTACAAAACAAAGTTGCACAATTTAGTGGTCAATAATATTCTTTTGAGAAAACCGGAAATTTCCGCTTACTTCCGGAGATATACGACAAAATCAGAAATCTTGCAATATCGTTTTAATTTTTTTTCTGAAGTTATTTGAAAAGGTATAAGAAAACCAAAGGCTCTACAGACTAATCAACACAACGTTTCGTTTCGAAGAAACCATCATCAACTTTATTTTTTTACATGGATTGTAAAAAATGTACACCCTGTATTAGATAGCATTTCCTATTACGAATTCAACTATTTATATCACAGAATGGTTTCACACGCTTTTATTCAGAAAAAAGGCTTGTTACTTCATTTCGAACATTTTCTTGTAGTAGGCGTTAAAATTATGACGACCAAGAAACAAAATATTATCTAATTTTAACCCAGAATAGATACCAAAATAGTAACTAAAAATAATTTAGCAAGAATAGTTGTAAAACATTGAAATATTATAGCTATTTAGACCCACACTACTTTTTTGTTAACTGTAATGTGATCATTGTTCCACTTCAACTATTAGGTATGGTTTCTAATGATTTTATTCAGAAAAAGGCTTGTCAATAGATTTCGAACATTTTCTTGTGGTAGGCGTTTAAATGATGATGAAGAAGAAAAAAAAAACCTAATTTTAACCCAATACAGGTACCAAAATAGTAACTAAAACTAATTTACCTAGAAATAGTTGTTAAACATTGAAACATTATAGCTATTTAGGGCCACACTTATTATTTGTTTACTGTGATATGAGAATTGTTCTGATCATTCATTGGCGACGAATGCAAAAATTATTAAATTTTAACCCAGAATATGTACCGAAAGAGTAACAAAAAATAATTTAGCAAGAATAGTGGTTAAACATTGAAACATTATAGTTATTTAGAACTACACTTATTATTTTTTTACTGCCATATGAGAATTGTTGTGTTCATTTACTGACGACGAAGACAAAAATTATTACTTAATTTTAACCCAGAGTAGGTACCAAAATAGTAACTAAAAACAATTTTGCACGAATAGTCGTTAAACATAGAATCATTATAGTTATTCAGAACCACACTTATTACTTTTTTACTGTGGTGTTATGAGAATTGTTTAGTTCATTTAATTATCTTAAAATCATAAAATAAAGTGATACATTTTGTCTTCGTCGCTCATTTCAACGCCTACTACACCAACATGTTCGAAATGCATGTGCGAAATTATCAGGCTTTTTTTTTCTGAATAAAAACATGAGAAATCATACTATGAAATTAATCGTTTAATTCTTAATAGAAAATGTTATTGAATACAGGGTGTACTTTATTTATGGGCCATATGAAAATATAAAGTTGATGAAGATTTCTTCGAAACGAAACGTTGTACTGAAAATTTATAAACGCTGCCTTGTAGAGCTAAAAAAGTGGCAATGAGAAAGTGCTTTTTTGTGTTTTTATACCTCTTCAAATAACTTCAGCAAAACATAAAAACGATATCGCAAAATTTCGGATTGTGTCGAATATCTCCGGAAGTAAGCGGAAATTTCTGGTTTTCTCAACAGAATATTACTGACCACTAAATTGCGCAACTTTTTTCTAATGTAACCGGCTTTGTAACATTTACGGTTTCCGAAATCCCCATGTTGATCCTCATCTTGGACACCCTGTACAAGTCTTTAGAACTTTGATTCTTTCTTCTATAGATTTCTAGAAAATTGCACTAAACCTAAAGAAATTTCATATTTCCGTAAATTATATGAAATTCCTATTAAATTACGAATCTTCATTCAAGATCATCGTAGGATCGTATCAAATAATGTCACAAAACTCATAAAAAATTATAGAAAATTTATTAAAAAATCGTAAATGTCTATAGAATGTTTAAATAAATAGCAGACATTTGAATAAAACCCACAATTTTCCATTGGAATATATCCGATGGTAAATTGCTTACGAAATACGAATACGAATTCCTCACTCATATTTTATTTTTTTGTGTCGAAACTGTAAGAGATATCAAAAACTATAAAGATACAAAAAAACTTAATAATGAATGCCTGCGTCCGATTTGATTTTCTTATAAATTTATTTGCTTTTGTCATTAAAAAATATGAATGTATTAATGTTGGGCCTCACTTGTTTTATACACAATCGGTCTACTGATAATAACAGTATTATGTCAAAATATGAGTTATACCCGTCGTATAAAGTGTCATACCAAACAACATCCAAATCAATGTAAACGTATGTAAACTTAGTGAAATAAGATACAATTTTGTATTTACTAAAATAATCATTCTACATCGTGCAAATGACAAAATTAAAAAAGATCGTGAATCAAATTTTGCAAATAATAAAAATCTTTATTAATGTTACCAATAGGTTTGCACAAGTCATGAAAAAAGAGGTATACAGTGTAACGTATAAATAATTGACTATCATAACATATGTGTATAGGTAAATACAACAATAAATAGTGGTATACATAAGTTACATAAAATCTATATAAAAAATATTATTTGTGAGTACAAATATATATTGACAAATCAGAAATAAATCAAATCAAATAGATCGGAGGGGTCACAGATGTTTTTGAAGAACTAAATGTAAACATTAAGTTTTGGTTTTTCTGATCGATATATACTTATTTATTTTTATTTATTTATTTGTTTATTTGTTGACACACAATTATTTCCCAACAAAACTTTCAATAATACCATTTGTGATAAGTATTTTGATGAAATTCCAAGTCGACCATATTTGATAATCATTTTTTTCTTCTTCAAACGTCAGAAAATGATGTCATTATTTAACTCGGTCGACTATGGAAAAATTCCGCAAGCTGAAGTTTTACTTTTCGTTTCCCAGCCGGCGGAAGGAAAAGTGTAACATAAAATAAACAACGCGAAGCAATACTATAAATTTCATTATATAACAATTAAATATATCAGTATTTTGCAATTATTTTCCCATTTCCTGGTAGATATACTGCTTTCACTAATAATAGATTAAATCTATAAATGGTTTCATCAACAAAAATTACCACTGTCACTGTCAAATGCCGAAATAGTTTCTATCAAGAAAACAAAAAACCATACGATGTATTCTTTGATATTAAATTTATTTGACAAAAATATATATCAAAATTATGACTTTTCGTATTTTGAAGTACGTTTAAAAAAAAAAGTATATTTCACTTGGAGGCGAAGTGACTTTTCATGGTTTGCTCTCTATTACATCATAAACTCATCCGCGCCATGGAAGGTCTCACTCTCCTCCACGTAAAATAATATACTAGTTTTCAAAATTTTGGTCAAACTTCAAGAACATTTTCTGAACAAGTAACACTGAGGAATGCATATAAGGAATCTTGTCATTCAAAAGGGTGCTAAAGATGTAACTGTTAATATTATTTTCAACTATTCTTTGTTATTCTTTCTCTGATGGTCTTTTTATGTTGAAATTCATTAAAGCTATGTAAATAATGCACTTTGAACACTATTTGTATCACACTTCACTATAATCTCAATAATTATAGTGACTACAGTTTCGAACATAAACGCTGGTTCAGTTTTAAAATGCATTATTTATATATTTTTACAATGGATCACAAAGTAAAGCGCCCAGTGTTGATAAAATTTATTCAAGGTGCTGAATTAAGATCTTAGTTAAATTAGAGAGAGGTAAATTAATTAATTAATGAGAGTTTCCGTACAGTAGCAGAAAATTAGAAGCAATTTACTCTTTGTAACAAAAATGTGAGTGTAATTTGATGTACTTATGTCGTTACATGTGAAGTGCAACAAGATCAAAGGTTCATACATTGACGAGTGATTTTCCATCGCATACGAGTGTGCCTGAACTTGTTATGTACGTGGCGCCTAGAACAGCATCAATTTCTTGTCCATACATTTGCTACGTGTTCGGCTTGTAAAATGTAATGAGTTGCAATGCCAAATTGAAACGAATAATCGGTTTTGTTGTTGAAATTGTCCTTACAATTGCATTCGCATAAGCGCGGAATAATTGCCCCTTTATTAACTCAAAGTCTATAATTACACCGCTGAACAATCGGAGCAATTGCAAACCACCTGCATATCAGCGGGTTAAGTGGATGGCGTTTTCAACTTCCGGCGAAACTCCTCGATCGCAATTAACAATTTCCTGCACTCTAGTTTTTCAAAGCTGCTGCAATCCAATTAATAAACCGGCACTAAGGGGAATAGTATAGAAAATCTACGATAATAATGAAATAGTCAACAAATATCGTTAATGCAATCCAATTAATAAACTGGCACAAAGGGGAATACAATAGAAAATCTAAGATTATAATGTAATAATCCACAAATGTCATGAATGCCTATTTATCCAAGACGCCACAAGACTCCATAAAAGAAACCTCACTATTATTTTGCTCTGTGCCCAAAAACAAATAATAAGATTGCGTGCAATTTCCTTAAGATTCGATTAAAACGACTTCAACTCGAATTACTTAAGTTTGGCAAACAACTTTTCTGATAAATTTTCCAAGAATTGTCGTCCTGCCTGAGAAATCTTGTGGAACCCCTATTGACCCAATTAATAGTCATCAGGCTTTGTTTATGTGCGCCAGGTGAAGTAGGCTTTAGAACTAGAACGTTCACTGGAACTTACGAGGCATTCTCGCACGTAAAGATCGATACGGAGTTATCGAGATGGGTCGCAGGGGATGCAATAAAATGTACCTGCAGCGAAGGGCACAAGGGAAATGTATACTTCCGGTTCGAGTGGGGAAATGTACCTGCATCCGCTCGAGCATCCCTTTTAAGGCTGGAAATTCTAGCTCCTTCAGGATGCGCGGCAAGAAAAGTAGGTTTTTCTTTATGAGCGGGAAATTTTCCGCCAGTTTTTCTTGAACCGCGTGTATGTGCGTGGAAAATCAATCCGCGAGGAACACGGGTTGGCGCAATGTGTTCTCACGAGGGACGTTTATTTGCGTCGGGACGCCTAAAATTGCGGTTGTAAATAAACCCAATCGTTTTTGCAGCGTTGTGATATTTACGACGCCGTTAAATTGTGTAATTGTGAATTGAATTGCGTCCGCGGCGAGATTCAGTCTTCCATTAACTGCGGCTACCTTCGTCAATGCACGACTTCAAATTTCAAATTTCGTTGAGAAGTAATTGCCAATTTCCAAAATTTATACGTACTATAGACTGGAAAAAATAGCTATAAAAAGTGAAAAGGGGCGCTTAGGAAAGCACGGTACAAATGTAATGCAAATTTTTATCGGGGAATCGGGAAACAAATATTTAAAAACACGTGTACAATTAAATTACGAAATCATGTCACACTCACCAAAGAGAAGATACATTTTCAAATGCTTGCAAACCGTAAATCAATATAATTATATCTATCTCGATATAACAATTTGATTTTTGGGTGATCCAACTTGCGTTATTCTAAGTTAATTCACAAGGTAATAACGTAATTAACGACTTATTTCAGAAACGTCGCAACTGGGCTGATTATAAACGCGACGCTAAGGATGATTCATAACGTGCATGTTTATTAACCATAAATTGCAAGTGATTTAAAGGTGACAACACAATGCTGTTTAGGAGCAGTCACAGTAAATATAAATCCATTGCCACTGTTGAATCAGAGATTTTGCATAAATATGTGCATTTAGAGTATTAATGATATTCTAATGCTAAATAATATATCGTTAAATCGCTATTTATAGAATCAACTGGTCAATATTGTGCAACAATTTTTGCTTCTATAATAATTGGCTGTGGAATATAACTATATCGTTACTAGCAGAATGAACTGTTTAACAATGTGCAAAAATGTGTTTTTTTTAATGTTAACCCTATTAGCGATATAATATAAAACAGTTAATCAAACAACTAAATATAATGCTGCTATATTATTCTCAAGAATTAAAAAAAAAATCATGCCCGATTTTTGGGCATATTTTCGAAATATCATGAAAATAATGAAACACCGAAATACGCGAAAAATTAGGAGCTAACCCACTAATAGAGTACATAGAAAAACGTCAACTTAGCTGGTGGGGACACGTTCAAAGGATGTCTAACAACAGGCAGGCAAGAGAGGTATACGAAGCACGAACAACGCAGAAAAACAAAAGAGGAAGACCAAAACTTACCTGGAACAAGATTATTGGAAACTTAATACAAGAAAGAGGAAAAACATGGCAAGAAGCTGCAGTGATAGCCAAAGACAGGAAACAATGGAGGAAATTTATATACGAAGAAAGAAAGGAACAAACAATGAAATAAATAATAAGCTTGTATATTCACCCGACACCCTATGGGTACATGGGTCATTGATTATAAATAAAAAATGAAAATAATTTATATTGCTTAAACTCGCAACCATACAAATTGCAATTGAAGGGCTTAGATGCAAAGGGGTACAAGCGACATTTTCCTTTAAAATGGAGTTAAGTGCAGAATTAGAGACTTGAAGTTCATTTATGTTTTGTGGCAGAGGGATATTTGTGAATATTACTTCATATATTGTTGAATTAATTCGTTACAAATAATATCCTCTTGAATTTAGGACTGAAAACTAACTTTCGCTGCCCTTTTTTCAATAATTAGATTTTGTCACTTGTTCACCTTTACGTCTAAGCCCCTCAATTATGTATTAGCAAAATTTTCTTATGAGACAGAATCTTATTACCCGGTTTGCCACAAAAGCTATAGTTCGCAAGGTATTGGGCCGGACGTAAGAGGTCAATTATGGCGCGCGAAGCACAATTAGTTTCTCGGGCTCTCGTTTTGTAAATAACTACCAAACGACTAGATCATCGTTAAAATGAAGTTGTAGAGAGAGAAATTCTCGATCAGAGTACGTAAACAATTTTAACAACTATCTAGCCGCTTGGTAGTTATTTACGAAGCGAGAGCCCGAGAAAGGAATTGTCCGATGCGCGCCAGAATTCACCCCTTACATTCGGCCTCTATACCGGTGCGAACTATAGCTTTTGTGGCAAACCGTGTCGTATGATATTTGATCAAAATTTTGAAAATCACCGTTTACGAGATAATTGCAAATTTTATATTTTTAATTTATTTTTCGCCGAAAGATAACATAAGTTCGCCGTTTGGGGTGTGTTTTTTCAATATTAAGGGATGAAGACCTCACTAAGGAAGAGGAAACTCGACGAATATTCGATTCTAGAGCACTCAAGAGTATGTACACCGAATTTCAAAAATATAATTCATTTCCGCCAAAAACTGGATTGACTGGATAATTTTACTTCTGGCCTATATCTTGCGTAATATAGCTTTTGTGGCAAACAGTTTTTCAATTCGAATCTTGTTGAAATCAACTTTTCCCGACATAAAAATTTTCAGGCGGTGCACCGTTTACGAGATAATTGCGAAAATAACACAAGTTCGCCGTTTGGGAACTGTTTTTTTTTCAATATTAAGGGATGAAGACCTCACTAAGGAAGGGGAAACTCGACGAATATTCGATTCTAGAGTACTCAAGAGTACGTACACCGAATTTCAAAAATATAATTCATATCCGCCAAAAACTGGATTTACTGGATTTACTGGATAATTTTACTTCCGGCCTCTATACCTTGCGAAATGTAGTTTTTGTGGCAAACTGTTTTTCTATTCAAAGTTTGTTCCCATCAACTTTACCCGATATAAAAAAATTCAGGCGGTGCACCGTTTACGAGATAATTGCGAAAATAACACAAGTTTGCCGTTTGGGAAGTGTTTTTTTTTTCAATATTAAGGGATGAAGACCTCATTAAGGAAGGGGAAACTCGACGAATATTCGATTCTAGAGTACTCAACAGTACATACACCGAATTTCAAAAATATAATTCATATCCGCCAAAAACTGGATTAACTGGATTTACTGGATAATTTTACTTCCGGCCTCTATACCTTGCGAAATATAGTTTTTGCGGAAAACTGTTTTTCTATTCAAAGTTTGTTCCCAACAACTTTACCCGATATAAAAAAATTAACAAGTTTGATGGGAACTTTATTATACCTTTTTATTAGAGTTTGGAAAACTTTAACATTGGAATACTAATTTGTGTTATGAAAAGTGCAATATTTCCTAACAAGTGCGGAAATAATGTTTTAACATTATAATACTAATTTGAGTTAGGAAAAGTGGAATATTTCCTAACAAGTGCGGAAATAATATTTTAACATTAAAAAGTTATAAGTCAATTTATTGAAATTGTACATGTTATTTTGTATTATTATTATAAATTCTAACCGAAACATGTTCACAATTTGTGAATTAAATTCCAGAACAGGTGGAAGTAGAAATTACTATAGGTGGAAGTAGTTTTGTGGAAGTAGAAATAGGGTTATTATTTACGTTTACCTCTTCATTATTTCCACCTCTTTTGTGGAAGTAGAAATAGGGTTATTATTTACGTTTACCTCTTCATTATTAAAAGCAGAACAAGCTGGACTCCGCTATTTAATTTAGAAATAATTTTAAAATAATAAAATCATCCAAATTTAATTTATTTTCCAAACTCTAGTAGAAAAAATCATGTGCGCAACATGTAGGAAATCCATTTTTTTCCGTACTAGGCATGGGATTTTTGATCGAGGCGATAGCCGAGATTTAAAACATGCCGTGTACATTTCCTAACTTATTGCACAAATAGCAATTCCATTAAAGTTACAGAAGTATCATTAAAAGTGAGAAGAATGGAGCAGATATTCGAAATTTCATGAAAATAATTTAAATTGCTTAAAAGCAAAACCATAAATAATATAATTGTTAGAGAGCATACTAACATATTCAAAAACATTTCAATAATAGATTAAAAAAAAAAACAAGACGTAAAAAAATACAGAATATTTTCGATTCGAACGATTAAAAAACTCCCAACATTGATTAAAGTTACTATTCATTAAAAACTTTTATTCAATTAAGACGTTTTAAACTGGCGTTTTATACCTCTTAGCAGACATCATAAGCAGTTGTTTATCTTCAAGTGTAATAAAATATTATTGATTCCACTAGTGAATCTAAAACTTTTAATTCATTCAAAATCAAGATCATACAACATCGATTTGATAGAATACCTTTAATTTCGTGGACCTCAACATTCCCACTGCTTCTGCGGCTTCATTTGGAATCACTTCTGGTACAAAAACACTACAATTGGCCTTGAACTTGAACCAAACTGTTTGACTTTTAAAAGAAAAATTCTTCAGTAAAAAGGTTTTCGACAAAATTGAATAAAACATTGTATAAAACACGTGAGTTAAGGATGTTTTCTAAGAGAATAAAATTTAGAATAATAACCCCACCAGCCTGTCAGAGCGAGAGGGGTAATTTATTCGAGTTACTTAACTCAGTTGTTATATAAATAACTACTAATTCTATATATTTCAAATTTATCATTATTATAGAATTAACAATAATACAAGAATTGTATACAAACATTTCTAAAATTATTAGTTAACTCTAGAAACAGATTTAAAATTTCCAATTAAAGTCAAACAACACTGGTAATTATTATTATTAGCTATTAGCAACAAATAATAATAATAATATTAATTCGGAACGACCGAAAGGTGTCACTACAGTAGTAAACGATATATTTTTCGACCTATTAACCATCAATATTTTGTTTACTACATCTTACTTTGCAGATAACATGTAAAATAATACGTTTACAATATTGTGTCTTCTGCAAAAAGTATATTATTTATATAGTTATGGGTTTAGAAAATTGTACTTCCTTAATTCTTCATTGGTTTTTATTTTTTTAAATTTATTTACATTTGTAACCAGTTTCGATCCTCATTTGGATTACCTTAATAAATAATATTTGTTTAACTTGTATTCAAACTTTCTTAAATGTCTATAAAAATTCGAAATTTTTTATTCACAAAATTCACAAGTAATTCTTTCTGGTCAAAATTCACTAATCACATCGAATTTACTCAATGGCAGTTAAATTCGCTAAAAACTTACAGAATTGCAGGAATTTTTCAAAATGAAAAAAAAACGTACTAATGTAATAGGTTTTTTAAGTCACCTAATCATGACAACAATAAATTTACAAAAAAAAATCATTACAAAACAGAGTATAGAAATAAATTATATTAAAACAAAAGTATATTTCAATTTACATTCAAACTTTTCAGGGTGCTAAAATTTTTGTATGCAAACTGAAATGTACTTAAATATACAACATGTAACGTAGTATACAGGGTCCGTCATGTCACCTCCCGTCTTCTATAGCTCAGTTACTAATTGAGTTAGGATTTTGATATTTTGCAGACTTTACTTGCATTTGGGGGTGTATTTCAGGAAAATATTTTTGATTATATAGGGTGTCTAAAAAAGTGTGACGTCATCATGATGTATATTTTTAGATTGCATGGTATATTTTTTGTTGCTTATTTGGGTGCCCTTTGTGGATGCCCACATATCAGTGATCAGTGATATTAGCACAAAAAAATAGAAACTGAAAAAAATCAGTTTTGCACCATTGGTTAAGAAAATTAATAAAGGATAAAAATAGTGCCTCGTTAATAAAACCATACAAGGTACTCATTAAATAAGGTCTGACAGTTGCGTTAACCAAGTTTTATTGATATGCATTATACAGAGTGTCCAAAATTTAGTGTCAAACTTTTCAAACTTTAAAGTACTTTATTTTTCTTATTTTAAGTTGGAACTCCAGTATATTTTTATGTAATATGTTTTTATTTTTTTGTGCTAAAATCACTGAACTCATTTTAATAAAATTTTATGGGTATGTAGGCATCCATGAAGGGCACCCAAATAAGCAACAAAAAATATACCATGCAATTTAAAAATATACATCATCATGACACCACACGTATTTGGGACACCCTGTATAATCAAAAATATTTTCCTGAAATACGCCCCAGAATGCAAGTAAAGCCAGCAAAATATCAAAATCCTAACTCAATTAGTAACTGAGCTATAGAAGGCGGGAGGTGAAATGACCCACCCTCTATATCTTGGCTGCACAAATAAGTGCAAAAATGTAAACCACCGAAGGCAGAAAGGCTGATGGTCAATATGTCTAATAAAAATTGACCTCTGTGTCATATGTTTTAGGAACCCTAAAAATAGTTTTACGAAAGTTTGAGGACAATATATCAGACGGACATTATCTTAGAGGTTATAAACAATCTGTCAAATGAGTTTCAAATATTTTTGTGGGTATCAGACAACTATTCACATGTTTATTAGAGATAGATCTTAAAAAACAATCATGAAACAATTAGACAGAGATAAACAAATATTTTTGTTTATATCTGAATTTTGTTTATATTTATTTGAAATTACAAAGATGTAACAAAAACTTCTTTTAGGCAAAGACATTTCATGAAATACAAGTGATAAGTTTATTGTTCAAATTAATTTAATTATTTATTCTTGCTCCGACTGTGAAATTAATTTACCATTTTGTGTTTATTACTGCTGTTTTATCAACCATATTTGAATTATCATACACGTTAATGTGATTTGCATTATGCGTAGACATTGAATTTACTTTAGTTTACCTCACGAATACAAGCATTAATATTATAAGACGAAATTTGTATTCAAAGAGCGCACCATTAAAAATAGACCGCCATCCTGTAATGTAAACCTCCCACAGGAACTCCCATGTCATACATAAAGTCGCCATTCCTCCCCCGAAATAGCAAGCGATACCCCAATCTTCGTCCTGCACGAGACGGGAACGCCTCGATCTGAAATTGAAATGATACATTTCTGCCGCACAATCGCCGTTTAATTCAACGAATTTCCCACGTCCCGTTCATTCGACGACTCACTTCCTCCCATTTCATCCTCAGCCGAAGTATTCGCATCGCATGGCAAACTCAACAACTCAACCGGCGAGACATATTAAACGCTAGTTATAAATGAACACTTGTTTGCACCTATAGATCACATTAATTATTTTTACATTTACCTTTTAAAGTAGACGATATTAATCTATTAAATATTGCATTTGATCGGATTCAACGTGCAATTTTAATTTTAACACGAAAATTATAAATAAAAAATCATTCATTATTTCATGGGCATACAAGAATAAGTCAAAATTTGGCAAAAATGAGTTGAAATGGCCAGATACCATAAACGCTAGTAGTACCGTATGTTCATTAAAAAAGTCCATCAGGGGCGGCTGTGAAAATTCAAACGTGCGTCCTTGACTTGTTTCAGATTTTCAATTTTCTGACAAGTGCCAAGTGATAAACTAGCCTCTTGTCTGTGACATTGACAGACAGCTCAATGACATTCGATTTGAATTTTATGAATATGAATATGAATAATGAAAGTCACGGACACGTTTAAGTTTCCACAGCCGCTCCGATGGACCTTTTTTTTATGAACATAAGGTATTTATCAGAAAAAAAATCTATATTTAATCATGATTCACTGGAATGTTAATTAAAACTTTTGCAAAAACAATAAATATTGAAAACTAGATTCATCACACAGTGTTGAATTCTCAAATGCATATCTCGAAACTGTATTATTTGACATGGACTTTTTTCTAATAAGCCAATTTCTTGTACTGCGCTAATAAATCCCTATTCCAGTATTAATAAAGATTAATTGACCTTTGACATTCCATATTGATCGAATTATATGGATTTATGGTGTGTGCATTCAATTGGTATTTTAAATTATGCAAGCGCTGTTAATATATTTTGATGCGAGCTTTAAGTGCGAAAGGTCAATATTGAAATATCATCGATGCCGCATCGTTTTATTTTAATGAAGTGAATAATCCGTTAAAAATCTGGAGAGTAAATATGTTTCATAAACAAATTTGTTGCGAGTCAAGTTAATGTCCAGTTCCTGTATTTGCAGTGACAGTGAAATGTAATACGTAAGTAATGGGTTTGGCAGGTTATTTAAGAAAAGTAATTACTGCTGTTTATGGGCAGAGTTCCAAAGAATATTGATTTAACTTATTGAAATCGGTATAAGTGGCATTCAGAAGGAGGCTCAAATTGTGCTGTTAAATAAATATAATTATTGGAGATGAAAACGAAAGGTGTTCACTGTTCAGGAAATAGCATTTGTACAGTTAATAATTATTATAATTAATCCAAGTAATATGGTCGTATTCAACTCAAGTGTAATTTTGGGAGAACGCACGTTTTAAAAATGAAATTGATATTGTTCAAAACATGTATATCTATTTCTACATCATTAAAACTTATTTTATTAACGGAGAATTATTCTTCATTTACATTAATTTCAAAATTGATTTATATTTTCGAAAACAATCTTTGAATATACGCAATAACTATATAATAACAATAAAAAAAATATGCACTTCAAACTTCATTAACTCCTTCAATAAAAAAAAAAAGTTTTAGTAGGTACATAATTTATAATTGTTAATTATTTAATCATTATAATAATTAGTATTAATATCAACATTCGGATGACTTAATTATAATTATTATAATGTATAAGTTGTTATATCGGGTGTCAGTATCAGAAAAGGCCATACGCTAACTATGTTGGTATCTTGAGTTTACTTTATAGTCGACCCAAAAATCTAAGAATATTACGACTTTGACTTTTAAGTATTTTATGGGGGTTTTATTTGGTGTTGCCATAAAATCAGCGCTTATACTGGCTTTGGGTCTTTATACAAGCCAGTATAAGCGCTGATTTTATGGCAACACCAAATAAAACCCCCATAAAATACTTAAAAGTCAAAGTCGTAATATTCTTAGATTTTTGGGTCGACTATACTTTAGTTGGTAGTGTTCAGTGGCGTGCGGGGTAATTTCAACGGGGTCGAATAACAACAAAGATTGGGAATCAAATAAAAACAGAATTGAAGAGAATAACTCCATCATCCGTTTGGGTTTTAAGTTGCACTCTTAAAATGTAAATTAAAATCTTAAAATAACGATGTACGCATATTGTTCTACTGTAAGATTTGGGGGTGGTCTAGAAGCCGGTCATTAATAATGCTTTCGCCACGACGACGCTGCTGCAGGCTGCCACATTAACAGCCAAAATGCCAAAACGTCAGTGTTGACAACTGTAATTGGAAACCTTGGAGTGCTACCAACATACATGCGTACGGGTTTTTTGAGGCACCCAATACTTACTACCCAGTAGTTGATATGGAATATTTTAAGGTTCAGAAATTAAACAATACATTTTCGGTATCTATGGCATTGTGCCAGAAAAAAAAATACTTTCACAATTTCAGGTTGTCACAGTTTTCGTAATAAAACATTAGTTATAAGCTTAAATTTTTTGTTTCCAATAATACAGTTTGGTAGGTTAGTTAAAAAGTTCTATTTAAATTTTACATTCATCGCAGATAATAAATATTTAAATTATTTTTTCTTTTAAATCCAACCACCTAATTTTTTTTCTATGTTGCTCTGTTGTCTAATAACAGAATATTAAAATACGTTTTTATTTATACATGATAATAAATATTTAAATTATTTTTTCTTATAAATCCAACCACCTAATTTTTTTCTATGTTGCTCTGTTGTCTAATACCAGAATATTAAAAAACGTTTTTATTTATACATGCTGTGTGATTTTGAGATATTTTGAACGAGAAATAAGAGGAATATATATTCACATAAGTACCTATACTTTATTTACAATTTTATAGAGGTTAATAAATTTTGACCGCTAAAATTTTTAGTTTGTACTTATTTCATATTTTATAAACATGACTAATCATGTCCATTTATTAACTCATGTTTTATCAACATGACTAATTACATCCATGCATTGAATGTAATTGTTTATTTAAACATTTTCTATTTCTGCTACTATAGCTAATTATCATCGGCAAGGAGGTGTCTACCACATGTTGAAATTTTACACAACTAATTACATCCATGTATTGAATGTTTTTGTTTATTTAAAGACGGTTTATTTCTGCGTCTATAACCAGGGTTGGTGTAAATCTATTGATTTAAATCATGATTTAAATAATTTAAACTCAATGGTTTAGTTAAAAATAATTCATTTTTAAATCTTACATTCATCGCAGATAATAAATATTTAAATTATTTCTTTTTTTTAATCCAACCATCTAATTATTTTCTATGTTGCTCGTTGTCTAATACCAGGATATTAAAATACTGTTTTATTTATAAATGCTGTGTGATTTTGAGATTTTTTAAACGAGAAATAAGAGGAATATGTATTCACATAAGTACCTATACTCTATTTACAATAATTATATAAAGGTTAATTAATTATGACCGCAAAATTATTTGGTTTGTACTTATTTTATAAACATGACTAATCACATCCATTTATTAACTCATATCTTATCAACATGACTAATTACATCCATGTATTGAATGTAATTGTATTTTAAAGGTTGTCCATTTCTGCTACTATAGCTAATTATCATCGGCAAGGAAGTCTCTACCACATTTGGAAATTTTACATAACTAATTACATCCATGTATTGAGTCTTTTCGATTATTTAAAGACGGTCTATTTATGCTTCTATAACCAGGGTTGGTGTGATTTAAATTTAAATAATCATGATTTAATTAGCGCAATATGATTACAAATTATTACTGATATTGAGTGTTGGTTTTTAACATAATGAATTGCATTGATTTCCAACAGCTGATTCCCCAGATATTTACTGTAATTATGTCTTATTTCTTGATATTTTCAAATCTCGATTAAACATCTTCAGCGATATCTCAACAACTAGCGTGCCAATATCAATACAATGTATCGTTGCAATTGAGTGATATTTTGAGATATGAAATATTAAATTGGTTGAATATACAATGCGTGATTCTTGAGATATTTAATGTTTACTATGATTATGTGTTTTCCAGCGATGTTTTCAAATATTGATATGACTTCATTAGCGATATCTAGCGTATCAGTATCAATGCAATTTAACATATATATTCAGCAATATGTTGGTCTCAAACGAATTAAATTGGATTAATATTTAATGCGTAATTTTTAAGATTTTTTGCTTTATACTGTAAACATGTGTTTTCCATTGATATTTTCAAATATTGACAAGACTTAATTAGAGATATCTGAAAAACTAGCGTATCAATATCAATGCAATTTAACATTGATATTCAGTTGTATGTTGTTCTCTAAGTTATTCAATTGCATTAATATCCAATGCGTGATTCTTGGGACATTTGCTTTAACTTTGAGCATGGGTTAACCATTGATATGTTCAAATATTGATATAACTTCATTAGCGATATATCAATAAATAGCGCAATATTAATGCAATGTAACATTTATAATCAGTGATATATTGGTCTCATACGTATTGAATTGGATTAATATTCAATGCGTAATTTTTGAGATATATGCTTTTTACTGATAATGATTTAAAGAATGATTTAAATCAACTGATTTTTTTAAATAAATCATTGACTTAAATCAAAATTGAGTTTTTTTTAAATAAACATTGTTTTCGACTGTTTGTGCAAGTGCTTTCTATCATCCATTTCGGGTTAACTAACGTGCAAGTACAATTTTAATAGTACACGAGCTCATCTGTTTTAGTTCCCCTGATGTTAGACAATTTTAATCGCTCGACAATTCTCAGGGTTTGAACCTAGGACATTAAAAAAAAAACTTTCGAGTAAGCATAACACATATTTATATTTACATTTGCTCGAGGTGACTAAATATAAAACTGTTGCAAATGTAATAAAATTGTATACTTAATGAAGAGAATTTTTTAACCGCGCATTGTAATGCCTATTAATAACTCACTCGGAGAGATGCATATATTTGGGATAAGCTTGGATTGTATGTAAATTTCGTACCTTTGCGTACGGCTATTAAGCAATTAATACATGCAATGGACGATATTTAGATTTAAATAATAACATGAGTTTATTCTAATGGCATATCTAAACGCCCAAGCTAATGAAAACACCTACACAAAAAACGTGTATTCTAGCTTACATAAAATATTACAAATTCATAGAATTTATGAATGAAACACGTAAGAAAATAATTAATACAACGAATAATTAATACACGCATTTAAAAAAAATGAAAATCAAGTTTTTTTTTTGTTTATTTCATACACAAACATTGCAAAATAATTATATAAGAAAAATATTAAATATTAAATATTGAAAAGTAATTAAAAAATTAACAATTATAGTAAATTTTGTTTCCACATATTTTGTCCTTATGTAACTTATGTTACTCCTTATGTATGGTTTGTCATCACATAACAATTTAACAATTTCAAATTAGGAGGTAATGATGTTAATGTTATTTTCAAATTAGGTTCGACATCCAATCTGTTTCGATACTTATTTTTTAAGTACACCAAGGCCGAGAACGCAGCTTCACACGTACCATATAAGTGGTGACAAAAGGCATTAAAAATTGTATCGATTTTTCGCTTACGCTTGGATACTCCTTTTGACAGCGCAACAAAAAATTAAATAGTGGTACAATATCAAACACTTTTTTCAGATCGGTGTCATAAATCTAAAGAATAATAAAACATAGCGTAAACTTACAATCGTGCGTTCAACAAAATTGCCAATTAGCGTTGGCAATCTCAAGTCATCTTAGTGCAGACATGACTTGAGATTGCCAACACCAACTTCGTCGTCGATTTTTGTTAAACGCTCGATAGTTTCGCATGATACATTAGCAACGTGATTTTTATTCACGAAAATCAAATGCAATTGGTTCATAAATTTACAAGAATACGCTTTGAATGGTCCATGAATAGTGCATACATGATGACGCATTAATAAAACTGAATTAATAGCCACCATATTAGTAACACACACCTCGAAGTTTGTCAATTATTTCGAAATGAGGTTCGCTTTATATTGGTCACACTGGTTCCGTGTATCAACCAGCCAAATGTTGAATTCTCTTTTTACTGATGATTTTTCACGGCAATTATCTAGTGAAGTTGTCGCCAAAGATTATAAATGGAGCTGCACAAGAAGAAGAAGAAGAAGAAGAAGAAGAAGAATCGGAAGAAGGAGAAGATGGAGAAGGAGAAAAGGGAGAAGGAGAAGAAGTAGAAGAAGAAGAATATTTGTAAGTCATTATTTTAATTTATATATGTACAGGGTGGCCCACCTATCCTCGCTCGGAGCATTGCTGCTAGACTAATGCAAATTGAGGAAAAAAACTAATGGAAAGTTATTGGACACTTGATGTGCTACTTTTTAAAAGTAATTTCGAGTGTACAGAGTCTACCATAAATCCGGGGCACAAAATTTGGTCTCCTTTTAAATGGATTCTATCAAAGGCATGCAAAATTAAATTCAATTCATTGAATGTAGCAAATATGTCGCACTAATAAGCCACTTTTATTAACCACTCAAAATCGTATAACCTATCCTTAAATGGAAAAATAGCATCTTCTTTGATGGTGGGTGCCCATTCGGAAATAACAAAGCTTCGTCTTTTAGCTCCAACAGACGTTTTAAAACGTTTGCTTTTGAAGCCATCGTGAATTATATTACAAAATGAGGTGCTTATGATCACTCCCCATTTCCTTGCATAACTCGGTAAAAAGTCTGCTATTTAATGGACGAGATTTTATGTAGTTTACAAACATGACACATTCTTCCAAAGTTATGTTTAAATTTAGAAGCAAGTCAACGCTTGTCTATGGATATAACAGTGCATACATACACAATTAATGGCTAATTCTTGAATTTGTTTAAACAAATCTTTATGACAACCTGCCATTGCACGTGCTCCGTCGCTACTTACACCAACACACTTCATCCAATCAATACCGTGACCAGTGACAAAATCATTGGTAGTATTTAAAAAATATGATCTGAGGTCTTTCTTGTCGGAAGCCTTTTACAAAACAAAACAAAATCTTGTATCTCGTCTTCGTCAATATATTTGATAAAACACATTAGATTTGTTTCGATATCTGTGCTTTCATCTACTTGCAAGGATAAAACTTTATTTTATTTTTACTTTAGCAACTAGTTTCTTCTAAATGTTTCGCACTATCGTCAATTCTCCGTTTAACTGTATTATTTGATAATGGTATCGCCGAAAATAAACTTTTTTCCTTTATTCCGCATAAATTATTTGCGACAATTTTTAAAGCGGGAAGTATAATTTTTTCTCCAGCACTGTGAGGATACCCAGTCTCAGTCATTAATTTGGAAATTTAAAAAGCTATCAAAGTGAGCTTTTTATTTGACTGGTGAGGAAAGAGTGCATTTTTCATTTATTTTAGCAGCACTCGATTCCTTTTTTTATCAACAAAAAAGTTAATTGACTTATCAGAGTACTCGGAATGAAATGTGTCTAAATGCGGTTTTAACTTTGACGATTTCATAGTTTTATTTGAAAGTTGCGAATTGAAAATAACACATAGATGCAAATTATTTTGACTGCTTCCAGCAATGAACCCAAACAGTAAATATTTGTCACAATATTTGCGAGTCCAATTAGTTATACGCTTGTTGTTTTGGCGCTGTATATCTGCCTTTAGGGGCTTCAAAGTATCTTCATAATCATGATTTTAGCTTTGCTCGGACTTGGTTTATCATCATTTAAATTTCTGGTTTTGTTGATTAACCACTTATCCATTTTCGTCGGAAACTTTTATAACAAGATTTTTTAAGTGATGATTTATAAGAAAAAGTACCCATTTATTTTGCGTGACCCGGCAAAAAAATTTTACGACCCGGTGCCGGGTCGCGAACCTCACTTTGGGTAACTCTGGTTTAGGGTATCTCATATGCCTATTATAGGGCATACCTATATTAGGAATATACCTATATCATTCTCAATGTCTTTTTTGAGAGAAATTCAATGGTAGAGACCAAAATTAGCTACCGTGTTTTTGTTTTTGAGTTATGATAGAAAACTAGGGCGGAGACCAAACTTAGCTATTGTCTTTCTTTTTTGCGTTATAATGAAAATATTGTTTCAATCTTTTCATCACGAAAATAAAAAATGTTTCGATCAGTTATCTATAAATTTACTTCATTATTATTATTATTTAATATTTTAAAATAATAATTGAACCTGTTTTGCGTACGAGAAATGGGCACTTCGCATTTGCACAAAAAATGCATTTATTTCAGAAACTGAAGCATATTAGTTAATATTAATTGCGCTACCAAAGGTATCAATATTCAACAATATTATCGATACAAAATTTATACAAAAAACTTCGCAAACACTGAAAAAATACGCAAAAACCGCTACGAGGTTATAAAAATTCGAAAAATTTATCTAAGATATAAAGCACGACTAATTTATCTATTTCGGAATTCGTCATTTTCACCCTGGACAATAATTTAAAAAGGCACTAGAGACTTGAAAAAATAGGTTATATTTAAAAAAAGAGGTTATATTTTATGACATTTTATGACAATGTTGCCTTCAAATTGAATATCTATTGAGTACAGAATTTATTTGTTATTTTTATTTTACAAAAGCAAATCAGTCAAATTATAATATAAAATATAGTTGATGATTGGTTTACTTTAATAATTTCAAAAAAACAGCCCACTTGAATGATTGAAGCAATAATTTAATTATTTTAATATATGAATTAGGGAACGTTGTTAGAAATCTGACTTTTAATAATATTTTCACTGTTAGATCATTTTTGTTGGTGTTCATGTGTAAAATTTTATAAAATGAAACCACAGCATTCTTAGTTAAAAATAAAAATGGAACAGAGTATATATTGAAAAGTTGAATTACATATAATTAAGTGTAAGTCAGATCAGTTAACTTTTAAATAAAACATCAAAAAATCTAATTTACACCATAACTCGAAAAAAAAAATTCATACACAATAAGTTTAGTTCTGTCAGTAAAGTTTCTCTCAAAAACAAAATATCGAAAAAATATTATGTACTGTAGCATACTTTAGCTGAATTTGTGCACCATAATGAAAAATATTCAAAAATGTAAAATGTTTGTCATGTTTGTCAAATTGTCAATTAAAACACCACGAGACGCGCAGCAATACATCACGTTCAGGCAATAGGTTTTGTATAATCGATTATTTTTAATTAATAATACGAATTGGAAAATCTTGTATGATACATGTGAATAAAGCAATTTTATTCACTTATACCATAAATAGCTATATTCCAGCAAACAGCAACTAGAAATCCGTGTGAATTTTATTATACGCTTTCCAAATAACTAGAAACACAATAAAAACATGTTGGAATCGTGTCATTTGAAACCTCAGGTTATTTACACGCCAAAACTAAACGTGTCAGAACCCCGCATGGCCATACCTTAAAATTGACTCCGCGGCACCGAAGAATAATAAAATAACATCGCAGGCTTATTTTAAAACGGACTCTGTGGCACTGAGGAATAATAAAATATCAGGTCTCGTCCATGTGCAGAGTGCCGGGTTTTCCGACCTGCGGCCATCAAGACGCATCTATTTCTGTGTTAAAGCCGGAATGCAGTCGGTGGCTTTTGAACTAGTTGCGTTTGAAAGGCGTCTTCACCACAGCACTTCTTCTGGCAACTCTAATAGGCAATAGGCACACATATACCGCCAATCAAGTGAGATATTGAAATCCCAAAATAATTATGTTGTGAAAAAAATGGTTCAAAAAATGTCATTTGGGTTCACTTATATTTCTTTTCAAGAAAGTGGAATGATTTGTGAAATTTCATTTTTTTTTTAATTCCTCATGTTAATTTTTAAATATGCTACTGAATATATAAATGAAATCTGAATTCAATGGTACGAACATTTTTAAATGTTGCAAAGGAAAAAAAACATTGAAAAAATGGCACAAAGAATTTTAATTGTCGAATATTTTTAATATTGTTTATGAAAATATGTCATAAAAGCGTTTCTGAATTTTTAAAAAACGGGTCCATGGTTTGGGTCACAGAATTGATACAAATTTAAAGTGAAAATTGAAAATTGAAATTTTCCGGTAGATCATTTGCATTTTACCTATTTTTGTTCGCACATATAGCGACTGATCCTAGTCGGTCAAGAGTAGTTACATCACGCACGTATCGTAAATTAACACATAATGCATTGGAGTCGTTTGTTTATTGAATCATTCGTTATGCAACGTACATTAAAACGCATTATTTGCATGGGTATGCAATCAAGGCAGTTCATCGATACAAATAGTAGAGTCTATTCAGGTTTTTTAATGATACAATAAGAATTCATTCAAAATAAAGCAAAAACAACTTACCCAAACAAAGAACAGGTATTGGAGAGGACTATTCTTAATTTTCCTTCTGAAATAAAAGACAAATATATGAATTATTTGGAAATGAAGATTTTTAACGATATTCTATGTTATAGTTTTTCTATATTTTGATCAGATTGTTACTTTCTAATATTTTAAAACTGAAAGTCTAAAAATATAAAAAATAATCAAAAAACAATAATATAAAAAATATTTATAAAAATCATGAAAAATTTTATTATTTTTTTAATAAAATTCTCAAAACTGTAAATATTATAAAATTAATTATCCAAAATTTTCGTTAAAGTATCTGAAAATTTGTGTTTTTATTTAAAATTTGCAAAAACTGTAATAGAATTAGCATAAATACCCACAAAACTTCATAATAAATCCTGAATTTTCCTAATATTTTATAGAATTGTGGCATTATTGAACTAAGGTTTGTATAACAACGATAACGATAAATTACATGCAGATTCTTTATGCCGTCGGCCTTTCCGCCTTTATACATTTGTAAGTATTTATATTTACACATATTACATATATTACATACACACATACACATATATACACACACATACATACATGCACACATATACATACATACACACATACACATACATACATATACACACTCACACACATACATACTCATTTAGGTGTGTATAAGGTTTTTGAGGGGTGTTTTAGTCTAGTTGTAGGTGTCTGTCGTTTATTGCAAAGGTCGTTTATAATGTAGAAGTTTCTGTCTTTGTCTATGAATTTTTGTCGTAAGTTGCTGTATCATTGTAGTATTGGTGGGATTCGGGTTTACCCAAACTAACTAAATTTTACCATATTATAAAATTCAATTATCAAATATTTACTAAAAAAGGCGAACATTACAATTTTGTAAAAATGGCAAATACGAAAAGAATTTTGACTTAAAATATGTAATCACACAATTTTATAATAAATCCTAAACGTTTATAATATTATACAGTATGGTTGTAATATTTAACATTTTGATATAAAATGATAACGCAGACTGCATACAAATTATTCACATTCTGCAAGATTGACAATATACATTTAATACATTTCACTGTAACTACATTATTAAAAAAATAATTTTCCACAACATTTCCAAGTAAAGAATCCAGAACTTTCTATTGCTAAAAATTCCAAAAGTGGTTCAAATATTAAGTACAGACAAATTTCGATTATCATAAGTTTGGTCGATTCTATCACAGATATATCACAAGTATAAAATTTTTGTGTAGCTATTCTTTCGGGATATCAAAATTTTGCTGCAATATACAGGGTGTTTCATAAAAAACTACCCTTATACAAACAATGTTGATGGAGGAAGCCGTTACTATGTGATAATTAATCATGATGATATAGAAATTAAACATCTTACTACGTTTTTATCAGTTTATTTTCGACTGCAGTTTCGACCACAATTAGGTCATTCTCGACATTGCATCCTGTATCTTGAATCACTTGAGATTGACCTAATTGTGGTCGAAACTGCAGTCGTATTTAACGAAAAATAAAGTGACAAAAACGTAGTAGCGTGTTTAATTTCGATTAAAATAACATTCGTCATTGCTTGCTATGCTTTTCATATGTTTGCATGCTATTTTTCCAATTAAATTAATTCCCTCAGTAAGTGCCATCTGTACGGAGTAAATTGAAAATTGGGTAGCTGTTAATAATTGTGGGAGTTCAAATCTGCGAATAACAATTTCACAAGGGTAGTTAAAAAAATGTATATAACTTATATCTATTTTAGCCTGTATGGCTAAGTTCCGCATATAAATTATTAATATAAATCGTATCTAAACAAGGTCATATTCAACATAATCATGCATGATTGGCGCTTCTATAAATTAACACAAAATGTAACGGAATTTTATCACAAAACAAATTTCATAATATTTGGGAGAAACATTTAATAATTTACATATTTGTAAAAATATAAGACACATTTTTATTCAATTAACAATGTATTCACTTATTATTTGAAAATGTCATGCAAATTATTTATAATTATATATTTCTCAAAAATTTAACTGTAGTGATATAAAACTAAGTATGAAAAATATACATAAAAATATTTAAAAAAAACTTCAGTTTCGTAAAATTATGATTTATTTTTTAATAATTTGCATATTTTTACAAAGTATTTAATAATTATATATTTTATCATATACATAATCATGATCAATCAAAGATCATAATCTTTGTTGTCGAACTAAAACGTATTTTTAGCACGGCGGTTTTAATGTTGAATCTAGAAACAATACATATAATATTGACCAATCTTAATCGACAATAAACGCCAGGCAGTACTATTTTTTATTGAAATAAATATTAAATGTACTCTTGCTATTGTTGGAAATCGATAAAACGATAAAATAGAAGCTTCATACTCCTTATTATTAGTTATTTGGAAACTAGAGTTTTAACCTTAAGAATTTCGTTGATGACATTGACGTCTATAGCAGATGCCATTGATGCAACAAATGCCAACACTCTCCATGGTTGGCATATATAAATGTTTCCAATGTTCTCTTTATTTCCACATTGTAGTGCAGATATAATAAAAAACAACGTATAATACACGTGCATAAGGGCCTTTCAGACACTGCGCCGTTAAAAGCACTCCTACTTCATGTGGTGTTAAAGAACGTCGAGCGTGCTTGAAAGAATCTCTTATGCACTCGTATCATAAAATACTATTAACATCTAACAACTATCAAATATCATGCAACAATCAAGAAAATTATTGAAAATTTTATGTTTCTCAAAATTTTAACTGCTGTAATAAAAAAACAATCCATTAAAATATAAAAAAAAAACTTCTGTATCGTAAAATTTGGATTTTCATAGTTGTTAAAATATAAAGCTCATTTTTATTCAATTAACGATGTATCCAATAATTATCTAGGTACAAAACTTTATTCAAAATTAAAATTTAAAAAAAAACTCAAATTCTCAAACATGTAACTGTTACATCAAGTTTATAATTAAAAAAATGTTTTACTTTTTGGGAATATATAATATATGATCTGGTATATATTATAGTAACAGTTATTTTTTCAAATGAAGATTTACTTTATCAAATTTTTACGTTTTTTTTCTTTAACTTTTTCATATTGCTGTTCATATTGCTAGTCCCAATTTTTATTTTTATTTAAAGACTCATAATGAAGAGTATACAAAATTTAGAATAAATTTTGACACTTAGTCCTGGCCACAATTTCAATGAGTAGTTCATTTTCGGTCTCCTGCTTAGTAAAAATAACATAATATATAATGCATATTTTACTTATGAGCTAAGGTTACAACTGTACTTTTGCAGTCAAGTGCTTTAGGCGATGCATATAAAGAGAAAACATGTTTACAAATGCACTGGATGAAAGCTTTTCTCCATCTGCATTAAGTTCCTACTTTCCTAGAAGAGTAAAGTTATATGTAAATGTTCTTCGTGTACTTCATTCCAACACTATGGTTGGAAAAATAAAATAAAATTGATTTCTCCTACAATAAACACTCAGGACCCACTTCATAAAAGCGATTACGACGCAGTAAATACTTTCATATGTTACTCATTTGTAAATGATATTTATTAACACTCCACACTAACTATCAAAACAGATCGTTATAAGCTACTAACTTGTAAAAAATTTACAGCTCCGCTGTCAATTTAACAAGTTAGTAGCGTCAAAAACAATACTACTAATTATAAGTTATTTATTTTCAACCTTGACCATTTACACCACAACGAATTTGGACTAAATTTGGTGGTGAGTTGGTTAACATACGCTCACAATATCTCTTCAGTCACGCCAATTACGCTGTTTTCTTTCTGCCAGTCTTTACAGTCTTTAAAGTTTTCGTATTTCAGCTCGTAACTGGCACTTGACTTTTTTGGTAATAAATTTACAGCCTCACTCGTGGCTTCTCTGAATGGCTTCAAGTACATTCATTTTGCTTCTTAATTTCAGCAAAATGTGAAATAATAATATTCTCGTTGTCAATGTAATACATAGTTCCAAGGCTTATGAGAAATTTAGAATAATGTTTGACACCGTACTAACAAGATTAATTATAATTTTACTAATAACAGTATATAATGCTGTAACAGCAATTTAAAAAACTTTTTAAAGTTCATCATTTAATATAGTATATTTTTATTTTTATTAACACTTGAGGCTTTTACTTCATGATATATTATGTACAAATAAATAATGCAATTGTGACTTTTGACTTACACCAATGATACCAACGAAGAAAAAAATGCATTATTTATTTAATGTAATATAAGCTGCAGACATATAAAACAATTTTGTACATTTAGAAATTGGCTCGTGTTTTGAAATAACAAGTAATCATGTTTCTAATTAGCGTTAATACTACCGTCGGAGATTTGAAACAGCCGCGGGCTTTTTGCCGCTGGAAACTTCAACAGCTCTCGAAAGCGGAGATTTAAGGAAATAAACGAGGCAATGTTATGACACGAATGGAATCTTAATGCGTTCTTCGGGCGGTTTGTTTATTTCACTTAGGAATTAATTGGCCGAGGAAATTGCGCCATCACTGCTGTACCCGGGAAACCGCAGGAATTTTCCACTTTTATCGCATTGTCGCCTGGAGATGCTAGACTGCGGAATGTTTATCATATATGAGCAAAGAGAATCGTCTATTTCTGCACGTCAAATTTAACATAAAGGAGTTGAAATTTGTGTGTGATAAATTTTTGTGATAAGATAATATTAATATCTGACTCTTAACCAATAACGTTGAGATTGATTGTCGTTCCTTCGCATATTCTGATTGACTGCTGCACTGGACTTATAATTTTGCCGGCGATTGTTTAGAAAAACCAATAAATTTGGCATTATTGCAATATGTACAGGATGTTTCGAATTAAACCACCCAAATCGTCATTTCCATCCAACAGATGCGCATATTTAGGATAAAAATGAATTAAGTAAATCTGCCAATTAAGCCAACATTTAGAACAGGTATCTTTAATATATATGTATTGTCATGTCATTAGTGTCAATGTCATCAGTCCAGGTGTCAAGATTTATAGTAAATCAATGTTATTTGTATATCTTATTTGTAATTAATACAACCATTTCACAATTCAAACTCGTTTTTATAAATTAATTCTAGGCATACTCATTACATATACGAGAGTGTTTCATATGAAATGGTTTTAGATAGACAGTGACATTTGGGTACTTTTGAAATATTTTAATTTTACGCGTTGCCAAACTTCTGTCTACAGAAAAATATCTGCCATCTGGTGGATGCAAATTGCGATTTGGGTGGTTTCATATGAAACACCCTGTACATGTATAAATTTTGGGGCATTTTGAGATTATCATTGATATTCTTGCAGACTTCACATTTGATTGATTGATTTCGGTTTGCAGATTTTTTTAATGTCTATGCATAAGTAGTGAGATTTTAGCGAGATTTAATTGCAATCAATACAAACGTCTTACACTCTTACAGTGCATGGCCAAAACCGTTCTATTGCTCAGCCAAATATTTGTGTTTATTTTGATACTTTTCATTTCAATTGGCGAAAAAAATCATTTGTGGCAACAAACTGAGAAATATTTATATTTATTTATAACGGGTGCGGCATCATAACTTCCTTTTTTTAAATGTGCGCCATTCAGGCTGTAGGGATCGTAGTGCAGAGAGAGTGATCTCATTTGAAAGGCGCGTTTCTAAAGTTTTGTTCATCACCCGGTCAGCTGCCATCATGCTTTGGAGCAGTGAACAGCGTGTGTTTTCCGTCGAGCCGTACTTTTCGAAAGGATGTTCTGAGATCGCAACCACTTAAGGGGATACATCAACAAGCAAAACATGCGTTACTGGACTGACACCAACCCCCGTAAATTGCATCAAGGGCCTCTGCATTTACCTAAAGTTACAGTGTGGTATGCAATTTCCTCAGCTGAGCTTATTTTCCCCTGGTTTCTTCAAGAAAATGAGATCACAGTGACAGTGAATTCTGGCCGATATGTGAACATGTTGGAAGACTTTTTTCTTTCCTCAACTTCATGAATTGGACTTAGGGGACATTTGGTTCCAACAAGACGGAGCAACGGCTCACACTTCAAGGGCATCGATGGCTGTTTTGAGGGAACAGTACCCGGAGCGCCTCATCTCAATAAGGGGCGATTTGGGGTGGCCAGCCCGCTCTCCCGATTTGGCCCCTTATGATTTTTTTTTGTGGGGTTTTTTGATATCCCGCGTTTATGTCAACCGTCCAAGGACCCTAGAAGACCTGAAGGTCAACATCCGGGCCGAAATTGCCATCATACCTGCTGCAATTCTGGAAAAGATTATGACAAACGCCAGAAATAGGCTTATTCAGTATATGGACTATGGGGGGCGTCACCTACCTGACATGATTTTTCAAACTGAGTGAAACAAAACTTTACATATGTACCTACATTATAAAATAAAATCAAAAAATCCGATTCACAAAATGAGTTTTATTGCGTTTTGAAAAAAAGGAAGTTAAGTTGCCGCACCCTGTACCAGTGTTTAAAATGACAATCACGCGTACAGGTTTTTACATAACAAAATGTAAATATTAACAGGATTAAATGCAATTCACGAACATATTTGTACATGGCACATCGAGTCGTATGTACTTGCAGTGCATTTCAATTAATTCTGAGGTTAAACAAACTTGTGGCAAGTGCAAGGTAAGTGCTGCAAGTATAATGCGACTGCTTCTTCAATGTATGTTAATTAACTTCATCATACGTACAATTAATATACACCGAAAATATTCAATCAATAAATTCTAGAATAATATGATACAAGCTAACCAAAGTCTATCTAATTAGTGATTTTTTTTGTCAAGAAGTTTTCAAATCTAGATCTTGTTGTGAACATTTTAATTCCATAAGTTTATTTAGTTATCGTAAGCCTTTTTGTCCACAAATAGTTATCAGTAGTAATAACCCTAGGGCATTGATAACTACGAAATCATTTTATCATAGTTTCCGAAAGCACATTGCTTGGCAACCTTAAAGCAATGTTGCCTTAAAGCAATGTGCTTGAGGAACTTATGATAAAATTATAAGTTATGTATCATTGCCCGAGAGTTATTTGGTTAAAATTTTATTTTTTTTACGATTGAAGCCCCATATGACAATGTTAACATGATATTTTAATAATCTCATGTAATAGTTATTTAAGCATTAAGGGAGGTAAATGTTGTTTACCAGTCGAGGTCGAGTTTGGCCCGAGCGATAGCCAGAGCTAGCAATAAAGTCCGAGACTGGTCAAAACTTACCCTCGAATTGCTTATATCTGCTTTTCTACTCCTGAAGTTGGTTTAATTGTTTATGTTTGATTAATTTATTTTCAACTTGAACAAAATGTCAGTACGGCTTTGGTTGCTAAGACTATTTTTCAAACAAAGTGTGAATGTCAGAAATGGCATTCGTTTAGTTGAAAAATGAATTCCAATGAAAATAAACAAGAAATGGCAATTGAAGAGGCTGCAGATTCTGCCTGTTCCTTCTTACTGCTGGAGAAGTGGAAGGGGCGTTATCCAAATGCGTATAAGTGTTTTAAAGAGTGGTGGCAGAGAAAGAACGCTATTGAAATTATTTTACTCACCTCCCAGAGGGATGTAATTTTTTACTTACTTCCCGTTGTTCATAGTAACCACAGCTTTATCGGTAAGTGGAGCTTACTTCCATCAAATCAATGTTACAACAGTGTACTTACCATACAGGGAGTGGAAAAATATAGTTAGCACTGTGAAACTTTTACAACCTAGCAACGTCAACATGGAAGTGAAAACTATCCATCGGTAGTTATCAATGTAATGAAATTTTGATTGGATGTTGTCGCACACATGACTACAGATACATGAATTTGATTGGATTTCTAATTCAGCAAGACAAATTCAATTACAAAATCCTATATTTAAGTATGCTATTTTGTAACAAATAATTTTTTTTTTTGTAAATTATATTACATATAAAATAAACTTTATTTCAACGCATTATACCTATATTTATTTTCACGTGTATATTAAAATATTTTTCGTAAATTATAATACATATTACATACATACAAAAAAACCTGCTTTTACGTATTAGATAATTATTTTAACTTATTTTGTAACAAATTTAAAATATGATTAAAACAACAACAACAAAAATGCTACAATGTACTTACTATATAATAATAACATATTCATTAGTCTGCATCTCTATTAGTACAGATTCACAAATTAAAACTTTGCGCACCATTAAATATTAAAATTTATTACCCTGTTACATTTTACTGGCACTATTTAGGTTGCAACTATAAGTTGCATATGCATAAAATACACGCTCAAAACGATTCCAGCCTTTTACAACGCAAATAAACATCCCACATTTATCATTCCGAATATTATTTCTTCGCGTATCTACCTTCGGATCCGTTCCCTTTGTTTCGTCGAACAGAAACATTGTGCTGCCTTTTGCGATTCATCAGGATTACGAACTCCCTGGCAGTGCAATTTTTACAGAAGTATGCCAAAAAGACTGCGATATTAGCCAAGAAAAACGCCAACTTTTATTAAGAAATGTTTTTGCGAGCACGTTAAATGGCAGGTAATTGCCGGAGAAGGACATAATTTTACTTCACGTGTCTTATGTGCCACAGGGTGATAAACCATCGGGTTTACGTTCTGCGAAAGGGAAGTAAAAATTCATTACATTGCCAGCGCGGGTTAATTAAAGAAATTGCTTCCAGGCTCACGTAGTCGCCTAGATGTGAGGGCTGGTAGTAATAAAGCTTGCGCTGATTTATGTGCCACTTCCTACCAGAATTCTGCAATTAAAACAAAAATCGCACAACTTCTTTTTCACACACGTAAGTTTCACAACCGGCGTTCTAAAGTAGTTTAGGACAAAAATTTCCCTGTAATTAATTACCAGTTTTAACGTGTAAGCGAATATTTTACGGCGTTTTTTATGGAAAGTAATGTAGTGGCTCGTAAATAAAATGCAAATGTATACAGGGTGACCTACTGTTTGGTGCTAAACGTGAATAAAATCCAAATGTATACAGGGCGACCTACTATTTCGGTGCCAAACGTGAACATATGATAGATGACGTGATTCTAAAGATAAAAGGATTAACAGTAAAACTTTATCTACTAAAAAAACAAATTATATTTAATATAACAAAATTACCATGTTTCCAATTTTATAAACAGGACTATGAACTTGATTCGGTGTTGTTTTAGAGTTAAATAACTCTGGAAATACACAACTTTATAAAATATTTTATTTCTCAAATTTTGTAGTACCATCAATATCAATAATTACAAACTTTTCTTTTATATTTTTGTTTTTGCGTTTTGCACATATAGGTATGTGCATGCATAATTATCACTGGATATCACAACATTAGTATGAACACGTTAGAAAAGAGCAGTTAGAGAATAATTTTGAAAATTAGGTATTAATATTGAAAATTTGGCATAATTTGGTGATTTTTATATATTGTTATATCCGAAATATTAATGAAAATCACAGTGTAATTTTAGAAATACTCCGGAATGATTGTTTTTATATGAAATTACTAACAGAATTTTATTATTAATTTCGATTGAATCTTTTGTCAGGTGATATTTTAATCAATAAAAAATGCTACTACAAAATTGTAACTTATTATTTGTTTTCTTATTTATTTAAAAAATATATCTATGAAAATTTGTTTGTATTTCAATGATTTCAATGAACGGCACGCCGAAAACAGTCACAGTCACACTTTGACAGTAATCGGAGAAAAAATATAGTATTTACAAAAATACATAAAAGCTGAGCGCAGTTACGCCTACTTCAGGTTATTTCCAAGAATCGAAACTATCACCATTAAAATCTTTAGGTAGGTTTATGTCATGCTATTTGTTTCCTGAAAAATATGGAATATGGAAACACGGGTTCGAATCCAAGTGAGTGTAATAATTTTTAATTTAATTAATTAATTAATAAATCATTTAAATAATTCAAAACACATGCATTATTGAAGATGGCGTTTCAATTCAAATATTCAAAATGGCGACTACAGCTTAGATGTTAGGCAGCCCAATATACACACATCGCCCGACCGGATGTAACGGAGTCTGAAAAGTTCCCATGTAATCCTCATGGAGCATTTGCCACCGTACTCTCATAGCTTCTCTACTAATCTCTATGACGTCATACTTTTAAGAAAATGGCGGGACTGGTTGTCTGAAATTTTAATGTTTATTTCGTTAACCATATCATTTACAAAAAATAACTTTTCTTACAAAAGTAGTTTCTTTTTGAAATACCTATCCAACGATGCCACACATGACGTAGGTTCCCATTTAAAATTCCAAAGTTTAGAGCAGTTACGCATACTTCCAGAAATCAAAACTACCTCTATTATATTCTTCAGGTCGATGTTATGCTATTTTTTCCCTGAAGCTCTAAGACGTCAAATTACCTGGGGCAGGTGGTCTGAAACACCCTGCAATTTTTTTAATTTTATGATGGAACAATCAGATAAACTATCATGACCTTAAATATACATAAATAACAATGTATGCATATACACAAAAAAATCAACCAGTACAAGGTTATAAATCACATCAAGGTACACAAATAGAGTTAATGATTTCCTTTTCATGATGTTGACGCAGAAAATATTTATAAGTCGATCACTATAAATACAAAATAGAAATTATTTATAAACGCTCATCAACAATGCATACAAAAAGCAATTTGAACACTTAGAATTTAATAAAGCTATGGAAATTTATCGCTTGACGATTGTCGACATAAATTAGGTATTACATTATAAATGATAATATTTTTACCGCAAAATTTGTTGCATTCAGAACTTACATTTGAAGTCCTTTCAGTCGAATTTGATACATTTGGTGATTTTGTTAGAGAAAATTTACATTTTCTCGGTCGTTTGACGAATGGACGAATGCATTCAAAAAGCGAGGTAATTTGAATTAAATATAATATTCAAAAAAGGAAATTAGATTCTTTAATTTTTGGTAATAACACGATGCAACAAGAAATTTTAGCCCGAATGTCAACAACGCGAAATGAAAGTAGCCAACAGATTAACAAAATCCCCGATGGGTTTGGCTTATTAGCTCGCATATTTTTATGTAACATTCTGAAGTTGGCATGTTTTAGGCCGTTTTTTTGACTTTTTTCCATTAAAAAATAAACAAGATTTTTAATGCGGCGACGAAGAAAAAAAAAACACTTTCATTTAATGGTTTTTAATCGTAAGGTTTCGGATAAAGAAATCACCAATCTTCATCAGACTGCAAAGAGGAGACATGAGTTACTACATGATACAGAAAAACACAATAGGAGCCACCCGTAAAATATTTCTCATTTTTCAGAGTTGTCAGATATTTTTCTAGTAGATTTTTGGTATTTTTAAAAATTAAGCCTCGTGGTGATTGAATTCTGCTTTATTTCGATACTTTATAGAGTCAAGTTTTATGCGATATCTTCATCGTTTGTGAGTTAAGGCTCCGATTAGTCAGTAGTATTGACTATGAAGTTATTAGAATTGTTCAATTTCCCCACTTATACAACTTTTCTATGCCCTAATTCTAAGAAAACTCATCGTTTTTGCAAACAAATTTATCTTTGATATACTTATTCCAAGAATAAACAATCTGTAATACAGATTTCCATTTTATGCGATTGGTAGTGTAAGTGAAAAAATGATACCTTCATCACCTAATAAAAAAAAAAATTCTATGCCCTATTCTAAGAATACTCATCGTTTTTGCAAACAAATTTATCTATGATATACTTATTCCAAGAAATAAACAATCGGTAATACAGATTTCCATTTTATGCGATTGGTAGTGTAAGTGAAAAAATTATACCTTCATCACCTAATTAAAAAAAAAAAACAGGTGCACGCAATTTGATAATTTCTTCATTACACACATTTTAGGATCTTTGGGTATTTTGTAACTAATGTATTGGCGCCTAATGTATTGTAAAATATTATTAACTTTAAAAATTAAGAGATATTTATATCCGAAGTTGTATATCTGTTCATTTTACAGTCCTAAATTTTAGACCATAGACATGGGGATTTCATTTGGCTATAAGTAAGTAATAAATACGTTCTCTGATATGTTTTTTTTATTTGTTAAGACCCCATTTGAGAGACGTGACTATTTCGTTGTCATAGTTTCTGGAAACATATTTGTAAATATGTCTACTTTCAAATGAAATATGTAAATATGTGTAAGTATTTAGTCCTTAGATGAAAATATGTTTGAATTATTGACACTGTTAATTTAAAAAAAAAAAAATTACTGTGTCAAGATCTCATTTAAGGGACGAGCCTATTTGATTGTCATTGTTTCCGGAAATATTTTTGCATATTTGTTTACTTTCAGTTGTACTATAGAAATATGTGGAAATATATAGTCCATAAATAAAAATATTATTGCATCATTTAGATTGTTTTGTAGTAGGGAAGTACTAGTACTAGTATTGTATTCAGTTGAGGGAAGTTGAAGTATCTCACAGCTCTAAATTAGTTGTAGAAAACTGAAACTGAATTTTATATGTTTACTTCACAGTTGTGTAACCCAAGCCACCTGGTGAAAATATTTATTCCTGAAAACGAGAGATAGTAGGTAAAAAAAACATGAATTTAGAGTTAAAAAGAGATTTTGTTTTTATTCATCAAAAGAAATGCAAACCTACTGTAGTAGGGAACTACTAGTACTAGTATTGTATTCAGTTGAGGGAAGTTGTAGTATCTCGAACCCACAGCTCTAAATGAGTTGTAGAAAATTAAAACTGAATTTTATATGTTTACTTCACAGTTGTATAACCCAAGCCACCTGGTGAATATATTTATTCTTGAAAACGAGAGATAGTCGGTAAAAAAAACATGTATTTAGAGTTAAAGAGAGATTTTGTGTTTATTCATCAACAGAAATGCAAATAAATCTACATGACATGTTTTGAATTTTATAATAAATTTTAATTTTAATAAATTTTAATACCAATCAATCAACCCAGAACTAAAAACGATATAATTCAATTATAATGAATATTCAATAATGAATGATAATTTCTGACACTAAAGTATAATTGAAAATATGTGTATTAGGATGGAGCGTTTTTTTTTCAAATTTGGATTTTCCTGTATTATCAATCTATGTCTTGATGGAACATAGTTAAGTGGGTTAAATATCATCAAATTCTAACTTCATCTTCAGCTGGCGCACTGATATCAAAGTTTGACAAAAAAGGTGATTTGTTGGTTAAATATTTCAAGTAGGCGAGTAGTCTAGTAGTTCAGTTGAATATAGGAAACATACTTTTACATACATATTCTCAAATTCTTCAAATTAAAAGCAGACTAGCACAATATTATCAGAAATATAAAAAAATTAAGAAATGTCGAGTAAATAAAAAGAAAACTGAGTTTTACGAAGATGCAAGCAGAAATCTCTTTGACATTGCTGTGTGCAAATGCAGGTGTACCGATTATTGTAAGTGTTTAATGAAAATACCCAAAAAGGAGCTAGAATTCTTGGAAGATCAAAGGGGAAGCCGCAAAATGTATATCGGTTCAATAGATACAAAAACAACAAAAGTGTGGGAGCGCAGGCAATCAAGACTACAGAAAAGTAATTTCCTTCAAAAAGAGTGCGTTAAGGAAACTGTATGCCCCTCTCCGAAAACTACATTGACCTCAGATACTTCGTATGATAGCTTGTCAGATAGCAACCACGATCCGGATTTCTGCACTACAAGTTCAATGGAAGCAGTTCCGCCATCAAAACACAAAATGCAAGCCAAACAGATGAGGCATCGACTAGAAAATCTTGCCACTGCTTGTGACAGAACTGGTGTTTCTGATAGAACGGCATCAATCATTGCTAGTGCTGTTCTTCAAGATGTTGGCTAGATATCTAAGCAGGATACCTCAAAAGTAATAGATCGCAGCAAATTACGACGCGAGCGCAGGAAAATCAGAGAAGAGTTGCAGAGTTTTAGCTTGGTGGGTTCTGAGAATAAAATGTGTGGCTTGTACTTTGATGGAGGGAAAGATAAAACCATCGTTCAAGAAAAACATGGTAACCAGTACTACAGAAAAACTATAACAGAAGAACACATTGTTTTGCTGTCAGAGCCAGATTCTCAGTACATTGGTCACGTCGTGCCTCCTTCCGGAACAGCTATTTCTATAAAAAATAGCATTATGCAATTTCTAAATTTGCACTTCAATGATCTATCTACCATTGTTGCCATTGGATGCGATGGAACTACTGTCAATACGGGATCCAAGAATGGAGTAATTGCATTGATCGAGAGGCAGTTAAATCGACCCTTACATTGGTTTATATGTTTGTTACATGCCAACGAGTTACCATTGCGTCATCTTTTTAACACTTTGGACGGCAGTACATCAGGTCCTAATACGTTTGGAGGAGTAATAGGCAAGATGTTACAGCACTGTGTGGATTTAGCTGTGGTGGAATTTGAGAAGATCGAGACTGTTTTACCTGAGATTGACGCGAAAATTTTTAAGTACTGATCAAAAATATCTCCTTGAAATTTGTGTAGCTATTTCACGAGGTAAAGTTACAACTGATTTGGCTAATAAGCAACCGGGGAAGCTGGCACACTCCCGTTGGCTAACCTGCGCTAATAGAATAATGAGACTATATGTGGCAACAAGGTTCCCATCACAAAGTCTGGTCGAGCTTGTTACGTTCGTGATAAAAGTGTACGCGCCAACATGGTTCAGTATAAAAACGAAACCTTCGTGCAATTGCGGCCCAGATCATGTTCTAGGCATGATTAAAAGATGTTCCTATTTAAAAGACGAGCTAAAAACAATTGTGTTTCGAATAATACAGCGGAACTCTTATTTCGCACATTCCGAAAATATTTTATTAACGATGCTACAAGACGAAAGGCAACTTGTTAAAGAATTAGCTTTAAGACGGATACTAAAGGCGCGAAAAACTACAAAGGGGAAGAAAGTAAGAGAGAACTATTATGATTTGATAGATTCGACAAAAGAAAAAATATTCGAGCCGCCATTCACTTCAAAATATAGTGACAGTGAAATATGGGACAAAATTATGAGTAAAAATATAACTATCTCTAGTGAAAATTTTCCCTGTCATACACAAGCTGTGGAGAGAAGCGTAAAACTGGTCACTGAGGCTAGCTTAGCAGTTTGTGGAAATACAGCACGCGATGGATTTATCCGAGCAAGAATAAAATCGAGAAAAGAAATGCCAACGTTTGACACAAAATCGCAGTATTTGTCTGTTCAACTGTCAGCCCTAAATGCAGATGATACGATTCATGACTGAAATGATAAAAGAAACAACTTCCATTCGTGATATATTTGTATTTTCAATTCAGATAATAAAGTTATATTGAAAAAAAAAATTGTTATTTAGGTATTTTAAATATCAATCGTTCGAACAATGAAATTCGGAAAAAAAATATTTTTTACTCTTTACACTCCACCCTAATGTGTATCTTTTATGATTTATTTTACAACTTATTTAACATAAGGAAAGCAATTTTACCGATAATCTCGACAGAATGAAACCTATTTAATTAAGTTTTCATTATTTTATCTTTATTTTCATTCTTTATTAAAATAATTCATTTTAATGATATATCTTTTTGAAAATTATATGGTATCTTAACCAGTACAGCCGGAAGTCATGACCAGAAGGTTCTATTCAAATTTGTTTTATACTTTAATAATAGTACCCTCAATTTAATTTCAATTTCATATCTCTTCATATATTTTTAATAACAATGTGGTATCTTCCCCAGTTCAGCCGGAAGTCACGACCAGAAGCTTCCAATACCATTTTTCAAATATGAATTTTCCCAGTTCAGCCGGAAGTCACGACCAGAAGGTTCCAATACCATTTTGTTTTAAACTTTAATAATAGTTCTCTCAATTTCATTTCAATTTCATATCTTTTCATATATTTTCAATAACAATATGGTATTTTCCCCAGTTCAGCCAGAAGTCATGACCAAAAGGTTCCAATACCATTTTTCAAGTATGAATTTTTTCAGTTCTGCGGTAAGTCACGATCAGAAGGTTCTATTCAAATTTGTTTTAAACTTTAATAATAGTTCTCTGAATTTAATTTCAATTTCATATCTTTTCATATATTTTTAATAAAAATATGGTATCTTCCCAAGTTCAGCCGGAAGTCACGACCAGAAGGTTCCAATACCATTTCTCAAGTATGAATTTTTCCAGTTCAGCCGGATGTCACGACCAGAAGGTTCCATTCCAATTGGTTTTAAATATGAGAGATATTTTTTTTATTCCCTTTTTCTTTTGTTTTATTTTATTTTAATATATTTTAACATATTTTCTGATTTAGTTTAAAATTTGAAATTTATCACAGACTTGTGGTTTATATTAATTCATTATTTTATTTTAACTTGATATGAAATGTTGTATTTTGTTAAACATTTAGTATTTTAAATTTCATCACTTCTTGTTTAAATTAAGTCACACACAATATAACGTTAACCTTATAATGTCTTTCTTTCCATTTTAAACGAATTTTTCGTCTGAAAGCCACCTTGGTTCATACATCCAATGTGAGCATTAATTTATTTATGATATGTCCTCTACTTATCTTTAATTGAATTACTCTGGACATCGTGAATCCTCCCATTCAATTCTAGTACAAGCTAAATTAAATTTGTGTTCAAATATGCAATAAATAAGTGATTTATTTAATGTTATAGTTGGTTCTAGATTTTCAGCCGGTGAAATTTACATGGCAGAAGTTCCCTTGGCGTTAGTCTATCGGCTTATGTGTCCCTTTGTTATCTAATTCCCTACGTGCTCCGAAGCCATGCAGCCCAAGCAGCACCCAAATGTATTTAAAAACTTACACATTTTTAACAAAGTCACTGGACTTAAAACTAAAGGAAGTCAATAATCCATAGAAGTATTCAAAATTATTTACACCTTTCAACTCGACCAAAGTTTTATCGAATATTTAATTATGGGCATGTTTGTGTAATACAAGTAAAGTGGATTAGTAGAATTTTCAAGAGACAATTCGACCTCGGCTTCGTCGGCTGGACCAATAAACTACCAGAAACCTAAATAATTCCGGGAACTCGTTCTACACCGGTGCAACTATTATTTTTGAAAATTGGGCAATACGAGCGTCCGGTTTTTTCAACCAGTTCACCAATTTAACTCTGAAATTACAATATCCTCTATTTTTAAACTGGAGTGCAGGCGAACGAGCGTGTTCGGCCAGACAAACAAACGCATCTCCTGTGAGCGCACATTACGTGTGCACTATCTGTCGCGACAATAGACGTTTTCGGGAACAGTAAGTGATTTCAACAATCCGCAACTTTCAAGGTTGCCATTGTGTAAGCTAATCAGATGCGAAACTTTCAGTGGAGGACAACCGAGCCGCGGGTTTTATCGTTTTATTCGCATAGAAATAAATAGGTTCGCAGGCAAACAATAAACTTGATTGGCAATTACACGGACGACAAAAGCTTTTTGCATTGAAGTATGGAAAATGCCCAATAAAATATCTCGCAATTTCCATCGTTTGAGCGGCTTTGTCGGACCGACCTAGGCATTTTACTGCATGCGATCAATCCGCTGCAAGGTCGGAGAAAATTCTATCTCCCGGGATTCACATATTTACAGTGCGGCATTATATCAAGGTAACTGAAATAAAAATTATGGGACATAGTGAATTATAAGTTCCATCAAGAATGTAGTAGTGATAGTATTAATTATAATTGACTATAAATTTATAATTGTTAATTTTTAAAAATAAATATGTATTTATAAATATAAATACCTAACCTTATTTAACGTACACGAAAAATATGTGCAAATAACCACATCCTAAAATTAAATGAGAATCGCAGATGTAAATAATAAGAGCACAAACAATGCACAAGTACAATGGTGTCGATGATAATGTGCAGAAAAACCAATTAAATTCTGATATAAAATTGAAATTGCTATTTCCTGCGTGTTCCTGGGGGAATGGCCGGTGGGTCTCGTTAAATATTCAGCGATAAAATGCACGTATGTCTCATTCAATAGAGGCACGACATGAGTTGTAATGGCGGAGGAACAATAACGCGTTAAAACACTCATGCATGATAAAAGTTCCGAATAACAAAGCTACGTAATACAATCGCTTAGTTGACGTCGAATCTTTGTGCTTGGAGGGATTCAATTTAAACACTAGGCCACCAATATTCCAACTGGATGTTAGCATTCATAAAACTGGTTAAATATGAGACAATGGTTCTAATAACAGTATTGTCGATCTAAATTAGGGATAATATTAAAAATCGTTTGGATTCTTATTTTTTCTGTATTTTTGCTTCTATAATCTGAATTTAAAATGTTGATATTTTGAATCCACAATCTGAACTATTAAGACTTTTGATATTTTGATTACAAGTCAGAGGGAAGTCAATTTTATTAGGCTATCGGCCGTGAGCCATTCCGCCCATTACACGTCAATACATCAAAATACCGTGAGATCAACAATTATTTAGATAAAAGAAGGCCATGAGATGTTGGAAGTATGTCTGCTAGGGTACAAGACTTTTGGTGGCAGCAATTCATGATGGCCTCTATTTTGTAGGAATGCATATCCAAGTACTTCAGTTTTTTTTTTGACAGGTTCCATAAAAATGGCACTGCCATAGCCATCCCTTACTTAAATAATTGTTGATCGCACGGTACAAAGAATTGTTACTGGTGATTTAGCAAAATATTAAGATATAAATATATTAATATCTTAATTCTAAAAATAGTTTTTTCACGACTTTTCATATTTGATTACAAATTACATAAAAACAATTAGGAATTGTGGCGGCGATTACAATTGTTTTAGAAAAATATCAAAATGTAGAACCTTGTATATGAATCTATAAATTGAACTTTTCAGAGTTTTGATTACATATCAACACCTTTTTGGCTGGACATTGTAAGTAACAAATTCTACATATAGCATTTATATCAGTTTTTAGCGATGTAATAATAAACTGCCACACTTATGTTTTTAGATATAATGCAAGTTTAGGGGTAAAACTATACAGGGTCCTGCAACAGTGCGTCGGGCTTTAATAACGCATTTCCCGTGAGAGAATTGATCACATTGATTCTTACCTACATTTTGATAGTTGTCTCAGCATGACCTACATCAGTGCATAGAAATGTAATTAAATGGTTACTTTTGTGAAAAATATTGAATATCTCAACAACCATGAGGTTCAGACATAAGATATGACATAAGAAACACAGAAACACATAAGAAAAGTACCTATCGAATAATGACATAAAATAGGGGGCATTCCATTTAAAGAAAAATGGGTTATACAGCTTTGAAAGTCGCAAACTTTGGCATTTTTTTTCTGAACACCATATATTACTAAATTCAAATTGCTCATTACCAAAATGTTGCTTATTAACCACAATGAGATTATTGCTAAAACTTATTCTTACCTTCAAAAAACGAGGTCGCTACGATTTATAAAAGTTAAGCTTGCTTATGCATGATATTTGGAGAAAAAAAATTGTAAATTTGCAACACTGTAACATAATCCAAAACTAAATGGACAACACTGTAGAGGTTGAAAAATGTCATCAGAAAACTTAAATATTTATATACTTAGTATATAAACTTACTTACTACTATAAACTAAGTATACTTAGTATACTTAGTATATATATACAGGATGTTTTATTTAAAAAAATGTTTGTTTTTGTTATAAGGCAAAATTGGAACACCCTGTATGTTTGAAAATAATTTTACGTCATAAAGATTTTTAAACCAATAACTTTTTGTACGAAACATTTTTTTCTATCTCTCACGGGAGAGGCGCTAGGAAAGCCCGGCGCACTGTTGCAGCACCCTGTATATTATATGTATTATATTTCAGCAGGAGCTTCCACATTAAGAGCTATTTAATGAAAGCTCGTTAACAAAATGAAATTAGCTGTCTGAAAAAATGCCACTTACGATGCCAAAAAAGGTGTCGATAATTAGTACATCAAATTATTAAGAATTGTGGTTTCAATTTCTGCTCTTTTAGCACAATATCAAGATATAGAATTATGATATCTTAATTTTAAAACTAGATCTTTCAAGACTTTCGATATTTTGTTTACAATTTTCATTAAAATATCAAGAATGGTGGTGCCGATTACTGATATTTTAACCAGATATTAAGACATGAAATCTGGATATATGGATCTATAATTTAAACCTTTAAGATTTTTGATATTATGATTACACATTGCATTAAACACTCAAGAATGTGGCGATTTTCTAAACTACTGTTGTTATAATAAAATATGATTCTATAATCTGAAGTAAGATTTTTGATGGTTTGATGGTCCTGAAAATTGTCCTTAATTTTTTTCTGCATTTCTTGAAACATGAAATTTTATCAATCTCTGTTAAAACACCGGATATTTTTGGTAAAATAATCGAAATTTCAGTAGACATACTAATATTTTGGATTTTTCGATCCTTTATGTAAAAAATACATGGTATTTTGACGCACATTATTGCAAAAGAGTAACAGAGGAAGAATCTTACTTTTTGGTCCTTTAGTTACTTATTATATTCTGTGAGATAATATCTAGGGATTATTCCCAAAATAGCAGTAATTGCTACTGATCAAATAAATAAAAGTTACCGATCAAAAGTTATTCAATAGTTTTCACAGACTTTACTTTCCAAATTGTAGAAAATTTTATGAAAATGACAAATGTTGTAATTAAAGATTCGATGAAAAATTTATAACAATATCAGCAGTTTCAGAACAATATTAATAATTTACAAAAAAAAAAATGTAATGCAGTAATGAACGTCTAATAACATTGCAGACACTTTTGAATGAAAATATTAACAATTTACAAAAAAAAAAATGTAATGCACGTCTAATAAAAAAAACATGATAGAAATTGTATGAAAATTGCAGACAGTTTTGAATGAAAATATTAGAAGACACCCTACCAATAAAAATAATAAATTGGAAATTAAAACTTTCTAGATTTCTAGGCAGTTACTTAAAAGTCCATAAAATATTAGAAATTTCACAAGGAAGGAATAAGATTACTTAATGTTTCTTTAGTATCCTAAATAATTTTTAAATAATTTATAAGGATTATTTCCAAATAGGCTGTAATTGCTACATGAAAGTAGGCCTACCAAAAGTTATTCATTACTGCCCATTGACGGAAAGTTTAATGAAAATGTTAAATCTTGAAACTTGAAAGATACTAAAAAGAAAAGTTCCTTAAATTTCGGCTTTTTTTTTTAAATCGACTTTATTGTTGTTTTGCCAATAAAGATTTATTTTGCTAGATTTGCTCAACTTTCCGATTTTTCGAAAAATATCAGTTTGGAAAATTTTCAGTTAATCTGAAAAACGTAACAAAACTTCAAATTAAATCAAATCAAATCAATATTTATTCACGAATGATGAAGTACAGGCAATACACAAATAATATTACAATGAGCTACATATCTGCACATTCATTAACATGAAGGTCGTCACAAATATTTGGGGTCGTGCTGTCCCCGACAACAGAATTATTATCATTTTGACTTAGGATATATAAGACATACGCGGGAGTTTACAACTCCCTTATGTCATACAATTCCCTTTTGATAAGGTATTCAGATAACCTAATTTTAAACAGGTTTAGTTCGTTTATGTCTTGTAATTCGCGAGGTAGGTTGTTGTAGAATTTCAGCCCATTATATGTTGGAGCTTTTTCCGAGACCGTTAGCCTATGTATAGGATAAGCATAGCTACGATTACTTCTTGTGTTATGGTTATGATGGAAGTGATATTGGATGAACTTGTTCTTGTATTTGAAATTAAATACTAGAATTTCTAGTACATACAAACTGTAGAAAGTAAATATGTTAGCTGATTTGTAAAGACCTCTACAGGAATCATTATTTTTAAGTCCAAATATAATCCTCATTGCTTTTTTTTTTGTCCGAAATATTTGTTTGGACTGAACGCTATTTCCATAGAATATTATTCCGTATCTTAACAACGATTCAAACATTGTCTTGTATATTATTATTAGTGTGTGCTGATCCACAAAATTTTTGGTCACTCTTAATGCATAACACACAGACAGTAGTTTTTTGTTTAGGTTCTGGCAATGGACATTCCAATTTAATTTGTCGTCAATTACCATTCCAAGTACTTTAGCATGGGAATGGATTTCGATTTCTAGTTGTTTGATAAAATCTAAATTGACGCCAATTTTTCCGAAGTGAAACAGCATTGCTTTGGTTTTCGATTTATTTAATATCAGCCGATTTTTTTTCCATCCAACATTGACATGTTTCCATTATATCGACAGTTTTGAATTCAAGACTCTGAGCGGTAGTGCCGCGAACAAGTAGGTTTGTATCATCGGCATAAGTTTTTACAATACCTTTGTCTTCGAGGTGTTGTGGTAAGTCATTGACGTATATCAGAAATAATATTGGTCCCAGTATGCTTCCTTGTGGCACCCCGATATTTGTCTCGGCTAAAGCAGAGAATTTACCATTTACATGAATCTTTTGGTATCTGTTTTTTAAAAATGTTCGAATCAAGTTCAGACACACGCCTCGGACCCCATACAGCTCCAGTTTTTCTAGCAATATATTGTGGTCCATTGTATCAAATGCCTTGGATAAGTCAAGGAAAATGCCCAATGGCATTTGTCTCTTCTCCAAGGCATCTATCACACCATCTAAATATTCAAATATTGCTGTATTCGTAGACCGGTTTCTTAGAAATCCGTGTTGTGCTCCGTTAAATAAATTATTATTATTAAAAAAGTCTATGATTCTGTTTGCTATTACTTTCTCTGTTATTTTTGAGAACAAACTTAACAGGGTTATTGGTCTATAATTTGCTGGATCGTCCGGGTTTCCACTTTTGAATATTGGTACTAGTATTCCTATCTTTAGGCATTTGGGAAATTTTCCTGTCTCTAATTCTGTCTCCTTTTTCCTGTCTCTATTTATCAAAAAAGTTAAAGGTGTTATGAAACTATTTATACCTTTTTTTAATAGTTCTGAATAGATTTCGTCATAGCCTGAGCTTTTTTTATTTTTTAATGAAATAATGTTGTTATATATTTCAGTCGGTGTTACAGGACATAGAAATAGTGACTTTGCGTTTCTTAATATGTTTGTGACTGACTGAACGTTGGGCAAACCTTTTGTTAAATTTGATGCTACGTTTGTAAAGTAGTGATTTAGTTCATCCAGTTTATCATCCAACATATTATGTGCTGATCTGCCTGTTTTAGTAGTTTTCCTACTACATGTGTTTATTGCGTACCAGGTAGCTTTATTTTTATTATCACTGTTTAAAATTATGTTTTTAATATGATTCCTTTTTTCGCTTTCCAAAAGGAGCCTGTATTCACATAATAACTGCTTATACATAGATTTTGCGTTATCATTGTAATTCCTAAGTACTAACAAATAATCAAGCACATTCTTGCATGAGACGATCTCGGGCGAGCACACTTTCCGCATACGATGTTTGGTTTTACGTGCGTGTTTAGTTACTACTGGACAACTTTGATCCAGTGCGGATCGCACTACTCGCATGAAAGCATCCCAGGCTGCATCTACACAATTTAATGAAAATATTTCATCCCATATATTACAAGTACTTATTATATCTACAAAGTTTAAAACATTTTCGGTACCTAAGACACGTCCAGAAATTTTTACTGGATGTTGTCTTATGTAATTGTTAGTCTTCCATTTTAACTTTTGTGCACAATGATCAGACACATGAGCATCAAAAACACATGTCCCATAATCTTGCTCCATATTGGTAATTATATTATCTATTATTGATGACTTATTATTTGAGATTCGTGTATTTGTCTGTATTGCTAATTTTGCGTTATAGCTAAGGACCATGCCTATTAACTCACGACTATCTTGTGTGTTTTCCGCAATATCAACATTAAAGTCACCTGCTATGAAGTATGTGACTTCTTCATTTGTAAGCTTATCCAGTAACATATCGAGCTTACATTGCAAACTAAGTTTGAAAAATTAAAAACTGACAATTTAAATATTACATCCCATATCATAAATCGCTTTCTGGGAAAAAGGCCATCACATGTGAATCATATGAGCTGATTTTGCATCATCAAGTTGTGCAAAATCTCAAACCAATTGATTAATATTAACACCTGCCAGTGATTATTTTGCAGCGATTGTCATTGTCGTCAGCTCTCAACGGGGCGAGTATATTTTAGATTTAACGAATAATGTCATCAGTAGTTTATAGGTTATTGAAAAGTTTAAAGTATGAAAATAGGGCATATTAAAAGGACATTGTTTTTGAAAATTGCATCAAGCAATTTAATCATGAAACTAAAGCAGTTAATGAAACTGTAATTAAAAAAAAACTGTGAAGGGTATGCAAAGTGCAGAAAATTTAATGAAAATATGAGAAATTGAAAGCCTATATATAAAAATATCAGTTTCGAAAATTTTCAGCTAATCTGATAAATGTAACAAAACTTGCAAACTAAGTTTGAAAAACTAAAAACTGACAATTTAAATATTACTTCCCATATCATAGACCGTTTTCTGGGAAGACAGCCGCCATCACATGTGAATCATATGATCTGATTTTGCATCATCAAGTTGTGCAAAATCTCAATCCAATTGGTTAATATTAACACCTATCAGTGATTATTTGAAATTTGCCATTTTAAATATATAGGAACAAAATCATGTTTTAAAAAAATCATAATTTCTTCAGTTTATGAACAAAATATCTGCCTTTTCTATCTCTTCAGTTTTAGACACACTACAATGTGCTGCTTTAGAAATTGGGAAGAAGACTATGTGCAATACATGATCTGATTTTGCATCGTCAAATTGTGCAAATTCTCAATCCAATTGAATAATGTTAACGTGGCAGAATTATTTGAAATTTCCCGTTTAAAATACATGGGAACAAAATCATGTTTAAAAATAATCACAAATTTTTCAGTTTATGAACTAAATATCTGCCTTTTCTATCTCTTCAGTTTTAGGCATACTACCAATGTGCTGCTTTAGAAATTGGGAAAAAGACCATCACTATGTGCAACATATGATCTCATTTTGCATCGTCAAATTGTGCAAATTCTCAATCCAATTGATTCATGTTAACGTATCAGTAATTATTTGAAATTTCCCATTTAAAATACATGGGAACAATATCAAATTTAAAAAGAAACATACATTTTTCAGTTAAAAGTTTGCCTTTTCCAAATCTCTCTAGTTTTAGGCGTACTACAAAGTTCTGCTTTAATAAGAATAAAATTCATTTCAAACATTTCAAAATGGCAATTGAATTTATTGTCCACATTTGAGCATTCTCGCAATTTTGAAATTACCTTCTTTTCTAAAGCAGCGCCTTGTAGTTCGCCTCGTAGCTCGTAAACTGAAAAAGCTATGAATTTTCAAAAGCAAAGAGTTATTTAACATGTATCTTAAATGGGAAAGTTCAAATAATCACTGGTAAGTGTAAACATAAATCAGTTGTAATTAGATTTTGCACATTTATTTTTAGAACCCAACTGTGGGTTACTTGAACAAAATTGAAAAGTTCATTTTTACGGACGCCCTAATTATATCCAATATAGGTTTACTTTTTAAAGATTTCAGTTTTCATTAAACAGTACCTGACCACAAAAGCGTTGTTTACTTTCGAGGAATTTTGTAATGGCTGATATTTGGAAGTCTTAGACACTTCCCCCAATTATTACATCATTTTTACTCTTGTCGCAACTTTTTATATAGTTACTTGTGCTCATGTTATAAATAACAATATGTTATTTATAATATGACTTGTGTAAATTTATTGTGCAAACACGGAACCAATATTATTATTATATCAAAAACTGGCTAATATTGCTAAGAAGGTATTATAGGGATTCAAATTCAAAACAAATTTGTACGAAAACCCAAACAAATTGGTTAAAATATTATATGAGAGTTTTGATCATCTCGAAATAAATTAGTTCAAATCGATTGTTGAAAACAAATGCTATATTGAACTGATTCGTTTTAAATCTGATATTTACATATCGCAATAAATATGGTATTTACATATCGTTTTTAACCTGATATATACATGCATTCTTCATAAGATAACCAAAATATGACTTCGCTTACGAAATATTGTCGGTAGCCTTAAAGGATTATCCGATTAAAATGTATTAAATTATTTTGATATGCCGCTGAAATAAAGAAAACAATGAATTGATTCCAGAGCAACTCGAGACACACCTTAAGCAACTATCAAGAAGTAGAATCCTAAAATGCTATAAAACTGTGAATTGCGTTTATTACGCTCGCTCGCATGCTTAAGGTAATGTAATAGAGTGAAATGAAATAAGAAACGTATGTCGAATTCCCGTAATATGAAGCCATGAGTCATTGTCAGCTATCATCGAACTACTACATCAGTTTAGTATGATGAATGAATGATGAAATCATAAGGAGTCATGAGGATGGCATTAGAAATAATGCATATTCTAAATATTTTTCTCAAAAAAATCGAATGACCTACTTTTGTAGAGTATGTATCAAATTTTCAGGATGTGCAGTAGAATCGATGAACGTATGACTTGATAAAACTGAGTCATTACGGCAGCATTATAAATAATATAGGTATATACTAAATATTTTTCTTAAAAATTTTCAAATGATCTATATTTGCAAAATCATATACCAACTTTACGAGATGTATAGTAGAAACAATTAATGTATAACTTAATCTACATGAGCCAGTACGATGACATTAGAAACAATGTATATTCTAAATATTTTTCTTAACAAATTTTCAAATAGCCTACTTTTCTAGAGCCACAATACCAACGTTACGAGACCTGCAGTAGAATCAATTAATGTATGACTTAATCATAAGTACTCATTACGATGTGTTAGATATAAAGTGAATTCTAAATGTTTTTCGAATATACAATAATAATTAATGTGGGTTATGTGCTTTGCAACCATCGCTCATATTTATACATGCTGTTTAAACACAACCATAATTTTATGTTGTTGAATAAACTTTTATCTGCTGCATCCATAAACGGTTTTATTAGTAGGACGCGTTGTGTAAGTAATATTTATACGACACCAGCCTCATCTGCATGAAATTTTTTTAACGTTTAATATGATTATCTTGCGATCAGAGCCGAGTACACGAAACGGAGGCAATTTAAGTACTGCCATCATCGCTTCTTATGCACACGAACTGATGGAAAGCGACGGTGCGAGGCATCTGCGAGGCTGTGCGTTTACCGGTGTGTTTGATATGCAATTCGGGTCGCGTATCCAGTAACGCGGCTTCACGTGTATTCTAATGAGCCGAGATTTAGGTGTCTCAAGTTTCAATCTTATTGAATTAATGCAAATCGGCGTTCGCCTGGCAGGAAGTCGCCAAGGATCTGCTCGTTTTTATGGAATACGGGCCGTTTGTAATGATAAGTTGCTGCCATTAAAGATTCACCGAGTGGCGTTTAGTGGAGGATTAAGTTGTATAAATTTAAATATTGTATCAACACGTTATTTGTAACATGTCATTTCGTTTCAATGTAATCAGGTGGAGATAATTAAGATGTCTATATGGATAGCATATTCTTAGTAGAAAGCAAGATGAGCTAGAAAGCATCCTTATTATATGTTTATAGTTTTAAATCTGTATCTGTATTGATCCGAAAATAATTTGGTGATCGTTAATAATTCGATGAGATTTTAATCATCATTTGTTTGCGACACATTATTACGGGTATGTAATATTGTGTATGTTTTGGCACATTGCTTGGGTACTTGCATATAGTCGAAATCAGGAGAGATGTCTCATGATGCATTCTAAATGAATGTATAATGCAGGAATAATGCAAAATCGGTGTCGCTATTTTGCCCTAAACCGCTGAAGTAAAGTGAGAGAGTAAATGTCCAATACGCCTGCTGTACGTTTTAAATAAAACACGTAGAAACGTATGTCTTCGTTAATTAATTGAATCTGTCGTTGTCGTTGTTAACCTAACATTCACGTGTTTGCAGAATGTCTGAGTTAAAGAAAAAAATGGTTAAAAGCCATTCGCAAATCATAGTGCTTAATTATTTTAACATGGAACGTGATCGAAATGGACCAGTTTTACCTCTTACATCAATAATTCAGGTTAATATAAAATAATATTGATTTATGTATGCAAGACATTTAATTATAACCATTAGAGAACTGCAGAAGCATCTGGTGTTACTGAAAAAACAACAACACGTACCAAAGCTCGTTTTGCTGCTGCTCAAGCAGCCGGTCAATCCGCTCCGCAGTCTCCACAGAAGAAGAGGCGACGTCTTAAGTAAAAATATGTGGATGTTGACGATCACATCAAATATTTAGTAAGACGTGAAATTTATGAAATTCACTCAAGAAGTATGTTAATTAACGCCATTATAAATAATTAAAAGTGTAATAAGTTAATATATTGTTTTAGTGACGCCCCTCACAGTATCTTCGCTGCAGCAGGCTTTACAACCAGATGTATTTAAATTTAGTGTGTCAAGCCTAATAAGGTTTACATTCGCTCGAGTTTCAATATAAGATCGATAAAGGCCGAAGAAGATCTCTTGAAGAGGAATATGTAGCAGCAAGCAGTACAAGATTTCTGAGGAAATATTTTCTTAATAAAAATGGCACAAATTATGATCCAGTTTTTCTTGATGAAACGTGGATATTTAGTTGTGGGTCATCATATCGAACGTGGCATGATCAAGATAAAAAAAGTCCGAGAAAAAACAAATTTGTGAAGGAAAACGGTAAGCTAGAAGAAAACGCTAGAATATCATGACAACATGAACACAGAATTGTTCCAAAAATGGCGTGTGGACCAACTCTTGCCCAATTTAAACGAGCCAAGTGTCATTATTCTTGACTATGCCTCATATCATTCCACGGTTGCGGAAAAATTGCCAACAGCTTCATGGAACAAAGAGGATTAATGTTGTTTTTTAACGGAACATAGTATCGTATATTCGACTGAAATGCTAAAAGTAGAACTGTTACAGTCAGAAGAAGCAGTAAATCTACAGAAACGCTACCAAATCGATGATTTGGCTAACAAATAGGGACATACCGTACTACGTCTTCCTCCATATCATTGTCTATTCAACCCCATAGAACTTGTATGGGCAAAGTGCAAAACATTTTATAACAAAAATATTGACAGTGAAGGATATGGTGATGAGCAAGTTCTTGCAATGTGGGAACGGGCCTTGCAACAGGTGACTGGCGAAAATTGGAGCAAATGCATACAACATGCGGAGAAAGAAATGTGTGTATGGTGGGACATTCAAAAACAATATGACCTGGTGCAAGAACCAATTATTATTAATGTAGGAGACGATAATGACAGTATTGGCAGTAGTAATGCGGATAGCGACATTGATAGTAACACATAGAATAAAAACATTTGAACGCAGTCTAGCAACAATTAATTATAACCACTGTATTTTATATTCTTGTGGCACAAATAATATTGCCTCTGAAGTTCTAATACGTCGTAAGCAGTGTTACCAGATATACGATAATTTGTCTATCGACAACAAAAGTACGATAATGACAAAATGTACAATTGTAGATGTAGTGGCTGTCGACGGTATGTTTTATTTCTTTCCACGCCTTTCTGTTGGATATAGGAGCTGGAAAAACCTTACTGACGATATAAAGGTTGACAAATAATGAAATATAGACCAACGATTATCTTCTGTTTAAGGTTTTATCCATAATTACCAGTTATTTGTATCTGGGGTTGTTGTATTAAGTACTTACTGGTATTTTTTTTTTAATTTCTATCGCCTAACTAGTTTCTCTTTAAAAAATTATAAAAATTATATTCAGTTCAGTGAACGGTAAGTATATAAATCTAAAAAAAAATCAAATTTTGCGATTTATTTAATAAAATTAAATGTACAATTATTTATTATTTCGTCTTTACGTACTTATACACCCATAACCAACACAGCGAAATTATAGCATTAGAGATTTGACATAAACGCGACACAAATGAGCTAATTCGTAGATCTAATAGGCCAACCGCGCCCTAATAAGTGTCGACACACGTTCAAGAAAATTTGAACCATACATTCCAAAGGAATGAATCATGAGACATCTCTCCTGATTACGAGTATACCCAGATTATTTCATTGATCTCTTATAGTAAGGTTTTTTATTAAACTTTTTCCATGTTCATGATTTTTCGTTAAATTTGATTAAAATGTGAATAACTTGATAATATTGCATCTGATCCCAAAGCATAAAAAGGATTTGTGAAGCTCACATGAAACAGATTCTAAAAATGAAACAATATGCAGGGTAGTAATCCATTTAAAAAAGAGACCAAATTTTGTGTCCCAGATTTATGGTACACTCTGTATATTCGAAAATAATTTTAAAAAATAGCACATCAAGTGGTTTCCCATGTTTTGCTATTGAATGAGCAACGCGGAAACTAGCACGAGTTGCTGCTTCTTGTTCAGCATTTACTTTCCTAATCAACAATTGCTTCGATTTCAACCCGCGTTTCAAAGATTCATATTTTTCTAACCATAGGCTTCCTGAACGAAAATTTGCGGGTAATACAAAACTACAGTATGTTTGTATGATCAGCTACCTAAGTCTTGGCCCTTGGTGGAGGAGTCAGTGTGTGCCTCAGGCTAAAAAGTTTGGGACCCCTGCTTTAAATCATTGGTTCCCAAACTGTTTTTGCAGCTGTGAGGGTCGCGAGTCACACTTTGCGAACCACTGCTCTAAATCTACATCAGTTGCCGTCATCCTAATATTAGTGCCCCGAACGGATTTAATGGTGCAACAATTTATTTTTATCCATTCCACTATCTTAATTAGTCTTAATGATTCATTATCACGATGTGGGGGTGAGAAGTTGCATTAACCTCATGTCACTAACCCAATTATTATTTATAGAGGCGCTTAATTTGTGTTTGGCACAGGGCCAATTCTTCACCGGTTTCGGCTGCAAAGGAAAAACGAAAATTATGGGCGCCTCTTAATTAAAAGTCCTCTCTAACAGACGCCACCGAATACGCTCGATGTCACTCGTGACTTGACGCGCTAACAATATTTCACGTCCATTAAGTTAGCCCTGCCCACACCAGAAAGAAAATTTCAGGAATTACAAAAACTAAGTGCTAATTAAGTACTGAATTTGGCTAACCCCGACTTTAAACAATTTTTTGTTTCTTGGGAAATTCGTATTTTTTTCTAGAATTTTCATAAAATTCTCTGGAGTACTGTGGTTTTATCGAAATGTTGAATGGATTTGGACTCCACAAGTCTCTTGTTGTCTTTATTATAATTATTACTATTATTATTTCTTATTTTGCAACGTTGATTTGTACAAAAAAAATGTGTTTTTAGATTATATTACAATTTTTGCAAATATATTTTCCTAATCATTTCATTCCTCCATTAATATTACTCGCTTAATGATGTCGGCATTTTGTTCGAATAAACAGCGGTTTAAACGAATCTCATTTTCATTAAAATTCAACGTAGCAACTTTTATTTTCAACAAATTTTTCAATAATTTGTGTTTTCTGGTATTAAAGAAATAAATTTTAATCCATTCTAGTTGCAATTTTTTCTCCAAAATCTATTTCTTGCAAAAATTGTAATTTAAAAATCTTTAAAAATCTTGATTTTCTTACAAAAATTCTAATTCCGAAATCTTTTAAAATCTTGATTTTCTTCCAAAAATTCCAATTCCAAAAACTTTTTAAATATTGATTTTCTTATAGAAATCGTAATTTGACAGGACTTATTCAAAGCCGATATATCTTTTGTGTGCTCATTTAAAAAATTTACCCAATAAGAATATATGTATGAACATGGAACATGGAAAATAAAATAGATTTTTAAATATGACAAAACTATACTAAAATTACCTAATAATAATATCATTATATCACTTTAATATTATATCCACGATAACACAAATATACGGAGGGGGATAAATTACTGCAGAAATGTATTAATTAGTTATTATATTTCTTTTTCGAAAACTCTTTAAAAAAGGCAACTCATGTTTTTAAGCTATAAAATTCTTTGAATATGTAAAAATTCGAATTGCTAATAAATGATATAATTTATCTTTGATGATATTGTAGTGACCGTTATTCTCATCAGGGTTGCGCATCTATTTTGGCCACACAAAATTGTACCCAGCCTTGGTGAGTGACATCACCATAGTGAAAAATATATAAAATAACTAATTAAAAATGTAATCAAAAATATTCACATAAATGTATATTTTCCTTACTGAATAATTGGAACTCCATGTAAAACTCCTGCGAGCCAACATATTCTTCTAGACAAGAAGAATTCGTCTTCCATAACCCCTACAATATAATAATTTGATAGTTAATGGCTAAAAATGAAATGCTAATAATTGATACAGTTAATCTGCGCTAATATTTATTTCAAAATGTTGTTTTAAATTGTTAAAGATATAAAAATTCTGAAGCTAATGGCTAATATCGTAATGAAAATAATGATACAGTTAATTTGTGCCAACATATATTTCCAAATCTTGCCCTAAATCTTTGAAGATATAATAATTCTAAAGCTAATGACTAAAATGCCATGCTAATAAATGATACAGTTAATCTACGTCAATTTTATTTTCAAATCTTGTCCTAAAACTAAGCACGCGAAAAATCACTCTCAAATTTTTTTAAGCTTGTGTAATATCCATTACTTTCGCTACTAAATATGTGTTATATATGTTCGCACGCTGTTGGGCTTAAATAACACAACAGGCAATAAATGCTGAATCATCATGTTATTTTAAACGACATACGTGACAAATATGCAATTTTTTCAAGTTTTAAATGTCGCGAAAATTTATTATTGACACTAATAGTTATGAATGTGGATTATTCTGGGTTATGACACCTTACAAAATAGTTTTTTTAATTTGAAATATCCAGTATTACATGTACGTTTTGTATGAATTATTAGCCAGAATATTATATAGTTGATTTACACAACAAAACATCAATAATATTATTCATTAGTCACTGAATAACCAATTAAAATTATGCAGTAGACATTTCCTAATGTGAGATCAGTGGGGAATATAAAATTAAATAAAAATGATCAAACAGCTGCAATAAAAAACAGCGACCAAGAAATCCGTAATATAATTGCTTATATAAGATATACCTATACTGATGGATTTTTTATTTGAAAATGTTTTTGTTAGATTTATTATTAATTTTTGTTTCAGGTTAGATTTAGTTATTCGCTACTGGTACATAAAAATAGGTTCTTCGCCACTGAAAAAAATTGATACATACGCCTAAAAAACAAAAATGAACTGTTTTCTGCCCAAATAAAAAATGTATCTGGAATTACAAAATAACCATTTTGTACTTGCATTGTACATAATGCACACAATATAAATTCAGTTCTCCAATTTACCCTCCCTTCTGAACAATTTCACTACTACCTCTAGTTTCCATAACCCCTCCTTCCTATCTCCTCAGAGTCAACAAACTCGCAAATCCCGTTCGATCCGCTCTAAACTATAATGAACATATTCAAGAACTTTGTTATCAATACCTGTGCTCGGCTACTGAACATTTCATGTTTTCTCGCCCCAGCCTGAGTGCATTCAGGCATTCAGCAATCATGCATTAAACTCAAATCGAACAATCTCGGAACTACAACTTCGATGGTCGCAATTGCGGGATGAATACAAATGACATGGAGTTGAAGCTCGGGGCAAAAGTCAATTATGGAGAAAATAATATAATAATGCAGTGAAGAGTACTAATCGTGATTTGGAATGTACGTGATCTATTTTGAGATGATTTATGAGTTGCGCCAGTTAATATTTTCTTGTATCATGCAAAGATGCGAAAACTGAAGAAACATCTTCATCCCGGAAAATCTGTCTGTAAATATGCAATGATATTATTATTATAAAACAATTAGTATTTTTGAAGATATAAACAGTAATAGTGTTGTCATCCATTCAAGAGAAATTTAATGATTAATGCTTTATCTTCATTGAAATTTTGCGTTATAATAAACGTAATGAAAATTTTGTTATATTAATTTTTGTAGAATATAATAGAATCGAATAAAACAGAGTTCATTAACATTATTCTACAAAGTTTTGTACTTGTACATGTACGTCAGTGCATTACACAACTCAATCTACACACTTACATTAGAAACTGGAAATTCTTCTACTGAGTAAAAGGCATTTGCAATAAGAATGTATACAGCATTACATACCTACAGCATTTCCACGAAGTAGATTAGAGGTGGTATGAAAGGGATAATTCAAATTAAGCGACAATTACAAATCTCCCCGAAACAAAATTATTTATGTTGTGTCACTACACCCATTGTACACCGATTTGAACCTAACTACAAGCTTCTGTTATAGATGGCGGCATATGCTTGTGATTTTATTAGTGTTCCAAAGTAAAATTTCTTCTTTATTCTTCTTTTTATTGATAATAGTGAATAGTGAAGTAAGATACAAGAAGCATGCCTACTATGATCTACGTGCACAGATAGAATTGAATGCTGCAAAACAATTTACAATGAAGAAATTTTCAAAATAACTGACAAACCACTCATTTTAGGGATAGGTTTGTTTTACACTTTTTGTAGACAATTATTCTGTTATTGCGCCCTCATACAAATAATATGTCAATCACATTAAAAAAAAAAAAAAATTATGACGTTTTAAAGTGTACCTGTAAATAATTGCATTTTTAGAATAGTTTAGTAAAATATCAACATACAAATTATTGCAATAATAGAGCCATGCTTCTGCTACAATATGCAAAAAGTTTAAGTTTCTATTTCATTCGTGAGAGAAATATGTGAAAATTATTTAAATCGCTATTTGAAGCAAACATTTCGGAAATTATTTTTTTCCTCAAAAACTACTATAGATAAATGATCTATAAGCTTAATAAAAAGTGTTCAGAATTGAACGAGCAAACTGAATGTTAAAATATACAGAGTGTTCCATTTAAAATAACAAAGTTGATGGCCACTTCCGGTAGAAGCGGAAGTGATACAAACATATACCTATTTTATTTTAGGAGATCACGATGAACCATGTTTATGTGAATTTTTTCAAAATTATATTTCATCAGGAACCTCATAAACTTTTGACCAATGACTTGCGTAGGACACCCTGTATATGTAAGTGTTAATTTCATTGAATTATCCTTAAGAAATACAATATAGGACAATACGAGATTTGCAATTAGTTTTAAAAGTGTGATTTTAATGTATAGATACTTTTCAGTACACGTACTTATCGTGTAATGTGTACGTATACTAGTATTTAGTATACAGTACTTAGGTGTACTAAGTCAGTTAGTTATCATCTTTGTACAGTAGGTACAAGATGATTTTCCTTGTTATTACGCACTGTCTCTTTCATAAAATATTGTGTTCCTTTCAATACAGTCTAGTGATGAAAGGGACAAAATACACTTTTTTAAATGAAAAAATATGCACCTAAATATAAAATAAAAGGTTTATTATTATATTTTCTTTCAGTAGTGAACTAAGTGAAGTTTTCAATTCTATTCTATTAAACTGTTAAAATTATTTCCTCATTTATTTACTAGACTCTTCAAAACAAAAATGTCCCATTCATGCCACCTCTCCTATACGAGCAGTTTTTGGAAAAACAATTTGTAATAATATTACAGAATGTATATCTACATTATTTTGAAGTTACTGAAAAAAACTTAAAAATAAACTGAAAAATAAACTTTTCTCTCGTGCTACATATATTTGGGGCCAGATTAACTTGGTTGTGACTCATTGAAGTTACTTACTAGAACGTACGTGGAAAATAAAATTCCGCTTCGCATTGTGTAGACACGAATTATGTTTTATGTGATTCGTGCATAATCATTGCGGTTTGCAAGAAAATGTTTTGCCGCATACTTAGTTACAAACAACACCCAAGTTAATGTGGTCCCGACTACACGTGAAAAGAAAAGTTTCTATTTCACTCGAAATGTGGTCCGATCCGAAATAACTTCCAAATAACGTATAAATTCTGCAAAATGATGACAAAGTTAGGACATACAGTGTTTTTCGCTGAGATTGCTCAAGAGCAATATTCACGTCTCAGGAAGAAAAATAATCGCTTTTCCCCTCTACTTCCATAAATTGCTATTATTTTACTTATATGTATGTAAATGAAGAATGATGATGAACTCAACGTTTGAAACCAAAGATGAGAGCCTAAGAAGAAGACATGGGAAAATACGAAAAGAATTTACTTGCGTTGGCGTTGGTTGGATACAAATAAGCAGTAACATGTTATGAATCATATCTACTGCATTTACAATTTCGTAGTTTACCCTTGATAATAGCCTCCAACCAATTATGCATTACATAAATCATGGAATCGTTTATTAAAAGTAAGTTTCTATAAATATAATACTCTATATTTAAATTTTATGGGTCGATTACTTGACATTTGAACATATTTTTATCCCACATTATGGGTTTATATTTTGATAATGGTATAATCTACACAACTATATATACTTTACGATTTGAATATAGAGGCAACCCAGAAGTTACATGCAAGAATAAAATCTTCAAAAAATGCATTTTAAGCAATATTTTTGTGGGCATACGAGGTGTGGCAATTAAGTTCCGAGACTGATTTTTTTTAACGAACACTTGCGTAGCTAGAAGAATGAAACGGGCGTGGTTTAGATCTGTATATATCCCTTGACCTTGGGTAAAAATTTCAAGCAGCTGTAACAAATAGTCTCGTTGTAATCGTCAAATAACGAAGGTGAAAAAACTGATCGCGCCGAAAAAATGTTGGATACAAAAATTGAGCAAAGAGTGAATTTAAAGTTTTTGTTAAAACTCGGGAAGTCCGCGACCGAAAGCTATGTAACTTTGCAGAGGGTTTACAGGGATGATTGCCTATCCCATGCCAGAGTTTTTGAGTGGTACAAACGTTTTCAGGAAAGGAGGGAGAATGTTGAAGATGACGAGCTCCCCGGGCAGCCTGTGACTTCAAAAAGTGACTTGAACGTTCAAAAAGTGACCCAGATGGTTCGAAAAGACCGTCGATTAAGTGTTAGGGCCATTGCTGAATATGTGAACATTAATAAAGAAACTGCAAGACAAATTTTGCATGAGGAACTAAACATGAGGCCCGAAATGTGGAAAGAGAACTCCTGGATCCTCCATCAAGACAACGCGCACTCTGTCAAGGACTATTTGGCCAAAAACCAGGTCACAGTAATGGAGCACCCACTTTATTCGCCAGATTTAGCATCCTGCGACTTCTGCCTGTTCCCAAAAATCAAATCTTGCTTAAAATGAATCTGCCACGAGTCATTAGACAACAAAAACCGGCGCAGGTACTCAAGAGCCTGTCGGATGATGACCTGCAGCACTGCTTCGCACAGTGGAAGATTCGCATGGAGAGGTGTAGGGATGCGGAAGGGGAGTATATTGAAGGGGGAAAATTAAAAATTGTAAAAAATTGCGAAATACAGATGTTATAGCAACAGTCTCGGAACTTAATTGCCACACCTCGTATAAGACAAAGTAATCAAGTCAAAATTTAACAAAAACGCTGTACACATGACCTGATAATATGTACCATAAAAGTTCGTTGTATTTATCAGGAAAAAGCATCTATGTTGTATCAAGGTTTACCGGAAATTTAATAAAAACTTTGCAAAATAAAATAAATATTGAAAACTAGATTTATAATAATGGATTAAATTTTCAAATCCATTTATCTTGAAACTGTGTATTACGACTTGTCACTTTTTCTTGTAAGCCCACGATGTGTAAGATTTTTATATGAAAATATTTCTAATGATGCATTTTCTACATTTCGCTCGCGATTCTTGGGGTAACCTGTGTTTTCTTTGAGAAGCTTACTTGACATATATCTGACAACTGAGCAATAAAAAAAAGTTATAAAACAAATAATTTACTAAAATCCATAAAACAATCGAAATTAGAAACTAGTAATATTCAATATAAAGTCTCCGACATGTTGCTTTTGAGGTTCTGTTGTCCTAAAATATTAATGTAAAATCAAGTTTTATAAGAGTTCGACGGTTATGAATGACACAAGTCCTTATAATAATAATAATTAAAAAAAAATTCTGTAAGTTACAGATAAAATGCAATTCGTAAATAACTGCATGTAACAGTAAAAAACAGGTCTTGATATTATTTAATAATAACAATAATAATAATAATAATATCGAACGAAGTTTTCATCGACAGTTTGTGATAACAATACAGTTTGCCAATCCTATATTTCTGATGGAAAATGCAAAAGAAGTGGTCTCACCACACAACTTTCAGTTACAAAATGTCAAAAATAATAAAAATGCTTAGAAGAAAGAACAAACAGAAACTAGAAGCGCGCTTATTTTACTCTTGTCGCATCTTTGTTTTTATCAATATATAAGTGCAAAATAATACAAACATTTGAAAATATTTTTTTTTTGTAAAAATCAATATTATTTATACTAGAAGCTTTTGTAGAAAATAAAATTTCACGGAATTATTTGTCAACGACCAATGCACAAAAAACAATAATAATTCATATTGAGCTAAATTTTGTCAGTAAACGAAGCATTTTGTAGATAATATTTGATATAATATGCTGTTTTAAAGTGTCTTTATGTTTTCAGAAAGATGTCCAAATAACTGTATAATTTTCTAATTATTGGTTAAAAAATACAAAAATGAAACAGTAAATACTCACGATTTGTTTCCGTAACATTTGCAATTATAAATTTTATTCCAAAAATTTCTATTTCAGTTTTTTAAATTTATTTTGAACCGTTTTTGACCGTTATAGCAGACACAAAGTAACATTTTAAAATCTCGCACTGTCTTGCGAATTGTGATAATATGTATATGCGAAAAAATTGTATTGTTTTATATATAAAAAATATATAAAAACGTGTATTTTGGTAAACATGTTTTTGAATTATTTTTGTTTATAAAGTTACAGAAAATGTAAAATGTAAACCAATAATTTGAAATAATAGTTTTTGTTACAAAATTTACACTTAAAATTGTTTTCAGATTTTTTTTTCAGAAAGTATCAATTATAATTCAGAATAGCCGAGTTTTCAGATTAGTGAAGTGTAAATCTTCAGATTAGTCAATTGTATATCACAGCGTTTCCCAAACTTTATTGACCGCGGCCCGGTACGAGGTTCTAAAATTTTTTGCGATCCACTTTATGGAAAAATACCATTTATTTACAAAACAATTATTTGCTTTTTAATAAAAATCAAGTTATTTGTTTGTTTATTTCATACACATAAATTTCAAAATAATTATATAAGAAAAATATTAAATATTAAATAATAAAAAGTAATTTAACAATTAACAATTATAGTAAATGTTGTTACCACATACTTTGTCCTTAGTGCGAAGGATGATGTTGTTTGTCATCACAAAACAATTTAACAATTTCAAATTAGGAGGTAATGATGTTAATTTTATTTTCAAATTAGTTTCGACGTCCAATCTGTTTCGATACTTTTTTTTTAAATACACCAAGGCTGAGAACGCAACTTCACACGTAACATATAAGTGGTGACAAAAGACATTAAAAATTGTATCGATTTTTCGCTTAGCTTGGATATTCCTTTTGACAGCGCAACCAAAAATTAATTAGTGGTAAATTATCAAACACTTTTTTCCAGATCGGTGTCATAAATCTAAAGAATAATAGAACATAGCGTAAACTTACTATCGTGCGTTCAACAAAATTGCCAATTGGCGTTGGCAATCTCAAGTCATCTTAGTGCAGACATGACTTGAGATTGCCAACGCCAACTTCGTCGTCGATTTTTGTTGAACGCTCGATAGTTTCGCATGATACATTGGCAACGTGATTTTTATTCACGAAAATCAAATGCAATTGGTTCATAAATTTACAAGAATACGCTTTGATTGGTCCATGCATAGTGCATACATGATGACGCATTAATAAAACTGAATTAATAGCCACCACATTAATAACACACCGCGAAGTTTGTCAATTATTTCGGAATGAGGTTCGCTTTATATTGGTCACACTGGTTCCGTGTATCAACCAGCCAAATGTTGAATTCTCTTTTTACTGATGATTTTTCACGCGCAATTATCACGGCAATTATCTAGTGAAGTTGTCGCCAAAGATTAGAAATGGAGCTACACAAGAAGAAGAAGAAGAAGAAGAAGAAGAAGAAGAAGAAGAAAAATCGGAACTAGGAGAAGATGGAAAAGGAGAAAAGGAGAAGAAGAAGTAGCAGAAGAAGAATATTTGTAATTATTTTTTTAAAATTTATATATGTACAGGGTGGCCCTCCTATTCTCGCTCGGAGCATTGCTGCTAGACTAATGCAAATTGAGGAAAAAATCTGATGGGAAGTTATTGGACACTTCATGTGCTACTTTTTAAAAGTATTTTCGAGTGTACAGAGTCTACCATAAATCCGGTGCACAAAATTTGGTCTCCTTTTGAAATGGATTCTTTCATTTTTAGATAGTACAGAACGTCGACAGAAAGTCGTTGTTTCCACAGAGCCATTTTTTTAATTATTGCAGCGAATTTTTCCGATACTTTAAAAATATTTAAACCAAAGCCATGCAAAATTAAATTCAATTCATTGAATGTAGCAAATATGTCGCACTAATAAGCCACCTTTAAAACCACTCGAAATCGTATAATCTATCCTTAAATGGAAAAATAGCATCTTCTTTGATGGTGGGTGCCCATTCGGAAATAACAAAGCTTCGTCTTTTAGCTCCAACAGACGTTTTAAAACGTTTGCTTTTGAAGCCATCGTGAATTACAATACAAAATGAGGTGTTTATGATCACTCCCCATTTCCGTGCATAACTCGGTAAAAAGTCTGCTATTTTATGGACGAGATTTTATGTAGTTTACAAACATGACACATTCTTCCAAAGTTATGTTTAAATTTAAAGGCAAGCCAACACTTGTCTATGGATATAACAGTGCATACATACACAATTAATTGCTAATTCTTGAATTTGTTTAAACAAACCTTTATGACAACCTGCCATTGCACCTGCTCCGTCGCTACTTAGACTAATACACTTCATCCAATCAATACCGTGACCAGTGACAAAATCATTGGTAGTATAAAAATCAGATCTGAGGTCTTTCTTGTCGGAAGCCTTTTACAAAACAAAACAAAATCTTGTATCTTGTCTTCGTCAATATATCTGATAAAACACATTAGATTTGAATTATCCTCGATATCTGTGCTTTCATCCACTTGCAATGATAAAACATGTTTTTATTTTTACTTTAGCAACTAGTTCTTCTTCTAAATGTTTCGCAATATCTTCAATTATCCGTTTAACTGTATTATTTGATAATGGTATCGCCGAAAATAAACTTTTTTCCTTTATTCCGCATAAATTGTTTGCGACAATTTTTAAAGCGGGAAGTATTATTTTTTCTCCAGCACTATGAGGATACAAAGTCTCAGAAATTAATTTGGAAATATAAAGAGCTATCAAAGTGAGCTTTTTATTTGACTGGTGAGGAAAGAGTGCATTTTTCTTTTTTTTTTGAGCAGTACTTGATTCCTTTTTTTATCAACAAAAAAGTTAATTGACTTATCAGAGTACTCAGAATGAAATGTGTCTAAATGCGAATTCAACTTTGACGATTCCATAGTTTTATTTGAAAGTTGCGAATTGAAAATAACACTGCAAATTATTTTGACTGCTTCCGGCAATGAACCCAAAACGAAAATATTCGTCACAATATTTGCGAGTCCAATTAGTTTTACGCTTGTTGTTTTGGCGCTGTACATCTCCCTTTAGGGGCTTCAGACAAAGTATCTTCATAATCATGATGTTTAGCTTTGCTCGAACTTGGTTCATCATTTAAATTTCTGGTTTTGTTGATTACCCATTTATCCATTTTCGTTGGAAACTTTTATAACAAGATTTTTTTAGTGATGATTTATAAGAAAAAGTATCCATTTATTTTGCGTGACCCGGCCAAATTTTTCTATGACCCGGTGCCGGGTCGCAGCCCTCACTTTGGGAAACTCTGGTATATCAGAAATGATAAATTGTAATTTAGATTTGCCAAGTGTAATTCTTCTGATTAGTTAATTGTATATCAGAAATGTTAAATTGTAATTCAGATTAGTCAATTATATACAGTCGTTTGCACATTGAGTATAGTTCAAGTATAAACCTTTGTTTTCTCATTTGCATGCTGACCACAATTCGTCGATGTGCATAGAAGTTTCTGATTTACAAGAAATTGTAAATTGTAATTCAGATTAACGAATTGTAAATCAACAACTGTCGTAAGTTGTAATTCAGAAAACTGCACTGCAACTCAATAAACAGGCAAATGTAATTCACAAAACTTTTAAATATTTTTTTTAAATTACGATTGCCACTTTCTAATTTACAATTTTGGCGAATCTGAATTTAGCTAACGTTTTCTGAATTACAATTGAAAGTTTCTGATTTACAATGCCCTATTCTGAATGCTAATCTGTGTCAGCTGCATTAGCCCGTCGAAAGATGACAATGACTCATGCTTGTTCGAACAAAGAATCGCGTTTTCTATGCTCGTTCGTGTGCTTAAGGTAAATGTAATATGTATAATGAAATGAAATAAGAAATGTAGGTCGAGAAAAGTAATATGAGCGATGAGTCCGTCAGCTTTCGACGGGGCGAGTAGGTAGGTATATTAAATTTATTTATTTTTAATAAAAATTTGCACCTTAATGTTTAAAAATGTATGCTGAAAACATTAAAAAGATATCAAATGTTTCACAAAAAAATCACTCATACTTCAAAATCTACTGAACATATAGTAAAAATCCGAAATCTAGATTATTAGCTCTGTGAAGTTAGCACCCCCATGTTGGAATTTCGAAACGAAACCTATGCCATAATTTTGCCCACATTATGCCCAGTATTGCCCAGTAATTATTTCATTTTGCCCAGCTCCCGTTAACTCAATAGTCAATTGTCGAATTTCTATGGTGTGGCACCCCCATGAGCGAGTTCGACAAAATAACATATGCCATAATTTTGCCCACATTTTGCCCAGTATTGCCCAGTAGTTGTTTCGTTTTGCCCAGCTCCCGTTAACGCGTTAGTCAATAGTCTAATTTCTAAGGTGTGGGACCCCCATGAGCGATTTCGAACAAATAACATGTGCCATAATTTTGCTCATATTTCGCCCAATATTGCCCTGTAGTTGTTTCGTTTTGTTCAGCTCCCGTTAACCGATAAGTCAATAGTCGAATTTCTATGGTGTAGGACCCCCATGAGCGATTTCGAAGAAATAGCATATGCCATAAAGTTGCCCTCATTTTGCTTAATATTGCCCAGTAGTTGATTCGTTTTGCCCAGCTCCCAATAACCCATAAGTCAATAGTCGAATTTCTATTGTGTGGGACCCCCATGAGTGAGTTCGAAGAAATAATATATTCCATAATTCTGCCTATATTGTGCCCAGTATTGCCCAGTAGTTATTTCATTTTTCCCAGCTCCCGTTAACTCATAAGTCAATAGTCGAATTTATATAGTCTAGCAACCCCATGAGCGAGTTCGAAAAAATAACATATGCCATAATTCTGCCCACATTTTGCTCAATATTGCCCAATAGTTTTTTCGTTTACCCAGCTCCCGTTAACCCGTAAGTCAAGAGTCTAATTTCTATGGTGTAGGAGTAGGACCCCTATGAGCGAGTTTGAAGAAAAAACATATGCCATAATTCTGCCCACATTTTGCTCAATATTGCCCAATAGTTTTTTCGTTTACCCAGCTCCCGTTAACCCGTAAGTCAATTGTCGAATTTCTATGGTGTGGGATCCACATGAGCGACTTCGAAGAAATAACATATTCCATAATTCTATCCACATTATGCCCAGTATTGCTCAGTATTTGTTTCGTTTTGCCCAGCCCCCGTTAACCCATAAGTCAATTGTCGAATTTCTATGGTGTGGGATCCCCATGAGCGAGTTCGAAGAAAAAGACATATGCCATAATTTTGCCCAGATTATACCCAGTATTGCCCAGTAGTTGTTTCGTCTTGCCCAGCTCCCTTTAACCCACAAGTCAATAGTCAAATATCTATTGTGTGGTACCCACATGAGCGAATTCGAAGAAATAACATATGACATAATTTTGCCCACATTGTGCCCAGTAGTTGTTTCGTTTTGCCCAGCTCTCTTTAACACATAAGTTCGAATTTATTACTCACGGGTTATAGGGAGTTGGGCAGTACGAAACAACTACTGGGCAATATTGGGCATAATGTGGGCAGAACTATGGCCAATGTTATTTGTTCGAACCCGCTCATGGAGGTCCCACACCATAGAAATTTGACTATTGACATATGGGTTAACGGGAGCTGGGCATAACGAAACAACTACTGGGCAATACTGGGCATAATGTGGGCAAAATTATGGCATATGTTATTTCTTCGAATTCGCTCATGTGGGTCCCACACCATAGATATTCGAATATTGACTTATGGGTTAACGGGAGCTGGGCAAAACGAAACAACTACTGGGCAATACTGGGCATAATGTGGGCAAAATTATGCCATATGTTATTTCTTCGAACTCGCTCATGTGGGTCCCTCACCATAGATATTCGACTATTGACTTATGGGTTAACGGGAGCTGGGAAAAACGAAACAACTACTGGAAATACTATGCATAATGTGGGCAAAATTATGGCATATGTTATTTTGTCGAATTCGCTCATGTGGGTCCCACACCATAGATATTCGACTATTGACTTTTGGGTTAACGGAAACTGGGCAAAACGAAACAACTACTGGGCAATACTGGGCATAATGTGGGCAAAATTATGGCATATGTTATTTCTTCGAACTCGCTCATGTGGGTCCCACACCATAGATATTCGACTATTGATTAATGGGTTAAAGGGAGCTGGGCCAACCAAAAGAACCACTGGGCAATACTTAGTATAATGTGGGCAAAATTATAGCATATGCTTTTTTCTTCGAACACGCTCATGGGGATCCCACACCTTTGAAATTCGACTATTAACTTATGGGTTAACGAGAGCTGGGCAAAGCGAAACAACTGCCGGGCAATACTGGGCATAATGTGGATAGAACAATGGCATATGTTTTTTCTTCAAAGTCGCTCATGTGGGCCCCACACCATAGAAATTCGACAATTGACTTATGGGTTAAAGGGAGCTGCTCAAAACGAAACAACTATAGGGCAATATTGGGCATAATGTGGGCAAAATTATGCCATATGTTATTTCTTCGAACTCGCTCATGTCGGTCCCACACCATAGATATTCGACTATTGACTTATGGGTTAACGGGAGCTGGGCAAAACGAAACAACTACTGGGCAATACTGGGCATAATGTGGCAAAATTATAGCATATGTTATTTCTTCGAATTCGCTCATGTGGGTCCCACACCATAGATATTCGACTATTGACTTATGGGTTAACGGGAACTGGGCAAAACGAAACAACTACTGGGCAATACTGGGCATAATGTGGGCAAAATTATGGCATATGTTTTTTCTTCGCAGTCGCTCATGTGGGTCCCACACCATAGATATTCGACTATTGACTTATGGGTTAACGGGAGCTGGGCAAAACGAAAAAACTATTGGGCAATACTGAGCATAATGTGGGCAAAATTATGGCATATGTTTTTCTTCGAACTCGCTCATAGGGGTCCTACACCATATAAATTCGACTCTTGACTTACGGTTTAGCGGGAGCTGGGCAAAACGAAACAACTATTGGGCAATATTGAGCAAAATGTGGGCAAAGTTATGGCATAAGCTATTTCTTCGAACTCGCTCAAGGGGGTGCCACACAATAGAAATTCGACTATTGACTTTTGGGTTAATGGGAGCTGGGCAAAACAAAACAACTACTGGGCAATACTGGGCAAAATGTGGGCAAAATTATGGCATATGTTATTTTTTCGAACTCGCTCATGGGGGTGGCATACCATAGAAATTCGACAATTGACTATTGAGTTAACGGGAGCTGGGCAAAATGAAATAACTACTGGGCAATACTGGGCATAATGTGGCCAAAATTATGGCATAGGTTTCGTTTCGTAACTCCAACATGGGGGTGCTAACTTCACAGAGCTTAGATTATTCCATTACAAGTGTTTAAAATTGCTTTGAAAATTATCCAAATAATCATATTGCACGTAGTAAACTGATACAAAAAATATATAATTTTGAAACTTGTTTGGTAAATTTAATAATTTTGTTACATACATACAATTGCCCACATTCGAAGTGCAACTCGTTTTTTTACGACCGTCTTATGGACATTTGGGGGCGAAGCTGTTTTGCATCTGTATTTGTACTTGTACATGCCCAAACCCGGATTACCAATAAGGTCGAAATTCGCTCTGGTTTATGGCTTTTGGTTGTACTTCAAATGTGTGCGATTGTACATAGATTATGTATGTACAATCGCACACATTTGAAGTACAACCAAAAGCCAGAAACCAGAGCGAATTTCGATTTCGATTTCGGTCTTCTTGTACCCTTAGGGTGTCGAGGAATAGTTCTTTAGGTTGTTTTTTGTGGCTTCTGCAATAAACCTGCGCCACTTGCTTCTGTCCTCACTATTGCACTTAGCTTGACTCCATGTTAGCTCACTGGGTTTTAGAGTCACTAATGATACAATTTCATGTGTTGGCCGGCCTACCTCTTCCCCCTTTTCCACATGGTCTTGCTTCCCAAATTTTTCTCGTCTGTCTCGTTCCTTCATCCGGTTAGATGTCCTAACCGTCTGATTTTGCTTGCAATAAATTTCGGATTTGAGGGCGTTACATTTAGGCTCTTGCATATATCTTCATTCTTCATTATGTGTTTCTTTGTGATGCCTTCCAATCTATATATTGGATATTTAATTTCTGCTCCTTGAATTAGGCTGTTTTGTCTTTTACTAGTGACCCATGTCTCACCCCCATATGTGAGTATTGCAGTATACACCGCGTTAAACATCGCGATCTTTGTTTTCTTAGATAACATATTTCCTCATTATTCAAAAATGTTCGCCTCACATAATTATATGTTTTTGAGGCTGCATGTACCCTGTTATTTATTTCACAATCAATATCACAGTTTTCTTGTAAAATTGCACCCAGGTATTTGTATTGGGATACGTGTTGCCTGCAATTAAGCTGCCTGCTATTCTCATCGATAATTTTTTCATGTTTTTGGCCATTCTCTTGTTTTGGTCATATTTATTCTTAGATTGTAGGGTTTCAGTTCTCGTTCTATAATGTACTTATGTTTGGTCTCAGATCTGCTTCACTCTCTGCAAATACTACCAGGTCATCGGCCAATGCACACAATGCAATGTAAACTATATTCATATTTTTGAAACCTACTTTTGTTACATACGTTTGGTAAATACATGTTCAGAACATTAAAAATCAAGAAAGTTGAATGCAATCCAAAACATCTCGAGAGCTTATTTGGCAGTAATGATGTACCAAGTAGAAGATATTTTCAATATTAATATCAGAAATTGGTAGATATAATAATTATTTATACATGTATACACCTGGAGACTCAATTCTTTGGAAACAGTTCTGAAGCTCTCATAGTAGTTTGGCTACTAGCTTATATCTCTATCACCGAATATTCAATAATTAATTACACATGAATTAACGGTGCAAGATATCAATCGACTAATTATACCGTATTATCTCTTAATCGCAGTAATAATTAATGGCGTCTGCACCAATGGACATTTGAATTAATTAACATGAAATGCGAATTAAGGAAAATATTGATCCGCATTTATTAACGCAGAAGCAAACGGAAACGCTCTCCATCAACACAATCACAACAAGAACTGGACTGGACTACAGCCGAGTTCTAACAACGACCGAGTTAACTAATTACGGCCGTAGCGTATTTTGGGCATGCAAAGCCAATTAATCATTGTTTTAAACCGGCGGAGCTTAGAACTTTGCTGCGATGATCGATTGTCGTTCGAGATTATTTCTTGGCCGATATAAAATTATGGACGTTGTTTTTATAACTTACCTGAAGTTTAGGCACAAGCTCCTGAAACAAAAATATTTCATATTAATATAAATGGTGCGGAAAACATGTGCTAGGTGGTTAATTATATGGAGCCTAGAGGCAAGTAGTAGCAACACTAATTAATGTATTGGTTTGCAGCTTACGATATTGCTTCAGTGCGTTATAGACTTATTGATTCTGTTGCTGTTCAATTAATGATGAGCTTTTTTATTGCGTGTCGTCGACGTATTCGTGCGTGCTGCAATGAGAATAACAGAAAATAAAAGTAATTGTCCCGATACTAGGTTGAAGTTATTAGAAACTATGAAACAGGCAGTAACAAGATTTGATTGTTTTAAGTAATTAATACGGAACGAATCGCCTTGACATGCTTACACCGCCAACATCTAGAAATTCCCGCGATAACCATCTCCAATACACCAGAGGGAATGCGGCTGGAATCCCCGCAGACATTCTCCTCCTTATTAATTGATACTTCTGCTATTACCATAAATTACCAGCCGAGTTGTCTAATACATCCTCGCCTAGCGAACCAACGACATGAATTTCGCCCGTCACACGAATCCCCCAGAGATCACGCGACGGACAGAAACGGGGAATGTAAACAAACATTATGTCACAGCTCGCTCTCATCTAATTAGATGTACTTGCAGCCTAATTGGATGGATTGCAACAATTACACAAGTCGCAAGATATCAGTACCATCTGCAGAAGCGGAGTACCTACATATTTATGTGTGCACTGTGCAGTACGGATGCGGCGGCCGCGATCAATCCTTAATCTTCTCGACGGGGTCTTCATCCGTGCCGCCTCCATAAAGTGCACCGTCGCATCTGTCACATGAATCCCGCGCTTTTTATGTATTTATGCAAGTTCGCTCATCAAATATAGTGGTGGTCACTGCAGCAGGCAGCGGAGATACGGCGGAAAAGAGCTTCATATAAATTTCATCAAAATTATTGCAGAGCTGCATTGTGCATTCGTTTTTCGCCGCTATTAATGTGACCGGCAAAGCTTGAATTTTATAGCTTAACATAGCTCAGGCAAATAATTCCCGGAAAATTGTGCATTCTCGCCATTTACGAACTCCAGTAAAATTTATTTGTATATTTTTCTGTAAAACTTCACAAACTGGCGCGTATATGTGGATGAGTTATAAACACAGTTAAATTTTTCGCAACTAAAACTTGTGAGATGCCTGATAAACGAAGACGCAATGAAAGTTGAAAAAGACACATTCTACGAAAATGTGCAAAAAGGAAGAAGACAAGAAATATTCATGGGAGGCCTTAATGGAAGACTAGGTCCATTAAGGCCTCTAAACAAAAAATCAGCAATAGCAGAATAGGAAAAAAAGAGTAAGAGTAAATTATTTGCAAAGAAAATTTCTAAGATCTTGAAAATCGAAGACGTCAATAAAGAAGACGACAAATTTTACGAAACCATCTAAAAATAAAGAAGGCAAGAAACAATCATAAGAGACGACTAGGTAACCAAAATTCAGCAACAGAAGAATGTTTGGGAAAATAAGGGAAAGAGGTATAAATAACAATAGAATACCATTCAACAAACACAAAGTTAAAACACGATAAGATACACAAATACAGGGTGTCCAAGATAAGGATCAACAGCATGGGGATCTCGGAAACCGTAAAAGTAACAAAGGCGGTTAAATTACAAAAAACAGTTGTGCAATTTAGTGGTCAGTAATATTATTTTGAGAAAACCAGAAATTTCCGCTAACTTCCCGAGATTTTCGACAAAATCCGAAATCTTGCGATTTCGTTTTTATTTTTTTCTGAAGTTATTTTAAAATAAGTGAAGTATAAGAAAACCAAAGGCACTTTCTCATTGCCACATTTTTAGCTCTACAAGACAGCGTTTGCAAATTTTCAGTACAACATTTCGTTTCGATGAAACCATCAACTTAATTTTTTTATGTGGCCCGTAAAAAGGGGATACCCTGTATTAGATAGCATTGCCTATTACTAATTCAACTATTTATATCATAGTATGGTTTCTATTGTTTTTATTCAGAAAAAGGCTTGTTAATACATTTCGAACATTTTCTTGCAGTAGGCGTTCAAATGATGACGACGAAGAAAAAAATATATCTAATTTGAACCCAAAATAGTAACTAAACATAAGTTAGCAAGAATAGTTGTAAAACATTGAAACATTATAGCTATTTAGGACTACACTTATTATTTGTTTACTGTGATATGAGAATTGCCCTGTTCATTTAATGACGACGAAGACAAAAATGATTACATAATTTTAACCCAGAATATGTACCGAAATAGTAACAAAAATAAATTTAGCAAGAAAAGTTGTTAAATATTGAAACATTATAGTTATTTAGAACTACACTTATTACTTTTTACTATGATATGAGAATTGTTCTGTTCATTTAATGGCGACGAAGATAACAATTATTACTTAATTTTAACCCAGAATAGGTACCAAAATAGTAACTAAAAACAATTTTGCACGAATAGTCGTTAAACAGAGAAACATTACAGTTTTTCAGAACCACACTTTATTTTTTTACTGTGGTATTATGATTAAATAAAATAATTGAATCAATATTGAAGAAGAAGAATAAGAAATTTATTGCCAGGGCTACATTTCGTAATATTTATGTATATATTGGTATGGTATTAGATGTTTTGGTCCTGGCAAAGGGCTATCGACCGGAGTCCTTCCGCCCTTGATGGTCATTGTCCTTGGTTTAGTCCATTTCCAGGGAATACAGTATCTCTTTAATGGTGGCTTTGGGTTTTTTTCTTTTCCAGATGTCTGTGGTGGCTGGGGTGAATTGAGTGATGATGGTTTTATTTGAGTCTTTATTGATGAATCGCTGTGACAGATATTTTATTCTTTCTTGGATGGGTTGTATGCGGGTCTTGTTGTATAGTAATTGATTGGATGGATTGTGCACTGGGTTATGAGGGTGTCTCAGTTTAGTTATTTTACGTAGTGCAATAGTCTCTGCTCTTTTTAAGTTGGTGAGGACGCTCTTGTTGGAGTTGAGGTACGCTATGCAGCTGTAATCCAGAAGTGGTCTGCAGGTGACTTTGTAGATACGCGAAGCCGTTTTTATGTTTATGCCAGAGTTATTTAGCCTTAGGCTGTTGAAATATTTCGCTCGTTTTGTTATTTGTTTCTTGATGTAAGACGTGTGTTCTTGTAGTGTGGTGGCACTGTCTATGGTTATTCCCAGATACTTAACCGATGATTCAGGGAAGACGTCTTGATTTAAGAGGGTGATGTAAGGTGAATTGGTTTCGATTCGGTGGTGATGTAGTAGGAGGTGAGATTTTTCTGGGTTTGGTAGTAGTCGCCAATTAAGGAACCATTCTGTGGTGTTGTTGATAAGGCTTTGTAATTGATTTACTGCTTTGTCAATGGAGTTATGGTGTGATATTAACGCTGTGTCATCTGCGTATTGTAGGATGTAACAGTTGGGGTTGAAATATTCAGGGTTTGCATTATATATATCGTGACAGTACAAGTTGAATAATGTAGGCGATAGGGGCGAACCTTGTGGGACACCTTGTTCAATTCCAAACGGGTCGGAGAGATGATTATTTATTTTTATTTTGCTTTTGCGGTTTTTCAGCACTTCGTTTACTAACAGGGTGAGTTGTTTTGGTACCTGGACTGCGTGTAGTTTATATATGAGTGATGGATGGGATACGCTATCGAATGCTTTGTTGATGTCTAGCATTAGGCATGCACTTGCATTGCCTAGTTTATAGTTGTGTTGTATGTTGTTTAGCGCGATGGTGATGGGGAGTGTTGTACCCTTTTGTTTGCGGAATCCAAATTGGTAAGGTGGCACAACTCCTGTCGTTGCTTCCTCTATTTTATTTTTGATGTAGATTTCTAGGTTTTTTCCCATAACTGGTAGTAGGGTGATGGGTCTGAAGTTGCTTATCAGCGTTGGGTCACAGTTGAGTTTCTTGATAGGTATTATTACACCAGTTTTCCATTCTTCGGGGAAGTGGGTGTTACTTAGACAATAGTTGTATATTTTCCGGATGTAGTTATGGATGGTCGGATTTAAGTTTCGTAGGATGGCTTTTGTGATGTTATCTTGTCCGGGTGAACTGTTTTTTCCACTGTAGAGGATCTCATAATATTCGTCTTCAGTGATTTCGATGTCCCGCTCGTGTGATTTATCGTTTGTAAATTCCTGGTGCCATTTGTTGATTTCCTTAAATTTGTCGTTGTTGTATAAGGGGTTGTTATCGACTTTGTAGGCTGTAGCAAAATGTGCGGCTAGTGCTTCCGCTTTTTCATGATCATTTTCAATTTCTTTGTTGTTCATTTTAATGGGGTAGTTCAGTTTGGATTCTTTGTATTTTGTCATGCATTTGATGTCTCTCCAGAATATTTTCCCCTTTGTTGCATTAAGGTTTTCGCACTTTTGTAGCCAGTTGTCGGTTTTGAATTGTAGTATTAAGTTGTGTATATCGTTGTTTAGCTTGTTGAAAGTTCGTTTCAGTTCTCTGCATTCCGTCCTTTTGAATTCTCGGTAGAGTTTTCGCTTTTCCTTAATTAATGCTTTTATGAACGGTGGTATGTTGTGTGTATAATAGTTTATTTTCACGTTTGGCGTATTCAGACGGATTATATGTTCTGTATGTTTGAGGAATTTTTTTATAGTTTCCTTCGATATAGGGGAATGTGCTGAGTTCTCCAGGTATCTGGTCAGTTCTTCGTTTACACTTGCAATATCACATTTTTTATAATTAGGGCGTGTTGATTGGGGGTCGATCAGGATGTTATGGTTTGGAGTTGTTACTTCAAATTCCAGGGCTAAGTGGTCGCTGCAGAGGTCTGGTACGACTTTCACTTTGCTAATAAGGCTTTTCATGCTCGCTGTGTATAGTATTATGTCCGGCGTTGAGTTATTGTTGTTGGCCATCACAAAGGTAGATGTAGTTTTTTGTTGTATAAAGTCCGAGTTGTTTAGGAAGTTTTTCAGTTGTTTTCGTTTGACTGACGAATTTACATTAAAATCACCGATTACGATGCAGTATTTGTATTGCGATGCTTTTTTGAATATTGTCTCCTCAATTCTAGCTGTGGGGTGTATATATACTAGGATGATATGGAGGTAGTCATCGTGATATTTGATTTTTATGTGTAGTGCGTCGTTTAGAGGGTTATTCATTTTGGGAGGATTTTCTCTTGTAGTGACCAGTTTAGGGTGTATTTGCGCTAGAGCGCCACCCCTGGGCTTGTTTGTTATTTTATTCCCGTGCTGTTGTATGATCTTCCAGTTTCTATAGCTCATGGGTGTATTGATGGATGATTTGGTTTCTACAAAAAGAGTGCCGGTTGTGCCATTTTCTTCGATATAATTGTTGATTAGGTGTTTCTTGAGGATGTAACTGTTGATATTTGCATAGATAAATTTAATTTTGAGCTCTGCTTATTTGAATGCCATGTGTGGGTTCTGTGGGTGATGCCAGTTCGGGTGTTTCGAGGTCATGCATTATGATATACAATCTATTTCCTGAGAAAGAGATATTGATATCTACCCTATAGTTGTCTATAAATCTTTTTTTCAGCGCTTGGATTAATTTGGCTCGGTCTGTATGTTTTGGTTTGTTAATTTTATGTATGACTATGTTAATAATTTCGTCGTGTATTGTTACAGGTTTATGTATCCTGCTATTTAGGGTTAAGTTGGGTGGCAATTCCTGGGATTTCTTGTTAAGTGATTTAATTTGTGCGTTTGGTATGCCCTCAATAGGTTTTGTTGGTCGGTTTGGACATTTCATCGACCAAGCGGCATGTTCTGTTGATTCGCATGAAGGGCATTTTTCTGGTAGAGGTGATGTACATTTGGAGGTATGGTGGGGGCCTTTGCATTTATTGCAGGCAGTGGTGTTTTTGCAATCTGCGGTTGCATGGTCAAATGTGTGGCATTTCCCACAGGGAATAGGTATGGGGGGAGGTGGTAGGCTCTCAATTACTGGATAGTGTTTGCTTTTGTAGAAGAGACCATCATGTACAAGTTGTTCGTATGAAGTGATACAGTCGGTGATGATTCTGATCTTCCAGGTCGGCAGGTCGTTTGCTTTGGCAATTATTCGTTTGCAGTAGCGGTGTGTGATATTGAGTGATGTAAGGTATGTACTTATTTCAGTGTCTATAATATCGGGTTCGACTGTTGTGATTATGGCAGAATATGTGGGTGTGTTTGGCTTTTCCTTGTGATAAGGGACTGTATTTGTTTCTTTAAAGCTTGTAATTGTTTTATTGATTTTTAGGGATTCAAGTTTTGTAATAATAGTGTCCTTCGTTTCATCTGATTTTATTAAGAAGCCGTATTTTGTTTGTAAGATAACGTCTTTTAACGTGGTGTTGTCTTTCGTCCACATGTCGGATAATTGCGATCTTGAAATGTTCCCGGTAGTGTTAATGAAATATGCATGTGTGAAGGCTTTTTGTGTTATTCGTTTCATATGGTCCAGTTGTGTATTTGTGAGTGTGTGTGTATTTGTATGTTGTGTGTTTTTAGTGTTGAGGTGTACCTGGTGCGATGGTTCCTCCTGCGTTTGTGTCTTGGGTTTTTTTTTTTAATGATTCATCTTTGCGCGGTCTACCTCGAGGACGCTTAAACTGTGGTTTTTGCCATCTGGATTGTGAGCTATTGTATTCACCATCTGTGGAAGTCTGTCCTGTCTCCCTTGCACTAGTGTTGGTATCCATGTTGTTTTGGAAGCCCTTACGGGCCTTATGCGGGTGTGTCCTTTTATCCGTCGGGAGTTCGTAGTCCTAGCGGTCGTTAGTTAGTTTTAGCGTGGCGATTCCTTGTATATTTGCGATAATACACAGAGCGATCTGAGAGCAGATATGTATGCGACCATATGCGTCCAGCGTTGGCTATATACTGCCAATATTGAAAATAATCACATTAAATATGATTAATTGTTCTGTTCGTTTAATTATCTTAAAATCATAAATTAGGTGATATATGTTGTCTTCATCGCTCAATTCAACGCCTACTACAGCAAAATGATCGAAATGTATTAACAAGCTTTTTTTTCTGAATAAAAACATGAGGAAACACACTCTGATATAAATCGTTAAATTCGTAATAGGAAATGCTATTTAATACATGGTGTTATTTACGGGACATATAAAAATATAAAGTTAATGATGAATTCTTGAAATTACTACTGTAATTAAGTACTGAAAATTTACAAATGCTGTCTTATAGAGCTAAAAAAGTGGCATTGACAAAGTGCCATTTGTTTTTTTAATACCTTTTCATCTTTTCAAATAACTTCAGCAAAACATAAAAACGATATTGCAAGGTTACGGATTTTGTCGAATATCTCCGGAAGTAAGCGGAATTTTCTGGTTTTCTCAACAGAATATTAGTGACCACTAAATAACTTTTTTCTAAGTTAACCGCCTTTGTAACTTGTGCGATTTTCGAGATCCTTATGTCGTTCATCCTTATCTTGGACACCCTGTATACTAGAATCCCACCCACCAGAAACTAAATATTAATAATAGACTATTACCGAAAGAGCAATTATAATTGAAAAAAAAAATAGAGCAACAAAACTGGCAGAGATAGCCGCAATTTAATTTCTACTATAAATATTGTAAATATGTGAAATCTAGAAAATTTCATCAAAAAATGTTTGAAATTTGTTTGAAAAGATTCAATAATATAAAATTGTGTACACTAAATAAAATGTTGTATACTTTAAAATGTCTACAGTAAAGATAAAATTAAAGTTTTGGAATAAAAATTCATATTATAAACATTTATTTGTTACACACGCGTAAATGTCACTCTAACCAGCTTGTACACTAACCTGATAAGATGACGATTACAAGCACCAAGCTTAAAAAAGTGACACGAGTAAGTGAATGGATGTCATTTCTATATTGTTTCATTTCATTTAATTTTCACTTATTGTTATTTGGTATGTTTGTTTCAACTTGGCCGTCGATCGATTTAAATATAAAAGTGCAATTATAATTGAAATTATGATATTGAGTTTATACAGATTTTTAGGCAAATTTTAGACAATAGAAGAATGGATATTTCATTGCTCTACAAGGTGAGAGGCTCGCCTGCGGTTCGCCAGTCTTTTCCTTGTAACGCCTGTAAAAACCGTTTCACCCGACCTATAATGTAAAATGAGTAGTTTTACTTTGAGCTTGTGAAAGGAGAAACAATTGAATGACACACATTAACCCTTTTTTTATACAAAAAAACATTTATTAATTAAATGCATTTTTATTAATTACTTCACGGTACCTATTTATATGTTACTAAAGATGGTCGCACCGCGTCCGGAATGTGCATTTAATTAATAAAGTTTTTATGTGAAAAGGAGTTAATGTGTTATTAATTATAATGGAAAATTTTCGAAAAATTTAAATTGTGTATAAAATAGAAGATTTCGTAGAGTATTTCGTAAATTCGAAGATTAAAGATTCAAGAATAAGTGGCAATGCAACGTTAAAGCAACAAGACTTTAAAAATATGTTCAAAATACAAAATCTAGAAATTTCCATATAAAATGTGCATTTCATAGAATTTTTTCTCAAAAATTCAAATTGTGTGTACAACATAGAAGACTCCGTAGAATAACATTTGTATAGTAAAAGCGAAGTAATAGTTATAGATTTAATAATAATAATAATCCCTTGCTCCTACAACTATGGCGTAATTGGTTACTGTCATTATTTGACACACAATTCTGACCCAATTACATACATATTTATTTTTACCATAGGCCCCTGAATTATTGCTAGTTATGAGGGCGATAAGAGGAGAGCGGCATTATTATTATTGCCCATCTGCGTCTGCAGCGACTTTAGATGATAGAGGCACATTTCCAACATTTGTTTCAAGGTATATGTGGGAAAATTGCAGAACCACCTTGGAAATGCAAACCCGGGAATCGAAACCGGAAACTTGCGGCCTAGAAGCGATTAACGCTCGCTCCACCTCAGCCGCAATAGTTTTTATTTTTAAATTATTTAACTGTATGTTCAAAACATTAAAAATCAATCGAGTAACGTAATACATCGCACCCCGGCGAGAACAGTGTCACAACTCAAAAACTGCCCATTTTGAGATTATGTCAGTGTTAAATCCGTATGGTGTGTCCCCACATGCTAAAAAAAACGTCACATCTCAAACTCGCAGTTTTCTTTTAGGCTAGTTCATTGTTCATCATTGCAAGAATAGTCAAAAGAAGACTCACATTGAATCCCCTCTTTCGGCGAAACATATTACCACATTGTATAAGCCCATCTACGAATCGATGTTTATGTAAATTGTTTACTAATTATGTATGACCTATACGCAGATTCAGAATCTGAATCGGCTTGCGTACAGCCCACACTATTAAGATAATAAAACAGATAATTCAAACATTTTTTTTATTTTTAATTTTAACTAGTGACCTTAACTAGGGAAACAACAAAGTAGGGGTAAATAGGGGTAACAACAAAATAAAACTGATTTTCGAGAAACATGAAAAGTGCCACAACTCGGAGACCTCATCTGTTTAGACCAGGTAATACCATAACATATTTAACAAGAGCTGATTTACAGATTTGTAATATTATTGCATAGTATATAATAACATTTACCGCAACAGGTGGTTATCGGAAATTTAAAAGAAGCTCATACAATGCAATATAAGTTTGACGATTTTCTTTTTTCGTTATTTCTCAAAAACTGCATATTTGGGTTGTAATTTTTCTTGATGGGGTGCGACATGTTTTACCTGAAGTTTATAACTTAAATTCTACTAAAAAATATTGTAAAAAAGCAAAATCTAAAAAAATCCCTTAAAAATGTTTAAAATTCTTTGAAATTTAACAAAAAAGTTTCTTATTATTTATTATTTGACAAAGATTTACTTCTATACGAAAAATAATTAATATATTATTAATAATAAAAATAAGTTTTAGAATAAAGAAACATATCCACAACATTCTGGAGATTTACAGATTTATGTTTCATTGAAATCACATACCTAATTTTAAATTCCATTAAACTTATTCCACTTATTCCACTTATTGAAAACAGAAAATCTAGAATATTCCATGGAAATGTTTGGAATTTCCTAAAAAAATTTGAAAAAAAAACAAATTGTGTGTACAAAATAGAAAATTTCATAGCACAAGTAAAGTAATAGTAATATAATGAAAATATTTGTTAAAACCATTAAACATCGATAGTTACGTCACAATTCATAAATTAAATTCTACTAAAAATGTTGCAAAAATGTGAAATCTGGAAAATTCCATTAAAAATGTTAAACATTTCTTTGAAACTTATCAAAAAAGCATCAATTTCACTACAATTCTTAAGAATCTTAAAAAAAATCCATGAGTACGTATCCATGAATCCATCAAAACTTTCTAACAATCTTCTTCAAAATTAAAAACATCAAAATTAACGAGTGAAGCACAATAATGTTTACAAATATATCGGCAAGGCGGAAAGGCCGACGGCCAATATCCTAATAAAGATCGTTATCTATTCTCGAAAACATTTAAAAAAAACAAGATCACATAAAATTCATTAGGAACTTTAATTCTACTAAAAATATTATAATAATCTAGATCATTATTCCATTAATTACATAGATATATATTACTTGTTTCACTTAAAATTCATAACTTAAATTCCACTTGTAAAAATGCAGAATCTACAAAATTTCATTAAACATGTTTAAAATTCTTCTTTGCATCTTTTCTAAAAAAGTATATTGTACGTACTAAACTGATACATACAATTATAATACTTTGAAATATACTACAAATCGAAATTTGTACACTAAATTTATAATTATACATTTCTAAATAAAATTCTACTCAAAAGAAAAATTATATTGCATGTTATCACGTAACTATAAAAGATATTATACTTAGAAATTTTGTATAATTTTTTTAAATAAAATCTTAACTAGGATTCTTAAGAATCTTCAACACTTCATAAAAACTGCCATCAAAACTTCCCAAGAGTCTTCGTCAATATTAAAAACATTGAAATTATTGGTGATTAAAAATGAATGCTGAGAGCATTTGGAGGAAAAAAAAAACAAGATTGACTACTACCTAAAAAGTAAGAATAAGTAGCAAACAAATATTAAAGCAACAACACTGGCAGAGATGGGAAGCAACCGTTGCCTAGTAAAGATGGACATAAAGCGAAAAAAGAAGGAAACACATATAAAGAGGGAGAAAAGGTAAAAGAGAAAAACAGAACTTGGAAACTTCAACACTCAACAGCGAAAGAAACACCAAGAGATATTAAAAGGTACAGAACAAGATAGGTAAGAATTGATGAAAATGGGGAACGCTTACTAACATTTTCATTTTACTAGAAGCAGCCAAAGAAATATGAAAATGTGTCTATTCTGCAATGAATCTTTTTGCCTCGTGAGCGTAGAAATCATCGCCACGCGTATAAAAATGAGAAAATGCACACATTTTTCTGTGTCAAACTGTTTACAATATTGGGTAATACGAGAAAACAATTAGAATAAAATAAGAATTCGAAATTTAAATTATAAAGTGTGTCCAAAATTTCGATTAGGTACCTATTATTGAAATTGCTAACCATCTCTATGTAAGATTATTATTTTCAATGTTGCCTTTAAGGTTCTCTTATAATCAAATATTAAAGTAAAAATAAAGTTTTAGGAGGGCAATGGTTATGCATGACCACGAGACTTTTAGGTCTCGTCATGACAATATTTCATCCTATCTGTACACGTGCATAAAGCAACATATTGTGGCCAAAATACGTGACTTTCCAAAAGTTTCACTTTTGGGATATATGGGGGTTTATGGTTACTTTTTAAAATTAATTTCATATTATACAGGGTGTTCCAAAAGCCCTAAAAGATCCAAGTTGTGATTTTTTAAATAGAACCCCTTGTATAACTTGCATATTTAAATTTGCCCCGCTTTAGGCTTTATAAATTCGCTCTAACCGTTCAGAAGTTATTTATTTTTTATGCGTTTGCAGCCAGTTATTACAAAAAATACAGGCCACTTGGTTTTTGGTATATTAGGTTGGGACTTTGCCTGTGTTTAAACAACTGCTTGGGGTATCTTTTGGCGGCAAGATCGTCTATTTGCATTGTGACACATCACCTTGCTGTGACACATTAATTTTGGAAAACTTTGAAAAGCCATACTTTGATTTTTTTAAATCCCATACCCTATATTTTATAACTAAGACATATTCAGCGTCTCATTTTACATGTTTTAGTATCTTTAGATCTGTGTGTTCATTTTCAGAAAATCCAAATTATCGCCCAAACTACCAACTTTTTAGACAAAATATAAGGCTTGAAAGAGATGTAAATGAGACGCTGAATACAACTGAGCAATAAAATATAGGGTATGCCATTTAAAAAAACAAGTTATTGCCCTTCAAAATTTACCAAAATTAATGTGTCACAGCAAGGTGATGCCACAATGCACACAAACGGTCTTGCCGCCAAAAGATACCTCAAGCACTTTCTTGAGCCCAACAAGAACCATTTCTTATGTTATGGTTTATTTTTTAGTTTTTGCCTGAAGATGATCTTGTAGAAGACAGAAACCGGTCGCAAATATACATTTCACAAAGTTGAAGAAGTACCTTCGTCTTATTTATTAAATACTAAAACTTTAACATGAGGAACCAACGAAGTAAAAACTCCATATTTCTGTCTCTATTCTTAAATCTACAACTACAAATCAAATTAGTAAATTGTAAACTAGTACTTGTGTAGTTTTATAAATAGGTGAAATTATTGAAACAATAGAGATAGGAGTAGGTCATATAAAGAGTACATGGCTTTAAATAAAATAAAAAAGTTTTTTTTTAAAGTGCATTATCTCGGAAACCTGATGATGTAAAGGGTCGAAACTTGAGCTGTCGGATGGACGATAGATGGCTGCACAATTTTGTATACCTGACATTTTTTGCTCAGATGAACGGTTTCGGAGTTGTTAATTATTTTCTGTAAGGAAATTTGTTATTTTAGGTCGATTTATTTTTAGTTGAAAAATTTATTCCGTAAAAAAATTAATATCTTCAAAACCTGAAGACGTAGAGTGCCGAAACTTATTTGATTGGACGTGTCGAATGGAGGTTTACAAATTTGCATACTTGTATATTTTTGCTCAGATCAATCGTTCAAGACTTATTAATAATTTTTTGAAATTCAATTTGTTATTTTGATTTTATCCGCCATTTTGGAGAGAAAATATAACGTGATAAATTTACTTTGTCATATAAACCGATGTAAATTTTTTGTTTGATGAGATATCGACTTTATATTTTTAGACGATGTGAGGACAACATCTGACAAGGCTTCCAGTGAATTTTATTGAAATGATATGCTTGTAACTGCACCAAAAAAAATAATTACCAACTGCACCTAAAAAATTATATAATTTGATTTTTCTCAACAATTACTAAAGATATTTAAAAAAAAACAACCGACAATCGATGGATCGCCTAAAGCCCTATAGATTTGATGTAGAAAGTTTTTCTCTGTGACCCGTGGTTTACGAAATATTAAATATTTTCTCTAAAAATTTAAAATCTCAAGGGGTATGTATTGAAATATTTTCTAAAAAACTCGAAAACTCTGATTTTGCTAAAAATTACAACACAGGTCCATTTTAGCATGGAGATTTCAAATTTCTCATCGATTTTTTGAAAAAAAAAAAATCCCTTTGGTGCAGGGCCGTCTGAAGTGTAAAGAAACGAAAAAATCGTGGTTTTTAAATTTTAAATTTTTTTCTACCCACCCAAAGTATCGCCAATTAGATATTCTTATAGAGAAAATCAGGGCGCTTCGTGTGGTACCACTGGAGCGGTAGTGAAACGATTTATAGTGCCCGAAAAAAAAATACTGAAATGTTTAATTTATAAATTTTTGCGCATTAAAGTGGTCATATCTCAAAAACCTGAAGATACACAGTGCCGAAACTTTTTTTGTAGACGCACCCAAAAAAGGCAAAAAAGTACGTGTCTTAGTTGTTTTTCGCTCGGAGTAACGGTTTGGCGGTGATAAATTAAAGTGTGATAAATTAAAGTCGAAAAGGCGATCCCTTTTCGACTAAATTTTCCCGAAAATTATTTAATCGTATCGCGTTGGATTTTTTTTTCTCATAACGAAACTTATTCTTTTGTACGCCTGAAATATAGATAAATATTTTTGCATACTTGTTAAATTAAGAATAATGGTTTTGGAGTTTAAAAATTGTTTGTATGAATAAATTTATTATGTTTAATTTATCTGACATTTTCAGCGAAAAAATTGACCTGGAAAATTAAGTTCGTCAGATAAACTGCTGCAAATTTTTTTGTTGAAGAGCTATCGACTTTATATTTTTAGACGATGTGGGGACAACATCTGAGAAGGCTCACAGTGAATTTCATTGAAATGCAATTCATGTAAGTGCACCAAAAAAAATAATTACCAACTGCACCTAAAAAAATATATAATTCTATTTTTCTCAAAAATGGCTAAAGATATTTGAAAAAAACAAACGACAAACGATGGATCGCCTGAAGCCCTATAGATTTGATGTAAAAAGTTTTTCTCTGGGACGCATGGTTTTTAAAATATTAAATATTTTCTGTAAAAATTTAAAATCTCCAAGGGTATGGTATGGAATTTTTTTCGAAAAATCTCGACAACTCGGATTCGGCCAAAAATTACAACACAGGTCCATTTTTGCATGGAGATTTTGAATTTTGCATCGGTTCTTTGAAAAAAAAAAATCTCGCTGGTGCAGGGCCGTCTGAAGGGTAAAAAAACGAAATAATAACGGTTTTTAATTTTTTTAATGTTTTTACGTCCAGCCCAAAGAATCGTCATTACAGTATTCTTGTAGAGAAAATCAAGGCCCTTCGTGTGGTATCACCGAAGCGGCAGTAGGGCGATTCAAAGTGACCGGAAAAAAATAATTATATGTTAAATTTTTAATTTTTTGCGCGTTAAACTGGTCATATCTCAAAAACCTGAGGATGCACGGTGCCGAAACCTTTTTTTGTAGACGCCCCTTGTAAATTCAAAAAAATAAGTGCTTCAGTTCTTTTTCGCTTGGAGCAACGGTTTGGCGGTGATAAATTAATTAGTGTCTGCGGATCGCCGTTTCGACAAAATTTTCCGGAAAATTGTATACCCAAATCGGGTCGATTTTTTTTTCTCTTGACCGATTTTGTTTCTTTGTACGCCTTAAATATAGATAAATATTTTTGCATACTTGCCAAATTTCGCTCAGATTAAGGGTTTAGGAGTTTTAAAATTGTTTGTAGATATAAATGTATTTTTATAATTTGTCCGACATTTTCAGCGAAAAAATTGACCGGTAAAATTAAGTTCGTCACATAAACTGCTGCAAATTTTTTGGTTGAAGAGCTATCAAGTTTATATTTTTACACGATGTAGGGGCAACATCTGAGAAGGCTCGTAGTGAATTTCTTTGAGCTGCGACGTTTGTAACCGCACAAAAAAAAATCAATCCTAATTGCACCTGAAAATATATATAATTCGATTTTTTTCGAAAACCCCAAAAAATATTTGAATTTAACAAACGGCAAACGATAGATCGCCTAAAGCCCCATAGTTTTGAAGTAAAAAGTTTTTCTCTGCGACGCATGGTTTGCGAAATATTAAATATTTTCTCTGAAAATTTAAAATCTCAAGGGGTTTGTATTCAAATATTTTCGAGAAATCTCGATAACTCGGATTCGGCCAAAAATTACATCACAGGTCCATTTTAGCACGGAGATTTCGAATTTTGCATCGGTTTTTTGGAAAAAAAAAATCTCTCTGGTGCAGGGCCGTCTGAAGGGTAAAAAAAACGAAATAATCGGGGTTTTTATTTTTTTTATGTTTTTCCGCCCACCCCAAAGAATTGTCATTGCAGTATTCTTGTAGAGAAAATCAAGGCGCTTTGTGTGGTATCACCGAAGCGGCAGTAGGACGATTAAAAGTGACCGAAAAAAAATAATGAAATGTTTTATTTTTAATTTTTTGCGCGTTAAACTGGTCATATCTCAAAAACCTGAGGATGCACGGTGCCGAAACTTTTTTTGTAGACGCGCCTGGAAAAGGAAAAAAAATACTGCTTAAGTTGTTTTTCGCTCAGAGCAGCGGTTTGGCGGGGATAAATTAATGTGTGTTCGCGGATCGCCTTTTAGACTAAATTTTCCGGAAAATTATTTAATCGTATCGCGTTGGATTTTTTTTTTCTCATAACGAAACTTATGCTTTTGTACGCCACAAATATAGATAAATATTTTTGCATACTTGTCAAATTTCTCATAACGAAACTTATGCTTTTGTACGCCACAAATATAGATAAATATTTTTGCATACTTGTCAAATTTCGCTTAGATTAATGGTTTAGGAGTTTTAAAATTGTTTGTAAGGAATACATTTATTATGTTTAATTTATCCGACATTTTCAGCGAAAAAATTGACCTGTAAAATAAAGTTCGTCACATAAACTGCTGTAAATTTTTTGATCGAAGAGCTGCCGAGTTTAGATTTTTAGACGATGTAGGGACAACATCTGAGAAGGCTCACAGTGAATTTCATTGAAATGCAATTCATGTAAGTGCACAAAAAAAAATAATTACCTACTGCACCTAAAAAAATATATAATTCGATTTTTCTCAAAAATGGCTAAAGATATTTGAAAAAAACAAACGACAAACGATGGATCGCCTGAAGCCCTATAGATTTGATGTAAAAAGTTTTTCTCTGTGACGCATGGTTTTTAAAATATTAAATATTTTCTGTAAAAATTTAAAATCTCCAAGGGTATGGTATGGAATTTTTTTCGAAAAATCTCGACAACTCGGATTCGGCCAAAAATTACAACACAGGTCCATTTTAGCATGGAGATTTCGAATTTTGCATTGGTTTTTTGATTAAAAAAATCCCTCTGGTGCAGGACCGTCTGAAGTGCAAAAAAAAACAATAAAATCGTGGTGTTTAATTTTTTTTTTTTTTTTTTTTGCCACCCGAAGAATAGTCAATGCGATATTCGTGTAGAGAAAATCAAGGCGCTTCGTGTGGTACTACGGAAGCGGTAGTAAAACGATTAAAAATGACCAAAAAAAATACTGAAATGTTAAATTTTTAATTTTTTGCTCGTTATACTGGTCATATCTCAAAAACCTGAGCATGTCAGTTCTTTTTCGCTTGGAGCAACGGTTTGGCGGTCATAAATTAATTAGTGTCTGCGGATCGCCGTTTCGACAAAATTTTCCGGAAAATTGTATACCCAAATCGGGTCGATTTTTTTTTTCTCTTGACCGATTTTGTTTCTTTGTACGCCTTAAATATAGATAAATATTTTTGCATACTTGCCAAATTTCGCTCAGATTAAGGGTTTAGGAGTTTTAAAATTGTTTGCAGATATAAATGTATTTTTATAATTTGTCCGACATTTTCAGCGAAAAAATTGACCGGTAAAATTAAGTTCGTCACATAAACTGCTGTAAAATTTTTGGTTGAAGAGCTATCAAGTTTATATTTTTACACGATGTAGGGGCAACATCTGAGAAGGCTCGTAGTGAATTTCTTTGAGCTGCGACGTTTGTAACCGCACAAAAAAAAATCAATCCTAATTGCACCTGAAAATATATATAATTCGATTTTTTTCGAAAACCCCAAAAAATATTTGAATTTAACAAACGGCAAACGATAGATCGCCTAAAGCCCCATAGTTTTGAAGTAAAAAGTTTTTCTCTGCGACGCATGGTTTGCGAAATATTAAATATTTTCTCTGAAAATTTAAAATCTCAAGGGGTTTTGTATTCAAATATTTTCGAGAATTCTCGATAACTCGGATTCGGCCAAAAATTACATCACAGGTCCATTTTTGCATGGAGATTTCGAATTTTGCATCGGTTTTTTGGAAAAAAAAAAATCTCTCTGGTGCAGGGCCGTCTGAAGGGTAAAAAAACGAAATAATAACGGTTTTTAATTTTTTTAATGTTTTTCCGCCCACCCCAAAGAATTGTCATTGCAGTATTCTTTTAGAGAAAATCAAGGCGCTTCGTGTGGTATCACCGAAGCGGCAGTAGGACGATTCAAAGTGACCGAAAAAAAATAATGAAATGTAATTTTTTTAATTTTTTGCGCGTTAAACTGGTCATATCTCAAAAACCTGAAGATGCACGGTGCCGAAACTTTTTTTGTAGACGCGCCTTGAAAATTCAAAAAAATAAGTGCTTCAGTTCTTTTTCGCTCGGAGCAACGGTTTGGCGGTGGTAAATTAATAAGTGTTCGCGGATCACCTAATTCACAGAATTTAGCGGAAAATTGTTTACCCGTAATGCGTCGTATTTTTTTTCTCTGGTCCTGTTTGCAGAAGGGACGCGAAAAAATTAGAGGTTATACCCAGTTGTCCGGGGTATGTCGCCATTAAATGAGGAAAAAGTGCTCTCAACCGTTTCAGAGAAAAAAAATAATAATAAAAAATCGTCAGTTTTGACGTTTTTCCTTTGGAGGTCAATAGCTCCGAAACGTAGGGCCTAGGCTCTTAAACAACATGTGCGTTGAAAAGCCCGTAGAAAGGCGAATCTTTTGGTTGTGTATAAACGCACTCGAGCAATCATACGGCCGCGGAAAAAAATATTTATCTGAAAAATTACCTGTTTAAAAAATCGAAAAAACGTCTCATCTTCAAAACCTGATGATGAGCGGCGGTGAATTTTATTTCATCCGATACGCTTTCGGAAGGCGCAAAATAAACTGCTCTTGGTGGTTTTCGCTTAGACGGACGGTTCGGCCGTAATAATTTTTTTTTGTGGTTTTGTCAAATGTTGATAATTTTTTTGTGAAATTTCGCGCCCCAAATTGCGCGCCCCTCTTAAAAACGGAGGTACGGCCCTGAAACTTTTTTTAATAGAAAGCCCCACCCCTCCCGAACGTTTTGTTCCACAGGACCCCCTACCGCACTCCCCCCTGAATGCCCGTTATATGAGCTTTACTTTCGTCCCTGTGTGGGGGGCCGTGGGGGGCGCAGGGGGGTCAATTTTTTTTAGTCCTGCTCCGGACGATACGATGCATCCCCTGGCGTTCACTGCGTATTTTTAGGCCCCCCCGTGGGTGAGAAAAAAATTTCAGCAAATATGATCAATTTCGACCGATTTTTCGGCGCCATTTGCAAGGGGGTAAATATCAAACGTGGGGGGCATAACTTTGGTGACAGGTGCGGGACCCCTTGGGCTTGCACCAAACCCAATTAGGTTCTCAAATTTCCCCCCCGTTTAAACGGCAGACCGGTTTGAACGGGATTTTTTGCGAGGGGTCTGGGGGGCGCCCCCCACCTCCTACGGACGTGCTCTTTGCCGGAAACGAAAGACAGATAGTTGTTCTATGTGTCGATAAAATTTAGTCAATTTCTGACAAACCGTTCGAAAGTTGTGGGTATTCATTTTCGGCTCTCGAAATTTTCCGAAATATATGGGCTTTAAATGGGCAATTTTCGAAGGTCATTTTTGACAATTTTTTTCTCGGCTCAGGGGCAAAAATTCAAAAATTTAAAAACCAGTACGATGTAGCATTTATCTGGCTGTCTCCTGAAAAAAACTGGACTCGATTCGTTAAAAATTGTGCCCTCCTATGATTCCCTGGTTGGGACACGTCTTAAAAGAAAATGTCGAAAAAAGGTGCAAAACCGGCATTTTTGAGCGGCCGCCGCGGGGGCCCCCGACATCTCAGGGACCCCATCGAAACGGCATTCAGATGAGAAAATGTCATTCTTTCGATTGCCGCAAACGCGGTTGCCGCGCGACGTTTCTGAAAAAAGTCGAAAAAATTGATTCCAACCTCAAATTTTTTTTGGCCATTTTTTTTCAAATTTTCCGCCGGATTCGAATCCCACTCGGCGCGCTGAATTTTTTCCATATTTTTCCAGAAAAATCGGTCCAAGGATTTGGATGCTATAAACGGATGAAATTTGTGAAAAGTTGAAAAAACGGATTTTTAGGTTTTTTGGGGGTCACATCCAAAGGGTTGGAGGTAGGGGGTTGAAACTCATATGGTAGAAGGTCCCCACCGAAATACGTCTCTGGTTGTTTTTTTTGTTAAAATCGGTACAGTAGTTTTCGAGAAAATTGACTTTAAAAATTGAAAATTTTCGTTTTCAATTGAATTTTACTCGGTTGGCAGCAATGATTTTAATTTTTTTTAAATCTGAAAAGATCTTAGATTTTACCATATTTATCAATTTTTTACTTAAAAAATTTTTTCATTGAGCCATTTTCTTATTTGAATTTGAATTAGTATATATAAATCATAAACAGGCAATTGTAATTCACGAATCTGAATTACAATTATTTTTATTCTGAATTTCAATGGCCACTTTTTGATTTACAATTTCGGCTAATGTGAATTTTAATAATACATGCATACATAATCCATCCCTCGTTTAACCTATGAGTGTCAAGGTTTAGTTAATGTTTTCTGAATAAAAATTGAATGTTTCTGATTTACAATCCCTTAGTCTGAATTACAATTGACAATTTCTGATTTACAAATCACTAATCTGAATTGCAAATATTTTGTATACTTACAATTATTCGAAAGAGGTGTATTACACCTCTTACAGCTGTATTTTATAACGTTTGGAAACAAATCGAAAACCGGAATCAGGTGGTTACCGCTAGGGTATTTTTAAATCTGATGGATTATTTCGAAAATGTAGTGGATCTGTAGATGTTTGAAGGACGTATGAGAAAATCTAAAGAAAATCGGAGCTTTTTATATCAATTCATCGTTTGTTAAATACAGAATTTCGTCGGTTGCATAATGACTTTTATATTTTTGCAATAGATTTCGAATAATGCAATAGAATAGATGGATTTTAAGGGTATTCAAAAAATGTTGTTGAAGTTTAAACCGTTTGAGCTGCCGCGAGGGCACAGACAGACATGCATACCTACCTACATAGGGACACATAAACATATAATTCCGCAAAATATTGAATGCTATTCACATTGAATCTATTAGGGCAAAGTTCAGGCAAACTCATTCCCCAATTTATACATTAATTTGTCTTTTATCGCGCTTCGAACCCGGTACCTAGACATTGAGGTAAGCATATCGCATAGTTTAATAATTATTCTCTATTAAGGCTTTAACGTTCAATATAAGTAGGTAGGTCTCATGGTAATGGACCTTTAACACTGCAGAATTTATGCTTTCGCCTTTTTTACTCCCTCAAGTTCGTAAATTTAATTTTTATTTCGTTTTAGGAATCTGCAGAAACGGGAAAATAATTGCCAATAAAAAATCTGAAACAAGCGCTCTAAAACCTTTTTATGCTTAATTATAGACTATCGCTTTTGCACGTAGGTGTCATAAAGTTTTTACGATTTCGCAATAAATTACACATTTTCCATATTCGAGGCGTACAGTTCAACAAATGGTCTTATTTACTAATTAAATATAGCTAATATATACAGGGTCCTCCAACAGTGCGTCGGGCTTTCCTAGCGCCTTTCCCGTGAGAGATGGAAACAAATGTTTCGTACAAAAAGTTATTATCGATGTCTTTTTGGCTCATGTTGGGATGCTCAGTTGCTGTTTATACCATTTAAAATTGGTTTTCCTCGTTGGTGATAAGTTTTGTTCTTTCTTGTTGTTTGTAATTCACAGTTCCCGTTTCAATAAATCTAATGAGTAGGTTCCTAAAACTTTTCTCATCCGAATGTCTTCTGTCGGGATAACGTGTCGCGTAATTCCAGCCGCCAATAAACAATTTCTAGAATTGTCCCCTAAAATAAAAATCATATCGACTAGTTCATCTTTTTCGAAATTCATGATGATAATTTGCAGTCTACTTTTACCACGAAACGGAGAGAATTACATTGCAGCAAATATCATTGTGACAGATTTACGGAACTGCCTTACATAAACCACTATCTACAGTAGAATGTTTTTTTTTTTAGGTTTCAAGCTTCTTTAATGATGTTTTACGGCGTCAACTTTTTTAAATATAAAGAAATTAACATTTCGAGTTTCGAGATAAGAAAATTCAATCATATGTTACATTGGCACTTAGGTACTTACATTTTGACAGTAATTTTTTCTCAGCATGACCTGCTTAAGTACACAGAAATTTAATTAAATGGTTACTTTTGCGAAAATTATTGAATATCTCAACCACTATGGGGTTCAAACATAAGATATACTCCATCAAATTGAAGAGAAGAAAGAGAACTATCGAATAATGACATAAAATAGGGGGCATTCTACAAAAAAGGGGTTACACCGCTTTGAAATTTGCAAAGTTTGGCACTTTTTCTGAACACCATGTATTAAAAAATTCAAATTCCTCATTACCAAAATGTTGCTTATTAACCATACTGAGATTATTGCTAAAACTTATTCTTACCTTCAGAAAACAAGGTCGCTACGATTTTTTTAAAGTTGAGCTTGCTTATGCATGATATTTGGAGAGAAAAATTGTAAATTGCCAACACTGTACCATAATCCAAAACTAAATGGACAACAATATAGAGGTTGAAAAATGTCACCAGAAAACTTGAATAGAAATAAGGTGCTCTATTTAGAAAAAATGTTTGTTTTTGTTTCACCGTGAAATTGGGACAACCTGTATGTTTGAAAATAATTTTGCGGCATACAGATTTTTAAACCACTTTTTGTACGAAACATTGTTTTCTATCTCTCACGGGAAATGCGCCAGGAAAGCCCGACGCACTGTTGCAGGACCCTGTATATAGCGAAATATACTTTTCTTGTGCATAAATATTAAATTAGTACGCAAACAATGCGTTATTTTTATGAATAATTATAATTCTTTATATTTACTTGTACTGACTTTTTCTTGTACAGGGTGGCCCAATTTGGATGTTTCTATATAGGATCTTGGTAACTAGAAGAGATAGAGAAAATCGGATAGCGTATCTCGATCTCTTTTTTCAAGACCAACTCAATAGTGAAAACAAAAATTGGCTATCGCTTTCGCTTTGTTAAGTATAGCCAAAAACTTATTATTTTCCATTTTCGATTTTTATCAATATTTCATTTATTTCTCATTTTATTAAAATAAGAGTTAAACGTTCTACAAGCACTTTTTTACGGTGAATTAAATAAGTTTTACAGAATTTTAATATATTCGTTAATAAACAAGATAGAATACAAAGTTGTGGTTTTTTTATACAAATTGTAGTTGGCTTGGGCGTTAAAAAATAGGTTATTTTTTTCTCTTTTCAATGATATATCACATGTGAATGTTATAAATGCATTTTTGTTGAAATCTATTAAAATTGTGTCAACACGTCATATGTTCTCTTATTGGGCGTAGTAGACTGGTAGTAGGCTTGTATAGTTTAGAGTAAAATTATTTATTGAAAATGCACACATTTGCCATCTGTAAATTACAAAATACCATGTGAATACAATATTATATATGTTAGAAAGGTTTATTAAACAAATAACAATTATCTTATTGCCTTGGGAACATTACAAGCTCTATCATCTAAAAGGCAGACAACCCAACAAATTCATTTGTCCAAGATTAAAAGAAAAACCCTTCAATGAAGCATTGAAAAGCATAGACACAATATTTAAATTACAATAAATGTTCCAATTGATGTCCATTATTCAAAATGCATATGTTGCATCTTCTAATAACACTTCTGTAAGCATTATGAATGTGAACATTTGAAATTGAATTTGTACAATCAATTAAATATTGTCGTAAATTATTAATATTATCATTTCTCATTTTATATAATTTGTCGTTCTATATCTTGGTCGTTCAAATGGTGTCTTTTTAGAATAATGTATATATGTCTAAATTTATATTTCTTCAAAATTCTAATCGCTGGATTATTCGAAATTCCTGATTCATCCTCAATATGCCGGCTGGAAATTGTTGGATTCAGCATTATAGCTGAAATTAGAATAGTAGCAATTTCTTTGGCGTCTATAATATTGTAAGACCTTGATCTTGGCTACTTGAAAGATCCGTGGAAGATTTTCTTTTAGTCTTAAAAAATATTGAATTATCCGGTTGTTTTCTTTCCTGATCACGACTAAAATATGTTTCTATATCAATAAGTAATTTCTTATTGCTTTAAATAAAGCATCTAAAATATCAAATATTTCATAATATTCGTACGACATGTAAACACTTCGAAATATAAAGATCACGTAAAATGTGTTAGCTTGACAATGAAACAACTTAAACAAAACAAGCCTACTACGACTAATAAGAGAACATATGACGTTTTGATAGAATTTCAATAGATTTAAAAAAAATGCAATTATAACATCCACATGTGATACATCATCGAAAAGAGAAAAAAGTAACCTATTTATTAAGATCAAAGCCAACTACGACTTCTATTTAAAAAAAACAAAACTTTGTATTGCATCTTGGTTATTAAAGAAGATATCAAAATTCTTTCAAACTCATTCAATTCACAGTAAAAATGTGCCTCGTATTTTACTCGTATTTTAATAAAATGATAAATAAATGAAATTTATTTAAAAATCGAAAATGGAATATAATGAGTTTTTGGCCATAACTTAAAAACAAGAGACGATAGCTAATTTTTATTTTCACCATTGAGTCTTGAAAAAAGAGATCGAGGATATGGCATCCGATTTTCTCTACCTCTTCCAGTTACCGAGATCCCTTATAGAAACATCCAAATTGGGCCACCCTGTACATCAATATTGAATAAGAACGCAAACAATGCATTATTTTTATGAAAAATTATAATTCTTTAGGTAAGAAATATCGTTTTGCATAAATTTAATTGCCACCTCGTACAATATTTAAGTGGCAATAAATCCGGCCCGAAAACTTTCACAGTAAACACAATAGCGCGATGAAGGAGCAATAAAAAGTTGAACATTCCACGCGATGATTTATTCAGGGTGGACGTAATAATGCGGGATAGATTACCTGGGAATATTTACTGGAAAACTTCTTTAATTAATAAACACTTTAATGGTTTTTGTTCACTTCAGGCGGATTAGGCGGGTGCGGGTGTTTTCGCGGTTTTCGGGCAATTAAACACCCGCGATAAAGCAGCGAAGGATAGTAACTTTAACATGGAATCTGGATTGTAAATCCGTTAAACTAAATAAGTATCCATTATATTGATTTGAATTTCTGAGGATGTTGGGGCGCTGTAGTTTTGCAACAGCAGTTTGTGAAAATATATAATTTAATATTTGATAGTCAGGAAATCAAATAAATATAAATATTAGGGTTCGTTTAAAAACTAGTAACATGTGAACGCTGTATTTTTATTGCAGCGGACACAATTCGCGTGTGATAATATTTGTGGTTATTAAAAATCGATTTTGTTTTAGGCTTACGTTGAAATTCAGAAAATATACGAGGGCTAAACATTGGCGTTGATAATGGTTTTCATAAAACTTTATTGTGTATGCAAATGAATCGAAATAAATATTAATATGCGGTTTGTAATGTAAACGCGGAAGCAGTATTTTCATTATTGCAAAACTAATACACGGATGCAGAATATTTTTATAGCGAAAATCTTGCGCTTGAAAATATTTGTTCAATTAAAACTTGATAACGTGTTATTTTATTTAGTCGCATCAATCATCTGCTACTTGTAATTGACTTCTGCTGATGCAGTAATTAAAAAAAACTATCTTTCCGCATTATCGACTTGGGAGTTTAACAATCACGTCTCCGATTGTGATTGACCCGGAAAACGGGAAGATGGGCACCAGAAAACGGAATCCGATGATCACCGCTCGATGGCGCGCTCCTTCACGCCTAGAAAACCCCCAAATGAGAAACCTGCCCAGCGGAGCACATCGCCTGCCGATTAATACCGGCTTAATTTGCATGCCCTCGCCGACGGCGTCTCCCGTAACTTGCGAGCGTATCATTATCGAACACACCCGCGGCGGTCGAGTGCCCGTTTCGTCCGAATGTGACATCACGCTCGCCCAAGGATAATAACAGTGCGCGCAGAGACAATAGTGCACGGGAAATTACGTTGCGTGAATACGTTCTGCAAAAAAATAATAAAGATTGCAAGGAGTGATAGCCAGTCGTTTGCATCAATTTTTTGTAATTACGGAAAGCACATACTCGCCGCACGGGTAATAACCTGCGGCTTGTGTGGGAAGATGCAGATAATGGAGGCGCAAAAATATGTATGTCTGATTAAATAAAAACATCTAGGCAGAAAAACCTACGGCCAACAAAGACCGTTGTCTCTCCTTCTAAAAACATTTCGTACAGTTTTGTTTCTTTCGCAAATTAGAAAGAATTTTTAGAAAATGTTGTAATTTTTTGTGCAACATTTTCCTAAATACATAATTTAATTGGAATTGACAAAATTGGGACGTTTTAATTTTTTCCTTTAGTTTTGAAGCATATTTCACTAATTACAGAAATTGTCATGAACTTTTGCAGCGTGTGTTTGGTGCAATTTTATTATACTTCAAAATAGATTTGGAACACATTGTATTTTAGTAATCAGGATTAAGACTATTTATTCTTATTGTCACTAGAGGGCCACTAGAACCCTGCACTATGGTTTCTGGAGCCGAATTACGTGGCCAAATGTAATATAATGTGTTTCATTAGAAACTAATGGTGTTAACTAGTTCTATGGTAATAAATAAGAAAATTAAACAATTTCGTATTGGTATAACATATAGTGTACCCCAGAATTGACTTCACGATAGATATAATTAACTGATTTTTTAGTACATATTTTTTAATGTTTACTAAAAGTCTACCCGCTTCACTCTGTATGCAATAACATATAAAAAATAAATTTTCTACACAAGAAATGTTTTATTTAACTATCTAATTCTAATTCAAAGATGTCTAATTCAGCAGTAGGCATGATTTCTTCTAAAAGTATAGTCTCCAAATCAATGTTGTTGACATGTTCTTCAGCTTCATCTGTTTGTTTAAATTCGGCTTGGTTTGGATTCGGTTCTAGGAGTAATCTGATAACTTCAGAAGGAAGGGGCAATTTCATTTGACGACGTACACGATCTTCTAAGTGTATGGAAGATATCAAACGATCTGATGTATCCATTGCTCGGCAAAAAATGTATTGCAAATTGTCTTTTCTACTTGTTTTTCTGGCATGGAATTGTCTATCAGATTTATAAATTTTGTTTCTTCCTTGCGACCCTTCCCCTCCAAAGTAACCCACCACCAATACGGTATTTTCAATAATTTGTCTGCCATGAATTAAAATTTTGTGGAGAGTTGGTGGCATGGCGTACCAAGAATATTTGTACACAAATAATCTTGCCGTTTCGTGGCATCTTATCAAATTTTATAGGGTCAATTTGTAAACTACAAGATAAACAAATTAAAATTATTTTAAACCTTTGAATTAATTCTTCACTGACATCTGTAATTTCGGAAAACAATTTTGAGTTGCTAAACGCTCTACGGCTGGTATTTCCGTCGTTGGTACTGCCAAACTTGTTGGATTTGGGTTTATCGACAACTAGATGCAGCTTTTCCAAAAATCGTTGTTGAACAAGTTTCTTTCTCTCTTTTAAAATTTCCTTATGTTGATCCCCTCGAACTTCCCACACACACAAATCATATCTATACGATATATGAACTATGCACTCAAAGAATCTAATCCATGCATGTAAAGTGCTTTCTCCAAACTGCAAAGTATTTGCTTTTGGCTCAAATATGTTTGTCGTTTCAAAATGTTCTATTTCCAGCATCAGTCTTGGAGTAGCACCACATATGGGACAAGCTCGACTTGACTTTGTTTCGGTGAATGTATATAATATTTTACCGTCAATTAAAAGCATATATAATTTATATTTTATTTTTATGACTTTGTCTTGTATCAAACATATTGTTAATACTTCAAACGTCATAATTTCGTTATCAATGTTTTGCTTCTCCTTTAAAATGTGCTCCAATGTTTTTTTACGTACTCTAGTTTGATTGGTCTACAAAAACGTACCGATTGTGGAGTGCGATTGTTCCATAAAATTGTTTCATTCAAGGTTTGCAAGCGAAGAGGAATACATGTTGTTGCAAACAAAGAGATTTCAGAATGAGTACCTGGACTTTCAAATTGTTGTCTATAATTTGATTAACCACTACTTCCATCGAAGCCACAACTGAAAATTATTTCTGCGGCTATTTCTGTAACTTTAAGCATTTCCATATGACTCAAAATAACCTCTTTTTGCAATTCAACTATACGTCTACTTGTGTGCTCCAAAACAGAATCAAGTGGGACTTCTGCCTTAATATCGATAACATTTATGCCATATGGTCTACATTTTGATTTATAAAGCCACACTTGTTTGTAATCAGGATAAATGTCGCATCCCTTTGAAAGGGCACCCTGTCTGATGTCCAAATATTGCTGTTTACTTAAATTACTATTTATAACAAGCTCTAAGGCTTCTTCGGCGGTATATTTTGACATCTCTTTTTTGGGAGTAGAAATAATTTTTCGAATTTTGGATGGTCGAGATGGACTTGTGTTTACTTCCTTCAAAACGGCCGCTAAATCATGTTTGCCTTGATGTCGTGCTGCCGAGGATGCAGCTTGTACCAATAAAGCGCATTCATATTTTTTTTCCTTGGGTAATTGTGAAGCTTCTCTCCTTTGTGATTGGCTTCTTTTTACAGAAAATGGAAGAGTGGGTCGACCAAAAGATGTCGAACGCGTGGGTTTGTCTACTTCAACAATAAATATTACATCCAGCCAAGTAAAAGTTGTCCTCTTAAAATATTCTACTCGTCGAAAAGCTCGATTGCACCTTTCTTCAAAATTTCAGGACAAACGGCGAATTTTTGCACAAAGTTCTCCTTCATTTGAGGGCATCAAGAGTTCTCCAATAAGTCTTTTAATAAAATCTACAATTTTTCGGAACTTCTCCTCTTTATTAGTGCCTTTCAGCCAAATTTCGAATTGGTTTATCTTTTTGAACACATGCATTGCTAGAAAAAACAACAATTTGTCATGCTTATAGCAGAAAATAGCAACGTAAGTTTAATATTTTTAACTTCTTAACATAAGGCTTAAAACGTGTATGCAAAAATAAATCCCGCCAAACCCCGCCATTCTTTTATAAGTCAAGTGAAACTTTAAAAATGATATATTAGGAAACCACAAACATCGATATTGATTAAAATTAATTTGAACGATTAAAAATCAACGAACGTGGTTAAGATTTTACATACTAAATAAATATACTTGAGAGAATAATATAAAAATTACTGCACGACATCGTGTCGTCGATAGACAAATGTGTAACTAATGACATCAAATTAAAATGCCAACTTGCAGTTATTTTCATCGGTAACTGGATCAGTTAAAGAGACTGTGCACGTGATTACATTGTAGTTTGGAATGTTTATCATCTGCTCTTATGTCCAAAAATACGCTTTCTTACAATCCAAAAAATGACTTTGGGCCGAGTAATCGGGCTCTAGAAACCATAGTGCCCTCTAGTGGTCTTGCTAGGCCCGAATGTAGTAAGGTCTAGTCCAAAGTTGCAAATCGACCATCTCGAGCAACATTGTACCTAGTATCGTTACTACGTATCAAGTGACTGTAGTCACTCATTCACGTGGCGGGGCTGAACATAGAGAACATCCAGAGCTAACTGGAAAGGAACACGAGATAACTATTCACACACGTACATCTCATGAAGGAAGGCAACGGGAGACCACCTTCATTATTTTTCCCAAGAGAACAATGAATGCATCAACCTGAAATATTCGGGAGTAAATCGTTACCCCAGTCGGATCTCCGCGGGGAACGCATTTGAATGAAGCCATAAGAATGAACATACGAAAGAAAATAAAAATAGAGACCTGGAACGTCCGTAGCCTGTACGAAGCAGGAAAACTGGCAAACCTAAGCCAAGAAACCAAAAGGCTTAACATGGACATATTCGGTATAGCAGAGACATGATGGCCCGACTCAGGGAAGAGTGTAACTACGGGTGGCACCCTCTACTATTCCGGGAACCAAGGCCAAAGAATGGCCTTAATAAAAATCAAAGCTAGGCTTGTCAACCTCAATATCATATAGGTATATGCTCCAACAGCTGATGCATCAGACGAATAAATCGAACGCTTTTACTGTAATATAAAACAATTAATACACTCTACGAAAAAAAAAAAAAAACAGGACATCAATATAATCATGGGTGATTTCAACTCGAAGTTGGCAAGCGTGAGATTTGAAGACCTAGTCGGCCCCTATGGCCTGGGAGTCCGAAATGAAAGAGGAGACCGACTCTTACAGTTCTGCCAAGAAGCGTAGATGAAAGTCAGCAACACCTGGTTTCGACTACCAAAACGAAGTCTATATACCTGGAAATTACCCGCTGACAAACCAAACAATGTAGTCCGAAACTATATAGGGTCATTTATTACGAACGCATGTACCCACCCGGGCCCAGACGTCCCGTCCGATTACTCACTCCTACTAGCAACTATCAGGACCAAGCTCGCAATACCAACTACGAAATCTCCAAAACAGATAATTGACCTTGAGAAAGTCAAACAGGAAGATATAAGAAAGTAAGTTAAGACTGACATCAACTTAAAAATGGAGACCAATATACCAAACATACAAGAAGAAGTAAGACATAACCAAAGACATAACATACATGGGATAAAATCACGGATATTATGATAAACAGCACGAAGAACAAAGTAGGCCTCAAAACGGAGGACAGAAAACAAACAAGGATGTCGGATAAAATTCTCCTACTAATGGAAAAAAGGCGCAAACTTAAGCACCAAGGCGATGGAACACAATGCAAAGAGGTACAGAAGGTAATTAGAAGTAAAATGAGAATAGCAAAAATTGAGTGGCGCGGTACCAAATGCAAAGAAATCGAACAATTGCAGATATTGCACGACGACTTCAACCTGAACAAGAAACTAAAAGTAACAGGAGGAGTTTTTAGAAAATCCAACCTCGCCATGCTAGTTAATCAAAACAACGAGATAATACTAGATGCAGAAGAGGAAAATAAAGTTTGGGAGCAATATATTAAGAGTCTTTTCGCAGACGAAGGACCAAACAAAAACAATAATAACTTCGAGATCGATAACAATCTAACGGGCCCGTCAATTATTAAAGATGAAATTAAGAGAGCTATAAACACTGCAAAAAACAACACAGCTGCAGACCAGACGAAATTACGTCGGAAATACTTAAACTCCTGGATGAAAAAGGCATAGACATGATGCACAAAATCTTTCACAAAATCTATGATACTGATTAATATCCCACCCTATGGCTGACATCAACGTTCATTCCTTTACCTAAGAAAATAAATGCCAAAAAATGCAAAGAACACAGACTTATTAGCCTGATGAGTCATACTTTGAAACAATTTCTTAAAATCATACATCAAAGAATATACAAGAAGTGCGAAAACGCAATCAGCGATACACAGTTTGGCTTCCAGCAGGGATTGAAAACAAGAGAAAGTGCAGTTGCAATACAAGTTCTTGTACAAAATTGCCAAGACCAAAGGAAACATGTATGTCTATGCTTCATAGACTATGAGAAAGCGTTCGACAGAGTATAACATCGAAAACTCTTCGAAATTCTTAAAAGGTCGGACATTGACCAGAAAGACATACGATGCATAGAAAGTTTGTACAAGGACCAAACAGCCAAAATAAAAATTGGAAATAAAACTACGAACGATATAAAGATTTGTAGAGGAGTAAGGCGAGGTTGTGTACTGTCGCCTCCTATTTAACTTAATACTCTGAAAACATATTTCTGGAAGCCCTCACGGACCTTGAAAAGGGCATTAAAGCCAATGGCATATGGGTTAACAACATTCGCTATGGAGATGCCACAGTGCTGATAGCCGACAATATAGAAGATCTCCAAGAACTGATTAACATAGTAGGGACTCACAGGAAACTCAGGGGGATAAACCTGATTATTGCAAAAATAAAATTTATGATTATTTCCCGAGATCAGAATATCAGGAGGGACGCGGTGCTGACATTCAACGACTTACCAATTGAAACAGTACAAACATTCAAATACCTAGGAACATGGTTCACAGAAAACTGGACATCGGACACAGAAATTAGATGCTGAATCGAAAATGCACGAAGTGCATTCATAAAGTTTAAAAAAGTTTTTACCAATACTGAATTTGATTTCAATCTTAAAGTACGGCTTATTAAATGTTATGTATGGTCGATACTCTTCGATGACATGGAAGATTGGACGCTTAAAACAACAGCTATGAATAAGATTGAAGCGTTTCAAATGCGGCTTTAGAATGAAGAAGAGCTGCGGCGAGTAGGTAAAGATCGCGAACTTTTGACCACAATAAAAAGAATTAAAGTTGCATACCTAGGACATATCTTGCGAAACCAGAAGTATAATATCCTTTAACTCATCATAGAAAGTAAGATTGAAGGAACACGAGGAATAGGAAGGAAGAATATGTCGTTTCTAAGAAACATAAGGCAATGGACTCGACTAAATACTATCGGTAGTTTGGTTAATACCCTCAAAAATCGTCAAGAAATGCACCACATTGTCGCAAACATCCATTAATGGATAAATGCACCAAGAGAAGAAGATTTATATGCAATGTAAAAAACGTTCCGTTGTACCGTCAAATATTTATAACTCGCCTTTGTATCAATTACAGTTACCAATGCAAATCGCCTGTCGTGGGAGGTCGTTTCGCTGGCACATCTTGCATATTCAAATGAAAATTTTTGATAGGGCCGTTCCGCTGTTAGGTAATAGAAACGTAAATTACATTTTTCTGCGAAATTTACAAACTCCCTCGTTTGATATGCATTGATTTAATTAAGTGTGCATGAGTAATTGGATTGTTGGAATACTCTAACATGATGGATGTGCACTGTGCAGTATACGAATGCAGTATTAATGTTTGCATTAATTTGCAAGAAGTAAAATGGCAAAATATGGCAAAATAATGGTAAAATAAATGTATACATGGTGAGCCACGAAGAAAAGTAAATATTTTAAAGTCACAATTTAAAAAAATCACATGAACATTTGTGTTTCTCAATAGTTTTGGATACATAGCGTTTTTACTTGAAATTGAAAATCTAGCTACGAAGGGTGTTTATTGCGGTCCATTGTGCGAACGGAATTTTATGACGGGTAATGGTAAGAGAACAGAGTCCAGAGCCTATTCGCAGCACGCCATACAATGGAGAACCCTTGACCGTAATAAACCCTCATTGCAGGTACATTTTCAATTTCAAGTGAAAACACTATACAACTGATTGAACTTCTTAGAGTTTTATTGTATATAATTATTATTATCAAGCAAATTTTCAAAAATTAAATTTGTAGAATAAAACATTAAAACATGGAAAAAATAAAATAAATATAATTTTGTTTTATTGAGAATTATTCCTATGTACTGTTGCGGCAAAAAAAAGTGGACCCTTAGCAAGTTTGTGAAGTTTTTTGAAAATACAGCATGTGTAGCTGCAGATGATTCAAAAGGTATTTTAACACTCTAATTTCAAAGAAATATATATAAACAATCTTTATTAGGCTATCGACCCCATAGGGTCTTTCCGCCTTGCCTATTACATTATACGTACGTTACATTGTACATTACATTACATATTATATTATATAACATTACATAGTGATTCATGAGTGATTATTTTGATAGTGTGAAGAGAGTGTTATGAAGTGTAATATGTTTCATGAAGCGTTTTTGTCGGATGTAATTTTGTAGTGCGTTTGTTTTGTCTTTTAATACACAATTCGTCGAGTATTGTCCTATTGTCCTGTTTTTGTTGAAATTTATTTCGTAGTTTGTCTAGTCTTTGTTGGATGGGTATGATTTTGGTGATCTTGTATAAATTTATGTTTGATATGTTATGAAGATGATTGTCCTTATGTCTTAATTTAGTGAGAAGTCTTAATGTCTTCCGTTCAGTTACGTCCGTAATTCGTTTGCAGGTGTTTCTTACATTTTTTAGTATGATCTGGCCGTAGTCAATCATGGGCCTGCAGATGGATTTGTAAATTTTTGTTGCTGTACTAATGGATATCCCTCTTCCTCCGTATGTTAGGCATCTAAAATGTTTTGCTCGTTTTTGTATTTCCGTCTTTGTGTTCCGTAAGTGTTTGTCGAATTTGTGCTTATTGTCAATCGTCATTCCTAAGTATTTTATCGTCGTTGTGGGGTATACGTTTGTTCCGTTAACATGTATTGTCAAAGAAATATTATTTCAAATACATTTAACTGACGCTACTGTAAAATGTTTTGCTAATGAATAAATTATCTATCTTCCACTAATTACGTGTTATTATTATGATTTATCCCAAACGACAAGCATGAATTTATAATTATTGGTTATAATTAAAAAATATATTCCTTTATGATTTTTGTCTAAAATTAATAGGGGAGCTAATAATTACACATATTCAATTTTACATTTAAATTCCTATGTTCGGCCCTTATCCGAGACACTCGCTATAATATCCCAATGTTAATTTTGCTATGTCTGGTAGTCACTGAGACACACTGTATACAGGGTGTCCAAGAAAAGGATCAACAGCATATGGATTCCGGAAACCGTAAAAGTTACAAAGACGGTTAAATTACAAAAAAGTTTCAAAATTTAGTGGTCAGTAATATTCTTTTGAGAAAACCAGAAATTTCCGCTTACTTTCGGCGATATTCGACAAAAACAGAAATCGTGCGATTTCGTTTTTATTTTTTTCTGAAGTTATTTGAAAATGTATTGAAAGGTACCAAAGGTACCTTTCAATGCCACTGCCACTGCCACTGCCAATGAGAAGTGGCAGTTCTCATTGGCACTGCTTACTTGCTTACTATTATAATTAGTTATAGTTTATTCTTATGTTTATGGAGGGTGTTCATTTTGCGCCCTGATTCACCCTTAGAAAGTTTTCGGTGGACTCCCCTAACACCTTGTACTGTGCGATCAACTATTATTTAGATAAAAGAAGCCCTTGAGATTTGGACGTATGTCTGCTAGAGGTTCAAACATGAATATGGTCTGGAAACATATTTGGTTGCATATACTGGTTTCAATTTAAATTAACGTTATTAAATGGTCGAATAATTCTTCTCCGAGACATTGCAACCCACACACCAACTTTCTGGGGATTTAGTGGCGATTCACAAAATATGTGAGGGTTTTGGGAACTCCAAATTCTCATAGTCTATGAATTTACATGCCCCGAAATGTGAAACCATGCCTCGCCTGAGAAGAATGTCAAATTAAGTCATCATTGTTGTCGAGGTTATCCGAAAGCCACTGAGAGTATACAAGACGTCTGTTAACATCTGGTGGCAGTGATGAATATTTTATGTTCTGAAGTACAAATCATTTTTGCTTTATTTATAAATTTTATTAATACTGACACTGACAGTTTGAAGTTTATTAGCTGAAGTTATCAAAGATACGAAAAATCTAACACTGACACAGTCACAGCCGCCCTTTACCTAAATAATTGTTGATCGCACGGTATAATAAGCCTGAAATATTGAAAAATTACAGACTAATTACAGACATATTTTTAAATAATTTTTGAGATTTCAATTAGTTTCTTGACTCCTCTTCGTCGCATTCTTCTTGATATAGGCTGGCATTTTTATATAAATTTGAAGGCATTTATAATTGGTATAATTACCAGGAACTTTTTTAAAATGTCAGACGTTTATTTAAATTGTGAAATCTTGCGGACGTTTTCCAGAATATTTGCCGATTTCTGTAATTCTTTTATTTTTATAATTATTATTATGTTTTTTTAACTTGGTTAAACAATATTTATGAATGTTTGAAATGAATGAAATTTTTAAAATTGTACGTTTTAATGAATTTTTGGAATTTTGCTGATGATATCCCAAATATTGGTTTAATTCAACAACAATTCCTCGTTGGCATTTTTTTTTTTGTAATTATTATTACCTGTTTTTTATATTTTGAAATCTTCAAGTATACATATTTATTTTTATTGTGTTTAATAATTTATTTTAACAATTCTTGAGATTTCACTTATGAATATTTATTAAAATTAATGTTAATTAAGTTTTTCCGCTCCATGCATGGTAAGTACACTGTTATAACATTGATTTGGTGGAAGTAAGCTCCACTTACCGATAAAGCTTTGGTTACTATGAGCAACGAGAAGTAAGTAATCACTTACTTCCCTGAGGGAAGTAAGTAAAATAATTTCAACAGCGTTCTTTCTCCGACACCAGTCTTTAAAACACTTTTGATAACACCCCTTCGAGTTCTCCGGCAGTAGGAAGAAACAGGCAGCATCTGCAGCTTCTTCAATTGCCATTTCTTGTTTGTTTTCATTGGAATTCATTTTACAACTGAACGAATGCAATTTCTGACATTCACACTTTGTTTGAAAAATAGTCTTAGCAACCAACGCCGTACTGACATTTGGTTCATGTTGCGAAAATAAATTAATCAAACACAAACAATTAAACCAACTTCAGGAGTGGAAAAACAGTTATAAGCAATTCGAGAGGTAAGTTTTGACCAGTCTCGGTCTTTATTGCTAGCCCTCGCTGTCGCTCGGGCGCAAACTCGACCTCGACTGGTAAACGATACTTATTTCTCTTAATGCTTAAATAACTATTAAGGTTTTATAAATAAATTTTTCCACTCCCTGCATGGTAAGTACACTGTTGTAACATTGATTTGATGGAAGAAAGCTCCACTTACCGATAAAGCTGTGGTTACTATGGACAACGGGAAGTAAGTAAAAACTTACCTCCCTCATGGAAGTAAGTAAAATAATTTCAATAGCGTTCTTTCTCTGGCATCACTCTTTAAAACACGTATACGCAGTAGGAAGGAACAGGCAGCATCTGCAGCCTGGTCAATTGCCATTTCTTATTTATTTTAATTGGAAATCATTTTACAACTGAACGATTTCTGACATTCGCACTTTGTTTGAAAAATAGTCTTAGCAGCCAAAGCCGTACTGACATTTTGTTCAAGTGGCGAAAGTAAATTAATCAAACATAAACAATTAAACCAACTTCAGGAGTGGAAAAACAGTTATAAGCAATTCGAGAGGTAAGTTTTAACCAGTCTTGGACTTTATTGTTAGCCCTCGCTATCGCTCGGGCGCAAACTCGACCTCAACTGGTAAACAATAGTTACCTCCCTTAATGCTTAAATAACTATACCAGTTATGTATTTAATGTTGTTATATGTAGTACTTACTGGTAAACAATATTTATTTTCATTTTATTTCATGATTTATTTTTATGTTATGAACAACCATCAACAGGGGCATATGTATTTAATCTTTATATATCTTGAAATTATTTGAATGTAAAAAAAAATCAAATTAGGCAGCTATCAAATTTTAAATTACATTGAAATAAATTCAAGATGTACAAAGATTAAATACTGCCTGTGATGATGGTTAGTAGTACTACATATAACAACCTTAAATTAAATTCAATAATTATGATTTTAAATAAAATCAATAATGTGCTTAGTTTTTTTTATTATTATTATTATTATTATTGTTGAAATTTTTATGGAATTTTACTTTGACATTGATTTTAGTTCATTGGTTTCATAGTAGAAATGTCAATACATTTTATTTCACATCGATGATTTTATTTGGGAATTTATGCATTTTAAATCGAAACATCTTTTTTTTTGTAATTGAAGACTGCTTATCCCTTGGTGGGAGCTGTCCATTTACAAAAAAAAAAATGGCCGGCTCTAGAGATAATAAATAGTGCTTCACCATTTGGTCTGGATACTGGACAAAACTTTTATATTGCTTGTTGTCTAATACATATTTAACCCGGAACAAAATTATTTCCTTATGTCTAAATGTAAAGAACTGATTTTCTGTCAATTGACTAAAATGAGCAATTTGCACTTATCCTCTTGTTGCAGCACAGTCATCAATTGACCTCCGATAGATTTGGGGTCTTTTCATAAATGAGCATTTTAATTTTATTATATTTGAGTTTTCGTTAGTTTTACAATACATGGTCCATCATTTCACCTCCCGTCTTCTATAGCTCAGTTACTAATTGAGTTAGGATTTTGATATTTTGCAGGCTTTACTTGCATTCTGGGGTGTATTTGAGGAAAATATTTTTGATTATACAGGGTGTCCCAAAAAAGTGTGACGTCATGATGATGTATATTTTTAAATTGCATAGTATATTTTTTGTTGCTATACAAGGTACTCATTAAATAAGGTGCGTTAACAAAGTTTTATTGATATGCTTTATACAGAGTGTCCAAAATTTAGTGTCAAACTTTTCAAACTTTAAAGCACTTTATTTTTCTTATTTTAAATTATAGCCCCTGTATATTTTTATGTCATTCCATGTGGAATTAAAAGACACACATTTTTCCTAATAACAACTCTATCGCAATTCCTAACACATTAAAAGTTATGTGCAGAAAACTTGATTTATCAACAATTCCAATGGCCATTTTAATTAGCGTTGCGCCGACTCGAATAAATGTATCGCTCATCTCGAGTTATACATGTATTCGAATAACTCGAGATATTAATAGCGGCACCCCGAGTTGGCTAGTGTTCTATCGTGAGCGGTCGGCGATCCAATGAACTTGACTTGAAAATATTTTGATAGGAGCATAATGTAGTCGACTCAAATTAAAAATTGCATTTGTTAATTCTAAACAAAATTTAATAGTATTATTCATAACATAATCTATTAGATACCGTGTATGGCAATAATATAAAAAATATATAACAGAAATATAAAAACTCTATAACAATGAATGGTCCACATATCTATATAAGGAAACCAAAATACAATTTCTTATAACACAAAAGTAATAATTAAAAGTTAATGAAAACAATTCAAAATAAATATAACAATAAATAATAATTCTTACTTTTCGCTACTACTATTTAGGAAATAACTATATTAGAATCACGCAATCCACTATTAAGGAACAATATTTGGTCAAGTTTCTTCGGGTGAAGTCTATTTCTGTCTTGATTTGTTAATTGTCCAGCTTTTGAGAAAACTCTCTCAGACGGAACTGAAGTAGCAGGAATGCATAAGTATTTGATGGCCACTTTATATAAATCTGGAAAGAAATTTTGATGCAGTTTCCAAAAATCTTACGGATTATGTTTTCTGTTCAGTAGCGGAAGATCTTAGTATTGTTTCACGGCTACCACAGATTCCGAAACAGGAGCAGTTGAAGAAACATTCCCACCCATTGCCATATTGAAGTTTTCCCATAATTCATCATCGGATTCAACATTTTCAGAATTTGGGGGAGCAGGAGCCAGATTTTTGATCTCACCAATTCGTTCAGTTTCAGTCGTTTGAATTAACTCATCTATAATCGACTGCATGGGACTTTCTGCGTTACCTTCAATGCTAAATCCCATTTGTTTGAAGCGCGGATCAAGGAAACATGATTTTGCTACAATACTATTCGTTTCCAAATGTCCTAATCGCCTGTCAAGTACATCTAACAATTTTGATTGTAGACTATTGCCTGTTTGTGTTACTAATATTATATTTCGTTTTGCACTTTTTAAACCTCTAACTAATGGAATGACACGGGACAACGTAGTATACATTTCTCCTGACAGTTCGTTCGTCATTTTTTCCAAAGGTTTTAAAAGACTAATGCAATCTGTTATAATTGTCCACTCATTTGCATTCAAGTTTTGTGGTGGCGATTCTAATAAACCCAATGTAGCCGATAATGGTGATCGAGTATCCATTAATCATTGAATCATGATTAATGTAGAGTTCCATCTTGTTGGAACATCTTGCTTCAATTTTAACTGTGGAAGACCCATTTGTTGTTGCATTTCATTTAATTCATTATCAATAACAATTGTTGGCCCAGTCTGAACGAATGAAAAGCTGCGGCACGCGACTTGGAAATCAAGTAAACAAACACAGGTGCTGACTCGGGTTGGCCAACTCGAATAATCATTCGAGTTGGAATATTTACGAGTCGTAATTTCTCGAGTCATAGGATTATTCGACTCGGCACAACGCTAATTTTAATTAATCAAAATCGAAGTTGGGTTTGAAAAACAATTTATTGACATTAAAGTTTAACAAAGTGACAAGAGCCAATGTTGACTGTAGAAATATAAAAGTTTAATACTTTTTTTATCTAAGATACCAACATTATTTTTTATTCGATTGCATCATAAGGTAGTATTTTTCGGTATGAAAATCTGAACGAAAACGCCATCATTTTGTTAAAGACCATAGTTGCTAGGTAACGGTTTTTTTCGTCATAAGCCGAAAAATATTTTTCGGCAGGAAAAATAAAAAAGTCAATGGTTGATTAATTTATGGCATAACATGGCTCTTACCATAGAATAGTGAGACCATACAGTCGAAGATTTCATTTGTTGAAACAAATTCGAGAAATATGCCAGTAAAACATTCTCAAACGAGTTTTCTGCAAACGTCTTTAAATGTGTTAGGAATTGAGATATGATTGTAATTAGGAAAAATGTTTGTCTTTTAAATCCGCTGGAATTACGTAAAAATATACTGGGGTTCCAATTTAAAATAAGAAAAATAAAGTGCTTTAAAGTTTGAAAAGTTTGACACTAAATTTTGGACACTCTGTATAATGCATATCAATAAAACTTGGTTAACGCAACTATCAGATCTTATTTAATGAGTACCTTGTATGGTTTTAATAACGAGGCACCATTTTTTTCTCTTATTAATTTTCTTAACCAATGGTGCAAAACTGATTTTTTTCAGTTTTAATTATTTTGTGCAAAAATCACTGAACCGATTTCAAAAAAATTTTATGGGTATGTAGGCGTCCATAAAGGGCACCCAAATAAGAAACTAAAAATATACCATGCAATCTAAAAATATACATCATGATGACGTCAAACTTTTTTGGGACACGCTGTATAATCAAAAATATTTTCCTGAAATACACCCCAGAATGCAAGTAAAGTCTGCAAAATATCAAAATCCTAACTCAATTAGTAACTGAGCTGTAGAAGACAGGAGGTGAAATGACGGACCCTGTATTTCTGCGAATATTGGAATTTCATTGACTGTTACTCCTTCAGTTTATACATTTCATTTCCGAAACTATCTCGTCATTTAATCAGTTTTAGTGCAATTTTGTGCAATTTAAATTCATAAAAACATCAGGGAATCCTCAAATTTTCAACTTTTTTTTCTATTTCATAAAAAATAGAGTAAAAATAGAGAAACAGACAATTTTTATCGCAATCTTAGAGTACTTAGCCTATGCTCGGCCACACGTTTGTGTTTGGATGTCTTTTACTCGTATAAACAAGTTTTTAATTCCTATTTTGCGTTCGGCACATTCTAGGTGAAATATCTTACATAATTTAAAAATTTAAAGAATTTTCCTCGTTAGTTAATTATTACTGTTATTGGAGATCATAATGTACTAGGGAAAATGTGGCTGTTCGTAATTTGAAGCTTAAAGTGGAAAATACAAAAACAACTAATTTAATTAGCCGTTAAAGGGTCGTTTTTACAGCTTTTATAATAGATAAAGCAATTAGGGCAGCTTTTAGCCACCGCCATTAACATTTAAGCCCCTAAGTATATACGTTTCGCCGAGACATGATTGATTAACTCACTGGTAACTTTCTTCGTGCTAAGTTCCAATACGGCATCCTTACTACAATACGTTTCTTATAATATCGAGACCGCCTATTTAAATATTGCAAGCATGAACTTTCTTTTGGAAAAAAAATGGTGTGCCATTTTGCTCTAAACTAAACATTACGGACATCGTGGATATCGTTGTTTTTTGTAATATTTGCATTTGTCCAAGGTCCAGAGTAGTTCTCATTAAAACTGCATTGTTGCAGTCAGCGTTGAGTTTCGCTCCCGTATTTACACAGCGAAAAGTTGCACACAGTAACATTTTTAATAGAGCCGTTTGTTCAACTTGCGCCTCATGAAGGCGGCGTAAAATTTTACGGCCCCAGATTACCAGTCCCAATAAACATCTAAACACGATAATAATACGGGTACGTGGGACCATTGTGGATCGCGACGTGATGCTGTCAGGGCCGATGAAACATTAACTCCCCCGCCATCATCAAAGCCGAAGGCCACCCACGTGCCGCTATAAATTACCATCCGGTCCGCCTCCGAAGGGACACCATCCATCCGATGATCCGGGCTCATCTTCTTAAACCGCGTGCATAATTCAATGGCAGCGATCCTGCGAATAATTGAAGCCGGTACGTCGTGGAAGCGCGCGGAGTTCCCAAGAAGAGTTCTTGAAGTTTCAACGTCAGCCAATGCATTATTTCGCAGCAACTAGAGGACATTGATTTTTCGGCGCCCCGGATGGCACTTACGCCTGTAAACTCTCCTGCCCATCGCTAAATCCGATTTCCGCTCGGAAAAGTTCATCTGCTAGGGATAAATTGAAATTCTGCGCCGTAAATCATGCAGCGGAACGGATTTCTGGGTCACTTCAGGAATGGCACGCGATCTCAACTCATCACGTGTTTATTAAATATGCACGCCGATTTTCACATGCAGTTTCACTGTGGAATTTTAAATATTTATGCACTTTAAGTAGCTGCATCCACTTTTAACGTATTGCTTTCTGCAGCCGCATTTACTTATTCGTAGTGTAGGTATCGTGTGGCTTTTGTAAACGCCGCTCAAACGGTTGTTTGACGTTGGGAAATGTTAAACATTTCAACGTCAGTGCTGAATTTATTTGTTGGGTGTTAACGGAACGGCAAATAAATTCTGATGAGAATTGTTTGGTGTTTGGTTTCAGGATATCCGTGTTCAGTATATATACACACATACGTATAATTGCTTTAAGCGTAGATTCGTAATAACGCTGTAAATAAATACCAACACGAAAATGTACATACATGGGAGTATTTCATTGCTTTATCGTCAAAGATTATTATACAAAAGCCTAATTTTATATGACACCGACTTTTAATTAATAGTTGTGGATTCGAGTATCACTCTGGGCGATATTAAAATTGTAAAAAATTTCTCTGAATTAGCTGCTGTACAAAATATTTAAAAAATGGTTAATTCATTTATATTGATCATGTCTAGTGTTCTCAATTTTCATCATCCAAACAAATAATAGTATAAATTTAAAGATTGAATCTAATCTGGGGCATATCGGTTTGAACTAGTATCGTGTAAATCGTGTAATTTTAAAGGTCGAACATACTTAATATTGTCAGCTTTCAGGTCGTATCGCTCTACAGTGAACCCCCCTTTGTAAGACTTCGGTATCCCCAATATTTTAATAATTAGATATATTTTACTTGTAATCATAAATCCTTATAATTTATTATATTTGTTTTGGCTCGTGATTTACATATTTTACTTTTATTTTGTATGATCGTATAATGGCAGTACTTCTTTACGTTTTGATAATAGGTCATTATCGTGACAATTTCAACTTATTTTAGAGGTAATGCGTGTGTTAGAAACAATAATATTAATAAAATAAAGACACATATTTATGGATTAAGTGTGATTTATTCACTTTTAAGGATTTTGCAACAACAATTAAACATCAACTTTGAATTTAATGACTATCTTTATTTACTCAAAAAGTATTAGTTAGTATTGGATAAAAGATGTATAACCGTCAATGACTTCATACATTGCTCAATTCTACGTGCACGCAAAACTGCTCAATGCATGTCACCACTTCATGAAATATATCACTGTTTGTCCCTTCCAATGTCACATTCCATTTATTACTTCAGGATTCTCTAACTAGGTTTTGATAGATACAATTTTGTTAAATATATCCTGTAAATTGTTCGTATGACTGATATTAATGAATTTGCAATATGATTATTTATAACTCGTTTTTACTCATTACACAAAACAACCAATAATTTTCCACAGTATTGCCCAGTTATTATGTAAATTATACCTTTATATTTTATACTTATTCCTTGGAGAACATTATCGTTTTTAGATTTCAGCTTTAACCAATTTCGATAATTTTACTGATTTCATTTCATTAACCTTTGGTTTTATTTCTGTTATGTTTGTCAATTAAACTTAATCTTCATTGATTCAAATTTATGTTATTAATTACTCATAATTAAATAATGTTTTGCTACTTTAGCGAAGAGATATTATTTAGGTTATATTTTAATAATTTATACTTATTCCCTGAAGAGTATTATCCTGTCTATACTTCATTTTGAATTTATAATGACAGTATTTTATTAAATATGAAATTCAAATGATATTACTTATTTCATTTTAATCGATAGTTTTATGACTTCTGCTAGCTTGTGAGGAGAATTGTTAATCATGTCTACTACGGTAAATATAATTGGAGATTTCTCCCGTCTGAACGAGAATGAAACCGGAAAGATTACCTTACCAACCTCCACGACACCGCTTAAGCGTATGCCAGAAATTAATAAAGCTCTCTAAGACTTGCATATACTCTGAACGACAACGCTTTTAGCATGGTGCCTACAATATATTGAGATGGAACGTTTTTGGCAACGCAAATTATAAATAATTTACGGGGTATTTGTTTTTCTTAATTTTTGAAGTGATTCTTTAATCATGTCTACTAAGGTAAACACAATTGGAAATGGTAGCATTCTCCTGTCTGAACGAGAATGAAACCGGAAAGATTACCTTATCAACCTCCACGACACCACTTAAGCGTATACCAGAAATTAATAAAGCTCTTTGACTGCATATACTCTAACGAGTATATGCAGTCATGCTTATCAAGCTCTGACTGCTTTTAGCATGGTGCCTACAATATATTGAGATGGAACAGTGATTTTGGTAACGCAAATTATAAATAATTTACGGGGTATTTGTTTTTGGTAATTTTTGAAGTGATTCTTAAATTATGTCTATTAAGGTAAACACAATTGGAGATGGTAGCATGCTCCTGTCTGAACGAGAAAAAAACCGGAAAGAGTACCTTATGAACCTCCACGACACCGCTTAAGCGTATGCCAGAAATTAATAAAGCTCTCTAAGACCTGCATATACTGTAATGACAACGCTTTTAGAATGGTGCCTACAATAAATTGAGATGGGACGTGATTTTGGTAACGCAAATTATAAATAATTTACTGGGTATTTGTTTTTGGTAATTTTGGAAGGAATGCACTGATTATTGCCACTCAATTTCGAAATAATTAATATTATTTTGAAAACAGTAACTTTTAAATAAATCGGATAATACTCTTTATAATGATATTCGCGTATACTATTGACGAAGATAATAACGGCCTGCCGCCTCGCAAATCCGGAACAAACTAAACTTTTCGCATGCAAAACGATTCTATTTATATAAAAATTTCGCCCACTCGGCTATTCTGCGGGATTCTCCTTCGCATTAATTCTTATTCGCGTAATCTCACATGTGCCTTATAGCAAGGTTACTGATACAAGATTACCAAACTATTATCATTAGTCATCAGCCTGGCAGATCCCCTCATCTGTGATTGTTTATATAATTGCGTCACCACGCATCGAGCGCGTCTTACTAAGTGATTATAAAAGTTCTCGTAATTTCCTTTGTAATCGATTCAAATTAAATTCACCTTTTAGTTATGAGGTAATTTTCTGCAATTTAATTAAGCTTCCCCGGATCCACCGATTTACCTTGTATTTAAATTACGCGGAGCCACACCCCCATCTAGATAAGGCTGAAGGACAGCACACGCAGCCTTCACTGAGTAAAGCTCGGGCCAAGGTGGTTTATATTTTTTAAGGGTGGACCCAAGTTTGACAACACCGGAAAGGTAGAGTATAGAGATGAGGTAGAGAAAGAGAAAAGGGGGTGTGATTAGCGCATGAAAACAGAATTGAACATATCGAAGTGATAAAAAAAAAAAAAATTACCATCCGGTAGTTTATACGTTATGTCACAAAGATTTCGTAATTTTATTTAAATAGTTTTTGTCAGAACATACTTTAATGTTATTCCAAACCTTCCAGTGTAATCCAAGTCAAAAAAATGGCACAAATTATTGAATTAAATGAATTTTGATATTACAACAGTAAGATTTATTACTAAATAGTAAAATATGACGCCTGATTCCAGTAATTGTCCCTATAATGGATTTTATGGGTTTTATGATAGGGCTGTACCCAATCCCTCAGCCTTCTGGGTGGATACCGACGCAAGGATTTCTTCAGGGCCGGAGCTCAATATTTGCTTAATAATAAAGTCATAAAACGTTCCAACCGCACCGGCGCGGTCAATGCTTTGTAGAGCTCTTGACTTACAATATCATAAATCATACCGAGGAAAGTTGGTCAGTAATGTAAAAAATGCTTTAATTTGAAATCTAATAATTTTCGTTAATTTTTGATTTCATAAATGGGTTCTATAAATAAAATAAAACAGTTTACGGCAAAAATAACGATGGAGAATTTTGCCAGAAAAGAGTTTTCTTTAATTTTATAACCGTCTATATTAATTATATCGAAAAAGTCAAACTATCTTTCCGTATATTAGTATCAGACCTATATAAATCCAAATTTTTATATTTTTGGGCAACTCAATGGGCAATTTGGGCAATGCCTAAAAAAACCATGGTAATAAAACTTGAATCACCCGGTATATAACTGTATGAGGCCGATATGGGTTACACCTATAACAGACGAGGTTGAGATATTGTAAAATTGAGGCGCAGCCGAGATTTTATAATCACCCGAGTCGGTTATATCCATGTTAGTATGTTTATGTATAGTTTTCGTGATACTAAAATAACAAGGATTACATTTTGCGAAATTATTTTCATTAACCATAGTGACATATTCCAAGTATGCTGTGATGATTGTGTAGTAAAGCTTGTGAACACCAAAATAAATAAATGAACAAAGGTCAGGTAAAGGTGTTTATCCTGAATGTTATCAAGAAATTCTGGATGAAGCGGCTGCAGCGAGTCGAGAGTTACTGCCTGCGAAGACTAAAAATAGATACGAAAAAATTTGCGAAGAATTTTCCGAATGGAGAAAAAGCAGGAAAGTTAAAGGTGCTAAAGAAGGCATTTTACTGTGCTATTATATCAGCCACGGCCGCTAAATTTTAACGGCCGTGGCTGATATCAGTTAAATAACAACTGAATGGGAGACAGTACCGATAATATGTAATTACAATCAAGTATCACAAAAAAACCTTTAATGAATTATTAATTTTCATAAAAATACTAAATAACTATTTAATTGGAGCAAAAGTTGCACATACAGTTGTCAATATGAATTTGTGAACTCCTAAAGAATAAGATTATTTATCAAAATGCAGGGTTCTGTGCATGTTTGTATGTTGTTCTTATGAATATGTGCACAACATTTTCAAAATTGCAGAAAAACTACCAAAAACTCTAAAATCTGACGAAAATTCATGAGCACATTCGTAAAAGTTCATCATGGTACAATTTTTGTATATATTATTTTGTGAATACGTGCACACATATAATAATAGAATACCAGAACATTGGAGAAACATTAGAAAAATTTAAAAAAAAACATGAAAACTTTTGTAAAAGTTCGTCATGTTTCTCTGCAATTTTGTTATGTTATTTTTATGAATACGCACTCATAAAAATGAAGCACAAAAGTTGCTCATACAGTTGTCAATATGAATTTGTCTCCGCAATATGAATATGAACTCCTAAAGAATAAGAATACCAATCAAAAATCAGGGTTCTCTCCATGTTTGTATGTTGTTCTTATGAATATGTGCACAAAATTTCCAAAATTAAGAAAAACTACCAAAAACTCTAAAATCTGACGAAAATTCATGAGCACTTTCGTAAAAGTTTGTCATGGTACAATTTTTTATATACATTTTTTGTGAATACGTGCACTCATATAAAAATAGAATAACAGAAAATTGGAGAAACATTAGTAAAATTATAAAATTTAATAAAAAATTATGAAAACTTTTGTAAAAGTTCGTCATGTTTCTCTGCATTTGTTAATGTTAATTTTATGAATACGCATTCATAAAAATGAAGCACTCGTGAAGCGATTTCATTCGTCTCAATGAAATATTAATTAGATGTAATGATTAGATGATTAGATGATTTATTTCGTCTTGTGCTTAATGAAATTTAATTAGACATTTATAAACACGCCTAGAGGTATTTATTGGGTTTGTTTCCTTTATTGAGGTAACATCATTATTAAGGCATAATGATGTAGAGAATTTGGAAATAATTTGTTAATTAGCCAGCATTGCGCAAATCGACTTTAAGCAGAAGACGTAAAAATAAATAGATGAGTAACTGTTGACGGCTCTACTTTGTGATACATTGAACGTACAATTGTACGTTCGAAAATGACACGCTAAGTGTCGAAACTATAGTCACGATTTAATAAACTCAAGTGATATAAACAAAGTAATCTGCGTTTAATTTTACCTGTAAAAATAAATAATTGGCCTGATTACTATTTTCACACGAGAATTGTTAGCCACATATTTGATGAGATATGTGCAAATCTAACAATTATCGAAGGCTGAACCATTCTAGTCAATGAGCAATTCCTATAAATTATCGATTATTGCCTAACAAAAACTCGTGTAGTAACTTTCAATTTTTTTTACAGTTTTATAATTGTTTTAAAATGTTTTGATTATTTATACCCACGCATTTATTTTGCAACCAGAAATGATACCTAAGACGTGGATATCTCACATGAAACATTATCTGTGGTTAGTTTTATAGTATCAATAATAATATTGTTTATTGTTTAATAACAAAGAAAATGTTTTATTCCATTTTTAATCATGGATTACCACGCAGTAACGGTCGCAACTGTGGATTTTGTAATTTACATTAAAAATCTAATGTGGAGATTAAATATTTTCTCTGTCTGAAGTTTTAAAATAATAATCTTAGGTAATCCTAAGGTAATAATTTATTTTTTGTCTTTAGATTCGTTGCACGAATATTATGGCGTTACATAATTAATAAATACCTACATATACGTATGATAATAGTACTTCATAAAATTTGTAATCCTGGCGTTTCGAATCATCCAGGCCTAGATTATACAATGTCTTAAGTTTCTCCACAACCTTTCGGTTTCATTGGCACACAGTTTGATTGCACCGCGCCAACAAAGTGCCATACATTCTTACAATTTCTGCCGTTTTGAAAGTGGAACTGTATGTTGCATTGGCGAGTTGTAAGTACACACAGAGATAGCGGCAAGGCGCTTGCCGAGGAAAGAAATTATCGCGTTGAAATTTCACTGACCCGTATAATTCAATAGAATGCCGACCTTCGTCTGAGGTATTTTCGAAGCGAATTGATACCCCCAGCACGCACATTCTGCATTGTTAATGATAACCGCTCAAGGCAGTTGGGTGTAGTTATTTCATACTGAAATGCACTCCGACAAAAATAGATTAGATACAGAAAATGGATGCTAAAAAGGTTTGTTAAATATTTTTTTATGTCAAAAAAAGATATGAAGAATGAAAGTAGAATATAATTCAATGTGATAATGGCAGTAGTGGCATTTTATTTCACTCCATAAAACATTATTTTTTTATGAATTTCAGATGATTAATCATCTAAAGAATCTAATGAAATTCTAGCAATTCTAGCACTAAGTTTAAGAAAATTATAGTGCAAGCATTTGTGTCTGTAAAGTAATTGCACTCTACGAATACTACAACGTGTCAGAACAAAGAACTTCGACGAGATGTACGCGAATCCATCACGCAAACCAGCTATTTTCCTTTATTTTATCGTGACTCCATGCACTGCGAGTGGAGTTCAACAGCATTAAATTGATTAATATATTCACCGAGGTGAAAAGTGAAAATTCGCGAAATAGCTATGTACATCGATAAATCATACACATCAAACCACTCGACCGGAAGGAATTATTGCCTGTACGGTTGGGATTGTTGGAAAAACTAGTTATAATTGTGCAACAAGGAAGAACCAAGTATCTATTTAGATTTAACAAAATTTATCAGTGCATACAAAAGACGTACATCTAAATCTTCTCAAGAACTCCTCAAGCAAAAAACGGTGGATCGTAAATTTCGGGCGTAAAACGGAAATATGCTAATCTCGGCGGATCAGTTCTAGTTTACTGTAATTGCGTGCGAGGCGAGAATGTAAGATGGAAATGTTCTCAACGGAGGATCGTGAATGTAAAAGTACGCGACGATATTTCGGCTTTTATGGCTGCGTTCAATGCCAGCGCATGGAGATGATGGATTGTTGGAAAAATTGTGTTGCAAGAAATAGTGAGTTGTGTAAATGTGATTGCGAAATGATTTAACACGTGTTAGACTAGTGATTCTGGAAGGAATGTCGTTGGTTATTTGGTGTAGTAGAAGTCTAAGCGATCAGTTGTTAAACAATGAATTCCTAAAGGATAAATGGTTTTACAATTAAGTCCTTCTATTTTTCTGGATCAGTAAACAACGAAAAAATATTAATTTTCCTGTTCCTAGGATTTTCTATTCATTTTTTGTATAGGTACACAAAAATCATGAAATTATTATTATACCTTTAAAATTTGTAGTAGATATTTTATAAATTTGTAATTGTAGTAAATTTGTTTAAGTACAAATTCCAAAATGTTACTGGTGTAGGCTGTATATACAGGGTGCCCCACCTATCCTCGCTCGGACCATTGCTGCTAGTCTAATGAAAATTGAGGAAAAAATCTGATTGGAAGTTATTGGACCCTTGATGTGCTACTTTTTGTAATTATTTTCGAGTGTACAGAGTACCATAAATCCGGGATACAACATTTGATCTCATTTAAAAATGGCACATCCTGTATATTCTTTCATTTTTGGGTTCTGCTTCATGTGAGCTTCACAAATCAGTTTCATTTTTAGGAATCAGATGCAATGTTGTCAGGTTATTCACATTTTAATAAAATTTAACAAAAATTACGGACCCGGAAAAAAAATCAACAAAACTTTATTATAAGAGATCAATGAAAGAATCTGGGTATGCAAGTACCCAAGCAATGTGCCAAAACATTCACAATATTTGGAGTCACGTTGAATACACAGGGTTCATATGCTACCATTGAATAGCTCATTACATGAGTACTCAGAAAATGATGCTATATACGGGGTGTTTCATTTGAAAAAAAATGAGTTTTAGCCATTTGAAAATAGCCAAATCGTATCGTTGTTTGGGAACACCCTGTGTATTCTACGTGACTCAAAATATTGTGTATGTTTTGATATATTGCATGGGTACTTGCGTACGCAGATTTGTTCATTGATATCTTATATTAAAGATTTGTTGAACTTTTTTCCACGTCCATGATTTTTCGTTAAATTTGATTAAAATGTGAATAACTTTCGGTAACGTTGCATCTGATAATAAAAAAAATAAAATGATTTGTGAAGCCCACATAAAGTAGATTCTAAACATGGAAGAATATACAGGGTGATCGATTTAAAAGAGACCAAATCTTGTGTCCCGGATTAATGGTACACTCGAAAATAATTTTAAATAGTAGCACATCAAGTGTCCAATAACTTCCAATCAGATTTTTTCCTCAATTTTTATTAGTCTAGCAGCAATGGTTCGAGTGAGGATAGGTGGGCCACCCTGTATAGTAAAAATCCGAAACCTAGATAATTGCATTAAAAATGTTTTACATGGCTTTGGAAATTTTCCAAAAAATCATATTGCACGTAGTTAACTGATACAAAAAATATATAATTTTGAAATTTGGTACGAGCGAGGATAGGTGGGCCACTCTGTATGTAGCTAAAATCTAAAATGTAGCTAAAAGAACAAAATTTAAATAAAAAAGCAGTAGGTACCTATTCCGACTAAAGTAATTTGAAGAATAACCTTTCCAAATAATCTGCAATATAGCCAATGTCGCACATAAAAATAAATTGTGACTAAAGAAAAAATAATCAAAATTTCTTTATTTACCTACTTTATTATTACATAAAAATATTTCACCACTTGTACGAAACAATGTATAAATGTTGGGCGATATGTGCACAGAAACAAATATATGTCGTCAGAAGTCAGAAGTAAATAAATTTTGATTTGTAGTAAAAATTAATGTTTCTTTAGGATTAAAGGAAAACTAAAACACTTGGTGTTTTAGAAATTCGGAATTTGGGATTTGCGATTTTTTTTAAATGAAATAGAAACGTTGTGTAAATTTGAGGATTCGCTGAGTGTTTTTGTTTATTCAAATTGCATAGAAACTGATCAAAATTATGAAATAGTTTCGAAAATTAATATAAACATTTCAAACTGTGTTCAAGATATCCAAGATAAGGATCAATAAATAGTATGGGGATCTCGGAAACCGTAAAAGTTACAAAGGCGGTTAAATTACAAAAAAGTTGCGCAATTTAGTGGTCAGTAATATTCTGTTGATAAAGTCAGAAATATCCGCTTACTTCCGGAAATATTCGACAAAATCCGAAATCTTGCAATATCGTTTTTATGTTGTCTTATTTATGAAAAAGTTCACGAAAATTCGTAAAAATGTCAAGTAATTTCAAAATACTACTGCAAATTCGGGGTTTTCTGAAATGTTTGCCTGTTGCTCTTATAAATATGTGCTTAAATTTTCTAATATAGCACGAACAGTATTAAAATTTTGAAATTTTGAATAAAAAACTAAAATTTTGCGAAAATTCATGAATGCATAATGCCGTCTTGTAAAGTTCTCTGCAATTTTTATCTTTTTCGAGTTTGCAGAGAAAATTCTAAACTACTAAAGAGTAATATTATTTATAAAAATTCAAGTTTCTCTGCAGTTCTATGAATACGTGTACTCTTAGAAAAATAAAATTCTAGACACAATACAAAAATTCTAAAATGTAATGAACATTCATGAAAATTTTCGTAAAAATCCATCGCTCTTGGCAATTAATATATGTGGTTTTTATGAATATGTGCTCATAATAACGCCAACATTCTGAAATGTATAATAATACATTAAAACTTTTCAAAACTTCATCAATGCTTAAGATGTTTTATGAAGTTTTTATTTTTCGTAAGTTTTGGGTTTTGTGAAGTTTTCGGAATATTGGAAATTCCCAAAAAAACTGTAAAAATGTTGACAGTAAAATATTTTAATAAAAAATAGATTTTTCAGTTGGGCATGGGTAATGTAAAATTTTAGTTTTAACTCATTAAATCTGGAGCGATGACATGCAATAATTATAAAACTAGTGGAAAATATTCAGAAATTTCATTGTACATATTTAAGAATAGCGTGCTACAAATGCTATAATTTTATAAATACAAAAGGGTTTATAAATGTTTACTCTTTCTAGACAAAATAATAGTAATAAGTATAAATAAGAAATTTACTTTAGATATTTTATAAACAAAAATATGTAAACTTTGCGTTTTTCTACACAAAGAATTAAAAAAAGAACAAAATAAACTTTCTATTTGTTCAAAAAATAAAGAAATGATAACATATTCTACAGTGCACATATAACTCGAATAAAAAATTAAAAAAATTACTATTTGTTAAAAAAATAAAGAAATTATAACACATTCTACAGCTTACAAATAATTCGAAGTCAAATTTCAAAAATTTTCTGTGTAGGTTTCAAAATAAACAATATGTAACCCTTTGTAAACAAAAATAATTAAATTGTTATACACATTAATAGTATATTAAATATTAAGAACGGTAAGGGCATTTTATCGGTCGAAGACAAAGTTTATCAATTTGTCCGGTAAATGCCCTTAACGTTCGTGATGTTTATATTATTTTTTACAAGATTGCAATTCAATTACTACCAAATCATTATGATTTCTTATAAATCTGTTGCTATAGTTTAATTTACTTCACATTAGATAATTAGTTGAATTGTCAGTCAACATTCAAAATATAGTATATTGTGCACCAAGGGTGGAAAATAGGCTTTAGTAGCTGAAGACATGAGAGAGCAGAGCGAGCGAGGGCGCCAAGAAACTAAGGGCTGCTAAAGCCTTTAGGTCTACGGGACACACCCTATTTTTCCGCCTATATCAGATTATGCTCTATAATCAACAGAATTTCGTTTCAGGTACGGCTGCACTTTGACGAGTTTTTTATGTTAATGTTTTGTTTTATTTTAAGAACCCATTTCAACATTGAATGTTCAGACCACAATGTAGCACTATTTGCTTTTTTCTGTTATATGCGCCAGTACTGTATTTACTGTAATGTTTTTTTACTTTTTGGCCGTTTTCCAACTACAAAACTTATTATATTGGACATACCGAGTCTAAGATTTTATTGGTTAATTAGGTTAGCGGAAGCGGCACTTTTTAATTAGAGAGTAGGTACAATATATCTGTTACCGTATCATTCAAAATGACATTTGCTTATGAAAAGTATGCCGCCATCTATGGGAACATTTCTGAAAAAGTTTAGAGGCCCTAGGGCCTAATTTAAATCTCATTTTCCTCCCGCAATTTAGGACCGAAACATTAACTTTCAGAGCAGGTAGACGGAAAAATTATTTTCCATATAAGTACCTGAAACGAGTTCAGATTCTGACATTGGGGACATTGAGGAAGCATGGAACATTATACGCTCGTCGATAATTCCAATGAAATCGAAAGACAGGTATGAAAATGCCTACAAGATTTTTAAAGAATAGTGAAAAAAAGAACAAAGTATTAATGAGAAAGTATTGTTGGCGTATTTTGTAAAAAGAAATACAACTTTGAAATCTCCAGGCAGCCTATGGGCGGAATAGTCAATGTTATAGGCAACAATTTCTCTCAATAATTCTATTGACATATCGAAGTTTTACACATTGATTGCTTTTCTAAAAAGGAAGGATGTTGGCCATAAACAAAAAATCTAGTGTTTCTATAAGAGACGATTTGAGTAAATTTTTGATTGAAGCTCCAAATAATACTTTTTTGGCTCTAAAGGTAAATGTTCCTGGTAATTTGGCTCCTGTCATGTTGTATATAGTTCAAAATACAATGAATTATAAAAACACTAAAACCAACATCCAAAGAACTTTTACAGTTTTAAATAAAGATGATGCACAAATCAATTATTTAGATATTTACAGAAAATATGTCAATCTTCGACAAAATCTTCCCGTTTATTTTTTAATTATAGAAATGGAAAATGTTGCAATCAAGTTGAGGTAAAAGGGACAATTGGCGGTTGGCCGTCAAAAATTGTCCAATATCTGAAATGATCTAATTTTTCGAAATACACTGGTCATGCATTTAGGCGCTTTTATGCTACTCTTCTAGCTAATACAGGTGTGGATATTTTGAGACTCAAACGCCATGGAGGTTGGAAGCCTGCTAATGTAGTAGAAAATTATGTCGAAGATTCGCTTCAGAATAAATTCAAGTTTGCCGGGAAAATCCTGCATGACAATGATATATCAATACATCTATCTACGAGTACAACTTGTTCAAGATTCATCATGCCCAGTACAAATAATGAAATTAATACCGCTCCATTATCGATGAATAATTGTACTACCATTAATATTAATTACTGACTTTTTTAATATGCATTATGTAGATGTTTAATAATAAAATCAATGTATTCAAGTTATTATCGTGGTATTTTTACTATCTCATGCTATGTATATAAGAAGCAGTACTTACCGTTCAGCTAAACGCTAAGTAATTTACTTACTGATGTGTTTACGCAGTAACCGGTAACATCAACTTGCTGTCTTGGAAACGCACGCGGTAAATAATGAAAATGATGCAATCGTGCAAACAATATTATAAGTTTGAAGAAAAACATATTCAAAATTTTCTGCAACACAATAAACGTACGTTGACTTTTTTGATCTCTCTAATAACCCTTACAATGTACAAACAATGTGAACAAGTGAATAAAATCCTATCGGATTTTTAGCAGCCACCAGAAACTATTTAATTATACCCAATTAAATAATTATACGTATTATACATTTACATATTATATTGATCCTTACTGTTTCCATCACAACATATATATTTACCGATGCCATCCCCTAATAAACCCCTTTTCAAATTAAGCCCTACAAATTTACATTCCACTCCAAGAAACTTTTATTCCATTCCAATGGTCTTGGGACAACAACTCCCAAAACATATTTGAATCTCAATTCACTTCCTCTGTCCTGGGAATATCCTGTGGCTCCTAATTCAATGGGCCGCAAGCGAATGCGAGTGCTTGGAGAAAATCAATTCTTAAATATGTAATGCGAAATAACATGAAGTCGCCTACATTCTGCTAGTATGCCACAGTCTGTATTTATCTGACCCTCGTCTATATTTCATATTTCTCGCTCATAGTTTTATAGAGCTCATATTTTCGCTACATAGTTTTCTTCTTTCGCCTTCATTAGGAAAACACTGAGAATAATTGTAAAGAGTTGATATTCAAAGTAAGAAAATTTCGATGATTTTACCTATAGGGGAACTCGACAACTGAATATGATAGAGAACTTAAGTATATACTACTATAATAGTATACTAAAATATTCAAGTATATGTAAAATGGATGATACTTACTCCAAGTCATTTTTCGAGAGACACTCAAGGATGAAAACCAAAATTAGTTATTTTTGTTTTCGCCATTGATTTTCTTTCAAAAATGATATCGAGAAAGTATCATTAATTTTTCAATATGTCCAAATTCACGTATGTAAACATCCAAATTTGCCATGAAAACTTCGACACGAAAATACTATGGAATTCGTGCCCACGTATGTGCGGTTGAAAATGTTGAACAAGTTTTACGTTACATCGATCCCGGTTTTGTTGACTACCTAAAATGTGCCACGTGAATAAATAAGTATTCAAAACTAACTCACTTCTCACACATTTAGGTAATTTCTGTCATAAAGACTAATTGGACAAACGGTAATTTATTGCTCTGCGAAATGAAAGCCAGGTAAATTCAGCTCGTGCCTAATTGACTATAATGGCAAAAAAATGTGACTTGGAAAATGCGCGTGTGCATGAGAAAATCGGGCCTAGAAAGTGGCGCAGGAATAAAAAGTAAAAGTTCAAGCGTTATTCTGTAATCGTCGCCTCGCAAAGAGACTTCGGAATGCCCGCTCGGACCTCACTTGGCCGTGAAAGTCCCGCAGCAGTGACGAATGCATTCAAATAGCACGCGTTTTTTATTCGCACGGAGTCCACCTACTGATCCCGTTTTACTTCAGGCACGTTTCTTCCAATACAATGACTTACGTACCCAATCAAGATCTTGGAATTGCTAATGTGTACGCCGGTGTTCTTATTATTTTTTGTTGCCGACACCATGTGTAAAACTGTGTTTGTGAAGAAAATCTACAAAAAAATTAAAAACAAAACAGAACAAAAGAACAAAATTTATTAGATAAATAAATTTTGACAGAAATATATATATATATATATATATATATATATATATATATATATTTTTTTTTAATGTTTGATATGGAATGTTCGTATGAACACAGTATAATATTTTGAAAATGGTTTATCGGAATTCTGTGGGATTTCCTATTATATTATATGGAAATTCTATTACTTATACTATTTTTAATTTGATATATTTGTTTATTAATACAGGTACTAATTGAGTCGTTGAAAACCAGAATGGTGTAAGTCCATGTTTAAGTCAGATTAGTCCAAATATACAAGGTCAACATCCGTTGCATATTTTTGGATATATCTGATTCTAAAAACAAATCGATTTACACCCGTTTTCAACGGCTGAATTGCGTCGTCATCAAATATTTGGATGAATCGTTCAAATATATAAATAACAGGATCTTGAGGAATACCACAAATACGTTCACTGATTTTATGTTTATGGCTTGTTTGTTTCATTTATGTTCTGTCTGTTAGGTATGATCAAATTAAGTTATAACAAACACCTCGTATGGCATAATAGTTCAAGCCTGATACCTAGTGTCGAACGCTTTTGAGGGGTCTTGAAACATTGCTGATGATATCTCACGTTTCTCCAAATCATTCGTAATTTAAACAATATATTCAAAGAGAGCAATATGTGTAATTTATCTTGTGTAAGACATATTTGTGTCAGAGATAATAATACATTATTATTATAGTTATTATTATTATTATTATTATTGTGTTGTTAAATCTCACTCAGATCTGATGAATCTGAGAATAATTGTTATTATTATTAGAAGTGCCAGTTGGGTCGGTTTTAAAAAAATCGTGCTGGTATTCGTTAAATAAAACATACTTATGATCATTCTAACAAATCTATCAGTTTGTCTGTAATTGCCTTTTCTATTACTTCTAAAAATACACTCAGTAAAGTTATGCGTGTTTGCAGAAGGTGTTGTCGCATTTCCGTTGCTCTTGTAAATCGATACTAGCTAGTAATAATAATTAGAATATATATAATATAATTAATCATTTATTACATACAAAAGCAATAATAATAAATAAAGCTACGATTTCTATTTTAATAATAATAATAACAATGTGATATTAAAATAGACACACACTAACAATACAAGAAAGTTACAATCGCGAAAATTATATAATAATAACATAAATATTAATATTTAATAATAATAATTTAATATAGAAATAATAATAATAAAATTATATAATAATTATATAAATTATAATAATAATTTTAATAATAATTTTTCGATTATCTGGAGTTCTGGTAGAATGAACAATGACATAAATGTCAATGTGGATTTTGTGTCAGAATTTTTATTTATCTCTGATATTTTGTAATATTTTATTTTTTCTAGAATTTTACGTGAATTTAATAGAATTTGCTGTGAATGTTTGTATTTTTTGTTTTGCTATCCCCATTTATAATTAAATATTATAATTAGGTATTTTTAGAATTTTCAGGGGTGTAACAGGAATTTACCTATAATTTTAGTTTTGAAATTATAGGTTTTCGTTCGAATTTCTATATATTTCTGAAATTATCGAATATTTTAATTGTATTTTTGGATTTTGTCTGCAAGCGTTGCAGTTTTAAATGAATTTAAGCTACACTCCAGGGAATTTCATAATTTTTGATGTTTGTTATTACTTAAATTATGTTTTCAGGATTTTCAGGAATTTTACTTCAATTCAGAAGAAATTTTTGTGGATTTTTGTATCGCAATTTTTATTTATTTCTGAAATTGTCTAATATTTTAATTATCGGTTTAGATTTTTTTGGAGTATAACTGAAATTGTACCTGATGTGAAGTTTTGTTCAAATTTGTATAATTTCGTGTTTAAAAAAAATAAATTGTTTTACTGGAATTTACAAGAACTTTGGACTATTACCAGAATTTTCTGATATTTTAATTTTGTGTTTGAAGTCTTGCTGTAGGATTTTCATAATTCTTAATTTGTAAAAAAGAGAACTTGTTGTGGATTTTTGTGGCAATTTATTTCTTTGTTTAAAATATTCTGTAGTGTAACCGGAATTTACATGAACCGGATGTTGATTTTTCTTTAATATTTCAATATATTTCTAGAATGATAATTTAATTGAATTATATTACTAGAATTTTCTGATATTTAAATTTTATTATCGATATTTTGTATTTTAAATAAATTTGAGATAATTTTTAAGGAAATTCATAATTCTATTTTTTTAAATTGTTTTAATTGTCTCTTTAGGACTTTCATTACTTGAATTCAGAAGAACTTTGTGTGGATTTCTGTAGCAATTTTTACTTATTTCTAAAATCTTCTAATATTGTAGGTAAGTGTCGTTTTAGAATTTTCTATAGTGTAGTGTCATTTTAGAATTTTTTATAGTGTAGTGTCGTTTTAGAATTTTCTGTAGAGTAACTGGAATTTACATGAACATGATGTAGATTTTTCTTTAAAATATAAATATAATTCTAGAATTTTCTGTTATTTTAATTGTATTATTTTGATTTTCTAGAGTTGTACTCGAATTCACGCGAACTTTTTATATTATTACTAGAAGTGTAACATTTAAATGTTTACTTGAATTTTGTCAGTAGTTATATTTTATAAAAATCAGTTACGTGGAATAGAATTTGAAGAAAAATTAATGAGCTCGGAACATTCATATTTACTAAAGCTAGATTGCTCGAAGTCATTACTAGATCACTAGATACGAGAAATTAGTAGATTAATGAATATGTACTGCCATGTTTCTAGAAATAATGTGTTTCAGATAATTAAGTTAAAAATAATCAAAATAACAATAGCAGTTTTATTTGAATTTAGAAGTTTTTATGCATTTTTGAAGCATTTTTATTTATTTCAGAAATTTTGTAATATTTTACAATTAAAAGATGTGGATTTTTGTTATCTAAATGGTGTCCCACGCTCATGGACCGTTATAAGTTTATGGGGTTCCCGATAAGATAAATATTTGAAGAAAAAATCATCAAAAACATGACATATGTTGTCCTCAGGTTAAATACTTTCAACTTTCCATCACTTCCAGTTCGACCGAAAGTAGCAATCAACTTTTGTCTTTCAAATTGAACACCCTGTAAATTATTCTGGCTTCCCCGTTTAATTTGAAACGTCTTTTGTAGAGATGTGTGTACATATATATTTTTTACTCTCTGACATAAAAATAAAATTCCAAAATTTTGGCCACAAAAAGACGTTATGAAAAATGGCTTCAATTTACTCTTCCAAATAAGATAAAAATGGAAAATTTATCTTGAATTGTACCTGAAAGATACCTTTTAAACTAATATATGTTGCAGGTAAAAAAATGACAATTAGTCATTCAAGAATGTCATTAGTTGAGTACCCACTTAATGTAAGGGTATCTCATTTTTTTTTATGGAATGACATACTTTTTATCTCATAGAGCAATTGCCATGACAATTTCCGACAAAAAGTATTATACAACCATATTCCCAAAATAAGTAGTTTTTGAAATATTATGAAAATTCGTGAAATGGTATTTACACATGCATCATAGTTTTGCGAAATATGCCTATTTTACGTCAATGTGGTAACCAATGTTAACCAAGACATTTCAATTGTGAAAAGTTCACTTTAAATGTGTCAATATCGTTGATAGTCCAATCATATATACAGGGTGAGTCGAGAGGAACGGACCAAACTCCAGGAGTGTATTGTACACGTGAAAATAATTTAAAAAATCATATGTTGTTACCCGATCTTCATTTGTTTTCAAGTTATAGTTTCAAATCTTGAATATGCAAATGTGGTGTTTGTCTATGGTTTTTGTAATGGGAGTGCTACAGCTTCTGTTGAAAGATATCGTCAATGGTTTCCACATCAAAAAACTCTGGATAAAAATTTATTTATCCGACTTTTCAACAAACTGTTCGAAACTATCACATGAAAACAAATGAAAATCATTTTTACGTGTACAATACACTCCTGGAGTTTGGTCCGTTCCTCCCGACTCACCCTGTAAAACAACTTTATTAGGCTATCGACCCCCATGTCGATATTAGCTCCAAAAAGCCAAATTGGCGGAAATAAATTATACAGTTTTGAAATTTTGTATGTATACTCTTGTGTACTCTAGAACCGAACATCGTCGACATTATACGAGGTTTTAGCGGCGATACAACTGACGGGCCGCAGGCGAGTCTGTCACCTTGTAGAGCCTGTAAAAACCATTGCCCGGCGTATAATGTACAATATTTAATTTTTAAACACGCATAAACAGTTACTTTAAGATAATAATATAACAGTATAAAATATATCATCTGTCGGTGCCAATACTTTCATACACACAATATCATAATTTCAATCATAATTGCACTTTTATATTTAAATCGAACGACGGCAAAGTTGAAACAAACATACCAAATATTAATAATTGAAAATTAATTGAATTAATGTGTCCACATTTTGTGTGTTCTAATTTGTATGACATGTGTAAACTTTATGTAATAGCACGTAAATAAATTATTCTTATTCTTATTCTTAAGACAATATAAAAATGACAAGGGAGAGTATACATTTGACACCGGACAAGTATAGCTATTTATGGTATAAGTGAAAAAAATGCTTTAATCACGTGTATCATACACAATTTTGTCAAATTCGTTATCAGAATTGAAGAATTTGCGTGAAGTCTCACATTGTCAGGTGACAACGAAAATTTCCAGGATAGTGCGAATTTACCTATTTTTTACTTTATTCACGTTGTCAATGGTTATAGTGAATAAAGTGAAAATGGAAACATTTTATTCACCCATTCGATTAAAGTGTAGTTTTAACGATGAGATTCAATATACATAATGAGCATTTTAATAATGCGAATTGGAAAAAAATATTTATACTGGCTCGTGTCACTTTTACTTGCTTGGTGCATGTAATAGTTACCTTACCAGGTAAGTGTGACATTTACGCGTCTGAAACAAATAAAAGCTTTTATTATATTACTAGAATATTCTAATATTTAAATTACAATTTTGAATTTGCATCTGCAGGCGCAGTTTTAAATGAATTAGAACTAATTTGCAAGAATTAATTATTTTTAAATTATTTTAATTGTGTCTTCCTTGTTTGTCTTTGCCTTGTTGTTTTCCTTGAATTTAGAAGAACTTGCTGCTAGTATATGTAGCAATTGTTGTAATTTTCTAATATTTTCATTGCCATTTTAGGATTTTCCGGATATACCTTACAAGTTCACGTGAAATTTTATTCATAGTCTTTCTATATATTTCTGAAATATTTATAATTTCATTTGTCATTTTTGGATTTTTCAAGAGTTTTGTTCGCATTCACATGCTTTTATTAAGTATATTACCAGATTTTTCCAATATTTGAATTGTTTATTTGAATTTTTATATTTAGGCATTGCAAGTTGAAATGATTTGAACTATCAATTTTTAACAAGTTTCCAAGGATTTTCATAATTCATGAAATTTTTTCATTTATTTTTGGATGTTATGCAGTTTTGCTGGTATGTATTTACAAAAAAACTTTTGGTGGATTTTTCTTCCGCAATACAAATATTAAGCAATTCTGATAATCCTCATAGTAGTATCGGCAATACAAATATTAAGTAATTCTGATAATCGTCATAGTAGAGTATCTACTTAGTAAATAATAGTAGTATTTACTAAGCAATCGAACTAACCTATCTTTGCGCAGTAAGTTTCATCCCAATTAATTGTATCAATTATTTTTAATTAGTTGATTTTTTCATTTCCTAGCAGTGCAACAATGCCTTCAGGTTGTACAATTAAATCACATCATTGACACACATACATAATTGAGGTTTGTTGAATGGTTGTATGATACATTTTTTTTCATTAAATTATACACTTATAGTACTTGGAAAACCACTTAAAAGTCATCCGTCTAGACAAGCATATCTGCACGGATCTTCCATTCGATTATTTAAATCGAGGAATATTACATTCCTAGGAATATATTCATGGCTATTTTATGTTTTGTTGTTGTCCGCAGAGTTGAGTTTTTCAGGTACCACTCAACGTCACATTTATTGCATTAAAGTGGTAGGATTGAACTCGTAATGGAATCCTATTTATATTTCCCACTCTAAGCGATTTACAAGTATTCTATAGTCTTCGTTCGTTTACCTTGTGTCCTAATAATACAATAGGACTGCGGTCATTAGTTAATGAAGGGAAGCAGCTCTAATGGCGCCGCTGATTGATGCACAATTTAATAATAAATAAATAAACGGGGTGATGTAAAGCTTCCGTCATCTTGTTTACGAAGTTATTTCTATTGGGTTCCTCCAGGCGATGGGTGCCGCGCTCGATCTGCCTGATTCATGTGAGGGAACAATGATGTAAATTATATGCAAATTTGTATATTACAAGCATTCAGGTATCTGTGAATACGTTTTTTAAATTGATTTCACACGCATTTGAGATTAGATGCTAGCACTCCGATGACTAACAAAATTATAATGCGCCTCATAATGGGAATTCAGAAATAAAATCTTCATCGTTTCATGCACACGGGGGAAAATCAATGTTGACTGGGCGCAAGGGTGCTGCTAAGAAGCGGCATTTGTACCGGTCAGGTCACTAAGGAGTTAATTGGACGCAAAAACCTGATAAAAAAACAAGACTAGTACAGTGCAATCAGTCTAAATCGACATATTGTCGATGCAAAATTAAAAAAAAATCAACGCCCTATATCTTAATAACTAGAAGGAAAAGAGGCCACTGCAAAGCGCACAGCGCAAAATAGACAAAATATTGTAAAGAACGGCCTGTTTTCTGAAGAACCAAACATTTTACGTTCCACATTTTGTAACAATTTTTTTTCTTAAGACGATGCTCACTAATGGCTCCTGAAATCTCAGTCTTGTCGTAAAAAGTGAGACACCCTCTGCTTAAGCATCCTTCTATTTGTTATATAAAATTTTACAAAAAATCATCACATTATTCATACAAATTACATGTAATGATAATAATCATAAGGAGTGTTCTTTTGTTACCGTCGGTTCCATGTATCATTCCTGGACACCGCATTTGTATGTATTGTTCGCAATAATTGAGTTAATATACCGTGGCGGCAAGGAATCCGTTACACGAGGTAGGAAATTCATCGGCAGGAATCGAATTAATCGTCATTACCTTCCCAGTTATTTTCCCCATTGTTCCCGCCATCTTATTAGAGCGATCCCGAGGAGCACTTCCTGGAGCCGGACGAAATTATAGCCGAGAAGCCTGGGGAAATTAATTGCATCAGCCCAGGTGACGTTCTTTTTCCAGGAGAACTGGGTCGGCCACAGGCAGAAGCGGGAATATGTGGGAATCGATGGGACATATAAACTTCATTTCAGTTTGCGAGGCGGCATATTTTATGAAATTTCCCTTGAATGCCCCATTTCCACGGAGCACTCTTAATACCGCTTGGAATGTTTTACGTGCTCGGAAAATTTGCAGGGCGACAATTTAATGAGTTATCATTGGAATATTTTAACTCTCTTGTACACTTGAGTAATTGTATGGCACTGTATCGGATACACAATATATTATTATTTCACTACGTAAATGAAAGTAAATAAGATTATCAATGTGAAGGTTTTATTTAACGTGCTTTATTTAACGTATTGTGTATTATGAAAGGAAAAAACTTGGATGGCATAAGAATGTACCGCGCGTTTTTTATCCCCGAACGAACTCCCCGAACGGTGAACTTGTGTTATTTTTCGCAATTATCTCGTAAACGGTGCACCGTCTGAAAATTTTTATATCGTGCAAAGTTGATGGGAACAAAATTTTAAACAAAATGTATATGACACGGTATGCCACAAAAGCTATAGTCGTAGTAACATAATCGATACAAAGGTTAGAAGAGGATTCGAAATTGATAGCGACCACTACCTAGTGATATCAAAAATAAAAGAAAATACAGTAGAAGTAAACGACAGACATGAGAAATAAATAAATAAAGAAAGAAAGAGAGACGACGAAATTATACAAATTGATAGAGGAAGAAGTGGCCAAAGAGTACACAAAAATGGTGACAGAGTTAATAAGGCAAAAAAGAGAAACATTATGAACGAGGCAGCAAAAATTACATGTATAACAATGAGGAAAACAAACAAAAAGAAACAAACGAGATGGTGGACAGAAGAAATTAAAGAGGAAATAAAAAATAAAAAAAGCTGGCCTGGAAGCAATACCTTAAATGATAAATCAGACGCAAAATATGACCAGTATAAGGAAAGCCGAAAACGTGTCAAAGAAATAGTACTAAAAGCGAAACAAAAGTCATGGCAAGAATTTGGAGAAAGAATGAAAAGAAATAGCAGAGAAAACCAGAAGTTGTTCTACAATGTTATTAGCTCCAGAAAAGGAAAAAAAACAGACAGACTATAAAATCAAGAACAAACAAGGAAATATATTAAGGGTAGATGAACAAATTATGAACAGATAAAGGGAATATTTCATGGAATTATTAAATGCTGACGAAAACAATGATAGAGAGATAGAAGAAATTACACAACAGAAAAAGAATTAGGCATAGTAATTAAGAGCCCGAAAAACGGAAAAGCGGCAGGAAAGGATCAAATAACAGCAGAAATGATGAAAACCATCGGCGAAGAAAGCGAAGAAGCGAATACCCTACTATTAAAAGTATATAATGGAGTATGGGAAGAAGAGCGAATACCGGACGACTGGAGGACCGCACCTGTGGTACCAATATACAAAAAAGGCGACATAAAAGAATGTGGTAACTATAGAGGCATCAATCTAATAAGTACTGGAATGAAAATATTAGAGAAGATTGTAGAAAACAAAATACGGACAACAGTAGAAACGACATTATACGAGGCACAAAGTGGTTTTCGGAAAGGGAGGAGTATACAAGACCACATTTTCACAATTAAACAGATCATAGAGAAGAAACAAAAACAAAAAGTATACATGGGCTTTATAGACATAAAAAAAGCATTTGATACGGTCAAGAGAAAGAAACATTACGAAAATATTGGAAGAAAGAGGTTAGAGCGCGAAAATCATAAACATAATCAAAATGATATACGAAAACAACAACAATATAATAATGTACAACAACAACGAATCAAAGTACTTCAAGACCAAAGACGGGCTGAGACTAGGAGGAAGCCTAAGTCCGATTCTATTTATCATCTACATGGACGAGATAATAAGAAAATGCCAAACGGGAACAAGAGAAATGGAAATAAGATACAGAAGAATGAGGAACATCAGTGTGAAAGAAGGAGCGTTCGCAGACGACGTTGTATTACTGGAGAATGAAGAAACAAAATTACAAAAGAACTTTGACATATGGGAAGAGATGCTTAAAAAGTACCAAATGGAAATAAATACGGATAAACTAAAGTAATGGTAGTGGGAGGTATGGAAGCGATGAACATCAAATTAAAAGACACTAAAATTGAACAAGTGCAGGAAATTAAATACTTGGGGGTAGTGTTCAACAGTAACGGGGAACAAGTGAGTGAGATTGACACGAGGATTAAGAAGGCTACACGTACTTACCATGAACTGAACAAAACCATCCTTATGAGATGCTTAAAAAGTACCAAATAGAAATAAATACGGATAAAACTAAAGTAATGGTAGTGGGAGGTATGGAAGCGATGAACATCAAATTAAAAGACACCAAAATTGAACAAGTGGAGGAAATTAAATACTTGGGGGTAGTGTTCAACAGTAACGGGGAACAAGTGAGTAAGATTGACACCAGGATTAAGAAGGCTACACGTACTTACCATGTACTGAACAAAACCATCCTACGCGGACAAGAAATATGGACCAAAACAAAAACTAAGTTATACAAGACACTGCTAAGACCAATATTAACTTTCGGATGTGAGACGTGGAATCTGAAAAAGAGGGAGAAGAAAAAAATACAAGCTGTGGAAATGAAATACCTGAGAAAAACGAAAGGGGTAACAAAATTCGACAAGATCAGAAGCTCAGTAGTAAGAAATGAACAAGAAATAGAATCTACCCTGGAATTTATTGAAAAGAGACACTTAGGATGGTGGGGTCACATGAACAGGATGAAAGAAGATAGACTAAAAAATTTGTGTGGGAAGCAAAATGCAAGAAGACTGGATGAGGTAGACCAAAGAAAACCTGGGACGAGACGATTAAAGAGATATTTAAAAAGAGGACTAAGTACGATACAGGAAATAGAACATGACAAACGACCGAAACAAATGGAACAAATTCATAGAAAACTAATGGAAAGAAGAAAATGAGAAATGTAAAGAAAAACACCTACACTAATTGGTAGAAGGTGTCATGATAAATATACATATATACAGGGTCCGTCATTTCACCTCCCGTCTTCTATAGCTCAGTTACTAATTTAGTTAGGATTTTGATATTTTGCAGACTTTACTTGCATTCTGGGGTGTATTTCAGGAAAATATTTTTGATTATACAGGGTGTCCCAAAAAAGTGTGACGTCATCATGATGTATATTTTAAGATCGCATGGTATATTCTTTGTTGCTTATTTGGGTGCCCTTTATAGATGGGTTCATCATCTCAGTCATTTTAGCACATAAAAATACAAACTGAAAAAAATCAGTTTTGCACCATAGGTTAAGAAACTCGTTAATGATAAACATATGCCTTGTTAATAAAACCATACAAGGTACTCATTAAATAAGGTCTGACAGTTCCGTTAACCAAGTTTTATTGATATGCATTATACAGAGTGTCCAAAATTTCATTTATCATGAAGATGAAAAACGGCAAAATCGAAGATTTAATGAAATTTAATGAAATTAATGAAATTTCATAGAGAAACGTAAATAATCGAAAAACTAACTATATAGTGAAACGTAGTATTTATTTTGATAATTTATGGTACAGAAAATATAACGTGAAAGTGATTATTAAAAGAGTTTAAGTTCAAAAACACGTTTTTGCCCGAAAACCGCACTGTTAAATCTCGTACAATCCGTATACCAACCTGCTTGGTATCATTGCCCTATTTAAACACTTTCTTGGGTTGAATACATTTTCTATCAACAGTTTCGACATTTGAAATGACCGAGTTTCACGAGGCTTGTAATTTTGGTTGCATATATATTGAATTTTAACACTAGATTTGATACTGTCGTTTTAGAACTGAACCTAGTCTATGTTCAGGGATAAAAAAAAACGCGGAGGTATTTAATATAGACATGAAAAAGCATATATGCATTAAGTGTCAGTAACTTGGAAGTAACGTCTTGTACCAGAAAACTTTTTTTTTTATGGACATAATTGAATGATGGTTACACGATAATTGGAGGCGGTCGTATGACTTGCCCAAAAAGTTAATGCTATGCAGTTAAGCCTCTTTTGTCTCTGCTTATGGGACATAACCTGCCTACACTTGCACTAAAAGGTCGGCATAAAAGTGTGTAGGCGCTTAAAAGCGTGCTTCGAGCGAGAATGGCCATTTTAAAATTTGTTCTGTCGCGGAGAGACGATTCGCCCAATTAAATTAAACGTTGTTGAAAGCTTTCCTCACGGTTAATGAAGGGTTCCTGTTTCCATTAAAAATAGGCGAGGGAACGGTTCTCGCTCGCCCGGTGCATTTGCCGTAATTGAGTTTAATCTGCTTGATTGTTTTAACCCGAAAAAACAAGATTCTTCACAGCCTTTACCAGTAATTGCATATGATGTCTTTAATTTGCCATCTAGTACTCCAAATGTACAATACAGTGTCTTCACAACTGCCACACCATCAACTATAAAATGTATTAAACATTCAAAAGCGTCAGATATTAATATGTATTTAATTTGTGACATCTAAATTGACTAGTACCACAGTGAATTGCAAAAACTGCTACATCATAAAATATAACAAATATTAAAGCCTCAAAGGTCTCGGATATTAATTTTGAAAATAAAACAAATCAGAAAGAGCTAAAAACCTCTAAGGTCTCGGATATTAATTTTGAAAACAAAACAAATCAGAAAGAGTTCAACTCATTTACTTTTTTGTGTACACAAAAAATCTCTTATTTTGCTTTTCTAAAGTCTAGGTTTCGCTCGAATCCATAAACAGTTTTTATTTTCTACAATACTTTCGCAAGCCCCACATCATCGATTATATTACATAATACGATGTACTAATATTTAAATCGTCTTTTTGAATTTGTATCTACAGGCGCTGTAATTTTAAACGAATGCCAACTAATTTCCAAGGATTTTCAATGTTTTAATTGTCTTTTTAGGATTTTTAAAGTATACAATATGTGAGGTGTTCAAGGTTGCGCGAGAAAGTTAAAAGTGTGGCAACAAAAGCTTGCGCAATCTCAAAATGATTCTCTTTAGAATGATTCTGTGTAAAAGTAAAACACCAATAAGATATGCAGAGAGACAGGAGTGGAGATAATCAAAAGGCAGATAAAAACATGACTTATTCAAGAGTTCCAGATTTAAATGCGTTATTTACATTCCATCCACTTTCATGTCTACAGTAATATCAGTGTTTTCAGCAAACTAGAGCTGAAAATTAAAATTTGTACTTGCACAAACTTACGAGATTAAAAACATTTGACAATTCTATCAATTCATGTAACATATTTCTGTGATTATATTCATTTATCTGTTTTTATAAAAAAATAAAATATTGACTTCAATAAGACGTTTTGCAAAAAAAAACTCGTAGGAATATGATAAAAAACGGAAATTTCATCTCTTATAAGTTTCTATGATCGGATTATGTTACAGCTCGAAATTACAACAATTAGAATTAAAAACAGCAATATAAAAACTTGTGCAAGAAGTAATTGAATATTTACTTTCTGCACAACAATTGAAATGTAGAAATTTAATAATGTTTATTTATGGATTGAATTATGATTTCCATTTTGAGATATTTCGTGTGATATGATTAAAATGAATAATTCAGGAAAGCGTGGAAAACTTGCTATTTTCAGAAAAGAGGCCGATTTCATGCATGTGGAGTTGTACGAGCATGCTTTTCTCAAACGATGTTTGTTAGATCCTGGCGCTCTGTTTTCGTTGCGAATGCCAAGAACTGCACGCCCAATATATTTGCGTTCGTATGTCTGGGGTCTGATTCCAGTTTTTCCACGGTAGCAAATGTCAACGAACAATTAAAGCAATACGGTTGTATTTTCGTGTACGTTCGTTATTTACAGACTGTTACTGTTACTTCAATTTTCACCATTTGTACAATAAAAAAAAAGATTGTAAATTATGAAGAATCAAATAAATTGAAAAAAAATTATATTAGGTTGCTCAGAAAAATGACGTTTCTTAAATTAAATTTTAATATGATTTTGTTAAACAAATAATTAAATTAAATTTTACTAAGAAAAACGTGTTGTCCACGTTTTATTTTACTATAATAATTGAATTGAGTTGACAAAGGAAAACATTACATCTATCATAGATTTTGGAGAACTAAAAAATAACTGCCGGACAAACTCTAATTTAAATTGAAAAATTCAGTATTAGACAATACAATGACCTACAACAATGGACCTAAACTGGAATAGATCCATTTTTGTACTCACAAAATGCAGTCTCATTTCCCATACATTTTGAAATATTTGTTTTCATAACACTAAATACGTTAATGTTAACCATAAAGTCAGTTCTAACCTTATAATGTATTGTATCCAAATTATGTGTCCTCACTTTGTCGTCCAAACATATTCGTACCTGAAACACAAAAAAAATGGTGTTAGGGTATTATTACTTTGAAACTAAATCAAATCGTAAATTATTGTTCTGGATTCAGCCAGGTATAAATAGATGCCAGATTTGGCATCAATCAAGTTAATTTTGCTATTGAAATTTACATATTTCACATAAAAAAAGGGCATTTATCTTCTAGATGGGTAGTCAGCATATTTTTATGTATCATTAATATTTTTAAATTTTGCATAAATCTTTACAATTTGAATAGAATTTAGCATAAAACTTTACAATTTGGAGAACATTTTTCATAAATATCGTCAAATCTTGCATTAATATTTACAATTTGGAGCAAATAGACAATGTTTTCATAAACATCCTCAAATTTGGCATTAATGTTTTAAATGGGTAGTCAGCATTTCTGTATGTCTCATAGATATTTTTTAATTTAGCACGAATCTTCACAATTTGAAACAAATTCCTAGTGCTTTCATAAATGTCATCAAATTTGGCATGAATCTTTTACAGTTTAGAGCAAATTCATAATCTTGTCACAAATGTCTGGCACGAAACATCACAAATTCGGAGCAAATTCACAAACTTTGCATGAATATTTTAAAATTTGGCATTAATCTTTATGATCAGGAGCAAATTCACATAAATGTTTTCATAAATGTCATCAAATGTGGCATTAATCTTTACAACTTCAATCAAGTTTGGCATTAAACTTATGAATGATGAGACAATTTTTCACAAATGTCCTCAAATGTTGCATAAATCTTTACAAGTTGGAGAAAATTCACAATGTCTTCATAAACATCCCAAATTTGGCATTAATATTCTAAATTAGGCAGTCAGCATATTTGTATGTCTCATAGATATTTTTAACTTTAGCGCGAATCTTCACAATTTGAAACCAATTTGTAGTGCTTTTATAAATATCATCAAATTTGGCATGGATATTTTACAATTTAGAGCAAATTCATAATCTGTTCACAAATGTCTTTCAATTTGGCATGAAACATCACAAAATCAGAGCAAATTCACAAACGTTACATGAATATTTTTAAATTTGGCCTTAATCTTTATAATCAGGAGCAAATTCACACAAATGTTTTCATAAATGTCATCAAATGTGGCATTAATATTTACAACTTGAATCAAATTTAGCATTAAACTTAAGAATTAGGAAGGAAATTGATAAGCTTTTCAAAAATGTCCTCAAATTTGGCACGAATCGTCATAAATTGGAGCAAATTCATAAATTTTGCATGAACATTTTTAAATTTCGCATTAATCTTTTAAATTTTGTAATCGACTTATCTATATTTATCACAAATATTTTCAAATTTAGCAAGAAGCTTCAAATTTTTTTCACAAATGGTCTCAATTTTGCATGGGTCTCTTGAAATTTGGAAATAATTTTAACATTATTCTTAACTTTGTAGTCGGTATTGTCGTATTTGTCATAAATATTTCCATAAATCTATACAATTGTTCCATATAAAATGTAGTTTCTAGAATCGACTATATTTTCACAAATTCAATAGAACTCTTATCGAATTGAATTATTTTTTTTCGGAGTTCAATAAAATTTGGCCAGAATTTAATAGTAGTTTCAACTTTAAACGATTTTCAACTGAAATCAATGTAGTTTCTATGTTTATTTTGTTACATATTCAACAGAACTTCTACAAAACTGATTGTAATATTTGGATTTAATTAAATTGTTATAGAATCGACAAAGTTAAAAAATTAAAGGCTAAAGTTTTAGTTTTATGATTGATTTTAATAATTCTGCAGCTGATCTTGCAATGATTTTAACCTAACCTATCATAACCTATCACGATATAATAAAATCTATACTTAGTACTAAAATTTTTCAACTTGGAAATTCATTGAAAAACTTACAAAATAATGATTAAATATTGGTAATGATCGCAAGATCGACAGCCGTCGATGTATTAAAATCATTCGCAAAACTAAAACCTTACAGTGTTATTAATAAAAATTTAAGCCGCGGTTTAACGGTGGTTTAATATTAGTAACCTAGGTAACGCTTTGTCCGAGAAACCACCGCTAAACCACGGTTTAAATTTTTATGAATAACACTGTTAGTATTCAATATTTCAACGTTGTCAAATTGTGTAATAATTTAATTGAATTCCATATAGTACATTGAATAGTCTAGAAGTACTATTGAACTATAAAAGAAAAAACAACTTTCAATTCTAAAAACTACATCGATTTCAACTGAAAATTTGAAACAAGTATTCAATTCTGTAGTATTAAATTCATTCACAAATTCATTAAATTTGTTAGGAATTTCATTAAATGGTGTTTGTTTAAACATTTATTGAAATTGCTTAAAACTTTCGTAAATTTCTGTAGACATTTCATTTAATCTTTCTGAAATTTTGTAGAATTGTTTAGATGTTAATGATTTACAAATTGTATTTTTGTTAAAATATAGCTGTATTCAGTAATTATCCTCTAAAGTAATTTCTAGAGTAAAAAATTCTCTAAACATTTTGATTTTATAAAAGGCTGTTGAAAGTTCTATCGAATTCTGTAAAAATGATCATGGACTCTACAGAAATTGCATATACAGGGTGGGCAGAACGGAAGACCACATTTAAAAAATCACTGTAGGGTCACCTGACCAGGTAGAGAGACGCGGATGGTTAGAAATTTCATCGTATTTGATAGAAACTCCATTTAATCCTTTAGAAATTTTGTAGAATTCTAAAAAAAATTTATGTCTGTTTTATTGATTTTATATAAATTCCATTTATGTTAATATACAGGGTGTCCTAAAATTACCGGAAAACCTTAATAACTTTTAAACGGTGAAGCAATTGAAAAACAAAATTATATGATTGAATTTATACATTCTTTAACACAAGCATATTTCGTATACACAGAGTGTTCGTTTTGAAAAGAAAATAATACTGAACCTACGTTTTTTAATGGAAACCCTAAAATGGTATCATGTTTTAAACATACAAGTAATGGTAAGCATATTTTGACACCCTGTATAATTATATTCGGTAAAACTTTCATTGATATGTATACACCCCATTAAATTGTGTACAATCCCTATTGAATTAAGTTTGTAAAAATTATATTGATTGAATCGAAATCAAGAATACTTGAAGGAGTATTCTGTAGAAATTTAATTGAAATCCTTTTAAATGCTACTAAATTTTACTAATTTTGAAAGCTCTATTTAATTCTGTAAAATTATCTGCCAATGCCAATGTCTAAAATGCCAATTAACCCAATAGAAATTGCATTGAAGTTTGTAGAATGATTTAGAATTGCTATTTAGTTATGTAGAAATTCCATTGAAATTGATAGAAAATTCATTATCTTGTGGAAAAATCATTAAATTTGACAAAAAATCCATTGAATTTGATAGAATTTCTATTGAATTATATAGAAACTCTATTCAACAATTATTTTTGGAAATTTTGCGAAAATTTGAGAAAATCCTTGGGTCAATTCCTCCACTTTTCTTAGCCTTTCTTGGTATCTCTATGCCTGCACTTTTATTTACTCATTTTTTAGTTTCAAGAATATGATAGATGCATAAATACTATTTTGAAGAAAGCAAGAAAAGTTCATTAATTTAATTAGTAATTTAATATGTAATATGTTATTATTATTGAAGCGTGTAATATGAAATGCCTAATATATCTGTTTTCGTAAGCAGTATTGCTTTGTTATTATATTTCACAATAATGTAATTTATTATTCGAGTAATAATTGGGGTAAGTTTATGCTAAACATATAATTAATACTGTTATAATTATACGAGAATACGAGTAAAGCTTGTGGGTGGCCTCATAAGGTTTTATTGTTTAATTAGAATATTTTTTTAAGTTCACTTTTCATTGCTCGTTAGACCAACATTCATTCCATGTTTGAATAATTCGCATTTTATGTGGGCGTTTATATGGTAGAGCAAAAGCACAATAATTAATACTTTCACGGCTGCTGCCTGTGACTCATTAAAATGCCAAGATATTTATTTAATTACACCTTGAACCGCATAATGTGCAACTTATGCATGGATCTTTTAATTAAAGTTTATTTCGCGGTTGTTGCCGTGGCCGCTAATTGTGCATAGAATTAATAGGGTCCAAAAATGTGGTCTCGCTAGGTGACTTTAACATCGTCGATTGAGTGATATTCGTACCAGCAAAATTGAACCAGCAAATAATAAAATGGTATATTTTATGACTTATTGATTTTTGTAAACAAAATTATATGACCTGCATTTGAATGAAATAATTATTTATAAATAAGTCCTGAAAAGTAGGTTATTACAGGTATAATTTCATAATTAGAGATAAGTAGATTGAAATTCGCAGGTAAATTGACATTTAGTCCAAATAATAGACAAGAATTGTTCATTCGCTAAAAAAGGGTAGGTTCGATTAAAGTAAATTGTCAAAATCATATGTGAGTAATATTTCATACAACATGTTTCACCAGATTCCGTCACGTCTGGGCAGATTCATATAATATGCATATGCAGAGAAGTTAACGATATTACGTAACTTTCCAGCTTTTAATTAAGTCAGCTTATCGCGTAGCTTAAAAGGTAGTTATTAATATTGCCGGTCCTCCGTAGAACTTTGTTGCATAAACTTAATGTTAAACTTTGCAAGTATGTAACTTCTCCGGACACTTAAGCTCAACTATCATTTCAGATTTGTAAATATAAATTTCGTTGCTATCTGTAAGAGTAAATATGCAGTATAGTAAATAACTTATTCAGATATGCTTCTCATTAGAGAAAATCGGGTTTATGACAAATAAACCCAGTTCAGTTCAGATTATATTCAGATTTACTATTCAAAAAAGAAAATACAGACAAAACCTATTCATATTTACTATTCACAATAAAAAAATATGGATTATGTCGAAAAAAAAAACCGTATTCATATTTACTATTCACAACAAAAAATATAGATTATGTCAAAAACTAAGTCAGATTTGATGTCAAAAGTAATTACTTGGTTACTTCAACAATTTACTGCAGATTTGCTTTTGATATTACTATATTGCTTTTAGGCATACCTCAATAATACAATGCCAGCCATTAGAAGAGCTGAATGATTTGAAATCATGAATTGAATTGAAAATTGTAAAATTAAAAATAAATTACAGTTGTAAATATTGATCAAAAAAGGATTTAATTGATTGATAAAATTATGCTCTTTGGATTTTTTTAATCAATTGAAAACAAACAAAAGTTAAATTACAATTGTACATATTGATCAAAATACAATTTTATTGATTGGATAAAATTGTGCACTTCGTTTTTTTTGTACTTATAAAATTTGTATTTATTTTTTATCTTGTTTGCAAATCTATTTATTTTTGGGAAATTGGATTTATAAGTTTAGCATGTTAACCGTAAAACTGTCCCAAGATCATCAATAATATTGCCCAAAAAAATTTCCGGTAAATCATTCAAAAAATTATGACAAGCAATACAAATATGTGCCCTCAACAGTACTATTTATATAAAACATATTGTATACAGATGAAATAGAACATTACTCAAGTGCAATTTCTAAATTTAAAGTATTCGACCACTCATAAATTTTACTGTCCAACTAAAATAACAATGATGTTGAAACAAACTTTCTGGAATGTTTTAAATAACATTTGGATTTATAGAGTAAACATCGATATCTATCGATCCATTTATTACAAATGTTGCATTTGTTGAAGTAAACATCGATTTGGTTCATTGATTTATTACTCAAGTAAAATTTATATTTGATGACAATTTCAATCTATCTTGCATCATTTCAATGTAACATGAAAATTGTTACCGCTTCCACAAAGTTTTTCTTGAACACGTTTTCCAATTTCATAAACTGAACGTAGAAATTGTTACCATTTTCGTGGGTTTTTGTGCGGTATTTTCATAAACCGCGTAATCCAGAATTTGACCATAGTTCCTAATACTGCTCATTTTCACGGTCTGATTCGACTGACTGCAAAATTTATTTTTAGGTACACTTGGAAGTCTGCCGGCTTTTAATATAAATATAATTTTCGGGAAGTTATAAATATTAATAATTTTCAGCACTCAGTTGAGTGATTCAACTTGGCCAGTTTAAATATATGAGAGGAGCATTGATTCATTTTGAACAGTCAATATGATAACAGTATTATGAGTGGTTATAATTTCGGATTGGATTTATAAAATATGAAAAGCAACGAATTCTTGGTGGTGTGGCAACAGAAGCTGCTGCTGCAGTTTTCTATTCTTAAATAACCTTGCAAGTACAGAATAAAAACAAAAACGCAACATTTGAAGCTATGGAGTGGAAGGCAAGGAAGTAAAGAGGATAATACAAGAGATTTTCAGTAGTTCTATCCCGAGCGCATGCCAAATACGCGAATATTTTTACGAGTGCACGAGGTGCACTAGTAAAAATATTAAGGATGGCATGCAAGAGGAATATATCTAGGACTATTTCCCGACAAAAATTTCATGCGAAGTAGGAATTTTACGATATAAATAATGAATTACCAAAAATAATTACTTAATTAAGATAAAAAATCAAGAATGTAAATGTACTGTAACTATGACATCTCAAACGTCAAAAAGTAAATAAGTTGAAAATTAATGTCAATTATTTAAAAATGTGTTCTATTCGCTTTGGTCAATCAAGCTCGAGTCAAATAGATGAAGAAATTGGTATATTAGCGCCTGTAAATACAATCAAAGCCAATACATGTGTGTGGAAGCAGTTTCAAGCATTCTGCATGAAACGGGATTACTCACTTAATGGAGATACTTCTATACCTCAGTTAGCAGACATTCTTGAAGATTTTGCTTTTAATATGAAAAAGCAAAACGGGTCCGACTATAAAGAAGGTGTAGTAAAGACTCAGTGGAACCGAATCGCGAAACTTCTATAGGAAAAAAATCATAAGGAATTTGGAACAACTTTCGATCCATTTTAAGATGTTATTTACAGACGCGAGAAGAGCACGAGATGCAAAACGAAGACAACTGAGAAATGAAAAATTAGCTTCAATTTTAAGCGAAAACGAATAGAACCAAATCATAAATTTATGGGATGAAGACAGTCCCGAAGGGTTGCAAAGGAAGTTTTTTCACATAGCGGCATTTAGCAATTGCACTTTCAATAATAATTATAATTATTATTGTTCAAATAATCGAATTGTAATTTAAATCAATAAATGTATTTTGATAATAGCCCGAATGTTTCTAAAATGTCAAAAATATTAACTTAATGCACCATGAAAATACCCGGGTATTTTCATGGTGCATCAGATACTCGGTGGTATTCGTTCGTTGCTAGGCGATTTCTGGAATACGCATTAATATGATTGGTTGCAATCTCGTTGAATTTTTTGAAGGGAAATAGTCGATAATATTTCGTTGTCAAACTTGTATTCGTTGCCAAGGCGACCACTTTGAACAATTCTTATGATGATATATATTATTTGTCATAATTTTGCTTTTATTAGGGATCTTCATTCCAAGGCTTATGTTATTTTCAATAAATTAATTATTTTTAATTTTAAAACTCGTTAACTCAAAAACGAAGGGAAATTTATAAAAGGTGTATCTCTCATTTGAACTTAGAATGTGATCGTGCATCACATTTAATGCATTTTCATGTCATTTAATTTTGGCACACCTGTTATAAAACACCCTATATGTTAACAACATTCTTCAGAATTGCAAACACTTCTTTTTGGTCGTTTTCAAGAACTTTTATAACCGAAGTATAAAATTTCATTATCAGGCAATAAAATTTAAAAATCACAACAATTTGATTAACACAAACTTTTTAGGCTATTTTTGTTATTTACATCAAATTTATCGTACCAAAATCGTTCAAATTTTTAAACATAAACAATATTTTTGATGTAGCGTAATTGAATTTTAAAATTCCATAAACAAGTGTATGATGACCATACCAACAGCATTATCTACAGTATTTCTATAAGTAATATATTCAATTTTTGTATGGTATCATTTTCTAATGCTATTATTAATGAATAACATCCTTCAGAATTTTTATAATTATACAGGCTCTGCTTGTATTTGATGGATGATTAATCATGAAATATTTCAGTACATTTAATTTTTTTCTAATTTACAAATGCAAACAAAGTTTTAATTTTGCACTCTGTGTGCCCTTAATATTATATGCCACATTAATTGAACAACGGAAGGTCTGCAGCAAATCCCTTCGATAGATCTCGCCATCTCATGGCACGTATATTTCAGCACTTTTAATGCGACACATTGAAGTATGATAAATTAAGCTCGAGCCTACACATTTTTTTGCAAAATTTGTTGGAAACAATGAGTTGAAAATATGGACGGACACATTTTCATTAAATTTGATTAAAATCTGTATAACAAGGGCGAGTTAAAATTGTTAAAGTTGAAAATTAATTAATCCAACTTTTTAATTAGTTTAATCATATGAATGGCACCCGTGGGATATGCATATTTTATCAATGTATGAAGTATGAAGGGAAGTGTAATTATTGCAGAATTTGTATTCGCAATTTTGCTCACAGTGTGTTTAAAAGTATTATAGATCTAAGTTATTATATTATATTTTTCTTGATGTTATTAATATTATTCATAATTATTTGTATATTTAATGAGGATTTAATGATTTTATGACCTATTCCTGCTGATGTGGCTAAGATCCATGGAGTCCATGAAGCACAATGATTGAAAAATTTCTCAATCAATTTTTAAAACTATTTTACTGAAATTCTACTACAAAATTTGAATTGAAGATAATTCCTGTACGCAAAGAAAAAATCAGTATTAGTGAATTTTGCAAAAAAAATCAAATAAACTGAGCACCTTCGATTAATTCAATATTGCTAAAATTAATCGATATTGAATAATACATTTGAAACGGTGGTAGAATTATGTCTGTATAAAGTGTGTTTCATACTTTAATGTTTAATTAAAATTCAAGCATTTAAAATCCCCACACAAAACCTCCCGTGCACACTTAATTTTCAGTTGCCATAGCACCACTTTCAGCATGAATATGTGACCCTTCCAATTACACCCGCATTAAATCCCATTACGCTCTCGCGCTCCCAATTTTACAATATTCCGCTTGAAAATCAGAGTGATATATCGCGCACCGAAAATAAAGCCGCAATAATATTGTTCCGCGGCATGTAAATCGGATTATTACTGATATTAACATTTCGCCTGGGTAATTACGCGATATTGTCTAAGCGGAATGAGGCGTTATTTGTGCGCCGGATTTTGTGCAGGTCTAAATGTACGAAGAAGCGAGGGAAATTTGTGCGTTTGTGCTAAGGTTGTCGCTGCTACTGAATCAATAAACTGGATGGAATCTTCAAGGGGCGAAATAGTTGTTTAATATAATTTGTGAAATCAGCCAGGAGGTTATTAAAATTAATTTGAATAAATTCATCTCTCCGCTGCACTAATGGGCGCCCGAAGGGGAATTTATAATTTCGCTCGCTAAATAACACACGTTGCAAATACAACGTTTTCCATGCATTCAATGACAATTTGTAGCGTTCTTGAAAATTACTTTTGAATCTACAAAATGAGTAAATTTAGTTTTTGAGGCGTTTAATCTTGAACGTGAGTAATCCGAAAGTTCCGCGTAATTTGGGTTAGTTGAGGACATCCTGATGTAATGTGTATTTGCGTACATCTGCAAATACACACAAATAATGGGAATAATTGGGAGTACGTTTATTTCACTGATCAAAATCTGAGTTTCTCTAACAAATCCATGACGAAATATGCGCTAATTCAAATTCCAACATCAGATTTACGCTAGCTACGGTGCTTATCTACCTAAAAAAAATAGCACACTAAATTCTGTTCCATTTATATTTTTAGCTAAGTCGGCTCTGTTAGGGTGACAGTATTGTTGGCCAATGTAAAAAGTCACCAGTCTGGAAAAATTACGTTATATTTAAAACAAGAGGTTATATTTTATGACAGTGGGCAATATTGCCATCAAATTGAGTATCTATTGAGTGCAGAATTTATTTGCTACTTTTATTTTACAAAAGAAAATCAGTCAAATTATAATATAAAATATAGTTGATGATTGGTTTACTTTAAACAAGCACACTTGAATGATTGAAGTAATAATTTAATTATTGTAATATATGAATTAGGAAACGTGTAGAAATCTGACATTTAATAATATTTTTACTGTCCGATCATTTTTGTTGGTGTTCATGTGTAAAACTTTATAAAATTAAACCACAGTCTTCTCAGTTAAAAATAAAAATAAATATAAAAAATATAATAATATAAATATAATAAATATAAATATAATAAATATAAATATAATAAATATAATAATAAAAATAAAAACAGTATAGGTACATATTTTTTATAGTGAAATTAAAATGAATGCATACGCATACACTTTCGTTAATTTGTTGCAGAGGTGAAATTAATTAATCCTCGCCAAACGAGGATGGCGAGTGTTAATCGTAACGAATAAGGCAATCAAATATGTATATACAAAGGAATATGTTTTTATATGCGACTACTAAAGAATGAACTGCTAAATATTTTTCAGGCTAAGTGTGAATTTTGAGCCATATTTGTTAGGCCATATTTTTGCATAAGAGATATCAACATTTTTTAGAAAACATATATATTCGTATTTCGAAAAATACAAAAACAAATGAGAAAATTAGTTTAAACATTTTGTATTATTATTTTTTTTTTAATTACTTTTTTCTTTATTACCTACGTGGATATACAAAAAGTAACTCTGTGGTGAAGTATTAATTCGATAAAAAAGAATTAAAATTGTATTTCAAAAATACTGAAACATATGTTGCTAAAAATGTTTAATTTTTATCTACTTATAAGAAAGAAAGAGAGAGAGAGAGAGAGAGAGAGAGAGAGAGAGAGAGAATAATCTTATTAGGGTATTGGCCCTCGGCCTTTCCGCCTTGTATGTAGTTTCTTTTTATTCATATTTAAGTATATAGCATATAAAGATTTTACAAAAATTATATAAAACTCGTTTCATTCCGCAGGTCTATAGATACATATTGTATAGAAAATGGACAATTTTTTTTGATATCAATTTGACAGCTTGATTTAACTATAAATTCCTTCAAATAATATATACTTCTGTAGAAATTCTAAGTATTCCAATTAACTTATGCAGAATTTGATCTGCAACACAGACATTAATTTGAATATCATAAATGAATATAAATTTATGATATATAAAATATCATAAAGTTCTGGATATGACTCAGTTCTATAGTTTTCTTTATACACCCAGATTCAAAAAAAACGGGTCATTGGGTCGTTGTTTGCAAAACACCCATTTATTTAAATTTTGATATTGGTATAGTCCTTAGAATGAAAGTTTTAGTGTTTTACAATCAAAGAGACCATCAGGATGTAGAAAAAAACAACATATGATATTTATCAGTTTATTTAATAAGCGAAAATAACATTTAAAGCTATGCGTTCTTCACTGATTTGTTTGTTTTCGATTAACTGTCATTTTCATTTATTATTCTCTGTTAAGTTAATTTTGCAGAAATGCATTTTTTTCGTGTATACGTACATTATCGTTTTCGCTTATTAATGTTCATTAAATAAATAATAAGTACCATATGTTGCTTCTTTTTTACATCCTGACGGTCTCTTTGATTGTAAAACACAAAATTTTATTCTAAGGACTATAACAACATCAAAATTTAAAAAAAAAGATGGTTCTTTTGCCAACAATAACCCAATGACCCGGTTTCTTTGCATCTGAGTGTATATACAAACTTGATCTATCAAATTGACCGTTGCTGGTGACGAAAACGTGCCGAAATTTATGAATATAAGTATTTCAATTCAATTTGACATCGATGGAAAATAAATACTTCAATTCAATTTGACATCGATGGAAAATTATATACCGCCCAAATTTCATTAAATCTTATTGATGCATTTAACGAAGGTAATACAAGGTAATAAGTAATAACCAATACATATAGATATACTTTTGAAGCAATATATTTTTAATGATCTTAAATAATGGAAATGCATTTTATCTGCATGTTTGATATAATTCTAAGTACTGACTTGTTTAAACAAATCAATGAGATGTGTAATATAAAACAATTAATACACAACAATATATTAATAAAGATACACTTACAGAATGCAAAGTGTAAGAAATACTGTTTAAGTATGTAAGAATACGATCCATATTTAATATTAATTATATATAATTATTCCATAATTTGAACGTATAATACAAAAACGCATTCGTAAAGTAGTTTTTAGAGGGCTCGGGCTCGAGAAGGCATGCGACTGACTACCCGCATTTTCGGACATGCCCAATTGAGAGACAGCAGACATTTATTAATGCCGCATTAACTCGAATTTTACACTACCTACATCGTCAGATAACTGAGAGGCTGAGTTCGCCACCAGTGTGGTAACCTTGGGTGGTACACATGTGCAGAGAGAGATCATGTTCAGAATAATAACCGAAAATAGGGACGGGGGTGGTAGAATATGAAAGGAGAAATAGTATAAATTCACAAATTCTGCACATACTCGGATCAGTTAGAAGTAACCACCAGCGAAGAGAGTTACTCTGCTCGACGAAGTGCCAGAAGTTGAGCATTAATTTCTCAGGTAATTATATCAAATTTACACCTTATTAATCAACTCTAAAGTCAATTACCATACTAACGAGAAACCTATCTAGTGACACTGCAGCGCCGTGCCGCATGTGAGTGAGAAAAATTTAATAAAGGTAGAAATGCAGGTTCCTATCGCCGAACAATGCGTAGTGGATTGAGCTTGACTGCAGTTTATACCTTGTCCTGACAATATTTTCATCAAGACAGTAGAATATTGTAAAATTCCTTCCTTCACAGCTACGAAACACATACATACCGATATGAATCAAGTTTATTTGCTAAAACCAAACTAGTTATCAATGCACATAATAGAACACCCTGTATAAATCGCTCAATATAAATGAGTCAACGTAATTTTGTAAATAAAATGGTTCAGCGCTCCGATATTCAAGCAATCTCAGCATTCCAAACAGAATCGTATAAATGAATGTACGTATGTATACATGTGCGTAGAATTAGAATTGAACCTGATCAAACTAAACCTGAATCCGTTTTATTTAAATAATATTACCTCGTAAAGTTCTGATGAATTCATTTATGTGATTTGTTCCTATCCACAAGGTGGCGTTGAAATACATTGGTAGACACAACTGATAATGAATTTCTATGCAGTGATGACATGTACATAAAGTCGCTAATTTATTCCACTTTGTAATTCCAATATTTATCATTAACGTTAACCAATTTTACAAAATAAAGTCAAATAGTTAAGGTCAGAAATTATAAATAAAGATTCAATAATTATTAAATATAAGATTGGCAAAATTTGAATAAAGTAAATTAAGTAAATAACGTCTAATTTGACTGATAAAACTGAATTTTATTTACTTGCCGCTTGCATAAGTCTCACTGAATCTATATATCTGTGTTTTACTTACTAACAAAAATTACTAACAGACACATTACCCATTAAACGAACCATTACAAGTACTGTATTAAATTACAGTAGACTAATTCCTTCATCAAATAAATTAGTGATTATTGAACTCGGCTTTGCTCGTTTAATAATTATTTACACTCATTGACAATAGTCTCGGATAAAACGTTAACAAAACCAGTAACAATACAAATGAAGTGTACCACACAGTACAGCCATTACCACCTACAAGACTATTCGGTACAGCGCTAGCTTAATGGCGGTCATAAAATCGGCTGAGTCATCTTTACGTTCAGCGAATTTTCGAATCTTGCCAATTTGGCGCGATAATGGTGGCTTTCAAGCAAAAAAATGGCAAAACTAGGTTGAACGCACCCAATATATTCATAGAAATTATATGGAAATCATCTGAATGCTACATAATTCTACATAAATCACATAATTTAATTGATATTCTACATAGTCCTTGGTAATTTACGGGTGTCCATGTAGGGTTTTATCTTAAATTTTACGTTTCATTCATGTAAATATCATATAGTAATTCTACAAATTTGAGAGAACTTATTTATGTATTCCAGTTAATTTGTGTAGCATTTTCATCTACGTCATAGAACATTATTTATATTTTAGGAATTTCCATTGAAATGTTACATGTTTCCAGAGAAATTACATATTTTGAAACCCCTGAATCTATTTTTAAAAAACATAAAAATCTAAAGATTGCAATTGATTTCTATAGAATTGTATCTACATCACAGAACTAAACTTTTTATTCCAGTAAAATTATAGTGCCATTTTATCTACATCATAAAATATAATAACTAATAACTTATTTCAATAGAAATATTACAGAAATTCTATACAGGGTGTCCAAGATAAGGATCAACTGCATTGGGACCTCGGAAACCGTAAATGTTACAAAGGCGGTTAAATTACCAAGAAGTTGTGAAATTTAGTGGTCAGTAATATTCTGTAGAGAAAACCAGAAATTTCCCCTTACTAAGACAAAGAGATATTCCACAAAATCCGAAATCGATCGAATTGCGATTTCGTATTTTTGTTCTGAAGTTATTTGAAAAGGGAAAAGGAAAACTAAAGGCACTTTCTCATTGCCACTTTTTAGCTCTACAAGCCAGTATTTACAAATTTTCAGTACAACGTTTCGTTTCGAAGAAACCACCATCAACTTTATTTTTTTATATGGCCCGTAAAAAATGCACCCCGTATTAAATAGCATTTCCTATTGCGTATTCAACTATTTATGTTACAGTATGGTTTCTCATGTTTTCATTCAGCAAAAGGCTTGTTAATACATTTCGAACATTTTCTTCTAGTAGACGTTGAAATGATGACGACGAAGAAAAAAAAATTATCTAATTTTAACCCAGAATATGTACCAAAATAGTAACTAAACATAATATAGCAAGAATAATTGCTAAACATAGAAACATTATAGCTATTTAGAAACACACTTATAATATTTTTACTGGGATATGAGAATTGTTCTGTTTATTTAATGTCGAACGGAGCTATAAATTATTACATACTTTTAACCTAGAATATGTAACAAACAAGTAACAAAAAATAATTTAGGAAGAATAGTTGTTAAACATTGAAAGGTTATAGTTATTTAGAACCACATTTACTTTTTTACTGTATATGAGAATTGTTCATTTGTTCATTTAATGACAAAGGAGGCAACAATTATTTCCTAATTTTAACCCAGAATAGGTACCAAAAAAGTAACTTAAAACAATTTAGCAGGAATAGTTGTTAAACATTGAAACATTATAGTTATTGATAACGATACTTATTATTATTTTACTGTAGTATTATGAGAATTGTTCTTTCATTAAATTACCTTAAAATCTTAAAATTAGGTGATAAATGTTGTCTTCGTCGCTTAGTTCAACGCCTAATAGATCAAAATGTTCGAAATGTATAACAAGCCATTTTTCTGAATAAAAACATGATAAACCATATTATGATATAAATCGTGCATTTGTAATAGGAAATTCTGGTTAATACTGGGTGTACTTTATTTACGGGAAATATAAAAAATTTAAGTTGATGGATGATGGTTTCTTCGAAGCGAAACGTTGTATTGAAAATTTATGAATGCTGTCTTGTAGAGCTAACAAAGTGGCAATGAGAAAGTGCCTTTTGTTTTTTTTATACCTTTATAAATAACTTCAGAAAAACATAAAATTTAAATAGCAAGATTTCGGATGATTTCGAATATCTCCGGAAGTAAGTGGAATTTTAGGGATTTCATAACAAAATATTACTGACCACTAAATTGCGCAACTATTTTTATAATTTAACCTATGTAACTTGTATGGTTTCCGAGAAACCCATGCTGTTGATCTTTATCTTGGACATCCTGTATACAGGTAAATCTGCTCAATTCGTAGAATATTCACAAGTTGTATCTAAATTTGATTAAATATGATTGAAAAGACAGATTTTTATTTATACTTATTGTTTCCATAAATGTTCTATATATTCCAGCCCAATTATATACTTCTTATCTAAGAATTACAAATTTCCATGATAATATCACTCAATCGTGAAAATGTCCCTAGGGAAATGTCAGAAAACACCCCTTATGCAGGCATGCATAATTTTGATACCAATTTACAAACATCAAGTTGACGTTTCAATCGCGCCATGAAAATATTGTCACCATTATGCGCACAAATACATTAACAAACAATGCAGAGCTCAGCTATTGATGTTGCAGAAAGATTATCTGGAGAAAATTCCGTTTCCAGCAATGGTTCTGAAATATGTAAGAATTGTACTTTCACAAATTGTAATTTCATTAAAATATATTCGACACTGACGTTAGTAGTGACATTTGGTCATTTGATTGGAATATGATATTTTGGTAAAATTATCTTAATAAATACCCTACGGGAAGACATATCCTCATAATTTAGACTGCCTTTATTTACCCTCAACATGCTGCCTGTAGATAACAGCCCGGGCTGCTTCGTGTAGTCAGTCAAAATAATTTCGAATATATTTTCCCTAGGGGTATTATATATGAATATCTCTTACACCACGTGACATTCATAAGCCAATACGGTGCCAATTATAAGCCAATATTCATAAGCCAATAATTGTCAAAATTCTAAAGTTTGATCCAATCAGGCTTCTATTTAGTGATAATTTGCACTAGTGCAAATGTAAATTACCGGTAATTTGCACTAGTGCAAAATTATCAGTTCTGTCAAGAACAAGTCAAAACAAGATAATTAATTAACACAATTATAATTTGGTTTAATAAGAAAGTTAAATGTTGATTAACTCTACAGACATAAATTATACCTAATATACACTGCTCAACATTTGAACTGGTACACTTATATAAAATGCAGTAAACTTAAAACAAAAATAAAAAAAATGCTTATGCGTTTGGCATAACTTCCTATATGATCAGGGCTGTGTTTCGGAATGCAAACAAATGCCTATCGAATAACATATGCGAAACAATTGTTGTTTATCTGTCATCAGTGCAATTACTGAGCTCGCGGACGCTTATACTTTATCAAGTTTAAGAGAATTTTGGCGAATATCTCGATTTAGTTTTAATTCATAGTGGTTGACTGTATTTTAAAGATGCCATTAAGGCGTTTAAGTATTGAAGAGATGAGCCAAGCTATGGGAATGCTTATGACTTGTGCATCGCTAAGAACTGTTGCTGCCCATTTCAATGTGAGCCACAATGTGATCAGAAGAGTTCGAATGCGTTTTAATGATACTGGATCTGTCGAACATAGGCACGGCGAAGGGCGAAATCGCAGTACAACAGTCAGAGAGGACCGGTGTATTACGATTCAGACTCGAAGCAATAGATTTTCTACTGAAAGAACACTCCAAAGTCAGTTATTGAATGCAACAGGTACTCAAGTATCCGCTCAAACAGTAAGAAGAAGACTCCATGCGGTAAATTTAAGGTCCAGATCTTCTAAAAAATGTCCTTTGTTGACCAGAGCCCACAAAAGAAGAAGGCTAGAGTGGGCACACCAACACACACACAAATTGGAGTGTTGAAGATTGGGGTTGTTGTTTATTCAGTGACGAGACCAGAGTGCGTCTTCATAGCTCAGATGGAAGAGTGAAAGTTTGGAGAAGCAGAGGAGAACGCTATATTGTGAACCACGTGACTTACATCAAGCTTATGGAGGCGGTTCAATTACCGTTTGGGGAGGTATTTCTGCAACTCGTCGTACAGAATTGGTTATGCTTGGAAATGCTAGAATGAATAGTGTCAGGTATCTCAATGATGTATTAGAACCTGTAGTGTTGCCATTTGCCAATGAAATAGGCGATGGTTTCGTGTTTGTTGATGATAATGCGCGTCCTCATAGAACAAGGCAAATCAATGCATTTTTTTATGAGAACAATATTAGGCACATGGATTGGCCAGCGAACTCTCCAGATCTTAATCCCATAGAGAACGTATGGGATTACTTGAAAAGGTTGATAAGGTCACGAGGAGTGGATCCAAACAATCACCATCAGCTCCGAACTGCGGTTTTGGAAGAATGGCTAAATATTCCTCAGTATTACATTCGGGATTTGATTTCCAGCATGCCAAGACGTTGCCAAGAGGTCTTAAGAGCTAGAGGAGGTCCCACGCATTATTAATCTTTAAGTGTTTGGTTATCATCTCTTTCCAGAGCATACTTTTCTATAATAGTAAAATGAAGATTTTGTTATTTTTCTATTTTAACAGTTGAAATTCGTTATTTCAGTTTTAGTATTTTAATTCTTCGCTCTAATAGTGCTTCCAGAACCTTGTACTATCAATTAAGCAAGAAGGTGTTGTTCAAAAAGTAGTCAATTGTTTTTATATATGTTCTTGTAAGTGTACCAGTTTAAATGTTGAGCAGTGTATATTTATATAAACCAAAATTCAATGTTATTACAATTATAATAATTATTGATTGTGCAACTGTTATAGTTGATAATGTGTGGCTTCTTAGGTAAAGATAAATAATTATAATTAGAGGTTGACGATGTAGTTGGGAGAACAATGTTTGTATTAGCAGCACTTGTATTATTTCTCATAGCTAGAACCATTTGTTCATGATGCTCCATATCTATGTGTGATATGTTTGTGATATTTGTGTATATAAAATCGAGCGATATTCTCCCGAATTTCTTAATTTTGTGTGATTGTATTTGCATCAAAGGACTTCTTAGTTTCTGCTTACTGAATATCTATACATTACAGACCTAAATTTAAGATTTGCAAATTTAAAAAAAAATAGTATAGATTTTCATTGAAATTATTGTAAGTATTTTACCTAAACTCTACAGAAATCTATCTAAATCACAGGATTTAATTTTTTTAAGTTTTTCTCCCATCATCCTATAAACAGTCGTTTCCTACCCTATAAGGTAGGGTCTCCACAAATTGGACGATTACTATGGTGATAACGGCTGCTATTACATAACGGAGAAATAACTGTACTCCAATATATTTATTACTGGCCTAGGCCGGGAATGCATTTTTTCCGGATGTGTACAGCGAATTATTTCTTCTTCGTCTTTTTCGTTTTTTACGAAACTGGGCGGGAAACTTGCAGATTATTTTTGACAATCCCGTGTGTTTGCATGCAAAACACAAATGTGAAGCGCATTTCTATATTTCGTAAAATTTCGTTACTTTTGCGACAACTTCCATAAGGCTTAAGGCATAAGACTTCCGATAGGCTTGCAAAAATATTGCGATGGGCGAAAAAATAGAATGTGCAATAGGTCTTCGCCGCCTCTTCGGCTTGCTATCAATTACCGCATCGGCCGGGAATATATTACTTCCTGTAATAACCACACACGATATACTAATTTTTCTTGCATATTTCGGATTAGCCTAAAATGAAGTAATGATAAGATGCGTGGTATAGAAAAGTTCAGAACCACTGGTTTAAGTATTCACCAAAATTTTGCGATGTGTGCGCTATCGGTAGGAGGAAGCCACCTCACTTTTATCGTCCATTCCGCCTTTCGCCGCGTTAACACTGAATAAACTTCGTTCGCGGATGTTTGCCTCAATTGTGCGGTTTCCAGGTTCGTGAGTAAAGATCACACGAGTAGTTTTTTGCAGCCATGTAGCTATATCCGATTCAAAAGTTGAATGTGGCCGTGTTAATATTTCAATTTATGACTCTCCAGCTAAGCTGCCATGTAAATATACACACGATTATAATGCAGTTTGAAAAAGACAAGTGACAACAATATAAATTGTACAAAAAGTTAGTAGCGTATATGATGGGTGTTATACCAAATAAAATTATTTATTTGTATATAAAATCATATAATTGGTAAAAAACGTTAGTAGCGTATGTGATGAATATGCGCTCATGACACAAAATACATTTATTTGTATGAATATATTTTTTTTATGTGTACGTATTCATAAGCAATAAATTTTCATGCATAACGGGGAGCATAAAATAGGGACAAAGCATTATTAATATAATTCCGTTCATGATAAATAATTGCAGTGTGCACCAAAAGAAACGAATACCTCTTTTTTTTAAACCAAACAAAGAATTGTATTTCTTTAGAATTCAAATAAAAAATCAGTATGTTTTTTATAGCGGACTACTTGGTTTGACCACGTATTATTGATTTGGCGATAAATACGTGTACTATGTGCGCCAAAAGTAGGTAACTTATTAATTCACTATGAATTTTATTGATTTTTATTTGAAAAACAATTTTTTCTCATGATCAGAGAATGAATATACGTGTTACAATGTGGTTAGTGTATCGTTTTCAGGAACGAGTTATAATGATACTCATGAAATATTTGTAATACTATAATACTACCATAAGACGTCAAAAATATCTTATCTCATTATTTGAATTATTTTAAAAGCTTTCTACACATGTTAAGACAATGTGTGCCAACGATTTTTTTATACCAAAAGAAGCGCAACAAAATTATCTATTTAATGGTGCTATTAATTTTGTTATACTTTGAATAGAGAAGCAGCCCATCAACGAAATTCATTTTCCCATGTTATTTCCCTATGTTCCGCGGCAAATCGATCACCCGTTATGATTTGCATATGATTAAATCGTTTGACCGGTTTATAGCAATTTGTAAATTTATTATAAATATATTGTTTTGTATTACATCATCAGTATATTATTTACTCACTCATATCAATTCATAAATGTATTATATCTCCACTTTTAGTTACACAATTTGCCTAATTTGTATTTCGTTAGAAATTTTTGGGTGTCTATCACCTTTACCGGATATGATTTATTGATAGTATAAATCTCGTGCTGTAGGCTGGGAAGGTTTCTATTGAAATAAAAGTCTGCCTACACAGCGGTATTCAAATTAACATGTAATTAATTCAAAATCAATTATCACATGTGTGTCTGCGTGGGAGACGAATCCATTCATGCGGTCGATTTTGCGTCAACTCCACGTTTTCAATTCAATTTTATTGCAACGCGCTTTAAACGGGTTCCAGTAGATTCGGACGTTCAATGATTAATTAATTTTTGCTTGGCATCGTCCAATTTTAAATTGATATTTGAAAACAGAGTAACTGTAAATGATGGGTCTATAAATTTACATTGAAAATTTGATGGTTGATAATATAGAGAATCGGCGACATAATTCCAATATATCGGGTGTCCGTTTTTAAACGCGAATTTAACATTGTTTTTAACATTATCAACTTTTAGTTTATTTTTCAAGAAATAGACTTTTTAAATATACCTGTGCTTTACATACAAAACAATTATTTACCAATGTTGATGAATGTGTCACTTTTATACGTATAATATCGTTACAAGTAAAACAAAATAATTATGGGTACATTTTTTTATACAGGGCGGTGCATCGGGAGGCGCACCATAGGGATTTACATATAAACATTTAAATCTTTAAATATTGTCTTCCGCAATTATTTTAGAGAAAAAACTGCTAGGAACTCTATTGTAAAGCAAAAAATACTGCGTCAATTTATGCTATTACTTTGAATTTTCCATTATTCTTTTATCAAGAGATGGGTTTTCTTATCATTTTTTAAACGATTCTAAGAGATCTTTTAACTCTTCTTAGAAAAAGCATTGACTTTGCGTACAGAGTTTTGCTTACAGAGTTTTCGTACTTTGTGTAACTTTAAACACAACATACATATAAAGTCATTTAGTGACCAATTTTTATGAATTTAGAAAGTAATATTGTTACAGCTTAAAAATTATATTTCTGTATAAAACGACTACCAAGAAATTGTTGCAGTTTTCTAATCAAATCTTGAAACGATTCATAAGACTTTTTTTAACCGGCTTAATATATTTTTCCAATTTGCTAAACGAGATTTTGTACTTTATGTAACTTATAATCCCAGTGCTTTTCAGGTGTATACAAATTTATTTATTGCCAATTTTTTAATGAGTTTACATAATTTTTAATACAATTATATATTAGCGGGTTTAACAAAGATAGCTTAAAATCCTTTTTGTTCTTGATTGCCAGCTGAAATAGCAGCTTCTACTCCAGTATCTTCTCATCGTTACAAGTTACTATACAAAATATGCAGTTTGCTTAATTTTTGAAAACACAATTAATTTTCTATTGTATTACTAGGAAAATTTAATTAAATTCATCGCTGGGAAGCTGCTGTGAAATGTGATTTTTTTATGAAATTGGTCGAAACGTTGATGGACTTTGATCTTGACTTAGCAGGAATTTGATTTCGCTTTATAGATCTTGTAAATCCTCGAATTTGAGTTTCAAATTGTTAAGGATCTTATTTTTTGCTTTACAATAGAGATCCTTATAGTTTTTCTCTAAAATAATTAGGGAAGACAATATTTAAAGATTTAAAATTTTACATACCACCCGGTATAGTTAGGAACTTTTGTATTGTTACAATTTATGTACTTTTGGCAAGTATGCTTTGCACTACTTAGATATAGAAGTCATTTGTTGAATTTTCTGTTAAAAAAAATTGACTTTTATCAAGAGTTGGGTTTTCTTATCAATTTATCAACGATTCTAAGACATTTTTCAAATTTTCTTGAAAAATTTTTGACTTTGCTTATAGAGTTTTCGTACTTTGTGTAACTTTAAACACCACATACATATAAAGTCATTTACTGACCAATTTTTATGAATTTAGACCATTTTTAGTATGTAATATCGTTACAGCCTAAAAATTATATTTCTTTATAAAATGATTTTTGAATGAAAATTGTTGGAGTTCTCTAATCAAATCTTTGAACGATTCATAAGTTTTTTTTAACCTGCTAACATATTTTTAGAATTTGCTAAAAGAGATTTTGTACTTATGTAACTTTTAATACCAGTACTTTTTAGGTATATACAAATTTATTTATTGCCCATTTTGGTAATGAATTAGATAAATTTTAATACAAGAGAGCTTAAATTCCTTTTTCCTTTTGATTACCTGCTTGAATAGCAGTTTCTACTCCAGTATCTTGTCACCGTTACAAGTATCACTATACAAAATATGCAATTTGCTTAATTTTTGACAATGTAATCAATTTTCTATTGTATTCCTCGCTGGGAAGCTGCTGTGAAATGTGAAATTTTTATTAAATAGGCCGAAACGTTGTTGGAGTTTGATCTAGACTTGACAAGAATTTGATTTGGTTTTAATAGTTATAGTAATAATAATCTTGTCAATGCTCGAATTTCAGTTTCAAATTGTTAAGGATCTTCTAATTCTGGAATTTCATGAAACTTCATGGAATATTTAACACTTTAGTATTTTATGAAGGTAACGTTAAAACGTTTTAGAAGTGTTGTCCAATTTGCTGAAATTTAAATAAACTTTAGTAATTTGATTTTATTTTAATGGATTCATGAGATGTTTTTTTAGAATTTTGATTACATTTATGACGTCATTTAATTATTAGGGCTCTACTCTAGGGCTATGATTTTTCTTAATTTCCAGATATTTCAATTACATTTTGAGGAATATTTTAGATTTTTCGGTAGGTATTTATCGAAAAGAACGATGATACGAACGATTTGTTAATGTGTTGCAAAATATGCCGACATTTTAATGTTCTTTGAGAAATTTTATTTTGTGGTAGTGGCGTTTGCTGGAATTTTAATGTACTTTAGGGTTTGCACATTGAATGCTTAAATCTGTTGAGAATGTTTAAGGATTTAGCAATTTCTCTTTATTTACAGAAAGTTTAGTTATTTCTCATGTAGTATTTTAAATAAATAAATGTTTATTTCGCAACTAGTATTGTAAACTAGGCGGAAAGGCTCCATGAGGGCATCTCAATTAAGATGCTTTCTCTCTCTCTATTTTAAACATCTTAGTATTGTCTAAATAGAAAATACTAAGATAAAGGTTAGTATTCTAAGGTAAAGGTTAGTATACTAAGGTAAAGGTTAGTAGTCCTAAGGTAAGGAAATATAGTTAAAAAGGTTGCAAAATTTGTGCGAGATTTGTTGATATTTAAAAAAAATGGATATTTTTGTTTCCTTTAGATTTTGTGAAAACTGCCAAAAATGTTCGCTTGTAGTTTTCGAAGATCACTGCATTGAATGCTTGAAACTGTTTTTGGTCTGTTTCAAATTGTTGTGGACAATTAACAGGAATTACTTAATTCATTTCCTGTATTTTTTGTAAGTATGTTCTGTAACATTCTGTATGTTTTGTAGTACTGTAACAGAACAAGTAGGTATGTTCTGTAAGTATCATAGAATATTAATCTATTATAATAGATTAAAACATCAATTATAATCTCTATTAGTTATGGATCTCTATCAAAGATTAAAGAATATCAATCTATTAAACTAGTTTTCATTAAGAAAGTAATTAGTAAGTTAATTAGTTTTAAGTAAGAATTGGCATTTTTTCCGAGTTCTGAAAATAATATTTATCCGCTCGACGCATTGAACCGCAGGATTTCTTAATAGTAACTGTTAAAAAATCCTTAATGGCACATGCCACTAATTAGAACAAAAATATTGATAACGCAAAAATATATACGATAAGGAAACATAATCACAGCAGCAAACCACAAAATTATGCAAATACATATACAAAACGCCGTTATAATAATGAATTGTATTAAGGTTACGTTTGTTGTTAATCTGAGAATGAATTATTTACATTATTTATGCCTCAAATATAATCAATTATTTATTATTTCTACGAATACTTAAGTACTGACACTTATATTACACAATGCAGTATTGTGTAATAATTGCATAGATTTGTTTCGATAACAAAGTAAGAGTTCCAGTAATATAATTTGCAAAACTGAAAGTTCTATTGCACAACATTTTTTGTATCAAATGGAATAGATATCTTGTTTAGTAATGGCATTAGCGGTATTTTTAGAAATGTATTTTATTTTTGTAATGGGGGAATGAAGAGCACTTATATCATTGAGACGGGTTTCTGACGTGATCCTTTTGTGCCGAGAAAGTAAGTCGTCGTGAGTGGAAATTCGATGAAGAGGGCCAGTGGATGCATTATACCGGTATCAGCTAATAGCATTACGAAGAAGGCCCACAAATACGCACAAATGAGCAATTCACAAGAGCAAGCGCCAAAATAATAATTAAACTTAAATGTATAGATATTGTAGTTATATGTATACACTACCCCAAAAATTCGGAAAAATAGATTGCCACTGTATTAATTAAGCGCCAAAATAATAATTAAACTTAAATGTATAGATATTGCAGTTATATGTAACCACTACCCCAAAAATTCGGAAAAATAGATTGCCACTATTTTAGTCTAGCCTAAATATTCGAACTCTTTGGACACTTTGTTATAGTCTGTCCAAAAAGGCAAAAACCCTAACCCAAACATGATCGGAAAAATATATTGCTACTATTGCTGCTACCCTTAACATTCCTTAAGAAAAACTAACCGAAAAATTATTCTTCTTATTTCACTTTACCTCAAACGACTTCTTTCCTAAAGGGGAAAATGGTTCCGCCGCGGTAAATTATAATGTTGACCCATTGAAACGCATTTAATTGCTATTATTACAAGTATTTCATATGCGTAAGTGTGCCAATTTCTGCAATTAGGCGCAATGCTGCGATATTTTGACATTTATATGTTACTTGAAAGCGGCGATATCCTTATAAGCCTAAACATCCATATTGATACTACTTCATTTAATCGAGTTATATGTTCAAGAAAACGTTATCAAACCAAACCGCCGAAATAAGAGACTTAAAACTAAAACCAAAATATTTAATACACTTAATGCGCATTATTTATAATTAATTAATGAACCTAAAATTAACATTTTCGGCCCATTTAATTAAAATCGATATCGTATTATAATTCACAGCTCGAATTATGCGAGCCACTAGAGAACAAACGTGTTTCGCTCCCTGCCGCATACAAACCACCATGGACGCCATAAATATTAATTATTATCTAACATAAATTCAATTCCGAACCGGTAAACCCACACTCGAAACCTTACCGCCCAAACAGACTTAATTGCATGCAATTTGCCATCGTAACGGTATCGTTTAACAGACATAGGCGCGTAAGAAGCGCCTTCGTGCCATTCCAATTACTGCGAGACAGCGAACAGACTAGCAATTAGTTGCAAAACCGGCGACTATCGCTAGGAAATAGCAAAAGGCGATTTTAGCAAGTTTGAATAGCGACTTAATTTGCTCGGAAAACTTTGAGGACGGTTCGCGAGTTTGTCTTCTCAGTTATTCCTGTTGTTTGTAAATATTATTATCAGAACAATTACTGTGCTCAAAATAGCAATGCTGATAAGTCAGCCATATATAATTTATTTATAAGTTATTACAAATATGATATCATAATTGTGAAATAAAATTTAAAATGTATTTCTCACATACAAATTAATTATAATAACTACAGTATCTCATTTAATACGTTGTTAGTATTTATAGGATTTAAACCAAAATGATCATAAACCTCTTCAAACGCAAAGCCACCTATAATGTGAGATTTAGAAAATTAAATGACGTAGAAATTATAATTTTCGAGATATTTTAAAAACTATTTTGGGAAAACAGTTGTAAAATTTCACAATTTGCAAAATTTACCCTTTTGGGTCATGAAATTGAAGACTCTGTTTGTATTTTATCTGTCTTTTCTTCTATTTCTGTATTTTCTTCTATTTTTCATCGTTTCAGCGAAGCAATTTTATTGTGGTTTAAAATTTTATACCTATAAACTGTATGAGAGTGAATACAAAATTCAATGTTTATTAGAGGAGTTTTTGTTAGTTTTGTGCCCTTTCTCTATACATTTGTTTGTTCTATTGGAAAATTATTGTGCAAATAAATGAATAAATCATTCCATAACATAATTGCAATACTAAGTATTACATTAACTTCATGCAATTATACCGTACAATTATACGTGTACATATAATTACCCACACAATTTGCATGTGAACAATAATCATACAGTTATTACGTAGTTTCTGTGAGTTATAATAATTTCAGTTCTCTGTCCGAAGTATAAATATATGCAGTAGTACTGTATTTCCCAGTTGGCTTGAAGTTTACTTCCGCAGTAATAATTTTAATTATTTGTGAACACTAATAGCATATAATGTGTTCTGCAGGCTCCTGAAACTACAGCGAGGATTATGAAAAGAGATTTATATTTTCTTCTTTCAAATGTGCAATTTGTTGATTAGGTAGTTAGATTAATTAAAGCTTCGCTTAAACATAACCTTCGACTAAATAGTTCCCAATAATTAATCACCGTTATTAATTTACCCATAATAATCCCCAATAATTCGTTTTTAGGAATTATTTGCTACGATTTGTCTATAGAAAGTTTTTATTTTAAAGTTGATACAATTTGATGTACACAGCGCTCCAATGCAAATAATAGCTCAGGAAAATATGTGAACTAACTTTTCATATTTAAAGGAAGCGGGTCATCACAGGTCATCAGTATACAGGGTGTCCTAAATAGAGTAGGATTGCATGGGTATCTTTCATATTCTTATAGCTAGAGATCTGATTAAATAGGCAATATTGTGCAGTTTAATATGCTGGTTCAGATTATGTTGAATTTTTTTGTCTGAGTTTAGAAGTTTCTCAAAAAAAAAACTAAAAATCGCGATTTTCTAAAAACTCCGATATATTCATAAATAAAGTTTCACAAGTTTTTTAGAATTTCTCTACAATTGTTTCGGCACTGCTGCCATTCTCAAGAGAGATAAAACTGAGAATGGCAGCAGTGCCGAAACAATTGTAGAGCAATTCTATAAGACTTGTGAAACTTTACCAAGTGCTTTCTTTATTAACCTAATCAAAATGTTTCACCAAGAAGTAACCACTTCTTCATACAATTTAATATTCATAATTATTAAGATGCGAAAAAAGGTTTAAAATAAAAGTTACTTGGTTCGATCGCACAAACTTGAGAATCAAGTCCAAAAAAAAGTCAAGATGATTTCTGAGATATTAATAGCAACTTTATTATCTTAAATGGCCGCCATATTTGATTGTTACACGTCTAAATAGACTTTCTTTTCCTCATTTCAACGATGTATAACAACCTATATTAAAATGATAAATAAGGGAAATATTAATTAAAAAAATATCCAATTTTTACTTTTATATTTTAAATTATTTTTAAAACAAAAGTAAACAAATTAAAAAAAAAATAGTAATACAAGCAGTAAAATAACAACAAACTATAAAAATGCTCAAAATTCTGACAGTTATTGACAAAAAACAATTGACAGAGTTAAATGTTCGCTAATCCGAACATTTCAACTCAGAAAATAGAAAATCAAGTTAACGTATCTAAATCTAGAGCATCAACAATTTTAAAAATGCATAAGTTTAACCCTTATAAATTGCATATTTCTCATACTTTACAAGCAAATGATAACATCCATAGATTAATATTTTGCAGAAGGTAATTCAACAAATTTACGGAAAATGGTGCTTTTATAACTACAATTTTATGGATAGATATAGATGCATCCTACTTTTTTAATTGTGGATGATTTTTTATTATCATAACGAACACTATTGGGCTCAGGACAATCCACAAATAGTGATTCCACGGCAAAACCAAGTGCGGTTTCATATGATGGTTCAGATTATGTTGAAAAATTTTCTAAAGTCCGAGCAGTTTAGAAGTTTTCTAAAAAACCTAAAAATCGCGATTTTCTAAAAACTCCGATATATTCATAAAAAGTGTCACAAGTTTTATAGAATTGCTCTACAATTGTTTCGGCACTGCTGCCATTCTCAAGAGAGATAAAACCGAGAATGGCAGCAGTGCCGAAACAATTGTAGAGCAATTCTATAAAATTTGTGAAACTTTACCGAGTGCTTTCTTTATTAACCTTATCAAAATGTTTCACCAAGAAGTAACCACTTCCTCGTATAATTTAATATTCATAATTATTAAAGATGCGGAAAAAAGTTTAAAATGAAAGTTACTTGGTTCGATCGCACAAACTTGAGAATCAATTAAAAAAAAGTCAAGATGATTTCTGAGATATTAACAGCAACTTTATTATTTCAAATGGCCGCCATATTTGAGTTTTACACGTCTAAATAGACTTTCTTTTCCTCATTTCAACGATGTATAACAACCTATATTAAAATGATAAATATGGGAAATATTAATCCAAAAAAGGTCCAATTTCTACTTTTATATTTTAAATTATTTATAAAACAAAAGTAAACAAATTTAAAAAAACGTAATACAAGCAGTAAAATAACAATAAACTATAAAATATGCTCAAAATTCTGACAGTTATTGACCAAAAACAATTGACAGCGTTAAATGTTCGCTAATCCGAACATTTCAACTCGGAAAATAGAAAATCAAGTTAACGTATCTAAATCTAGAGCATCAACAATTTTAAAAATGCATAAGTTTAACCCTTATAAATTGCATATTTCTCATACTTTACAAGCAAATGATAACATTCGTAGATTCACATTTTGCAGAAGGTTAATCAAAAATTTACGGAGAATAGTGAACTACAATTTTATGGATAGATATAGATGCATCCTACTTTTGTAATTGTGGATTATTTTTTTATGATCATAACGAACACTATTGGGCTCATGACAATCCTCACGTAGTGATTCCACGACAAAACCAAGTGCTGTTCGGCTTTCATGTATTTTGTGGCATATTGGGAAATGATTTACATGGTGATATAATATTTCTAACTGCACAACGTCCTTTGAAAATTCTGGATTTATTGGATGTTTAACCTTTCGCACAAAATATTCAAATATAGAACCAGAAAGATGGCCCCTGTACTCAATGCTAGAGATATCATTACTTATTTCGATGACCGTTTTACTAACAAAGTAATAGCTACTACTAATAGCTACTAATACATCTATTCAGTGGCCGGCCAGATCTGCATACTTGATGCCTCTTGACTTTTATTTGTAGGGTACTTTAAAAAACAAAATTTATGGAAGTAACTTCAATTATAAAAATGTAGATGAAATTCGTGAAGCAATGACAGAGGCAATAACAGGCCTTAATCGCAACACATTGCGATAAGTAACTGGCAATATTCTAAAACGTTGTCAATTGTGTTTAGCTTCTTTTTGGCCATTTAGCAAATAACAGTCAGTGTTATTTTACTACTTAGTTGGAAATATCGGAGTTTTTAGAAAATGACAATTTTTTGTTTTTTGAGAATAATTTCTAAACTGTTCGGACTTTTGTAAATCTTTCAACATAATCTGAACCATCATACAATACTGCATGACATTTCCCATTTAACCAGATCTCTATCTTTCCAAATAAGAAAGATACCCATGCAATCCTACTCTATTTAGGACACCCTGTATATTGAGTGGCAAAAGCCCGTTTAGAAATTTGTACAAACGTCAGATTGATACGTTGTGGTTTTCCATTTATTTGGATACATGGATTTGTTTGCATGGACACTATAGATTCACCTAAGTAATAAAAAGTAATAAGTACCAAAAGAAAAACACGTAATAAAAATTGGCCCAATGTCTTAAGTAATAAAAAAAACAATGGCTAAGTCCTACTATATTTTTGTGAAAATGTAATTTGTGTTAATTAGATTTACAGAAACTAGAACTATGATTATTAACTGCGAGATCGATTACCGCTTGAAAAATGTACGGGTATTTCTAAACGTTAGAAAAAAAGCTACAGTGAACATCTAAATTCTAACAAATATTAAATAAACAAAAATACAATATTAAAAAATGAGAAATCAATATAAAGCGCTCTGATAGGAGCAAGAATAAAAATATGTAGAAAACATATAAAGTATTGGTCCACGCATTCACAGGCAGAACTATGAGAAATAAATGATGTGTAAATAAATCCTGATGTTTTAATATAAGTCTATTTGCATTAATTAATTCGATATTTAAGTTGCTTTGATCTGCCATTGGCTGCAACGTTTGTTAATATGTTTACAGAATTTTTATCGGTTATTCCGTTAATAGCTTATCGATCGCCAAAAGTTGACCATAAAAACCGCAATAAAAACAGCGACTGCCAACATCGAAGTTAACGGGCTTAATTCCAGGTGGCTGGCAATTATCCACCACTATAAATATTGATCTTTGTACAACACAAACGCCGCGCAGACAGAGAAACACGGCGATCGGCCGTACTACGAAATTGGATTTCCTTTAGGGCGCCAGATTTTCGTGCCGCCGCAAACGTGCGCATATATCATGGGCGGTGCATTTCGATGCACCCGAGCGGGGCAAAAAACCATGGTACAATGCCCTTTGCGACACGGGTTTTTGGCAAGACACTCGTATGACATTGGCTCTGATAAAAATAAACCAGGAAAAAGGTGCCATATATAAGAGCAGCTCTACAAATCGAAACTATAATTTCTACAGACATATTTTAAATTGCAATAAAAGAATTAGTTTTTGTGCCATTAAGTACAGCCATTAAGTAATATTAAACATATATTTAGTTACTCCAAACTGGAAATTAAATGTTAATCGCCAGTGATGCCAAAATGTTAACGCAATGGCTAATAATTAAATTATAATAGCGCGTGGGCTGCAGGGGCGCTATGCTAAGTAATTGCGTGTATCATCATTATAATTGCGCACATTAACAACAGTTATTAAACACGTGACAATTTGAGAGCACAGCTTCGCACTGAAACATCAAATACAATTACGCCCGGGCTGAAATATTATTGCAAAAATAGCTTTTCGGGTGGAAATTGCTTCCTGCATCGGATTCGAAAATCCGTTTCAGTTTAGCAGTGCAGCACTCCTCCTGCGACAAATAAAGCCGACTGGTCGTCCTTTCGACTCGAATAATTTTAGATTGCAACTCTTGTCCTGGCAAGATATCAAGAGTGATTTCTCATCACGTCACCGCGTGATTCGGTGCTGCCTTTGGTTTCAAACAGAAGCCGTGACGAAATTCGTGCAGCAGCAGTTGACTCACATTATATTAGAATGTTGACCTCTTAGCACGAATTTCTACAGCAATGCTTATTTTTGGGTACCGCATCATTTATTTATAATTAATTACATTAATGCTACAATGTGTGTTATCGTGGAAGCAGCGACAGCAAAAGCATGATTAACCGTGGTTATTTCCATGAGATAACGAAACTGCAAATTAACCGCTTAAAAGCCGTAGCGAATGAAGTCTCCGACTAACCAATTGTATGACTTAAAAAGTTTATTGTAACACCAAATCTTTTATTGAGTTTAAGTTTTTATCCATAAAAACCGGCGAAATAAAATAAATAAATAATAAAATAAAATAAAATAATGATTTACCAGTAAGTACTTTTATAAATATAATAAAATAACAACCAAAAATACTATAAAATACTATTTTACGCACTTACAAGAATGTCCGTTAGAAACGAAAATATACTCGTTAAAATGGAGAAATCAGAACTTAAAAAAAAAAAAGAAATATCATGATTTATATATACAGGGTGTCAATTTGAAAAGTTGCCACCGACTTTTTTCATAGAACTAAAACCAAAATGGCGTAGGCACTGTCGACCCCCTACCCACCCTTTAAGCCACAGCCATCTTCATCTAAAAAAAATAAATGGCACCCCCCTACTTGTGATACATCGTTGTAGAGCTCTTGAAAAATGCTTTAATACAATATGATTTGGTCAACTACTTTTGGAATTAAGTGCAAATAAAGTGCGTTTTTAAGTGAGGTGAGTTTTTTATTTAATTTAAAGCATTGGGATCTCGGAAACCATAAAACATTGAACCGAGATTCGGTTCAATGAGGAAAGAGTTGCCATTTTAAGAGCTTCTGGAATAGCTAGATCATCCTTCTCTAAAATCAGTTCAATGATGCAAAATCACGATCTAAACATGGATACAAAACTAAGACTCTTAAAATGTTATGTTCTTCCTATCCTGAGAAATATGCAATTCTACAACAAATATAGCAAGGCAAGGTAGAAGGTCAAAGGAGACCCGGAAGAAGACGAATATCCTGGCTAAAAAACTTAAGAACATGGTACAATGCTACAACCACCGAAGTTTTCAGAACAGCAGTGAACAAACTCAGAATTGCCGTGTGGATTGCCAACATCCGGTAACGGATAGCCACGCAAAGAAGAAGAAGAAAAGGACAAATATTTCTCTTTGTAACGTATATATCTTTATATATAAACCTTTATATAAGGTTTGCTATACTTACTTTCATAAATAAACGAGATGCAGGAAGTTTCGTTGTATAATTTGAATTTAATATAATTTAATATAATAGAATAAAGTATAATCAGAATAGAAAAATTAATAGTATTCTCGTAGTAAGAGGGAAAAAAGTTTTCCATGGCAAACTCTGTTTTCGTTACTCTCAATAAAACAAATAGTCCTGTACCGTGTGTAATTGTCAAAGTAAGTAATAATTTTCATAAAGTTAATTTTCGAAGATTACTTTTATTTATCAAAGTAAGTACAGCAAACCTTGTATCGCTATAAAGAAAAAAATGTGCCATTTTTAAAAATGTCTACGCCAACCAAGACTGCCATTTAAAACTACCATTTAAAATTTTAAGTTTGTAATGCAACTGAAAAACTGTGGGCTTTTTAAAAAAAACAATAGCATATCTTTCATAAGCTCTTAAAACGACAACTCTTTCCTCATTTAACAGAATCTGTATGTCTTATAGTTTCCGAGATCCCAATGCTTAAAATGAATAAAAACTCACCCGGTATATAATCATTAAATATTTGTGATTTTTCTTTTTTTTTTAAATATATTTCAGATCAGTTTGGACCAGGGTAGGTGTGTTTTAAATCAATTGATTTACATCACGATGTAAATCATATGATTTTTTAAAATAAATCGTTGATTCTACTGTATCACACTGCTGCGTGTTCAAGTTTGGTACCTACTACCTAATAGTGTGAGAAAAACAAAATCAGTTTTCAACGGATTTACATGTTTTATCATCCCATGAACAAGAACTAATGATTAAAAAAATGGGTGGATTTGTATCATGTGATGGACCAAAAAAGGAACAAAACAAAAATATGACAAAACATTGCGTCCTTAAAAATTGTTACTGGATTGAGATTGTCGGTAGGTACCAACTCAAACAACTTTTGTTTAACTTTGCCTACGTTTCGCGCTATGTATTAGTGCTACATCAGGAGCTACAAAAATTACATATCATATTAATTTACTACGACAACCAAATATATGCAAAATAATGTATTTTTTCATGAGACTGATAAAAGAATGGACTGCACTCAAATGTGTTCCATGCGTTACTTTGAATTTTGAGCCCAATTTGTTACAGCATATTTTAGCATATTTCAGCATATTTTTCAGATAGTAAGTAATATGTAACATATTTTAACAACAACAAAAAAGTATATTTTAATATATTTTAGCATATTTCTGCATACTTCAGCATAGTTGAGCATATTTTTCAGATAGTAAGTAATGTGTAACATATTTTAACAAAAAAAAAGTATATTTAATATATTTTAGCATATCTAATATATCGCATATTCTGCACACTTCAGCATATTTCAGCATATTTTTGCATATTTTACAAAAGTATATTTTAATAAAAGTAAAGTAGGTAGGTATACAAATTCAATTAAAATGTTTGGTTTACTTCATTTCATTGTGTGATACTGTCGTCAGAGAATGAAGAGCATATTCTCAATTTTTTAACATATTTTCAATTTTTTTGAACAAGTTTTCCGTTTTAAGAGCATATTATCCATTTATACGAGCACATTTTTCATTTTTAAGATCATATTTTCCAACTTTGAGGGTATATTTTAAGCGCTTAAAATAGTTTTTTTAGCAAATTTTTGGTTGTCCTATATACAGGGTGGACCACCTATCCTTAGGGCCATCGCTCGGGCTATCGCTGATAGAATAATAAAAATTGAGGACAAAATCTGATTGGAAGTTATTGGACACACATATCATGTGCTACTTTTTAAAATCATGTTCGAGTGAACAGAGTGTACCATAAATCCAGGACACAACATTTGGTCTCTTTTTTAAATGAACTGTATATTCTTCAATTTTTGGAATCTGCTTCATGTGGGCTTCACAAATCATTTTTATTTTTAGGAATTAGATGCAACGTTGCCAAGTTAATCACATTTTAATTAAATTTAACGAAAAATCATGGACGTGGAAAAAAATTCAACAAAACCTTTTTATAAGAGATGAATGAAAGAATCTGGGTATGCAAGTACCCAAGCAATGTGCCAAAAACTTCACGATATGTGGTGTCACGTTGAATACACAGAGTGTTCTGAAACAACGATCAAATTTTGCTATTTTCATATAGTGAATTTTTTTCCACGTCCATGATTTTTTGTTAAATTTGATTAAAATGTGAATAACTTGGCAACTTTGCATCTGATCTCAAAATATAAAAATGATTTGTGAAGCCGACATAAAGCAGATTCTAAAAATGAAATAATATACAGGGCGATCCATTTAAAAAAGAGACCAAATTTGGTGTCCCGGATTTAAGGTAATCTCTGTAATTATATAAATTATAATGATAATAATAATTTTATAAAGTAGCACATCAAGTGTCCAATAACATCCAATCAGTTGTTTTCCTCAATTTTCATTAGTCTAGCAGCGGTGGTCCGAGCGAGGATAGGTACCCTGTATTACTACATATTACTAGTACTTTGACAATTTTGTTTGTTGTGAATATTCTCAATCTCATCCCAGTGAAATTGAAAAGTGGAAAGAAATATATCTATGTATTGTGTAGAACTCCCCATTTATAACCCCCCACCCTCTTTATTACGCTACATTTCTAAACAGAAAATTAATTTTACCGTGTACGAATTACAAACAAAATTGCTTGGCCCGGCGCGTCCACCATAAAAAATAATAAAAATGAGTTAAGAATTAGAATGGAAGTTCAAATAAGTTCAAATTTTTGAAGAAAAAAATTAAATTTTTGAATCGCATATAATTTCTATGGATATCTTGCAGATATTTATGAAGTTTTTGATATAGATTAAAAAAACTATACAATTGAGCTAGAATATACAGAACTACTATTTAAAGTAATCGGTCTTGTCAATAAAATTTTATCAAATGCGGAGTTTCGGCAAAATTTGTATGAAAATTTATAAAATTCAAATAAATGCTGTACTACAGACTTTAGAAATATTTTTAGACAAGACTTCAAACACTTCAAGCACAACAGACTTCATATAAAGAAACATTTTTAGCACATTTTTTTTAAATAACAGTTCTAGGTAAAACAGGACCCTCAAAAGCCCTCAAAAGCTGAAATAACGTTTTAGCAAACTTATATTTCCGCTTAATTAATAACAATTACGACTGAAATCGGAATCGTCTTAAACCAATTAAACGTGCAAAATTATTTACTACTTTGTTTCACTACTTTTAGAAATACACACGAGTATGCATTTTTTTTCTGAAAAATCAATTCAATACGCTGAAATATGCTCTTATGCAAGAATATATATTATGCTGGAACAGGTTAGCCTGAAAAATATTTAATTCTTTTAGTAGTAACATGTAAAGAAAAATATTGGCAAATGTTTGGTTGCCGTAGTGATAACGCATTAATAAAGAGCCGAAAGCAATGGAACGTGACGTTAATTAAGCGCAATTGGAAGGATTTCGCGCGTGCCAACATTGCGAACGCGATCCTGCGGCATTTCGGTTTATCGCCAATTAATCAAGATAATTTATTGAAATTGATAAATCTCCTCCGGCGAGACACGGCTAATCCGTTTTGTTTACACATAGATATCTAGCTCATGTTACGTTTGAGTTGGCGGATTTAATTAATCAAGGTGCGTCGCTTAAACACCCCACGACGTTGTTTGCGAAAATTGCGCGCTTTAGTAGTCGCGAGTCTGTGCTTTATTGCCTGATAGTGACATGTTGTTATGTACCTACCTACCAGCAATATTACAATAATACATCAAGTTGGGCTTTAATTTCAAATATTATTGGACGTGTTTGTTACGTATTTAGTTACCTATATTTTCGTCGGTTGGTTACATTAAACATTAATTGCATGCGATAATTCGTGTCGCAGACATAAACCATAAACATTGACTTACTGCTACATATAGATTTTTAGTATGTAGTTAATCTTAAACCTCATTCCTAATAATTTCCAAATAACCATTAATAATGTTTGTCATCAAAGACATTCGTAGCATTCATAGTATATTACATAATTTTATATCGGTTATTAGTATTTGTCATCAATGGCATCCGTAGCCTTGATCGTAAAGTACCCCATTTTAATTTTATGTCGATATTATTGTAGGGCCGAGAAAATGTAGGCCCTGGAAAACCGTTTAGCCCCCACACGACTAGTTCGAGACCAGCGGTATTCAAACTGGGTTCCGCGGAACCCTGGTTGTAAAGAGTATATGTTTAAATATTTGCAATCCCTTTGCAGATGGATTTTTGGTTAAAAACGGGCACGTTAAAACATACTACTGCAAGATCTTTAACATCTGCAAGTAATGCAAGTGACACTGCATAGTCAGATGAAGTTTAAGAAGTACCCATCGAAGTACCTATTACAAAGAAAATTAAAGATCTGAGAGTATAAAGACGCGAAAATATGATGAAAAGTATTAATAATTTGGATTGAGTTAGGTAGGAGATGCAAATGCAATGAATGGGTCTTTGTGTACTATGCGAAAAGGTAATATGTAACAGCAGTTCGAATCTGGCAAAATTAAAGCGTCACCTTGAAACGAACCAACCAAATCTTTGCAAAAATGTTATGAATATTTCAAACGTAAACATGATCAATTGAAGAACAAAATAAGGGCGTTTTATAAATATATACTCTCTGATAAGGAGAAATCACTCGAAGCTTCAGTCCGCATTAGCTATCGCATTTCAAAAGAAGGAGATGCTTACACAACGAACCAACCAAATCTTTGCAACAAATGTTATGAATATTTCAAACGTAAACATGATCAATTGAAGAACAAAATAAAGGCGTTTTCTAAATATATGCTCTCTGATAACGAGAAATCACTCGAAACTTCAGTCCGCATTAGCTATCGCATTTCAAAAGAAGGAGATGCTTACACAATTTCCGAAAAATTAAAAATCCCTGCATTGATGATGTAATATCTTGCAAATTTGGAGAGTATTATCTAAAAGAAGCATTCCATTATCGGACACCACAGTTGCAAGACGAATTGAAGAAATGGCATTATTTTGTGAAAATGATTTAATAAATCGGCTGAAAACTTCGAACCATCCTTTTGCATTACTGTTAGATGAAACCACATATGTTGCAGGATTTTCTATGTTAATTGCATTGGTACGCTATGTTTTTAATTTTTCAGTGCAAGAAGATATGCTCTTCTGCAAACTCCTCGTAGAAAGGACGACTGAAGAAGAAATTTTTAAACTGATTAATTTGTATATGGAAAAACATGAATTACGCTGGAATTTATGCACGCATATTTGTACTGATGCAGCAAAATCCTTATTGGGTCTCGAAAAAGGAGCAATATCACGAATTATTCAACTAGCTCCCCATATTAAACATTCTCATTGTTGTCTTATTGGCATCAATTAGCAGTAACACGTATCCCACAAAAACTAAAAGATACACTGGAAGAAGCAGTCCAAATTATAAATTTTATAAAGAAGGAACTAAATTCCAGATTATTTGCTTTGCTATGTGAGGAGCTATCTAGTCCGCATAAAACTTTGTTATTGTATGCAGAAGTACGCTGGCTTTCACGTTGTAAAATTTTAAATCGGTTTGTAGAGTTGAAAGATGAAGTCAGATTATTTTTAAATGAACATAATCACAAATATGCCGAAAATTTGAATTGTGAAATATGGTTACAAACCGTATGCTACTTGGCAGATATATTCTCTTTTTTAAACGAATACTATAAATAACTTCAAGGAAATTATACCAACATTATTAAAATGCACGACAAAATCAATTCGCTACTATTTAAATTAGATTTATGAGAAACTTACGTTAAATCAAATAACGTGCAATGTTTCCAAATGTTACACAGTTTTCTAGTCGAAAATGAATTTGTCATAAATAATGATGTTCGACAATTGATTGAGGAACATATTATATAATAAAATTGGACAATACGAATATACTTCCCAGAAACTACAGAATCGTACGACTGGATTAAAGATACATTTCAATATTACACTAAATCTCTGAATTTAATGTTGACAGAAAGAGAACAATTAATAGATATATCAACGGATTCAATTTTAAAATGTGACTTTGAGAGATGACTTTTGAATAAAATTGTACGCAGACTGTCCAGAAATATCAACAAGAGCGATTAAAATATTTCGTTTCGTTTCTACCTATTCATGCGAACATTCATTTTTAATATACAGTATGTCCCCGGATTGACTTTACAAGAGGAAATACTTCTTTTTCTTTTATTTTACGCCAAAACTTCAAAGGAATAAGATTTGTTGCTTGTCCTGCAAACCAGCAAATCTGTAATTAAAACTTAATGATTCTGACCAGTGGAAAGAAAACTTTTCTCTTGAATTCGGACTCTTTAAATCCCATAACATTGGCGGTTTTATTTTTTGACGATGTCACGTTGACAAATAAGTTGATAAGTTGAAGAAAATATTGAAGTGGGGTGACTGCCCCCTCCACTTTGCTCAAATATATCAGTTTACTGTCGATTGCCGAAAAGAGTGCACGTCTAATTAGTTTATTTTTTGAGATATACGCGTTTGCGGGTCCTCAGAACCCGGTAGTAGTAATACTGTAGCAAATTTATAGCGATTTGGGAAAAGTCAATTTTATTTGCAATTAATGTTTTGATGTTAGTATGGTAAGAAATAATACAAGCATTTAAAATAATATATTTCTAAGATAATATTGTTGTAGGCTAATAACAGAGACAACACCAGGCCCAACAACCGATGCTGAATTATTAGATATAATTAATGATGATGATTTTGGGTCTGAATGTGTGGATGATGAGACCGCCACAAATATGGAAGCAGCTACAGGTGAAGCAGAAGGAAGAAGGGACGCTTTGGTACAAATAGTAAATGCCGGGGATAAAAGTGATTCGGAAGAAGAAGATTTAGAAATTGAAAGTGATCATGATTCGGAAACCGATACAGAGTGGATTCCAGCAGATGATGAACATAATGAAGCTCAAGATTTAGCCGCAGAAGCAGCAGAGAATGAAGCCCCACAAGTAGAAAGCGAACAAGATTCAGTTGAAGAACCAATTTATTTTACGGAAAAGGCAAAAGCAAGTATCGGTGGTCAAAGACAGCACCTTCGTGTACTAATACTCCAAGGCACAATATTGTTAATGTCCGGTCAGGTCTTACCGGAACTGCTCGCGAAAAACCACCCAAGACAGCACTTGAGGCTTGGAATTTAGTGTTTACAGAGGAAATCATAAACTTATCATTGTTCGGCAATGAGGAAATCATTGTTCGGCATACAAACGAAAAAATTGAAACGATGAAATTACGCTATAAAAAATGTAAAGCAAAAAATAATTCTAGGCAAACGTTTTTACCAACTTTCATAAAGAGTATTTACGCTTGCGAAACATCTCAGGGAGAGATCTTTTCAGAAGTAGTCTTTCTGTTTCAGTCTTTTCCGTGTCTTTGGCTCGTTTTTCATTTTTACTTGTGTGTCTTCGTTTTGATAATCTTTCTACTAGATATGAACGCGTCATGCAAAATAAGCTTGCTGCGTTTCAAGATGTATTTGAGAAATTTGTCAGGAACTACAGGGAGAACTATTCGCCAGGGGTAAACTGCACTATAGATGAGATGTTAGTAGCATTTCGAGGAAGATGTCCTTTCAGAATGTATATACCTAACAAACCCGCTAAGTGTGGGATCAAAGTACAAATTTTAGCAGACTCAAAAACACATTATATGGTAAATGCAGAAGTGTATACTGGTAAAAACCCAAAATTATAGATAAACCAAAGCGAAAAAGTGAAAATGAAATTGTCACTTCCAACTCAAGTAGTTCTTACGACTGACAGAGCAAAAACCAACCTAAATATTACCGGCGACAATTGGTACTCATCAATTGAAGTAATTCACGAGCTTCAAAAACGTGGCCTTACTTATGTCTGGACTCTAAAGAAAAATAAAGCCGAATTTCCGCAGCAGTTCTTACCAAATCGCCAACGCATGGAACATATATCTTTATTTGCTTTTACTGCTCAGAAAACTATGGTTTCGTATGTACCGAAAAAGGGCAAAGCAGTAATTTTGGTTTCTAGTATGCATCACAATAGTGACGTAGACCCAAATATAAAAAACAAGGCTGAAATAATCCTTTTCTATAATGGTACTAAAGCTGGGGTAGATGCGTTAGATGAGAAATGTGTGACATATTCTACCTATCAAGAAGAACCCGTCGTTGGCTCATGGTTTTATTCCACGCCTGTATTAAGATTGGTGGTGTCAACAGTCGTGTTTGCAATGGAAAATAAAGCCAAATCCAGATACAATTTCCTGAAACAACTGGGCCAAGAATTGTGCGCACCTTATATAAAACTCCGCATTTACATGAATCATGTACCCAGAACAATTCGTTGTTTATGTGCTGACTTACTTGGAGTTGTTATGGATGAAGCTCCTAGATCTCTAGAGCAGCCCTCTAAATCCAAAAGAGTCAGATGTCGGATTTGCCCTTCTTCAGCGGACCGTAAAACGAATAACTTCTGTACATCGTGCAAAGTACCGATGTACCTAAAATATGCTCTTACAGTGCGTCCAAATTGTGTTCAAGTTGTTTTTTTTGTGCTAAGCTTAATTATATATTAAGTATAATTATATAGTCATGTTAGAGTCATATTTTGTATACAACTTTTCAAAATAAAAAACAACCCTCTAGATGGGTCTAATGGGTCCATGGTACCCAGTAGTAGTACTTAAGAAACAATTTTTGGGTAGTAGTACTTGCTTGTTAAGATAAAAAAAAGTCATTTTTAACAAGAACAATCATTATTCAATTAACCCCCATCCAATTCTGCGCACAATTCTACTCTAAAACGAAGCTCCTTGAAGGTTCTTTGAATTTCTTCGATGGACAATGATGCCACGGCGTCTCTTATTCGATTTTTTAATTCTTCGGCATTATTAGGTAGGTTACCCATATACACAATTTACTTTAAACGTCCCCACAAATAAAAATCTAAAATTGTTAAACCGGGACTTCTGGCAGGCCACAATACTGGACCATTTCTTGCAATGTACTGATTTCCAAATTTAACATTTAACCAGTTAGTAACAATGCGAGAATAATGTGCAGGACAACCATCCTGCTGAAAAAAAAAATGTACGTTTGTAATTAATTTCTAAAGCATCAAGCCCATCGTTAAGAAAGTTTTCTAACATATCTAAATATGTGTGCTGATTAACGTTGTTATCAAAAAAGTATGGACCAACGGTACACCACACATTTACTTTGGTAAAATACTGGCGACCTTTTAAAATTCTAAAATGTGGATTATTATCGCTTCAATATCTTACATGCTGTGAGGCAACTGTCCCATTGGTAGAACATGTTGCCTCATCAGAAAACATTATTCTGCGGTAAAAGTTTCGGTCTCTAGATATGTGATCTCCCAGCCACAAACAAAAATATAATCGTTTTGCATCATCTCCTGGTTACAATGTATGATTAAATATCGGCTTGTATGGGTGAATTTTCTTCGCTTCCAAAATTCTTTGAATGTGGGACTTACTCATGCCCAGTTGGAGTGACCGCCTCCTTAGTGTGGTGTTTGGTTGATCTTGCACAGATTCCAACACCAAAAGGGTAGCAGCGTCGTCGTCATCGTATGGTTTCTTCTGTTTCTTTAAATTTCCAACAGATCGAGTTATTAAAAATATATATCAGTTTTTGGGCCCCCATACGTGAAACTTGAATATTCGGAAATTTCTCATTGAACTTTTCAGTAACAGAACGATAACAGTGCTCAACGGTACCATAACATTGAAACAAATAAATTCTCTGCTCCAATGTCAACATTTTGTAAACGTTTATAACAGTAAGCTTTCACGGAGTTGTCAAAACAATGCGAGCCCGCCTGCATGATAAGAAACCTTTTAAATTAAAATTAATAATTACTAAGTCCAAAATCAAGAGAAAAATGTGGTTTCTTTTTTTTCTACTGAGTCAGAATAATGAAGTTTTATTACAGAGTTGCTAGTTTCAGAACAAGCTAAAAATCTTATTCCTTTGAAGTTTTGGCGTAAAATCAAACATAATTTTGTTTTCCTCTTGTAAACTAAATTCGGGGATACCGTATGTCCATAGATGCAGAAAATGAGATGCGTCTACAAATAAATACATTTTACCGGATTTAAATATATTATGCAAGGCTTACAAACAGGCTTACCCCAGCCATTGGCATGCAATTTTATTTTGTTTTTATTTTGTTTTATAGAATTCAGTCTAATTTTCTTTTAACTTTGCATTTGTGTTTTATTTTTGAAATTTTATAATAAACATTAAAAATAAATAGTTTTTACTAATTTACCTTTTTAGCATTAAAAATTCACATAAGTAGTAATTTGATATTAATTTTTCTGAAGGGTTCCGTTGAAAATTGTATAACTGTTACACATGTTACACTGTTACACTACATTGTATTTTTTTTAATGGGAATAAATGATTATTATTGTCCTATTAATAAATTTTGTATTATTACTTACAATTAGAATTATAATGACGACTAATAATTCATTGTGTAAAACATTTTAGCGTAATTAGCAGAGCTAATCGTTATATGTAATGTAGTGACACTGTTCGGTCATGCCTGTCATACTTTAGTTATATGTTGCTAACTTACGAGTTTTAGCAATATTAGCTAATTCCATCTTGGCATGTTCATTGCACCATTCGGAGCGAATTTGGGTGCCCAGGTTTTGTTCAGATGAAAAAAGGTTGATAACCGCCGTGTTGAATAACCGAATGCCACAGAAGCGTCCGTGTGAAATAATGTATACATTTTTCCCCCAATTTATGCGCCGCACCCGCATTATGCCATTCTGTTTACCACCTAGTCCATTGCTATTGATCAAATTAATCGAACAGCCCGAGCCCGACATTCGTTCTCGGCGGTTTTTCTAACCCGCCGATTCGTATCTCACGTCATTTGCATATTGCGAGATTCCCGCATCGATATGGACGGCATTCCGGCGCGGCGAAAGAGGTGATAAATTTCGTGCCGGCGAGCGATTAACCACAGTGAGACGTAACGCGCTGCCACCGAAAATAAAAACCAAAACCCACCGACAAATTGCCGAATTCACTTTCGATTTTTGGTTTGGGCGGCAATTAAACGTGCGTTATGAAATGTGTTTGTCTGGAGAGGTGTAATTTAAATTTTGCGCCGTGTTTGCTTTTCATAAACTCCCATTTGTTGGGTTTTTGAATTATGTTTGTTCCGAGATAATTGAGTGTGGCGTGCTCGCGTTTCCCTAGAATTTGCTACCTTGATGTTTGCCTAAATAACCCGTGAATGAGAGAGATTTATGGGGCAATGTAAATGTTTGTGCGTCGAACCGTGTTTCCAATCAATACCATATATCCTCAAGTCGGCTTGTTTGCTTCAACCATTCAAACAGTTTATTTTTGTGTTCTATAATTACAAATCGCTTTAATCTACGAATCGAATTGTTTACAGATATATGCATGTACATGAACCATAAATTTTTGCTGTAGAGCAGGGGTCCCCAAAATTTTTGGCCTCAGGGCCGCAAGGGAACCTTTTATGTCTGTGCGGGCCTGACCTTATTGACTCAAATATTATTAGTTGTTTTTGTATAAAATATGTATATTTTAGCAAGTTTACATGTCATACAATTGTCATGTAACTCTATGACACATGTTCCCACAGCATAGAAAATGGCAGTGCTTGTGTACACCAACATAATCCGCACATCAGTTGGAAATTTGTAGTAACGTCAATTACTTCACTCATTGATCACACTATACGTTCCCGTTAAACTACTCAATGTATGTCACCACTTCATGAAACATGGCACCGTTTGTGTACAATGCCCCACTCCATCTATTACTTTAGAAATTATGAACTAGGTTTTGATAGATACAATTTTGTTAAATATTACCTGTAAACTGTTGATATGACTGATAGAGCCATATGATCTAATTAGGATTCGTTTATACGCATTACCTAAGGTGATCAGACGTCCCGATTTTGGCGGGACAGTTCCGATTACTAGAAAGTTGTCCAGCGCCCAGCGACGTTTCAAAAGAGTACCGACCTTTTGAAGATTGGGTTTTAATAAATCTGTTAAACTATCAAAAGTCTACTGTATTTGTACAAATGTCTACTGAAGATGACCAGGTAGTGGTTGAAATGTACTTTTTGAGAAATAAATGTCGTTGTGAAAAAGAATAATTTGTTATTTCTCTTTAAGTATTAATATTTCACAAGCTCCAACCGATTATATTATTATTATTATCACTCAGAATCGTCAATTTTGATTGAAAACTCTTTTGTTTGACATATCCTTCAAGTGCATTGAACTCCTATGATGAAGCATGATGATGCAAAAATAAACACTGCACAAGTATAAATGTGTGCCTGAAAACTTGTGGTAGTTTTAAGATGGCTTTCCTTCAATGATCTCGTATTCGAAAATGTTTGGTTATTTGCTTTTTGTGGCTTATGCACTTGATTGAAAATGTTTTAAATATGAGTAGGCGATGCCCACTTGTCTAAATTTGTATCTACAGTATCACTAGCACAACTAATATTTATATTTAAGTTGTAAGTCTCTTTTATACTGACTAGACTATACTATATAGTGATAGTGATGTAGTGACTATAGTACATTTTGTTTCAATAGAGTTCATCAACTTTTTACAGTGCGAGCAAACGATTTTTGAATTATATGAAATCAAATAAAACACTAGGTTGAGTTTTACTGACTTAAGTCAGTTGGTCACTGACACTCACCTACTGACTCAAGTCAATGAAACTCAACCTAGTGTTTTATTTGATTTCATATAATTCAAAAAGTCAGAGAGAGTAAGTCAGTGAAACTCAACCAAGCGTTTTATTTTATTTCATTTAATATTTATAGTTGTAGTACTACTGATAGCCTGACTGCTTGTACTACTACTACTATTAAGTGGCACTTAAGATTTAATGCACTCCCAAAAGCTAAGCTACTTTAATATTTATAGTTGTAGTACTTCTTATAGCCTGACCACTTGTACTACTACTACTAGTAGCTTGGTATGATATCTTCCAAATGTCTGACTGTAAGCTTTTTAAGTGGCACTTAACATGATGTACTCCCAGAACCTAAGCTACTTAACTATTTATAGCTGTAGTACTACTTATAGCCTGACTGCTTGTACTACTACTACTACTAGTAGCTTGGTATGATTTCTTCAAAATGTCTGCGTGTAAGCTTTTTACGTGGCACTTAAGATTTTATGTACTCCCAGAAGCTAAGCTACTCTAATATTTCTAGTTGTAGTACTACTGATAGCCTGACTGCTTGTACTATAACTACTAGTAGCTTGGTATGATTTCTTCAAAATGTCGAGTGTAAGCTATCTAAATGGCACTCAAGATTTGATGTACTCCCAGAAGCCAAGCTACTTTAATATTTATAGTTGTAGTTCTACTGATAGCCTTACTGCTTGTATTACTACTACAAGTAGCTTGGTATGATTTCTTCAAAATATCTGAGTGTAAGCTATTTAAGTGGTACTTGAGATGTGATGTACTCCCAGAAGCTAAGCTACTTTAATATTTATAATTGTAGTACTACTGGTAGCCAGACTGCTTGTACTATAACTACTAGTAGCTTGGTATGATTTCTCCAAAATGTCTGAGTAGAAGCTATTTAAGTAGCGCTTAAGATTTGATGTACTTCCAGAAGCTAAGCTACTTAACTATTTCTAGCTGTACTCTAGACTACTGATAGCCAGACTGCTTGTACTACAACTACTAGTAGCTTAGTATCATTTCTTCAAAATGTCTGAGTGTATGCTTTTTAAATGGCTTTAAGATTTGATGTACTCTCAGAAGCTAAGTTACTTCAATATTTAAAGTTGTAGTACTACTGATAGCCTGACTGCTTGTACTACTACTACTAGTAGCTTGGTATGATTTCTTCAAAATGTCAGGGTGTAAGGTATGTAAGTAGCATTTTAGATTTGATGTACATTCCCAGAAGTATTATGTTTTCTTGAGCAAAGTTTGCAAGTTGCTGTACCACCATAAATTTCAAAACGCTTCCAGAGAGTACCTTTTGGAAAAAAAATTATGCTAAAATGTTGCCCAACTTTTCCCAAAAAATAAGTCATAAGTAATTCAATAAGTTACAAATAAATAAGTGAGACAAATCGAAAATCTTTACTTACTAAAATATGCTTTCAAATTACGATGGTTTATTACTTTTCACACTTGTATAGGCCATCCTATTATATTATGATGTAGTACACAGATTCTATGGCAAAGATTTTGCAACATTGATGTTATTGAAATATGTTATATATATTTTGTTATTATTATATGTATTTTGATGTGTGATATTACGTGTATTTTGATGTAGTGAAATATCGAAGAGTTGACATCGATGTATTTTGCCGATCGATACTTTACGCACAATAACCTTCGCACGCGGTGCGATTCTCCGCTGTCTTCTCCAAGGCGAGAACCTCAAGTTCAAATCCCATCGCCAGACGTTTTTATTGTAAATAGATCGAGATAAAAGTACATTGGTGAGTGGCGATGCTCTGCGCGCATATCAGTTCAGTCGGGTTGGCGCGTTGTCTCAGGCACAACGCTTCAGCGCTGCTTGAAACGTAAGTGTAATTTTGGGTGTTTTACTTTTCCAAGTATCAATGTGTGTTTGCAAAGTAACGTAAGTAACGCAGTAGTAACGCTTAGTGCCGCAGTAGTACCATCGTCGAAAATACATTTTTACCTCAAAATTTGCAATATTTCTAGAACGTACCTAAAAGTGCAGGTGCTTGCTTACGTCACTCACGTATTTCAAGTATCAATGTGTGTTTGCAAAGTAACGTAAGTAAGTAACGCCTTAGTAACGCTTAGTGCCGAAATAGTACCATCGTTTAAAATATATTTTTACCTCACAATTTGAAAAATTTCTATAACGTACATGTAAGTGCAGGTGCAGGTAGGTAGTTGCTTACGTCACTCATGTATTTCAAGTATCAATGTGTGTTTGCAAAGTAACGTAAGTAAGTAACGCCTTAGTAACGCTTAGTGCCGAAATAGTACCATCGTTTAAAATATATTTTTACCTCACAATTTGAAAAATTTCTATAACGTACATGTAAGTGCAGGTGCAGGTAGGTAGTTGCTTACGTCACTCATGTATTTCAAGTATCAATGTGTGTTTGCAAAGTGACGTAAGTAACGCCGTAGTAACGCGTAGTGCCGAAATAGTACCATCGTCGAAAATATATTTTTATCTCAAAATTTGCAATATTTCTGGAACGTACCTGTAAGTGCAGGTGTAGGTGGTTGCTTACATTACTCTGCAAAGTAAGCATGGACATGTTTGTAAATTTAAGCCAAAATCAAACAGTTATTGGGTATTAAATGTAAAACAATTTTATGAAATCGCTACAACTTTAATTCTTCGTATATGTTTGTAAATTTAAGCCAAAATCAAATAGTTGGACTGCCAAACCAAATTTTCGAAATCGTATCAAGTTTAATTGATCGATTGTAGTTGATCAACAAAACTTGAATGATAACCATAGGTGCTATAGTAACTATACTGACTAGTCATATAGTGATAGTGATGTAGTGACTATAGAACATTTTGTTTCAATAGAGTTGATCAACTTTATACTGTGCGAGCAAAACTTATTTTCATCCAAGAGGCATTAAGCTCTACTGCTAGGCTGTATGGCCTTAGATGCAAAGCAAACGTTGATGATAATAATTTTTGCTCGCATGGTACTATTGTATTTGTTCAACTTTTGTTGATCAATTACAATCGATCAATTAACTTCATTGGTGAACTTGATTCGTGAAAATGCGCCTTTAATAATTACCTATTATTGTTTAACAATAATGATAATATAAAGATTTAAATTGTACACTTGTTTAATATTTGTTTTTTTTTTAATTACATGTTCAATTTAATAAATAATTTCCGGCTACTTCTTAGTGTTGTTCGGCTTCAATTTAACTTGAATATTTGAATATTGTATTCAATATTTTACTGATATACCTATAATCTGTTCCATTTTTATGTTTAACTACGAAGGCTGTGGTTTCATTTTTTAAAGTTTTACACATGAATACTAACAGAAATGACCTGACAGTAAAAAAAAAAAAATGTCAGATTTCTAACAACGTTGCCTAATTCATATATTAAAATAATTAAATGATTCCTTCTATCATTCAAGTGTGCTGGTTTCTTTAATTATTAGTAAGTAAATTAATCATCAAGCATATTTTATATTATAATTTGACTGATTTGCTTTTGTAAAATAACAATGGCAAATAAATTCTCTACTCAATATTTGATGGCAATATTGCCCACTGTCATAAAATATAACCTCTTTTTTTAAACATAATCTATTTTTTCCAAGTCTAGTGACTTTTTACATTGGCCAACAATGCTGTCGCCCGAACAGAGCCAACTTAGTTAAAAATAAAAATGGAACAGTTTAACTCTGTATTTGCTTGAAATGCATTTCCATGCTGCAACTATAATAACGAAACATTTAAAGACGAATCGGTACTTAGACTTATTTTAATTTCAGCGCCAGCTCGCACTGTATCGTCGTAAAGTTAGGGTTTTCGCTTATTTCTTAGATCTTGAATATTCCAAATGATTTTCATATCATGAAGCAAATTTCGTGCTATCCGCCGAATTATGCTCGCTCCCAAAATTCTCCCACGCTTTCCAAAATTGTCGTTACGACAATATAGTAAGCTTTTAAAACATACACACGCACAAACATAAATAATTGGTCCCTTCATAAAGATTTAAATGTGTTTTTCTAGCATGGTTATAATATTTTTATCTTTACCGTGTATGCTACAATAAAATGCAATCGAAATTACTTTATTTCCAGTGCTTAGCAACAAAATGCAGTAGTTAAGTAAATGAATTATGTTCTTGATTTGTTTGCTGCTTTATCGGTTGCAGTATTAATTAATCTTAATGTTGGGGCTTTTCGGCCGCAATATATGCTTATTACATGTAGAAGTCTTAATATACATATACAGAGAGTTTTTGTTTATCGTGCAACATAGGTTTAACCATTTTCGGTTATACACTTCTGTCACAAAGGCAGCAATGTATCAAAACCTTTTATTTTTAAATGCAACATACAGGTGTATGTGAGGTAAATATTACAGTTTATGAAGTAATAATGTTAAGCTGAGGTTTTCAGTATTATTTATCTGAATAACAGAGCTCTTTCTTCAGTTGAATACATTGTACAGCCATGGACTGATGACGCGTCCGTATGTCGTAGCAGGCTATCCCTGTCTACCGTGCCCCCTACCGTGCGGGAGCAGACAAGGATAGCAGACTGCTCCGACGGACGGACGCGTCATTCTTAGAGTCAGTGGCTGTACAATGTATTCAACTGAAGAAAGAGCTCTGTTATTCAAATTAATGATACTGCAAACCTCGGCCTAACATTGTTCACTTCATAAACTGTAATATTTGCCTGACAGAGAATGACTTCTATGTTGCATTTTGAAAAACACGCTTTGATCCATAGTTGTCATTGCGACTGAAGTGTGCAACTATTGAAATGATTAACCCTATGTTGCACGATGAAAAAGCTCTGTGTATATACACGTTGTTCCAGGAGAAATGAAACGCCTTAAATATCTAGGATTTTTTTTTCGCAAAATCGCCAAAATTCGTCAATTTTTAATTACAGGAGGCCAACTTTTGTTAAGCAAGTTATCTTAAAATGTTTTAACTCCCTTGCCGAAGGGGAGGTAAGCCAATTTTTGTGGAGTAGTGGTTGAGTGATGGTTTATTTAAAAGCATAATTTGCAATGCAACGGTGTATTACTTTTGAAATAGCAAGATTTTATAAAGCTACAGCGTTGTATTGTAAATTATGTAAGGTTTCAAATGAACTATTACTCAACCCCTACTGCAATTTAGATATCGTCGGTGTTCTGGCAAAAGTCACCAAGTCCAACAAGGTCACTTTACACTACACATTTTAAAGGTCTAACAGGTACGAAAAATCGCTTATTTAAGATTATAGGATCGTTATGTATACCATACATATGGTGTAGTACGTATGTACGTACCGTACGTATGGTGTACAGAACACCCCGTACACCATACATATGTATGGTATACAGAACACTCTGTACACCATACATATACGTATGGTGTACAGAATGATCCTATAATCTTAAATAAGCGATTTTTCGTACCTAGTTAGACTTTTAAAATGTGTACTGTAAAGTGACCTTATTGGGCTTGGTGACTTTTGCCAGAACACCGACGATATATAGGCTTACTTCCGCTGCTGTAAGGGGGTTCAAATATTGGAGATCATTTGCTCGCCAAACTTTGCCCCTCATTTAAAAATTGGCGTATTTCTCGATTTCGCGAAACAAAATTGTATCCGTTGATATTTAGGGCGTTGCCTTTCTCATGGGACACCCTGTATATATTTATTCATTTTACATATCTTTCGTGGTATCCAATTAAATCATCATTTTGTTTGTCTTCAAAGAAACGAAACGTTTCCAAATATTTAGTGCGAATATTGGCCTCAATGTGACGATGATATCCAAGCATAGCAACCAAGACACACTTTGCGGTTTTCCTCATCCCTGCAGTACTGCCTCTTTACCCGTTTCGCGCCTTAATTCTGCGACCCTACGTTTTTGATAGTTGGCTGGAATTATAGTATCCGACAGGAAATTGATTTCGCTTTTCGGAACGAAATATTTCCTCTCATCCCTCCAACTTCATGCCTGACCCCCACAGAATATATATATATAATGAGGTATAAGCGGTGGGGATACTTTACGGACGTTTCCTTTGTATGTTTGTTGCGTCTTTTTAATTTTGTTTTACCATAAAATATATCGAAGTGTGTATTTGAACTTATGAAAATTTTTCTTCGAAATTCTATGGGGTCTCACTACATCTGGACATTCAGGTGGAAAAGCCTGCTATCTGGATTCATGAGCGCCAAAGATTTCTTCTCAATCTTATGGTGTCTCACTACATCAGGGCATTCAGGTGGAAAAACCTGCTGCCTATGACTCATGAGCACCGGTCTTTCTTCTATGGTATCTCACTAGATCAGCACATGTAGGTGGACAAGCCTACTGTCTGTGTTCATGAGCGCCAGTTTTTCTTCTATGGTATCTCACTACATCAGGACATTCAGGTGGAAAAGCCTGCTGTCTATGAATAATGAGCGCCAAAATTTTCTTCTCAATCTTATGATATCTCACTACATCAGGACATTTAGGTGGAAAAACCTGCTGTCTATGATTCATGAGCGCCAGTTTTTCTTCTATGGTATCTCACTACATCAAGACATTTAGGTGGAAAGGCCTACTGTCTGATTCATGAGCCCCAGTTTTTATTCTATGGTATCTCACTAGATCAGACATTCAGGTGGAAAAGCCTGCTGTCTATGATTCATGAGCGCCAGTTTTTCTCTTAGGGTTTCTCACTACATCAGGACATTTAGGTGGAAAAGCCTACTGTCTTTGATTTATGAGCGCCAGCCTTTCTTTTATGGTATCTCACTACATCAGGACATTTAGGTGGAAAAGCCTAGTGTCAGGCCAGAAATATGGATTTTCATATCCAATATCTTCATTTCAAAGTCTCGCAATTTCTTTGAGTATGCATGAGTATAATAGGGCTCTAGGCGATATCTCTCATGTATAAAATAAAAAGATAACGGCATCAGTAAATTGAATTCCTGATTTGCATCATCAATCAACGTAATTTTGTAATTAATTTGTAATAAATAGTAAATAATACTATTTAGTAACTACAAATCGCCGTCACTGAATCATGGTTATAAATATAAACCATTTGATATTTGTTCTATGATGCATGGTGTTTTACATTTGTTTTAAAGATTGCCATATGAAAAACAAATATTTTTTTTACAAGGGAAAACCATGTATCTGAAGAACTCTACAGTAAATAATGTTTTAGTTGAAGGTGCAAATCAATCATTTATTTTGCAGACTGTACCTTGTAGGTGATGTTGGAAATCAGTCAAAACATTGTCCATAAATCTAAAGAATAATAGAACATAGCGTATTATTAATTGATTATATCATAAAATTGAGTTGGCGATTTATGCATAACAGGTTATCAAACAATATGAAGTCGTCGCAGTGGCTACAAGGAATTTCATAGCAGAGACTCGAGAAAATTTAAGTTTAAACAATATTCCTTCTGCAGTACATGTCAGTAAATGGTTTAATAGTAAGTTTGATATAGTTTTCCATTAAAAATATTAAATATTATCTTTTTTTTAATCTATGCCTATGTATTAGTTACATTTTTCAGCCATCTGGTTGAAACGGACTCTGCGGCTGAAATGTGCTATTTTACGCACATCAGTTCGAATTTAACGCCCGCGCGTGCAGAACAGTCATTTTCTAATTAATTGAAACCTCGTAACTAGAAATACTCATTAATCATAATACCAATATAAATATACAAAACAAAACATTCTATAAAAATTATAGAAATTACCAAAAATTATGAAAAATGTATACAATATGTAGTCAATGTATATAAAGAATATAACTACGTCCAGAATACAGAATCTAAATTAAATGCTCCAATCTATCAAAATAAGTACCGACTACTTTTAAAATTATAAGATTTTTCATAAATGTATTTAGGTACTTCGTCAAAAGTGTTAAAAGGTTTAAAAATTGCTAACAAAACAGTAAATTACAAAAAGTTAACCCTTATACGACCATGAGTGAAAAGTGAGAAAAAAATATGCAGAAAACTTTTCAATCGTAATCATAATATCAAAATTACAGATACATACATATACACTAAAAAGCAATTTCATTAACATATGACGAGTTTCAGTGATGGTACACAAGATCTTGTGATGATTTCAGAAATCGACAAAAAATCATAAAACTCTCCTTTTATATGGAGATAATATAAGTTTCAAAAGTTATGGTCAAAATAACAAGAGTTAAAAAGTCCAGAATGTTTTTTAAATTAAAATATCAAAAGTATCTGAAGGATCGCAAACTGCTGATCATTGTATCGACCAATGATACAAATAACGAAAAATGCGACAAAATGTAAGTAAAAGAGTAGGTACAACACCTATAAAAAAGAGATTTAGAATACTCCTAAAATTTTCAGGAAATTGTAAGAAACTTACAACAAATTAGCTGAATTTTGAAAAAATATAATTAAAAAATATAATTTTTGAAAAATTCTCAAGTAAAGGTGTCGAAACTTACCAAATAAATCATGAGATTTTTTGAAAAATTCCCAAGAAAATAATTCGACACTTACGAAATCAACAGGAATGTCTGACAAAATGTCTTGGTATATTTTTAACATTACTAAGAGCACTGTCAATTGGAAAAAAATCTAAACGAAAGGTACCTATCTACTACAGCCTACAAAAAATTATGCAGACAATTATTTTGTTTTTAAATTGAAAAAAAAAAACTCCTACAACTAAACTACAATTAAAAAAAAAGTAACTGACTTGAATTTTTGAAAAATTCTCAAGAAAATAAATAAAACGACAAAAATTACTAGAAATATCTTTTTTTTCAGCTAAATGTCTTGATAATTACAGCGAATTCACGTTGTCTATTTTTTTAATAATTCACTTGTGTCGGAAAGTTTATAAAGTTTCGGGAATTTTCAGAAAGTTGAAACCAGGTTTTTTTTTTAATTCTAACAAATAACTTGACAATTTACATACCTATAAATTAGAATATCTGAAGAATTTCGCCACCATCTCGTGGCAAATGTATTGATATATTTTACGCCTATTGTATTCCTAAAAAAAGTCCTAGTAAATGTATCAACAATTTGTCAGTAGTAGTTAGGCAACACCGATTCCAACCCAGGCTAGGTTAGTTTTCGATTAATTTAATCCGCGGTTTTTATTGGCGGATTAATCAATTACCGCGGGCAGTAACAATGGGTTGATTGCGGAAATCGCGAGTAATTTAATCACAATTGCAGGATAACAATGGAATAATTGCAGATGCATTACATTAATTACAGGTACATTACTGCAATTACATGTACTTTAATTGCAGGTTAATTGACGATCCCCGAATTTAATTGGCAGTCTAATCACCGCGAGTGGTAACAATAGATTGATTGCGAGTAATTTAATCACAATTGCAGGATAACAATGGAATAATTACATCAATTGTAGGTACTTTAACTACAGGTTAATTGACGATCCGCGCATTTAATTGGCAGTCTAATCACCGCGGATCAAATTGATATCATAGATCGCTAGACTGAGGATCGCCACACAGTCGCCGCCCCCGACACCACCGCCCCCGACCTCGCCGCCCCCAGACCACCCACGAGGCCAGAGGCCGCCGCCCCCGCGCCGCCCCCACCCGCCCGCCGGGCCCCGTGGTCCACTGTCACACCGCCCCCGATGCGGCCGTGCGGCGAGTTGAACCAGCGATCTGATAAGGCCGGGGTCAGCCGAAGGGTCGCCCCACCCGCGGTATGTAATGCGATACACGATTCGGCAGGAAGTAATCACTCAAACCGGCAGGCCATAAGTATGATAAACTTAAGTTAATGAGCGTCAAAGGTCGCATTCCCCCGTTATCGTACGAGCCAGTTACCAGCCAGAACATCTTCGCGCGAGACTGGCCATAAAAACATTTCCCCCGATTTTAAGGGCCGATAGAAAAAAGTCGTATTTAATATAGGCGAGATTAGATATTTAACTGCGGAGATCAACGGATGTCAATTATATCAATAGCGTAATTAGACAGGATGTATTTACCTTAAATTAATTAACTACAAAAAGCTACAGGTACACAAACAGCCTTTCTGTGCTGGGAGGTAAAAAACACCATATTTATCCGCCAATAATTAGGTTTTATACGTATGCAATATAGATAAGGAATATGCAAGACAGGGGACAGACACATTGTAGGATTTATGTGTATACACTAGTAGTTGACCTGAGCCCTGAGGCTTGCAGAACGTAACTCCACGGTTTCAAATTAACAATTGCAAGAAATTACCCAGAGTCTAAGTAAATGCATATACACTTTAAATAAACGCCGATACAATCAAATCAACTTCGAACTACTTAGCAATTCGTTGTTTTATTAATCAGCCGAGCATAAACTAAATTGATTACACCTGTTCATAGACAATAAATTATACTATCGCAACATAAATTTATTTACAATTAATTAAAACGAATTAAAAGGACAGCGATGGCAACATACTAATAGACAAAAACGCAATAAAGAACACATGGAAGCCGTATATCGAACAACTATTCCAAGACGAAAGACCAGAAATTCAGCATATACAGCCAGAAACAGGCCCAAGCATTCTGAAAGACGAAGTACGAAATGCCATAAAACAAGTTAAGACGGTAAAAGTCCAGGACCAGACGGATTCCACGCGGAATTTCTAAAACTACTAGACGACGAAGGAATTAAATGGCTAACCGACATCCTTAATAATATCTATAACACAGGTGTAATACCACAACAGTGGTTGGAATCAGAATTCGTAACACTCCCAAAAAGACAGCGGCAAAAAGATGCGATGAATATAGAACAATAAGCCTAATGAGCCACCTATTGAAAGTGTTTCTAAAAATAATACATAAAAGAATATACAATAAAGTGGAAGGACAACTGGGACCCACACAATTTGGATTTAGAGCCGCATTCGGGACAAGGGAAGCTCTCTTTAGTGTTCAAGTATTGGTACAGAGATGCAGAGACATGAATTGTGATGTATACGCGTGTTTCGTTGATTACAAAAGGTCTTTGACAGAGTCCAACACCAAAAACTGATACAAATTCTGGAAAATACAGGAATAGACGACAAAGACCTCAGAATAATTACAAATCTATACTGGAACCAAACGGCAAGCGTAAGAATCGGAGACGATAGCACAGAAAGAATAAAAAAATTACGCGGTGGGAGGCAGGGATGTGTACTGTCTCCTCGGCTATTTAACATCTATTCTGAAGTCATATTTCGGGAAGCCCTAGTAAATACACAAGAAGGAATTTGTTTAAACGGGAAACGTATAAACAACATCAGATACGCAGATGATACCATGATCATGGCCGACAACATAGAAGACTTACAACTAATAATGAATAGCTTAATAAGCACTAGCCACTGACATGGGCCAGATATCAACATAGACAAGACCAAATTCATGATTATAAGTAAGAACAACCCACAACACCACCAACAGCAACTGGAGCTGGAGCAGGGGAACATCGAACGAGTTAAAAAATATGTATATCTAGGCACCGTTATTAATGAGCAATGGGGCCAGACACAGGAAATAAAAAAGCAGGATTGAAAACAGCGAAAATATATTCATTAAAATGACCACAGCCTTTAAAAGTCGTGATGTAACTATTGATGCCAAAATGAGACTCTTACGCTGCTCCGTATTCTCTGTGTTATTTTATGGAATGGAAGCTTGGACGCTCACGGTTGCTAACACAAAATGCTAACGACACCCCTCAGCCAACAGAGCAAAAGAATAGAAATAAACTCAATAAAATTCAAATAAAAATATTAAATTCAATATAAACACAATAAACAATCCTACTTTTTCACCAAAAATAAAATTAAATCACAATTACCTAGCGCTAAAGATAAACTGCAGCGTCTATGCAAAACGGACTAACTGCAAATATTGTGAAGCAAAATATTGTGGGGTAGAAATATATAGAAGAAACCTGCCGAGCCATAAAAATTAGAATAAAAGAACACCTATGCTTCTAAAACAGCTCAAATTTTGGTCGCCACTTACCACAACCACATTTTCGACCACAACGCAGATATAAAACTCTTACATAACATACACTATTAGAAGCGTGCACAAAATTGATAAAATGCTAAATATAGATCTTAATGGCTAAACGAACAAACATAATTAAATTCCAGCTGATAACACGGGAGTAATATGATACGCGTTGTGAGCGCAAACTATAAACATGACAATTTTCATCATTATGAATATAAGAAACTGCCTGGAAATTAAGCCAGACATGATAAATATGGCAATTTTATCATTGCGAGGGTCATAAATTCAATACTAATAGGCAGATGCAGTCGAAAATTGAGGATTAGGTATCGGGAAAATATGTCAGGCGGTAAACGGAGCAGAGCGATTTATGGATGGCAGATGCTAACCAGACATGGCCGCGGTAATTTAATAGGAGTGGAAACCATCCATCACCTGACACATATGGGCAATAAAAACTGTACCCTTCACTGATAATTTAATCAGCCCAGGAAGATATAAATACGGCAAAAAGCCATTAACATGTCATTTGCCCATAGTGTAATTCGAGCAGCCATAACGACGCATAAAAACTATACCCTTAGCCGGTAAAATAATCGGCCCAGGAAGCTATAACTTAGATAAGACATCGTAAAAATATGAATTCCACCTCGTTCACTGACATATTTATGTCCGTTATATATGGGCACCTGACATGCTCCCAGACAGGCTCAGCAAGTCGAGACGTGTTTACCCCCACCACCACCACCGAAGCTTACTTAAACGCGAGGATTCTAGACACCGCTCCATTTCCAACAACACAGTTTCGGCGAGTAGAGTTATCTCACAGTCTGCGAGTGTGCTACAACAAAGTGTTCCTTAATTTAAGCTTACCGTCCAACATACAGCTATAATCCGGCGCCCGCCCAGTTTCGAATAGGTAAGTGATCATTTATATTAAATTAAGTAAACGCGGACCCCCGTTTAAATAAAATTATTCGTGTAGCTGTGTAAACTTAATCAATTTGAATGCATTATCCTGGATATATAGCAGATGCCTCACATCGTAATTTAATGCAGCTTTTGAATCAGCATGAATTAATAGATTGTATTTTATTGCTCACAGATATGGACTTCGTAAGTAAGCTGAATAAGATTGGGGCCAAAGAGCCAAAAGCTTTCATCAAAATCGGTGAGCTGCAGCAGGACGCACGCTATCGCATCATCGAAGGCAGGAAAATAACCACCAAATTTGGCGAGAAGCAAACGGTCGACCTTGAGCAGGGAATACTATTCCTACCGAAGCGCTTCAACAACATCAGCAGCGATGAGTTTGGGGAGGCGGTCGCACGAGGCCTCTACATCAGCAGGGGATCGAACAATGGACTGTCGTTTGAGAGTGATGAAGAGAGATCTGCGAGCTAGGACGCTGTTGCTAAAGCATAAAATCGAGGAGGTTAAAAGGATGGTCGAGATGCGCGAACTCACGAAACAAATGGCAACGCTAAAATTTTGTGATTAAAATCAAATATTTCTGTATATATCTAACTAACCAACACAATAAATAAAGAAATAATAAGAATAATATATACTTATTTCAACACTAAATTATCTATCCTATATTGCAAGAGAGAGAGAGAGAGAGAGAGAGAGAGAGCGCGAGAGAGCTAGGAGGTTAAGAGGAAAACACATGACAACACAGTAAAAGTATTAAAAAATAAGTCCTGCATTTATCGAATGCGTTAGCCTATTAGCGGCAGTGTAAAGACAGGGGCTATTATAATGATGTGAAAAATGAGCACGCCCGATGTGATGGATAATAGGTTCGCATAAACAAGCACTTCGAGTACAAATAATGTTAGAGGGCATTTACATGTATAGTGATGCTGTATTGTCAACATTTGAATGTTTCAAACAAATGACTCTAATGAAGTGTTTTATCAACCTACAATAAATAGAGAAATAATACGATTTATTACTCATGCATATCCTCGAGTAGCTAGGAAACTGGATCTGTAATTCGAGCCTGCTTAATTACAGTATTAACTCTAATCGCCCGCTAGGTCATAGGTGCATTGATTTGTACACCTGTCAGAACTTGTAGCTGGCAGGGCGCTCCTCCCCACCACATGAGTTTCGGGGGGCTATCTTTAAGCTTGATTTCTGCATACATTAGGGTAGTTCTCAGGCAGCAACGACGAAGCATGCATCCACCCAAGAGCACTAACACTCGCAGTCCTCCGCATATTAAGAGAAGTAAGTACACCGCTTCTAGCCAAATAATTATGAATAAATCATATATTTTATTGCTCCCAGATATGGACTGCGTAAGTAGCCTGAATAAGATTGGGATGGTAAAAGCTTTAATCAAAATCAGCGAGCTGCAGCAGGATTTATTATTAAAAATAGTATTGTATATGTTTGCATGATTTTTCTTTATTTAATATGTTCTGTTCTCTCTATACACTATGGAGGGGTGAATAAAAATAAAGTTTTACATTGTATTATTATTTTTTATTACCATATAAAATATCAACTACATACTCGTGACGGAGTGGCGGAGGGGCTTCGGGAGGAGCGGAGGGGCGGAAGGGCTGGTTGTGTTGGTGGAGGAGCGGAGGGGCTTCGGGAGAAGCTGAGGGGCGGAAGGGCTGGTTGTGTTGGTGGAGGAGCGGAGGGGCTTCGGGACGGTACGGAGGATATATATATATATATATATATATATATATATATATATATATATATATATATATATAAGAGAGACTGGCACAGAGATATCAGTTGCATTCGATCCATCAGCATGTATAAGTGTAATAGATGTGAGTCTTCTTTCCGGTGGCTGCGTGGATTGAAAAGACACAAGACTACTAATTCTGCCAGATTATTGAAGTGTTTGCACTGTGAGAGAACATTTACAAGAAGCGATAATCTCAAACGGCATGAAACTAAACATCAAACAAATGCCACGATGAGACAACCTACGACCGAAGAGGATGCTTTGAATGGATCAGGGAGAACCTGTAATGACCAGCAAACGTTAAAAGGAGGAGGTGAGCTAGAGTCTCATCCGCGGTGTGAGAGGTTTGGTACGATGAAGGTCGTCAAGCAGCAACAATCGCTCGAGGTGATCAATATGGATCAATGGACAGGGGTGCTGGATTCGAGCCGAGCTTCACTAGACACAGCAAATTGCTACCCAATACAATCAGTTCGCTAGTATGCGGACCCTCCTGAAGCCCCTCCGCTACCACCAACATCACCAGCCCCTCCGCCCCTCCGTACACTACACCAGCCCCTCCGCCCCTCACGAAGCACCCCGGCCCTTTATATTCTTAAAATGTAGTAACGTGTGAGACGCTGTGATTCACATGTGAGACGCTGTGATTCACATGTGAGACGCTGTGAGACAGCTGTAAGACACCTCTGAGACAGCTGTGAGACACCTGTGAGACACCTGTGAGACAGCTGTGAGACAGCTGTGAGACACCTGTGAGATACCCGTGATACACCTGTTGGTGGTGGTATATATATCCTCCGTACCGTCCCGAAGCCCCTCCGCTCCTCCACCAACACAACCAGCCCTTCCGCCCCTCCGCTCCTCCCGAAGCCCCTCCGCCACTCCGTCACGAGTATGTAGTTGATATTTTATATGGTAATAAAAAATAATAATACAATGTAAAACTTTATTTTTATTCACCCCTCCATAGTGTATAGAGAGAACAGAACATATTAAATAAAGAAAAATCATGCAAACATATACAATACTATTTTTAATAATAAATCCTGCTGCAGCTCGCTGATTTTGATTAAAGCTTTTACCATCCCAATCTTATTCAGGCTACTTACGCAGTCCATATCTGGGAGCAATAAAATATATGATTTATTCATAATTATTTGGCTAGAAGCGGTGTACTTACTTCTCTTAATATGCGGAGGACTGCGAGTGTTAGTGCTCTTGGGTGGATGCATGCTTCGTCGTTGCTGCCTGAGAACTACCCTAATGTATGCAGAAATCAAGCTTAAAGATAGCCCCCCGAAACTCATGTGGTGGGGAGGAGCGCCCTGCCAGCTACAAGTTCTGACAGGTGTACAAATCAATGCACCTATGACCTAGCGGGCGATTAGAGTTAATACTGTAATTAAGCAGGCTCGAATTACAGATCCAGTTTCCTAGCTACTCGAGGATATGCATGAGTAATAAATCGTATTATTTCTCTATTTATTGTAGGTTGATAAAACACTTCATTAGAGTCATTTGTTTGAAACATTCAAATGTTGACAATACAGCATCACTATACATGTAAATGCCCTCTAACATTATTTGTACTCGAAGTGCTTGTTTATGCGAACCTATTATCCATCACATCGGGCGTGCTCATTTTTCACATCATTATAATAGCCCCTGTCTTTACACTGCCGCTAATAGGCTAACGCATTCGATAAATGCAGGACTTATTTTTTAATACTTTTACTGTGTTGTCATGTGTTTTCCTCTTAACCTCCTAGCTCTCTCGCGCTCTCTCTCTCTCTCTCTCTCTCTCTCTCTCTCTCTTGCAATATAGGATAGATAATTTAGTGTTGAAATAAGTATATATTATTCTTATTATTTCTTTATTTATTGTGTTGGTTAGTTAGATATATACAGAAATATTTGATTTTAATCACAAAATTTTAGCGTTGCCATTTGTTTCGTGAGTTCGCGCATCTCGACCATCCTTTTAACCTCCTCGATTTTATGCTTTAGCAACAGCGTCCTAGCTCGCAGATCTCTCTTCATCACTCTCAAACGACAGTCCATTGTTCGATCCCCTGCTGATGTAGAGGCCTCGTGCGACCGCCTCCCCAAACTCATCGCTGCTGATGTTGTTGAAGCGCTTCGGTAGGAATAGTATTCCCTGCTCAAGGTCGACCGTTTGCTTCTCGCCAAATTTGGTGGTTATTTTCCTGCCTTCGATGATGCGATAGCGTGCGTCCTGCTGCAGCTCACCGATTTTGATGAAAGCTTTTGGCTCTTTGGCCCCAATCTTATTCAGCTTACTTACGAAGTCCATATCTGTGAGCAATAAAATACAATCTATTAATTCATGCTGATTCAAAAGCTGCATTAAATTACGATGTGAGGCATCTGCTATATATCCAGGATAATGCATTCAAATTGATTAAGTTTACACAGCTACACGAATAATTTTATTTAAACGGGGGTCCGCGTTTACTTAATTTAATATAAATGATCACTTACCTATTCGAAACTAGGCGGGCGCCGGATTATAGCTGTATGTTGGACGGTAAGCTTAAATTAAGGAACACTTTGTTGTAGCACACTCGCAGACTGTGAGATAACTCTACTCGCCGAAACTGTGTTGTTGGAAATGGAGCGGTGTCTAGAATCCTCGCGTTTAAGTAAGCTTCGGTGGTGGTGGTGGGGGTAAACACGTCTCGACTTGCTGAGCCTGTCTGGGAGCATGTCAGGTGCCCATATATAACGGACATAAATATGTCAGTGAACGAGGTGGAATTCATATTTTTACGATGTCTTATCTAAGTTATAGCTTCCTGGGCCGATTATTTTACCGGCTAAGGGTATAGTTTTTATGCGTCGTTATGGCTGCTCGAATTACACTATGGGCAAATGACATGTTAATGGCTTTTTGCCGTATTTATATCTTCCTGGGCTGATTAAATTATCAGTGAAGGGTACAGTTTTTATTGCCCATATGTGTCAGGTGATGGATGGTTTCCACTCCTATTAAATTACCGCGGCCATGTCTGGTTAGCATCTGCCATCCATAAATCGCTCTGCTCCGTTTACCGCCTGACATATTTTCCCGATACCTAATCCTCAATTTTCGACTGCATCTGCCTATTAGTATTGAATTTATGACCCTCGCAATGATAAAATTGCCATATTTATCATGTCTGGCTTAATTTCCAGGCAGTTTCTTATATTCATAATGATGAAAATTGTCATGTTTATAGTTTGCGCTCACAACGCGTATCATATTACTCCCGTGTTATCAGCTGGAATTTAATTATGTTTGTTCGTTTAGCCATTAAGATCTATATTTAGCATTTTATCAATTTTGTGCACGCTTCTAATAGTGTATGTTATGTAAGAGTTTTATATCTGCGTTGTGGTCGAAAATGTGGTTGTGGTAAGTGGCGACCAAAATTTGAGCTGTTTTAGAAGCATAGGTGTTCTTTTATTCTAATTTTTATGGCTCGGCAGGTTTCTTCTATATATTTCTACCCCACAATATTTTGCTTCACAATATTTGCAGTTAGTCCGTTTTGCATAGACGCTGCAGTTTATCTTTAGCGCTAGGTAATTGTGATTTAATTTTATTTTTGGTGAAAAAGTAGGATTGTTTATTGTGTTTATATTGAATTTAATATTTTTATTTGAATTTTATTGAGTTTATTTCTATTCTTTTGCTCTGTTGGCTGAGGGGTGTCGTTAGCATTTTGTGTTAGCAACCGTGAGCGTCCAAGCTTCCATTCCATAAAATAACACAGAGAATACGGAGCAGCGTAAGAGTCTCATTTTGGCATCAATAGTTACATCACGACTTTTAAAGGCTGTGGTCATTTTAATGAATATATTTTCGCTGTTTTCAATCCTGCTTTTTTATTTCCTGTGTCTGGCCCCATTGCTCATTAATAACGGTGCCTAGATATACATATTTTTTAACTCGTTCGATGTTCCCCTGCTCCAGCTCCAGTTGCTGTTGGTGGTGTTGTGGGTTGTTCTTACTTATAATCATGAATTTGGTCTTGTCTATGTTGATATCTGGCCCATGTCAGTGGCTAGTGCTTATTAAGCTATTCATTATTAGTTGTAAGTCTTCTATGTTGTCGGCCATGATCATGGTATCATCTGCGTATCTGATGTTGTTTATACGTTTCCCGTTTAAACAAATTCCTTCTTGTGTATTTACTAGGGCTTCCCGAAATATGACTTCAGAATAGATGTTAAATAGCCGAGGAGACAGTACACATCCCTGCCTCCCACCGCGTAATTTTTTTATTCTTTCTGTGCTATCGTCTCCGATTCTTACGCTTGCCGTTTGGTTCCAGTATAGATTTGTAATTATTCTGAGGTCTTTGTCGTCTATTCCTGTATTTTCCAGAATTTGTATCAGTTTTTGGTGTTGGACTCTGTCAAAGACCTTTTGTAATCAACGAAACACGCGTATACATCACAATTCATGTCTCTGCATCTCTGTACCAATACTTGAACACTAAAGAGAGCTTCCCTTGTCCCGAATGCGGCTCTAAATCCAAATTGTGTGGGTCCCAGTTGTCCTTCCACTTTATTGTATATTCTTTTATGTATTATTTTTAGAAACACTTTCAATAGGTGGCTCATTAGGCTTATTGTTCTATATTCATCGCATCTTTTTGCCGCTGTCTTTTTGGGAGTGTTACGAATTCTGATTCCAACCACTGTTGTGGTATTACACCTGTGTTATAGATATTATTAAGGATGTCGGTTAGCCATTTAATTCCTTCGTCGTCTAGTAGTTTTAGAAATTCCGCGTGGAATCCGTCTGGTCCTGGACTTTTACCGTCTTAACTTGTTTTATGGCATTTCGTACTTCGTCTTTCAGAATGCTTGGGCCTGTTTCTGGCTGTATATGCTGAATTTCTGGTCTTTCGTCTTGGAATAGTTGTTCGATATACGGCTTCCATGTGTTCTTTATTGCGTTTTTGTCTATTAGTATGTTGCCATCGCTGTCCTTTTAATTCGTTTTAATTAATTGTAAATAAATTTATGTTGCGATAGTATAATTTATTGTCTATGAACAGGTGTAATCAATTTAGTTTATGCTCGGCTGATTAATAAAACAACGAATTGCTAAGTAGTTCGAAGTTGATTTGATTGTATCGGCGTTTATTTAAAGTGTATATGCATTTACTTAGACTCTGGGTAATTTCTTGCAATTGTTAATTTGAAACCGTGGAGTTACGTTCTGCAAGCCTCAGGGCTCAGGTCAACTACTAGTGTATACACATAAATCCTACAATGTGTCTGTCCCCTGTCTTGCATATTCCTTATCTATATTGCATACGTATAAAACCTAATTATTGGCGGATAAATATGGTGTTTTTTACCTCCCAGCACAGAAAGGCTGTTTGTGTACCTGTAGCTTTTTGTAGTTAATTAATTTAAGGTAAATACATCCTGTCTAATTACGCTATTGATATAATTGACATCCGTTGATCTCCGCAGTTAAATATCTAATCTCGCCTATATTAAATACGACTTTTTTCTATCGGCCCTTAAAATCGGGGGAAATGTTTTTATGGCCAGTCTCGCGCGAAGATGTTCTGGCTGGTAACTGGCTCGTACGATAACGGGGGAATGCGACCTTTGACGCTCATTAACTTAAGTTTATCATACTTATGGCCTGCCGGTTTGAGTGATTACTTCCTGCCGAATCGTGTATCGCATTACATACCGCGGGTGGGGCGACCCTTCGGCTGACCCCGGCCTTATCAGATCGCTGGTTCAACTCGCCGCACGGCCGCATCGGGGGCGGTGTGACAGTGGACCACGGGGCCCGGCGGGCGGGTGGGGGCGGCGCGGGGGCGGCGGCCTCTGGCCTCGTGGGTGGTCTGGGGGCGGCGAGGTCGGGGGCGGTGGTGTCGGGGGCGGCGACTGTGTGGCGATCCTCAGTCTAGCGATCTATGATATCAATTTGATCCGCGGTGATTAGACTGCCAATTAAATGCGCGGATCGTCAATTAACCTGTAGTTAAAGTACCTACAATTGATGTAATTATTCCATTGTTATCCTGCAATTGTGATTAAATTACTCGCAATCAATCTATTGTTACCACTCGCGGTGATTAGACTGCCAATTAAATTCGGGGATCGTCAATTAACCTGCAATTAAAGTACATGTAATTGCAGTAATGTACCTGTAATTAATGTAATGCATCTGCAATTATTCCATTGTTATCCTGCAATTGTGATTAAATTACTCGCGATTTCCGCAATCAACCCATTGTTACTGCCCGCGGTAATTGATTAATCCGCCAATAAAAACCGCGGATTAAATTAATCGAAAACTAACCTAGCCTGGGTTGGAATCGGTGTTGCCTAACTACTGTCAGTTGTGTCATTTGTTTCGGATTTATTTTTAGATATTTGTGTTGCTCAATTTTCAGATATTCGAGCGGATAAGTTTTGAAAACTTTGCAAAAAATATTACAAGAAATTAAAAAAAACAATAGGAACATTCCTACGTGAATGTATTAATAACTTTATATACAGGGTGAGTCAATAGGTCGGGTAGGCTCGATTACACCTACACCGTTAATGATATCGAAATGAACCAAAATACATTGCAAACGGAAGGTCAAAGTGCAGTTTGTAAAATTATTTTGCCATGTACAGGGTGTTTCATTTTTGCAGGGCAGCCTTCGACCTAGTTTTTTAAATGGCACCCATAAATTTGCATATTTGAATTTGCCCTTTTTGGGTTTTATAAATCCGTTTAGTTTTTGCAATTCACTTTAACCGTTCAGAAGTTGTTCACGTTTTTCTAAAAATTAATGCGTTTGCAGGCACTTATTAAAAAAATCGCAGGGCACTTGTGACATCAAGTTGGGACTTTGCCTGAGCCTAAACAACTGACTGAGGTATCTTCTTTCGGCAAGGCCGCCTATCTGCATTATGGCATCACCTTGTTGTGACACATTAATTTTGGTAAACTTTGAAGTACCATAACTTGATTTTTTTACATGGGACACCCTATATTTTAGTACTTAGTCCTATTCAGGGTCTCAGTTTACATCTTTTTTGCCCCTTATATTTTTTTTCTTGAAAGTTGTTAGTTGAGAGATAATTCTGATTTTCTTAAAAATTCACACAGATCTCATCAATATAAACTTAGCGTGCCATGAAAATCACTTAATTCTGTCATGCCAACGTCAAAGTGAGATTTATTGTACGACACGTTTTATGTTTCTTCGCGCATTTTCTTAATGAAGTTTTCTGATAATGAAATGGTGGGTATGGTTTATGTACACGGGGACAGCGCAAACCGTTGCTGGTGACCAGAATCTATTGAGGCATAACAAATCAATAGCAAAAACATTTGAATTAAACTATTTCATTATGCGAAAATTTCATGTTCACGACAAAAATTACAATGTGTCGTACAAAAAATGTCACTTTGACGTTGACATGACAAAAACAATTGATATTCAATGCACGTTAAGTTTATATCGATGAGATCTGGGTTCATTTTTCAGAAAATCCAAATTATTTCTCAAACTATGATCTTTTAAGAAAACATATAAGGGACGAAACAGATGTAACATGAGATGCTGAATACTACTAAGTAATGCAATATACGGCGTGCCATTTAAAAAAATCAAGTCATGGCCTTTCAAAGTTTACCAAAATTAATGTCCCACAGCAAGGTGATGCCTTGCCCAGGTGAACAACTTCTGAACGGTGAAAGCGAATTGCAAAAACTAAACGGAGTTATAAAGCCCAAAAAAAAGGGCAAATTCAAATATGTAAATTTATACAGGGGGTGCTATTTAAAAAAACTAGGTCGAAGGCTGCCCTGCAAAAATGGAACACCCTGTATATGGCAAAATAATTTTACAAACTGCACTTTGGCCTCTAGTTTGCAGTGCCGTTTGGTTAATTTCGATATCATTAACGGTGTAGGTGTAATCGCGCCTGCCCGTCCTATTGACTCACCCTGTATATACAGGGTATATACTGTTGGGAAATTTTGAAACATTTCCAGAAAACAACTCCACAACGTAAATAAAAATCACTAGGCAGTGAAAATCAGAAGTTTTTGAAACATTTCTAATACATATTTTTGAAGATTTCGATGTACACACGCTGACAATTTTTGAAAATTTTCGGTATGTATGTAGAGTAAATGTAAATGTAAAAAAAAAGTTATATGTAGTATACGTCGAGTCGTCAACTTTTCATAAATTTCCGTCTTGGTGAAATTAAAAAAGTCTCATAAATGCTTAAACAATGTTTTTGTGCAACCGAACGCGAAGGACCCATTTCGCGTACGCAACACAGGCCGCGAAACTCAATTTCACAGCCGCAGCCCTTGACGACGGCCGCCAACCAAACATCACTTAATTTTTCACTGACAGTGACAGCGGTAAATTTATTGCTTTGGTTTTTATACTTCACTGTAACACTTTTCGTATTGGCGTTTAGATTTTTCTGGAATCAAATTGGAAAGAGCAGAATACAATTACTTAATTTTGGCGGAGTAGGTACACGAAAGGGACGGTTTCGTCGCCGTCATCTGACATCTTTGCTACTAATTTACAAAATTATGTTAATTATATCATTTCCACAGAAAAAAGGCAAGCCGACGTTCTATTTATCACTAATAATTTTTGATACGTGCAATAATCGCAAGCGGCATAGGCGACAATTTCTCCCTCGGAACGATAAGGAATGATTTCTTGGCCTAGCTATACAAATAACTATTATTAAACCTGAAGTATGCCTGGATTATTAAAATATCTCACAAGTAAATCAACATTTTTTTAAAATTTTAAAATGTGTTAAGAATACGTTCGATAAAGTAAAAATTCCAAGTGATAATTCTCAGTATTTTTGAAACACTTCGAATATAATGTATTGATAATTTTGGAGAAAAATAAATTTTGTAAATACCCCGACAATTATTTTTATACTTTTTTAATTTTTTAATTTTCTAAAGATGTCCAAGCAATTTTGTCAGTAATTTTGCAGGAATACCAAGTACCTAATTGAAAACCTGAAATTTTTGGAGAAAATCTAACCTATCTTACAAATTTTTTCAATTTTCGAACTTTCAAGTTTCTTACGGAAATTTAATTCTATCTAGAACTAAAATATATTTTTATCTTTCTATCTATAAAATATGAATTATCAAATTCTAAAAAATGTAAATATGAAACGTGTTTCATTTAAAATGGCGCCGAACGCAATTAGCTTTAATAAATACCGTGCGAAAAAAACATATTTTTATCCAAAAGGGTATTGAGGCCTTAAATGCGAAGCAAACGTTGATGAGTATAATTTTTGCTCGCACGGTATATTAGCGGTCCATTTTAATTATGACTCATATCTACTCGTCATTTATGTCTAAATATACAATTACGATGTTCAAGTAAATATCAGATATTTACGATGTAGCAGTTATTTCATGAACGATAATAACGAGTTATTAAGTCCGGAAATTCTCGGAAAGTCATCTCTATTTATTAGTTTAACATATGAAATGTGTCAATACAAATATACCATCACTACCGAAAATAGCTACTTATTTGTAGTAATTGTGACGATGAAATGTAAATAAAATACAGGAAGTAATTTGGAAATAATGTTACGCTGTAAATTATTAAGGTAATAATTGGTGCAGTTATTACACCATAATTGAAAAAAAAATACATATACCTGTGTCCGTAATAGATTTTACGGTTGTGCTGAATTAGGTACAAGAAATAATGACTACTGGGTAATAATTAGTATGTCATTGATATGTGATGAACTGTACCTATAGTGTAATTATAACTAGTTGATATTATGTTTGCATTTTATGAACCCAATACTCTTGAAGTTGTAATTAAACATTCTGAACTTGTTATATCCTGATATAATGAAATATTCCTGATTTTTTTATATATTTTGAAAATTTTCATCAAGTCTTCATCAAACTATTTAACAGTTTCTGAAATCTTTACGAAATATTGTGTAATTTGTACGATTATATATTTTGATATTATGTTTATGATTGATAAGTTTCTGCATCTTCAATTTTCTCATCTTTAACTTCGTTCGGTTGCAAAATTCAAATTTAAATACAAATTCAAAATTCTGAATTCACGTGGCCACGTATACAGTGTATCCCTGGTGGTCCATTTAAATGAAAACATCAATATATCTAAAAAAATAAGCATCGCACGAAATAATGTTCCAAATGCAAGTTTGGTGCTATGGGAACTACCATTTTTTATTGCAGATTCGGATTTTATGAAATAATGTTCCAAATGCAAGTTCATAAGATGGGGGGGGGGGGGGCATTTCCTGGTGCTATAATTCAACCACCCTATTTCGTTGTAAGTCTGAAATCTTAAATGGGAACTACCATTTTTTATTGCAGTTTCGGATTTTACGACGAAAACTATATTTATTTTTTAATTGAACCAGAACAAAAACCGAAACGAAATAAATAACTTTTTTCTTCAAACGTCATAAAAGTGACACCTTTAGTGACTCGATTCACAATCTTAAAGTTTTACTTCGTCTCCTAGTCAGTAAAAGTTTCACTTTTACTGACTAGGCAGTAAAAGTAAATTTGACAACATGATTGGATAATTTGTAATAAGAACGCCCTACGAGGGCGGGTTTAATATTGCACATACATATGGTGCGCATACATGATGAACAAAACAAAAAATTCAAACAAAACACAAATTTATTTATTGTTAAAATGTAAATTAAAGGTACAATTTGATATTTTAGCCCCTTGAAAACTGATTGCGCTGGCAGCAACAGCAGCACTTACAGCACCGCTGTCGCCAACCATTTTGCTGCTACCACAGATATTTTCTACTTTTGATGTCTTACTATCTGGTATTTTTACGTGTAGCAAAGATCCCAAGTCTTGAATATCTGTCGTGTTCATTTTTACGAGTTCATCGCAACGGCATGCCCCTGATATGCCAAATATCAAAATAATCTGAAAATACGATTTAGGGTTTAATTTTGTATTTGTTTATTATTCTAAGAACTCACCTTTGTCGCCAAGTATTTCTCGTTAGGAGCATCGGATAAGAACTTGTCGAACTGTTCCTTTGTCAGCACTCTTGCCTTTTTGGGTGTATAACCCTCATTTTGTTTTTTTAAATATGCACGTAGTTTTAAATATTTGGTAATATCTACACCATTTCTAATATTTAATAACGATTTTACCATGGGATACTGAGACCACATAGTGGAACTTTTTACTTTCTTCTTAGCCATTTCCGAAAAATATGCGAGTAAAACATTTTCACTATAATTGCTTACATTTTTCTCGGCGCACCACTAAATAAATTTTTTGTAGGCCACTTCATAGATGGTACTGGACTTAGTGGGCAATAATTTCTCTGTTGCAGCCCTTGCCGATTCTAAAATATCTGGCGGTGTACATTGAAACATGTCTTCGTCCATTTTATACACTTTAATGTCAAATAATGAATTAAACAAAACCATAGCAACGCTCTGCATAGCATGCTTCTTTGGGAATTAAAACTATACGTATTCGGACAATTAAAAATATTAATTCCATTATCTTTTTAACTATTTTCGACGTTTGAAGAAAAAATTACATGTTTTATTCGGAGTAGAAGTAACTTTTTGTGGCTCGTCTGTAGTTGCCTGCCTCGCTCCGCTCGGCAGCCAATACCTACAGACTCGCCACAAAAAGTGTCACTTCTACTCCTAATAAAACAATATACTATTTCTACCGTTTTGAGGGAATGTTTCAGAAAATTTCTAAAACTCCTTGTACTGTTATTCAAGTTTCTAGTTTCTTCAGAAATCTTAATTAAACATTCGTAAAAAGTACGAAATAACAAAATTATAAATTTTATGCAATAATTTATCTCCACTTATACATAATTTAAGTGGATATGGACTAATAATGGTTTCAAAATGATATAATTCGCCATTTCGCGACACCACTTTATTGTGCAGCAACCAGGCAATAAAACGCCACTAAATCAATTTCGAAATTAAGGCTACGCGAGTCATTATAGAAATTACCTAATATCACTTAATTAATGGTGCCTATTTCTTGAATACATTCACTAGGATTTTGAACGTGAAATTGTAACAGCGATCTTGTTCTGGGCATTAAAAAAACCGTCAGTTATCTAATCTAATTATACAATCCAATTTGGAGGTATAATCAAGAGCCATCAAGCAGTAGCAGTTCGTACAACAATACTTAATTTGTAACTTTTTACTGCCTGTGGTGATGGTAATTGACTTATCTACCTGCTGGTTTGTATGACATACATACATTAAAGTTAATATGTTATAATTAATATGGCGCCAATGAGACATGACACTAATATTTTTCAGAACAAAATATATTTTGAAAATGAAAATTGTTAGGAACAATAATTTGATTTTGTTTCTAAATAAAATTACCTGAAAAAATAATTATCTTAATGGATTTCAGGATAGGTTTCAACGCCATGGAGAATTCGCAATTCCAGAAAATTAGCGAACATTTGTGGTTCCTACTTGTACACCACTTCTCATAATTATTCAAACATGCTCGTTACTTTTTAAAGGAACACGCGGATTTCTTTTGCATGGATTTATAGCTAATTACGATCCGTAATTAACTATCGTCACTTTCAATTTACTTTGCATTAATTAATTGCCACATGCGCTTCTGCATTAGCAATGCAGAACATTAGAGCGCACATTCGTGAAAGTATAATTAATCTTTTATTGAGATAACCTAATTTTGAATAGATTGCATGTCGCTTTTCGCAAATAATTAACTGCGTTTTCACTAAATCTCGTTTACGGCACACGTTTCTAACAGAAGTATGGAACGGCATTAAACACAAGAAATATGGAACTAAAATTTCGTTATAGTGTGGATGAAATTAGTACCTAATAATTGAATCGTTGAAAAACAGAGTGTGTAAGTCCATTTTTTTAAGTTCAAATAATTCCAGAAATAAGGATTGGATGTTGTCCCTTGTAAATTTATTAACTTAAATGAATTAAAAACAAAGTACTTACACCACTATGGTTATAAAGGTCTCAATTATTGAATCAATGGCACCTGTAAATGGCGGTGGTACAAGACTGCCATTAAGAATAGGATAGCATGCTTTCGGATATTGTCGTTAATAATCGCACTCTTTTGGATATTATCGTTAAGGATGTCGCACTTTCGGATATTATCGATATTGAGGTTGCACATTGTATTTTATTTATTTTCATCTTATTTTATAAGTTAAAATTAAAGACACACAAAATTGCACACCTATCTGAAATATATTTTTGATATATCTTGAAAAATGATGTCTTAAGATTTTTTCCCTCTTCAATTTTCGACAAAATTTTATACAAGAAACATACAAAATGTGTAAGTAAACGCTTTGAACTAAAAATGAAACCCGAAAGGAGATTGTAATAACACTTTTTGTTTTCTACTACGTTTTATAAATTATATTTACCCTTATTTAAATTTCCGCCTTCGTGTTGAAATGTGGTTGCGTTATTGTTAGAATCCATGCAGACAAAATTAATTAGCTGAAGAACACGATACTCTCGCCGCGGAATTGGGATTGCGTGCGGTGCGTGCCCACGCACGACGTGACTTACGTTTACACGGTCGTGACGAGGTATTTCCACGTATCGCCATAATTCGAATTGCTCTCGGATATCTTCTGCACGCGCACGTGAGCCGAATTGATCTCAATCGAAAGTTGCAGGCCCCAATCCCTGCAAAGGCTTGACCCGCGCCCGATTCATGTGAATCGATTCTGTTTTTTGGGTGCGGAAAAAAACGCCACGGTTTATTAAGGCTTATTGAGGTTTATCCCACAAAATTGAGTGCATTAATATACATTCCTTCAATTCTTGAACTTATAATCAACTCCCACCTGCAAGTGCCAAGAGAAAGTTAAACGAATTTGTGCACATACATTATTTTAGTAAAATGCAATCATTTGAAATAATAGTATACCTCGTTTGAGGCGCAAATGTGATTTTATGGACCTTGGGCGTATAAAGTCCACTATACGATGCTAAGTACTAGTACCTAGGTCCGTGAAGTTAGCCCCCTAACTTAATTAGTTGCTTAATTAGTGCTAATTTGTGCCGTTTATCCCAGAATGTGTGCTTCTTTAGTTTAGCCGCAATTTTGATGTATGTTCGGGTGGGGCTAACTTCACGCAGCCCCCCCCCCCCCCCGCCCACATTGAAATTTCGATTTTTTTTTGTTCTCATATTTAGTGCTTAATTAGTGCTAATTTGTGCCGTTAATTTCAGAATTTGTGCGTAATTTATAAAAGAGTTATTCATGTCTAACCAAACCGCTCCAGCCCCCCACCCCCTATGAATTTTCCTTTTTTTATGCCAATATTTAGTGCTAATTTGTGCCGTTAATTTCAGAATTTGTGCGTAATTAATAAAATAGTTATTCATGTCTGACACCAAACCCTCCAGACCCTCCACCCCCCATGAATTTTTAATTTTTTTATCCCTATTTTTAGTGCTAAATTAGTGCTAATTTGTGTCGTTAAAAATTGAAATTTGACAATTTCTCATTCAAAAATGTCATTAGTTAAGAGCCCGCTTAAAGTTAGCGTATTTCATTTTTTTTTTTTAATGGAATGACATACTTATTATCTCACGAGCAATTGGCATGACAATTTGCTACAAAAAGGTATTATACAAGCATATTCCCAAAATAAGTAGTTTTTGAAATATTTCGAAAATTCGTATTTCTGCATCATGTTATTTCGACTATGCATTATGCATTACACATGCAATATAGTTTGCGAAATATGCTTATTTTTCGTTCATGTTTCAGTAAACTTTTTTACGACATTACTTTGTGCTTGTCTAAAAACCTTATTAGCCCTTATCAGATGTACCGAGTGATTTCTATTTACCTGGAAAATCTCGTTTTTTAAAATGATGAACATCGAAATAGTGCTCATTTTCGGAAATCAGACGAAATTTAAATGACATTTGTTTATAGCTTGTTGGTTTTAAATTACTGAATCATTTGAAAGTCATATGGTTTTTTGTTGTCTGTAACTCTTGCAACATTTGTAATTTAGTTTTGGTAAGTGAAATCTTAAAAATTTGAAAAACACATTTTAAATCCAATTTTTGCGAAAGTTACAGATAACAAAAACAAACTTATGAACTTTAAATGATTGAGTAATCTAAAACTAACACGCAATAAAAAAATCTCATTGACATCTCACGTGATTTCCGTAAATTGGCACATTTCGGATTTCATCATTTTGAAAAACGATATTTTCTTGGTAAGTAAAAATCAAACACAAATAAATGTCGTAAAAAACCTTTTTGAAAAATCAATAATAAAAAAGTTCTCCATGTGCTGCCGAGTTTTGGCGGTCCCTGTATATTTTTGAATGAATCACGGATTACGCAGAAAATTCATATTTTAAAAACAAAATATCAGTTGTTTGATTTATTTAATCACAAATAACAGTTGAAAACCAGAAATTGCGGAAAATTCTAGAACAATCTCGCAGAGTTTTCCTAGGGTTCGATTTATTTTTTTCTCGGAAAAAGCGAAAATTTGAAGAAGTGATTTTTAATAGAAATTCAATTCTAAATAAGATTTGAGATTTGTTTGACCATTTTTTATATGCATACTTTTTGAGATATTTGAAGTTTTTGGCTGAAAAACGCGAGAAAAAATATACAAGGTGTCATTAATATGATAAATCTCGATTGCACCTACACCTGTAATGGTATCAAAATGAACCAAATGGCACTGCAAATGGGAGGCCAAAGTGCAGTTTATAATATTATTTGGCACTATACAGGGTGTACCATTTTTGCAGAGCAGCCTTTAACCTAGTTTTTTTAATGGCGCCCCTGTATAACTTTACATATTTTAATTTGTCCTTTCTTAGGCTGCATAAATCCGTTTGTAGTGTTTGTAATTCTCTTTAACCCTTCAGATCTTTTTTTCTTCTAAATATTAATGTGTTTGCAGGCAATATAAATTGTGGATGTTAGGTTGGAACTTTGCCTGTGTTTAAACAACTGTCTGGGGTATCTTTTGTCAGCAAGACCGTCTACTTGTATTGTGGCATCACCTTGCTGTGACGCATAAATTTCGGTAAAATTTGAAGGGCCATAACTGGATTTTTTTAAATGGCACACCTTATATTTAATTAGTCATTTCAGCGTCTAATTTTGAATATTTTTTGCCCCTTATATTTTTTCTCAAAAATTGATTGTTTGAGAGATAATTCGGATTTTCTGAAAAATGAACACATCTCATCGAAATAAACACAGCGTGCCATAAAAATCAATTAACTGTGACATGCCAATGTCAAAGTAACAGTATATAAACCGTATCCACCATTTCATGTACATTTCATATTTTTTTTATTTTATTATAAAAATTATTATATTTATTTCATACATAATCACTTAAAACTTTTAAGATAACCAACCATAACTTGCTTGAATGAAGACAATCGGGTACATTTGATAATTTCGACAACTTGTTCAGTTTAAACAACTTTTATTTAAATGAAGTAAAACAAAATACGAGTATTTAATTACACGATTTCATAAACAAATTAATATGAAATATGTCACTAAAGTGCTTTTTGTGAACATTTAAGTGATCCATATTCATGTTAAATTAATTAGGTATTATTATAACTTTAGTGCCTTATTAAACAAATTATTTTTTATTTTATCTTTTCTAGATAGTAATAATTAACTACGCTCTAACGGTTTTAACACATTGTGAAGATAATTAAAAAAAATAATCACAACGGAACTAATAATAAGGTATTACGTTTAAATTACCTCTTCGACTATAGACTTCGCATACGTTTTACTTTATGCCAATATGGCGTTTGTTCAAATAACAATTTATATGCACGCATTTAACTTTTCTTTATTTATCATTTAATAATCTTTAACAGTACTTAGCCAAGTACAGGATGTACTTACATTATTATCCGGAATAACAATATCCTCATTCCTCATTTAACCTCATACGTATGCACACCTTTGAGTTATGGTGACGTGTGACTATTGTTAAGCACTGCTAGAAATGTCTTCACGTGGGTCACGGACACACATCGACGTTGTGCGTATTCACACGCCACTGGGTGCACACTACGTGACCGTGGATGCGTGCAATCCGAAGAGCTTGCAAGTATGGCATTCGCCGTGCAAAATGGATTATTAGATGGACAAAGAAGCGAGTGCCAGGTATATTAATAAAATAATCACAGCGCCCATTATTTATATTAATTGCCATCTTATTTCAATGCAACGTTATTTATTAGATCTGTTGGTTAAAGTTGAAATGTAGCAAAAAGAGTTAATAAATTACAGCCATGCAATTTTCTTAATTGGTGTGTTTATGTACTCATTAAATTGCTGCGCAGAATATTAGATTCAGTAAGTGACTGGTTGAATGAAAATAAATTGTTGTTGGTATTACAATGAATAATAGTTGTCTTCTAGTACAGGGGTTCCCAAACTTTTTGGCAAAAGGATACTTATATTTTTAAATGTATTTGTCTACCTTAAATCCTTGAACGTGTTATTTCTATTAACTTGCAGAAAATGTATTCAAATAACAGAAAAATTTAATGAACATACTAAATGTCGAAATTAGACTGCGGTGGAGTGAGTAACATCGCTGAAAAGAGAAAAAAAAGTCAATTTAGACGTGTAAAAATCAAATATGGCGGTTATTCAAAATAAGAAAGTTGCTATTAATATCTCGGAAACCGCCTACTTGACTTTTGTTTTGACTTGATTCTTAAGTTTGTACGATCGAATCAAGTAACTTTTATCTTAAACTTATTTCCGTATATTTAATAATTAATGAAATATCACAGTTTATAGAATATCACGTTTTAGTTTTTTTACAATAATTTCTAAACGGCTCGGACTTTTGAAAATTTTGCAACATAATCTGAACCCTCATACAAAACTATTTAACATTGCCCATTTAACCAGATTTAACCAGATCATTTAACCATTCATTATAATACCGTCGATAATATGGTATTATAATCAATGGTAATACTAAGAGCTATATTTCATTTTTATGCAAAAGTATCCCATTTAATCGGGATTTCCATCAAAAACATGCTTACAAAATAGCTTGCTTTTATTTTAGTTTGCTGGATTTATGTCCTACTCTAAGCAAAATAGAAAAAAGAGCGTTTTATGAATCCTGGAACCAGACTATATAACAAAAATTTACAAAAAAAAACAAAATGTCAATCAAAATTTCCCTTCTCTGTAATAATGCAAATTAGTCTTCAATGACATAATCGGCCCTAATTAATGTCCTATTATTTCCGATTTATCCACATAATAATATCTGAAATGTTCGGTTTAATGAGAAACATACTGAGTTTTCTCTAATTTCCTACAATTCCGAAATTTTGACAAAGGCTATTTTCTTAATAAACGCTTCAAGCATATTTATGGAAAGTTGCAATCAGAAACACAACAAATAAAAATACATGACGTATTAGAAATACTCCTAAATTTTCTGAAACACAACCCGAGAAATTAGAACGGAGAAAGTTGTTGAAAATTTAATACACAAAAATTCACAAAAAAAGTTACATCAATATTATGGAAACTGCCAAAAACATATGGAAAATTCCTCGAACATTCAGTCAATATATATAAAGAATCGGTCCAGATTCTTCAATTTAAATATAATGCCGAAATAAGTAATCTTCAAATTTGAAGTTTTTTTTATAAATATTAGATACTTCGTCAAAAGTGTGAAAAAGTTCCAACTTTGCGAACATAGCAGTAAATTTAAAAACACTGAAACGTTATGCAACCGAAAAAAGTGAAAAGGAGAAAAAATATGCAGATAACTTGTCAATCATAACATCAAAATATACAAATATATACTAAACAGAAACTGCAATAACATAAGTTGAGTTTCAATGATGTTACACAACATTTAGATAGATTTCAGAAATCGCCAAACAGTTTAATGGAGAATTAATAAAAGTTTCAAAAGTTACGGTAAATATATCAAGAGTTGAAACGTCGAAAATGTTTTAAAAATAGTAATATCAAAAGTATCTGAAGGACCACAAACTGCGACCGTTCTAGCAACCAATTTTACAAATAACGAAAATTTGTAGAACATTTGGATAAAAGAGTCTACTACAGCATCAGTAAAAAAACAGTTTCAGAATATTCCTCAAATTTTCATGAAATATAATGGAACAAAAAACAAACTACAACTCCATGTTTCTTTGTAACATTACAAAATGCCTTGTGATCATGTTTCAATGATGTTACACAACATTTAGATAGATTTCAGAAATCGCCAAATAGTTTTATGGAGAATTAATAAAAGTTTCTAAAGTTACGGTCAATATATCAATTGATACGTCGACAATGTTTTAAAAATTAAAATATCAAAAGTATCTGAAGGATCACAAACTGCGACCGTTCTAGCAACCAATTTTACAAATAATGAAAATTTGTACAACATTTGGATAAAAGAGTCTACTACAACATCTGTAAAAAAAACAGTTTCAGAATATTCACCAAATTTTCATGAAATATAATGAAACAAAAACTCCATATTTTTTTGTAACATTACTAAATGCCTTGTGAATTTTGAAAAAAATCCCAAGTAAACCTTGGAAAAAAAATCATGTACGGGGTGTTTTAAATTTAACCACCCAAATCGCCATTTCAATCCACGATATGGCGCTTCTTTGGGGTGAGAAACGAATAAGTAAATATCGCAACTAAGCCAAAAATTAGAACTGTAATATCTGTCTATTGTCATACTATTAGTAAAAAGTCATCAGTTGAAGTTTCAAAATTTATAATAAATCAATGTTATTTGTATATCCTACTTGGAATTGACACAGCCATTTCACAATTTGAAACTAATTCGATTTTGTAAATTTATTCCAGGCATAATTATTTGACATAAATAAAAATTTACGCAATGCCAAACTTCTGTTCTTTACCTTTTTATAGCGAAAAATAACGGCAACCTAGTGTATGGAATTGGCGATTTGGGTGGTTTAATTAGAAACACCCTGCAGACATTTTTTTTTAATTCCTAAGAAAATAACTCGGCATGTGAAAAACCAATATGAATTAAATGTCTTGGTATTTTTTTTAATTACTACGTAAACATGCCTTATCAATTTAAAAATTTCAAAGCCATATCTTGATATTTTTTTACATTAGTAACCCTACTGTAATTTTTTTTTAATTCTAACGTAAAGGTATCTACATACTTTTTGTGGTCTGTAGATAAATATCTACAGACCACAAAAAGTATGTAGATATTTTTTTAATTGAAACGAAAACAACTCGCTAATTAAAAAAACAGAAATATCTTTGTTAAAACAACATGTAAAGTAAATAAAGTGTGAATTTTTGAAAAATTTCCAAGTGAAAGTTCGGCAATTTGTAAAGCATTATTTTTAATATTCATTTTTTTTAATTCTAACGTAAAGCTATCTACAGCCCTCAAAAAATAGGTAGATTTTTTTTTAATTGAAAACAAAATAACTCGATAATTATAAAAACAGTAATATCTTGTTTTTTTAACATGTAAAGTAAATGAAGTGTGAATTTTTGAAAAATATCCAAGTGAAAGTTCGGCAATTTGTAAAGCCGAATAATTTGTCTTAAGAAAATACAACAAAGATCGCTAGTAATATCTCAAGAATGTATGCATTTTTTTCAGCTAAATATCTTGATAATTATAGCGAATAAACTGTTTTTGAATAATTGAATCGTTTTTATTTGAAACCCTCAACAGACATTTTTATGATATTTTTCTATTTTTACGGAATACGGTGTATCAATAATCAAAACGTATATTTTTCTGCATTATCCCTTTAACAGAAATTCAAATTTATAGGATATTTAATAAAAAAATTATAAAATATGAACAGATATGTTCAGTTTTTATCTGTTTCTCGAAAACTTGAAAAGTACACTTAATGGGTTTCTGAAATACACGATTCAATTCCCTTGTGTCAGCAATTTTTAGAAAATTGAATGGACATTTTTGAAAAACTATTAAGAAAACGCTCGTCAATTTAAATATATACCGCTCAGAATATCTAAAGAATTTCACCAGCATTTCGTGGCAAACGTTTTGATATTTTTTTATACCTTTTGTATGTTAAAAAGAACCCTAAGAAATGTATGAGCGAATCGTCACTAATTTGTATCGGAATTTGTTTAGATAATTGTGTTGCTAATTTTTCAGAAAATCCAGAGGTAAGCTTAGGAAAATTTGAAAAAATTACCCGACAATTAAAAAAAATCTATTGAAACATTTCTAGGTGAATGTGTTGATAATTTTTTTCATACGACTGCGTACATTAAGAGGGTCAACCGTCCAGTTTGAAAAAAAATATTTGATTGTTTTTGTTAGAAAATTCTCTGTAATTCTCAGTTACATGTTATTCTCGTTTTTCCCTATTAATTCTATTGGAATCACTTTATTAGAATAAAAACTCAGGTTTATTGTTTTGTTTTGTATTGAATATTATTTTTTTAAATAAAAAATTAACATATGTATTCGGTTTTCTGTTAATTATCCCAAGTTTTTTTTTATTATTATTATTTCACTATTTTGTGTTTTCTAATTTTTTGTAGAGTATTTTTTTTTTGTGGTTTATTTCTTGTTAGGGGCGACAGAAAAATATACTAAAGCCACGCTAAGTTCGGCGCTGTCCACAAGGTAAATAAAAATCGCTTGGCATATTTTATAAATTTTGAAATATTTCCGATACTTGTGTTTAGATGACGATGTTACATACCTTGTACACACCTAGACATTTTTTTGATAATTAAAAAATATCTATATACCGACATATGTACAGTAAATGTCGCGGCAATTAAAAAAATACGCCGCCAACTTTTCGTAAATTTACATAACTTGGCGAATTAAAAATATCTCACATAAATGTTTCCACATTGTTTATCAAACTTGAAGTATGCTTGGATTATTATTAAAATATCTCTCAAGTACAGCAATCCTTTTTAAAAATTAGTTAATAATACGTAAGATAACGAAAAAAAAGTCAAGAGAATATCTTCAGTATTTCTGAAACACTTCCAAGAAAATGTATACTTTTTAAAAACGTGCAATGTTTTGAGAACAGGATATCATGCACATGCCTCGATAATTTTTTATGTTTTTTTTAAATCAATTTTATTGTTTAGAGATTTCTAAGCACAGTGAAAATCTTCAGTATTTCTGATACACTTCCAAGGAAACGTTTCACTTTTCAAAATCATCCATTTTTTAAAGAAAACTAAATCTTGTAAATACCTTGACTTTTTTTTAATTTAGACGAGATTTTAAGTTTTTATTTCCAAGCAAATGTGAGAGTAATTTTGCAGGAATTTTGAATTAATTTCAAAAATAAAATATTGGCGAGTCAGATCGAATCCTCTCGAGGGCTGGATTCGGCTCGTGGCCTACTAATAGGAAAAACTTTTTATATTTTTGATTTTTCAAAAACAAGCATACTTTACAAAAAGTCCTGCTTGTTTTCAAACTTTCTAAAAAAAAACTTAAGTTTTAGGTAAGGTACGTGGACAGTTGATAGAAAAATGACAATATTAGAAGAAATGCAAACATGTTTCTTTGCACCAACATTTTCACACATGCTGAATAAATGACAATGTTAGAAAAAATGTTGATTTTTATTTTCGTATTATACAATTAAATCAACATTTTAACACATGCTGTATAAATGACGATGTTACAAGAAATACATTTTTTTTTTCATTTCGTGCTTAGCATCTGAATCAACATGTTATTAAGACATGATGAATAAATGGCATTGTTTGAACAAATGTAGATATTTCCTTTCGAATTAAGCAACTAAATCAACATTTTAACACATGCTGGATATAAATAAATACAAATCACTTTTATGATTGACATGTCAACTTATTTTAGTGAAAATCCCGACCTTCGCAGTAAATTACGTGTACACATCCAAATATATACATTCTGTCGTAAACGTCTTCATAGCCGCTGTAAAGAAATATAATCGCAGTATAGAAAGTAACCAGCTGCTCCCCGTCACTAAAATTTTTGGCTATTTTTAAAGTTCAGAAACAGATTTTCGTGCAGCGAGGAAAGCCACCGCCTACCCACTCATTGTGAATCAATGAATTAACATAATTTGCCATATGGTATCGCCCTTTTGTTTATGACTATTTAATCAATGTGTCTATCAGGCGATGCTAATTACGGGTAATTGCAGCCATCGATAGGTTAAAAGTTAAAGATAAAAAAGTAAATCAGCAATAAATATGATTAAATAAGATTATAACTTACTTACAGATTGAGTTTTAGTGATTTTTTTATTCATTAATATTACAAAGTTTTTAGTAGGGCATTAAAGCATATACACCAAACTTTTCTTAATTGGTTTACATATAGTGTAAGCAAGCTATTAGAAAACTTGTTCAAAGATTGCTACAAATATTTTCTCATTTCTGCAATTCCAGTTTAAATTGAACACTAGTTTTCATTAAAGAGAATTTTGTTCTTACAATTTGAAGTTACTTATTAATTGTTGATACCAACTGTTTAGCTTAAATTGGTTCAAATATCTTAAAAGCTGGAAGAAAAATCTTGCTAATTTTTCGTGACGATCAATTATTATGATATTGCTAAATACTTTGGCAATTAGTTCAAAACTCACCAATTTAGTAGAAAAGTTCTAATCGTAAATTTAAATTTAGGTCAAAATTGTACGAGGTAAGTATAAGTGAATCATGTATGAAAATGAATTTTCCAGCCAAACTCGATAAAAAGTAAATGATTCACACGCAAATGCTGCCAGTCGTAACTTTTTACATTACGAGTCGTGTCTTATTGGATTTCCTAAAACGCGCCGGAAATCGATTCGATACACGCTGGCTTGGAAACGTGGAGAAAATTGCATTATTATTTTGCAATCTGCATGCGATTCAATATAACCATCACGAACATATGATTCTACGCAAGTTTCTGGAAGTCCGTTCGTATATGGCAGGTTTCACAATAATCTCCCACGTTGATTACTGCCAACGAATCAACTTCAGTTTAATCATTTCATTCATATTCAAGACCACTTTTACCTTCAATCCCACACTACTACTACGTGTCACTGTCGTATTCTAGAACATGACAGGAAAATTTGAATTTATTTATACAAGTAAGTAACGAATCGTGAGAAGTTGAAGTGGAACATTGAAAAATCGTATTAGCCAAAAATCATACTGTGTAGGAAATTACTTTACGTTGACGATAATTTAATTACGCTAATTGTTCATTTCACGCTTGTGTGCAATGGGTATTCAAGAAGAAGTTCAAAGGTTATTGGGTTGAATAATGTACAGCCAGCTCATATATACACAATAGAAATTGGAGGGCTATTGTGTACATTGTAGAGCACAACAAAACAGCATCAATTATAATCGTAAATATAGGACAAGTGTAATCCGGTCCAGTTTCAAATGCAGACATAACATGTTATTTTTAAAGCTGAAATAAAACATTTGAAACTATAAATTAAAATAAAAACCCTTCAGTATTATATATAATCTATAAGAATTGCCAATTTATTATTTAAAACACTAAAACAAATAACTTAATTAGAGATATCATAGTTGATTAAGTAATAACAACTTTATTTATAAAGTTCAAATCCAAAAAGTAGACTAGATTAGAGCAGACTATGTATTTTGCATAATTTAGAAGATTTGTAAATATATTTTAAGTTACAAAAAAATGCGGCCACATCAACCTCAAGTAACCTAGTTTTATGTATATTGTGCTATCTATATGCATATTTTAATAATTTTGACATGGTTTTAAAAATAACAGTTCCTCGTTAATAAGTAAACATTTGCTTAAAATTTATAATTGTCTCTCGACATTTAATGAGAATTCGTTGACAATCTACGAATACATTTTGTTTTAGTCTCTGGTGAACTTTTATGAGTTTTTCAAAAACTGCTAGTCAGTGAGTAACATTTTTGAAATTCATTATTATTTCTTGAAATTTACGAAATTCTTTGAAAATCTGCCCAATGTAAATAGTGAAATTTCAAAAAAGTATTCGATTTAAAAAAACTACCACAACAGTATAATTTATAATGGAACAACTGTTTTTCATTTTGTAAATCCTCGAAAACAATGAACGCTCATTTTTATAGGAAAAATCAAGGAGAAATGTTTTTTCTCAAATTCATTAGCATCGTTTGGAATATTGTTAAAGTTTTTTGTAATTCGAAAAATGTATCTGGAAGCGAACAATGAAATTTCACAAAACATATTGAAAAATATAATGAAGTAGGAATAAAATTTGAAACATTACCGTTATTAAATAAATAAATAAATATATAAACAAATAAATTAAAAATTAAAAAAGGCATGTAATGATGTTTTTCTCGAAATTTATTAATATTTTCTACAAATTATATGGAAGTTGTTTATATATAACGAATGACAGTTAAGTTTTTGTTGAGTTTAAATTTTGCGATTATTATCACCAAAATATGTAAAAAAAAACTTAAAAATTCAGGATCAGGTTCAGGATTTACGAGAAAAAAAATCACAGAGGCTGTAATAAATTTCCTTGAAATTTATGAATACATATATAAACAATCTTTATTTATGCTATCGACCCCATGGGGTCTTTCCGCCATTTATGAATATTTTCTAGAAATTTTATGAAAATTGTTTGTTTATCCCGAAAAATAAGTAAGTTTTTAATCAGCTCTCAGCTTTCTCAATGAAAATGCTCAGGATATAGGTAAGAACCTACGAGTAAAAAAATCTAGCCGATAGAAAAAATTATAAACTTCCCCGAAATTTAAGAACCCTTTTTGGAAATATCTCATTCAGTAGATTGTATGACCATACTCTTATTGCGCAATAAATTTTGATTTTAATTATAATTACTGTTTCATGGGAAAGCAGAATTAAAACGTGAAACCTGAAGGACAGGTCTTTAAAAGTATAGACATATTTGCGACTCTATGTCAGTGGTCTCCAACTTTTTTGGCATCAGAGCCAAATTTTGGGAATATCTTAAAAGACAACTTAAAACTTTTTTGTTTTCCCCAAATGTTTATATTTGAACAGTATGGACACCGACATTAAAAGAAAATCACAACCGTCTTAATATTGCGATTAAAAAATTAAGTTAGTGCTAGAAAAATAAACTACATTGCTCTATTAGAGTGAAAAAAAAAAAATGTCCAAATTATTGATAATAGTCAAAGTGTTCATTGACATTTTGAATTACCAGTTTTGACATAATTATTCATGTAAGTACACATGTAATTTTCATTATTCATCTTTAACAGAAACATAACCTCGTTAATAACCACCTAATTAGAATAACAAGTATGTCTCTGCAACTGATCTTCAATATTGCTCAGTAACGAATAATAAAAATGAGTTCTTAAGAAATTGAATTTTGAAAATTGCAACAAAATTTGTTGCAAATTTAATTAAACTCTTTTGTACTATTTTGTTTTTGTTTTCATAAACCCGATAGTTTTTTGAAATATTTGTAAAAAAAAAAGCGAAACACCTGTTCTAGTACTTCGGCTTGGAGATTTCAGTCAAAAATCACTGAAATAAGGAAAATACTAGCAGATGTATTAAAAATATGTTTTCATTCCTATGATTTTTGTTGAAATATTTAAGAGATCGAACAGAATTCGAAAACCACTTTTCTGAACAAGGCGACATTAAACGTAAATTTTCGTACAAATCTCGTTCTCGAAAATGTTCACGATTACAACAGTTTCTTAGACTACGAGTTGGTGGATTTCAGTCAAAAATTACTGGAATAACGAAAATACTGCCAGATGTAGGTATACAATTTTGAAAATATTCGCAGGCATAAAATCTCAAATGCAATAGGTGTAATAACGAATATATTGTGTGTCAATACTATTAGGAAACTGTTTTCTACTATTGTTGGAAATATTAACAAAGGAAAACACAATTTTGAAAGTATTGGCAGTACAAAAAATTTGGAAATCTTAAATGTAAGATAATAACGAAGATATTGGCAGTACTGTTAAGATCCTACTGATATTTGATTTATTGCTTGAGATATTGAACTCTAATAAAAAAATTAAAATGTTGGCAGTTAGGCTAAACTAAATTTTCGAATCTAAAAAGAAGTAAAGTAACGAAGATATTGGCAATTTAAGAATTGTGGTATCAACTTTTACGCTAGATCTGATAGATGATAGAGTTCAAGATGCAAAGCTAATATGTTTTGCAGCGTATGAAATGATTCCTAAGATAAAAGCAATTAATTTAATTAGATGTTTTCAAACGTCATTATTTGGAAATATTTCGTTGGAATAGTTGACCCTACTATTTTTAACGCTCTGTACTGTTAGGAAACTATTGTTATGTCGTTTTACTGATGGAAAATGTATACAGTACTAAATTTTTCTTGAAAAATCTAAAATGTAACGTAGGTATATAAACTACGATATTGGCAGTACTATTAGGAAATTATTGTTGGTTATTTGTTTTTTTGTGGAATTTATCAAATTTTAAAAGTATTGGCAGTACTATAAGAAACATTTACAATGCCCATAACGGTAATATTAAAAAAAAATGCAGTTTTACAAGCTCAATTTCATGAGCTTTTTGTTTTTTGGAAAAGATATCTGTTCGGTGCATATGGCTATGTTATTATTGACTCAAAAAAAAAAAATGTGGCAAAATGTGGGAAAAGGAAAAAGTTGTAAGTAATTATGTGCTTAATAATACAGTCTAACCGATTATTTTATTTAAGCTATAATTTTTTAGTTATGACACAATCTTGTGTTTTTTTCTAATGGAAACCATAGTCGGCCATGAATTTATAAAAAAAGGCGTCTTTTCAAGGATTCTAATGATATTCCATAGTACATAGTTATTTTTATAAATAATTAAATTATAGCAATTTTTTTCTTTTCAATATCGAACTATTCGAAGTAGTACGCTATAGAAACAATTGATAGATACAAACGACAATTATAGAGGTGGCCGATCTCCCGATCTCTCTATTTTAGACTTTTATTTATGAGGAATGGTAAAAGATAGGGTGTATCAAACATCGTACGTCACAGCAGATGACCTTAGAGAAGCTGTACTTACAAGTTAAGTTGAGTTTTTGCTAATATTGATGGATTTTCCGTTAGAAAAGCAACAAATTCTGCTTTAAAAAGGTGTGCATTAATCATAATGGTGAACGTTTTGAACATATTTAGTCTTAAATACTTTCCTAACTTCAATTACGTTCTAATAAGCTTGTACTTTTTCTCAATTTATCGTCTGTCATTCCCTGTTTTGTACTTATGTAGTTTTATTTTATCAGAAATTATTTTTATATCAAATTGTAACTCCAACGGAATAAACATTTTACACCAAAATAATAATGTATAATTTCAAATTGAAAAGAAAAATTTTAATACTTGAATTTTATTATTTAACGCGTTGCGCATCTATCAATTGTTTCCATAGCGTGCTTCTTGAATAGTTTGAAATTGATAAGTAAAAAATGACCATAATTTAATTATTTATAAAAATAACTATGTCAAGTGGTATATCATTAGAATAGTTGAAAAAGGGCTTTTTTTATAAGGTCATGGCAAACTATGGTTTCTATTAGAAAATACTCAACTTTGTGTCATAACTCAAAAATAATAGCTTAAATAAAATAATCGGTTAGACTGTATTATTAAGTACATAATTACGTACAACTTTTTTATTTGCTCATTTTTTCTAACGTCAATAATAACAGATCCATAGGCACCGAACAAAATAACAAAAAATATATTTTTTCGAGATATCTAGTTAGCCATGCAATTTTTCCAAAAAACAAAAAGCTCATGAAATTGAGCTCGTAAAACTGCAATTCTTTCCCCATTTAATCGTTCCTCTATCTCCGAGTTTCCGAGATCCCCACACTAAACATCCGAAAAAACTCACCCTGTATATATATTTTTTTGTGAATTTTGTTTATCCTAACTGATTATAATTTTTATGTTGGTATGCAGCAACTTTTAATGCATATTCTTGGGGTAAAATTGCATCGTTATAGCTCGACCATAGATAATTTTAACTTCCCATTACATCCCAAATGTAATATATTTTTACAGCAAGGATCATCGTAAATTGTATGTTATTTGCTTCTTTCTCAATCATTATCCGCTTGTACCAGTGTTGGGCGTCGAGGAATATTCGTCGAGGGCGTCGTTTATCAACGACACCCAAATCATACATTCATATGGTAACATAATGCCCTTCATAATTCACCGGTGTTTTGTGAATTATAAAACACACAACTGTCATCACAAAAATGTTTAAATCAAATCATCATTATATGTGGTTGCTAAGGCGCTTGATAACATTTGTTGAATGTTTCAATTGTTTTTGAACACCATTTCTAAAATCGCCGATTTTGAATTTCCGAAGAATTGTGTTTGAGAATTTGAGTTTCGTGTTTTATTTAAAATTTATATAAGCCATAGACAAAACTCCGTATTTGACTCGCCCATAGCGGCTAAATTCACGGGGTTAAAGTTTATACACGATCCGAAGGTGAGTGCATAAATCCGAGTGAATAATAGCTTATATTATATTCACGTTGAATAGTATACAATTTTTGAATAATAAGGCTCGAAAACGAGAAAATCTTGTACTCAAACATTTTAATGTTTGCAGGTATATATTACATTCTTTTAACGCGTAAATTGAAGCAATAGATGCGTGCAATAGATTCATAGAATAGGTGCGTGATTTTTTTGCAAGTGCGTAATTTCCGGATTTGTCCAATTTTGTTCGGTTGACGTAAAAATAGGATTCAGCATTCGCACAGCTCGGAAGAATGGAGCTTCGCACACGTATTGTGTGCATGTTTCTCTTGTTGAAACGAGCCCACGGTTTCCACGCGAAATTTGCGAGCGCGGCAGCGTTGAGCCCATAAAAGGGCACGTCCCGCCCACCCACCACAGAAAAAACAAAGGAAAAAAAACAAAAGCACATGTGCGGAACATATGATTAGGAAACGGGTTTTTGAATGCACCGTTTGTTTTTTTTTTAGGCCCAGCCATGCAGCAGCCTGGGGCCCGCGGCTTCCCAGTTTCCATAAAAGACCAAACACGTGCGTCCGCAATGAACATAAACAAAGAGGCCGACGGGCTATTTTCTTGCGACTGCGGACGACGGAAAAAAAGGCGGATGCGGGATAGAAATAATCCCGAATTTATTTATAGAAGTCGTAGGCGAGACGGGCTTTTTCGGGCAGCGCTCTAATGCCCTAAGCGTATCTAAGAAGCCTGGAAGCGAGAGGCTGACACAAGCGGGACGATGCACCTCGCCGAACGCAATCGGGTCTCACCTATTGATGCAATGAGATAATCCAAAAAGGCATTAACCACCACTACTACAAAAAATATACCACTTTCGCACTTGCTTCTAGGAACTGTCCGTTTCGCAGGAACTTAGATTCCGGTACTCGCGGCGACTTCGCGGACTTCGCGTCTCGCGATTTTTTTTCGTTTTTTTTGGACGGAATTCGCGCAGGAATTTCGGATTTTCTCTCGGCACAGAATGGATCGAGCCAGCGACCGCCATGAACTGTCGGACGCACGCAGATGCCGTGCGTGAAAAACAAATGTCTGTGGATAGGATTTCTCGTGGGGGCGAACAGTGCTGCCTCTGGCGAAGACTTCTGGTCGCTTTGAAACTCGATAATGCCGACAAAACGTGTGAACGCGTCTGCCGCTACATCTGGCGACAGACCATGCAAGGATACACCACCGCTATGGTCAGTCTCGGTTCCCACGATAGGCAGCCAGACTGACGGTCAAGTGTTCCAATTTCAAAATAAAAATTTAAATTTAACTATTACAACAACTATTTAGTACTCGTGGTACTCGTCTGCGACTCGTGCTATAAACTGCCCACTCGAAAAAAAATATCACCTAACAGGGTTATTCAAATTCGATTACCACTATGGGGATATCGGAAACGGTAAGAGATACGAAGCCGGTTAAATTGGGGCAAAGTTGAGTAATCATATGGGGAACAATATTCAATAAAGATAATTAAAAAAAAATCAATGATTGCTGAGATTTTATATTAAAAAAATATAAATACTTCTTCATTGCCACTTTTTCTCATCTACAACATGGGAATTTGAGATTTTGGATCAGACGTTTCGTGTGAGTGCAACCGTCATCAAGTTTAAATGTTTAAATACGGACCTGCAATTTTTATTTTTATTTTGAGTTATATTCGTCTATGAGTACAATGATGTGCAGCGCTTGAGGTTTTATAACGTTTTAATATGAAAATAAATCAAAATCTACAATTAACACTAAACTGGATTTAAAAAATAAAAATATAAACTAGAGTGTCATGAAAACAGTTTAAAATTGGAGACGTTGTTACAAAACAATACAACTGGACATTGTCTACTGTAAAGGTGCTTAGTTACTTCTTAAAAATGTTTTGTAACGAACACAAAAGAGATATGTTAAGAATTTACTATCATTGTAAGAGAAACTCTGCTCGAGCAAGTGAAAACTATTTACAACTGTATCCCGAAAGACCCCAGCCATCCCAATCTTTGTTTAAAAAAATGGATTACAATTTAGGGCAGTATGGATCTTTCAAGAAACCCAGAGTGCCTTATGGAAACCGTGTTTTGGAAGATGAAACGGCGATGGTTCTACAAGAGGTAGCTAGAAAATTGGAAATACGCAACGTTATCTAAAAATCAGGTATTTATTATAGCGAATACTTTGAATTTGCCACAAAGAAAAGTCTGACGGATTCTTAGAAAAAATAATTTTAAACCCTACAAAATTCACATTTTCTAGAGTTTATTATTATTAAATTATTATTATTATTATTTTTCCTTTCGATGGTGAACGGAAGTTGCAGTTTTGTAATTGGATTTGTGAGCGTATTGAAAATGATGATCATTTTTTAAACACTATAATTTGGTCAGATCACAAATCGTGGAGTTTTCGTTAAAAAAAAATGAACACAATCAAGTTAGATTTGGTATTAATGTTTGGGCTGGTCTGTTGGGAGACATAATTATAGGACCATTTCTCTATCAGGAAAACCTCAATGCGGAGAGATATTTGACGCTTCTCAGGGAGGAATTAGAAGAATTTATCATTAATACCTCTCCGTCGACTACATTTAATATCGTTGCAGCAACACGGGGTTCCTCCACAAAATTTTAGGGCAGTTAGGGATTATCTAAATGAGCAATTTCAAAATAGGTGGATAGGTAACCGTGGACCTATCGAATGGCCGGATAGGTCGCCAGACTTATTGCCATTAGATTTTTTTTTGTGGGGCATGTTAAAAAATAAAGTTTATCGCAGAGTGCCAAATAATATTGATGAACTCCGGGCAAACATTTTAGAAAGTTTTATTAGTGTAAGGCAGCGTGATATACAACGAGCAGTGAATAATATTCGACGCAGAGCAGCCCCTTGCATTAGAGATAATAGCAATATATTTAAACATTTATTATAAAATTATTATTCACTATTATAACACCTAATATTCGTATTCAATTGTAACATTTTATTTAGTAAAAATATTAGTATTAAATGTACTGTAAATGTAAATGTATGTATTTTTTGTTAAAAACTTAGTGTTGCATAAGATGCAATTTAACGTTTATAATAATGTTTCCGATTTTAAACTGTTTTCATGGCATTCTAGTTTATATTTTAATTTTTTTATACCAGTTTAGTGCTAATTGTAGTTTTTTTAATTTATTTTCATATTAAAACGTTATAAAACCTTAAGAGCGGGGTTTTGGCGCGAAAACTGGCCTCTGGTTGTTGATAAATCCGCCAGGATTTGATTTAAAAGCGCTCTGTAATATGTTTTGCATTTCTTACTAACGAAATTTGCGTGCAAAAAATTGAACATGTTGCCATGTGTTTAATTTGTATAGCCAGCTTTTTTTGCGGCGGAACACAAATAATTTTACGATGAAGCAGCGCGAGATTTTTTTCGACGCGTGCTAAATAAATATGCAGTTTATGAGCATAAACACTTTATTTCCGATACAGTATATTATATAATTGGGTAACAATTCTCTTTCAAACAAAGACAGTAACCAATTACGCCATAGGTGGAGGAGTAGTAGGGATTATTATTATTATATTATATTATATTATATATTTTAAGAGCCGTCTTTACCCAAAGGCGGTATGTGGAATTGCATGTAAACGACAGCCAAGATAATTTATGAACGGGTCAACATAATTGCAATCGGAGACCTGATTTTGAAACTTCAGATACAATTGAGCCGAGTAGTTTTAGGAAATAATAAAACGGTGATTTATTATGTTTATTAAAAGAATGGCTGTTTAGCAGATTTGTGAAATTTTCTTATGTATTTATTTAATTAAGACAGGGTACATAAAGTGGAAATTCCCTCGGTTTCTTTGGAGCTAATATTGTTGTGAACCACCTTCTTTTTTTTGTTCCAATATCTTGAATTATAATGGAGTATTCTTGTCTGCACATAAATCCGATTAGGTGATCAGAAATAAGTCACTTTTAATTTATTTCTTAAAACTTTGTCAAATTGTAGATAAATGTCTAAACTTTCTATATCAGTTCTCCGATTGTAATTATGTTAACCCGTTCATAAATTATTTGGCTGTCACTTATTAATAATGCCGTATACTAGCTGGGCTAAAGAGGCCTCTTAATATCAGGGAATAATTTCTTTAAAATGTTATATTTATTTAATTAAATTCACTAAATCCTTTTACAAGTTTTGTAATTTATGTGACCAAATTTGAGTCTTATTAAGATTACTGTAAGCTTATTAGCCAAAAAAGGTATATGAAACATTTCTTACACTTTAAGATCACTTTTATTTTTAAATAAATAGATGCCTGACACAGCCAATTCCATTTTCGTTGTCGTGACGAGGGATTATTTGATCGCGAAATAACATTGGAAAACGAGTTTCCTTCAATTTCACCCTAATAAAACTATAAGTAAACTGAGACCATATTTATTTTAAATACTTTTATTTCTGACTTCAAATCAAATGTTTGGTGTCAATATAAGCAAGCTCTTGGTGACCTCTTCAACTGTCCAAAAAACTGTTGTGTGTGTGTTTTATAAACTTCTGTCTCCCCCGTGACTATTTTTTACTTTCACCCTGTGACAACTATTGTGTCTGTATTTTGTGTATGACTAATTCGTCCCTATGATAATTATTATTGCATATTTTATATTTTTTATATTTAGTTAGACTATTAAATCTTCCTGTGACAATTTACTTGTGCATTGTGTAGTTCTTTTGCGTATTTCGAGATTTGTGTGTATGGGAAGGATATCACAAAAATTGAATGTGTTAACCCTATCATAAAAAAATATGGGAAGAGATTAAACTCTTTAAAACATGACAATAAAAATGTTTCCTTGGCTGCTACAAAAATAGTAAATAAAAAACTAATTTCCTTATTACAGAAAATAGCACAAAAATCCCATTTACGATAATGCCCATGGTGATCGGGCAACAATTATTGATGATTTAATTAATGGGCCTTATCACTGTTTTAATCATCATTCGCGTTGCAAAGATTTAGAATGTCCTGCATTAAAAATTATAAGAATTACGATATTTCGCGGTTTAAATGCGAAGTCCGCAAAATAATGTCTCCGTTCGTTCAAACGGCTGAGCCCCGACAGAGCTGAAAAACAGCGGTAAAAAATGACCTTTACACTTGATTCGCATATTTCAAACTTCTGTTAGGAGTGTTGGCAACACGGCTTAGCAATTATGTCATTGCTCCATCTTGTAGCGAACATATGAACTGCTAGGAGCAAATTTTTAACTATTTTCACGGCGGGATATTCAATTTAGGTACATTTTAAATAATTAATAAAACCATAAAAACATGTGTTAATTAATAAGTACTATATCTTATTAGGTTTCAGGATATATTTTTGGAATGAATAAATATAATTTCTCTGAGTCAAATTATTTAAATAATATGGTAAACAATTGGTAATTTTAATTATAAATTATACAGTGACACGTAGAATCAGGTCTATATTCATGTAAAGCTTTAAAATTGTGCAAATATTTGCAAATACAATCCATGAAGATGAAAAACGGCAAAAATCGAAGATTTCATGAAATTTCATAGAAAAACGTAAATAATCGAAAACCTAACTATACAGCGACACGTAGTATTTATTTTGATAATTTATGGTTCAGAAAATATAACGTGAAAGTAAATTTTAACAGCGTTGAAGTTGAAAAACACTTTTACGCCCGAAAAACCGCGCTCTTAAGTGTTGCACATCATTGTAACAGTATAGATGAGTATAACTCAAAATAAAAATAAAAATTGCAGGTCAGTATTTAAAAAATTAAACTTGATGACGGTTGCACTCACACAAAACGTCTGATCCAAAATCTAAAATTCCCATGTTGTAGATGAGACAAAGTGGCAATGAAGATGTATTTTTATTTTTTTAATATCTCTTCAAGTAACGACAGAAAAAAATAAATAAGTTTAATACATTTTTTTTTAAATCTCAGCAATTATTATAATGTTTTTAATTATCTTTATTGAATATTGTTCTTCATATGATTACGCAACTTTGGCCCAATTTAACCGACTTCGTATCTCTTACAGTTTCCGGTATCCTCATAGTGGTAATCGAAATTGAATAACCCTGTGTAGTCGGTGATAAACTTTGGCAGATGAATGGTGATTTTATTCTGAGAAAAAAAAGTTAAATGAATATAGGTCCGATTCATCTTAGTTAACGAGTTAACATCCCTAAAATAAAGAAGTTGCTATGATGAACAAATTAGTACTACATTTTATTGTACCAAAAGTATATTATATCATTGATTATAATACGAGTTTTCTTTGTTCTTTTCGAACTACGGAATAAAAATATACAATTAGAGTATTGCAGAGTATACAAATGTAACTATAGATTTCATATATGAAGAGCTGCTGTATAATATGAGTACATATATCCATAGAGACATCATTCTGTTCATCAATTATCAGGAATATATACATTTTACAACGTATACCTACGCAAATATCACTGTTATTTTAACGTTTAATACTACTGTAATTTCGACCAAAATCTGGTCATTCTCAAGAGGTTTTGAAAACTGGATTTAGAGCATTATCAAAACTTTACAAGATTGACTCAATATTGGGCGATCCTAAAAAAAAATAGTCTTTTCTTAGATGGAATTAAAAAATATACGCGAACAGCATACAAAAAATTATTGAAAAACTAAAATGATTTATAAATGGCAATTTATTCCATGAAGTAACTGTTGTCTAAAACATTTGTACTAGAGCAAGAAAATTGCTTCAGAAAAATGGATAAATAAATAATCTTAAATGGAAACAGAATTTCTAGGAATGGAAAATCAAAGTGTCGTTTTATACCTAACAATGCTGAAACAATATTATTTTGTGAGAACACATGAAGGACATGAAACTGTTTAAAAGAGAAACTCGTTGATTCTGTGGTGCATGGTGCTGCGCATCAGTTCTCTTAGTTCCTGTTTTAATAGAATCCTTGAGAAGTTGGGTTGCTATAGCTTGATAAAATAAATAATAATAATATTTGGTCGACTGGAGGATTCACATAAAATATAATCCTAATCGTCTAGCTTCTTGGTGATTACCAATAATGAAATGAAATGAAATTATTCAAATATTTTATCAAAACTATCAGTCAATATTCGCACCTCCCAAAAAATGGATAATTTTCTTGGTTGGAATTTAAAAAAAAAAACTTTACATTTATGAATATTTTCTAGAAATGTTATGAAAATTGCTTGTGTATCCCGAAAGATGAAGTTTTTGCCCCGGTCTCAATTTTTGCGATTAATATTCAAAAAGTATGTCAGATAAACGTGAAAAGTGCACAGGATATACCTATGAGAAAAAAATTCTAACTTCTATAATGTTTCGACTTGCTTCTATACAGGGTGTCCAAGATAAGGATCAACAGCATGGGGATCTCAGAAACCATAAAAGTTACAAATCTGGTTAAATTACAAAACAGTTGCGCAATTTAGTGGTCAGTAATATTCTATTGAGAAAACCAAAAAAATCCGCTTACTTCCGGAGATATTCGATACGGAATTTTGCGATATGGTTTTTATATTTTTCTGAAGTTATTTGAAAAGATACAAAATAGCAAAAGACACTTTCTTATTGCTACTTTTTTAGCTATACAAGACGGCATTTATAAATTTTCAGTATAACGTTTCGTTTCGAAGAAACCATCAACTTTATATTTTTATATGGCCCGTAAATAAAGTACACCCTGTTTTAAAAAGTATTTCCTATTACGAATCCAACGATTTATATCACATTATAGTTTCTCATGTTTTTATTCGGAAAAAAAGGCATGTTCATATATTTCGAATATTTTGGTGTAGTAGGCGTTGAAATGAGCGACGAATACAAATATTTATCATCTAATATTATGATTTTAAGGATTTTAAAAACAGAACAATTCTCATAATACCACAGTAAAAAAATATTAGGTGTGGTTATCAATAACTATGTTTCAATGTTTTACAACTATTCTTGCTAAATTATTTTAGTTACTATCTTGGTACCTATTCTGGGATAAAATTAGGTAATAATTGTTGTCTTCGTCGTCATTAAATGAAGAGAATAATTCATTCTCATACCACAAGAAAAAAATAATAAGTGTGGTTCTAAATAACTGTAATGTTTCAATATTTAACAATTATTCTTGCTGAATTATTTTGGTTACTATTTTTGGACATATTCTGAGTTAAAATTATGTAATAAGTTTTGTCTTCATCGCCATTAAATGATCATAACAATTCTCATATCACAGTAAAAAAATGATATGTGTGGTTTTAATAGCTATAATATTTCAAAATTATTTTTTAAACTATTTTGATATTTATTCTGGTTAGATACTATTTTTTTTTCTTCGTCGTCATCATTTCAACGCCTACTGCAAGAACATGTTTGAAATGTATTAACAAGCCTTTTTTCTGAATAAAAACATGAGAAACCATAGTGGATAGGAAATGCTATCTAATACAGGGTGTACATTTGTTACGGGCCATATGAAAAAATAAAGCTAAAGTTAGTCTTGAATTGACTGTGAATTTCAAAAAGTTTCACTTTTGGGATATAAGGGGGTCTATTATGGTTACTTTTTGAAATTTATTTCATTTATATTTATTTATTTCAAAAGCCCTAAAAGTATCAAAGATGTTTTTTTAAATGGAATGCATATTTGAATGTGCACCTTTTAGGGTTTTTAAATCCTTTTTGTTTTTGAAATTCGGTGTAACCGATCAGAAGTTTTTTTTAATGCTTTTGCAGCCACTTATTAAAAAAATCGCAGGGCACTTAGTTTTTGTTATATCAAGTTGGGACTTTGCCTGTGTCTAAACAACTGCTTGGGGTATTAGAACTTCCTATTTTAATAAAATCCTTGAGAAGTCGGGTTGCTATAGCTTGATAAAATAAATAATAATAATATTTGGTTGATTGAAGCTTTCACATAAAATATAATCCTAATCGTCTGGCATCGGTGATGCCACAATGCAAATAAACGGTCTTGCCGCCAAAAGATACCTCAGCCAGTTGTTTAGACACAGGCAAAGTCCCAACCTGATATCCCAATAACCAAGTGCCCTGCGTTTTTTGTTTTGTTTTAATAAGTGCCTGCAAACGCATATAAAAATAAATAACTTCTGAACAGTTAAAGCGAATTTCAAAAACAAAACGGATTAATAAAGCCTAAAAAGGGGCAAATTCAAATATGCACAGTTATATAGGAGGTTTCATTTAAAAAACACAACTTTCATACTTTTAAGGCTTTTGGAACACCCTGTATAATCTGAAATTAATTTTAGAAAGTAAGCATAATAGACCTCTACATATCCCGAAAGTGAAACTTTTTAAAAGTCACGTATTTTGGCCACAATATTCCGTAATCTGTTTTTCATGAGAAAGCAGAATTGAAAAAATAAAAATGATGAAATAAAAACTTTTCGGGCCTAGGAGCCAAATATGAATTTTGTGAATATCTTAAAAGATAATCTAAAAATAGGGTTGCCATACGTCCCGGGTTCCTGGGATTGTCCCGAAAAAAATCGCCGGGACGGCAATTTGTCCCCCTTTACAAACTCTACACACAGTACAGTAGATAACTAAAAGTCAATAATGTTGATCCATAATTGGCTAAATGCACAAATGTATCTTATAATTTTCTTCTTGCATTTTACACCTTTTATAAGTTTGCATTTAGTAGTGAATTATAATATTTTATTTTGTATTTCACGATCGAAAGATACTGTATACTTTAACTTCTGTATAATTTATTCTTGTTTATACAGGGTGTTAATTAAATTTCAGGGACAAACTTATAAAACATAAAACACAACTCAGCAAACAAATTTTGTTAATAAATGTGGTCAAAAGAATTTTTAATATTTAAATTTTAAGGCATATTTTCATGTTCTAATAATGTAACATATTGAAAATTTTATACCTATTAAAAGAGAATAAAAAGTGAAACCGAAATCAATCGCGAGGATCATATTAAAAATATGGCAACCCTATCTAAAAAACTTATTTTTCGTTTTTCTAAATTTAGACATTAAACAGCACGATACCGATGTTAAAAGAAAATGACGACCGATTTAATTCAGGGAACAAAATATTAAGGTGAGGCTGCACAAATAAATAGCTACCACAGTTATTCTATTTTAATTTAAAAAAAACAAACTTTTTGATATTATTTAATGGTACTAATATCAACGAGTTTTCGTTGACATTTTGTAATAATAATAGTATTACCATTTTTGTCATTTTTGACAGAAACATAACCTCGTCAATCATCAACTGAATTAATTAAGAATATGTTCATTAATAATCATAAATAAATAATCTTAAATGAAAAAAGAAATTTCGGAAATGGAATAACCAAAGTGTCATTTTATACCTAATGATGCTAAAACAATTTTGGGAACACTTGAAGGAAATTAAACTCTTTAAAAAAGTGAAATTCAATTATGCCGTGAAAATATAGCAACATTTCACAAAACTATAAGTATTAATTAAACTATTAAATAACTTTCTGAATTGAACGGAAGGTTATTTTTCCACAAGTTTTTCAAAATTTATTAATTGTATATTTAGTACAAGATTTGTATTTAGTACACCTGAAAACTATTTTTCTGAAAATTTTACCAGGTTTCTATATTGAACAAGTGAGAAACTCGTGGATATATCTTTCTGAACTGATAAGTAAGTATGGATTACTTCCACTGTTTTTTTTTTTTTCAAAATTTATTAATGCATATTTAGTACATTTTTCATTTGTAGGCCTAAAGGCACATATTAATAAAAATTGAAGAGGTTTCTGTATTAAATAAGTAAGAAAATCTAGGATGTTATTTCTTTCTGGATTGATATTTATGAGTTTTTCAGTAGTAATAACCCATGAGCATTGATAATTACGAAATAATTTTATCACAGTTACCGAAAGCACATTGCGTTGCACATACCAAGTAGCAATGTGTTTGAGGAACTTATCATTTATTAATTTGTTGATCGTTGGTCATTGATTTTTGTATAGATTTATTTTGCAATTGAAGCCTCATTAGATAAGTGATAACTATCCATAGGGCACTATTAGTGAAATTTTATTTTGATTGGATATTTTAGCATAAATAGAATTTTTTTATTGGATTTCTAGTTAAGCACATAAAAATTACTGAAGTTTCTCAAAATTTAATAATTGCATATTTAGTGTTAGATTTGTATTTAATACACCTGAAAACTATTCTTCCGAAAATTTTACGAGGTTTCTGTATTCAATAAGGGAGAAACCGAGGATAAGTATATAACTTTCTGAATTTGACAAGTCTGCCCAACATTCAGGCCGTCCTTCTGCCCAAGAAGACCGTGAAGAAGCCCTAGACTTCTCGACAGCCAACGTCGCACTCTTAAAGGGCCCTTCTCAGGGCCACGACATCCCGTCCGATTTTTCACTGAAATTTCTCAAAATTTATTAAGTGCATGTTTAGCATTATTCACTTAGCATAATATAGCATATTATAGCATATAGCATATTAGATCGATATTTAGTACACCTGAAGACTATTCTTCTGAAAGCTTGATGAGGTTGTGTATTAAATAAGTAAAAAAATCGAGGAGATAACTTTCTGAGTTGACGTATGGAATATTTTCACTAATGTATCTCTTCACTGTAGTGTTGGTTGCCTATAATGAAATATGAAATATATCAGTCGAAACTTTTAATTCCAGATATGTATGTGCTTATATATGTACTTGGCAATTATATACGTTATGCTAATATTATTTAGATAATTGTATGAATAAATCTGTGGTTTGGTGAAAAAAGAATGTCAACTTTTAATACATACTTAACTTGAGACAATTGCAATTGAACTTGTTCTTCCGCAAAAATGTATTCTGTAAAATGCTGCTCTTATAATGCTGTAAAATGTTATTCTTGCCAGATCAAAGTAAAATATTAGTTGGCACCTTTGGCACTTACTGTTTTTACACTCAATGTAAGTCAATAAATGGCTTTGGCACTTCTTGAACCAAGTCACAGAAATATGATATAATAAATCCTATTAAAATAGTTGTGGGGCTTAAAGTAATAGTAAATTTATTAAGGATAAATCTGAAGAAACGAATATCGCAAAGAATTTCGCCAGACGCAAACGATAATTTTTTTTTGTGTGATTTAATGCATCGATTGTTCTGTAATCATTGTCATTATCATGATCATTTTCGTAGAATGATATATAGAAAATGATATTCAGGATAAAATTGCTCAATATTACTACATATTAACCCTGGCAGAAAATTGAATCAACAATGATTGATTACTCGGTGCCTTAACTCACTACAACGCAAGAATGTTAATTGATATTAATTGTATTTAAATATTATTATTTGATATTAAATGTGTATTTATTTGTAGAATTTGTATTTATATGAATAAATATATGAATTTATTATTTGAACGATTAGGATTCTTTAACCAACCACTCAGAGTATTGTAATGCCCAAGTACTGATAATTGCACAACCATATACTTATGTGGAAACTTAAACAAAATCAAATAAATTACACATTTTCTAATTTTGGCAATATTATCAAAAAATTATATTCATGTATTTTTTGACTTGTTATTAGAGGGCTCGTGAATATTCCCAATTACTTCAATTTAGATACGAACATATCGGTGCACACTCTTTATACTTACAAGAAGTGGAAAAATTGGTAATTTTTTGACGAGTGGGCAGTTTATAGCACGAGCTGCAGACGAGTGCGATAAAGCAAACATAATAATAAATCGTTCGTTTAGTTATAAGGTCAATAATGATCAGCGCATATGTTCTTTAACCCCTTCAGGTCTGAATTATGATTAAAAGTAAAAAAAAAATATCTATTCTTTTATTCATTTCAAAATGGTTAATAAGTTCTATAAATACAACAAAAAAAAAGAATTTTTATTTTCCGAACACAAATTACAAAATGTCCACCACAATGGACATTTGAAATATTTGAAATATTTCCGCAACATGGTTTGGATTTTCTAAATCAAAGCGCCCTGAAATAAAATGTATTATTTTACTTTTTTGCATTTTCCTAGAGCTTTATAATGGTTATTATTGATATTTACTTTCATAACAGTCGCTATAGGTATACTAAAAATCTCTTTTATGGAAGAATAAAAACATATAAAAAATAATACTTATGTACTGATGTCCATGGGAGTGGACACGAAATTTGAATTGAATTTATTGCCAGAAAAATTATTTGAATTATTTGGGAAATTATTAAATGTATTATTAACCATCTATTTGTATTGAGCAATCACACAGAAACTGATAATATATTGATTTATGCCTATAATTGAGTAAACAAAATGAACTAACCTCTAAGATTTCTTGACGGCCCGGCCATGTTGAAATGAAATATTAATAGTTATGTTAAAACTCACTAGATGGTGCTCTATGTATGAATTCTAGATAATTTAAAGTCCATTTCAATGGACAAATGTACTTTAATGCTACAAATAAAAAAATTAACGGTGTTTAGTCAGAGAATATATCGCGTCCACGCCAGTGGACGCCAGACCTGAAGGGGTTAAATAACATAATGCACTGCGCATTGGTCAGTACTAACTCTCTAACTCGTTAAACCATGCAGCACTTATTTCCGAATATAAATTTTGCGCAACACAATGTAAAAAATGACTGGCAGTTGTTCAAACTTATACAAAGTAATAATACCGTAATAATACGTAGGAAAAATACTCGTACTTGCTTGTTCTCTCATCTCATTGTATTATAATTATGTACCAGCAGAAATGTAATTCTTGAAATATAAATTATAATTATACAACACATGCTTTTAACTATTAGCTGGCTATCATAGTAATTAAGATTCTAAATCCAGACCTCTCGTAATTATTTAACTCCCGTAAGTACGAGTCTATTCCTGTACGATAAACTGCAGATCTGGCGCGTTATTATTATGGGTGATCTAAATTTAAAACACCATTACTCTCTGCACTTAGCGACTGAGCGTAATTGAAAATTGTTTGAAGGGCTGCACAAATTAATTCTAGGTAATAGCATTCCTGCAGGCCTAGGGTAATCTGTGCCAGCTTTTAAAACGTCTCCCGGTGTAAGTCACACACTGATTCATAGGCACAGACTAAACTACAGTAGGATACGTTTATTGAGATCTCATGTGTCTAATTGCATTTCTAAAACATGTAACTATGGTGTTTTAAAATCAGATGTGTCGATATGCTGTAAAATGTAGAAGAAAAAAAACAAAAGGAAAAGCTGGTTTGGTCGATAGCCTAATAAAGATTGTATCCATTACTATTGGAAACTAATTGGACGATGTCCAACATGATTATTGTAAAAATTGAATTTTAAAAATTTATTGTTTAAAGTTAAACCACGCTAAACCAAGTTAAACCAAATTAAACCAGAAACAGAAATGATTTTTTTTTTAATTTAGCAATCCTATTACATAGTATGGCGATCAAGTCACGAACAAAATTAGTAATTGTACCATAGAGACAGAGGAAGCTCGTGTCCAAGTTTTTGAAAAAAAGACGAGTTTGGCTATGTAGATATAGAAATTGAACGTTTACCCTGCTTATTGGCAGCTCCTAATCGACACTTGACAATGATCCCCATTACATAAAATGGAAGATGACGGCATGTAGATCATTTTTCAGTAAAAACCTGAGAGATGACAGCGCGTGAATCACTTACCAATACAAAAATGGTGCAAGTCGAATTGTAAATCAGAAATTGTTTACTGAAATTCAGAAACCGCCAATTTCAATTGAGATTTATAAACTGCAAATCAGTTACAATTCAGAAAAGGTCAATTGTAATTCAGATTGGTGAATTCTAATCACCATGCAAACTCAAAACCAATGTAACAAACTAAAAACCACTTGTCTCTCAGTAAGTAAGTAATTACATATAAAAATTGATTCCATACTTTTTCAAATGAAGTTGAAAGACAATTGTGGTATATACTATGTAGAATTAGATTTAATAGAATATATCAATCAGAATTTCAATTGATGTTTTCTAAATTACAATTTACAAATCTGAATTGCATTTGATAGTTTCTAATATACAATTAATTAATCAGAATTTCAATTGACGTGTTCTGATGTACAAATGACTAATCTGAATTGCATTGATATTTGCTCAAAAACATCTGTTTCTTTTCGAAATGCAATTGGGAAAGGGGTAGATAAATGATTACCTAAAATGTGATTTTATCTGCGCTGTTAGCTATCATTGCTATTAAAATATTTACATAATAGGCCGATAATCAGTAATATTATGTAGTTCAGAAGTATCAGTAGTAATAAATAAATCAATATTGAAACAGTAATACTCGTGAGTTATTTATATCAATCTTTCATGTGCTCAATAATATATGTTATAATCAAAATTGAATCATGTTAATTTATTATTAAGCACAGTAAATACGAATAGACCACCTACCTGTTTCAACACCTCTGCAAATGACATCTCTGCAAAGCATCGTACCTCAAGATGGTAGTCACGTTGATATCTGCATAAATCCCATTTTTCACGCACGACTTATACGATTAGGAATTAATTAAGCGGGTAAACATTAGACGCCAGAAAGTAATCTGGACGAATATTCCAGTTACTTACAATAACTACTTGTTGAAGGCATCAAAGGCATCAACAAGCGATCGCGAAATCCGAAACTCACTGATGGTCTTTAAATTCGTATAACTATACATTTGACTTGAGAAGGTAATCCCAAAGTACTCGCATAGTTACGAAATTGCGACGTTAACACTTTTCTGATAGACATAAAATTAGCAAACATCCATGATCATGTCTTATGATTCACCTTGGAAAGTTCTAGATATCCTGAAAAAATAATTGGTAACTTTTAGTTGTTCATACGTTTTTTTTAAATCGGCAACAATTACCTGACTTAATTGTATACGTCCTATTGTTTACATATTAAAAAAATGCGTTTTTGTGTTACTAATTAATCAAAGTATGATGGAATAAAACTTTTAAAGTTCTAGATGTCCTGTAGAAACAATTGGAAACTTATAGTTATTTAAATAATTTTTAAATCAGCAACTATTAATTATGAATTTTATAGATCCTATTATTTTTTTCATATACTGGGTGATTTTTTGTAAAGAATCCATCCCGGATTTCTCAGAAAATTGAATTTTTATTTTGAGGGGAAATTATCTTAACGTACTAGTGACATGCGTGTTACTTTCCCCCTCCCCTCCAATCAGCACCTGTCGAAAATTTCAAATTGGATGACCCACCTATATGTATGTGTATAATTTTTTTAAATACAAATCAAATTTAAAATATATTTGAAAAAAAAGTTTTATTGACATAGAAACCTTTCAAATGAGGTATCACAAGGTGGGTCATCCATTTGAAGTTTTCGACAGATACTTACTGGAGTGGAAGGGAAACTAACACACATGTCAACTGAAAAAAACTCAGAAAAAGTAAAAACTGAAAAAGAATCTTACGTCAAAAGATGTTCCCTCAAAATCAAAATTGACGTGTTTCGGGAGTTTTTATTTTGCTCTAATTTCTGAGAAATCCAATGTGTATACTTTTAAAAAATCACCTGTATACATTGTTAATTTAGTTGTGTTAATAATAAATCAAAGTATGGTAGAAATTACTATTTATTAATATTGAAATATAATAATTTATTAAAATATTATTTTTTATATATTGTTGAGCATAAAAATAAATGAGGCAAATATCCGCGAGGCTGAGATGATGAAGAGGTCCGATTTTTATTATTTATTATTAACACTATACAAGTCTTAATAAAAAAATATCGTAATTTAATTTAAAACTGTTCGCTGTTTACATTTTATTTTGCATTGAGGTCAACCGGTCAATCAAGACCAGTTTATTGCAGGTTAAATTTTGGAATACATTTTTATCGAATAAATGGTTAAATTTTGATCAAATCAGTTGTAAATGTATTCTAACGATTTATCATAAAAAAATATATAAACTTAATAAAATCAGTAAACGTAAGGCAATTTGGAATTGCCTTACTGTACATTTTTTTGTAAAACTGCTACATATTATTAGAATATATGGTTAAATTTGGAATAAATTCGTTGTAAATGTATATCATAACAATTATGATGGAAAACAAGTGTTTATTAATATTAAAATTTTATAATTTATAAAAAAATTATTAATTAAATAAATTAAATAAAAAAATAAAATAAGACTATTCTAGAGCAGAAATAAAAATGAGGTAGTTATACTTTAGCTCAGACGGGGAGCAGTCCGATTTCTATTAATAGTTATTACATACAGGGTGGCCCTATTATCCTCGCTCGGATCAGTGCTACTAGACTAATGAAAATTGAGGAAAAAATCTGATTGGAAGTTATTGGATACTTGATGATAAAAATTACTTGTGAAGTCCTCATGAAGCAGATTCTAAAATTGAAAGAATATACAGGGCGATCCATTTAAAAAAGAGACAACATTTTGTGTCCCGGATTTATGGTACACTCTGTACACTAGAAAATAATTTTAAAAAATAGCACCTTAAGTGTCCTATAACTTCCAATCAGATTTTTTCCTGAATTTTCATTAGTATAGCAGCAATGGTCCGAGCGAGGATATATGGGCCACCGTATATATTAGATATAACAATTTTAATCAAAAAATGTGGTAATGTAATTAAAAACCATTCACGGTCGATTCTCATTCATTGTTTACATTTAATTTTGCATTGAGGCAAATCATTCAATGAGACCGGTTTATAGGAGGCTCAATGTTGGAAACAAAAGGTTTCGAATAAATGATTTAATTTTGAGTCCGAGATTGTCAGTATGAGTAAGACAACTTGTAATTTTATATAATTTTTGTAAAAGTTCTACGTTTAATTTGAATATATGGTTAAATTTTGATCAAATGAGCTGAAATAGTATTTTAACAATTTATCACAAGATATAAATTAAAAAAATTAAATGACTATCAGTATAAGTAAGAATAATTGTAATTTTGTATCAGTTGTGTAAAACTTTTATGAATTTTTATTAATCGTATTAAATACAATTTATTTCAGAGTTTCGGTCTATAAATTTATTTATACAAGATATAGATAAGTGTGTAGTAGTAAAAATAAAAAGTTGAGATTGTGAAATTGCACAACTGAAGATTATTTTTACAAATTCAAATTTTAATACTTTTTTTTAACCAATAATAGGCATGTAATTGTCGATTTTATCTGTACAAATTCAGTCTCATAAATTTTCCCTTAAATTTTTTTGAATAGATATGAAATTATCGATTTTCTGGCGCGTATTAAGTTAGTCTGTTTACATATTTGCTCCCAATAACACAACACAGGCCCAGCTTATAAAATTCAGAATGAAGTAACAATAACAAAATAACTAACAGTAGGCACTGATAATTACACCATAGATAAAGGAACAATAGGGATTATTATTATTATTTAATATAATACTCTACAGAGTTGCAGGTATATTAATGACATAAAATGATATTCATTTCTTTTTATGAATTGTGGAAGTTAAGTAGGGTCACAATTTCAAAATTTCGTAATACTTTTATTAAAATATTTTTCACGTACCTTTTCTATTTCAGAACTATCGGTAAAGTAGTAAATAATGCCGAAGGAAAACTTCTACTTCCAGTCGGCCATTTTCTACTACAAATCTTATAAACAAAATAATCAGGAGGATATAAAATATATCTCTAATGTAGGTATATTAAACCTCAATTATGATGCCATGATGCCAATTATGAGATAGCATTTCGCAACTTTATAAGTGAATGTAAATCAATTGCATGATATTCAAATTTATTGGCAATTATATCTATAGCTTGGAGTATTAGTAAGTATGTAATATAAATAAAATGAATGTTCAAAACATAAATCAGTTAAAGTCGTAATACGTAATATATTATTAGTCGACTTATTTAGTTCTAGGCTTTGTAGCTAATAATTTACAAGGTAGAACTTTGTTGGCTTTATTTTAAACATCTATACGCACTATGTGTATAAAATTATTTGCAAACTTATAAAAGATTTTTTTGAATTCTTTTATAGGCAGATTAACTCAAGCGGTAAATCACTATCGACTATTAGTCGTATTTATGAGAATGTAGAACCAACTTAATACGCACAGATTACAATAGTGATTTATTCTTAAGTTGACCTTATCACTAAATAATTCTAATATCAGCAAATACTAGGTGAGCAAATAAGTTAGTTCTGCTTTTTTTTTTTAATTTAAAATTGTACTAACTATCTGGCATTTGATGCGGTAGAATCATTTCCTATCTGCTTAATTCTGTTTCCACAGACATTAGTCTGTGGAAACAGCTACTATTTTAAGCACTATTTTATGCCCTTATAATTAAGAGGTAATGTACAATATTGATGAACTATGCGCAAATAAGTTAGTGTAGTTATAGTTTTTTTTATCGAAAACTGCACCAACTATTGTGAGCCAACTATCTTAAAATTAGAAATAAATTGTATTAATTCTTTTATAGATTAACTCAAGAGACAAATCACCATCGACTTTTAGTGCATTTATGAGATGAAAAAAGAAATTAATATGCACAGATATGTATAGTGAGTTATCCTTAAGTTGCACTTATCACTAAGTAATACTAATGTCACCAAATAAACGGTGAGCAAATAAGAGTGCAGTTTTAGTTTTTTTTTTAAATTTAAAATTGCACCAACTATGCTGGTTATGATGTGGTAGAATCATTTCGTAAGTGCATAATTCTTTATCCACAGACTTTACTAAATGTTATATTCCATATGGACTGCTTCATGCCATTGTAATTGAAAGCTAATGTACAGTGATAATGAACTGTATTTTTAAGCGTACTTATAACTAAATTGTAGTACATAGAGCTGGATTATATTATGAATGTAATTATGCTATTTAAGCGATATTGGAATTATTTGCACATATTTGAAAAAAAAAGTACTTTCAAATATGCCTAGTAAAATAAATCTCGAATGATCCATATTCCATAGTCCATACCTTATTTATAGGTATAGTGCAGATGTGTAAATTAGGTTTTATAAAATTGGCGAACATGCGAACGAAATCTTAAAGTTGTACTGTCATGCCTATAGTACTTAAGCTAGGCATACCTAAATGCAGCACCCATTAAGACAATAATATGAAGTAATTCTATTTAAAATGTACAATAATTATATGATATTCATTTTGAAAATAACAATAAGTTATAGAATTATTTCATATTTCATATTCTTATAGCTAAATGTATATGACCACAGTGCCGTGGAAACTGATAGCAAATTTGTTATTATCATTGGACACATTTCATATTGTTTTTTTTTAAATTGTATCAATATGTTAGTCTCAATATAATATTTTTAAATCTAATTTTTTTGTCAAATTTATTGAGTTATATATTTTTTTAACTCTTTTTTTATTTTTTCAAGCCACATTAAAACTAAGTACAAGTCTTGTAGAAACGTTGAAGACATAGAAATGTCTTTACAAATGAAGCAGCCACTTGAGACCATCTCGTTGTAGGACTTCTTGAAGGCTTCTTCAGAGTAAACAATTTGCGCAGCAGTAGATAAAAATCCGCAATCCACATTATAACTAAATACATATTTTGTAGAATCGTCTTTACCAATTACGGAGTAGGCGCTTGAGACTTCATCTCGTGTGTGAGCAAATAAGTTAGTGCAGATTTAGTTTTTATATAATCTAAAACGGCACCAACTTTCATGCTTTTAATGTGGTAGAATCATTGTATAACTGCATAATTCTTTATCCACAGACTTTACAATAAACTATATTTTACATGGACCCTTTCATGCGCTTGTAATTAAAACCTAATGTACAGAACTGATGAATTGTATGAGCAAATAAGTTGGTGCAGTTTTAGTTTTATTTCCCCAAGACGGCACCAACTTATATGCTTCTGAAGTGGTAGAATCAAGAATCATTTCATAAGTATACAATTCTTTATCCACAAACTTTTTACTAAATGCTATATTCCATATATGGACTGTTTTGTGCCCGTGTAATTAAAAGCTAAATTGCGATATTGTTAAACTGTATAAACAAATAAGTTAGTGCAGTTTTGTTTTGTTTTTTTTTTTTTATTTAAGACGCTACCAACTTTCATGCTTTTGATGTGGTACAATCATTTCATAACTGCATCATTTTGTATTCACAGACTTTACTATAAACTACATTTTACATGGACCGATTTATGCCCTTGTAATTAACAGCTAATGTACAAAACTGATGAATTGTGTGAGCAAGTAAGTTGGTGCGGTTTTAGTTTTTTTTTTTATCTAAAACGGCACCAACTTTCATGCTTTTAATGTGGTAGAATCATTGCATAACTGCATAATTCTTTATCCACAGACTTTACTATAAACTATATTTTACATGGACCGTTTCATGCCCTTGTAATTAAAAGCTAATGTACAGAACTGATGAATTGTGTGAGTAAATAAGTTAGTGCAGTTTTAGTTTTTTTTCTCAAGACGGCACCAACTTCTATGCTTCTCATGTGGTAGAATCATATTATAACTATACGATTCTTTATCCACACACTTTTTACTAAATGCTATATTCCATATATGGACTGTTTTGTGCCCGTGTAATTATAAGCTAATGTGCGATATTGTTATACTAAATGAGCAAATAAGTTTATGCAGTTTTAGATTTTTTTTTTATCTGAGACGGTAACAACTTTCATGCTTTTGATGTGGTAGAATCATTTGATAACGGCATGATTTTGTATTCACAGACTTTACTATAAACTACATTTTACATGGACCGTTTTATGCCCTTGTAATTACAAGCTAATATACACAACTGATGTGTATATTAGACTGATGTGTGACACCTACACTAATATATATATATATATATATATATATATATATATATATATATATATATATATATGAACTGTGTGAGCAAATAAGTTAGTGCAGTTTTTTTTTAAATTTAAAACTGCACTTCTTTCATGCATTTTATGTGTTAGAATCATTACATAACTGCACTATTCTGTATATACAGACTTTACTAAACACTATATTCCATATGGACTGTTTTATGAACTTCTAATTAAAAGCTATTGCACAGTACTGTAAATTGTAAGCAGGGGCGCGCCTGACGGGCGTGCAACGCGTGCGGCGCACGCGGGCGGCCAAGTTTGGGGGCGGCCGTTTGCCGTTGTGCTCAGCAGCGCCCCAAACCAAATACAGTGGATGCCCACACTTCAGTCAGTTCTACAAAAAATATTTAAAACTAAATAGTTGCAACTTACAACCTTTTCATTTATTTAGTATAACGGAAAGAAAAACTAAACATATCCAGCGTATTGAGAAGCAGAAAGATAGCAATAAACGAATTCCCGACGAAATTATTAATCTAATTGGACCAAAAATTAAATGTGCTATATTGGATTTCCTCAGAAAGTCAAGATATGTTTCCATTATATTAGATTATACACCGGATTTAAGCCATGTAGAATAGATTACTGTTATCGTACGATTTGTACTCTTAGATGAGAAAAGGGTAGAAGTAAGGGAACATTTTCTTGGATTCAGTCCAACAACAAAAAGTACAGGAGAAAGTATATCTGAATTTCTCTTAGAAGAATTATCGAATTTGAAATTAAATATTTTTGATATGAGGGAGCAAGGCTATGATATTGGTGCAGATATGCGAGGAAAGCACAATGAATTACAAAAACAAAAATTAAACATAAACCCTCGTGCTTTTTTGTGCCACGTTCAGCACATAGTTTAAATCTGGTCGTAAATGATTCAGCTAATAGTTCACATGAAACAGTATTTTTTTATCTTGTTCAAGAATTGTACGTTTTTTTTTCTGGAAGTACACAAAGATGGATAGTTCTTAAAAAATATGTAGGAAAGTTAAATTTAAAACCACTAAGTGATACTCGATGGTCCTGTAGAATCGATGCCATAAAGCCTTTACGATATCAAATTGTACAAGTGTACGAAGCTTAATACAAAATTTATGTAGATAAAACTAAAGACTTTAAAACTGTACATATGGCGCATTCATTGCTATTAAAGATATCGAGTTTCAAATATGTTTATGCTCAATTGTGATTTGGCATCAAATTTTATTTGAAATCAACGTAGTCATTTTTCAAAACCCAAAACTAAATGTAAGATCCTCTTTGACGTATTTAACAAATTTGACAAACCATTTAAAGAAATATCGTACCGATAAAAGTTTTGAAGACATTATTGTTGCAGTTAACACTTTAGCTATGGAATAGGAAGGTTGAATGTAATTTCCCTACAGTGGAAAATATAAGAGTAAAGCGAACACCCAAAATTTTTGAGCATCAATCTGCGGATGAGCCAATTTTAGATCCAAAACCAATTTTAAAGTAAATTTTTATTTTTGTGTATTGAATCAAGCTTTATCATCTATCAAGCCCAGATTTGAAACACTTGTGTATTACAACGATTTATTTGGCATAATGACCAATATTAATAGCATTTTGAATGAAATGTTGTTAAAATCTTACAAGAATTTGCAAATTAAACTAAGAGATGAGCAAAGAAAAGAGTCTGACATTGATGGGATAGACATCTTTCAAGAAATTTTATCCTTGAAAAACCATTTACCATCAAAAGATGTCACAGAACCACAAATAATTCTTGAATACATATTGGAAAATGATCTGCAGGCAACGTTCCCGAATATATTTATTTCTATAAGAATTTTGTTAACATTGCCAGTATCCGTAGCATCTCGTGAGCGATATTTTTCGAAAATAAACATTATAAAAAAATACTTACGATCTACAATGTCACAAGAAAGTTAGTAAATTTATCAATGATATCTATTGGACATGAGATATTGGATCAGCTAGTCATGCACGATTTAATATCAGAATTTGCTCTGCGCAAAGCGCGAAACAAATTTTTGCTTGTAGATTTTTCAATATTCTTAGTATATTGTGATTAGTGATAAAAATGTAATTTATTATTTGTTATATATTCTGAATAAATGTTAGTATCATTGCGAAAAAATGTATTTTATATTATTATTATTATTATTCCCCGACCTGTCTTTAGAATGGATAGCTACTCTGTGTAGGGCGGCCAAAATACTATTGCACACGGGCGGCCAACTACCTAGGCGCGGCCCTGATTGTAAGTAGTCTACAAAATGGACTATATTTTGAATGATATTTTAGCGATATTGGAATTAGTTACACTTACCTAAAAAGGTGCCAATGATGCCTAGTAAAATAAAGTTCGGATGATTCAAAGTATAATCCATAACATACTTGTAGTGCAGATGAGTAAGTTAGTTTTTATTTAATATTTTCAAAATTACAATAATATTATTTCATAATTTCATCTTCTTATTGCTAAATATAGTATACGGCCACAATGCCATTGAAACTGACAATTTTCTGTTGTCATTTGATAAATTGATACATTTTATATATAAGCCGCATATTTATACTGTTTGGGCCTCTACTTTTATTTTTTCCTTTAAATTAAGTATTGTTTTAATTCTTTTAAATTATATTTTTTATTTTTTTAATCTGTATTGCATATGTAGTATCAATACAATATTTTCTTTTTTTTTCTTTTTTTGAGTTATGTACTGTATTTTTTTAACTCACTTTTGTATATTTTTTCAAACCACATTAAAACTAAGTATGTACATATCTTGTAGAAACGTTGAAGACATAGAAATGTCTTTACAATCGAAGCGCCCAATTGAGACTTCATCCCGTTGTAGGACTTCTTGAAGACTTCTTCAGAGCAAACAATATGCGCTGCAGTTGTTGATAAAAATCCCCAGAGCACATTAAAACTAAGTACAAATCTTGTAGAATCCTCGAAGACATAGAAATGCCTTTACAAGCGAAGTATATTCCAGGAGGCTTCCTCCGAGCAAACAATTTGCCCAGCAGTTAGATAAAAATCCGCATACACATAGTACATACATTCTTATAGCAAAGAGTTGCATCATTATATCAAGTAAAATACAAAGCCAAGAACATATTATTAGCGCCAACTTCAAGTGCAAAATGTGAGAAAAGTCGAAATATGTTTCGTAGCAAAACATTATTAGTCATTAGAAAAGGAAATTAGGCCCGGAAGCATGAAGATCTGCGTGAACTATCGACAATTCACTCAATATATGAATTATATTGAGACGGTCAGCATGAGTGTAAATGTAAAATTCCTATTAATAAAATAGACATGCAATTTTTTTAACTAATATTGCACAGCAAAGAAATCTAGAAATGAATTCACTATTTTACTAAATTTTGTTCCTCCTTCCTACTATAATTTATTGAAAATATATACAGTAACGAAAAATATTCTAATAAATGTTTAAAACATTTTGTTTGGTAATGAACAAGGACAACCAAAAATTATATGGTACGGTAAGTTAAGGCTGCCCAATTTGCTAGATTTACCCAACGTATCAATTTTCTTAAACAGTTCCTGCAATATGCCTTTCCCACATTGAGAAAATTTTTGACCTGTGTAGTGTGTAAGTACCTGAGTACACAAACAATAATAAACTTATGTATTATCTATTTGTATGAATTTTCTTTTTCACTACGTGAGGGTTAACTTAATGGACGTAGTTTTCAGTATAGGTACAAATTTGGATATAAGAACAAATCACCCAATTTATATTGCTGATTTGTAAACAAAAGTGATTATGATAAGGAGCATTGCATATATTTAGATTCCATCTCTCAAATTTTCACCAAAATATTTTTTGTTAGTAGCAATTTCTGCATAGATATAAAAAAATATCAAACAACTCAAATATTTTGACATATTTATCATTTCAACTTTGCATGTCAATATATTTTTGGCAAAAGTAAGCAAGCAATTATCAATTTTTGGTATACAGATTCAGTCTCACTAATTTTAACCAAAATCTGTTTTAATGGAAAGAAATTTCTCCCCAACAAAAAATATTTTGGTTAATATTTGTGAGATAATTTATATACCAAAAATGGATAATTACATGCTCACTGTTTGCAACAGGTTATTAACATCTAAAGTTTAAATGCTGGTGTAATAATATTTGAGTGGTTTCATTTTAGGTAGAATTTTTTTATACAAAAATTTCTTTCCAACAAAAAAATATTTTACTTTCACTTTGTGAAAAGGAATATGTACCAAAAATCGATAATTCCATGCTCATTTTTGGCCAAAATTTATTGACATACATAGTTTAAATGATATGTAATATTTTCCGTCTACCTGCTCTGAAAGTTCATGTTCAATTTAGGACCGAAAATTAAATTTCGGCCTCTAAAAGTTTTCCAATAGATGGCAGCATACTTTTCAAAAACAAATGCCATTTTGATTTGGAAATTTCTATACAAAAAAATCTATCTAAAATGAAAATGCATAAATAATATTACATAATGATTTAAACTTTTTAAGATGTACAATTCATTCAACGAGTTTGTTTCAATCACTTGAATATGAAACAAAATAACGTATTACTAATTATGTAAAATTGTTTTTGTACACACCCTATGTAAAAATTAAATTTTGAATGCCTTGTAGGTGCAAACCTACCAAAAAAACGAAAATATCGGTTCCAAAGATCTGCAATGATTGAAAAACTGTTTTTTTTAAATTTCTTCAAGATTGTATCATAACAACGTAGACTGCAAAACAGAAATGTCCGTTTTCGAAATTTAAAAACATCATTATTTCCTCAAGAAAAAACTATAACAACGTAAACTAGAACACCGAAATTTTTGAGATTAATAATTTTGCCATTTGTAAAATATAGTGAACAAAATAGTTTGTTTTAGTCACTTGTCAGTATTGTATTACCATTTAACAAAACGCAATATTTTGTATTGACCCTGTATAAAAAGAAAAATATATGAATATAGGTACTCATATTTGCATATTTTTTCGCATCATTTTTTTTCTCATATTTCGCAATATTACTTTTGCTTTCTTTAAAGTTCAACTACAACAACATTAATCAGAATATCGAAATATCTATTTTATAGCATATTTTTGATATTATTAATACTCTGTTCCATTTTTATTTTAACTAAGTTAGGTCTGTTAGGGTGACAGTATTGTTGGCCAATGTAAAAAAAGTCACTACACTTGAAAAAATACGTTACATTTAAATAAAAAAGAGGTTATATTTTATGACAGTGGTTAATGTTGTCATCTAATTGAGTATCTACTGAGTACAGAATATATTTGCTAGTTTTATTTTACAAAAGAAAATCAGTCAAATTATAATATAAATCAAATATAGTTAATGATTAGTTTAATTTAAAAAAAAACAGCACACTTGAATGATTGAAGCAATTATTTAATTATTTTAATATATGAATCAGGCAACGTTGTTAGAAATCTGACATTTTATCATTTTTTCACTGTCAGATGACATCAGATGTTCATGTGTAAAACGTTATAAAATGAAACCACAGCCTTCTTAGAGTGAAAAATAAAAATAGAACAGAGGTTATCTGCAATGATTTAAAAACTTATTTCTTATTTCTTGAAGATTAAACCTTGGCTGGACAACCGAAATTTTAAGTTTGCACCTTGTGAACTCTAGTGAACAAAATAGCTTGTTTCCATCATTTGCCAGTTTTGTATTACTAATAATGAAAACCCATTTTTTTGTACACACTCTGTGTAAAAATAGAATTTTTGAATGCGCGTTACTCACATTTGCATATTTCTACGCACAATTACATTATTACAACTACCTCAACGTAGCCCAGAAAACAAAAATATATGGTTCAAATATCTGCAATGATTGAAAAACAATTTTATTTAAATTTCTGCAAGATTGAACAATGTATACCGGAAAACTGCAATGATTTTAAAGCTTATTCTGGATTTCTTCGATATTCAACACTAACAACGTTATTAAAGAATTTTTTTTGTGGACATCCGCAACTGTGAAAACAGTTTGATATAAAATATTACGCACGGCCTTGTGACAATTGAGATGTTCAAAACAGGGGTGTGTAAGTCCTTTTATTCAAAAGACATCCCTTTACGTGTATTTATGGTTCACGTGTTTGAAAATTTTAAAAATATGGACTTACTATTAAAAAAAATACGAGTTTTGCAAGTTAAAGGAATACATAAATTCTAATAACTTGCATGCCCAGTATAAATGCTATATAAATAAACCTACCTATAAAATCATCCCTCATCACGTCAAACTCGCACCTCATCGTCTTCATGCTCTCGGCATGGGTGAAACGCGCAACGCTTTGCGACATTTTCAGACCTTCAGGGCGAATTTGAAAATGCTTTTCCGGCAACGGATGAACTATCTCTTCCTGACGAAATACTACCATAATTCTGGAAGTCTAGGAACATTGTGTGGTGGTCGTTTTCTTGATGCACGTGGAGCACTGCTTTGCTGTGAAAGAATCTGCGAAGACTGCACTTGTCCGATTTCAGTTCAGCGCGACGCTCGACGTGCAGTCACGCATTTTTTTTCGATTTTTTTTTTGCCGGGTCGCTCGTTATCTCCGCTCGGCATGGAGATACGAATTTTGAAGCGTTAAATACTTTTATACAAAAACTGTGTTCACTCACAATGCGAGAAATAATTTCTATAGAAGGGGTTTTACCACGCAATACTTCGTATCTCATATCAACGGGTTACTAATTGAAACAAGAAAGATCACCACTTAACTTTATCGTGCGAATTGGCAGTGAAATTAGAATTACAATAATTAACACAATTAAATGGTGTTAATTGGTGAAAATTGGTTATTATTTAAAGCATATATGCCGCTATGGTTACGAATGGCGAACTAAACATTGGGATAGCAAAATATTTATTTATTTTAAAAAAATAACAAAATGTCTACATATTACTCCTATGACTTCATATTGAAGTTTCGGAAAATCAAGAGATGGTGTTTACTCTGATTTTTGCATTTTACAATACTTCTAATCCTAAGCCTAATTAATAATCGTCTAAAATTTGAATGTTATTAAACTACTAAAAGTATGTTGAGAAAAAAACAATTCTAGAAGTTGTGAAAAGTATATGGTGCAATATTGCTTCCAAAGTTTCAGACCGTAATTCCAGAAAATCTAGAGATAGTGTATATTCTGATTCTTGTATTTTACAACAGTCCTAATCGTAAGTGTACTTAATAATCGTAATAAAAGTATGTTAAAAAAGTCAATTCTAAAAGTTGGGAAATGTATACATTTTACAATATTGCTTCTAAACATTCAGATAAAAATCCCGGAAAAAGTAGAGATGGTGTATATTCAGAGTTTTACTTTTTCTAGTAGTATTATGTGTACTTAATAACTTTGGGCGAAATTTAATTTCATATGCCACTAATTTTGAAAAAAAAAATTATCGAACATGTTTAATTTAATTTCCCTTGCCTACATATTACTGCTCTAACTTGACTTCAGATTAAATTTCCAGAAAATCAAGATATGGAGTATATTCTAACTATTGTTGTATAACATGTCCATAGCGTTTGATTGCATAAACAATTAATTTCTGGAACAAAAATTGTATGCAGTAGGATTCAGAGGTACATTTTTTGATTTCCTGATGTCTTATTTAACAGAAAGAAGATTGGTTATTCGTATTGATTGTGTAACCTCATTGACATTTAAGTCAACTAGCGCGCCACAGGGGTCCATGTTTGGACCATTAATCTTTATAATTTTCGCTAACGATCTTTCAAAGTTTATTTCAACTGGATTAAAGGCTATGTATGCTGAAGATACATCAGTAGCTGTTACAGCAAAAACGCCTGAACAATTAGAAGATGATATAGCGGAAATTAACAAGACAACAAAAGATGGTGTGATAGGAATAAAATAATATTAAATGAACGTAATGCTTATACTTTTATACTAGAAGAACCCGAAATAATAACATAATTCTAACAAAAGTGAAAATTTTGGGTATTTATCTGGACAAAGATCTGAACTGGAATTAACACATAAATCATGAATGTGTCACTATTAGTAGGTCATATTTGGCGATTCTGCAGTTGAGAGGACTACTACCGATAAATGATATAATAAATGAATATTATGCACTAGTCTACTCGCACATAGGATACAACATCACGCTGTGGGAAAATGCAATAGGGGCTAATTGGGTATTTATCCTGCAGAAGCGCACAATAAGGTTGTTCTATAACCTGGACCGCTACATATAGCGTAAGTCTCATTTTATTCAAAATAAAATCCTCACTGAACCATGCATATATATTTCCAAGTGCTTACTGTTGGTAAAGGTTAACTGGGAAGGATATGATAGAAATAGTGTAAATCATGATAATGCGACTAGAAACTGTGAACTACTTCGAGTTACAAGTCATAACTCAGTAGGTATGAGAGGACTCCGTCCTACGCAAGTGTACAAATATATAAAAAAAAACGGCATAAAGCGGCAGTAAAACGCATTTAGATATCACAAGGATATAATTCAATCAAAGAATATCTCGATGACCAAATTGTTACTCTCTGTTAACTATTTATATTACTTCGCCCTATTTTAATGTGTATTGTGTGTGTGTGAATGTATATACATGTATATATATATATATATATATATATATATATATATATATATATATATATTTGAATTATTTTGACAGTGCAATGTTTTTGTATGCTAAGCTTGTATCTTTGACTCAGTAATGTTCATTCTGAATTTGAATACAATACATGATATTATTATTATTATTATTATTATTGCATTTTCTAAGCGTTCTAAGTCTTAATAATCGATTATAAGTTGAATATCAACTACCAAAAGTGTGTTAAAACATGAATTCTAAAAGTTATTAAATGCGTATGTTATAATAATGCTTCAAAAGTTTCAGATTAAAGTTCCGGAAAAACTAGAGACGGGATATACTCGGGGATATATTCCAATAGTCCCAAGTCTATAGTCTACTTACAATCTTGTAAAATTTGTATGTCAATAAACTACCAAAACTGTGTTAAAATAGTATTTTATGGCCGGTAGGTTACTTGCAACCGGGGTAGGTGTGATTTAAATCACCTGATTTTTTTAAATAAATTATTGATTGAAAACTAAATTAATTTCTTTTTAATTTAATCATGTTTTTGCACTGTATTTGATTTTCAATAGGTGATCAATGAAAATTTTAATATAACTATTATAGAGTTAGCATGCTTTAAAGTAAATAATTGTAAAAAAGTAAATAAAAAATCTTACATTTGTTTATCCATCACATGGTACATATACACCGATTTTTCTTTAATCATCAATTCTTGTTCAAATTTAATAGAATTTAATAGAAATTGAAATACGCTTAATTTAAGTGGGCACTTAACTAATTACATGTTTGACTGACTACTTGTCAAATTTTTCAGCTGCAAAATATATCAGTCATAGAAGTACCTTTCAGGTATAATTAATATAATAAATTTTCCGTTTTTATCTAATTTGTATGAGAAATTGAAGCCAATATTGAAAAAAAAATCTTATAATTTCAAACGTCTTCACCAGTATAATGTTCAATATTTTTATGCTTTAATTTTGTACTGGCTGTCGCGTTTATGGCAAACACCTCCTTATTATTAAGCCATTCCGATGGTTATTAGATGCGTGGGGGCGACTACCTACCCGCTCAAAAATGTATTTTTGTGCGGAAGTGGTTGCGAAATAACAATTTGTACCGTAAGTCCGATTAAACTCAACATTTTTAAATACAAATATCCACTGACTTTCTTCCCCGCAATTAAGATGACTTACATGATCTAAAAGTTCAAACACTGGCAAATCAGAATTTTGTGCCCTATGTTTTAAATTTTGTGATCATCTCATTTTCGAAACCTTGAATTTAAAAAAAAAATCGTTTTTAAAAATTAGGTATCTATTTTATATGTAACAATGAACACACGAGTGGATATCGTAATATTTGTTCACCCCATTAAAATTATAACATTTTTCTGTGAGCATTCTTTATATCACAGCATATAATTATTAGTCATTATTAACCCCCAAAAAGTCAGCATCATATGGAAAACTTTTTTATTAATTATTTAAAAAAAACTATTTTACGCCATTAATTTGTGCTTGACTACAAAGCTTATTAACCCTATCAGATGTCCCGAGTGATTTTACTTGTCCTGACCTAAATACTTGTGTGGTTTTTACTAGTCTCGATTTTCATCATTTTGAACATCGAGACTATTAAAGTAAAAATCACTCGGCGCTAATTTTAAGAAATTATGCAAGAAATCAATGAGATTTTGTTATTGCGTGCTAGTTTTGGATAACTGAATAATTTAAAGGTTCACTCCTGATCACCAGAATTTGAATTTCCAACAAACTACGATGACAAAAATATTCCTGAAAAACACTCTATAAACAGAGCTATTTCGATTTTCATCATTGTAAAAAATGAGATTTTCTAGGTAAGTAAAAATCACTCGATACATCTGATAGGGGCTAATAAGGTTTTTAGATAAGCACAAATTAATGCCGTAAAAATGTTTTTTGAATAATCAATAATCAATAAAAATCCCATATGATGCCGACGTTTTGGCGGTCACTGTACATTGATTATAAGAATTTTACAACCTAGTGAGATTTAAGTGCAGATTTTCGAAACTAGAATTCTTACGAGAAGAGTTCTTCATATAATTTTGTAATTATTATCATTTTTAACATTAAAAAATAATTGGGATTAGCTTTACTAGATTTTGAATAGAGATTTGAGATTTTGGTATGGTATATGTATTTTTACATTGTTCGTGCTTACTGTACTGTGTTATACTTATTATATTATTATATAAGCAACATTTTTGTTATTACATTAATTAACACAATTATGATTATGAATGTTAATGATATTACTTATCTCTTGTAGTTTCATTTGATGTTTTAAAACATTTTATGAATTTTAGGTGAGAAGTTGCTCTCGTACTACAATTTATAATCTTAGTCTTAAAACCCCTTAATAGAAAAGATATTTTACTGAGTGACAAACTGAAATAATTTTTAGTTAATGAGGCTGATGATATACTAAACCATATATTTAATGGTTGCTTTCATGTATTACAAAATATACATATTTAAAAAGCAACCATAAATGTGTTACCAAGCCTGCAGACACGTCAAGCGGACTTTGCAATACAACAACCATTACACCATCACCACTTGACTGTACCGAAGATGTTACACATCTTTTCGATAGACCATTAATTGTAATCCCGTTAGAAAATAAATATTGTGGAAACCCACAGCCAACGGCCGATGCGCGTAATAAATATTTGGACTGGCAGAAGTATGAGCGGAATTCGCCTGAAAAAAGCGTGGAATTAAAACTACAGAAATAAATGAAATGTGTGGCGTATATTTAGAAAGGAAGTCTGCATCTTTTCAGACGCGAAAGATGCGAAGACTTCATACATATCGTAATGGTGCCCGCTCTTACTGATAATTAAAATAAATCGTTTTCTGATATAAATATCTCAGCGATATAGATTACTGGAGTGCCGAAAATATATCGCTGCACATACTTCAAATTATTTAAAAACTAATACCAGGAAGTTATAATTAATGGACATTTATCTTATCTCACGGGAGAAATGATGTGTTAAATGGATGATTTGTGGAAAGATTTACACATTCATAATTTTATACGTATCACTTATTGTCCATGATAAATTTTTCACCTATTCTCAAAATATATTGTCATCCGAAAAAGTAGAACACATATTTTATAGATAATTATACAAAGATTATACAACACAAAATGTATTTCCTCAAATTTGTAAAAGAAAAACAGACCAAAAAAGAAACAAGTGCATTCTAATAAAAACATTATCTATTTTAAAAATTATTCAAAACAAAAATGAAGAATGTACTGAAATATGTTAAGTTAGTTGATACAGTAAAGGATTTACAAAACCATAAAAACAACGTGCATTCTAATAATAAAAATTGATTTAATGAATCATACATATAACATTTAAACGTTAAATGTAATGTGGTTGATGTTAAAATTCATCGTGATTAAAGTATTTTCTCTCATTTTCTCATAAGAGAAAAATTAAATGTATGTTCTAATAAAAATTTAATAATAATTCTGACCCGTTTTTTAAATTTTACAATTTTGTTCACTCTATTACTGTAAAGTTTTTATACCCAGAAACGTTTGATATAGAACCATATAAACATACGGTTTCATGCTAATTTTGTGCATTGTGTGGTCCATGTCGAATGCCGACGCTCCCCGCGCAATGACATCGCAATGTAGCCATAAAGTTCACATGAACGCAATTTACATATTGCCTAGGCGTGATCCTCAATTGCATACCGTTACGTCTAATTATTCTCCTCTATTTCGGTCACTGAACTAATTGATTTGTTGTACAGTGCCCACATGAGTGAAAGCAGACAATGAAAGTTTGAAACGTTTCAATGACTGCATGTAAATCACATGCAAGCTACTAAATTGCTCCGATTTCATTGTGTAACGAATGCATTAATGTAGACTATGATTCATTGCATCTGGATGAAGCAGGATTGAATTATGGTGTGACAGAAAATTTAGCAGCAATGTATCACCGAAATAAAAAGGTGAAAATCTACGTCTGCATATCGGTATTGTGGCCGTTGGTGCGAAACAAATGGTGTAATAATTTATAAATGTGCAGTAGGATGGCAAGAGTTGTGAAAAACGTGCTTTTACTCATGCATAATTTTTTATTTATTTAGAATAGTATGCACGAACATTTAAAGTTCTAAACATTATTTTTTCTAACTGATAAAAATTATGTTACACTTAAAATGCTAAATGCTAAAAATGATAAAACACTCTCGTAAAACTGGTAATTTCGAAAATTGTACACTTAAATTGCACTGGCCTGCAACATTATTACTGATGTTGTGATAATTTGTCACATTTGCTATATATATATATATATATATATATATATATATATATATATATATATATATATATATATATATATACAGGGCGTAACAGAAATACGTGTGTTAATTTTAAACATTGGTAGAACTCGTTATATTAAACATTTTTTCTATATGTTCTTTTTCAAAATTTGCAGGTTTTTTTTACATTTTTTTGCCCCCTAGTTTTGACTGAACGAGCCGTTCTCAGGTACTGTCACTATAATTGTCAAGTGAAGTTTATTTCAAAATGCCAAATTTTCATTTTCATCTAGAATTAAGCGATATTGTGTTGGTATATGGCCGAGCCTTTGGAAATGCCGCAGAAGCCCGTAGATTGTACAGTGCACAATATCCTGAACGTGTTTTGCCTAACAGGCAATGATGTACCTTTATGACACCGTTGCCATCACAACAAAAGATTTTATCGCTGCACACCTTTAACCATAGGCGGGTACGCGTTTTAGTAGATAAACTAGAACATATTTTAAATCAGTTTAACGTTGGTTTTTGAAAAAAAAACATATAGAAAAAATGTTTTATTTAACGAGATCTACCAATGTTTAAAATTAATACACGTATTTCTGTTACACCCTGTATATATATATATATATATATATACATATATATATATATATATATTTATATCCTACTATTTCGAGAATTGGCAAAACTAAGTACCTAAGTACAATATGTTATACTGATAAAAAATCTGTTAATAGCAAAAATAATAATACATTAGTCTTAAAATTACAAAACTTCGAGTAAAACATGTTAACGAATCCTCATAATTGATTTAAATTTAAAAATCTGGAGGCTTATATCCCATTTCGCTCAATAATTCTCAAAATGGTATGTAGGTAGGTATCTATATTGAAATTCCAAAATGTTCAACTGCATATTCTAAAAATTCCATGAATCCATGTAAATTTTTGATACGTTCTTAGTAAATTCTCGAGAAATTGTTGTAGATTCGTAATCTTATACGAATTCTAAGAATCTTCGGTGAAATCCCTTTACTATTTTCATTTAAATTAGCTAGAATTTCTAGGATATCTTGTTACCTTATAAATCGTTATTTAAATATATCTTCGATACGCTCTCATACATTTTCTTAACTTAATTGTTTTGTGAATTCGAATACCCTAAGGTATTCTTCGATATTTCTGTTACATCTTTGCAGAAGTATGCGAGTTCTTTTTAAGTACGTAGGTACTGTTTTATAAATTTTTGGATTTTTATGAAAATTCTCTGGCATATTATTGCAGATAATATAACTAGTTTTGGTCCTTTATAATCCTAATGATGTTTTTGTTACGTTTTATAATTCTAAATGCATGCTTAGATATTCCTCATATATCTATACTACGTGAGTTTTTGCAGTTTTTATGAATTTGTTTGTTCATAGCAACATTTGTTGCATTTCTTTGAAAATTCTCTGGGCTTCTTGTTTCCTAAATTCTAAGAATATTTTGCGAAATTTCTAATACACTTGTCGACAAGTGCCGTCGTCAAGTGCCGTCAAGTGTCCGAAAATTTTCAGTATTTATTATAAATCTTTGGATTTTCTTGTAAAATCTCTGAGCTATTGTGCTGTAACTATAGGTATATTCTCTATTACTATATTTGGCAACTTATTAAAATTCTAAGAACTACAAAAGAACATCGTACAAGTTACACAACATTTCATAAAAATTTCAGAAATAGCCAAAAACTGTTTTGAAGATTTAATAAAAAATTTCAATATAAATCAAAATATCAAAAGGGAGGAAAAGTCTAGGTTTTTATTTAAAATATCAAAAGTAACTTAATAATTTGTTTTCTGAATTCGAATACCCTTCAGTAGATACAACAGAATAGGAACATTGATGGTATTTTTCGAAAATTCTATTACACGTGAATAATTGTATGTGAGTTTTTGCAAATTTTAAGTATTGTTTTATACATGTTTGGATTTTTGTGACAATTTTCTGGAATATTGCTGTAGATTCACCGATATTTATTCATTTATAATTCCTGATATTCCTGATTATTTTATCATTCAGAGTACCTATATATTCCTTCAAATTCCTCATAAGATAATTATATTCAATGTACTATGCGCGACAAAAAAAAAACTGTGACAGTTAAATATTTTAACGTGAATGTGTCCGATATAGTTAGTATGGAGACCATATTAATTAATTTGAAAGACATCTGATTTATGTGTACAAAAGTGTTTAAAGCCTCGTTCAGTCTAATAAAATAATGCTAATACATATCTCTATTAAGAGTTGTCCCACTTTTTTTTGTCACCAAGAGTGCATTGACATTCTAAATGTTTTGAGAAACTTCACATTTACGTTCGATTTTTTATGGTTTCTTGCAAATTCTTATAGATTCTAAAGAATTTGTTGCTTCGCTATTTTTGCACAAATTCATAGAATCTTCGATGAAATGCCTGGTAGTATCATTTTATAGATTATTAATTTAGATTAGATAGATTATCTTATAATCAATCATGGTTTACACTTTACATTTTCCAATAACTTTAGTTGACAGGTAAGTGTCAAATAATTTCAGAAGTACTTAATTCACTTTAAATGTATCGAAATTATTTCAACGGTGAATAAAAAAGTAGAATATTTTAAGAATTGAGGAAGAAAGATCATTGCGGCAAACTGCTGTTGATTTTATTGTATCACATACATGTGTAGCAATAATTCGAAACCGATGGCACCAAAATTATAAATTTGACCGCTTAGGACATACCGGACAGTGGAGAGTTTTTAAAAATAAAGAAGATTAGAGCAAAATCCTTTTTCTACAGCAGTGGAGGTAAATAACTTTCCAGGGCATGTGCGTACGGCAAAAATAATTAAAGAAGCAGCCTTGAAAAAATCCGCTGCAGCGAGAAAGCAATTTTTAACAGATATTTTAAAGGAAAGGAATTCCAACCTCAACCCTAATGAAAATGGGGTTTGGGGTTACTGGGCAACTTCAAAAAAGAGATATTCAACCTTAAAATAGAGATGAGCTCCGGCAAGCTATAAATGAAGCATGGAATGAACTTGAAAATTACAATATGATGAACCTATGCTATCAATGAACCGAAGGCTGGAAACGCTGACTGCCAAAATTATCAATGCAATGAAATTTTAATCTTTAGACTTTAATTTTGCTTGGATAATAAATTAAACTGGTTTGACATTGACAATTAACACTGACAATAAAGATTGACATTAAAAACCACATTTAGAATATGCAAAAATTTAAAAAAACGGTAACAAGATTTATAAAAATGTAAACTATGCAATGTAAACAATGTACTATGTAAACTATGCATGATGAACGTAGTGCAATCAATGAATCGAAGGCTGCAAACGGTGACTGCCAAAATTAGCAATGCAACGAAATATTAATCTTTAGATTTTAGTTTTGCTTATATAATAAATTAAACTGGTCTGACATTGACAAATAACACTGACAATAAATATTGACATTAAAAACCGTATTTACAATATGCAAAAATTTAAAAAAAACGGTAACTAGATTTATAAAAATGTAAACTAATTGATTCCCCAACTGTGCAAATTAGGTTTATAATGTGTAAACTTGTGTAAAACACTGTTCTTGGCACTAAATAAACCATACTAAACTAATCTTTTATTTTTATTTATATACATTATTGATGCTTGCTACCGTTTGTACACGCAATTTATGTGTGCATGTGTACACGCTGCGTGTACAAATGGTACCAATCATCAGTATTGAATATAAATCAAAATAAAATCTTATAAACCTAGGTCGTGTTTAAATATGTGTTGTACACAGATTTTGTCAATGGTAGATACATTCACAACTGTCAAAGTGATAACTAACACTGGCAAAAAATATTATTATTGTATTCTTCATATGAAGATATAAAACTCTAGATCTTTAGTGCATTATTTATTCTGCCGTTAAAAGTTTATCGGTGGTTGTGTTTGTACTCAACGAAGGTTCGCACTGTATCATTAATTAAATAGACTTAGATCTAACCTTTCAAAATATTTGTATGAACAACTAATTTTTCAACTTTATGAAATTAAGTAACATTCGCACAGCAGAAATGCTGTACAAAACTTTAATGAAAACGAATGTACTACCTGTGATATGTTCATACACCAGATCTGAATGGGTTAACTTTATCTGCTTTATGAATCCGAATGGCCTTAGGTATCCTTTAAAATTTCAATTACATTTTTTAGATAGCATGTGAGTTCTTGCTAATTTTAAGTTGAGAATTTTTTTTGAGATAAGTATGGTTAACATTCGCTGAATTTTGATATTTATGCTAATTGTTTGTATTTTTTATAAATTTGTTTAACATATATACATATAAACAATCTCTATTGAACTATCGACTTGTTTGACCTTTTCTGAGGTATTTTTAAAAATTCAACTCGAAATTGAAGGAATTCTCATTTTTATACTGCTTTTCTTTATTTTCTTGTAGAATCATCTACGATGATTTTATTCGAAATTCCTGTAATATCTTTGAATTTCAGTATACATTTTTGAATGCTCAAAATGTGCTCTAAACAAAGTGTCTGTAGTTTTTATAAGATCACAAGATATTTTTTTTTTGTAAAATCGTTTGACAATTTCATAAATTGCCGGTGCATCTACACTGCCTTAAAAATTCTCTGTGCGTTCTTATACATTTTTGGGACACTGTCGTAGGTTCTCTGATTTTTATATTTATTTCGAAATTCATATTTAATACTATGCGCTTCCTTCCAAATTATATGTATTTTTACAAAGTCAAGTATTTAAAAATGATTTAATAGTCGTACATGGTCGTACTATATCAACAACATATAAAAAAAAAATTAAAATAACTGCGAACAAAGATGGACAGAACGATACAAAATAATAATATTGGTTCTCTACCTGGGACATAATGATAATGCCTTAACAATACATCTTTAATGCATTCTCTAATGTTGCAGATAATTTAGAATAAGTATAGGGTACTAGCTGATAAGTACTATACTTAAAAGGGCATTACCGAACGAATATTGCCCTTAAAAATTTTAATCAAACATAACCCAATGCTCCAAATTGTACGATTGTAAATAAATGTAGCATACATAACATATTTATAATATTTATAAATATCATTGAAATTAGACATTCTAAATTTGTAGATGAAAGTATTATCGTTATCATCAATCCAAGCGAAACATAAAAAAAAAATACAAACAACTGAAAATTTTATTAAAAATATATTTACAAAATCAACACAAAGTAAGTAAATCACGAGCCAGGTATCATAAATCAATTGAATTTGTGATCACACGTAAATAAACAAACAATATAATCCAAGCTTTACAAGTGAAAGGCTACGGGGAAAAATGATCAGAGTCCATTTTAGTCGAGAAAATTAAATTGAAAGTTTAAAGATTAATAAAGGACAGAAAGCATGAATAAAAAAACTAATTGATTATAATATACAGGGTGGCCCACCTATCCTCGCTCGGACTATTGCTCCTAGACTAATGAAAATTTAAGAAAACTTATTGAAAGTAATTAGATACTTGATGTGCATTTTGAAATTATTTTCGAGTGTACAGAGTGTACCATAAATTCGGGACACAACATTTGGTCTCATTTTTGGAATCTGCTTTATGTGGGCTTCAAAAATCATTTTTATTTTTAGGGATCAGATGCAACGTAGCCAAGTTATTCACATTTTAATCAAATTTTAGGAAAAATCATGGTCGTGGAAAAAAAATCAACAATACCTTATTATAAGAGATCAATGAAAGAATCTGGGTATGCTAGTACTCAAGCAATGTGCCAAAACATACACAATATTTGAAGTCACGTTGAACACACAGGGCGTTCTGAATCAACGATCGAATTTCGCTTTTTCAAACACAATTATCCACAAGAAATTCCTGAATTAACAGAAGAAAATTCGCAGTCTTGTTTCTAGTAAGGACCCTGTTCAGATTATATCAGTACTGCCGCACATTAAATTCTTCCCTAGAAGTATTAATTACACAAATATTGAATTTTCCCAAACAGAACAGAAACTTTTACAATTAGAACTAAAATACTTAGAATACACAAAGTGCAATAGTTTCAAAAAAACATTGGTGGTACAGTCAGAATTAGCACTTAAAAATGTAGTTGATTGTGAATTAACAAAATATAAGATTGCAAAATTCTACTCAACCAAATAACCAAGACGAAAAATTAATTTCAAAAAAGATAATTAATTCAAACAAACTTTTAGTCACTAAAGCCGACAAAGGGAATTCCATTGTTAAACAATATACAAACTCGTATATTGAAAAAATTCAAAATTTTATACTAACTGAACACATTATACAATTAAAAAAACCAACCCAAAATTTTCTTTCCAATTTGAAATCTCTTGTAAAAACCTCCAATAGTATTTTTAATGAAACAGACAAATTCAAACTTTTCCTTGTGAACCCATCGGCCCCTAAACTATATGGTCTAGCAAAAATTCGAAAAGATAACTGCCCTATTACACCGGTAGTATCATATATTAACTCACCAGGCAGAAAAAATGCAAATAAGTTAAATAACATTTTCAAACAAATTACTATTTCTTCAGGTAAAAACTCAATTAAAAATTTCATAGAGTTAACCAAGAAAGTTAAGTTATTTAATTTTAAAGATAACTATAAACTAGTTTCTTTTGATGTACAGCCACGGACTCTGGGAATGACGCGTCCGTAAGAACGAGCAGTCTGCTATCCTTGTCTGGTCCCGCAAGGTAGGGGCACGGTAGACAAGGATAGAAGACTGCTCGGATGGACTGACGCGTCATTCCCAGAGCCCGTGGCTGTACTGTCATGCTCACATAAATCTAGTACACACAAATTGACATTGCTATATAATATTGCTATTGTAACCTAATTTCTTGTACTAGATTTATGTGAGCATGACTGTACATATGTTTTGAAAATTCCTCCAAAAGACACTCATTAGTAATATTTTTGACCAACAGATGGTGAATCCCATTATAACAACTGAATTTCTAAATCTAATTAAACTTATCACTGTATATACATATTTTTCATTCAACGAGAAAATATACCAACAAACCGAAGGTTTAGCAATGGGTTCGCCACTAAGCCCTCTGTTGGCAGACATTTTTATGAAACATATTTCTAAGGAAATTTTAAAATCCAAATTAGGCGTAAAACACATCAAATTCTGGTATCAGTTTCTTGAATTTTTAAAGTCAAGACATCCAAATATTAAATTCACTCTCGAAACAGAAATTTCGTGAAACATTAAGTTCCTAGATTTATCTATTAGTAAATACAAAAACACTCTCATATTTGACATTTATAGAAAACCGACCTGCACAGATTCGTTAATCCCTATCTCCTCGAGACATGTAATTAACCATAAATTAGCCGTATTTAATGCTATGATTTAATAGAGCATTAAATTTACCATTATCAAACGTATCATTTAAAAACGAAATCAACATTACAAAAACGTTAGCAATCAACAATGGCTATGACATAACTCCAATAGATAAGTTAATTAACAAAAACCAATTTAAACATGTATCCAAATTGATTTATTAATATACAACACCAAATATTAGTTTCTTTAAAACATTAACATTTTTTGGAGATGTTAGTTTCAAGATAAAAATCCTTCTACAAAAAGAAAATCTTAATATTGTATTTAAACCTTATAATAAATTGTCAATTATATTTTTTTATGCTAAGAGTCCGACCAATTTTGTTACTAAATCTGGAGTATATAAATTGTGTTGTAATGATTGTAATGGAGTACATATCGGCCAATCTGGTAGATCCTTCGAATGTAAACTTAAAGAACATATACGCGCCTTCAAATTAAATCGAGATAAATATACATTTGCCACTCACTTACTGGAAAACCAACATTAGTTCAAAGCGAAACACAATAAAGAGCTTACACTCCTTAATGACCAAGCTGAATTGTTATATTCGCCCCTATTGATATGTTTAATTTAGGTATTTAAATGAAGTGTATTATTAGCTGTATTTCCATTCACTAATGTAATTTTAATGTGTATTTTAAATATATATAAATATTGCCGCTGTCGTAATTTTAAGTTATTGTAACTTTGATAATGACCCGTTAAGGTGTCGAAAATTATAGTCACTACTAAATAAACCTAAGTGATACTAACAAAGAAATCTGTGTGTGTTTTTTACTTATTTTCAAATAGCTAGAAGGATAGGGGGCCACCATGTATATATACTTCGTTTAACAAAGTTCAAAAAAGTGTTGTACTTACAAATATTTTGAATGGTTAGATTAAGGTGTATTTAATTAATGATACAGTGCAATCCTTTGTTGAGTACTACACAACCACTGATAAACTTTTAACTTTAGAATAAATAATACACTAAAGATTTAGAGTAATTAATTTTCATATAAAGAATACAATAATTTTTGTTTTGTCACTGGTAAATGTCTCTTTGGCAGTTCTGAAATGTATCTACCATTGACAAAATATGCAGCCAACTACCTATTTCTGTACAACACATTTTTAAACACGACTTACAGGAGCCAATTATCTGTGTACAACACATTTTCAAACACGACTGTACAAGTATTCTTCTTTATATCGCTTTTAGTCAAAATCATATTTCATTTCTTTGTTTTTGAAGCTATCGTTTCTCACAGTGTTTCTTCACGTGTCGGAAGTACCTCTCCCATGCTACAACATGGTACTATCAACTCGAGCTCAGTATGGACTCTGATCGTTCTTCCCCGTAGCCCATCAAGTATAATCAGCAAGCGCGGATTTATAAGCATAAAAAATTACAAAACAAGCGCTTAAAAATGCATAAAAATCTTAGAAAATAAGCATATAAAATAGCATAAAGATTAGAATAGGCACAAAAACGCAGAAAAAGCATGAATAGGCATATTTTATTTTTTATGAAAATACAGAAAACAAAACAAAACATAATTTTATTAACAAGAACGCACTATAGGTAGATAAAAGTAATATTTTAATAACATAGGTTGTGGTGATTAATATTATTATTATTTCTTTCTTTTTGAATAACATTTATTATTATTATGTTACATAATTACTAAAACTGATCACATATGATCAACCATTAGTTTTAATAACAATAATAATTAATAACAAATAGTGATTACTGCTCATTTTTAAATGAACTAATTATTAAATGTTTTTCTAAATTTTTAACGGAAAATCCCATTCTCCTATCACTGAGCACATTTTTTAAGTGTGAAAAGCTTCTCTCCATATCCACACTTGTAATCGGTACATATTTAAATTTGGGAACAATTGAAATATTTATCAGCAAATCTTCCACGAAATCTCCTTTTACAACTGTTGATATTTTTTGTAACTTGCCAAACCCTTCATTTTTTGACAAAACTACATCACATTTTTTTAATAATCTCTCCTATAGATCCCCGTACATTTGAGACGTCGTTCCTAAAATCTTCAACTATTTGAACCGCATCTACCAAAGTTGTGTCCTTTGCTTGGAGTTTCAATCGCTTTGCTTACGAAACTGTAGTTGGTTTTTAGGAATGCTAAATTTTGTACAACCCTCCTATCTTTAAGAACTTTGTGGAATTCTTTAATTGCCTCTGACACATTTTCGGGAAACTCTAACACAAGCTCCTTAAATGACTCAAAATGGTCGGCATAATAGCAGGCAGCATCTAGGCACGTACCCCATCTAGTTATAACCGGTGCCGGAGGAAGAGGTACATTCGGCATTCTTTCCCTAAACATTTCAACCCTCAGTGGAGCTTTTAGGAAAATTTTCTTCCCGGTTTTTATCAAATCATTGACCAGGGGAAATTGCAGTCTAATCGTTTCAGCAACTCGATTAAAACCATGTGCCAAACAGGTGCATTGCATTAATTGCTATTAAAATACTTTTAAATTAGAATATGCCTTCAACATATATGCAGCGGCATCAGAAAGCATCAATAATATTTTATCATTTGGTACGGGGTTTGGCAAAAAAAAAGTGTTAATCCACCGTGAACGAATTTGGCAACGGTATTGCAATTTGTTTTTTCTGCCAATTTTCTTTTTAATTTCCTCAATAGTGTGTTTATATACTTGCTCGACATAGTATTTGCGAATGGTTGATTCGGCAAGAATATGTCTACCGGTGTATTCTTGTAAAAATCATTTAAACATACTATTATCTAGTTTTTTTAACGGAATGTTAGAAGATACCGTCGTATTGCATAAATCAAAGTAAAATTGCTTTTCATTCTGTGTAGAATAACTCGCAAAAACTCGGAAATAGTTTGCTAGGTACTCAGGGTACTGCTTGCAGATTTGTGTTTTTTTTAATTTTCCAGGTGATCTGTTGTATTGATATGTTCTGTTATGTTAAATTTTTTCTCGCAGTTAATCTACAACATTATACATGCTTGTGCATAGCCCAATAGCAACACAAAATAAAACTTACCGGTTTGATTCAAGCCCTGCAAATTAATTTGCTGTTTTCGTATTTTAATTCAGAATGTCCACGTAACCATTCATCGACGGAAGGTTTTACTTTCGGCATTTTATACAAGAAACTTATAAACACGTAATACACACAAGGCACAAGTACAACGCACTGAAGATTGATATAGATTGGACTGAATTGATAGCACACTTGCCCCAGATGCGTTCTGTGCACGTAAAACAGGGTAATCCCTGAAAAAGACTCAAAAGACGTAACGGAGTAATATTAATACTGAATTCTCATTACAATAATGTGCAACAAAATATATTCCTAGCTAATATAAATAATATGCTATAAAATTGATAAATAAGCAAATAAGTACAAAAATAAGGAAATATACACAAAAAATGCATAAAAGCAATTATAATCTTAAAAACTGAAAATATGCATAAAAGCACAAAAAAAATATTGTCACGTTACTCCATTTGCTGAAATTCGTATAGATACGAGGTCATTTTGGTCTGCTATTAAAACTGATGTATAGCATAATACCCAGAAATCCGCGCCTTGATAATCAGGATTTCTATTAAATTTTAAATACCACTTTATCCTGTCTTCTGAAGAAAATCTATTATTTCTATAAAATTTTACAAAACCACTTTATTTTGTCTTCTCAAAAAAATCTCAATTCATTCCCACTTAAACGTTTCCCGTTCGCTTCATTTGCATAAGAAACAAAAAATATACAGAAATCGGCGAAACGCCTCTCCCACCAACAATACAACTTAATTGAGATCCACAGGTGCCTTTCTTGTGGTCATTCCTCGAACCATCTCGTAAGGCGACGTGTGATTAATGCCCTCGAAACTCGTTCTCGGCTGTCCCTTCGAAGGTTCGGTCGCGGCTTTCAGTACGGCCTTCAGTCGCTGAAATTTCGTCTCGGGAAACCCACGGGACAGCTAATTAACCGCGGCGAACCGCAGACAGACAAATGCCGGCTCGCCACTCTTCAGGGGACGAGAACTGTCCGGACAAGTGCACTCGGCTCTAATTGATGTCACCGCTGACATTCTCGACGCGGAAAAATCGCCCCGTCTCTAATGTATAGCCGCGATTGCTCAAGCTAATTTTAAGTAAACTGCTTGTAGCCACCGTTTAAACAATTATTTTAAGAGGCACCTCAAAAAGGAAAAAAATGTTCCAACATGCATTAATTCTCTTAAAATTGTAAAAATATTAAAACCCATCAGAATATTCTGCAGAGCGATAGCAAATTTTAAAAATATATTTTAATTTCAGAAAAAGATTACATTAGTAGGTATGTGCCTTGAAATTTGACAATAATCTTTAATATTGAAAACTCATTAATCTTCTTAGATATTGAATAAAGTTTTAGGGTTTCACTTTCGTAATATATAGTTAACATTTAAATAAGAAACACTTACAACTTTGTTAATATCACATTTATTTATTTATAGTGACTATTGTATCTATAAACTTTAATACCCACAACATCCAACTGATAATCGAAAATATAAGTAATTCTCATCCATCTTAATAATAATAATAATAATAACAATCTTTATTGGTTCTATTGACAAATACGTCTTATACAGGTCATAAAGTATAAAAAACTATAAAATATAAAAGTATAAGATACGAAATACGAAATCCAATGCATATTTAAAACACAAAGTCACAGAATTACATCTAAGGTTAAAGATCATCCGATAAAAATTCTTTTGTGGAGTAGTAACACTTATGTTTTAGCATTTCCTTCACCTTCATCTTGAAATTAATGTCCTCCAGGGTATTCTTGAATATGCTAAAATTTCAACCAATGACTTGCGAATAAATATCTATTTCTATAAAATTCCGAAAATAAAATACCTTATAAAATACCTGGCAAATTCCCATGTAAATGCACAAAAACGTCAGGGTTTTTGAAATATCAGTAGTGTTATGGTAAAACATGCTATCTGCCTTTTTCAAAATGCACTTTTTGGAATTAAATGGCCACAAATAAAGTATATTTTAAGTTGATCAAATGGTTTAGTGTTGTATTGTACTTTTGTATTATAAATAACTATGGCAATGATACATGCAAATCTACTTTCATAATTATAAATACAGTAGCTATTTGTATTACAATGGAGCAAAGTGCATCATTTTCTCCCGCGGATATTTGATGCCCAACGCGAAGCGGAGGACATCAAAAGGCACTGAGGAAATGGCAGTTTTTGAGTATTACATAATATGATTTTTTCTACGACCTTTCACAGTGTTTTGCATAAATATTATATTTTCTTGTGCATGACAATTAAAAAACCAAGTGTCAAAATATAATATTTAGAATAAGTATATTGTTAAAAATGAAAGTATACAACGAACGTACACATTTTTATAAATAAAAATAGTACGAGGCTTATGTCGCACGTTGAATGGATTACGGCTACTGTTGTGGTGGGGTTGAATAAAATACGTAATGGATTGAATACTGTTATTATACCGGGTGCGTGGTTAGTAGGAGATTATGTTGAACGTTTTGAGCTGACTAAAATAAATGTGAATACATACTTTGCAAGGGTGCATGTAGCTGTTCAAGTTTTCATCTTTCGGGGAATAACAATTAACCGGCCTTAGCTGACCGTATTTTCACTATATCCCGCATATGCGGGAGCCAAAGTTGTTTGCCTCCCATGGGAGGAAAAGTAGAACTGTTCTCTCTCATATGAGGGACGAAAGTGTGTACTTTCTAATAAGGGAGTAGACAATAGTATATTAAAATACCAGTTGCAGAAGACATCTATTCAAGCACGAATTTGAAATTCCGAAACGAGTTCCGTAGCAGCGAGTTGAGGAACAAATGAGTGCTTGAAGGACCTTCTGCAACGAGTGTTTTATACTATATTTTCTATTTTGCCGCATCATACTATTTTATAAATTAAAATATGAAAAATTATATCTAGGGGATTTTGCGGTGGTTGGTGACATTTTAGTGGCGTAAATTTAATTGGCTGTGGAAAAAAATCAATTTAAAACGTCAGATTTTCGCAATTTTGCGTTATTTGAAAATGAATACTGAAGAAAATTTATCACCAACGCCGCCGAAAATTAGGCAAATTGCACAAAAACCTTAGAAAATTTACTGCCTGACAAGTCCAAATCCCAGTATGAAAAAGGATTTCAAAAATTTGAAGAGTGGCGCAAGCAAAGTAACATACAAGGAATTTCCGAAAATATTTTACTTGCCTATTTTGATCTTCAACGCCAAAAGTATAAATCGTCTACTTTATGGATAATCTATTCGATGCTGAGATCAGTTTAAGCAAATGGAGGTGGATATATCCAAGTACAATAAATTTAAACATTTGTGTTATAGGCAACAGTAATGTTCATCAAAATATTGTGTCGGATGATAATTTACATGGTGTCACTATAAATTCTCAAGACAAATCAGACAAATGTGTATAATAATTGTACTTTCCACGGTAATAATTTAAATTAAACTTCGTTTTCATTAATTTGCTGTTCTCTGTGAAATTTATTTTTTGACGTATGTCAGTTGACAGTTCAACGTCAACCGTCAACGCTACCACTACTAACATCAATGCAGTAAATTTTACTGGTCCATTCTAGCACACCAACCGCTTATTCTAACACTCAAATGACATCATTTGGGTGCTAGAATCGACTTATTCTAAACGCAAAATAGAAAAAAAAAACTATTTTTGCTTCTCCTGTAAAATAACAAAAATGGCCGATAACATGGTCTGCCATAATACTACTGATAGCTATATGCAAATTTTAGTAATTTAATCTTTCAATTTTTAGAGCTTTCTGAAATATTTATTAATTTCAGATATTATCATTTATTCTTGTTTTTAATTATGGGCACGCATGTTATATGCATTTCTGTTTTTTTAAGTTGTTATTAATGACTTATTATTTTGTTTTTGTCCAATTTAGTTCGTTAAATGTCTTAAAATTTGCAAACTACATAAACAAATTTTACATAAACAAATTATTAGGCTATCGACGTAAACGCTCTTTCCGTATTCTTTAAAACTATTTTTAGACAAAGTAATTAATTATTTCGGTATTTTTTCGGTAAGTCATAATATGATCAAAATATATCTATATATATATATATATGAAATTTCAGCAAGTTGCAATGATTCTTACCGATTTGAGATTTTAAACACAGTTTGGCAAGAATTTTCAAAATTATTTATGAAGCTTTAGAATTTTTAGGTTTACGTAATATGTCTGTTTAAATTTCCATAATTTTTATGTATAGTTGCTTGAATGAATATTGGAAAAATATGCGAATAAAAACAATCGAGAGCATTCATCCAATTTTCAAGTCATTCCAATGTTTATAAGTTTAGATTGAATATACAGGGTGGAAACTTTAACTGGAATAAAATTCATAACTTCGATATAGGCAATTTTTGCAAAAAATTCCGAAACACGCTAAGTATTGTTTTTTCTTGCCCTCATTTCTATGTATATGCTGCTTGTTTATCTGTTCCCGGAAGAGCGCAGCCACCTCTGACTTTTTTTTTCAAATGGAAAGGTATGTCAAGTGACACCTCGTTTGAAAGGTCTCTGCGCAAGTAATACAACACACTATTTATTTCTTGAATATTTACAAATCCCACGTGATAAAAAAAAAACACTTTTCTAACTTGAATACTATTTAATGCAACAAATGTTCAAAATGGGCACCGTTTCTTTCATGGCAAAGTGCAAATCGATGATAACATGCATCTCTAATGTTTTGTAACATTTCTGGTGTGACTTGCCGTATTTCATGCCTAATACGTTGCTTAAGGTCCTCAATGTCGTTTGGTTTGGTTACATAGATCTTACTCTTGAGATATCCCCACAAAAAAAAGTCAAGGGGACTAAGATCCGGAGATCTCGCCGGTCATTCAATGTGACCTCTTCTTCCAATCCATCTATTGGGAAAAACTTCGTCTAAATATCTACGAACGATCACAGCATAATGGGGTGGAGCTCCGTCCTGTTGATACCATATTCGTTCATCAGGTAAATCTGGATCTAATGGATTTGGAAATAAAGTGGCTAACGCTGGCATGAGGTCGTCTTGAAGAAACGTAAGATATGTTGCTCCATTAAGATTACCATCGAAGAATACTGGTCCTACAATCTGATTACCTATTATTCCAGCCCATACATTGACTTTTTGCGGGAACTGAGTATGAGTTTCTCGCATACAATGAGGGTTATGCTCAGCCCAATAACGACAATTTTGATGATTAACGTCACCATGTAAGGTAAAAGTACTTTCGTCGGAAAAAAGAATTGATGCTAATGAAATCTGGTTATTGTCGATCATGTTCATCATTTGCTCGCAAAATTCGATTCGGCGGTCCGGGTCATCCTCCGTTAATTCTTGGAGTGCCTGCATCTTGTAAGGATGCAGCTTGGCTGATCTAAGAATTTTCAGGACAGTAGTATGACTAATCTCGTTGTCACGGGCCAGTTGCCTGGCTGGAGTCACTGGATTTTCTTGAAGAGTTAATAATACGTTTAGCCTGGTATCTGCTTGAACAGTGGGATTTCGCTGTCTGGGCACAACCCTGACATGACCCAAATTGTTGTATTGTGTCTCAATTTTGCTTATGGTACTTTGGCTAATGGGTGATAAATCCGGATGCTCTTCTCGAAATAACTGAGCAACCTCAAGCTGACTTCGTCTTCTGTTACCATAACCGATCATCATCAGAATCTCGATTCGGAGATTTTCGGTTAAATACGGCATTTTAGAAATCACTTCGACAACTTGACGAGCGTATGTGACTGCTTTGGTGACTATTATTATGACTAGTAACTAAGCAACGCAGTTCCATAGCATCAAAACACATGTCAAAAACATACAACTTTACGCCGAAACATGTTCAACGTAAAAGTGGTTTTCTTTTTTTTATCACGTGGGCTTTATAAATATTCAAGAAATAAATAGTATGTTGTATTACTTGCGAAGAGACCTTTCAAACGATGTGTCACTTGACATACCTTTCCTTTTGAAAAAAAAAAAAGTCGGAGGTGGCTGGGCTCTTCCGGGAACAGATAAACAAGCAGCATATACATAGAAATGAGGGCAAGAAAAAACAATACTTAGCGTGTTTCGGGATTTTTTGCAAAAATCGCCTATATCGAAGTTATGAATTTTGTTCCAGTTAAAGTTCCACCCTGTATAAAAATTTAACTTATAATTTCTAACGAATATTTGTAGAATACTTTTCTCTTTACAGAATAGAACTTTTTGAGAGTTCTAAATTTCAAAACATTCTTGCCGCATATTACAAAAATGTGATGTTTTTGCATATTTTAAATTTTGTGCAATATAACAAATGTTTTTAGAATTTTCAGAAATAATTATGAAGGTTTAGAAATTCCAAAAAGTTCCATTCTGAGAAATCGAAGAAAATGTGTGAAAAAACAGAATACAAATTTTACACACGCTTTTTTTAAGTTAGTAAACGATACCAATGCAATGCAAAATGGGCTAATGAACAGTCAGAAACTAACAAAAAATGGGATCTTCGGAATGTGCCTTGCCTATTTGAGAGTTTAATCGCAACTTGGCAAGAATTTAGAATTTTCTGAAATATTTATGAAGATTTGGAATTTTTCGATTTAAGAAATATGTTTAAATTTCTGCAATTCTCATGTATTATTTGCTTGAATTGATATTGGAAAATTATGGGAATATAAAAATCACTTGTTCAATTGTTGAAGTCATTCAAAACATTTGAAGTCATTCAAATGTTTACCAAGTTCATATTGAATTTTTGATTTTTAACGAACATTTCTAGAAATTTTCTATATTTTATATTATTGGATACTTTTCACTTTGTAGAATTGAAGTTTCTGAGAGTTCCAAACCTCCATCAATATGCATATTATAAATTTTGTGCAAAATAACAAGTATTTTCAGAATTTTCAGAAATATTTATTGAGGTTTGAAACTCTCAAAATTTCTCTTTGAATTCACTATTTAGAATTACCAAAAAGTTCCATTCTGAGAACCTGAAGAAAAGTGTAGAAGAAATTGAATATATTAACAGTGATCATTGAAAAATTGGCATTGAAATTTCACGTTCTACGAATGCAAATATTAAATATGACTATCAGTCAGTAATATTTTGAACGTACACATTAAAATTTTGACAGAATAATTGTAAATTTGTATGACTACCGATAATGATTGAATTTTTGACATTTTGCTGACAGTAAGCATTGACATTTTCGCAGAAAATCTGATTTTTTTTCCTAATAATTTTAACTTGAACAAAAACCATTGAAATTTTTTACAAATTGAACATTTTACAGTGCTCATTGAAACTTTGACAGTAAGCATAGAATTTTTTGCAAAATGTCTGAAGTTTTTCTCGAATAATTTTAACTTGGACAAGAATCGCTAAAATTGTAAGAAAAGTGAACATTTGCAGTACATTTTGAATGTATAGTCATGCTCACATAAATGTAGTACGAGAAATCAGGTTACAATACCAATGTTATATAGCAATGTCAAATTATTTGTATTAAATTTATGTGAGCATAACTGTACACATATAAATTTGACAGAATAATTGTAAATTTCTGCGACTACTGAAAATCATTGAATTTTTTACACTAAGCATAGAAATTTTTGCACAATATCTGAAATATTTCTCGAACACATTTAACACACACTTTTTTAGTTAATGAAAGTTTAGTAAACGGCACCAATGTAATGCAAAATAGGCTAATACAGGGAAAGTTCTACGAACACTCAAAACTAACAAGACATGGCTTCTTTGAGATTTTTTTTTGATAAATTCAAAAATAAAAAATACAAATTTATATGATTCAAATCCTGAAATGCAATGTGCGAAGAGTGAAACAAAAATAGAATATAAATTTTGCACAAACTTTTTGTGGATATAAAATTAGAATATTACTTATTTAATTTAAATCCTGAAACAATAGTAACGGTAGAATGTATGCACTATTTGAACCTTTGGATTGCAGTGGTGAACGACCTCAATAATGAGATCTATTCTAGTCTGTTTAATCTGAACACATTAATCCTGAAGATTATTACATTATTATGAGCACTTCGAATGTACTCAGGTACATGTTCTATAAGACATACAAATGATATTGCAATGATTGCACAGAATATTTTCCCACCTCCTATCTAGTATTTCCTGTTCTGTAATACACACACACAAACATACATGCATAAACACTTTATAACTGTGCCACATTATTTCATGTACTTAAATAAATACAATTTCGAAGCAACTCGGCTGCGATAACGGCGCGGATAAAATGCATTAAAGCACACCTTGATTTAAACAAAAGCAATGTAATCCGGAGGATATATCAATCAACTGACGAAGAACCTGAAATATTAAATAAACGATTTCAATTACACATTCCACGCGATAAGGGTTCCGTGCATTGAATAACAAGCACTTACCTATGGAAGAGCACATCGATGGGCAGTAATAGGTGAGAAGTATTCATCGAATGCAGCAATTAAGGAAGATTGTCGTGCTTAAGACCGCATTTTGAATATAAATTCAACTCGAAACAGAACGGTTTTAACTTAATGAAGATAGTCTTGGCGATTACTACTTGGAGGTAATCGATTACTTCGTAGCAGTAGGTATGGACGAAATACCGATTTGTGTAATATTAATAATTAGCTATATTTATTTTAAAAGGTTAACATATGACAAATATCATGTAAAAAATGAAAAATGTAAAAAACTTGAATTTGTGAATTAAAAATATTCATATTCAATTAGTATCGTACAAATTTGATTATTTATCTTGGAATTAATGGAACATTTTATAAATCGAGATATATAAATGTAATTTTAATTTTTATGGAGATTAACACTTTGAAAACAGATGTAGTAGGTAATAGGGAACTCGCGATTTTCCAAATTAGTTATTTATTTCCAAATTAAATATTGATACTTTTCTATAGCTAGTATCGATTTTCTGTAGAAAAGTGTATTTTTTAAATGAATTTACTAGAAAACAATTTGAAATTATAAATATTACTCCTATTAATCATGTAGAGATAAATATTTTGAAACACCTAACATTGTCATGGTAACAATTAAAGAAATAGATAGATATTGCTACCGTAAAATATCTCGGATATTGGAATGTACGAACTGTACATAAAAAAGGAAATTGCAACCAAATCGCCAAAGAAATGGAAAATTAGGGAATAGACATCCTAGGGCTATACGAATCAAGATGGAAGAATATGGGGGAAATGGATACTGCAAATGGAGGAAAGATCATATACATGGAAGGAAAAAAAAGAGGAAAGTAAACATAAACATGGAGTTGCAGTCATGTTGAGTAAACATAAACATGGAGTTGCAGTCATGATGAGTGAACAGGCAAACAATTCTATGATCGAATGGAGTACAATCTCAGAAAGTATCATAGTAGCAACATTCATAGCCAAAATTTTAATCTGTGCTCATTCAATGTATATGCTCCAACCTTCAACAAACGACCGGAAGAAAACGAAGCCTTCTATGAACAACTACAAAAAGTCCAGGATACATTTAGATGAACGATATACGATATAAAAACAGGTGCGGAAAATATGGGCAATACTTTGTATATATTATATATACAACCCTGTTAATACTAAGTTGTAACACCCAAAAATGGCAGTTAGAACTCATTGAAACAAACAACTTTTCTTAGTTCAAATTTTTGAATTGGAGCCCAAGTTCATAGTTATTGGAGTTCTTTTGTTTTTCGAAAAATCGTCATTACTCCCTTATTTTAAGGAATATTTAAAAATTACAAAAACGTTCCGCATGTACTTTCGGTTCTCTAAAACATTTGTATTTACAATTATTTTCGATTTTATCAAATAACAAAATGGCGACCGATCAAAAATTTCGAAACAAGATATTTTGAAAACCATTCGATTGATTTTTTAAAATAAAACATTTATGAAATCCTTAAACTATATTATAACATTTGTCTGAAACATTTTTTTCGATCTGTCCAAACAAAGTTATTATTCAAATTGAATTACGAGATAAATTTTAACAACTGCAACAATCATTTAAAACAAAGCAGGCTAACCTTAAGTTAGGCCATTAAACAAGTTGACCCGCGTGTTTTCTAGTTTGTACCTTCAAATTTAAATACTTTTTGATCTTGTTCTTCAGAAATTTCTGCTTCGTCTTGAAAGTTTCTGTCACGTTTATCATTTATGTGCGTATTTTGCATAATTTGTGTATAAAAATACATAATTATCAAAACGCGGAACTACTAGACATGCTTTTAGTTTTTGGAGAGGCAAGGCGCGATGGACGTAGCTCGTAGAATTTATCGGAGAGGATATCCAAATCTTCAGCAATCAAGTTGCCGCATTTTTAAAAGAATATCTAGATGTTTGTCAGAGACTGGAAGTTTTCACCCAAGAATTGGTGGGAATTCCAATAGATTACGTCGAACCTCTGTATTTGAAGAAGCTGTTCTTAATATTATTGAAGATGAGCCATCGACGAGCACAATAGTAATAGCAAACAGATTAGGTGTAATTCACGTGACAGTTTGGCAAGTTCTGAAGGAACAAGGTCTCCGTCCATTCTCTAGACAAAACGTGCAAGCTTTGAGACCTGAAGATTTCCAGCCAAGATTGTTGTTTTCCCGTTGGTTTATTAATTGTTGCAATCTTCAGAGGCGTTTTGAAATGTTTATTTTAATTACAGACGAAGCTTGTGTCACAAGGGACGGTGTATTTAATTCTCGCAAAAAGATTTACAAAAATTTACAGACAAATGTTATAAGATAGTTAAAGGATTTTATAAATATTTTATTTTCAAAAATCGATCGATTGGTTTTAAAAATATCTTGCTTTGAAATTTTTGATCGGTCGCCATTTTGTTATTTGATAAAATAGAAAATAATTGTAAATACAAATGTTTTAGAGAACCGAAAGCACATGCTGAACGTTTTTGTATTTTTTAAATATTCCTTAAAATAAGGGAGTAATGACGATTTTTCGAAAAACAAAAGAGCGCCAATAACTATGAACTTGGGCTCCAATTCAAAAATTTGAACTAAGAAAAGTTGTTTGTTTCAATGAGTTCTAACTGCCATTTTCAGGTGTTACAACTTAGTATTAACACCCTGTATATTTATAGGAATGATATACACATAATACTGAACGATCTAAACGCAAAAATAGATGCGGAAAATACGGGCAAAGAGGAAAGAGGAGACTAAGATCACATATTAGTAAGAGCGAAGATAATAATCAAACTAACAGCACAGAAACTATTAAATAAAAGAACAGAGTCATACAATTTCCAATGGTTAGAAAAAGAAAAAGACTGAGAAGATCGAAAAATCGCGGAAAGAAAAAATAAATGAGAAACATATCATAGAGGATAACAGAATAATTATGGAGAAAGTACAAAAAAGCAATAAAAGTAACAGCCTTAGAAACAATGGGGTTAAAGACCAGAATCCACAAAAGCTGGATGACAGAAAATATGGGGTTAAATACGAGAAGTCATGTCTCGTAGAAGACAGAAAGAAAATTAAACAGAGAATATTATCTAATATAAATCAAATACAAGGCAAAAAATGAGAAAGTGTAATAGAGGATATGTAGACAGACAGAAACAAACAAACAGAGCGCCTACTAACACAAGCGAAGGAATCAGCAATTACAAATGACACGAAAACACATTACTATAACAAAAACCTTTCGGGAAAAATAAAAACTAACATAACTAAACATGTTAGAGATGAAAAAGGCAATGAAATACTAACAAAAACAAGAAGAAATGAAAAGAAAATGAAGAAAAAGAAAGGTAGGCAAACTGCTTCGAAGAAATATACAAAGCAAATGATACAGAAGGAATAAGTTAAGTAACCAAACTAAGATCATGCATCCCAATAAATGAGAGTGAAATAACGAACCAGGAAATCCTAGATGCTATTCGGAAGCTAAAAAATGGGAAATCAACAGTAGATGGAATACTACCGGAAGCGTGGAAATTAGGAGGAAAGACAGCAAATAACATGATTACAAACTACTTAACAAGATATGGAAAAAAGAGGCACTAACAAACGAATGCAATGAAGGAATCGTAATTAAACTGCCAAAAAAAAGGTGATAGAACAAAATGTACAAATTGGAGAGGTATAACACCACTAAGCACAGCAAGTAAGGTACCTACTCAAAAGAATATACTGGAAAGAATAAAGAAGGGAGAATTTGAAAAACTAAGGAATAACCAGGCAGGATTCAGACCAAGAAACTCATGCATTGACAACATACGCACATTGTGAATAGTAATAGAAAACGCACTAAAATGGCAGAAAACCTTTAACATAAATTTCATAAATGTTGAATATGCATTCGAAAGATTTAGTAGAAATAAGATGTGGAAGGTTACGGGTTGCCGGAGAAAATCCTTAAAATGATCAAAGCACTATATAGAAATTACTCTGCAAGAATAGAAGGAAACTGAGAAATCTCGAGGAGAATAAGTATACAAAGTGGAGTAAGACATGGTTGCATACTATCACCAATGCTATTCCTAATAACTATCGACTATGTAATGAAAAAAGTAGCAGATAATAAAACAATCATATTTTGGAAATATGGAAGAAACCTCGAAGACATTGTATTTACGGACCACGTCTGTTTGTTGGAAGAAATTATAAAACACCTACAGCATAAAACAACAAAACTAATGGAACTGATAGACAGTCGGGTAAAAAATTGACTTACAAAAATGCAAAATTATATCGATTAAAACTCAAAATATACAAATAAAGATTGGAAGTGAAGAAATTAAGAAGGTGGAAGAAATCTGTTATCTAGGAAGTGAAATAAGTGGGGAAAGGGGGAGTACTGAAGGCCTACGTAGAAGAATTAAATAAGCACAGGAAGCGTTCATTATGATATGGGAGATTTGGAGATCAAAGGAGATAGGGACGAAAAATAAGAACAGAATATTTAATAGTAATGTCAAAAGTATTCTATTGTACGCATCGGAATCGTGGACTAGGTTTCGACGTCAAAAACGTTTGTAGGTCAAAAATCTGAGAAGATGCAAACCTTTGGGAAAACCTGAGGGAAGGTTTCCGAAGGAAGAGAAAAGGGGGAAGACCAACAAATACAAGGCAAACAACAGATTCACAAAGAATATAAATATATAAGGAAGTCATGGAATGACATAAAACTAGAAGCTAAAGATAAAAAATACTTCGTGGCTTCCTCATGTAAAAGTTTTAATTTTTGATAAATAAGACGAATGTACTTCTGTAACTTTTCAAAAAGTTAAAGAAGTACATTCGTCTTATTTATCAAATAAAAAGGAATGGAAAAAATAGTGAAAACTTACTAGACAAATGCCTAGAAATACCTTTGAGGTGACCTATACACTCATGGGAGTAGAGAGGACTAATAATAATAATAACATTGTCAAGAGACAAATATGTGTGCATTTTTTATTCAATTGATTGCAAGTAGTCTATTTCTAGAGTAGAGCTTCAAGTTTACATAAACTACATAATACCCTCAGTTTATAGAGAAATAATTGACCATTTTGTATAAAAATCTTTAGAATACTGTTAATATTGAAGTTAAAGACTATTTCACAGATACAGGCTAATATAGGTTGTTAATATAGGTTAATAGGTTAGTAACACCTGTTACATAAGTTTTAGGATTTTTTTAATGCTTTTAATGACATTGTCAAACTATTACATCTGGTCTGGAGAAACATGTTGCTAGGAATCTTGTCAATTTGTTCGACATTTTACATGTTCGCCTGACCTTTGCGAAATGGCGTATAAAGATAAAAGTCCATCTACAATTTAAAAAAAAACTCAAACGTTATGTAACATGTGTTACATGACAAATCTCTACTATACATGCATTTTCTTGACACAAATACTGGGTTTCAAATGACCTAATTTAAGGGCAGTTCCACTTTTCTTGAGGTTTCTGACCATTTTCATGTATCTGAATTTTATAGGAAACTGTCAATACTGAAATTTAATAAAAGTTTTTAGAGCCATAAATGCCATAATTCATAAAGTACAATTTCGACAAAACATTCATTTATTTTGCATTTGCTCCAGCAGCTTTATTATAAATATGTAAAATTCGTCGAAAAGTTCATATAAATTATGTTCCTTTGTATTTACAAAGCGAACAAAATGTGTACGCTTTTGCGTTTAGAAAATTTATTTGTTTGAATATCCCAGAAACAATGTTATATTCTATTCTATTATTTCAAGAATTAATTAAGGTGTTTCAAGAAGTGATCGCAACACTTCTTGAAAGACTACTCTACTTTGCGCCGTTGGGTTTTTATTAAATATCAAACTATTAATACAATTTAAAACTTTATATAAGTAACTGATGCATAATTATTTAACAATGGCATATATTCAATTCTAATTATTTCAAGAATTTTGTATCAGGTAGACTAATTAACTTGCATACCATACAGGCATTATCTGTTCTATGTTTTCGAAGTCGATCAGGCGACATTTTACTCGGTCCATGGCGGGCAATTAATTTGTGGGTTTTTATCTGGACGCCCCATAAAGCCTGGCGTACGAAGATTCGTAATCTTTCCGAGCCACTTTTACCCAGATTAGCTTTGACAAATGGTCGGATCGCTGTGCACCCCGCGTGGTGTTATTTGTACTTGTCATTATCGTTTAAATTGAATATGGTCATGCCTCTTTGACATCTGAAGTATCGTGTTCATAAATTTAAATGCTCCAATACACCATACTATCGTCCCAACTAGAGTGAAAATGTGGAGTGAAAATGTAGTGAAAATTTGAGCTTGATTTTTATGCAATAAAACGTTAGTACTAAAAGCAATGTTTTGCATATTCTACACAATTATGTTTATATTGACTATTTTGGTACTTTATGTCAACCCAATTTTTTTTTCGATGTTTAAAATAGCAATTTAAAATAGCACCTACTACTTAGGTAATTAGCATTGTAAGTACTTAAACAATTTATTTATTTTTTCATTTTCTCCTGAAAATATGTATATGAATATAAGACCATTTGCAGATCCTTTATAAAGGCCATGCTATTTACGTACTATAGCCATACCATACTAAACTATACTATAGTGTACTCTGATGGATGTATGGTATAGTATCGTATACTATAGCCTATATTGTATAGTATAGTACAGTATATTTACATATTTTTATACTACTTTACGACTATTAAAAATGTCATACAAATTACAAGTATTAAAAAAAAATTGCAATATTATATTAGGACTAAACCAAAATTTCAAAATATAGAAATGTCTAATATGTACAATAAAAACTCATCATTTACTATATTTTATAGTATTCTCTCCACTTCCTCCTTCTTTTGTTAATTCCTTTATTTCTTGTCATGTGTTCCCTTTTTTTGTTTCTCTTGTATTATTGCGCTGTGCCACTATTTTCTCGGTCATTCTCTCTGTTGTTTTCTTGTTGCTCTTGTCTCGTATATTTTCTTCTCTCATTCGTCTCATGTGTCTATGCCACCTCATTTTACCTACTGTTATTTTTTTATGTATTGGTTTTATGTTTAAGTTTTTCCTGTGCGTCTTATTCCTTGTCCTATCTCTTCTAGTTTTGTTTTCTATTTTTCTTAGGAATCTCATCTCCATGGATTTTATTCCTTTTATTTGTTTGCCTGTCATCTTTCATGTTTCGCTGCTGTAAGTTAGCGTTGCAGTTGGTCTGATTACTCTTTTTTACTATTTCTGTTTTTGTGTCTCTTGACATCTTCTTCTTGCTAAGAAAGGAGTTTTCTAACATGTTATATAGAATCGGTGTTTTTCCTATTTTATCTTATATTTCATTATCTAATTTACCATTGCTCTGTATGATTGTTCCTAAATATCTATATTGTTCTACTTGTTCGATTTTTTCTTGTATTTTTATTTTCTTTTTCTTTTTATCTATAGCAATTATCATGTTTTTTGTCTTTTCATAATTTAATATCATGTTGATTTTCTTAATCTCTTACTGAATTATTTCCATGTTGTGCAGCAGTTCTTCCTCTGTTTCTGCTATTATTGCAAAGTCATCCGCGAAAAGTAGTTCTGCTATTTTTGCTATCTCCATTTTCCAATATCCAATTTTGACATTTTCATGTTTTGCTTTGCTTTCTTCATCGCTTTATCCAATACAATTGTGAAAAGCAAAGCGCTTAGCACGCATCTTTGTTTTACTCATTTCTTCGTTTCGAATTTGATTCCTGAGTGTTTGTTCTCACAATATATCTGTTTTCCCTGTACATGTATTTTATTACATTTTTTTTATTTTCTCCTTTTTCAGCTAGTTCGTTCCATATGTCCTCTCTCCTTAACCTGTCGAATGCCTTTTCGAGATCTACGAAGCATATGTGCTCTGTTCTTCTTAATTAGTTTCATACTCAGATGTCTGAGTATGAAGATTTGGTCTTGCGTACTTCTCCCTCTTCTGAATCCGCACTGGCTGTCCTCTATTGTAGTTTCTAGTTTGTCTCGCATCCTTTTTTCTATTACCCCGGTCATTATCTTACTTGCTATTCTTGTTAGTGTGATTCCTCTGAAATTTTCGCATATTCTTTTATCCCCTTTCTTATGTATTGATAGAATTATTCCTTTGTTACATTCTCTTGTTATTATTATTCTATATTAGATTAATAATTATCTATAAATAATTCTATATTATTGTCATTTATTAGTTTCATTATTTGTGTAATTCCCTCCTCTCCCATGTATTTCATCATCTTTTGGGTTGTATAGTCTGTTCCTGGTGCTTTCCCGTTTTTTAGTTTTCTTTTCTTTTTTTCGACTTTTCGACTTTGCGACTTTTCTTCCCATTCTTGTGTTACGTTATCTTCTTCATCCTGTTGGGTTAATTCTTTGAAATATTATCTACATCGTTCAATTATCTTGTCTTCATTCATGATAATTGTTCCATTTTTATCTTTTATGTTCATTATGTTGGGTTCTTTTTTTGTTTTAGTTGCTTTAGTGTTCTGTAGAATAGTTTTTGGTTCTGCCCAAAATTCTCATTCATTCTTTCACTAAATTTCGTCAATGACTTTTGTTTTGCTTCTTTTATTATTGAATTTGTTTTGTTTCTCTATTCTTTGTATTTTTCATAATCTTCTATTTTTATTGTTTGTACGTATATTTTACATTTCTCTTTTTTGTCTTTTATTTCCTTTTTGACTTCCTCTGCCCACGAGTTTTCCTTTTCATTTCCCTGTTTCCAATTTTTGTTGTTCCGCAGGTCTACCCTGCCGCTTCTAGTATATTTCTTTTGTATGTTTCCCATTTTCCTCCTATGTTTAGCTTTATTTCCCTCTCTCTGAATTTATTTTTTAGTATCTCTTTGTATTTCTGTTAATCTGTTGCTTTTATCTTTTCTTTAACTTTTATTCTCCTATTGTCTGTTATTTGTATTTTCTACCAACTCATGTCCATTTTTAGTTCCATTCTGCCAAGTAAAATAGTAGATTATACCACTAGTCAATAATGAGAGCTATTATTCCCGAGGAATATTTACGAACCGAGCCGGGTAAGCGGCGAGGGTGTAACATTCCGAGTTAATTATAGCCATTATTGCGAGTAGTATACTCTACTTTATCTTCGGATAAATAGGCTAGTAAAAAAAAATTCGTAGTAGTAGTAATTAGTCGTAGATAAATAATTCTAGCAAATAATGCATGAAAATAAAAATAATACAATTCTGGAAAATATCATCTTATTATAACTTCAGAAATTATTAACAAATCTATCAAAACATATTTTATAAATGCAATCAAAACAACCAAAAAACATTACAATTTTGGAAATATGACAAGAATGTTATGATTTTGTTTCCTCTATTTCTACTGATTGTTATGAACGATATGATGCTGCAGTTTGCAACAGAATGATTAAGGTAATGAATTATATATTCCGTTTTCACATTTTGGATTTGAATATATGCTAGAAGTATGCAGAAAAGGCATCAGACAGATCCAATGGCTTAGGTAACTAAATCTTGAACTTCTATTAAAATAATTCTCAAATACTATCAGATTTTTGTATTGGATTTGACCAACCTGGATTGGACCAGGATTGGACCAACTAACTTGGTCCAATATTTATGATCACGTACGTATTACAATATTTGTAAGAATTTTTAGAAGAGATTGTTCTATTCTTAAAAAAAAATAAACAAAAATGAAAATATTGCTAGAGGAAGTAATTCCCAGATGTACATTTCAAATAACTTTACAATTTATAGTTTCACATTAGTGAATATAAATTGTTTACCCGAGACAAGCGCATAAAGCGTTTTACATAAAAAAAAAATGAAAAGAATACTAATGGATCGGTTTTGTTGTCTTTTACTATTCCTGCATATTCTACATTACCTGCATACCTACCAAGTGAAAAGTATCCAATACAGTAAAAAATTCTAGATAGGAATCATAAGTTTAAATATGCAATACATATATAAAGTTGGTAACCATTTAAAACTCTTAAATATTGAATACATTCTGTCGTTTTTTTTTATTTGCAAAATTTTCGAATAACAATTCAATCAAATAATACATAAAAATTCTGAAACGTGCATTCATAAACGTACATTGATATTTGTGAAAATTCTAAAAATTCTTGCCAAATGAAATTTGAATTTGAAAATTTCAAATAGGCAAGAAACAATTCTACGAAAAAAGTATTCTGCAAAGTGAAAAGTATCCAATAAAATTAAACACGGAAACACATATAGTCGTTAGAAATTAAAAGTTTAAAAATTCAATATGAACTTGATAAAAAAAAATTTATTGACTTGAAAATGCTCTCGATTTTTTAAATTTTATTTTTTTATTCCTCGTTTTTAAGAATGTCGTTCGTGCTATATTTTTATGTATAATGGATGATTAGATTTTTTTTATTTTGGTGTGATTATCCAGCCGATCAGAAATTGTAATCACGACACCAAGAATATCAACTCAATTGTAGTAATTATTGTCATTTATTTAAAATATAAGACCCAATCTGGCCAATCAGAAATTGTAATCATAATACCAGGAATTTTAACCCAACTATAGCAATTATTGTCATGTATTTAAATATATGATCATTGGTAGAATAAAAATTGAGTCAAAATAGGGTTTACATGTTATGTACTAATTTGATTATCCTACTGACAGTGTGCGTGTATTTTTTTAGATAACATCTGCTATCATGAACCCTGAACCCAGCAATTTACTAAATGGTGGAGTTTGAATAAAGGTACCTGACAGAGGGCCCATTAATGTATCAATGTATCTATTGATCTGCCTCTCAAGGTAAATATCACTAATTTCGACCTTCTACCCTAACTGATATTGACGACTACCTGAAAAGCAATTTAACAATGAAAATATGGTCAGATGTAATAATTGAGGAGGCATAATTTTACCTGCTTAGCTTTGATAAATGTGTGATTTATATAGAATTATTTATAAAATTTTAGAATTTTTGAAATTCTTGCATATTCAACAATCATTACATTTTTGTCACTTATTTCTTTTCCTATCCAGAAACTTAAATATTCTAATTTCATTTCCGATTTATTGCGTGGATCATAAAACTTCTATGTTTTATATTTCTTCAAATCAAAAGCCTTACATAAAGTAATGCCGCTTGGCAGAACATACTATCAGTGGTAGTGACTGTATTTGTTAGGGATATTATCCCTAACTGGCTATCCACCAACCTGGGTCCTTCTGCCGTGTGATTTGTGTAAATGTGTGTATTGAGGTAGGGCTTGTTACTCTACAAATTCGCCCCCGATCTCTAGAGCGCCGTTAATGAGCTCCCAACGGCGAATGGCACTAGTTTCTCAGTACAAATGTACTACCTGTACTGGGGCTCGAACCCACACTATCATTATTTTGGAATTTACGAATTCATGTTCTACTTAACTATCAATATACCTGCCTATACTGCTTTTTATAAGTTAAGGATTTGTTCAGAAAAAGCATTAGTCTTGATTTTGTTCACAAAAAAAACATCGTAAGCAACATTTTTCGAAAAAATACTCTATCTCCAACTTGCCTTTCATATGTTTGTTATTTTGTATTACTGTTGTTTTGTACAGTTGTTTTGTACTGTTGTTGTATTACAATAAGTATTTAAGTAATACGTTTTGTATTACTATTTAAAGTTTGCTCACTTGCAGCCCAAGTAGGACGGTGCATTATTTGAATCCAGGTGGACACGTTAAATGATACCCAATTTCACTGTACATTCGCTGCCAAGCATAAACATTGATCAAACAATTCCCATGTACTCGTATTGCGTAGGAAACATTGGATTACCTACAACCGAACTACAAACAAGTAATAGCACACGCTCTTTTATGGCTGTCAGTGGTGTCCGGAGCAGAACCAAGAAATCAGGTGTTAACGTACATCACGAAGAATTTTACGATACTCGCGTCGAAACAGCCGAAGTCCCTTATCACTACGGTCTCTCACCAAGAGGCGAAGCCTCAGCTCGAGTAGGAAGATAATAAATATGCGTTCCGTATAGCTCCGAGAAACAACTCCGTGGCCGCAGCGTAGGAATAATTATATGCATCGAATTAAATGAGGTGTAATATTTCAAAACGAAACTACCACACCATTACACAAAAGTGTTTATTTACATAACCGTAAAGCATCTCTTAACGGGCGCGTATTTACATCTCTATACGGTCAAGGAGCAAGCTGCTCGGCGACACCATCACGACGCTCCTTCCAGCTTCCACCATCGCATCCCCGATTGCTCTCGAGGGACACGCAGAGCAGAAGGGCCATTAATAAATAAGCTTATTACTGGGGCTGAAAAATACGCGTTGACCTATAATTGCCTGCTTTTTATGGCGCCCAGTTCGTTGCACCGCGGCACGGCAGTCGATGAAGATTGGAGAGTAAATACGTGATGGTTTTCGGATGTCTGCGGAGGCGGCTGTCCCTCCGAGAGCGCTCGAAAATAACGAGGAATGTGTGACTAATTGAAAAGTGATATTTCGTTTTCGTAGTGTGTTTTGTCATGCTTCGAGTGAAACAATGCCGCTTTGTTCCAGTTACGTTAACATTCCTGCGTCGCACAAATTTATCTGGAATGGTTGTTAGAAAGCAATTAAAAGCGCCACTGGTTTTCACGGATTACACAGGAATTCTGTTGTTCATAAGCGGGATAAATAGTTCCAAATCTCATCGCGTGCTTTTTAAATAAATTGCGCAAAAAATTATATCGCATATATTTATATTTTTGAGAATCATTTCTATGACAAATTATCATTTAGGGTTATATACCGGGAGTTTCACAAATACATTGCACAAATTCGGGCTGCCAATTCCATAATTCGAAGGCTCTTTAGAGTTTTAATTTTCATAAATCATTTCTGGTGAAACGTTTACATTTATATACCACGAACAATACAAATTTGCACAAGTCCAAAAATAAGCTTAGCGAATTGCTAAAGAGTTAGTTTCTTGTTCCGTGCAGTATCAGTAATAAGATACACGTGGCGATATAAAATCCACATGCTCACAACCAGAGCTTAAATATTTGCTTTAGTTGTACACAAATGTTATCATGCAAATAGCGATAACAGAATTCTCCAACAATGGCATCATGATTAAGTGCCGCACAGTTTACGACCACAATTCCAGGCGTACGTCCAGCACATTCAGGAAAAATAAATCGTCTGCATTTTAATCCCATAATCGTGTTCGTCTGCATTCACCCCTGTCACCTAGTACTTCAATACGGTAGTCAGCGTTTGTAACTTTTGTTCGGAGCAACCTGACGGCTGACGTCGTGTCACGCTTCAACGCCTCGTTCCTGTGGGCTTACAGGTACCGATGGGGAATGCAGATACGAGTGCTCTTCACTTGCGGTGAGCTTTCTTATCGGGGACGTAATCCATGCCGAAAGCTCGGCCGCGCGCGCGAGCTCATTTTAATATTCCTCTCGTAGATGCAATTTGCAAGCGAATGGAAATTTCAATTATCGCCGCATTAATTACGCCGATAAATCTTAATTGTTGCCGAGGCGATGCATTTTAATGGGATGCAAGACGGGGACGGTTGGTAAGCAAAAATGCCTTTAAAGTGGTCACACCATCGCAATCATTGCACGATCCTTGTATTTAATACATCAAGTAAATATTCATATGGAAAACTATGAATTATTGTAATTTCTAACTCGGTTTTGACATTATTGTTTGCGCAATAGTTTGAAATGGAACCTTGGAACACATGCTGATGGACCCATCTTTGCCAAATTGTGATTATGATTGTAATTGCGATTGTGCCCAGTGGGCCATTTAAAAGTTCACTCTCAGAAGGCAATTAAACTTTCATCAAAATTAAGAAATACAAAAACACTAGAAAATTCAATTGCCACTCTTGCAAATAAATTTTCGGAAATTACTGAAAATTTAATAAACATTAAATAAAAAATCAAACAATAAGATCGTAACAAGATCAACAATGTAAAGAAATTCAACGACTAATTCGCACGAAGATCATAACACAAAGGAAGATTTATATAAGAAGAAATGTAAAGAAATTGAAGACAGTGGTGGCATAGCATGGGTTGGCACCCGGGGCGGTTTTCTATTGAGCACCCCTAAAATAAAATAACAAAAACTTAACGTGCTTACGTGACTTCATTTTACTAAAATATTCGATCACATTATCAAAATTTACTTTCCTCTCATTTTCAATGGACAATATGGAAAGATTGATAAGTCGCGCTTGGCTTATTGTTGATCTTAAGTAAGATTTTATCAACTTTAATTTTGAGAAACTTCTTTCACAAGAACCCACTGAAACACAAGCAGTTAAGAAAAATCTTAGACGCAGCGCTAGACTCGGAACAGACTCAGAATTATCCCATTTTACAATGAATTTCAGATCCAAGGTAGTCCATTGGACCGCTTCGTGGAAAGAAATACTGGCGGCTTCCAAGTGGCGCATCAGTCTTTGAATTCCCAAAATTTTGTGCTCTGCAGAATATTCATCATAGATTTTTGTCAGATTTGGAACTATACCACGAAGTTCTTCTTCTGTTGACGTAAGCAGAGTTATAGGCTGAACAACACTAAATGTTATGAGAATGTCATCCATTGCCCTGTAACGATGGTCTACTTCTTCGTAAAATCTAAATCAAGACAATCTAACATAGCTCTCTGCAGCTCTTCTGGCAATGTTTATCCAGCGTCTTGGGCAATTTCTGCTGGAATACATTTTGCTCTTTTCACTATTTGAATACGTTGGCTTTGAAGAAAAATGTTTACGGCTTTGATTATTTTTCACTTTTCCAGCGATAGCTCAGATGTTTGTATATACGTTTGTGTCTGGTTAACTTCTTCTAGGACTTCGCACCAAAAAGAAAGGTAGCATAATAAACTGAAGTCACACAAGGCTGGTAAGAGTGTGAATACTGCTTCTCTTGTATCGACATTTTCTCTGCTGGGATCACACGTGCCTTCGAGTGTTGATACAAATTTTTCAAAATTATTCTTCATTGGTTTAACAGCGTCATGATGAGCACTCCTTCTAGTCTCTGCTAGTCTTTTGACCGATACGCCTACACTTTTCATTAAAATTTCCCATCGATGTGTGGATGACGAAAGGAACGTGTAAACTCTTTCTACTGTTCCGAAATAAGTTACACTTGAACTAACACTCTCGAAAGAATGCACTCCACATAGATTTAGCGAATGATTAGCACAAGGCATAATCAACGCTTTAGGACTGTGTTCTTTGATTCTGGCTTGTACACCACCATGAACTCTTGCCATGGTTGTAGCGTTATCATATCCTTGAGCCCGACATAGATGTATGTATATCCAAGTTATCACTCTCCAGCTGCGTAAGGATATTTTCAGTAAGTTCGACCTCAGTCTTTCCAGCTATAGGGAAGAAACCTAGAAATGATTCCTTCACTTCAACGCGATCGCCTTCAATATGAACATATCTGATTACATAACTCATCTGATCAACATGTGATATGTCTGGAGTGCTATCGAAAATAATTCCGAAATATTTAGCTTTTTTATGTTGCCCACAATGTTATTTTTCACCTGTTTCCTCAAAAGGCTGATGAACTCATTTTGAATGTCTTTGGATAAATAAGAATCTATCCGTTTCCGTTTTGTACAGGCGATAGCATCTTCAATTCTTGGCATATGCTTTTTTAGCACTAGATCATATTTCGACAATAGATTAACTAATTATAAGAAAGTCCCCCTATTGTCTGATGAAATCCCCTCTCTATGCTCCCTAAGAAGGAGATTTTGGCGTGCCAGGAAAAGAATAACATCTAAAAGGCGACTCAAAATGTTACGCCACTTCTTTTTTTTTTCTTGGTCAAAGACCATTTGATGTATATGGTCATTGGTTTTTGGCAGCCCCAGTCCATTTTCCAAGATTTTCCATTTTTCAAAACAGGAGAGATGGTTCTCAGAATTCTCTTGTTTAGGCACTTTTGGATTTAGTTTCCACCATGAATTAAACCCGTTGGCAAAACTCTGATGTTTTGTTTCATGGTGCGTAAACAGTTTGCACAAAAACAGTATAAACTGTTTTTTATTGGAGAATAAACCATCCATTTTCTGAGTACTTTTTCTCCATTTGGTAATGCTTTATTATATTAGTATATGAGTTGAAATATCGTCTCTTTCCTTTTATTTTATCTCCAGATCTTTGGACAGTATCTAAAAATGGGCCATCTCTATTTTGATAGGGTTCACTTCTCGTTTTAACAATTTCAACACTCAAATCATCAGGTATTGGTGTTGGCAAAGTAGTAACATCTAAACGAGTTAAATAAGATGAATTTGTTTTGTCATTATCATGTAGCTTTTCTTCATCGTTTTCAATTTGCTCTGATTCTTCTTCATTGTCGGTATTCCGTCCTTTTTCTTGGTCATATCCTTTTTGATGTTGATCTTCTCCACCTTATCTTTCGTCTTGTATGTCAGGCTCTTTTCCCAGCGTTCCTCTTTCCAATGCATTTTGGCACTGTCTATCTACATCACCTGTTTCATCAATAAGGTCACTTTCAACACTTTGCTGTATTGTATTTGATACCAATGAAGCCGAAGGTGCTGCTACATACTTAAAAATAGATCCAGATAGCGATTCGCGCTCAAGTTCTTCTAATTTCTTGATTTTTCTTTGCTGAAAACCTCTAGGTCTATTTCGCTTCATATTGAAGTTTTATTCTGTAATGATCGATAAATAAATACTCGTTAACTTTGACAGTTCTTTTTCTCGCTCAATTTTGCATTATATAATTTATAATATCTACCGGAAGTTAAATTCAGATCGGCCCAATCCGATAATTTAACTTGACTGACTTTTGTGGTAAAATAGGTATGTAGTTCATATCAAACTCACCTCTTGACCTCTAGGCTGTATCTACTATCCGTCTCACTCACTCCTTTACTACATATTGTAACGAGCCTGGGCCGGCCGGGTTCGTAGATTTAAAGAAACTCGTACTACCAAAAGTACTGATTTTTATTAAAAGTAATGGTCACTACTATTTATAATTTACACCGCTAATTATTCGCAATAACGTCCGGTTAGTCACAATCTGGCTTCGCTTTCTTCGCTTACCGACTTCAGTGTCCGACTTCCTGGTCACGTCGTTCATTCCTTCTTATATCACTCCGAAGTGTTTCTAGGCTTTTCTATTTTCAGAAAAGAGGGCCTCGATTTCTGAAATCACTTGCCCCTTCCGCCCGCGCCGACTTCGTCATCACGCGAGTGAGTAGTCACTCCTTGGTGCTTGGTACCCATGGTGGACCACCACCGGCCCCCCTTTTCGCCGCCACTGATTGAAGAATTACAAGCAAAACACGACAGCTTTAACACACAAAAAAAATAAGGAGCTCGCAGGCAATCGAAAACATAAACGGCCTATTATACTACAAGACAGCAACGGAAAAGTAGTCATAGAAATAGAACATAAACTGGAAATATGGAAGAATTATATCAAACATATTTTTGAGAACGAGAGACTGAAAACTAACCTTGAAAATATAGAAGGTGACTTGGCCCCGGATATAAGAAAAGACGAAGTATTATATGCACTGAAGCGCCAGGCTTCAGACAAATACCAGCAGAATTCTTAAATTGATGTAGCAAAACCAGATCCATATTCCAGTAGAACTATTCAATATTATATACAAGACAGGAATTATACCAAAATAATGGCTGTTATCAGCTTTTATAACTCTTCGAAAACATGCGAATGCCAAACGTTGTTCCGACTACCGCACGATAAGCCTAACGACTCACACATTAAACACATTCTTGAAGGTGATCCGCAATAGAAGTTTTAGGAGACTAGAAGAAGACATCAGTGACAAGCAATTTGGATAACAAAAAGGACTAGGGACAAAGGAACAACGGAGACACTGTTTGCACTTAATGTCATGTCACAAAGATACCTAGCCGCAAACGAGGACATATACGCATGCTTTATAGATTATAACAGGACAGACAGGATGTTCAGGCAAAATGCCTAAAATGCCTAATAATGCCTATTTTAACAATGTTTATGCATAAATGCCTTTTTTACTGATAAGCGCCTATTTTGTCTTTTTTGCCTGTTTTCAAGAAATATAACTTACCTACTCCCAGTTTCTAGAATTTTCACATAGGTTATTGAAGCTATAACTACCAGGAAACTATTGTTGCTAATTGTATTTTAAATAGGCAACAAAAACCCTTGCAAGATTTAAACACTCATTGTATTATAGCGCGATGGCAAAATGCCAAAAGTACGCGCTTCTGTTAACGACAAATTGAGCAAATTTGTAAAAATTTGGAGGTGACATATTTTCAAATGATGGGTCGATGTTATTTTGCAAAGTTTGTGAAAAGTCGGTGAACTTTGAAAAAAAAAATTATCGACCAACACATCAGTGGGACTAACCATAAAAAAGCAGTGCTAAATAAAGTAGGTGCCCCCAAAACTCCCATGCTTAAAGCATTTCTATCGAACCGTAAATCGGAATTTTCGTTGGACCTTTGCAACGCATTTGTAACTGCTGGAATTCCACTCTGGAAATTGGAAAATTCAGATATAATTTTATATCTGAATATAAGATGTAATTTTTTGGAAAAATACATTAAAGAAAAAGTACCGAGTGAATCAACATTGCGAAGACATTACTCGTACCTGGATCGAGCTTATCAAAGGAAAATGACGGAAATTCGAGAATATATGAGACATAAAAACATATGGATATCCATAGACGAGACTACCGATGCAATGGGGAGGTAGTTAAACAAAAGCTTTGCATTTTTATATTAATGTAACTGTAAACTGGACTGTTGCGGGCATATTGCCAATGTCATTGCATCTCTAAACCATGATGGAACCTCCAAGATCTACCAAGGATTCTGATTGCTTGGAGAAAACAGCACCACAATTGCACAGTTTTTCACAAATTCTCTCTCTCTTCTTTGGCCGGGCAATATTCAACATGACAACGTTCTGTTGTTCGTCAGTGACGCTGCGCCTTACATGAAAAAGGCAGGGAATGCGTTAAAAGTTTTATTTCCTCGAATGATACCTATAACATGTGTTGTTCATGGGCTTAATCGAGTAGCTGAGGAAATCCGCGAATTGTTTTCAAACGTAGATTTATTAATATCATCTGTAAAAAAAAATTTTTGAAAGCCCATCACTTGTAAAATTGTTTAAAGAAATTGCGCCCGATTTGGCATTACCACCTCAACCAGTATTAACTCGTTGGGGCAGCTGGATAACTGCTGCATGCTACAACGCTACACATTTTGCAAAAATTAAAGAGATCATTTCACATTTAGATGAAGATTCAGCGGCTTCCATCAAAAAGGTTAAAATGCTTCCGGAAAGCAAAATAATAGAAAACGAATTATCCTTTAATTTAGCAAATTATTATTTTCTTTCTGAAAAAAATACATCTCTAGATAGTAGAGACCTAACTTTATGCAATACTGTTAAAATTATCAATACTACAATTACACAAATTTGTGATGTTTCTGGTAACAAAGATCGGCTGATAAAAACAATTGTGAAACTGTATTCAATGCGAATAAAGATTTTGACGTTTTAAAGAAAATTGTCAATACCCTTTCGGGAAACACCGAAAGAACACATAAATTATGATGCAATTGAAACTGCAAGTTTTAAATATGCGCCGGTTACATCGGTGGACGTGGAAAGATCATTTTCGTAATTGAAATACGTCTTATCGGACAGAAGACAATCTTACTATAGGAATCATAAAAAAACACCTTGTAATCAGCTGCAATTAAAATATGTAACAAATTATTTTGTAAGAAATATTGTAAAATCAATTTTATTATTATGCCTGTTACACATTATACACTTTTAATAAATATATTAAATACCTATTTCGTACTTTTTAATGCCTTTTTTTCAAATTTTTAGTGCCTTTTTGCCTGCCTATTTTAATGCGTTTTAGTGCCTGAACATCCTGTCTCTAATTATAACAAAGCCTTTCATAGAGTTAGACATTTAGTTGAGTTAGACCAGCTCATAGAAATATTACTGAATAAAAACTTAGACCTGAGAGACATCAGAATCATAATCAAATCAAATATCTGCTACGACCAGAAAGCAAGAGTACGAGAAGAGGAGAGAACATCCGAAGAAATAGAAAGCAGATGGGTACGGCAAGGCACTTTAATCTATACTCGGAAGACATAATGAATAAAGCACTTGATTACCAGTCCAAAGTTATCAAAATGATAACGGTAATTAAAATTATCATCAATTATCAAGTATGCCGATGACACAATTGTTCTAGCAGAAACACTCGAACACTTACAGGCGCTAATTAATAAAACTGTCGAAGCAAGTGAAGTATGGACTGTCGCTGAACATAAACAAAACAAAATGTATGCTGATAGCAATATTAAATTAGGACAACCGTGGTGTATATGTAAAAAATAACTACCTGTGCACAACTTTTAATGAAGACAGCAACAGTTTCTATGACATACGAATCAGAATCGAGAAGGTAAGAAGCGCATTCACGAAAATCACGAGATCTGAACCTTGAACAAAAAATTCGACTGGCTGACGTTGAAACTGATCGATCTCAAGAGATTGGAGGCGTTAGAGTTATGGATGTGTCGGAGAACATTGAGGATTTCATGGGTAAAGAGAATAACTAATCTGGAAGTAGTAATGTGGAAGACGGATGAATAAGGAGAAGGAAGTAGTACTGACAGTACCTAAGTAGTTAAGAGAAGAAAACTGTTATATATGGGACATATTACGAGAGGGAAAAAGTATCAGCTACTCCAGGTCATCATGCAGGGGACACATAAGGGAAGACCATAGAAAGAAGACGACATTCATGGTCGAAGAACTTCCGGGAGAAACTATTCAGATCAGCGGATTCAAAAATAAAAATCGCACTGATGATTGCCAACCTTCGGAGCGGATACGCCACCTGAAGAAGAAGAATGAAAAGTGTTTTTTTTTCATTAAAATTTGTTTAATGACTCTCTTTCAATACAAATATTAGAATATTTTATATATGTATTTATAAGTCTTGTAAATTGCCAAGCTACATCAAAAGTGTTTAAAAGTGACTAAACTTTATGGAAATCCCATGAAAATCGTCTCAAATCAACTAGAAATGAACGAGCCTGTGATAACTGGACATGTAAGAAATATCTAAAGTTCAATATACAGGGTGTCCAAAATAAGGAGGTACAGCATGGGGATCTCGGAAACTGTAAAAGTTACAAAAGCGGTTAAATAATAAACAAAGTTATGCAATTTAGTGGTCAGTAATATTCTGTTGACAAAACTAGAAAATTCCGCTTCTTTCCATAGATATTCGACAAAATCCGGAAATCTTGGAATTTCGTTTATATTCTTTTCTATAGTTATTTGAAAAGATATAAAACACAATAAGTACTTTCTCCTTGCCACTTTTATAGCTCTACAACGCAGCGTGTACAAATTTTCATTACAACGTTTCGTTTCGAAGAAACCATCATCAACTTCTATTGAGATCTATTGGGAGACAAAATATTATATCAGGGGCGATTACTCTGGAAACTTTGCAATTACTTACGGACATTTTTTTATATGGCCCGTAAAAACACTACACTCTGTATTAGATAGTATTTCCTATTACCAGTTCAACGATTTATATCACAGTATGGCTTCTCATGATTTTATTCAGAAAAAGGCTTGTTAATACATTTCGAACATTTTGGTGTTGTAGGAGTTGAAATGATGGCGACGAAGACAAAAATTATTACCTAAAATTAACCCAGAATAGGTACCAAAATAGTATCTAACAATAATTTAGCAAGAATAGTTGTTAATCATTGAAACAGTATAGTTATTTTGAACATTTATTCTTTTTTTACTGTGGCAAGAGAATTGTTCTGTTCATTTAATTATCTTAAAATCTGAAAATTAGGTAATACATTTTATCTTCGTCTACTACACCAAAATGTTCATTGTTCTGTTTATTTAATTTGCTTAAAATCTGAAAATTAGGTAATACATTTTATCTTCGTCTACTACACCAAAATGTTCGAAATGTATTAATTCGTATTTATTTCCTGACGGCTTTATAGCACATTGGTGTCACTTTACGGCACAACATTGTCACTTTATGCCACAATATTATCATTTTTCGGCACAATATTGTCTCTATGCCATTACGCGAAATGTTATTAACGATTTTGACATTCACAATCATAGCATTCTAATGCTAGTCGATGATAAAAATATATTGACTAATTCAACAGCAAATACGTTTCTGTAAATGTTAAAAAACTTCATAAAAATCTTCATAAATCAATTCAAAATACACGTGACTGTGATAGTTATAAATAAAAAACACATTGCACGATTCACTTTTCCACTTATTTTAACTGTAAAAACATTAAAATTATGTTACTTTGAAAATCAGAACAATTTTGACAATTATTTAACGTTTTGAACCAGATACATTGATCTTTAAACAAAACGTACCTATAATAAATCTTACTATTATCTCGAACATAAAAATCAAGATAAAATTATATAAAAAATTACAATATTAGCAGACAATCGACAATTCAATAGAAACAAAATTGGAATGCTAATCCACAAATTCTACTTCTCCGAGATATTCTAACACAAAAAACGCCTATTTTGATATACAAACCTATAGTAGAATACTTACTCAGATACGGGATAATAGCCTGGGGTGGAGCATACAACAATGCAATTAAAAAAAAATTACTTGTACAGCTATATTATTGACTTAAAGACCTTTCAAATGAGGTGTCACAAGGTGGGTCATCGCATTTAAACTTTTCTTGAGGTGCTTATTGGAGTGGGGGGATACACATGTCAACAGTACATCAAATACTTTTAAAAAAATCACCACGTATTATTTTATGCATTGTATTGTGCGACTGATATTGATATCTAATTGATATTACTGTGAAATTGATGATATGCCGGATTATTATGTATCATATTATTATTAGAATGCATCATGTATTAACAATGTCGATTATTATTGTTATAAATAAATAATAATAATAATTATCATCGCATCGCAACCTAGAAAAAGCGTCCAAGCAGAAATAAATTCTTGACTTTGATAAAAGTCCATTGTCTAGGAGATTTTCTGACAAGCTACCAACTGATTTCTGACCGTCAGAAAGTTTGGTATTTTATTACGAACATTTCTGACGGATTGGAGCAAAGTTATGCATATTCGATAGTCAGATAGACGTTAGACAATAATTATTGTCTCTTAATTCTTAATTAGTTTTTGTAATGTTTATTTTTATAGTAGGTAGGTATACAAGTGTATTTTTTGTAAATGTAGAGTATTAACGCTTCACTGTAAATAATTTCTTGCGAAAAAGTCAGTCATGTAAAGTCATTTGCAATAAATAGCTAAATGAGGCTTATATTTAGGGAACATGCGTAAACGTTTGCTGGAAACTATATTATTGAATGTATTTTGATATGCCTGCAATGTAAATGTGTCTAGATCATTGAAATTCAGGTTGTTATTTTAAATTCTATTTGACAACAGGCAAATTTATATGCCTGCAAATTTGAGTTGTGTTGTGACATTATTTATTTTTATTACATATTAATAATAAATGTAATAAGTACAAAATAACTGATTGGGTTCCAGCAGCCAATAGTTAGAATCAGTTTCCAATCAGTTTGCTGTCATATATGCGCATTGGAACAGATTGTCAAACCGTTTCTAACTTTCTGCTGGAACATACCAAATATGAACAAATTTAACAATTATTTTGAACTAAGGAAAATAACAAATCTGATAATTCTCGAAATTAAAGAAATGCAGAATAAATCTGACAATTATGTTAAAAGACAAACCAGAAGAAAACTGACGATGAAAATGCAAAATACATCTGACAGTTACTTTGAACCAATAATCAGAACAAATGTGGCAAATATCCATGTCAAGACTACAATAATTACTTCTGGCAAATTATTTTGAACCACAAATCAGAATAAATTTTAAAAAATCTACTAAAACTTACTTTTTCAATTGTTTTTTTGCAAATAGTAATCGTAAATATTTGGATTTTAATTTAAAGTAGTTTTTAGAATTTTCGCAAACTGGTTACAGTTTTTTTTAATGAACTGATTAATATTAAAATACAAATTGTTTATTTAAAACAATCTAACACACTCTTGAAAATTAATGCAAATAATATTTTTTCTTAAAATTTTCAAATTTTTACTAATATTTATATTTTTTGCAATTGTTTTCGGCAATAAACAATTGTAAAAAAATATAAATATTAGTAAAAATTTGAAAATTTAAAAAAAAAATATTATTTTTCATTAATTTTCAATTAGGTTTTTAGGGTTTTTGTTTTAAGTTTAAGGCTAGAATTATTACAATTTTCACAAACTATTTCCAGTTTTTATTTTTTACCTTAACTTACTAAAATATGTGTATCTAAGAGTGATGAGTTTCTTCGAAGCTATTCATAATATCGTCATGTAAGAATAAAATCTCTTAAATTGTAAAAATTAAAATAATTGTAAAATTAAATCTTTGTTGTAATTTGTTTAATGTTTATTTTTATAGTAGGTAGGTATACAAGTATAATTTTTGCAAATGTAAAGTATAACCATTTGGCAGTAAATAATTTCTTGCGAAAAGAAGAAGTCAGTCACGTTTAGTTATATGCAATAAATACCTTAATGAGGCTTTAATTTATGGAACATGCGTAAACGTAAAGCATAAGCGTAAACTGAAAAATATATTATAGAATGTATTTGATATGCCTGCAATGTAAATGTGTCTAGATCAATGAAATTCAGGTTGTAATTTTAAATTCGATACGTGCCCTGTATACCGTCTGGGCTGTTATGTAGGTCTGAAGCACGTGCGCAGAAATACGATCTCACGTGTTTCCTGGGGTCTGCGATCGTAGAGATTAGCTCAGGTAGTTGAACGGTGGGCTGTGGTATGCAAGAATTAATTATATGTATAGGGGTGATGCATGTATAATTTTTGGGCTCCAAAAATAACGCTCCTTGAAAGTAAAGACCAAAATATGATTGATTGCAATAAATTAGTGGTGTAATTTAAGCATAAAGTAAGGATCTCAATAAAGTTTAGCAGCATGTAAAGATAGATCATGATTTTCGTGAAGGAATGCGTTTATATGACCGATTTATTTCAAATTTATTTAATCAGATAACTTGCGTTTCGATGTCTGCCATTTCTGGTGATTATTTTACAATATTGACATTAAAAGCAAATATTAAAAAGTTTTATATACATAGTTATTCGCACAAAAACTCTAAATCAATAATTAGGATATATTGACATGATGCTGTGTAGGTATTAATAAAATTGACTCCTTGCTAAGATACCCAAAGGTTTGAAAGCGATGTCAAAAAGTAAGGTATAATTTGAATTGCTTGTCAAATTAAGTGATTTTTTTAAGAAAAAAACAACAATTTTACTGACAATTTAATTCATACACTAAAAATCCCACAAGCAGCGGTTTTTTGTCATTATGACAGCAAAAACACTTTGCACTAACCTTGAAACTGAACTCTAGACACATTAAAAACATCCTTGGCACTAATTTTTGTGCTGAGACAAATCGTTGTAATTAGCAAACACGATTTTAAAATTAACGGCGTTTGAAAAAGTCCCGAAAGCCCGCCATATTGCTGTGACGTCACAACGCACGTGGCGCTCAGCTGTAGCATTGCTTACAATGGAGCGACAGAAAGAAAACGTCGGTTTTACGAAAAAAGGACGAATAAGTATTGCATTGTGCCTGGATGTGATAGCAGCAGTAAATGCGAACCAAATAAGTTGTTTATAAACGTCCCAACAGGGGATATACGGAAAAGGGGGTTACATCAAGTCCGAAGTAATTCCGCGAGTGTCACTTTGACGTCTCACTATTTTTGTGAAGACCATTTTAATGTAAGTATATAATTTTTCAATAAATTATCGACGAAATTCGATAAATATATATAATTAACTATCATCATTAGTAATGGGTATTCAAGGGGATTTCCGATTATATATATACATTAGTAATAACATAACCTCAAAATAGTTTTGTGGGTTCCATTCTAAAACAATACCTTCCATATCATTATTACTTTTTTAAAGTACTGTGAGATTTTCTACAATATGTTCTTACACAAACGTTTAGTTAAAACTAAAAAACATGTTGAAACAATATTTGTAGCTAACTGTTGATTTTATAAATTTGATTAGATGATTAATAATTACAAATTTTGAAATCAGCATTACCAATTCGTATGAGATGTAGGATATATTGCAAAGTTTAAACAGTATTTTATTTGTTCTTACAGCTGGAAGAGGATTTGGAAAATTATATGCGACTCCACGCGTTTCGGCTACGTTGAAAAATTCACTTTTTGAGAAAAAGTCGGGAACCATTAACACGTGAACTTCTATCAGATTATCTGGCTTTCCCTTTACTAACCCATCAGAACTTATTTTATGTCAGACTGGATTCTAAGTCGTATTAATCCACGATTCCTATCCCTTATGCACTGACTCCCGATCGCCAACATGCGCAAAGACGTCACAGTGCCGCTCGGCCAATAACAGCGTTTCGTCGGTCACGTGACAAAATGGGTAAGTTTTACGATATTCTATGTTGTTTGTTGATAAGTTACAATGAAAACAAAACGTTTTCTCTGTGGGATGTTTAATTACAAGTTATAAACTTTACGTTAAGACACAAAAAGGTTATATTATTTTTTTCAGGAAGACCCTATTTAAGTCAAAAAACTGCCAGAAAAAATTATCCGTCCTACGGACTCGTATTTTTTTTTAATGCACTTGTTTTCGTTAAATTATCAGGCAACATTATTCTCATTGAAATGTCAAGTTTACTTTGACAAAAAAAGCTCTCGTATAATTATAAGTTATACTAGTTCTCGCAATACATTTGTATATTTTATAAATTCGTTGAATTTAGTAGTTGATTCTGTGTTGCAGACTTTTTATAAACTTATAAACGATATCAAAAAGTGATGTTTAATTAGAATCGCTTGACAAATCTAAATGTATTTATGAAAACAAAGCATAAAATTTCTGGATTTTATTGTAAATTCTCGTTGGCGCAGTTTTTTTTTTAAACTTATGTTAAGTTGAAGTTCAGTTTAGCTTAGGTTAAAATTATGTTTAAGGAAAGATAACTAGGTATGTTCTAGAAATAACTGCTGTTCTATGTAAGCTGCCGTATACCTATTAATTATTATATATATAGAATATGTTAATTTTAATAATCAACAAGGGTATACATATTATTATTAAGTACATATTTAATTATAATAGATGTTTGATTAATAAAAATGGCTAATTAAAAATTAGATTAAATATATATATATATATATATATATATATATATATATATATATATATATATATATATATATGTATAGAATACGTTTATTTTAATAATACAACGGTATACCTGTTATTAGTACATACTAGATTGTAATGGTGTTTTTGATTATTAAAAAGGGCTATCGGCCGAAGCCTTTCTGCCCTAATAATCATATTATTTCAAATATTTAAATGTACTAGTATACGAAAGTATACACGGTGTCCCACGCTCATGGACCATTAAAAGTTGATGGGGTTCCCGAGATAAACATGAAAATGTTGAAAATGTTCATCCAAATATGACTGATCTCCTATTATCCTCAGGTGAAATGTTTTCAAACTTCTGTCACATCAGATTCTACCGGAAGTAACCATCAACTTTTGTTTTTTAAATGGAACACCCTATGAATTATTATGTTTCTGACTTTCCCGTTTAATTTGAAACATATTTTGTAGAGATGGGTGTATACTTTATGTGTGTACTTTATGAGATAAAAATTAAATTCCAAGATTTTTACCTCAATAAAAAAATGTTGAAAGATGAAAAATGGCCCCAATTTATCTTACAAATAAGATAGAAACAGAAAATTTATCTCGAATTGTACCTGAAAGGTACCTCTTTAACTGATATATGTTGCTGAAAATTTTGACAATTAGTCATTTAAAAATGTCATTAGTTAAGTGCCTCCTAAAGTAAGCGTATTTCATTTTTTTAAATAGAATGATATACTTTCTATCTCATAGAGCAATTGGCATGACAATTTTCGACAAAAAAGTATTATACAACCATATTCCCAAACTAAGTAGATTTTGAAATATTTCGAAAATTCGAATTTCTGCAGCATGATATTTCGCCTGTGCTATTTACTCAAGCATCATGGTTTGTGAAATATGCTTATTTTTCGTCACTGTTATAGCCAATGTTAGCAAAGAAATTTCACTACAGAAAAATTTACTTTAAATTTGTTGATATCGTTGAGCACCTCATGGAATTAACATTTTAAAATAATAAATACATACACATATCAATAAATTATGAATTTATTCTTCATACATGGCAACTGCGATAAAATTATTGGTCGCACTAGTAGTGTTTTCAACGATACTAATCCTCATTTACAGCTGATAAATAAAACAAAATTTAGAAGATGGCTTCAATTTGATTCAATTTAGATAATTTTTAGAAGTGTTTGAAATACAAAACCATATTCCCAAACTAAGTAGTTTTTGAAATATTTCTAAAATTCGAATCTCTGCAGTATGTAATTTCGCCTATGCTATTTTCACAAGCATCATGGTTTGCGAAGTATGCTTATTTTTTGTCACTGTGATAGCCAATTTATAACAAAGAAACTGCAATTTTGAAAAGTTCACTTTAAATGTGATAATGTCGTTGACAGTCCAGTCATATTAGCCTCAAAACGCCGTTTTGGCGGATATAAATTATATAGTTTTGAAATTTGGTATACATACTCTTGAGCACTCTAGAATCGATTTCATCCCTTAATATTGAAAAAAACATCCCTCAAACGGCGAACTTGTGTTATTTCTCGCAATTTTCTCGTAAACAGTGCACCGCCTGAAAAAAATCATACATAGGGTGTTCCATTTAAAAAGAAACCAAAAGTTTATGGCTACTTTCGGTAGAATCGGAAGTGATAGAAGGCTGAAAATATTTCACCCGAGGAGGAGAACGGAATTATCCATGTTTGGATGATTTTTTAAAATTTGTATCTTATCGGGAACCCCATAAAGTTTTAATGGCCCATGAGTGTGGGACACCCTACAGGAATGTATATATACAGGGTGTCTCCTAAAAAACGTCGCAGGCCATAACTCTTTCATTTATTGGCCGATTTCAATAAAACAAAAACAAAATTAAATGACTCCACATGTTCTACAAAGGGGCCCCAATTTTTTTTTTTGTAAAATCAACTTTCATTTCAGCGATAGACAACTTTTTTTTTCAAATTCTGTTAGAGATTATTTTTCTGAATCCAAAGATGTTAGCTTTGATGGAATATTCGTTACAGAAAAATTATGTTTGTTAACATAAAATTGTGTTTTTGTAAGTTCATCAAGTGTGCCATGGAAAGCAAAGTGAACACAAAAAAAAAACGGTAAAAGTCATCTAAGTGCTAGTGTGTCAAATTCTCTTTTTTGTCAGTCCAATTTTTGTGAAATAAGTGATAGCTAACAATATTAACAATTGATTGACTGACATGTTACAAGTGTATTTCGAATGCAATAAAAATCGAGATCAAGCAGTGCTCCTGTACATGGACCGTTTTCCGAATAGAGTAGTTCGAGAGCCTAGAAAATTTGAAGAAATTTGAAGACATGAAAAAAAATTAAGTATGGTGTTTTTAAGAAATCGAAGATAGTAGAATCGAATATTTCACGGAAATGTGGAATTAGATGTACTTCATAATGTGCAAGAAAATCCAAGAACATCTATTCGGGAATATGCAAAAAACATTGGCACATCAAAACGAACGGTAAATGCCATTCTTAAGAAACACAAATACAAACCACAAAATGACTTTTACTGTTTTTTGTGTTCACTTTGCTTTCCATGGCACACTTGATAAACTTACAAAAAACAAACTTATGCTTAGAAACATTATTTTTCTGTAACGAATATTCCAACAAAGCCAAATTGTTATACATCCTTGGATTCAGAAAAATAATCTCTATCAGAAAAAGAAAAGAAAATATATGTAACTATTTGAAAAAAATAATGTTGACTATCGCTGAAATGAAAGTTGAAATTGCAAAAAAATAAAATTAGGGCCCCTTTGTAGTACATGTGGAGCCATTTAATCTTGTTTTTGTTTTATTGAAATCGGCCAATAATTATCTACAGAATATATACATTTTATTGGAAATTTGATGTTTTGACCATATAATCTAAAAAAATGTATATATCAGAAGTCTATTCATGATTGCTCTGATATACGAAATTTCTATAGAATATTCAAGAGAACATAATAAGCCTATATGAAATGCATCACAAAATATACAGTGTGAAAATCATGTTTCAAAAAATATATAAAAAATTAATGAGTTTTAGATTTTTTATATGTCTGATCAGATTTTGCCAGGGTAGATGTGACTTAAATGAATAAATTTGCATCACGATTTAAATCATATGATTTTTTGTTTTAGAACATAATTGATTTTATGTCATCACGATGCTGCATAATCTGCAATTGTGTAAGTTTTGTAATCGTGCGAGAAAAAAAATCAGATTTCAAGCGATATACAAGTTTTGGCATCATCCCATAAACGATAAAGTTTTATAAAGTTTATGGGGTTCCCGATAAGATAAAAATTTGAAAAAAATCACACAACATGGATGATACCGATTGATGAATTGATTAAAAAAAGGTTGTGCATCTGTAACATGTGATGGACCAAAAATATAAGGAAAGAACAAATACAACTACTCAATTTTTTTTTTCTACTTTAAAGCATGCTAAATCTATAGTTACATTATATTTTTCATTGCTCACCTATGAATGCATACCTGGAATGCACAAACAGTGCAAAAGTAATGATTACTTTAAAAAATCATTTTTGATTTAAATCAATGATTTATTTAAAAAAATCATTTGATTTAACACACCGGCTTTGATTTCCTATACTACGTTTCAAGACTTTGTTGTAGATTCGATTTTTTATTATTATGTGCTATTATGAGTAAATTATCTGTATTGTTTTTATAAATAAGCAGAATTTTCATGGAAAATTTGGAGCGAGCGTTCAAACAATTTTAATAATTTTGGCCAGAATTGATATATACTGATGATTCCCAACTTTATATTCAAGTAAAGCACTTTTCTCAAAAAAAAAAACGAAATGTTCATTTCAATCCCGATGTGAACATCGTATTAACAGCCATTGATTTAATATTTCGGCATAAAACTTTCGCAAGCTCCTGTGTAAGTATTGTAAATTTAATTTTAATTTGTGTTTTCTTTGCTTATAAAAATAAAGTGAATTAATTGTGCAAGATTCACAGCACTTTAGGAACAATCAGTTTTCCGTGCTTCGGCGAGTACATGCGCGATTAAAGGTTCCCGAGGCAAAATATAATTTTAGACCTAAGGTCAAGATGTAATAATAAAACGCGATTTATTTTTAAATTAAAACGAGCCATTGTTTGCGTTAAGCAGTAGCTCTTAGAACTATTTCAGCCGAAGTTGCAAGAAGTAATCCATAATTTATTCAGCCATAATTTTAGAATCCGCAGGAGGGTTTGAAGTTCGCGTCTCGTTATAAGCGCCCGTTCTATTTTCATGAATGTTTTATTGGATATTTGATGTGCTACAAACTACGGTCTAGGTCACGACTCTGGTTTATTGTGCTGCGCGAAGTATAAAACGGAGTGAAACAATGAGATCGTAAGTCACCTGCAAACCAATATGCCAACAATTATTTAACACCGTCTCGAGTAACAGGAGACGGAATGCAGACATAATAACTCACCACCAGATATTGAGTTGTCTCGCCTTTGAATGTATTTTGCAAGTTTGCCAGTTATGTTCGATCAAAGCGAACTGGGTTTGTTATGATTTACGTCGTTCGCGTTATAGCAAGAAATTGATTGATTTCGATGATTTGTAAAATAAAACAAACTCTTCGACTAGCCATGCAGCAAGATGATTGCCGTAATCGGATTAATATTTTACCCGCCTAGAAGCGGGGCGAAATTACACGCCGGGGCACAGAATAAATTACGGCAGCATCTATGTAAATCCGGCCTTCTATAAACAGATCGATACAAATCAAACAAGTAGGCGTAATGATTGCCGCGATGAAGTACCCCCTGATTGATGGGGTGATTATGCGCGGCAGCCGCTCACCGGTTGATAGATAGAAGTGCGCTTCGGGATGGAAATTATAGGGTGCGCCCCCTCGCCTGTTTTTTTTCTGATTTACCGGATACAACATATTTTACAGAAACGATGTTATAATAACGATGCAGTGGAACGTTCGCTGGAAGAAAAAGAGGAGCAAGAGACGCTAGTCGGAGGGGCACAACCGTACAGGCGTTAAATGTTTCACGGTAACCGTTTCGGATTCCTTCGGAGAAAAAAATAATTGCGTTTTGCTCTTGACAGGGTACGGATTTTTGGATAATTTGATGTGCGTTCGCAATGGAGTTTTGAGAAGATTTATTATCTGGGAAGCAAATCTTATTTTCATGTCATAAACTGAATCTCATCTCATCATCTCATTTAAATGTTTTCCAATATTAGGAGTCCCAGACAGGCACTTTGCAAACCACTTTTCTGAATTCTAAATAGGATATTGCCGCAAAAATCACAATTTATTGTTGTAATCTTCAATGCATTTTTTTATTGCGGAAAAGAAAATAAAAATGTGTGCGCATTAAGAAACTTGTACAAAAACTCATCAACGTGCGATATCAACATCGACAGAGAAAATTTTGTGCCTGAGCAATGAACTCTTCGAACATCTGCGCGAATCCGCTTGGAATTTGCATTATTTAGTGTCAGTCTAAACTCAAAGCCGATTATTTAGTGCCGTGGGTGTAGAGCAGCGAAGACAACTCGGAAGTATTAAGGACCTAAAGTGATATATGTGACAAATCCTAATTCTTTGATGTGTTAAATATGTTATGACTTATATGAGAAATAGTGGGTGAATAAGGATGATGTTTTCTAATGCCATAAAAAAATATTGTGGTGCTCGCAAGTACACAGATGCAAAGTTATTAAAATCCATGAAAGCTATTTAATTTTTTTGTTAAAATTGATATAACTAATGTGAAAATGATTTTAAAATACTTGAAACTTGGGAAACGTATAACCAGTGTATAGCTATTCAAAATTTGCAATGATTTTTCAAAATTTTATAACTTTTGATAATCAAAATTTGATTTTGTTAATAAATTTTTGAATTTCCATGCATGAATTGTAGTGTTCGATAAAAAGCGCTGAAGACTGTACGGACTTCATTTGTTATTTAAACATCAACAAACCATATATATTATTAAGTGGGACAGTATTAGCTACAAGTTGGTGAAAAAATATCTTCTTTGAACACCTTAATGTAATTGTAGTGACTACAAGAATAGTATTCTTGTAGAGCAGTTTAAGTAATTACCGGTCTAAATTTTTAGTAGGGTTATACTATGAAATATTTGCAAAAAATGTAAGACACTGATTTGAGCTAGTAGGCTCATCCGAAATCCTCTGCAACAAACAATTGCCGATAATAATTAAGCAAGCTTAAATTAAGTTTATTCGCTTTGCAGCATCATTCAGTTGTAAATTATGAACTAGGTTGACCCAATAAATTAATAAAAGTAAATTAATATCGTAAGTAATAAAGATGCAATACACCTTACAAAGACGTAATTTATGCTTTCTTAAAATGTGGTGAGCCGTGAACTGATGCATTAGTGTAACGTCCAAATTCACGAACCGCTGTATGGTCTATTTTTTGTGTATTATTATGATCACCAATTATTTATTCCAGAGAATTTAGGATTTAATAGCTTACTAACTCCAATCAGTTTATCACACTTTTTGCAAAAAATATATTAGAGTATAACAATGCTAAAAGTGCAGGCTTAAAGAGCTCTACAAGGATACACTAAAATAGTTATACCGAGCTCTTTAAAAAAAATATCGGTGCCATCACAACAAATAAACGAAGGTGTTACCAACTGAAGGTGAAGGATCGTCAACTTCGTAGCTAAGACTGTCCCATAGAAGTCGCTCTAGTCTTGGGCGCTTTTTATCGAACATACTGTACCTACATTCTTTCTAGAATTGGCTAACATTTCAATTAAAGTGCACATACTTCATGACTGCCTTGCTTATGTGAACAACCAGTCAATAACATGTTCTTTTAATTATGAGACGATTTTTCAATTCATGTATTGATGCAATTGAGTGCACATATTGAACACATTTTCGATTAGGTACAAAACGCTACCATATAATGGGCATAATTTGTCATTGACATTGACATGGAAATAATACTATATAGAAAATTTTAGACAAAAATTAGAAAATTTCAAAAATAATTTATGCCATTTTTTTCATTTTGTGGAACATATTTTGCAGCTTTTGATATAATTTGAAAGTATGTCCACTTTTTTACAATTCATGGATAAAAATTAAAGTAAACTACATTTCTCGTGGTTTCTGCAAAGTTTTTGCTTGGTTTTATTTTTTTTAACACAATTCAGATTAAATATCGATTTTAATAAAATTACATACTAAGATATAATAAGCAATAATATTTCAAATTAAAAATAATGATTTATAAGCTTTTGCTTATAAATATTAGTATTATTATTATTATTATTATTATTATTATTATTATTATTAAGTTACTAGAAAAATCGAAGATTACAAAATAATTGAAATAAAAATAGGTATGTAGCTTCTGCTAACAAATATTATTATTATATTATCAAATGGTTTCTGCAAATATTTTTGTTTGGTACGCAGTTTTTAGTACGTTTCAGAATAAATATTTAATGGACAAAAATAGCAGAATTAGTAAAAATTTGGCCATAATATCATTTGTACCTACAATTATACAGGTAGACCTGGGCAATTTGTGCATTTTATTTTATGTATACGTACAATATTTATTAATTTGTGTAAATGCTAGAAATATTTTTTTAAACACTTGATGAAAGTGTAATAAGAACCCAAAAATCGCAGATAAATTGATTCAAATTGCTGAAAATTTTTGTAAATTGCGGAAAAATTATTGAAAATATGTATTTTGCCAGTATTAAGTCTACAATCTTAAAAGTCGACCAGAAGTTAAAAGTTTCTGAAAACCTGCTCAAGTTACAGTTAATTTTATTAATAAATTTTCTAAAACACTTGATGAAAGTGTAATTAAAACACAAAAATCGCAGATGAATGAATTCAAATTGCAGAAATTTTTGGTTGAAAATATATAGAAAAAGTAGAATGTTACTTATTTATTTCCCGGTATACATTAAAATCACTTTTAAAAACGCAGAAAATTGGTTCAAATTGTCGAAAATATGAAAGTATGTAAATTGTAGTAAAATGTATGTAATGTAGTACGGAAATATAATAGATGAAAATACTACTAGTTTCAAAATTGTTACTTAAATTATGAAACATGTCCCGTCAATTCAAAAATGTGCAATGGCCACATTGAAAACCAAAAACCAAAAACGAGAAAATTGAAAAAAACATAATTATATCAAAATATACAAATATATATGCTAGTTCACTATTTCAGAAATTGCCACAAAGTTGTATAAAAGTTTCTAGAATCTGCAATTATAATATCAATTAAAAGTCGATCATAATCATTTCGATCAAAATATCAAAACTATCAGAAGGTTCAGAAATTACGAAATTGTAGTCAACTTTCTAGACATTGCGAAAAACTTTAATTGCAAACTATACAAATGAATATACTAAACATTGAGCAATTTTAATAAAATTATGAATGAAGTTACATAACATTTCATAAAGCGTTTAGAAATTGTCAAAAAGTTAAATAATGTTGAATGTTGAAATATTGAACATTTCCAACATTTATGTTGAAAGTATGTACAGAAACAACATTATATCAACCACAATTATCTACCAATTGCGAAAATTTCCAGAAAATATTTTTTTAAATTGTTTAAAAAAAGTAAATAATTTCTATAAAAAAAAATTTAGAATTTATATATCGCCATTCCGGAGTAACAATGACGCAATTTCAGTTGCATTTGCATTGCAGTTGCGTCATTGTTGTTCCTGAGCGGTGATATACAGTTCATCTCACATTGATTCTTACTTACATTTTGACAGTTGTTTTGTCTCAGCATGACCTATTTCAGTGCATAGAAATGTAATTAAATGGTGATTTTTGTGAAAAATATTGAATATCTCAACAACTATGGGGTTCAGACATAAGATAAGCACCGTCAAATTGATGAGAAGAAAAAGACCGATCGAATTATGACGTAAAATGGGGGGCATTCCATTAAAAAAAAGGTTATACCGCTTTGAAATTTATAAAGTTTGACATGTTTTTCTGGACACCCTCTATTACTAAATCCAAATTTCTCATTACAAAGAGGTTGCTTATTAACCACACTGCTATTATTGCTAAAACATATTCTTACCTTAAAAAAAATGAGGTTGTTACGAATTTTTAAAGTTGAGCTTGCTTATGCATATATGCTTATGATATTTTGAAAAAAAAAATTGTAAGTTGATAACACTGTAACATAATCCAAAACTAAATAGATAACATTGTAGAGGTTGAAATATGTCATCAGAAAACTTGAATAAATACAGGGTGTTCCATTTAAAAAATAGTTGTTTTTGTTATTCCGCAAAATTGGGGCACCCTGTATATTTGAAAATAAATTTACGTCATAAAGATTTTTAAACCAATAACTTTTTGTACGAAACATTTTTTTCTATCTTTCACGGGAAACGCGCTTGGAAAGCCCGACGCACTGTTGCAGGACCCTGTATAATGATATCAAAATATACAAATAGCTATACTAAACTGCCATCAATTTTAATAAAATAATCAATAATCAAGTTACATAACACTTCATAAAGATTTTAGAAATTGTTAATAGGTAAAAATTAGAATTTTACAGTGTAGAATGTTAATAAAAATTTAAAACTATCAAAAAGTTCAGAAAGGGCGAACATTATGTCAACTAACGTTACAAATTATGAAAATTGCCAGAAAATGTAATATTTTTACTGTTTTTCGAAAATAAAATTGCAATTTTCAGAAAATGCACGAACTTTTAACAAATCTCCAAAAGTTAATAATAATAGTTTTGAATTTAGTAATATCACATAAAATATTAAGTTTGGAAACATTTTGTTAGTATCGTATCTTTACAGTACATTTAGCCACTTATAAAATTTAAATTTAAGCTACTCTGAAAATATTCTAGTTTTAATTTCTATTTTAAGAAAAGGTGATAAAAATTTTAGGACAACAAAATATGTTTTGTTTATTGGAAAACTGTTTAAAAAATCTAAATTCTGTGTTTTATTGCACATACCTAAATTTATTACTAAATATATATTTTTTGTTAATGCATACAGGAGTATCCCTTTTTTTACACTACTATTTTTTAAAACAAATCTAAACAACATATGTAGTCGCGAGACAGATGCTTTTTTTTTGTAGTTTGAGGACTTCTGCTCTAGACTATTGAAGGGTGTTATATCCAGGAATGATCCACTCCGGAATATACGATGCTGAACGAAGATAGACTCCTGAATTGGCCAAGTTTACTCTTAGGGGTTTTATAAAAATAATTAATACTCTTAGGGGAAATTATAATAAGGGTATTAAAATCAATGGTTGTACTATTACTTCCTCCTATCAAAGAAATAAAAATTATGTTGCTACTATTAAAGTGCATAGATTATATTTGTTATCAAGATCACTACCATTGTATAAGCCTTTTTATTGTTCTTTAATAGATTTTGGCCATCAAAACTCTATTCTACATCTGAAACTCTATTCTCTATTCAGGTGTATTATAGTAGCAACTTTTCCCATGTTAAATAAAAATAATAATTAAATTATAAACTATAGGTACATATTTCATAAAATTATGTAAGGTATTATTATTCTGTACTTAGTGGTAGAGTTATTTTTATTTTATTTTATTATTTATTTATTTTATTTTACCTGACTAGTTTCAGTTTTTTAACAAACTATCATCAGAGGCTATCATTTCTACAAAGAATACAATAATTATTGTAGAAATATCACGCCTCCGATAATAGTTTCTTAAAAAACTGAAACTAGTCAGGCAAAATAAAATAAATTAAAAATAAATTAAAATAAAAATAACTGTACCAGTAAGTATAGAATAATAATACCTTAAATAAATAATTGGTAATATGGATAAAACCTTGAACTTAATAAAATTATTCTTATGTAACTAAAATATGTGTAATATGTGTAATTATGAAACCATGTAAATGAAGATACATAAATGTTATTTCCTGTTACCAACAAGGCCGTGTAATCTAAAATATAAATTGGTTTAATATGTATATCTCTGACGTTCCCGTTTGCTATATCCTCTAATTCTAGATAGGTTACACTTCAAAGTGTAGAAAGAGGAAGGCGATAACGATACAGTGATTCAACTTGCGCGTTTATTATGACCTAACTGAGCTCACGTTTCTGCCTCAATGTTTATTCCGTTGATGTAATTGCGTGTTCTGTGATAGCTTTCCTGGTACACCGTTCGTTTGTTTATAAACAGTTGTTGAACTGCACCACACTTATTTACCATTGCAATGTTGTAGGAACTTGGTGGTTTATAGCTCTGGAAATATTTATTCTACGATGTTGTGGTAAAAGCAAATATGACCGTTTTTGAATTGTATATTGCATCGTTATAAATAAATTAATCTTTTAAAATTTCTTAGAAAAAAATTTGCCCATGGGTTCACTATTATAATAAGGTTCACTATTATATCCTCTTTCCATAGTGAACTAATTGAAGTTTTCAATGCTATTCGTAACTGTTCAAATTACTTCCTCGTTTATTTACTAGAATCTTTAAAACAAAAATATCCCTTTCATGCCACCTCTCCCCTACCTATCTGCTTTTTCAATATATATATTAGATCATAACATGTACAAGTACAGTTATAGTTAGTCACAAAAACACAAAAATCAGTGAAGTCGCGGAGATGAATTCAATGAATTGATAATTGAAGCTATATTATATGTTAAACTTAGCTGAAGGATCATGTAGTGGAGACATAAATCATAAGGAAATTGCTCAGATCCTTAATTGCATTACCTTTCGAAAACTTTTTAAATTTCTGTTTGAAGGAGATTTCAAGTGCCATTAGGCTATCACACTTCAGAATTATGTACTCAGATATATTGTACTTGTGTAATTGTTTGAGATGCGTTGATAACGCAAGCGAATACCAGGATTCGTATTAACTCAGGTCATGATCGAGGTATATGACCCGAATGGTTGTTCAATTCAGAAAAGTCTATGATTTGGTGCACTAAAAAAATTTACCAAAAAATTTAACAAACCTTATATTTCTTTTAGTAACCAATTTCTATAATATATTTTTCTCAGTGGTGTTTAATCTTAATAGGTCGATAAATCTTGAAGCTTAGCGAATGCAAATATCGGCGCGCCTCTGCGGTATAAATCATAGAGTCATTTGCTCACATAAGAATCGGCGATTAATAATAATGGCTATAATCCTCCTATACATTTTTCCGAAACGCACGCCTTATAATCCATCGCAATGCCGCTGTCGCTTGCAAACACACTCCACCTAGCAAGAAATATTACGCCGACTGACTGAAATGTGGAGCCTGGGGTAAATCCAAGGAAGCGAAAAAATAAATCGTTAAATTTCGCCCCCACTATTGCAAGTCTACAGCAGTTCTATTCACTTTACACAAATAATCGTAAGACGTATTACATCTGAAATTGGAGCAGTTGGAAGAATGAATATGCATAAAGATAAGTCTCCAAAATGATTAATTAACTGCCGCCGATAATTTATGAAAAGTGGTGGCGATTTTGCCGCACAAATGAATTCTAATTAAACAGACGTTTAGGGTAATTCATGGGGCTGAAGAATGCGGCGAGATAAAGGCCTACCGGGAAATCTGCTTCGAATACAATGAACGACTAGGATTCCTATCTGTTCAGCTGCGCAGAGCTCGGGTTTCGAGGGGTTATCAGGTAAAACAACACGGAATATTAAATTTAAATGCTGATTTTCGGTTCAAGGTTAATTGCCAGTTGTGCGAGTTATAATTCTACACTGCATTTTAATGATTAGATAAGAGACGGATGTTATGCACCTAGAATCGTCAAGAGACATATGATTACATCAACACCTTGAAAATAATCGATATGCAAGGTAATTATATCGATATATTCCTAACAAATTTCTTCAGATATCTTATAACTATGGCTGCAATCTACACGAATATTGAATTGAGAGTTCTGTAAATTTGTATTTGTATTTGTAATATGTAGTATATTTCTGTAGAATAATTCAGCAGGCCGTATCCTGATTTAAGAAAAATTATTCACAAATATCTTGAACATTAGTAGAGAAAATCATATCAGAACATTCGACAGAATTCAAGCAGAATTCAACGGAAAAAATCAGGAAAATCTATACATTAAAAAAATACTTACAAATATTCTTCTTCTTCTTCTTGTGCAGCTTAACGACAACTTCACTATATAATTTCCGATTTTCGGCCGTGTGAAAAAATTATCAACAACAATGACGAATGAGAAGAATGATGAAACTGTGAAAACCAATATAGGCAATATAAAGCGAACCTCATTCGGAGATAATCAACAAGGTTCATGTTCTCGTATTAATATGGTGGCTATTAGTTAATAAATGAACTAAGAGAGCACCAGAAACAAATATACATAGCATACATAGATCTAGAAAAATCCTTTGACAAAATAAACAGAGAATACGCATGGTAGGCACTACAAGAACAACAAGGAGGACAAAAACTGATTATGGCAATAAAATGTATATATACCAAAACAGAGAACTGTATAAGAATGGGTAACATCAACTGTCTAAGACAAGGAGGAGCGTTAAGCCCATGCCTATTCATAATGGCTATAGATGCGGTAATGAAATATATAAAAGAGAAAACAAAAAAAAAACACACATAAGATACAGAAACCTTAAAGCAATGGAAATCAGCGAGTGTATATTTGTAGACGATGTAGCACTAATAGCGAAAAACATTAAGGACCTAGAAGCAAACATTAAGATATGGAGTGAAGAACTTGCAAAAGCGGGACTGAAAATCAACACAGAAAAAACAAAATAATGAAAATAGGGGGAGGAAAAGAAACAGAAGAAATAACAATAAGCAACACCAAAATAGAACAGACCGAAAGACAGCACAGGGGATCTCGAAGTGGAAATAAACAATAGACTGCAGGCAGCAACAAGAATTTTCCAGACGATCTAAAAGATAATACTAAACAACAAGAAGATATCGAGAAAAACAAAACTAACAATATACAAAGCAATACTAATAACAGCACTAATATATGGATGCGAAACAAAAAAGGAGACAAAAAAGTAAGATACAGACACTAGAAATGAAGTATCTTAGGAAAGTATAGGTGTAACCTGAAAAGACAGAATCAGAAACGTGGACATAAGAAGAGAACTAGAAATAACAGAACTAAACAAAATAATAGAAGACTGACAGCTGCAATGGTTGGGGAACCTACACAGAAGAAAAGACACCAATCAAACAAAAATTATATGGCAAACAAAAATATCAGGAAAAAGAAAAGTGGGAAGACCGAAAAAGAAGTGGGACAAATATGTCCAAAATATTATGGAAAGAAGAGGAATATCTAACGTCCAAATGAAGAAAAGCACAGGAAACAAGAAGATCTGGAACCTACTAGTAAAAGAAAATGCAAGAAATTGAAAAATTATTATATTCTACACCCGAAAGGGTAGAAGAATAATGACTATAATAAATAAAACTTAGTACGTACGATTTGATTGGTTCATGTATCTTAAGTTCTGATTGTGAATAAGTGATCTATTGTGCAATGTTCTTTTCAGAATCCGCTCTGCGAAGGTTCCAGTTTCCCTTCTAGTTTTTGTCTTAATCTTTTTTCCAGTATGTCCTCGTATATCTTTTCTGTTGCACATAATATGGAAATTCCTCTGTAGTTACTACATTCCCTTTTATCTCCTTTCTTCCATATCGGTATTATCGCTGCTGTTTGCCCTGTTTGTTTTTTTGAGTATTTTTTCTGTCTACCAGACTTCGTTTAATAGTCTTGTTAGTTGCTCAGTTCCCTCATGTATTTTTGTTGTTCGTTTTTGATGTTCTCTATTCCCAGTACTTTCCCCAGCTTCAGTTTTCTTACAGCTTCGTTTACTTCTTCCGATGTTATTTTTCCTTCCGTTATTTCTTCTTCTTTTTGGTTTTGTTTTCTTACTTTCTTCTGCTGATTCATTTGTTGTTCTTCGACTCTTTCTTCGATACTATTATCTTTGCCCAGCAGCTTCTCGAAGTGTTGGTTCCATCTTTCCGCTATTTCTTCATCTCCTGTCAGTATTTTCCCGTCTTTGTCCTTTATTTGGTGTATCTTGATAGTTTTTTCTTTTCTGTTTCTTCTTATCACGTTGTAGAATAGTTTTTGGTTTTCCGTGCGTTTTTTTTTCTATTTTGTCACCTAATTGTTCCCATGATTCTTCTTTAGCTTGTTTCACTTTGAATTTTACCTGTCTTCTTTGTGTTGTGTATTTTTCATAATCTGTCGTTGTTTTGCTTTGTAGGTATCTTTGCCATGTCTTCTTTTTCAATTTTATTTCTTTCTTCGGCTCTTCTGCCCACCAGTTCGTTTGTTTTTTCTTCCTATTGGTTCTTATTGTGCCGCAGGCCTCTCTCGCTGCTCTTCTTAACATGTGTTTGAAATCATTCATTATTTCTTCTGCGTTCACGTATTGTGTTTTTCCATTTTCTCTGCTTCTTCTTTTATTAATTCCTGATATTGATTTTTAATTCTAGGTCTTTCAGTTTGTACACTTTTATTATTTCTTGTGTTGTGTCTTTTATTTAAATTGTTTCCGTCTCTGTTTATTTTTTGAGCGTTGCTCCTACTAGGAAGTGATCGCTGCCTATTTCGTATGACGTGTACACTCGTACGTCGTTTATTTGTTTCCTTTGGGTCTCTTTCGATATTATGTAATCTATTATTGATCGTTCGCGTCTACTGCTTACTTCTCTCGTGTATTTGTGTATTCTCTTGTGTTTGTATAGTGTGTTCAGTATTATTAGATTGTTTATTGCGCAGAAGTCCAGTAGTCTGCTTCCATTTCCCTTTTTGTGTTTTTCTCCTTGTCTCCCTATTACGCATCCTAATCCTGTATTCTTATTACCTACTCTTGCGTTTAGTTCACCCATTAGGTATTATGTTTCATCTTCGTACTGTTCTGTGATTTCCTGTAGTTTTTTTCTACAGGAATCTACAGGAATTCTAAAATTTGTCTTTATTTTCTTTTGTTTAATTTTCATCTGGTCCGTAAACTATTATGTAGTTAGTTTTAGTCTTATTATCTTTCATTGTTAGGGTTAGTATGCGCTCTGTGTGTCCTTGCCATTCCGATAATTTCCATGTTTCTTCTTTTCTTATTATGCAAGCCACTCCTGCTTTTGCTCTGGTTTTGGTTTCTACCCCACTGTATAATAGTAGATGGTTTCCAATATATTTGATTCCTTTCCCTTTCATTTTTTATTCCGTTAGTCCTATTAGATCCATTTTTGTTTTCTGGATTGCTTCCTCTAGTTCAACTTCCTTTCCCTTTATTGATCTTACATTCCATGTTCCTATTTTTCTTGTCCTGTTTCTTTGCTTTGTCGTTATTGTTATTTCTTGTCTGTTTGTTTGCTTTAATAGTTTTTTGTAATGTTCTCCTCTTTTAGTTCTTGTATATCTTCATTCCAGACGTGTTGTTTCTGGTTAACTATTAATTTCTGCTTGTATATTTTTATAATGTTCCCTTTGAACTTTTCTTCTTTGGCTTTTCTTCTTATTATTGCTTGTATCTTCAGTTCCTCCTTTGTGTAGTTGCAATCTATATATATATATATATTTTAGGAGCTTAGCTTCTGGGAGTACATCAAATCTCAAGTGCCACTTAAAAAGCTTCTACTCAGACATTTTGAAGAAATCATAACAAGCTACTAGTAGTTATAGTGCAAGCAGTCAGGCTATCACTAGTACTACAACCATAAATATTAGAATAGCTTAGATTCTGAGAGTACATAAAATCTTAAGTGCCACGTAAAAAGCTTACACGCAGACATTTTAAAGAAATCATACCAAGCTACTAGTAGTAGTAGTAGTACAAGCAGTCAGGCTATAAGTAGTACTACAGCTATAAATATTTAAGTACCTTAAGTTCTGGGAGTACATCAAATCTTAAGGGCCACTTAAAAAGCTTACAGTCAGACATTTCGAAGATATCATACCAAGCTACTAGTAGTAGTAGTAGTACAAGTAGTCAGGCTATAAGTAGTACTACAACTATAAATCTTAAAGTAGCTTAGCTTCTGGGAGTACATTAAATATTAAGTAAATACTTAAATAGCTTACACTCAGACATTTAGAAGAAACCATACCAAGCTACTACTAGTAGTAGTAGTAGTACAAGCAGTTAGGCTATCAGTAGTACTACAACTATAAATATTAAATGAAATAAAATAAAACGTTGGTTGAGTTTCACTGACTTACTCACTCTGACTTTTTGAATTATATGAAATCAAATAAAACACTAGGTTGAGGTGCATTGACTGAAGTCAGTTGGTGAATGTCAGTGACCAACTGACGTAAGTCAGTGAAACTCAACCTAGTGTTTTATTTGATTTCATATAATTCAAAAATCTTTTGCTCGCACTGTAAAAAGTTGATTAACTGTATTGAAACAAAATGTACTATAGTCACTACATCACTCTCACTATATAGTGTAGTCTAGTCAGTATAAAAGAGACTTACAACTAAATTATAAATATTAGTTGTGCTAGTGATACTGCAGTACAAATATAGACAAGTGGGCATCGCCTACTGATATTTTAAACATTTTCAATCAAGTGCATAAGCCACAAAAAGCAAATAACCAATCATTTTCGAATACGAGATCATTGCAGGAAAGCCATCTTAAAACGACCACAGTTTTCAGGCAAACTTTTATACTTGTGCGGTGTTTATTTTTGCATCATCATGCTTCATCATACGACTTCAATGCACTTCAAGGATATGTCACACAAAAGAGTTTTCAATCAAAAATGACGGTTCTGAGTAATAATAATAATAATACAATCGGTTGGAGCTTGTGAAATATTAATACTTAAAGAGAAAGAACAAATTATTCTTTTTCACAACGACATTTATTTCTCTAAAAGTACATTTCAACCACTACGTCTTCATCTTCAGTAGACATTTGTACAAATACAGTAGACTTTTGATAGTTTAACAGATTTGAACAGGTGCAATTGAAACTATACCAAATTTGAAAAATTGTAATTGTTAATTTATCTGTACGAAAAATGTATGGAAATCAATGTTTTACTTTCATAGTTAGAGTTCAAAATCAGACGGATATTAGCAGTCTCATTTGAAAACTTGACGAAGCTGCAAATTTAAAAACAAATTTAAAGACTTTAATCAGAATATATGGAAAATTTTGATACGCAAAGTACAAAATTTACAGATTTTGCAACGTGCAATTGAAAATTGGACAGATGCTCACTTCTGAAGCAAAGTATTTGATAGATTTGCCAAGTTGCAGCAGAAAAAATTCAAGACTGTGACAGTTTCGGTTGAAATTCGGCAGATTCGGGCAGTTACAACTGAAAATTTGACAAATTTGCACAGTTTTAATATAATAACTACTAATTAATGACAAAATATAGCAAATTTGGAAAATTGAAGTTGAAAATTGGACAGATTTTGAAATTTGAAGTTGATAATTTAACAGATTTGGACATATGCAGTTGAAACTATACCAGATTTGAAAAATTGCAATTGTAAATTTATCTGTACGAAAAATGTATGGAATTTAATGTTTTAGTTTCATAGTTAGAGTTCAAAATCAGACGGAAATTAGCAGTCTCATTTGAAAACTTGACGAAGCTGCAAATTTAAAAACAAATTTAAAGACTTAAATCAGAATATATGGAAAATTTTGACAGGCAAAGTACAAAATTTACAGATTTTGCAACATGCAGTTGAAATTTAGACAGATGATCACTTCTGAAGCCAAATATTTGATAGATTTGACAAGTTGTAGAGCAAAAATTTGAAGACTGACAGTTTCGGTTGAAATTCGGCAGATTCGGGCAGTTACAATTGAATATTTGACAAATTTGCACAGTTTCAATATAAAAACTACTAATTAATGAGAAAATATAGCAAATTTCGAAAATTGAAGTTGAAAATTGGACAAATTTTGAAATTTTTAGCTGATAATTTAACAGATTTGGACTTATTTGAAAACTTGATAAAGTTGGAAATTTAAAAAACAATTTAAAGACTTAAATTTGAATATATGAAAAAATTTGTCAGGTAAAATAGAAAATTTACAGATTTTAAAACATGAAGTTGAAAATTGGACAGATTTTCACTTGTGAAGGCAAGTATTTGATAGATTGGACAAGTTGCAGTACAAAAATTACAAGACTGTGATTGTTTTAGTTGAAATTTGGCAAATTCGGGCAGTTACAATCAAAAATTTGGTAAGTATGCACAGTTTCAATAAAAAAAAGTACTAATTAGTGAGATTAGATTAGAGTGGTACTAATTACCAAACGAAATACCATATAGCATAACTTCGACCATGTGATTTTTTTAAGATTATATATCTGCACCTTGGAAGTTAAAAGTTAAATACAATTTCTGGAGGTATATAAGTAAAAAACTTTTCATTTTCATCCATCTCAATACAAATACACAAACACAATGCATCTCACAGTGACACTTTTGAGTTTGTTTATTATGTTTCCATGGTATTGTTTAATTTGAGAAATTTTGTAATTGGAGTGCAAGAAGGAATAAAGACTATTAATCCCAAGTCATTATTCCCTAAGGAAATAATTAATCCCTAGTCATTATTCCCTAAGGAAATAATATATAGCATTATACTGCAAACAACTCAAGTTATACTCAAGTATAATAGTTACATTATAAATTAATCGTAGATAAAAAGTTTGAATAGTAAATAATAACCTTTCCGCTTTAGAATAAAGTAATAAATTTTTGTTTCAAGTGGCTCAATTTAAATCAGTCATTAACCAGATTTAGGTTTTTTAGTAGCGTAGTGCTTTGGCATTTTTTACAACTTCTAATGAGCAGGCATTAGTAATATAAATTGTCGGCAAACATTTATTAATAAATTAATTACCTTTAATTTGTAAAATTGGTGAAACAATTGGTGAATATGGTTCATCTTTCCAAAAGTAGCAAATCACATATTGAAATCCCGAGATTGTTAGACTGTGACTAAAGAAACGCAAGGTTTATATTTACGAATTTTAATTTATAATAATTTTTGCGATAATGGCAGAACAAATTTAACCCAAAAAGCACAATATCGTACAATTATCGATTATTTTAGTGCCGATTTCGGTTCGCTGTCTTGGCTAATAAAAAAAACATATTTCTGTTTTATGTTCAGTTGCCTTCTCAATTAACCTAGTACTACTAATTTTAAGCAGTGTTACTATATTTTGTCGTATGATTTTTTTTGTCTGAAGAATTCTTTTCCAGAATTAAATTTGGCTTATAAATGCAGCGCGACACGATCAATACGAAGTGATAAATAATTACAAATATTATGTGAGCCCCTGTTTATGGCTTAAATAATGATTTATTTGTGAATGTGATGTATCTTTGCTAGTGTTTCTATCGTGATGTGTCAATGTAGGATTTTGTTTTAATTTTGTGTTATGCAAGTTATAAGATACATATACCTATACAAAATTCAATTAATTTCGTCAAAATTTGGACATCATTTTTGAAAATGATATAATTTCATTTTTCTTCCCATCTTGATAATTCCTTTAGTACTGCAGGTTGCTATGTAACTGAGAAATACCAATACTGGAATATTACATTTCCGGCCTAAGCCTGCAATGAAGTATTCCTGAAGGTCTAGAACACATAATTTCTTCTTAGATCTTCCATATTTCTACGAAACATGCAAAAATATTGCGATGGGAGAAAAAATAGTAAGTGATGTTCGTACATAAAGTGTCACCATGGCCTCTTCGGCATCCACCTCGGCCTCTTCGGTTTGCTGTCCTCGCCTGATGGCTCGGACATCAATTGCCGCATCAGCCGGAAATATATCACTTCCTGTACTAACCACACGATTATGATGCACAAATTTCGCAAACAGTTTTTGAACATTTTAAGAAACTATTAAAATAGCAATTATTACTGTCATACTTTGAATGGTTTCTGTTAATATTTCAATTTTCTGAAAAAATTATTGTAATTATTATAAAACATTTCATTCTGTCAAAATTTTGAATATTTCCTAAGTAATCTCAATTATTCCATCAAATTTTCAACATTAGAGTGTCAAAATTTCAATGTATGTTTGGACTATTTCTGTCAAAATATAAATCATATCAAAATTTCAATGGATTTGAAAATTTTAAGAAACTATTTAAATTTCAGTTATTACTGTCAAATTTTGAATGATGTCTGTTAATATTTCAATTTTCTGACAAAATTATCGTAAATATTATAAAACAATTACTTCTCTCAAAATTTAAAATATTTCGTAAGTAATCTCAATTATTCTATCAAATTTTCAACATTGTAAGAAGACTTAATTAAATCCAACTGTATATATGAACGCTCAATTGTAATTTACAATGTAACTCTAGTACTCAATAAGCTTGGATGCAACAGAGAACTCTTTAACTGGGCTCAAAAGGACCTCAACGAGGAACTCCCAATAACGTTCTACAATGTTGCACCAATACTCAATGATTTATACAGTGTTACAGAGAAATTCCATTCTGACTTATCACAAGAACTTAATCATGTTTAGTGCAACTACTCTGGAAACTTAGTCAAGTGAAGAATTGTGAGATGTTGAAAGGAAAATAACGGGTATGAAAACCCTTTTCCTCAACATCTGGCCCATCAGAATGAAAAGGGCCCTAACAACTAAGTACAGGGACCGACAAGACTCCAGAGAGCTGAAGAAGACTTAATTAAATCCAACAGTGTTTATGAACGCTCAATTGTAATCTACAGTGTAACTCTAGTACTCAATAAGCTTAGATGCAGCAAAGAACTTTTAATTAGGCACAAAAGGACCTCCCATTTGGCCTCAACGAGGAACTCCCAATAACGTCCTACAATGCTGCACCAAAACTCAATGATTTATACAGTATCACAGAGAAATCCCAAACTGGTTCATCACAAGAACTTAATCAGGTTTAATGCAACTACACTGGAAATCTTAGTCAAATGAAGAAATGCGAGAAGTTGGAAGGAAGATAATGGATATGAAAATCCATATATCCTCAATGATGATGGTAGAAAGTACCCAAATAACTAACTAAATAGGGACTGACAAGACTGCGAAAAGTTGACGAAAACATGATTGAGTTTAAAAATGAACGCTCAATTGTAATTTACAATGTAACTGTAGTACTCAATAAGCTAGGATGCAACAGAGAACTCTGAACAGGGCTCAAATGGACCTCCCATTTGGCCTCAATGAGGAACTCCCAATAACGTTCTACAAAGCTGCACCAGAACTCAATGAGTTGCTACAGTGTCACAGAGAAATCCCAATCTGGTTCATCACAAGAACTTAATCAGGTTCAGTGCAACTTGAATGTGATAATTGTCACGTTGAAGTTGAAAATGTATAGTAAGTATACGCTATGTTTTGTTATTATTTACAATTTCGACAATATTTCGACTGATTTCCAGCATCACCTAATAGGTACAGTCTGCAAAATAAATGCTTGATTTGCATTTTCTACTAAAACATTATTTACTGTAGAGTTCTTCAGATACATAGTTTTTCCTTATAAAAAAAATATTTGTTTTTCATATGGCAATCCTTAAAACAAATGTGAAACACCATGCATCATAGAACACATATCAAATGGTTTATATTTATAACCATGATTCCGTGACGGTGATATGTAGTTACTAAATAGTATTAAGTACTATATGTAACATATTAATTGCAAAATTAACTGGGAACTTAGTCAAGTGAAGATTTGTGAGATGTTGAAAGGAAGTAATGGGTATGAAAACCCATTTTTCCTCAACATCTGGCCCATCAGAACGAAAAGGACCCAAAGAACTAAGGACAGGGACTGACAAGACTCCTAAGAGCTGAAGAAGACTTAATTGACTTCAACAGTGTATATGAACGCTCAATTGTAATCTACAGTGTAACTCTAGTACTCAATAAGCTTAGATGCAGCAAAGAACTTTTAATTGGGCACAAAAGGACCTCCCATTTGGCCTCAAGGAGGAACTCCCAATAACGTTCTACAAAGCTGCACCAAAACTCAATGATTTATACAGTGTCACAGAGAAATCTCAATCTGGCTCAACACAAGAACTTAATCAGGTTTAATGCAACTACTTCGGAAATCTAAAGTCAAATGAAGAGATGTGAGAAGTTGGAAGGAAGATAATGGGTATGAAAATCCATATATCCTTAATGATGAGGGTGAAAAGTACCCAAAGAACTAAGAAAGTCCCTATTACATAGCACAAAAGGACCTCCCATTTGGCCTCAACGAGGAACTCCCAATAACGTTCTACAATGCTGCACCAAAACTCAATGATTTATACAGTGTCACAGAGAAATCCCAATCTAGTTCATCACAAGAACCTAATCAGGTTTTATGCAACTACACTGGAAATCTTAGTCAAATGAAGAAATGCGAGAAGTTGGAAGGAAGATAATGGATATGAAAATCCATATATGCTCAATGATGAGGGTAGAAAGTACCCAAAGAACTAAGAACAGGGTCTGACAAGACTCCAAAAAGCTGACGAAAACATGATTGAGTGTAAAAATGAACGCTCAATTGTAATTTACAATGTAACTCTAGTACTCAATAAGCTTAGATGCAACAAAGAACTTTTAATTGGGCACAAAAGGACCTCCCATTTGGCCTCAACGAGGTACACCCAATAACGTTCTACAATGCTGCACCAAAACTCAATGATTTATACAGTGTCACAGAGAAATCCCAATCTGGCTCATCACAAGAACTTAATCAGGTTTAATGCAACTACACTGGAAATCTTAGTCAAATGGAGAAATTGCGAAGTTTCGAAAGAAAGCATATTGGATATGAAAATCCATACTAAACTGGCCTAGCAGAATCTTTGTAGAATTGCAAGATGTTGAAAGAGGATATGAAAATCCATCTTCCATACACAAGCACAGACATTTTTATAAATGATCGCTTCATGATAAAGGAGCCCTAACATCAGGGCATAGGTGAAAGCCTGATTTTTTTTGCACGATTATAACTCACAGCAAAATCTGTGTTTTTTGAAAATTGGGAACTCCAATAAAAATACCTCTCCAATACTGGATCTCGTAGACATCTAAACCTCAAGATACGTATCGCAACTATATAAATGAATGCAAATTAATTGCATAATATTCAAATTTATTTGCAGTAATATCTAAGTTGCAGTAGTAATTGTGTAAAATACTGAAATTAGTAGAAGTCGTAAAATTTTTAGACCGCCGTAAATGATCTTGACTTGCTATCTATATTGGGAACTTGTATAAGCTATGCTTTGGACTGGTGACTGTACTACATGATCAAATTTTTTGGAAAACTTATTTACATTATAATAATTTGATTACAGATTAATCAACTTATTAGATAAAACATTGTATGAACGCAGTGTGCATTTGTGAGAAACTTGAAGAAGTTTCTATTGTGCATATATTTTAGTGGTGTTTTGTTCTTAAGTTGTAGAAACGTAAAAATAAAACATTACTAAAATATGTGCAAGACGTTTCTTCTAGTTGCTTGTAATTGCTCATTGAGTGTTGATAGTGTTTTACCTATTAAGTTGATTGATCTATAATATAGAATTAATACAATTCGGTTATAGTTTTCTAAAGAATTTGATACACATAGTACATATACCAGATTAAAGTATAGCTTATGAAAGCTCCGAATGTAAGATGTAAGTCAAGAACATTTTAGCAGTGTTACGTGAAAGCATTTGCAAGTGGAAAATGCACGCGTAAATATTTGTCGTGGCAAAAATTGCTCATCATTATAAAGATTACAAGTAAGACTAAGCATGAAGATCTGCCTCAAGGCGAGAGTACATATCTCAGCATAATAACTTCGACTCATCTCTGAGCTATCGACAACATACACCACTGCCAATTTTTGTCGTTTTGCGCCCCAATTTTACGCCCCCACGATTTCGAATGTCGGCCGAAATTATTTTTACGTCTCACCGGATATTGATCCCGATTTCCGGAAGTACTATACTTCCCTTCATCCGCCCCAAGCTCCAATGCCTTCCCGCTTTTGACGTATTGCAGCGAATTTTACTTTGCTGGCACACGAGTTCCATGGGGAACTTGGACGTTTCCTATTTCCTGGGATAAATTTTTTTTTTGGATAAAGCAATTTTTGCTATTATAACCATACAATGTTTTATCTTGGGTGTGTATTCAAAACTTCGGAAAAGCTGGTGCTCATGGATCATAGACATCAGGTTTTTCCACCTGAATGTCCTGATGTAGTGAGATACCATTGAAGAAAACTGGCGCTCATGAATCATAGACACTAGGCTTTTCCACCCAAATGTCCTGATGTAGTGAGATACCATAAAAGAAAAGCTGGCGCTCATAAATCAAAGACAGTAGGCTGTTCCACCTAAATGTCCTGATGTAGTGAGATACCATAGAAGAAAAACTGGCGCTCATGAATCATAGACAGCAGGCTTTTCCACCTAAATGTCCTGATGTAGTGAGATACCATAGAAGAAAAGCTGGCGCTCATAAATCAAAGACAGTAGGCTTTTCCACCTAAATGTCCCGATGTAGTGAGATACCATAGAAGAAAAACTGGCGCTCATGAATCATAGACACTAGGCTTTTCCACCTAAATGTCCTGATGTAGTGAGATACCATAAAAGAAAAGCTGGCGCTCATAAATCAAAGACAGTAGGCTGTTCCACCTAAATGTCCTGATGTAGTGAGATACCATAGAAGAAAAACTGGCGCTCATGAATCATAGACAGCAGGCTTTTCCACCTAAATGTCCTGATGTAGTGAGATACCATAGAGGAAAAACTGGCGCTCATGAATCATAGACACTAGGCTTTTCCACCTAAATGTCCTGATGTAGTGAGATACCATAGAAGAAAAACTGGTGCTCATGAATCAGACAGTAGGCCTTTCCACCTAAATGTCTTAATGTAGTGAGATACCATAGAAGAAAAACTGGCGCTCATAAATCATAGACAGCAGGTTTTTCCACCTAAATGTCCTGATGTAGTGAGATACCATAGAAGAAAGATTGGCGCTCATGAGTCATAGGCAGCAGGTTTTTCCACCTGAATGCCCTGATGTAGTAAGACACCATAAGATTGAGAAGAAATCTTAGGCGCTCATGAATCCAGACAGCAGGCTTTTCCACCTAAATGTCCAGATGTAGTGAGACCCATAGAATTTCGAAGAAAAATTTTCATAAGTTAAATACACACTTCGATATATTTTTATGGTAAAAAAATATTAAAAAGACGAAACAAACATACAAAGGAAACGTCCGTAAAGTATCCCCACCGCTTATACCTTATGCGCCATAACAAATTCACCGCAATATGCCCATTCTATGGGGGTCAGGCATGAAGTTGGAGGGATGAGAGGAAATATTTCGCTCCGAAAAGCGAAATCCATTTCCAGTCGGAGACTATAATTCCAGCCAACTATCAAAAACGTAGGGTCGCAAAATTACGGCGCGAAACGAGTAAAAAGGCAGTACTGCAGGGATGTGGAAAACCGCAAAGTGTGTCTTGGTTGCTATGCTTGGATATCATCGTCACATTGAAGCCAATATTCGCGCTAAAAATTTGGAAACGTTTCGTTTCTTTGAAGACAATAAAAATGATGATTTAATTGGTTACCACGAAAGATATATATAATGAAAAAAATATATACAGGGTGTCCCATGAGAAACGTAACGCCCTATATATCTACGCATACTATTTTGTTTCGCGAAATCGTGAAATACGACGATTTTTAAATGAGGTTCAAAGTTTGGCGAGCAAATGATCTCCAATATTTGAACCCCCTTACAGCAGCGGAAGTAAGCCGATATATCGTCGGTGTTCTGGCAAAAGTCACAAAGTCCAATAAGGTTACTTTACAGTACACATTTTAAAAGTCTAACTAGGTACGAAAAGTCGCGCATTTAAGATTATAGGAACATTCTGTACACCATACGTATATGTATGGTGTACAGAGTGTACTGTACACCATACACATGTATGGTGTACAGAGTGTTCTGTACACCATACGTATATGTATGGTATACATAATGATCTTATAATCTTAAATAAGCGATTTTTCGTACCAGTTAGACCTTTAAAGGGTGTACTGTAAAGTGACCTTATTGGATTGGTGACTTTTGCCAGAACACCGACGATATCTAAATTGCAGTAGGGGTTGAGTGATAGTTCATTTGAAACCTTACATAATTTACAATACAACGCTGTAGCTTTATAAAATCTTGCGATTTCAAAAGTAATACACCGTTGCATTACAAATTATGCTTTCAAATGAATCATCACTCAACCACTACTCCAAAAAAATTGGTTTACCTCCCCTTCGGCAAGGGAGTTAAAACATTTTAAGATAACTTGCTTAACAAAAGTTGGCCTCCTGTAATTAAATTATTAATCGCATTTTGGCGATTTTGCGAAAAAAAAAAAAGTAGATATTTAAGGCGTTTCATTTCCCCTGGAACACCGTGTATATACAGAGAGCTTTTTTATCGTGCAACATAGGGTTAATCATTTCAATAGTTACACACTTCAGTCGCAATGACAACTATGTATCAAAGCGTCTTTTTCAAAATGCAACAAAGAAGTAATTCTCTGTCAGGCAAATATTACAGTTTATGAAGTGAACAATGTTAAGCTTAGGTTTGCAGCATCATTTATTTGAATAACAGAGCTCTTTCTTCAGTTGAATACATTGTACAGCCACGGACTCTAAGAATGACGCGTCCGTTCGTCCGAGCAGTCTGCTATCCTTGTCTGCTCTCGCACGGTAGGGGCACGGTAGACAGGGATAGAAGCCTGCTACGACATACAGACTCTTACAGTCCATGGCTGTACAATGTATTCAACTGAAGAAAGAGCTCTGTTATTCAGATGAATAATACTGCAAACCTCAGCTTAACATTATTTACTTCATATACTGTAATATTTACCTCACATACACTTGTACGTTGCATTTAAAAAAAACGTTTTGATACATTGCTGCCATTGTGACAGAAGTGTATAACTGAAAATGGTTAAACCTATGTTGCACGATAAACAAAAACTCTCTGTGTATGTATATTAAGACTTCTACATGTAATAAGCATATATTGCGGCCGAAAAGCCCCAAAATTATTATTATTTAATACTGCAACCGATAAAGCAGCAAACAAATCAAGAGCATAATTCATTTACGTAACTACTGTATTTTGTTGCCAAGCACTAGAAATAAAGTAATTTCGATTGCATTTTATTGTAGCATACACGGTAAAGATAAAAATATTATAACCATGCTAGAAAAACACATTTAAAATTTTATGAAATGACCAATTATTTATGTTTGTGCGTGTGTATGTTTGTAAAAGCTTAGGATATTGTCTTAACGACAATTTTGGAAAGCGTGGGAGAATTTTGGGGGCGAGCATAATTCGGCGGATAGCACGAAATTTGCTTCAAGATATGAAAATCATTTGGAATATTCAAAATCTAAGAAATAAGCGAAAACCCTAACTTTACGACGATGCAGTGCGAGCTGGCGCTGAAAATAAAATAAGTCTAAGTACTGATTCGTCTTCAAATGTTTCGTTATTATAGTTGCAGCATGGAAATGCATTTCAAGCAAATAGTTAAAAGTTAAACTATTCCATTTTTATTTTTAACAAAGTTGGCTCTGTTAAGGGTGACAGCATTGTTGGCCAATGTAAAAATTCACTGGACTTGGAAAAATAGGTTATGTTTAAAAAAAGAGGTTGTATTTTATGACAGTGGGCAATGTTGCCATCAAATTGAGTAACTATTGAGTACAGAATTTATTTGCTATTTTTATTTTACAAAAGCAAATCAGTCAAATTATAATATAAAATATGCTTGATGATTAGTTTACTTACTAATAATTAAAGAAACCGGCACACTTGAATGAATAGGCAGGCACACACGCAGGGGATTTTCAAGCAAACTGTCCCGCCGTCCGCATCTGGTATCCTTGTCACTCAAATTTGGGACATATCGGCGTGACAGCGATGACAGATGCAGACGGCGGGACAGATCGCTTGAAAATCCCCTACGTGTGTGTCTGCTTATTGAGGCAATCATTTAATTATTTGAATATATGAATTAGGCAACGTTGTTAGAGATCTGACTCTTTTTTTTCACTGTCAGATCATTTCTGTTGGTATTCATGTGTAAAACTTTATAAAATGAATATCAGTAAAATATTGAATAAAATATTCAAATATTTAGGTCAAAATGAAGCCGAACAACAATAAGAAGTAGCCAGAAATTATTTACGAAGTTGAACATATAATCCAAAAAAAATGTAACTTACGTTACTTTGCAAACACACATTGATACTTGAAATACATGAGTGACGTAAGCAACCACCTGCACCTGTACTTACAGGTACATTCTAGAAATATTGCAAATTTTGAGATAAAAATATAGCTTAGACGATGGTACTATTTCGGCACTAAGCGTTACTACGGCGTTACTTACGTTACTTTGCAAACACACATTGATACTTGGAATAGTAAAACACCCAAAATTCCACTTACTTTGCAAGCAGCGCTGAAGCGATCTGCCCGCGAGAAGGCGCCAACTCGACTGAACTGATATGCGCGCAGAGCATCCCCGCTCACCAATGTACTTTTATCTCGATCTATTTACAATAAAAACGTTCGGCGATGGGATTTGAACTTGAGGTTCTCGCCTTGGAGAAGACAGCAGAGAATTGCAGCGCGTGCGAAGGTTATTGTGCGTAAAGTATCGATCGGCAAAATACATATATGTCAACTCTTCGATATTTCACTAGTTCAAAATATACGTAATATCACACATCAAAATACATATAATAATAACAAAATATATATAACATATTTCAATAACATCAATGTTGCAAATTTCTTTGCCATAGAATATGTGTACTACATCATAATATAATAAGATGGCCTATAAAAGTGTCAAAAGTAATAAACCATCGTAATTTGAAAGCATATTTTGGTAAGTAAAGATTTTCGATTTGTCTCACTTATTTATTTGTAACTTATTAAATTACTTATGACTTATTTTTTGGGCAAAGTTGGGCCACATTTTAGCATAAAATTTCTTCCAAAAGGTACTCTCTGGAAGTGTTTTGAAAATTATGGTGGTACAGCAACTTGCAAACTTTGCTCAAGAAAACATAATACTTCTGGGAATGTACATTAAATCTAAAATGCTACTTACTCAGCTTACACCCTGACATTTTGAAGAAATCATACCAAGCTACTAGTAGCAGTAGTACAAGCCGTCAGGCTATGAGTAGTACTACAACTATAAATATTGAAGTAACTTAGCTTCTTCTTCTTATGTTGCCATCTCTAGTTAGAGGTTGGCGACCAATAATTTGAACTGCTCTCGGTTTTGGGCTGCTCTAAATAGGGATTCTGCGTCTCGGATGCCCGTCCATGCTCTAATGTTGCGGAGCCACGACATCTTCTTCCGCCCGATGCCTCGTTTCCCCTCTATCTTTCCCTGCATTATGAGTCTGAGAAGTTCGTATCTGCGTCCTCTGCACACGTGTCCGAGATATCCGGTTTTGCGCTGCTTTATAATAGCGAGGAGTTCTCGATCTCTTCCCGCTCTTCTGAGAACCTCTTCATTAGTAATGTGGGCCGAGTAGTGTATTCCAAGCATGCGGCGGTAGAGCCACATCTCGAATGCCTCCAAGCGGTTCATGCTTACGATTTTTAGGGTCCAGGACTCCACACCATATAACAGCGTTGACCACACATAACACTTCATCATTCTTATTCGTAGATGAAGTGACAGTTGTTTGTTGCAGAGCATTTTCTGGAGATTGCAGAAGCTGTTTCTTGCAATTTCAATTCGGATTTTAATTTCTCCTTCGGGGTCCCACGATTCGTTGAGTTGACAGCCTAGGTACTTAAATGTGGCCACTTGGTCCACCGCTTGTCCTCCTATGGTTAGTTGTGTGTTATAGTTGTTACCTCGACTGATGACCATATATTTAGTTTTCTTTATATTGATCTTAAGACCATATTCAAGCCCTGCTGTATTGACCAGTTGTAATAGGTGTTGTAGATCTTCTTGGTTATCTGCCAATATTGCTGTGTCATCTGCATAGCGTATTACATTTATAAAGGTTCCGTTTATTTTAATGCCTTTCTCCACCTCATTAAGTGCTTCCTGAAACACGCATTCTGAGTAGACATTGAACAGCAGCGGGGATAAGATACATCCCTGGCGGACACCTTTGAGGATTTGGACTTCGTTTGTTACAACATCGTCTGCTCTGACATTCGCAGTTTGTCCCCAGTAGAGGTTTCTAATGAGACGTATATCTTTGCTATCTAGGCCAATCTCGGTAAGGCGTGTTATTAGTTTCTGGTGTTTCACGCTGTCAAATGCCTTCTCATAGTCGATGAAACATATGTGGACATCTTTCCCTTGGTCTATACATTTTTGCACAAGCACATTTAAGGATAGCAAAGCTTCCCGAGTGCCAAAGCCGCCGCGGAATCCAAATTGTGTTTCACTTACAAATTCTTCACATTTTCTGTATATCCTACTATGAATGATTCGCAGGAGTATCTTTAGCACGTGGCTGATTAAGCTTATTAGTCGGTGGTCACTAGGTTTCGCATTCATCTTCTTTGGTATTGGCAAGAAGGTGGATCTTAACCAGTCTTGAGGTATCGTGCCAGTATCGTAAATGTTGTTGAGTAGGTTTGTAAGGATATCTATATTATCCTCGTTAATGAGCTTTAGGATCTCAGAGCTTATTCCATCCGGGCCGACTGCTTTTCGGTTTTTGGCTGATTTTATCGCCTTCTGGACTTCAGATTTTAAGATTGCAGGGCCGTAGCTACCCAGGTCCCTCTCCAATTCATTGGCCCTATCATCCTGAAACAATTGGGTCACATAGTCCTCCCACACTCTTTTTTTGTCGTTTATGTCAACCGCCAGATTTCCGTCGGCTTTCTTTAGCTTCTGAGAGTCCATAAAATCTTAAAGCCATTTGAAAAGCATACAGTCAGACATTTTGAAGAAATCATACTAAGCTACTAGTAGTTGTAGTACAAGCAGTCTCGCTATCAGTAGTACTACAACTATAAATGTTAAAGTGGCTTAGCTTCTGGGAGTACATCACATCTTAAGTGCCACTTAAATAGCTTACACTCAGACATTTTGAAGAAATCATACCAAGCTACCAGTAGTAGTAGTTATATATATATATATATATATATATATATATATATATATATATATATATATACATTATGTCCCAGGATTGAGTTCAGAAGAGGAAAAACTTTTATTTTTTTTATTTTTCGCCAAAACTTCAATGGAATAAGATTTTTTGCTTGTCCTGAAACCAGCAAATCTCTAATTAAAACTTTATTATTGTGACCTCAGTGGAAAGAAAAGTTCATTTTTCTTTTGATTTTGGACTTTCTCTGCTTTTTAAATCCCATCCCATGGCCGTTTTATTTTTTTGACGATGTCACTTTGACATATGAGTTTACGCAAGTTAAATAACAAAACTGTTTGTGAAAAACATAATTTTAATAAACAGCAACTCAAAGAAACAGCTTTAAGATAAAAAAAGTCATTTTTAACAAGAACAATCATTGTTCAATTAACCGTGTGGCGTGCCGTTGGTTATCACGGGATAATAGCTCCATACTATCTTTATAACAACGTTAATCAGCACACATATTTAGATATGTTAGAAAATTTTCTTAGCGATGGGCTTCATGCTTTAGAAATTAATTACAGACGTACACTGTTTTTTCAGCAGGATGGATGCCCTGCATATTATTCTCGCATTGTTACTGACTGGTTAAATGTTAAATTTGGAGATCTGCGAATTGGAAGAATTGAAAGTCCCGATTTAACAATTTTGAATTTTTATTTGTGGGGACGTTTAAAGCATATTGTGTATTTGGATAACCTACCTAATAATGCCGAAGAATTAAAAAATCGAATAAGAGACGCCGTGGCATCATTGTCCATCGAAAAAATTCAAAGAAGTTTCAAGGAGCTTCGTTTTAGAGTAGCATTGTGCGCAGAATTAGGTGGGGGGTTAATTGACTAATGATTGTTCTTGTTAAAAATGACTTTTTTATCTTAAAGTTGTTTCTTTGAGTTGCTGTTTACTAAAATTATGTTTTTCACAAACAGTTTTGTTATTTAACTTGCGTTAACTCATTTGTCAAAGTGACATCGTCAAAAAAATAAAACGGCCAATGTGATGGGATTTAAAACGCAGAGAAAGTCCGAAATCAAAAGAAAAATAAACTTTTCTTTAAACTGAGTCAGAATAATTAAGTTTTAATTCGAGATTTGCTGGTTTCAGCACAAGCAAAAAATCTTATTCCTTTGCAGTTTTGGCGTAAAATAAAAGAAAAAAAAGTTTTTCCTCTTGTAAACTCAATCCGGGGACATACTGTATATATATATATATATATTTCTTTTCCTCTTTGTCTATTCTTATTTATACGTACTAACTTTATGATACAAATATATTTGATTTTCGTAAATAAAAATCACGTTGCTAATTTGTGGTGCAAAACCAGTAAGTTGATCTTATTGCGTAAACAAAAGTCAACTTACCACTTTTTCATGTAAATGCAAATTTGTCATACAAATAGTAAGTTGATCTTATTTAAATAGAATCAAAATTGATTAATTTATTATTGTTTATTTGATATTAATTCATATAAACTAGGCTTGGTTGGAATTTAAGAATTTCGTATTCTCTAGTTATGAAGGTATGACCAGATGCAACAAGCAATTGTTGCAATTGCAATTGTTGCAATTCTTTAGTTTCTTAGCTATTGAAAAGCACAATTATTTGATAGATAATCATATTAGCTAACAAACGAATCATACCAGTACCTTTTACCTGTAAGTTATATCGTATATGGTTGACAATTTTTCTCTTGGAATGTTTCTTGTGTATGTCACCAAAATTTATACATATTTATTTACATCCAGAAAAATAATATCTTTCGAATGCAAATTAAAAATATTATGACTACCATTTAAAACAAATAACGATCACGCTATAGCCAAAAAAACAAGTGGGACTTGTTTGCTTTGTTTCATGCCAAAATGTGTGTTTTCAAAACACACACTCGATATCTGCAAGTAAACACATTATGCAACTAAATTACTCAATTATATGAATGAAAAGGGCTATAAACAATGTATGAAGTCTTACACACATATTTCCAAATGTAGTAAAACTAAAATAGACCTTGAATTCTCCAAGTTGGCAGCTAATAATATCAAAGCTGTGGTTAGTGATACTCCAAGACTTTAAAATCATTCTATACCAAAAGTTTCAATAAGTTTTAATCGTAAATGGATCAATAGTAATTCATTGTATAATATTGTCTCTGTAATTAAATATAGAAATTACAGGAAAATGGAATTACATAAATTTCAACAATGGCTGGCAGAAATGGACTGGAATGGAGAATGGGCAATAGATAATAGAGCCAAAAAATTGCATATCAATGTTGAATTTATTTTAGATAACCTGATACCACTTCAAGTAAATGCAAGGGGACCGACTAATAGATGGTATGATACTGAAATTAAAAGTCTAGCAAGAGCGAGAGATATAAAATACCAAAGAGCTGTTTTGACAGATGACGAGGAGAGTTGGGAAATTTACAGAATAAGTAGGAATAAGGTCACAAGTGTAATAAGTGACAAAAAGAAACGTTATTTTATATCTAAAATTCAACAAAATAAAGCAATCCTAAAAAGATGTGGAAATCACTGAAAGAAGCTGTTGATGGTAGTCAGAGTACAGTTTGAAATTTGATGGTTTTATCTACCGAACCACATATTACAGCTGGTAAATATAATTCATTTGCTGCAGCTAGCATAGATGAACTTGTAAATTCCACGCCCAATATAACTAATCATGGCTGTTATCCACTAACAACTGCGAATGCAATTATTTTTGAGCTGCAGTCAGTTCCTATAGACGTTGTTGAACTAGCTATTAATAAGATGAAGAAAAACTCATCATCAGGCTTCATGAGTAGGCAGGTAATATTAGCTGGAGGTAGACTTTTAATTGCTAAACTTACTGAAATATTTAACCAATCCATAAGTACTGGAATATTCCCTACTATCTGGAAGCAATAATACCGATACCAAAAGTAGCCAATGCAAACAACCCACGCGACTTTAGATATTATATTATATTATATAGATATTATCATTCAAAATCAATCAGGATTTCGACACAAGCATTCTTGTGAAACAGCTTTGCAACTGGTGGTTTCCAGGTGGAAAAAATTACTGGATACAAACTCGCATATTATTGTCACCGTATTTTTAGATTTCCAAAGGGCATTCGAGACCATTCATCGAGAAAGATTGTTGAACAAGCTAATGTTATTGGGAATAGGACCAAGAACACTTATGTGGTTTGGCTCCTACTTGAGAGATAGGTCTCATGTAACTAAAATAGCAGAATTTACTTCAGAAGCGGTTGGTATCAATGATGGTGTACCACAGGGAACCATTTTGGGGCCCTTGTTATTTATACTGTACATAAATGATATTGTGGATAGTGTTGGCGACAGGGTTTTCATTAATTTGTTTGCTGACATAGTGTCAATGATTGCCGTAGTAGATGCCAATGTAGAGTCAACTATTAAAATATGAAATGCTTCATTACTCAATATGGCAAAGGGGCTATCGGATAATGGGCCGATTATTAATGTAAAAGAGTCAAAAACCATGATTTTAGGCACAACAGAAGATGTGCGAATTCCTATAGTGTTGGGTGCGGAAATAGTCGAATGCGTATGCGATATTAAATATGTAGGTGTCATAATTGACAATAATTTGAATGTTAAGATTCACGATGAAAGATTAAGTGATAACGTCCACATGTTTGCTATTGTCCTACCATATTATTCTATGTGAACCAAAGTGATCTGAACAGGCTACAATGTTTGCAAAACAAAGCTTTAAGAATAATTCAAAAATATGATAGATATACAAATGTCCAATATATGTTAAGCTGTTTACGTTTCTTGTCAGTGAGACAGTACTTGTTTTATTTTAACATATGTTTTAATTATACATTGTGCAATCAGTTACTTCCTACGTACCTTACAGACTCTGTGATACTAGTTTTCTAGTTTTAGATATACAAAATTATGGAACCCGCAACACAACCAATATTTATGTTCCTAAGGCAAATAAAGCATGAACAAGGAATTCATTATTTTGTAAGGGTTTAAACGACTTAAAAATAAAAAATGTACCTAGTCTGTATAGTTTTTAGCGTGTTCGTTCTAGCTATATAAGAACAAATGTGATATGCTAATGTACTGTTTTTATTTATATCGTTGAATACTGTGATCCATATGTACCTGTACATTTAAATAAACAATATCTATCTATCTTCCTATCTATCTAAAATTATAAATTGACCAGTTCTAGGTTTTGTGCCAATATTTCCATTTCGAATATAATTCATTAATTCCTTACTTTTCTGATACATAGGTACGAGGTCTGTTCAGAAAATAACAGAACGTTTTAAACTATGGTGCAATGACACGCCCTAGCGACGTGAGGTTGGCATCACTGCATTCTTTATAATCTCCCTAAAAATATGAATTTTTCAGATTGTTTACATCTTCTTTAGTTTTTGAGTTACTTTTTAGTTCAACGTGTTTCAGTGTTCGTGGCGATTTTTACAAGTTTGCTTCTTTTTTATATTTTAATGGAATCGTTTATTTTGAATTCTTACCTCTAGATCAAACAGGCAACTGTAAGTACTATGATGCCGTTTTGGAAAGGTTGCGCGACCAAAATTCGCAAAACAAGAAGACAGTTGTGGCGAGACAACCCATGGCTCCTTCACCATGACGAATTCTTTTTGTGACAATTCGCGAGTTTTGTGCCAAAATTCAAATGACTGTTCTCCCGCAACCTTCCTACTCCCCAGGCCTTGATTCCTGGGATTTTTCCTGTTTCGAAAATTAAAATCTCTTCTGAATGGACGATGTTTATAAAAAAATCGGTAGTGTCATTGAACAACATTCCACAACATGTTTTCTAGGACTGCATGGAGAAATGGAAACACTCTTGGAATATACTACAATATTCCAGAACAACTACAAATAAACAATTCTGTTATAGAGGATGAAAAGAATATAGAAAGAAGGATGAAAACAATAAAAAACAAATCAAAATGTTTTATAAACGTCTACATTTTCACGGGTTTCAAGAACCTGGAAACTTTGGGAAACTTCGTTACTAAAAGTTGCTTTAATATCCCAAGTAGTTCTTTAGTAAATTAGACAATTTTGTAATTATAAGTTACCGTAAACGAGGTTACTTTGCTCCATTTTTAACTGAAATTTTAAATAGTACTTATAAAACTTACCTTTTCATTTCCATAAAATGTGGATAATATAGAAACTGCTAGAACAAAGTATGATAATGGACACTAGAGATTTATCTTGCAAATATGAAAATAATGGAATATATTTTTTAATATTATTTAGTTTGCGGCAATGTTCCCTCATAGGGGGAGGATACTTTGCATCAACGGAGACATTGTAAGTTATTCAGCTTTACAACATGTATTGAAGCATAGTGAGACTATATTATGGGTTGTAAATGTACCACACACAAAATAGTATGTAGGTTATCTAGGTATGGAATATATATGTCGGCAAAATATATTGTCATATTATTAATACAAACTTATTAATGAAAACCTTTACAATAGCTACTAAAATAACTCAAAGTAAGTTTGAAACAAATATCTGAAGCACATCTTATCCTTTATCTACCCCTCAGTCTATCTAAGACTGGAACAGAATAGAATCCCCGATTCGAGACCTTGGCTCTTGAATTCTGCCCATAATATCTTACTTATCAGGCCATTTCCAGTTTTTTAAGGACTTCACAATTGCACTTAGTGCATTATATATATATATATATATATATATATATATATATATATATATATATATTATTTGATATATATAAATGATTTTTATTTTCCGGAAAAATTTCACCTTCATATTGGAAGAGAACATATTCCCCTATTTCTTTGACAACATCCGGCAATAAAAGAAGGTCTTTAATGCTCTTTTGTCCAGAACCGACCATTTCAGTTACATGATCCTCCGCGGTTTCTTCTTATATTCTTCCCACAAAGTCCTCGTCTTCAGAAGAATCCTGCAAAGATATTTCATCATTTGACAAGTCACTATCCACATTTATTGATTTGCGACATTTCTTCACTGGTGTATGTGGTTCTTCGCCAGCTTGATCATCATCAAGGACTTCAAGCCCGATACTCTTACCAGCAGCAACAGTAATTTTCTTTCTCCTCCTGGTATTTGTTTCGGTTAATTCTAATCTTTTTGATTCTAAAGATTGTAGAAATGAATGTTCTACAGCATTATTGTCACATGGAGGTGGTGGATTCATTGCCAAAAGCTCTTGAACATTAACTGGATAAATGCCACATTTTCTGAAACCCGAAATTAAATTTGCAGCAGCATTGGGTTCTGTGGCAGCCATAAGTTGTTTTAGGAGAAATGGAAAGTTTTGTTTTTGTAGAACTGTGTTTTTGGCACCATCTGCAGTCTCCTTCCAGTTTGCTAATATTTTCCGCCACGCAATTTTCATTGGCCGAAAAAAGCCACATCCAGCGGTTGTGTTAAATGAGTGCTGTTTGGTGGCAAGCGTACAAAAGATATATCATTATCTCTGCATAGACTTAGAACATGTATTGATATATGGGAGGATAAGTTGTCGCAAATAAAAACTTTCTTGCCTTGAAGTTTTTTCAACTTTGGTTTAACATTAGGCTTTCAAACCAGTCTGAAAAGCTATTGGCATCGAACCAGCCACTAGCACTATTGCTATAACGGCAGCCTTTGGGCCCATTCTCGGTCCAGGTTGTCCACATGCAAGAAGGTTTATAAACTACATATGGAGGCAAGAGTTCTCCAGCAGCACTACCAGCAAACATAATAGAAATGCTAGTTTTGGATGAATTACGAATCTTTTCAGGATATTTACAACCTTTTTTTTTCCAGGGTTATCTGTCAGATTCGACTCATCACAGTTCCAAATGTTCTCTGGTGGCACGTCTTTCACAACTTCCCCTAAATTTGAGATGTATTCCGTTAATATTTCAGCATTTATAGATGCTCTACTGCGTTTTATATTACTAGCAAATCGTACAGTGAGCTCTGGAAGGCGTTTCAGAAAATTTAAGACCCACTCATGACCAGGTATATTGTTTTGAAATGTCCTCGCAATTCTACCAACTCGGCTCAAGAATGATTTCACGATCATGCGCAAATCAAAAGAGTCTAGTGGGAAACCAAATGTGCTGAAGGCAAATATACAGTTTAAAAATCAAGTTTCTTCTTCCTCGGAAAATATCGTGGGTCTTCCAGGCTTTTCAAGTAGATTGCCTTCAAGTATATTAATGATAGTTCGCCGCGGAATTTTGAACTCTTGTGCGGCTTTTCTCTGCGTTATTCGTTTACTTCTAACTGTTTCTAAATATTGTTGCACAGTTTCTTGGGTATAAGTTTGATAAGCCCGAGAGCCTAGTTTTCTTTTACACACTCTTGGCATATCTGCAACCAAATTTATAACTAAATAAAATAAACAAGTATCGTTTGGGGTAACTTGGCTATAAAAAAACAGTGGGGCAAAGTATCTCCATATTCGGCGCAATATAACCTCAAAACGGTAAACATTACGAAAAAAATCGAAATACGTTTTAAGATTGTTCAACTCACACGACTTTCCAGAGCTAACATAAAAAAACATGAAATCAAAATACAACTTACCTTACTATTGATATAGTAATTCTTATACACAATGATTTTTAGCGGCTACAATTGTGTCTAAATGAGTGGTTTCAAACAAGCAAGTGTTTGAAGGTCAAGAAGTGGAGAGAAGTATAACTGCGTTATTTTAGATGCATATCGGAGTGCCCTCTACTGGAAAACAGACTTTACCACTTTTTATTCTGTTCAACTACCACAATGTAGCAAAAATTGTAGTCAGAAATTGGAGCAATGTATGTCCCACAGGACCAAAGTAACCTCGTATTACGGTATTTGGCGCACTTGAGGCTATGTCTATTGAGACTTTAACTGCATGCGTACATGCACCTGATGAATATTAAGTAATTTATATATTTTCCTGAGCTGGAGTTAAAACCATGACTAGATTAAAAATAGGACACAAACTCACTATGCATCAAGATAGTATTATTTACAACTGTATCAAGTATTTATGTTTCAAGCAAAATATGAGCCTCCACTTGTTTACAGAAAGATAATGCATTTGCGTACTGGTTCTTCAATTGCACGCGCTTGCTTTGTTTATATTAACAGGAAATTATCATATTGGAACATGTGGCATATTGAAGCTTTATATGTGATTTGGTTAATAATCGGTGTACATAATTTCATGTCAGTTGATAACGCTACAATATCGTATTTGGGTAGTACAAAAACTGTTTAGGCAGCATGAACTATTGCGGCATTATAAAAAATACTGGTGCACTAAATAAAATATTGCGGCAGTAAATTAAATACTGTGGCAGTAAATGCAAATCTGACATTAAAAAAAATATTTCTGTAGTAAAATGAATATTGCAGCAGTTAAAAAAAATTGTAAGTAAACAAATTATCTGGCAGTAAAAATAAAATTTCCGCATTAAAAAAAATTAGGCAATTTTACTACTGTTTGGTTCTGTCGCAGCTGTAAAAATCAAATATTACAGTAAATATCTACAAAATACAATTTCATTAATTATCATCAATCATACCTCTTACAACATATATCCTGGGATACTCTGTAAACAGGGTGAGTAAAAAGCAAGGAACCTCATCTCTGGAGCCTTTATTATTCAAAAAAAAAAGTTTTTAACAAAAGTTTGATATCTTATATGTCACAATTTAACGGGTTTTTTTCTGATGCAACAAGTGAAGCATCACAAAAAAATCAGACAACCAGAGAGGAGGTTGATTACTTTTTACACACCCTGTATAACTAAAATGTAAGAAAAATAACACATTATTTTCTTCATTATATAATCTCTACAATCTGAGCAAAATTATACTAAATTTTTGAGAAAGTAACTGCAAATTGCATGATCGTAACAACACACATATTAAATCCGTTTAAACTTCTTCGCTATCATTAAAGTAAATTCCTCAGTTTTCAATATAATTACTATTTTATAAATAAATGTCACTTTCTTAATGAAAATAGTTGTAATTTTTTGTACCCACACGCAATAAAAAATTAAATTGTCCATATCCGATTACTAATTTAGCATGTTTAATGTCATTGCAGATATTGACGCCCGTATGAAATTTAAAAAAAAAACTTTCCATGTATACATTACATTTATTAATTCTCGCAACTCGATAAATTTGGGTCAGCTGTAATTACGCATAAAATTCTTTTCAGACTAATTGTCGTTTGATGGACAGATCGAGGGACTGGCATCGGAAATCCAACCGACAGATGTGGGGATGGTTGTTCACGCTAGGCTGATTTACATCGGATCAACTGTCACCACGGTTTTTCTGTGGTAATTAGAGCCGAATTGATCGAAAGCGCTCGTTAGGAGACCGTCATTAATGTATTTTTATAATTAACTTGGGAACGATAAAAAGAGCACGTTTTTATAGGGCCCTTAAAAGTTTTCATATGTTAAAATTGTTATTTTAATTTTATTTTGCATACTCTTTGCGGCAGTTGAGATGAATTAAAATAGTATCAAAGCGAAATTTTGAACGTAAAAAATATTTATTATAGAATTAGATAGCAAGCGCAATATCAAAGATAATGCGAATAGGTAAAGAAACGAATATGGATGATTACATTCAAGAGTTCATAATTAGATATAAAATTACTATAAAATGACTTTTTATTCTTTATTCAATACACCAATTTCGACAGTCATTTTTAAGTAAAATGAAAATGACTGTCATAAGTCGAAACTCTAGTAGTGAATTTTAATATCAATGTATGGGCCGTTTTAACCGGGTCATACACTATGCAATCTGTTGTACGTCAAGTTGTACTGTAGATCGGTGAAATAATCGGTAAAACTAGTTGATAGGTATTTCATCCACAGCCACAAAGTATTTGAACATCAATCAGTTGTTGCAATTGTCATTTGTGGATAAAACACCTATCAACTCGTTATACTGATGTTTCTGTGAACTGCACTACAACTTATCATCCAACAGATTGCACAGTTTATGGACCGTTTCACAATTTGGTAGGTGTTTCATCCACAACTGACAATTGCAACGACTGATTGATGTTCTGATCGTTTGTGTCTGTATCTGAAATAACTGTCAACATGTTGTACCGTTTGTTTGTCTGATCTGCAGTACAATTTGTCGTACAACAAATTGCATAGTGTATGGACCCGTTTAACAGCATTCAGTATCTATGGAATCAATCGGAATGTTGTAACAATAACTTGCATAGCATAAAGCTACGTCGGTAAAAGTGATACAGAGCACATGGCTAGATGCTGCGTTTATTACAGATCTTTTAATGAATTTTAAGAAGTTGCGGATAATTTTTCCCGGATCAGAATCACATTTATTTTTATTTTGAAGCATCAAAGGTTACAACAAAACACGTATTATATCAATGTAAATAACAGGTAAGTAACCTGATATAATTAAATAATTTGAATTGATTTTGAGAAGTTAGAAGTTTCAACAAAACCAGTGTTTTATCAAAGTAAACAACAGATAAGTAAACTGTGGTTGCTAAAGCAATAATTATGGATTTTAAAAAGAATGCACTGCTAGTCAAGGGAAAATAGGTAAAATTGTAAACACCAAGTTAGGTGAATTATTATCTAAACATTAAGATTTTAGAATTTTACAAACTATGTCAAATGTATTACGCGTTGATATTATTGAATATATATCAGTTTACCCAAGGATCATTGCAAAATGTAAATTCACTACAATTATTAGTATGGACATTGATTGGAGTTTTTCAAACCGTGAAAATTCGCTCAAAGATATCCATGCGAAACACTTGTTTTTATTCAAAAAATCATAGTATTGGTTGGTAGTTTCTCTGTTTCGCAATTTGAATGTCATTGTTCCAGCATCAATTTTAGCAAATGTAGTGTTGGAATGAGCTTCATTATAACACTACTTTTGATGCTCTTTTATTGCATCTGTAGCCTCTGAAATTAATATTCGCTTTAAAATTAAATTGATTGTTAAAACAAATATTTAATTTAGACGATTTAGGAACAAAACTTCATAATTATACAGATAACAATAACAAAACAATTCAATTAAAATAAAAGTGAAATAGAGAAAATAGTATCAATAAGTCATTTCAGAAGGTTTTTTCTCAGACTCGTTCCTAAATTTGGGGCCTTCTGTAACTTGTATTTGAATATACCTACTATTTATACAGGGTGTCCAAGATAAAAATCAACAGCATGGGGATCTCGGAAACTGTTAAAGTTACAAAAACGATTAAATTACAAAAAAGTTGCGCAATTTAGCGGTCTGTATTACTCTGTCGAGAAAACAACCAAAAAAGTCCTCTTACTTCCGGAGCTATTCGGCAAAATCCGAAATTTTGCGATATCGTTTATATGTTTTTCTAAAGTTATTTGAAAAGGTATACAAAAACAAAAGGCACTGTCTCATTGCCGACTTTTTTAGCTCTACAAGACTGCGTTTACAAATTTTCAGTACAACGTTTCGTTTCGAAGAAACCATTATCAACTTTATATTTTATATGGCCCATAAATAAAGTACACCATGTATTAAATAGCATTTCCTATTACGAATTCAACGATTTATATCAAAGTATGGTTTCTCATGTCTATATTCAGAAAAAAAGGCTTCTTAATACATTTCGAACATTTTGGTGTAGTAGGCGTTGAAATGAGCGTCGAAGACAAAATTGATGACCAAATTTTAAGATTTAAAGATAATTAAATCAACGGAACAATTCTCATAATAGAACTGTAAAATAATAATAAGTGTGGTTCTCAATAACTATAATGTTTCAATGTTTAACAACTATTCTTGCTAAATGGTTTTTAGTTACTATTATGGTATCTGTTCTGGGTTAAAATTGGGTAATAATTGTTGTCTTCGTCGGCATTAAATAAACAGAATAATTCTCAGGCCACAGTTAAAAAATAATAAGTGTGGTTCTAAATAACTAGTGTTTCAATGTTTAACAACTATTCTTGCAAATTTTTTTTTTTACTATTTTGGTACATATTTTGGATCAAAATGATGTAATAATTGTTGTTTTCGTTGCCATTAAATCAACAGAACAATTATCATATTACAGTAAAAAAATTATAAGTGTGGTTTTAAATAGCTATAATGTTTCACTGTTTAACAACTATTCTTGCTATTTTTTTTTTAGTTACCATTTTGGTATCTATCCTGGGTTAAAATTAGATAATATTTTGTTTCTTCGTTGTCATCATTTCAACGCCTACTACAAGAAAATGTTCGAAATGTATTAACAAGCCTTTTTCTGAATAAAGACATGAGAAACCATACTGTCATATAAATAGTTGAATTCATAATAGCAAACGCTATCTAATACAGAGTGTTCATTTTTTACGTACCATATAAAAAAGAAACTTGATGATGGGTTCTTCAAAGCGAAACGTTGAACTGAAAATTTGTTATCGCAGTCTTGTAGAGCTAAAAATGTGGCAATGAGAAAGTGCTTTCTGTGTTTTTAGACCTTTTCAAATACCTTCAGCACAACATAATAACGATATCGCAAAATTTCGAATTTTGTCGAATATCTCTGGAAGTAAGTGGATTTTCCGGTTATCTCAACAGAATATTACTGACCACGAAATTGCACAACTTTTTTTCTAATTTAACCGCATTTGTAACTTTTGCGGTTTCGGAGATCCCCATACTGTTGATCGTTATCTTGCACACCCTATATATGTACCTAGTTTGAAAATGATATTCGCAATGAATTATTAATTTTCTTCGTAGCGATTCACTAAACATTTTATTTTCAAAATTAGGCGCAATTCCCATAATACTCACGCTTTTCTTAATTTTTCATGAATTTTTTTTTATTTACATGATTTCATTTTTATAATTAATCGTTGTTTTTTTTAATTATTTGCAATGTATTTCTATAATAAAACTAGAAATATTATTTTCTTCGTAATGATTCTAGAACGATTGTTTTTTTAAAATTAGGTGTTATTTTCCTTAAATATTCATGCTTTTTCAGAAATGTTCCCACTGTTTTTGTAATTTTTAATGTTTTTTGTAAATAATATTCTCATTTTCAAAATTGGGCATTTTCGCTGAAATATTCAGGATTTTTCTTATTTTTTTCCTGCTCTTCATCTACAAATGTTTTCTAATTTTTAAATTACACGTTGTTTTCCTAAATATTCATGTGTTTTTTAACGTCATCATCATCCTCATGAAAATTATATTAATTTTTTTAACCGAAATTTGTTTATAGATAATACGAGTAGCGTTCAAATAAAAAGGTACGAAACGACAGCGTGGGTATAACACTGCGCGTACGCACAACCACGTACCATAATATTCAGTCGTTTCTTAGTAAGTTGTTGTTTAAAAGAAAAGCTGTTGCTCCCTCTTCACTTCGAATAGTTTCCTTAGGGCTGCTTTGGGGCTAATGTTGTTGGGTGCTTCTTGTCTGCTATTGTCTCTCTAAGAGCTGTCTGCTTTTATCTTGTTTTTATAAGTTGCAGGTTCGTCAATTTTATGTTGTAAATTTTATTTTGTATGTTTTTTTTTTACAAATCTATTCAATTTTTAAATTAGGCACTGTTTTGAAAAATACTCATCCATAGTCTTAATTTTTCATTTTGTTTTCTTAATTTTGAATGTTTTTTGTTTTGTACAAATGTCAAAATGTCAAAATGTGACATTCGTCAAAAAATGTTTTCAAAAAGTTAGTAAACAGCAACTACACTTTTTGTTTATTTTCATACTGATTGCATTGTTTTGAATTTTTGAAACTTTTGTTTTTACAAATGTTTTCATTTTCAAAATTAAGCATATTTCTTTAAATACATTGTGTTCGGTAAAAAGGGCGCAAGAGTGTAGCGATTTGTTGATGATTAAATAAAATTAAGTCACTACACTTTTGAGCCCTTTTTATCGAATATACTGTATATTTGCGTATTCTTAATTGTTTATGCTGTTTTTTTACAAGTACATACGTTAGCAAGTACATTTATGTTTTAAATTCGGCGCTGTTATCTTAAATACCCATATCTTGACTTCATTTTTAATGTTGTTTTGTTCATTTTAACGTTTTTTGTTTTGTACAATTGTTTTCATTTTCAGGCGGGGTTTAGATAAATATTCAGGTTAAGTCTTCCATGCTGTTTCCTGAATTTTGAATTTTGTTTTGTACAAATGTTTTTATTTTCAAAATTAGGCGGTGTTTTCCTTAATGTCCATGCTTGTTCTTATATCTTCATGCTGGGTTCTCTATTTTAAATGCCTCTTTCTGTAAACATTTTCATTTCAAAATTACTCGTAATCTTATTCAATATTCATACCTTTTTCTTAATTTAATATGTTTTATTAATTTTGAATGTGTTTTTCTGCGAATGATTTCATTTTAAAAATTAGTTACTATTTTCCTAACTATTCATGCGTTTTTTTAATTTTCATACTAAGTACTTAATCTTGAATGTTTTGTTCCCAAAAATGTTTTAATTTTCAAAATTAGGCGTTGTTTTCCTAAATGTTTATGATATTTTCTTAACATTTTATGAACATTTTATTAATTTCGATTTCTTTTTTCTACAAATATTCTTAATCTTCCTAAATTCATCCCTTGCCTTCTTTTTAATATCGTTTTCTTAATTTTAATGTTTTTGGTTTGTACCTACCAATATTTTCATTTTCAAAATTATGCGGGGTATACCTAAATATTCATGCTGTTTTCTTAATTTTGAATTTTTTGTTTTTGTACAAATGTTTTCAAATTTAAAATTAAGCCATGTTTTCCTAAATATTCATGCCTATTATTACTTTTTCATGCTGGTTTCTTAATTGTGAATGCCCTTTTCTGCAAAATTTTCCGTTTCAAAATTGTGTATTGTGTTGTCTCATATGTTTTCTTAATTTCAAATTTATGTGTCTGCGTATGTTGTCTATGGTCAATGAGATGAGCCGATTGCCTAGTTTCGTTTTGGCTAAGCCTTTCCACAACTTTAAAAGGGATGTATTGCGGGAATTTCTGTTGTAGATATGGTTTACCATTTTCATATATCGTTGTTGGTTATTTGTCTCCTTAGGGTTAATTATTGTTATTTTAGTGTTCTAGTGGTATGTACACTTTACTTATTATTTGTAATGTATGTAAAAATGGAGTTTTTTCCGTTAAATAAATAAATAAATAAAATGTTTTTTTCTACGAATGTTTTCATTTTCAAAATTAGTCGCTGCTTTCCTAACTATTCATGCTTTTCTTAATTTTCATACTTCTTTTTGTATTTTCATACTGTATTTTCATACAGTTTTCGTTATTTTTATGCTGTCTTCTTAATTTTAAATGCATTTATCTATAATTGTTTTAATTTTCAAAATTAGGCGTTGTTTTCATACATGCATACATGCTCTATCTTAATTTTGTTTTCTAAATATTGAATGTTTTTGTACAAATGTGTTTATTTTTAAAATTAGCCGCTGTTCACCTAACTATCCGTACTTTTTCTTATTTATTGAGCTGGTTGCTTAATTTTGAATATTTTAATTTTATGTTTTCAATTTAAAAATCATACGGTTTACCTAATGCTTTTCATGCTTTTTCGTAATTTATCATGCTGTTTTCTTAATTTTTAATGTTTTTATCCACAACTGTTGTAATTTGCATAATTAGGTGTTGTTTTGCTAAATATTAATCTTTTTTTTTACTTACTTTTGCAAGTTTCGTCTTAATTTTTTTTTACTACTAATATTTCATTAAGCGTATTAACGTTAGCCACTGCTTCTATTTGCGGTTTTTCTTAATTTTTTATGTAGTTTTCCTGATTTTTTTAAGTTGTTTTCTTGATTTTTAATGCTTTTGTCTACAAATGTTTTTATTTTCAATATTACGCACTGTTTACGTAAATATGTATGTTCTTTCTTAATTTTGTTATGTTCTTTCCTTAAATTTCAATTTTTTTCTACAAATGTTTTCATTTCCAAAATTATGCGTTTTATAAATATTTATGATTTGTCTTAATTTTTTGTGCCTTTCTTAAACTCTGAGTGATTTTTTCTACAAATTTTAATGCTTTTGTCTACAAATGTTTTTATTTTCAATATTACGCACTGTTTACGTAAATATGTATGTTCTTTCTTAATTTTGTTATGTTCTTTCCTTAAATTTCAATTTTTTTCTACAAATGTTTTCATTTCCAAAATTATGCGTTTTATAAATATTTATGATTTGTCTTAATTTTTTGTGCCTTTCTTAAACTCTGAGTGATTTTTTCTACAAATTTGGCCCTGTTTTCCTAAATATTCATGGTCTTTCGCAATTTTTCATGTTGTTTTGGTAATTTTGAATGCTATTTTCTACAAATATTTACATTTTCAAAATGAAGCACTGTTTTCCGAAAAACCATAATTTCCAAAAACTCATGTATTTTTCTTAATTTTCATGTTGTTTTTATTAATTTTTAATGCTATTTTTCTATAAATGTTTTAATTTTAAAAAGTAGACGCTACCTTTTTTCAAGTATCCGTCTTCTTATTTTTCAGACTGATTACTTAATTTTGATGCTTGTCATGTGATGTAAAAGCTAGTTTCTTAATTTTTATTGTTTTTTTTTCGGTTCTCTGGCAATAACAACTATTGATTCTTAATTACTCAGCTAGCCTTTGATGCTTGACCAGATCCCGCCCGGCCGATGCACAGACCGCAGCCCAAGAACACCGTGTGGCTGGTGCGGGCGGAAAAGGAAAAGGAAGGAAACGGCACGACGAAATCCGAGCGAATTTCGCGACTCCCGCCGCTATTAATATGCGTGGTGTAGTAAAAAGCGGGAGGCGAATTCATTCAAGATCGTGCCGGACCGGGCAGGAGTTTCAGTGCCGTTTCAGTTCGTCCATCGCTTCTCGTGAACGCTGGTCGTCCGGCGCTGTTGGTTTTTCAGTGTTCGTGGAGTGTTTTTCAGCCGTGCCACATTGTGGATGCATTTTATCAACACTTTTAAGGTCAGTAGTAAAATAGAATGTGCACGTGTTTTACTCAAAAATAATGCAATCGAACGTTTTAAATTAATTACCTCAACATTTTTAAATATTTCAATATTTTTGCCTATTTAGAATCTGGACGATGAAAGTCGTTTATAACGATCATTCCTAGTGTTTACGGATTCTGGAGTTCTTGTTGCTCCGAGTGAATATAATGTTGCAATGATTTAACCATTCCCAGCATTTACAAATTCGGAATGGATCAAACTTCCTTGTAACGACCATTCATAGTATTTTATTTTTCTGTAATTGTATGTATTTAGTTATACCAATTTCTTATAAATTCAATTGTATGTAAGTATTTAATTATATTCCTTATACGAATTTTATTTTGTTTTTGTTGCTACAAGTGAATTGCAATCATTTTGCCATTCCAAGCATTTTCAAATTCTGAATTTACCAAAATTCCTTGTAACGACCATTTGCAGTATTTTGGGAAGCTGGAATTTTTCGAAATCTGTTGAATGTATTTAATTATACAAATTTCTTGCAAAATCAATTGAATGTATTTAATTATACAAATTTCTTGCAAAATCAATTGAATGTATTTAATTATACAAATTTGTATTTTATGCCATTCCAACAAAATATATTTTGCAATGATTTCAGCATACCCATATTTTTATATCTAAATGTATAAAAATTTATTGTAAAGTATTGAGTTTAGTCTCCGACATTTAATTATTCGTACAATTCTCACGTCTGGTATTATTAAAATTGTTCAATTTCTCCGAATATAATTTCTGTGTAGCCGAAAAATCCTCAGTGATTACAGAAATCGTGTTAAATAAAAATTCAAAGCAAGTGCATTGAGTCGTCAGGAAAAACTCCCATAGACTTATCGACACCCACAACGAGCTACATATATGTGGTCCTTCTACTGTAGCCTCATATATTAATACATGTTAATTTTATTTTACGTATTTTTTTAGTTTAGTATGTACTTACCTACTGTGTTATACTGTATGTATAATTTTGCGATAATGCGAAATTGTTAGGCGTCATTATGTTAAATATTTAAAAAAGATTATATATAAAAATCAATGCAATGTCAATGAACATTTCGGAAATATTGCAAGTCATGGCATTCTTTTTACCGTTTGCCTCATATATTGCCCCCGTTAATAACAATTAGATTTGCTTGTAAGTTGCGATATATCTTTAAATTAGTATAAATAAAACACTTGGTTAAGTTTCACAATTTTTTTTAATAGAAAAACTCTACAATTGTTTCTGTCTCACGACCATTATCAAGACACAAATTTGTGTCTTTGTTGTAATTTGTCTCTTGATAATGGTCGTGAGATCGAAACAATTGTAGTTCTGTACAAGGAACCAATTTGAATCTTAGCAGTACACTCGGAATTTAGGTAAGATTAGACTAAGTTATGTAAGGTGAGGTTAAGTTAGGTTAGATAATGGCAACTTATTGCTCAACATAGGATTTTATAAATATTTGTAATTCTACTACCTTGTACAATGGCTTGTTTGTAGTAAGATAATGCTGAGTAAAATTTAAAAACATATGTAGGTGTAATATATTTTGATCTATGAGAAAATAGTCATTACTCATTATTATTTAAGTAATTTTAGCATATCATCGTGCTAATGTTAGAATTCCTCCTTTTTAGATATGAGCATTTTAAAGGTAATAATTGTGACATAAACCAACTGCAAATAGAATTTTCTGGACGTTAGTTACTTTAACATTAATTCATTTTTTTAATTAATACAATATAATTTATACAATTATGTAGGTATAAATATACCGAGTGTCTGGGATAAGGGGCGAACAAAGGAATTTAACATGTAAATTTTAATATGTGTAACTATTAGCTCCCGTATTAATTTTAGAGAAAAATCGAAAAGGAATATTTTTTTAAATGATGACCAATAATTATAAATTAATTCATGTCGTTTGGGATAAATCATAATAATAACACGTAATTGGTGGACGAAAGATAATATATTCATTATCAAAATATTTTAGAGTGGCGTCAGATCGCAGAGTTCTTGATTTATTTTTGGTTAAATTTAACAGTTGACCAATTCCGTCTGTAGCAGCAATTAGCAAGTTTATGACAAAGTTTGAAAATACAGCAAGTGTGGCGGCAAATGATTCAAAAGGTATTTTAATACCCCAATTTCAACAAATATTGTTTCAAAAATATTGACGTTAACAGGCAAACGGAACAGAAGAAGCAACGATGAATTGGAATAAAGAGTTTTGGCTTTGATAAATGCTGAACCAACAACTAGCATAGGATGTATTACTCGTGAGTGCAACATGTCTAAATTCTCTGTACAGATGATTCTAAAGAAGCATGTTTACCATCCCTACAAACATCAATGCCATCGGGAGATACTGCTAGTGGATAAAAAAGCAGTTCAGATTATTTTTCATAGTAATTTATATCTGACTAGAAAAATTATTTTCACTATAACATGACATTTGTCAAACGGCTGTCACGGGTTTTTATAGTACATTGTTCAACTTATTTTTATTATTTCTGAGGTGGATTCTAGTACAAACGTAAATTAAATAGGTGATACATTTTCAGTTTTTAATACTCTAATAAATATTCCTTTGCGATTTTTCTCTAAAATTAATAGGGGAGCTAATAATTACACATATTTAATTTTACATGTTACATTCCTATGATCGCCCCTTATCGCAGACACTCGGTATAATTAATTATATTATACAATGTATAATACAACGTATTCGTATTTTTATACATTGTATAAAACATTTATACCAATTTTGCACATCCAAAATTTTTGTAGTTTCGTGACTTTTCCATATGCTTTAAATGATTTTTTTTTTCATAATAAATACACTTGCCTAATAAATGTAAGCCAATTTTACAAATAGAAAATTAAATGTTTGCACTGTCGTGATTTTTTTGTAATTAATGCACCTACTTTACTAAATTTATACTGATTTTGCTACTGCAAAATGAATCCAGGTGTTATTCCACAATTCCTAACCAGTAATTTATTCAACCTTGAAATTTTCGTTTTATCTGCATCTATTTATAAAACCATAACTCTAGCAGTTTGACGCAAGAATTTACATAATTTCTGTAGTGTTTCATCGGTTTCATAAAGCCTTAAGTGTCGCAATATTTGCGATACGTTGTAAATCTTAGCAAAACATCGTCGAGGTTCAATTTTGCGGACTAGTAATTGTTTAGAGTCGGCCATCTTATCCTGCAATGCAAATAATATGTGTCAGACATTACTATATTACTACTATTTTTCGGCCGAATTTTTGTCGTGTAAATTTCCATGCATTTGCATATACAGTACGTATTTGAATGAAATACAATATTTCTTATTATAGAACTACATTTTGTTTTATCAACAAAATTTGTCAAGACAAGTTCTTGATAAATAATTTTAGATATAACGGGGTGTTTTAAACTGTATCAGATTTAAAAAAAATCCTGTACCCATTAAATGAAAAGAAAAATGTGCCTTTATTATTAAGCAATTATTAATTTTGGGATCAATTATAAAAATAATTTTGATAATAAGTTTGATAAAGTCATAATTATAAATTTATACTGAATACAAATTCAAGCAATTTGTATTTGAATTTGTATTCAGTTTAATTTGTCTCTTGAGATTGGTTGTGAGATTAAAATAATTGTAGCTTTTCTATATATTTTTTTGTAAAACTTAACCAAGTGCTTTATTTATACTAATTGCTTGTAATTGTTGTACGTTTAAACACAGTTTTAATATTTTTATGTAATTTATAATAATAACTTTTTATCAAACTTATTATCAAAATTATTTTTATAATACATCCCAAAATTAATGATTGCTTAATAATAAAAGCACATTTTTGTTTAATTTAACGCGTACAGGATTTTATTGCAAATTTGCTTCAGTCTAAAACACCCCATTATGCGCACAAAAATAATGCAATCGAACGTTTTAAATTAATTGCGTCAACATTTTTTTTTGTCTTGAAACGAGTTTGCAATTAATTTTGCCAATTTAGAATTCTGGACGATGAAAGTTCTTTATAACGATCATTCCTAGTGTTAATTCTCAGATTCGAATAATAGTAACCGCAGCAGATGTTCTTCATTCTTGAACTTTTCCAGCTTTAAGAGTTAAAATCATTCTATTTCTTATTTTAAGATAAATTGATTATTCAATATTTTTTAAATGCATACGGATTCTGGTGTTCTTTGTTGCTCCGAGTGAATATAATATTGCAATGATTTAACAACCATACCCAGCATTTTAAAATTCTGAATGGATCAAACTTCCCTGTAACGACTATTCATAGTATTTTATTATTCTGGAATTGTATATATTTAGTTATACCAATTTCTTGTAAATTCAATTGAATGTAAGTATTTAATTATATTCCTTACACGAATTTTCTATTTTTTTTTGTTGCTCCATGTGAATATAATATTGCAATGATTTTTCCATTCCCATCATTTTCAAATTCTGAATTTATCACAATTCCTTGTAACGACCATTTATAGTATTTTAGGATGCTGGAAATTTGCGAAATCTGTTAATGTTTCTAATTATACAAATTTCTTGCAAAATCAATTGAATGTATTTAATTATACGAATTTGCATTTTATGCCATTCCAACGAAATCTATTTTGTCTGTATGATGTATTTTGTTGTATAATTTCAGCATACCCATATTTTTAAATCTAAATGTATAAAAAGTCATTTGACGTATTGAGTTTAGGCCCCGACTTTTAATTATGCGTACATTTCTCACGTCTGGTATTATAAAAATTATATGAATAAAACACAATTGGTGTGAGTTTCACAAAACGTTTAATGTTGTACGACGACAATTGTTTCGCCTAATACAACATTAAACATTTTGTGAAACTGACACAAATTGTGTTTTATTTATATATTTGCATGGAGTTTTTCATCATATATCAGCCTCATCAATCCGATATTATTAACATTGTTCAATTTTTCAGAACATTATTGCCATGTAGCATAAAAATCGTCAGTGATTATAGAAATCTACTTAAATAAAAATTAAAAGCAATTGCATTAAATCGTCAGGAAAAACTGTAGTCCTACGATTGTAGCCTCATATATTAATACATGTTAATTTTATTTTACGTATCTTTTTAGTTTAGTATGTACTTACCTACTGTGTTATACGGTATGTATAATTTTGCGATAATGCGAAATTGTTAGACGCATTATATTAAATATTTAAAAAAGATAATATATAAAAAGCAATACATGGTCAATGAACATTTCGGAAATATTGCAAGTCATGGCATAAGTACTGTACCGTTTGCCTCACATTCCCCCGTTAATAACAATTAGATCTGCTTGAAATAGTTGTACGTTTAAACAAAGTTTTAATATTTTTATGTAATTTATAATTATGATATATTTTTTTATAGAAAAACTACAATTGTTTCGATCTCACAACAATTACCAAGAGACAAATTAAACTGAATACAAATTCAAATACAAATTCTTTGAATTTGTATTCAGTTTAAATTTGTAATTATGACTTTGTCAAACTTATTATCAAAAATATTTTTATAATTGATCCCAAAATTAATGATTGCTTAATAATAAAGGCATATTCTTTTCATTTAATGGGTACATGATTTTTTTGCAAATATGCTACAGTGTAAAACACCCCGTTATATCTAAAATTATTTATCAAGAACTTGTCTTGACAAATTTTGGACATAATTTAGTTCTATAATAAGAAATGTTGTATTCCATTCAAATGCATATGCAAATACATGGAAATTTCCACGACAAAAAATCGCCCGAAAAATAGTAGTTATATAGTAATGTCTGACACATATTATTTGCATTGCATGATAAGATAGCCGACTCTAAACAATTACTAGTCCGCAAAATTGAACCTCGACGAAGTTTTGCTAAGATTTACAACGTATTGCAAATATTGCGACATTTAAGGCTTTATGAAACCGATGCAACACTACAGAAATTATGTAAATCCTTGTGTCAAACTGCTAGAGTTATGGTTTTAAAAATAGATGCAGATAAAACGAAAATTTCAAGGTTGATTAAATTACTGGTTAGGAATTGTTGAATAACACCTGGATTCATTTTGCAGTAGCAAAATCGGTATAAATTTTGTTTTGCGTTACGGTCGCGGCTTCGATTCAACGACCGTTATTTGTCGCAGGCACAGAAATACTAAACACTAAACACAGAAAAGATCTTACAATTATGTACAATATTAAACCTAATACTAAACAAATTTAGTAAGGTAGGTGCATTAATTAAAAAAAAAAAAAAAATACGAAAGTGCAAACATTTAATGTTGTATTTGTAAAATTGGCTTAAATTTATTAGGTAAGTGTATTTATCATGAAAAATAAATCATTTAAAGTATATGTAAAAGTCACGTTGGTATAAATTTATAATACAATGTATAATACATTGTATTATACATTGAATAATATAATTAATTATACCGAGTGTCTGGGATAAGGGGCGAACATAGGAATGTAACATGTAAAATTAAATATGTGTAATTATTAGCTCCCCTACTAATTTTAGAGAAAAATTGTAAAGTAATATTTTTTAGAGTATTACAAACTATAAATGTATCATCTATTTAATTTACGTTTGTACCAGAATCCACCTCAGAAATAATAAAAATAAGTTGAGCAATGTATCTTAAAAACCCGTAACAGGCGTTTGACAAATGTCATGTTACAGTGAAAATATGTTTTCTAGTCAGATATCAATTACTATGAACAATAATCTGAGCTGCTTTTTTATCCACTAGCAGTATCTCCTGATGACATTGATGTTTGTAGGGATGGTAATCATGCTTCTTCAGAATCATCTGTACAGAGAATTTAGACATGTTGCACTCACGAGTAATACATCCTATGCTAGTTGTTGGTTCAGCATTTATCAAAGCCAAAACTCTTTCTTCCAATTCATCGTTGCATCTTCTGTTCCGTTTGCCTGTTAACATCAATATTTTTGAAATAATATTTGTTGAAATTGGGGTATTGACATACCTTTTGAGTCATCTGCCGCTACACTTGCTGTATTTTCAAACTTTGTCTTTTAAATTTTACTGAGAATAAGTCAAGAACTCTGCGAACTGACGCCACTCTAAAATATTTTGATAATGAATATATTATCTTTCTTCCACTAATTAGGTGTTATTATGATTTATCCCAAACGACATGAATTAATTTATAATTATTGGTCATCATTTAAAAACATATTCCTTTTCGATTTTTCTCTAAAATTAATACGGGAGCTAATAGTTACACATATTTAAATTTACATGTTATATTCCTATGTTCGCCCCTTATCTCAGACACTCGGTATATTTATACCTACATAATTGTATAAATTATAGTGTATTAATTAAAAAAATGAATTAATGTTAAAGTAATGAATGTCGAGAAAATACTATTTGCAGTTGGTTTATGTAACAATTATTACCTTTATAATGCTCATATCTAAAAAGGAGGAATTCTAACATTCGCACGATGATATGCTAAAATGACTTGTATAATAATGAGTAATGACTATTTTTTCATAAATCAACATATATTATACCTACATATGTTTTTAAATTTTGCTCAGGATTATCTTAGTCTAATCTAACCTAAATTCCGAGTATACTGCTAACATTCAAATTGGTTCCTTGTACAATGTTCCTTGTTTAAATATACTATTTATAGCCACCATTTTTTAAAAATATTTTGACAATTTATTTTGTTAAGACTTAAATTGTTCGTCCACCGCTGGACATAGGCCTCCCGTAATATTTTCCACTTCATTATATTTAATTAAAACACTGACCTAATAAATTAAAGGGCATTTTATATAATACCTTCCCAAATTATCATCATTCGAACTTAGTTTGTGTAGATTACGCACACACTGGCACATGCACACGATACATTTTTATTGTTAATAATATGTGGTTACGGTTATTGTTATTATTCCATTGATTATCTTAGTGCCTTGTATGAGACCACACAAATAGAACTAATCGAAGAAGTTATTACCTCAAGTAATTGCCCATTCATCGTGAAATGGCAAGACAAGAAACAACATTATGAATCGCTGAAGAGAAATTTCTTTTTAACTACCTACAATAATTTATTTCCCCGAGGGGAATACGTCATGTATGATTTTTAATAAATTAGCTAACCTTTTCGGATATAAGTTTATTTTAATAACCTACAATAAAATTTCTGCAATACCGTGCAAAAACAGTTTTAAATTTATATTGCACCTGACTCTTTCTTCTCCTAATTTGATTGTTTTTCGGAAAAATATACATATCATCCTTTTAAAAAAATCGTTCAATTTTACTTAACAATTCCTCAAACTTGTTTGAAAATGTAGAAAATTCAGAGACTTCGGAGAGGAAAACATCACAATGACACTAACATAGGTATCTACAATAAACCTCCTCGTATTACATTTAACATACTCAATAATACACTAAATAATCGAATTATAAATAGAAGAACGCCGCGTATTATTCAAGGAGATATAAATATCAACTTATTAGAAAAGAACAAACAATAAATACAAATACAAAACCATTTTGAAGGAAATTTGATACAAAGTGGAAAACAAAGTATTAAATAAATTTTACACAAGACAACATAATAATGCAAATAATTCAATACTCGATCACATTATGACAAATGCAGACTTATATAGAAGACGTAATAATAGAGTTTTTAAATATATCCGACCACAGCGCCATTAAACCAAAGATAAAAGAAACAAGGAAAAGACAACTAAAATATCAACATTTCGAAACTACAACAAACTAAACAAAAATAACAGAAATACAAGAATAATAATAGAATACTACAATTAAAATCTATCAACAGCGCTGTCAAAATAAAGATAAAAGAAACAAGGAAAAGAATACTAAAATATCAACATTTCGAAACTACAACTAACTAAACAAAAATAACAGAAATACAAGAATAATAATAGAATTTTACAAATAAAATCTATCAACATACACTCGATAAACAACTGCGAGGTAAATTTCAAATAAGCAAATGTAGTAAAAATGAACAGTATTAGAAAGTGTTTTTCAATAATTATGTCAGAAAAACAGAAAACATATCGAACTTTTATGATGAATCAAGATTGATTGAAATTAGAACAAAAATGCATAAGATAAAAGTTGAAAGTGTTTTTCAATAATTATGACAGAAAAACAGAAAACGTATCGAACTTTTTATGATGAATAAATATTGATTGAAATTAGAACAAAAAAGCATAAGATAAAAGTGCATATTTTGAATTAAAAAAATAAAGCGAACTACTTTCAAACAAAATTTCAAACTCTGAATGAAAACATGAGAAACCATTCTGTGATATAAATCTTTGAATTCGTAAAACCAAATGCTATTTAATAAAGGGTGTACTTTATTTACGGGCCATATAAGAATATAAAATTGATGATGGTTTCTTCAAAGCGAAACGTTGTACCTAGAAATTTATAAACGCAGTCTTGTGGAGCTAAAAAAGTCGCAACAAGAAAGTGCCTTTTGTTTTTTTATAAAATATATATATATATATATATATATATATATATATATATATATAAATATATAAAAACCTAAAAACGATATCGCAAAATTTCGTATATTGTCGAATATCTCCGGAAGTAAGCGGAAATTTCTGGTTTTTTCAACAGAATATTTCTGACCACTAAATTGCTCATTTTTTTGTAATTTAACTGCCTTTGTAACTTCTACGGTTTCCGAGATCCCCATGCTGTTGATCCTTATCTTGGACACCCTGTATACTTAATTTGTGAAGTATAATATATATATATATATATATATATATATATATATATATATATATATAAACAATCTTTATTGGGCTATCGACCCCATAGGGTCTTTCCGCGTGAAGTATAATAATATTGTAATAATATGCTTTTTTTTTCTTTTAGTCATTATTTTCTCCTTCTTTATATTGGACCTATACTTTTTTTACTCTGTTAGATGGAGTTATCTTTACTTATGTTTCGTACATTTCAAATGTTTATAGTTACTTTTTAAATTTGTGAATACTTCTGCTGTTATTTATTTTATATTTTATATTTATATTTTACTTTTCTTCATATTTTTTCAAACATTTTTTATTTTCGTTTAGTCTAATCTTTTTATTCTTTTTATTTTTTTGTTCTTTCATAATGATTTTCGGTGTTTTCTCTATTTATCCTCTGTGAATTTCGCTTTATTCATATTAATTTAAAGTTCACAGGATCGCCTTTTTCATTGACTTCGGAAGAAACAATCAGGCTAATGTTTATCGACGATTTTTTAATTTATCAATATGAAAGAAATGTGCCTAAGGTTAATGGAATAATAATTGTACATGTTTGAATAATTTTCAGATATATTTAGATTGCAACGTGTAATTACTTTATAATTTGTTGAATCGAAATGATACGTAAATAAATGTACGATTAAAAGTGTACTTTGAGCAAAATTACTAGAATAGTTCGAATCCGTTCTGAAGATCATGAGTATCATCATATATTCGTAATTTCAATATTTGATTAATTAATTCGAATTTGAAATTGAATTAGAATAATACACATTTGTATATTTGTATATTTAAATATATTCCCGATAGCCTATTAAAGATTGTTCTCTCTCTCTCTCTCTCTCAGTTTAAACAATATTGAACTACAGTAAAGTGATCCGAACCGACCCATGGATGAAACCAGGATTCAGCAGTTTGCTGTTAGAAAAATACCTCTTAATAATCCCTCTCTATTCTAATCTTTTCTAACTATTGTAACTCTAATCTTCTTTGCTAAATATTACAAATTCGTAGTATATGCAATATTTAAAAATAAAATAATGCCTTTTTACTATAAATAATTTGTTACTTGTTTTTAACTTATCTCCCGATTTTCGCTTGGGTTTATCATACATACATAGATACCACCTCATTATAGTTATTTGTTGATATTTTATGGGACGCCAGATTTGAAATAGTGTTTGTGTCGTTTTGTTTTTATTACGAATGGTCATTAATTAATATGTTAATTAAAATTTGCATTTAATCACATGATTTCAATGAAAGAAAACAAGCAAGCAAAAAGAAAATTTGTAGTTTTTACAGCAATGCAGTGCCTATATTGAAGGAAAAACGTTATTGCTGGGTATAAAAAATAATGAAAACTCAATAAGTTTCATAAGTAAATGAAACAGAAAGTTTCTCGTTTTTAGAAAAATATAAGAATAGACAGGGATCATAAAAATCGAAACATAATTTGTAGCCGTTTGCGTATTTGTATTTTTTTTTTTAAATAGTTATTTAGACTAACATTGAAGGTAAAAACATTACGTATTTGAAAATACAAAAACTTAACTGGGTACGTTGAAGAAACGCAGTTACCGTTTTTAAAAAGTAGTAAGAAAAAATGTGGGAACACTAATTATAAAAATCGAAATACATATAATTTTAAGCCTTTCTGTATTTCTCAAAAATATTGATGTAGTTATTGAAGATTAAATCAAATTATGGTGCAATTGGCATTATTGTTAAGAAGATTTATATTTCAAGTAAATCATCTTTTAATACGAGGCTGAACGTCTCTCCCGTATTCAATTTTAGTTAATCGATTTGTGTTCTGTTTATAGATTCTCTCAATGAGTTGCCATTCCTGCACGCTCTGTCTATATAATTACATCTGTCATTTAACCTTGAGCCAGTAACTCATCTAACTTTATCGCATATCATAGTGTTTTTTCATTGAATTATACACAGCCGGCAACGTTATCGTCACAAGCGCAATTGCGTCCAAATGGCATATAATAAGTGTTTGTGATAAATTTTTACACTTTCTATATCCAAATTCACATTCTCATTGCATAAAATCATGTATCCGACAGTATTTTATTAAAATCGCGTTCACAAGTAAAAATGATTATTTTTCATTCGTGGAATTTTCAGTTTTTTCGTGTTGTAGCAATTTCAACGAACTTCCAGTATAATGCAAATTGGACTGTATAATTGGACAGTGCAAAGACAAGTAAAATCATAATTAGAATTTGCGATAAATTGAAAAATTTCCATATTTATGTTCCACTACTTGGCGACTATTTATTTTGAAGATGCTATCAAAATTAATATTTCTAGTACATTGAATAATTTCAATATTTCCTGTTTGACTGCTTGGTGACTTCATGTTGGAAAATTACTATTGTAAATGAAATTGCTTCGTCAAAAGCCTTGAATCATAGTGGCATTGAATGAGGTTAATTACTCTCAGTATGACATGAAACCGTTTAAAAACTCATGTGTTGCATAACATCTAATTTAAATACGAGGCAAATATAAACGGGCAACGTGTAATTATCACATAACAGCAATGACTTTAGAAATAAACTCTTGTGTAATGAAATCGTAATCGCGTTTCGCTATAATACCCATCACTGATATCTGAGAGCCTTAATATGTATGAAAAAGGAGTTTAGTGAATGCATAATTAATTTGCATGTGCAAATAAATTCTGCCTTTACAGGCAAATAACATTACGCGTGCAGCATATAACTGTTGTACTATGCCGAAAAATGCTGTACGTTTATTCATATTTGCTATAATAACATTTTTACATTATTACAAAATTATGCATTTTTGTATATAATATTGTAGGTATATTATAAAAAATATTTTTTATCGATTTGAATGATTTACAAGTTAAAAAATATTCATTAATAAACTAAACATTTAATTTTAGTTAAATTTGTTAAGCATTTTCAAGAATTTTATTATTGGTTTATTTAATGTTGTATGATGCATTTAAATTTATTACTTAAGTATAGAGAAGCTATAACTGAATCCAATGAAATTGTTGTCAACAAAACTATTCATTCTGACGTCGGTTGAAGTAATTGTGTCAATTAACTCGAGACGAGCACGTGCTCTGGGGTCAAGTATTTGACCATTCCATGAGATCGACTTCGTGTGCATTCTGCCACGTTACGAATTAAACATGCCCCAAGTATTTACAATATTACTTTTAGGAAATACTACATTTTTTGGCTGCACTCTATAAAAGCAATATTTAAAATTGTGAAAATAGATATTTTTAGCAGAAAATATCATTTTAAGATTTTACAAAGAAAAGTAAGACTCGTTTGTTTCAGTCCACAGGTGTACAAATGCATATGCAGAAGTTGTATACCTATATATTATATACAGAGAGCGCATAAAATGTTAAGACCTGGCTTTATTCTTCCCCTGTTCTTCCCCAATTTTCGAAAAACGCTTTAACAGGTCAAATTTTTTTTTTTTCAAAGAAATATTCTGAGATCATTTTCAATTTTCCATCTCTCTCCATTTTGAAGTTATGACGTCAGAGCCACTTTTTTAAATGATAACCTAATTTTTTATTATTGATTTTGATAGTACGTTTTATTATGGTTTCAACAATATGACATATGCAATATGTAACATTTAGTCAGTTAGTAACACAAAATTAAGAAAACAGGCTTGGATTTTAATTATTGGAATAAAACAAAATTGATCAACCTTTCGATTGTTTTCCCTAACCAATATTTTTTCGTTATTTTAATTATTTTTGTTACTTCATATTATTTTAAAACTTATCTTAAAACAAGTCATTAGTATTTTTTTCTCGATAAAAATTTCTCATGGTTTTTCTGTTCATATTTTTGTAATTGATGATATTGTAATAAGAATGTTTTTCAGATTGATCAATTTTGTTTTAAAATCCAAGCCTGTTTTCCTAATTTTGTTTTAACTGACGTTGTTTTGAATGGTAACTAGATGCATTCTGCACATTGAAATAATAATTTAATAGTTTTACTTTAACGCAGTTTTTCTCAATTTTTTTCAAATGTTACATATGAAAATGTCATGTTGTTGAAAACATAATAAAAAGTACTAACAAAATCAATAATAAAAAATATAGGTTGTCATTTAAAAAAAATGGCTCTAACGTCATAATTTCAAAACGGAGAGAGATGGAAAAATGAAAATAGTCTCAAAATATTTGTTTGAAAAAAAATTTATTTTGACCTGTTTAAGCATTTTTCAAAAATTTATACATGGGAAACATTAAAGCCAGATCTTAATACTTTATGCGCTCTCTGTATAGGTATTTGTATACATTTTACAAATAAATGGTACAGATTTAAACAACTTGATTTAACTATAGATTCATACAAAAAATATATATTTCTGTAGAAATTCTATGCATTCCAATTAACTTCTGCAGTATTTGATCTGAATTACAGAACTTAATTTGGATTTTATAAATTGTCTTTTGCTAAAATTCTGCATATGATAAAATTTTAATCAAAAAAAAGGATGTTTATGTTAAAATTCACAGAATGTTTAAAATCACAGCCGAAACAATTGCAGAGAAATATATAAAAATCAGTGAAACTCAACCAAACATTTAATTTTTCATTTAACCTTTATAGCACAGACTTCATAAAAAAATCTAGTAGATATTCAAACAAATTATATGCAATCCATCGAAATACTTCATAATTCTATCTAAATCACAGAATTTAATTGACATTTTACAGATTCCATAGAATTTTACATGTTTAAATTTTATTTTGTGTTTTATTGTGTATTTTCATTTAAATATTAGATTTCTATGTAATTCTACAATTTTGACAGATTTTTTAGATTTTCCAGTGATTTTATTGTGTTTCATCTACAGTTTCCTGTATTTGTTTTTCTCAAACTGTTACTGTATAAATGTGGTTATTGATAACCTCCATTTCTTTTAAATTTGACAATCTTTTAAAGTTGACATTCAGTTCAAAACTTTTATAAGTTAAGTATTAATCTGCCTCTTCTAGATAACGAAACCACAGCTATAAATTATTCAGGAACGGTGTTTCGGAGTACACTTTTGCCTCACCAGGTCACCAAATACAAAAATTTCGCTGAAGTTAGTTGTTTAATTGTGATTAATGACACTGACACTTAAGTGACTTCTATCATCAGGGTTGTTCAAGAAGCTGAACATTTCTTGTATCCTTTTTTTGCAATTAACTGTAGGTACATCATAAAACATAATTTAAATTTTACAAATTTTTGAGGGTAATACCACTACCACAGTGCTTAAAAATTACCGATAATTTTCACGAAAACTGGTTGTTAATAGGATGCTCTTAGTATTTATATATACATAGACTTAGTATTTAGGGAGAATATTTCTCGAATAAAAATTAAATACATGCAAGTTCGTGCGAAGATCTCGATTAAAAGTGTACCTTTTTTCGGCGCAAAATGACACAAACTGTCTATTTTTCGTGTTTTTGGGTACATTTCTAATGGTAATTTCGTCAATTTCTCATTGTGTGATATCTCCAAATCGATTGATGTTGTCTAAAAAACTTGGGTTTTCTTGACTTTGATGTTTCTACTGTAACAATGCCATGGCAACCCCCAATATCCAGGGGTAATATAATAAGTGGTGTTCTCATTGTCGATAATGGTTTTATAAATACTACTCATTTTAACCCCAACGACGAAAATGATAACGACAACATTTTCCAAAGCTTGGGGTTAAAATGAGTAGTATTTAAAAAAAAGTTGTTATAGTTTCATCCATTTTGGATACCAATCATTATTATATTTTATATTGTTTCCTTTATCTTTATTCTAGTACTTACTGGTAGTTTATATGTTTACAACATTTAATTTGGACTTCACATGAGTAGTACTTTAAAAATGTTATAGTTTCATCCATTTTGGATACCAGTCATTATTATATTTTATATTGTTTTCTTCCTTCTTTATTCTAGTACTTACTGGTAGTTTATATGTTTAGATCTAAAGATGGTTTTTGTTTTTATTATTTTTATTATGTCTCCTTCGCCTGACTAGTTTCGGCTATCTTTCAGCCATCTTCAGGTCTCCATGTTTCCATAAAAAATCCATGCATTCTAGTCTTCAAATAATAAACACTTCCGTAGGAGTTCTAAAGATTGCTAAATGGATAATTTCTATAGAATTTTATATACAGACGGAACTAAACTTGTTTTCGTTAGATGCATTCCAGTTAAATAATAAGTCGTGGAAATCCAAGTTTTATCTAAAGTTGATTATTGATTTGTCTTGATTGCAGACATATTTTAGATTTTACAGACATATTATTTTGATTATTTAATTTCGTTGTGTTATGCTATTCCTATAGAGTTAAGAGCTCATTTTCCATTTTATAGAACATATTTTCATTTCTATAGGATTTTTTTAAGTACTTACAATAAACTACTTAATAGTTTTTTATAGCATATTTTTAGGTGCCCTACTCATTATGACGTTTAAAATATTATTATGCCCTTAATACCCATCATCATCCATATTAGAAAAGAAGTTTGCAAAACGATGTTTACAAATATAATTTTCTCAATTTGAACATGCATGTTGTGTTATTGTTTTGAGTTTTTAAATATTTTTTATTCTTCTTCCCAATACTTTCAAGATTCACTCACGTATTTTCCAGTAGATAATTCATAAAAAACTTTAAAATTCTTAATGTAAAGTTTATGCACTGTCAGGTGCATATTTAAATTTAAAAATTTCACATACGTGAACTAGTAAATTGTAAAATTTCCATGTGCATTTGGGAATTATCTCCGCGGACAACTGGATACCGGTTTCGACCTAATCGACTCTCATAAGTCCAGTGATTCAAAATTTATTTTGAAATAAAAAATTATAAAATTTTATTCATTTATTTTATATATATTTTTTTTATAAAAATTAAAAATGTTGTTTTTGAAATTCATTCGTTGATTTTTTTTTGTACTTTTCGTTAAGTTTTATTTAAATTTAATTTTTAACTCTAACTTAGTGTTTTGGTAAATAGTGATTTGATAGTTTTTTCTAAATCATATCTCCGGTTACCCTAATAATTAGCCAGCAAATCCAATCTTTATCTTAATTAGGTATTTCTTTTATTAAAAACTTCCTAACAAACCCAAAAATTACCAGTTTCGGTTGATTCGTATGCGTGAGTCGATGAATCGAGCTGCTCATTACTTACATGCCAACATGTAATTGACCTAGAGGTCAGGACGCTATAATGTTGGTGATTACTTATTAATCAAATTCATTTCGTTTGTGTAATCTATTCTATGAATTCGCAGTAAAAGAATACTGTTTTATAAAACGGCTACATTAGCATTAATCATCAGGAGGATTGAGAATGGCCTTAAGTGTTTGTTATACACTTATTTCTGGTAATAACCTTAAAATTGTTCATTTATGCCCAACTTACAAATTTATATTTACATTAAACGTTAGGATTTTCCCCTCACATTTTTATTAGTTCAAGAATTTAATTTAGTTTTTGAATTGGAAATAATTCAATTATTTTTCAATTATTAATTATGGATTGAAAATGTATGAATTATTTTATTAATTAATCAACGAATTAATCATTAACAAGTGATTTTATTTATTGTGTATCTATTAATATTCGTTTTTGCTACTAATTTAACTAAGATACTAGAATTATAGAATTGTATATGAAATCTTTCTGGAAATAATAGGTACATAGGTACCTATTAAGCGAAATCCAAATCATGTTCGAAACAATATCGTAGAAAAATCCAAATCTTAAACAAAATCCTACCAAAACAAAAGCAAAATTGTACCAACACGGAAACTAATAGAAAACTATATCTTGGAGGATACAACAGTGAACCGAAAACCGAATCATTTTGGAATCAATATCGTACCGAAACAAACTCTAGTTGGAAACAATAACATGCCTACCGAAAACAAAAATCGTAGTAACACAAGAATTTGAAACAAGATCGTAACGAAACAAAATGTCATTAAAACAATAGCGTAACTACCGGATACAAAAGTGAACCAAAAACAAAAGCATACCTGTTACAAAATTGTAACAACTGAACTAAACTGAAATAAAAGCTAATTGAAATAGTGAACCATAAACAGAATCATATTTGAAACTAGTTTATACCGAAATAAACTTTAGTCGAAAACAATAACGTGCCTACGACAAAAATCGTACTAACAGGAGAATTTGAAACATAATCGTACCGAAACAAACACTAATTGAAATAATTACGTATCTACTAAAAACAAAAGTCGCACTTACACAAGAATTGGAAACAAGATCGTAACGAAACAAAATGTCATTAAAACAATAGCGTATCTACCGGATACAAAAGTGAACCATAAATAAAAGCATACCTGTTACAAAATTGTGCCAAAACTAAATTTTAAACAATGGATGTGCAATTTTTAAACTTTTTTATTTTATTGGCTTGATAGGGCATGTAGGTATGAAGATTTCTTATATTTCTATATATAAGTAAGAAAAATGAAGAAATATTATATGAAAATAAAATAATCTACTATTGGTTGAAAATTTCCTATTTAATTTTTTTACTGTTTATTAAAAAATAAAATAATTCATAACTTATGCTTAAGCTGCAGTGATATAGCATTTTAGTTCGCTTTGTGCGCCAAGCTTATCAGACAAACAGAGATTAACTGAACTAATGAAATTTATTTATTCACACAGCGTATTCTTGTGCACACATTACACGACGTTTTCCGAAGAGAGATAACATTAATAATTATATAATTATGGCAGTGGTACGTCAAGAACGTGCTGCTTTCTCAGTTTTGAAGAGACGTCGAGTGTTACCAGAAGTGTTCGCCAGTTTGGTGCGTGCCTTAAGCGAAATAATGTGAGTTTAACACACTTGTTGTGTTATGCGTTAATTATTTTTGAAGTACAAGTGCGTGAGGATATATTGATATCACAATTTACGCATATTGCACTGTACAAAATATAAATTGTGTGGTTTAAATTTGGACACGTTAATTAGCGAAAGGGGCAAAAATGGGTCGTCGTTAAACAATGTAACAATAATCATGACAATTGAATGAACGACAAAATAACTAATTATGGTTGTGGTTTCATAAGCTCTACTTTATCGTTCATAGTTCCATTATTGTTATCTTCAATTTATAGTTTTGTTAATTTTTTCTTTAATGACTAGATATTGATTGAATATAATTGACGTGCAAAATATAATAAACCATGCAAAAATATAAATAAGATTTTTCGTTTTAAACTTCAAGAAAAGCAAATACTTACTACATTTAATTTCCGAAATTATTATATTAATACAATATACAATTCTATACGAAAATTGGGAAAAACTGTGTGAATATAGTAATTGCATATGTGCGTAACTTCTTACTGGTTTATGCCAGTAAAACTATCGAGTTGTTTTTTAATTTATTTATCGATTTAATAGGCAACCAGTTTGAAATTTACAACAAATTTACTGGCAACATCAGAAGTAATTTACTTTTTGCAGAAACTACCGGTACTGCCCCAGGAGAGTTCAGTAATTTGCCAGTTAATCGACTTGAATAGCCTTGGCTCGTTCTCCGCTCATTTACACCCGCTTTTATATAATCACTTCTCCCATTTAATCGAGAATGGACCGCATTTTATCACGAATCTTGCGCTCGTCAAATTATATACAAGTTTCTGTTCCTGTGAATGCTTTCTTATTTCTAAAATATTACTAACAATAAATATTATATTTGATAAATTAGTAGTAAACATTATTATATTATTAGTGGTAATAGTATTAGTACCGTACTATTATCGCACTACACCTTGTGGCAAAGTTTGAATTAGGCACAATAACATGTATAAGTGTCAATCGAAACAACTTAATTAAAATATATGTCAATAAATAATTTAAATTAATTACGGAATGGACCGCGATTACCAGGTCAGTAGCCGATAATTATAAATACTGCATTTACATACTAACATTAAGATAACTTAAAAAAAGTTGTTTGAATTCGACAAAACAATCTACATACAAATAAACAATAAATTAAGAACATTAAAACATTAAGAAGAATTTTGAAGATTTTACGCTTAATCAATTCACACACATTCTAATTATTATTCTCCATTGATCATTAAGTTTATTATCTTAAAAGAATTTATTTCATATAACTCCTAAGTCATAAAAATGACTTTGTCTTTTGGATACCATATGGCCATATGGTAACTAACGGGGCTGAGATTATTACCCATTACAATAATCTAAATGTAATTATTATTATTATCAATTACTCGAATGTATTGAACGTGGAATGTATACGGTATGTTCATTAAGTGTTATTGTGTTAGGTTTGACAAATGATGTCACATACCATATGCCTAAGATTTTACATAAAATAGACACCGGATGAAATATGGCATTATAATAAAACCACTTAAACCTAACACACAAGACCAATGTAGTTCAATTTAAACGTTCTCACAGTTAAGATATCTGTGAGACAATTTTTGTCTCCTCCTACCTTCACGTATTTCAACCTCGTGTAATTTCCTATCACCCGCAGGACACCCGGAGGGGCTGTAATTTACAACAAACAACTTATAAATATTCATACCGGCGCTATTAAATACGAATCCGGGCCCTAATAAGGTGCCCCTTATTGCATCGTCAATTCCCCATTCACGGGCTACCAGTAAATTATCCCCAGTTTCTCTTTCGGCGCTCGATTAATGCACTCATTCATGGAATTCCCGGCTCTTGAGCACGAAGCATTCGTGGAAATGCGAGTTGTAGTTTCTGTTAGTTACATAAATTGCCAGAACGTGTCCTTTTTCGTACACGGATCAATATAAACAAGTCGAGTTACGTAAGTCCACAAGGAAATTCAGATTGTGTCTCATACAGCAGCGCTTAAACAATTATTATATAATATTAGATGCCTCTGGCATATATTTGTCCTGTTAAGGTGAACGTATTTGCGAACAACACTTATACCTATAGATATTGATAAATTAAATTCCACTTATGAAAGTATAGATGTTATATACTGTTATGTTATTTAGTATTTGTGTCAAGAGATTCCACATTATTGGAAGTCAGAAATAATAAAAAAATCTCAAGGTTAATAACGATGGGATCACAATCTGTTGAAAACACATTATAATCTACTTTTATAACTGAAGCCTGGTCTCTATATGGCCACACAATGTTTATGAAGAACCTATTAATATTATAATTCCTACTGAAGTCTATGCACAATACCTTGCAAACTCTTCTTGTGTCAGCAAGTTGCTTATGAATAAATAATGTTCTGTTGCTTACACGTATGTTTTTTTGCTCCCACTATCACTATTATTTTTTTCCTACTGTATTCTTCTTCATTTTCTTTCTCCTTTGCTCTATAGGAGTGATGATGTCTTCAAATATTTCCATGTTTCTGTGAAATTATATTTTCGTATCTTGAATTCACCTAAATCTTCCTTTTTGTTCCCTCTCCAAAAACTTCAATTTTTTCAAAAGGCAAAAGTTCAGTGAGAATGTATAAAATTCAAACTAAGTTAATGTTTGCATTATTTTCAAATAGTGTTAGAGATAAAAAATTCAAAATCTAATTGGAATGCATAGAATTTCTATAGAAATATACATTTTTTTATGGAATGGATAGTTTAGAGTTAAATCAATTGTTTAATATCGAATGTATATATTTCTACATATGCATCTATGGATCTTCTTCTTCGTGTGCCGTATCCATCCTGGATAATTGTGATCATCATTACTATTTGAACCTTAATTACTGATTTTCGGAACAACTGCAGTAAGGTAATTCCACACGACTGGCGCAGATTTTTAAACCACGATATTCGTCTTCTTCCCGGGCCTTTTCTTCCTAGCACTTTTCGTTTACAATCAGTTGGAGTATTCTGTATGTCTCCGTTGATTGAAAGGTAAAAAGATACGCAACCCTGGGCAAAAAAGTGTGACCAGAAAACCGTCCACTAGCTGTCCAGTTGAGATGGAGACAGGTCACGACAGCACAGGACAGAAAGGGACAGACCTCGATATCGCCACTCTATTGGTTGGTTTTACCTGCAAGGGATGCGCGGGTTAAAGGGGGTATGACCACACGGGAGAATGTAAACTGCGCTAATGGTCAAGGCTAATCCTTTCGAACTCAAACTGGCCGATAATCCGCGACTACGCAAAAATCTATACTTTTGACTAGAGTCTTGGGTCTATTACTATTATACAAGTCCGACTTGTAAACTGCGCCCATACCCCCTGCGGTGTTACGAGATACTTAATTGCTGGGCTTGTACCTGTTTCTGCGTAGCCCGACTTAAAATCGAAATCCGGGTTAAAACGGAAATGGAAGAATGAACGAATACTTCACACAGAATAATAAATATGTAATACATGCAGTGTTACCGCGGTCTCTTTGCGGATTTTTCACGATTTTTTTGCGGGAAAGGAAAGGTGTGATTGGTTAGGTTAGGTTAGATACGTACAACCGATCTGATTATCGGCGCAATTTACATCTAAGATTACGGGAAACCCTTGACCATTGCCGCCTCCCTCGATGCATGACCCTTCCTCACCATCGGTAACGGATTTGATTTTCGTCGTAGTTTACATCTAAGATTAAGGAAAACCCTTGAACATTGTGGCCTTCCACACTTATCTGCATTGAGTTGCGTATCTTTACACTCTTCAATCAACGATCTTTCCGTATGCCTCATAACGTGTCCTACTTATTCCAGCTTCCTGACCTTGACAGCAATTATTATTTCCCGTTCCTTTCCCTTTCTCCGTAGAATCTCCTCATTACTCACGTGGTAAATCAATGGCACCTTGAGGATGCGCCGATATGTCTATAGCTCGAATGCTTGCACTTTTCTTTCGCTTTCTTTTGAGAGTGTGTAGGATTCTACTCCGTACAATAGAGTCGAGAAAACGTAGCATCTTAGCATTCTTATCTTCAGCTGCATAGTCATATCTGGCCTTTAGAGCACTTTTTTCATCTGAGTGAAAGCGGCTCTGCTCTTTTAATTCTAAACTTTATTTCGACGGAGTAATTTCAAACTTTATTTATACAGGTACCCAGATATGGATATTGATCCGGGTACATGTAAAGTGCAGCGGATTGTAATCCTTCATCTGTTTAGGCAATAATGAGTAAAACTATATACTGTAAAGTGCAGGTTGTTCAAATTAGGTCCGTTAATCTTACCTGTAAAGTGCAGCGGGCCGTCAAAACAGTTTAAGGATTACCTAATGAGTACCCAACCTAACCTAACCTAACCTAACCTAACCTAACGTAACCAACCACAAACAAATTCCGCATTCCGAAAATCGCAAAACTGCGGTGCACGAATGTATCTAGCTCAACACATTTGGGTTTTGACCGCTCGCTGCACTTTACATGCAAGGATTATAAAACCCTTAACCATCCGCTGCAGTTTACACGCGCGGATTATAAAACCCTTGACCTCCGCTGAGAATGCCGATTTATCCACTTACTCAATGTGTTTTCAAGAAGCAGTGTTTCTTGTTTTATTTTTACTGATAACTATATATTTTGTTTTATTTAAATTCAGATAAAGTCCGTATATTTCGCTGGTCGATCTGATCTATTCCACGATCTTCTTATGTCCTTCCACAATGCTCGTCAGTATGATGAAGTCGTTTTCATACCTCAAGTTGTTGATATTTTCACAGTTTACTGCTATGCCTCCTCCACCTCTTCCAAAGCTTCCCTAAAGATTTCCTCCGAATATATGGTAAATAGTGTTGGTGAAACCTACGCCACCTACTTACGGGCCAGCGGACTGAAACAAACGAGTTTTCCTTTTTTATATATATAAAATATTAGAATGAATAAATGTACACCAAATGAAATATTTTTAGCAGCATTTCATTCAGTATTTTTTTATCGTATTAGTCTTCACCACAGAATAACGTTTTATATACGAAATAATGAAGTAATTATTGTTTTGCATTTTTATAAAAAATTGAAATGCTTTAGAATTGAACAAAAAAATGAAACATTTTTAGCATCTTTTTTTTTAAATAACAGTTAAATTTAAAAAAAAACGCATACTTACTCATTTGTTTTAGTATCTTTCGAAATATCAACCTCAATATGCTGCAATATGTTACAATATGCTTAAATATGCCCTAACAAATAGGGTTCAGAATTCACAGCTTAACTTGAAAAAGCATTTGCGTGCAGTTAATTATTTTACTAGTCGTATGTAAAAACAAATATTTTGCATATGTTTGGTTGCTCTACACAGTCGTCCTCGACAGTAAATGGGTTTTTTTAAATAGCGCCATAAAATGACTTCAGATCCTGTTAAGTACTTGTACAAGGGTTACAGAAATGTCATACTGCAAATCGAATCTGATCCTTAATTCGTTTTTATTTAATAATTCAAGATTCCAAGATTTTACTTAAAAAACTATCGAAGAAAGAGCATTTAAATGTTTGGAATGGTTTAATGCTGCTTAAGTAACTATCAACATTTAAGAATTAAGAAAATCCTGCCAGCTGATTGATTAGTAATGATGTAATTGCAAAAATTATTGGTCAATTTGTGCAAGAACGTTTGTTTACATGTGCAGAGAAGAAAATTTGACGAAAGCTTGTTTTAATTGGGTAATATAATGATCATCGTCAATAAGATTTATTTTGTACCTGTCCCAGTACTTTAGAAATTCCCTGTGAACTGATTCCCCCACTTGCTTAGACCACAAACCAAGTCCGCCTTCTTCAAGAAAGATAGAGAATCAATTATATATTCCAGAATAACATTTTACCGTCTTGGAGACTCCGGTTGCTTCTAGCGATTTTCTTAGTAAATCAATATTTGTTTTTCGTTTTGGTAGTGGACTAGGTTTGTTGCCGAGAAACAGTCTTCTACTATAGTGTTCATTAGTTTAAAGAGGATATATATGGAACTAGTATAAGGGGATTTTGATCGCCAAGTACATATTTATCCTTTAGTCTATCTGCTTCTTTTAATAGTTTTCGGCAGGCTTGCCCTCAAATATTTCCCCTTTTTCTATCAATTTTTTGCTATCAGTTTCAACTTTTTTGGTCACATTAAAGCACTGTCTCTCCCAAGAAGCGGAACAAGGCCATCCCAAAAAAAAACGATTTACAAACCCTTGTAGAGGATGTAATTCAGGTATCACGCATTTTTTAATCACAAACACATCATCTGATTCTTCGAAGAGTGGGTGATTAGTTGTGCTCTGGGAGTATTTCGCGGATTTCTTGTTGCTACCAAGTGAAATAAATTTTCCATAATTTTGTTTTAAATGTATGTACGTTTTTAACTTTGTATTTGATTCTTCTGAAATTTCATTGTTGTTAAATTCATAGTCATTATTATCATTTACATCAATATATTTTTCACAACCGCGCAGATTTCTCAAAGTTATAAAACAATACGGACATGGGTAAGAAGATGTCAAAGTTTGCTGTCCATTTACGAAAAGTAAGATCTTGAAGTCTGATACAAATTTGAAAGGGATGTTGTTTATTTTGGCTAACTTGAATAATAATTCGACGATCTCGTATGTTGCTGTATTTTTCGGTACAATGCATACCATAATTAACTTGTGCGTACTTGTCAGCTTTCCCCTTTTGCCAACGCTTCCTCCTTCTGCATAACATATTTTTGGGGGAAACTTATTTTCAATTTCATCAGTATCCACGTCTTTACTGCAGTTGAGAACAGGAGAGTAGTTTTCGGGGAAGATAGTCATGCAGAATTTAAAAAACCCTTGGCCCCCCAACTGCCATAATTTTCATTGCATAATTTCCGGTCTGATTTCGTGCATTTAAAACAGATTCTAATAGCTCCTCCGCATCTGCCCAAACAACAGGCCTCCATTTTTTTATTCTTATCACCTTCAACAGTAAATGCAAAGGTATCGGACTTAATACACGTCTTCTAACATTTTGGATTTCTTCGCAGTACGATTCCGATAATATGGTGGTACAACTTGAAACCTGCGATCTTAGAAAATTTGTAAGTTTTTCATTTGGTTGGACGACGAATCAAAATTTACTCGAAAGTTCTTAAGAGAATTGATTGGAAAAACTACTTTGCATTCGATTTCTTTTTTAGGTGTTGGATTTAAGACCAGTTTTGATCTATATCCACTAGTAGATAGTACAGTATAGATAGTAGTGGTACAACTTGTAACCTGCGTGGGATCTTAGAAAATTTGTACATTTTTCATTTGGTTGGACGACGAACCTGAATTTACTCGAAAATTATTAGAGAATTGATTGGAAAAACTATTTTGCATTCGATTTCTTTTTCAGGTTTTGGATTTATGACCAATTTTGAACTAGATCCACTAGTAGCTAGATTTACTTTAATATTTTGGTAGTTGGTAGTGGTAGTTTTGGAAGTGTGTGAAGAATGACTTCTGCCTTTACCAACTTGTTGCATACAATCATTGCAATGTAGTAACATAAACATAGATTTTTCTACAGTTCGAGGAGGAAGCGGAGCCGGAAGATTCGAATTACTTGATGACCGTAAAGTCCATTCTTTGTATTAATTGTAGTATTTATTATTCGAACATGATCTCGTCCTTTGTCAACCTTTTTGAGTCCCTTATGTTTTCCAATTAAGCAAATGCAGCAATTGCATTAAATCTTGCGGGCTCGAGTTTCTTTGGGTAACTTCAGATCTTCAAAGTTTGGCATAGGCGGTATGGTCTTCGAACATCACTACTTTGCCTCTCAGTGAGTGTGTGACGATAAGTATTACAGATAGATACAGGGAATTTTAGATTCTCATTGATTAAAGTTTTCACATGATTCTGAAGTCGCTTATTGATAAAAAATTTCGTCTATTTCGATGTTCCAAAAACCATTTTTTTGCCACAAACGGCATAAACCTTTCTTCTATTATCCTCGTGGTCACTTTTTTGTGTTGGTTTTGTATTTGAACTCAATTTAGCATCAACGAAACGAACAACATTCTATAACATAAACAATTTTATTTTTTGACAGTAACTAAAAAATTTTCATAGCATACTCGAATAATGTAAATTCATATTAAATAATCTGTACCAAAATGTGGAATATTATAATTTATTTACGTTAGAGATACCAAACAATGTAATTAGGTAAGGTAGGTGCAGATAAAAGATTTCTAAAAAAATGAATTAAGGATCAGATCCGATTTGCAGTTTGACATTTTTGTAACCCTTATAAATGTACTTTACAGGACCTGAAGTCATTTTATGGAGCCATTTTAATAAAACCCATTTATTGTCGAAGACCACTGTGTCTGGTAATCACTATTTAGTTGCGAATACTCTCTGTATAACATGGAAAGAGATTTTAGGTTTGCATTTAAATAATTTTAGTAAACTCCCAACATAAAATCGCATTAAGTATTATAATATAATTCGTGTTACGGCTTTTGGTTACTCTAATGAAGCAAAGCACTAATTGTATTTGTTTTTGTTGTTACAGATTTTTATAAACTGATGTGGAGTGTCCTATTCGATTGTTCATCGATCAATAACCCACTACCAACTAGCATAAAACCAAAAGTCAGTGTCGGGTAAATGCTGTCCACCACAAAGCCATGGACATCACGACAGAGAACAGGAACCCGAACCCCAAGGAGGGGGCCAATCCATTATCAGTATTATTTTTCACGTGAGTGTAATAACAGTAGATTATCCGGGCGCACCGGCGATGTTCGGTTAATTAAGAGGGACGACCGCCGGAGGCAGGAGGCGCGCGTGGGCGGAAATTATTCAAATCATCGCCGCATCTCAATTTTTGTTAACGACGGACCAAATTAAGAACGCGCACGGCCGGCTAATGAAAAGGCACCTACCGAATATTTATTGCCGGAATATTTGGTCGCGGCGGTGCCTGTGGGGCTCTCGATCGATGATATCTGAAAGAAATTTCGGCCCACGCGACCGTTCAGTTTCACATTCCGAGAATTTTTTTAAGGATACAGCAAGAAATCGGGAATCTAATATGTGAACCGTCCCAAGAATTAATTATTGGTGATTAATTAGGCGTACAAGTTCTTCCTAAAATGGACTTGAGGTGTATGTTATCGATCATTAAAAAAAACTTCATCAGTTATCTACAGCATACATATACCAATATACAGGGTGATTCTTTAATATTGCGAAAAACTTTAAGAAACGATTCCTTGTCAAGAAATAAGAGGGTTCTTTTATATAAAGTAGGTTCGCTTACGTCAAATTTGACGTTTCATTTAATAAAACTATTTCACCTTAAGAGGTAAACTACACAAGCAGTGAAATGTGCGTCATGCACTTTATTTATAGCCTTGCAAACGGCAACGCATTAGCAGCTAGGCGACCTTATCGAGAACGTTATCCCAATCGCGGTATTCAACATCATACGCTGTTTTCTCGTTTACATCAGCGTTTAAGTGAACCTGGGAGTTTCAGAAAACAAACCTCTGACAACGGGCACCCTAAAGCTATCAATCCTCTTATGAAAGAACAGATACTCAACGAAATCGAAGATCAGCCTACAACAAGTACTAGGAAGATTGCTCGTTCCTTAAATATTAGTCATTCAACGGTTTTGAGAATTCTTAAACGAAATCTTTTGTACCCCATCATCTTCAGCGTGTACAGGCACTGTTGCCCGATGATTTTCTACGAAGAGTGGCTTTCACCAGATGGATGCATGGGAGTATAGGACGAAGTCCTCAATTTTTGGCACAAATACTCTTTACCGATGAGGATAACTTGTCTAGAGATGCCATAATGAATGTTCATAATTTTCATGTATAGACTGATGAACACCCATATGCAGTATCAACACCATCATCAACACCAGCTTTCTCTTAATGTTTGGATGGGAATTGTGGGAGATCATCTGATTGGTCCATTATTTCGATCTGGCAGGCTGAATGGTGAAATTTATAGCAAGTTTCTTGAAGAAGATTTGCCAATACTGCTTGAAGAAGTTCCTATTCAGTTAAGACAACAAATGCACAACTTATGCACGACGGTGCTCCGGCACACTTCAGTTTAGTCACTCGACACTATTTGGATGTTGCATAGGTATCCTAATTGTTGGATAATTCGAGGAGGATGACAACCTTGGCCTTCAAGGTCACCAGACTTAAATCCACTAGATTTCTTTCTCTGGGGACATCTTAAACAATTGGTTTATAAGACTCCACTTGAAAATGTAGAGGAACTATGAAATCGCATTTTAGCCTGTTGTGAGACAATTCGGAATACTCTGAACATTATTGAACGTGTTCGCCGATCAATGCTTCGCAGAATAGAAGCTTGTATTGACGTTGGAGGGTCTCACTTTCAACAGCTCTTATAAAATGTATTTCATGAAATAATTGAATGAACCAATTGTGTCCTCTAGGTTTTAATTTTAAATAATCACCCTGTATACAGGTTGGTCACTTTTACGACGCCCACACAATAAACGTTATACACAATAAAATTACTCAGAAGTTATTTTCTTTGTATGAAGAAATGCAAAATGGTAATATGTTATATCATGGCAACTTGATTGTTAGAGCAGTCCACAGTAGTTTGATGTTTGCAACAAATTTTGAAATTATCGATTTTTGGTGGTAAATAATGTCAGATTACCCATGTATTATACATGGTTGTGATCGGAATTTTTCGCTCTTTTGAATGCTATTAAAATCCAATATTGCGGCCATAAGAAATTCAAAAGTTGACTATGAAAATTTGGGCATGTAGTTGGCGCAGAAAATGTTTGGCACTGTCATCAGAAAGCTCACGTCGGAAAATGTAAGAGTGCCAAGTTAAGTAAATAATAATAATAAGTTTCGTAAAATTTCTTTCAAAAGTAAAAAAGTGATAAAAGGAAAAGGAAAGTGCACTTTTTCAGGTTTTCAGCGATATTTCAGGAACTGTGTAAGATATTCCGGATTTCGTTTCACTATATTGAAAGACACATAAATTAGAAACTTTAATCCCATTTGACCAACTCTGTATATATTTCCTATATGATCCTAGATCCTAATGGTGGGCGTCGTAAAAGTGATCACCCTGTATACAGAGTGAGTTTTTTTCCTTTTAAGCATTAGGATATCGGAAACCATAAAACATAGAGATTCGGATAAATGAGGAAATAGTTGTCATTTTAAAAGATTATGTAAGATATGCTTTTGTTTTAAAAAAAAACATAGTTTTTGAGTTATAATACAAACTTTTTTTTTACATGGCAGTAATAGTTGGCTTTGACATTTTTAGAAAGGACCATTTTTTCTCTTTATAACGATATAAGGTTTGGTATACTTACTATCATAAATAAATGAGATGCAGGAATTTTCGTTGTAAAATTTGAATTGAATTTAGTGTAACTAGAATAGTAAAATTAATAGAATTCTCATAGTAGGAGGAAAAAAGATTCCATGGCAAACCCTGTTTTTGCTACTCTCTATAATACAAATAGTACTGTATAATGTTTATTTGTCAAAGTAAGTAATAATTGTCATAAAGTTAATTTTCGAAGGTGGCCTTTATTTATCAAAGTAAGTATAGCATACGTTGTATCGCTATAAAAATCTTCGCTAATGAGAAAAATGTGTCCTTTTTGCGTAAAAAAAAAAAGTCAAAGCAAACTATGATGCCATTTAAAAAAAATGTATTATAATTGAAAAACTGTGGTCTTTTTTTCAAAAAAACAAAAGCATATCATGCCTAAGGTCTTAAAAGGACAACTCTTTTCTCATTTAACCGAGTCTCTATGTCTTATGGTTCCCGAGATCACAATGCTTAAAATGAAAAAAAAAAACTCACCCTGTATATATACTTAATATACATTTATAATTAGGTGTCAAAATTTAAACCAAATATTCAGCAAAAGATCGAAAACAAGTTTTTTTAATTGTCTTTCACCATATTGCTAAATGCATATAATAATAATATATGCTTAACAGAACAGTTAATACATCCCATCTGGGGACACACTGTATACAGGGTGTCCAAGATAAGGATCAGCAGCATGGAGATCTCGGGAACCGTAAAAGTTACAAAGGCGGTTATATTACAAACAGTTGTGCAATTTTGTGCTCGGTAATATTTTTTCGAGAAAACCAGAAATGTCCGCTTACATCTGGAGTTATTCGACAATATCCGAAATCTTGCGATTTCGTTTTTATTTTTTTACACTTTTTATAACATTATTTGAAAAGGTATAAGAAAACCAACGGCACTTTCTCAGTGCTCTACTATTTATTATATATAATTTGTATTTAAATATAAAGTTGATGATGATTTCTTCGAAACGAAACATCGTACTGAAAATTTATAAACGTTGCCTTGTAAAAAAGTGGCAATGAGAAAGTGCCTTTTGTTTTTTTATACCTTTTCAAATGACTTCAACAAAAGATAAAACCATGTCACAAATTTTCGGATTTTGTCGAATATCTCCGGAAGTAAGCGGAATTTTCCGGATTTCTCAACAGAATATTACTGACCACGAAAGTGAGCAACTTTTTTCTAATTTAACCGCCTTTGTAACTTTTATGGTTGCCGAGATCCATGCTGTTGAACCATATCTTGGACACCCTGTATAATAAGAACGATTACTTTTTATTGGAACAATAATTCAAAGGTTTTAAAATACAATATAACAATCTTTACCAAGACTTGATAGTTGATAGTTGATAGTTGATACATAAATACTTATGTTATGATGATTATAAAATAAATTATGAAATAAGTTTGTACTACTATTTCACACTGTTTGTTCTAGGTATGTAAATTATGACTCTCTTTGCAACAATATTTGTAAACAGTTCTAAGATTCCGCATATTAATATTAATGTTTTAGATACATAAAAACTAAGGTCAATGACTGCTGAAATGCTATCTGGCTAAAAACGTTGCCTCTGCACTTGCAGGTTTTAAATATTTGCATAATGCGTAACAAATGTAATGAATATGGACGATTTTTTTTATTAACCGTACATATACTCTGTTCCATTTTTATTTTTAACTAAATAAAAAAAATTAAATGTGAGATTAACAAACGTTGCCTAATTCCTATATTAAAATAATTAAATTATTGCTTCAGTCATATAAGTGTCCTAGTTTAAAGTAAACCAATCATCACCTATATTTTATATTTTAATTCGACTAGCTTTTATAAAATAAAAATAGCAAATAAATGCTGTACTCAATAGATACTCAATTTGATGGAACATTGTTCACTGTCATAAAATATAACCTCTTTTTTTTAAATACAACCTATTTTTTCAAGTCTAGTGACTCTTTTTAAATTGGCCAATAATACTTTCGCCCTAACACAGCCAACTTTGTTAAAAATAAAATGTAACCGAGTTAACGAGGAACTCGAGCGGAATTGGGATGGTATAAGGTGTTTTGTTTTATGCCATCGTTACTCGATATCGAAAGATATTTTTAAATTATATTTATAAGAACCACACGTTTATATTTAATATGTTTAAGTTGTAAGACTCGGTGGTCAATTGGCCGTTAGTACTTTTACGATTTTGCATTGAAAGTAGTGAGAATCCGCGATTACCGATTTAGAGTTGATAGACAGGTACGTTCCAGAATTAAAGACATGCATAATGGAGTTTCGTTCAAAGTCTTACATTTTGGAAAACTATTAAAAAATGTAGAACTTTTTTATTAAATTTCTTTTAAGTTCATAAACTCTTGGCTACCATTTTAAGACATCGAGCTAAGATTCGTGGGATATTAAATACATTCGTGCCAACGTTGCTTCCAAAACTGAAAACATTCTTTCATAAGTTCATTTCACTTTAATCACGTTAATTTCACATTCGTACCTTGTTCGAAAATTTAAGATAATTTTGCTAATGATCAGGTGTATTGCGTATCAAAAATCGTTCGCAGTAACGTGTACGTTACTTGACAGCATCATATTCGAATGTCAGATGTATTTGTGTCATATATGCATATTTGAAAGAATGTTTCATTGACTAATTTTTTTTTCATTCTTAACAGGTTGATTATAAAATTGAAGACTGCATTAAAATAAGTTTCGTTTAAATTCATATACGTTATTATTGACCATTTTAAGATAATTACAAATTTTAAGATATTATTTTTTCAAGTTGCTACAAAAATTAAACACATATTTTCTAAAACCATTGCAAATATTTATTAAAAAAAAATGAACAGGTTTAATAACGTTATAAATAATACCAAGTTTCTTTTGTTTAAAAAAAACTTGCACTAATTTCTTAAAATTTCCAAATGTTATTATTAATATTTAAAAACTGCAATAAAAATTTATAATGTTTATTATTTTATTAATTCTTTTCTAACGGAAATTCCGCAGTTTTAATAACTAAAATTTTGAACTTTGCATGATATAAAATGAATTTGTACAGATTTCTTAAAATTTCAAAAAGTTTGTATTACAAATTTTGTAAAACTGTGTTTATCAAACGAAAGTCGACTATTTTATAAATCCTCATATAAGTTATAAATACAAATTTTGTAAAAACACTAAAACAATATTCAAAAAATCTAACAACTTTATAAAAAAATTAAGTTAGCATGATTAAAAAAAAGCCTCAACCGATTTCGTTAAATCTAGAAAAGTTTCTATTAATTTTTTTCTTAAACTGTTTTTTATTAAAAGAAATTCAAATGTTTTATTATTTTTTTTAAATAATTGCGTGCAAACTTTTTTAAATTTCAATATACTATCTAAACGCGTATAACACATAAGTTTATATTACGATTGTTTAAATAGTTGTATAAACTATGGAAAATTATAAACCTACAATAATATCCATACATACGTATGTTAAAAATTTCAGTATTCTCAAATTAAACTAACAGAAATTGAATGGTTTTATAAAACTTTTAGGCAAATTCTTAGAAATTTTGAATTTTCCATAAACATAATATGAAGTTATTTACAAAAAAAATAGAGATCATTTCGCAAAAAGTGAACAGTACTGTTTTAAAAAATAAAATTAGACATTAAGAGACGAGATTTATTTATTTTTATATGAATTATGACAACATTTCTCATGTTTAGATACATGATATGAAAAAAAAACACTGTCGAGATCTCTTAAAATTTCAAGTTCCAATACAAATTTTCTAAAACTACTAAACTAAAAAAAAACAACTACTTACTATGCAAGTATATTTAAAAAAAAACAGTAACTATAAAAAATAAAAGTTTACATGATAAAATGTGCCTTTGTGAAATTTCATGCAATTATCAAGTTGCTGTATTAAAATGTGTATTGTAAAATTGTTCTTGTTACAAGAAATTCAACTGTTTTATAATGTTTTGATTGTTTTTATTATCAAGTTTCTTTGTGAAATTTTATGCAATTATCAAGTTTATGTATTAAAATTTGTATTGTAAAATTGTTCTTCTGACAAAAAATTCAACGGTTTTATAATGTTTTGATTGTTTTTATTATCAAGTTTCTGCAATAATTCAAGCCAAGTTGCTTTGCTGATTTAAATGTTCAGCCGGGGTCATCAAAATTTTAAAACCTGTATAAGATGTGAACAAAAGAAAATCGGAATGATGTTCATATGACATATATTTCTTGAAATTGTATTTACTTTGCGTTGCCCAAGTTCGTAAATAAGCAAGCGAATTACCCTGTATAGCATATTATAAGAAATTGACCAAGACATGGCTTGTTATCATAGACGCATTGAAGCAAACCTAGAGACTAGTTAATTATTTAGAAATGTTGTCGTGGATATAATATTTTAGGAACTATTTTTCGTATTAATATAATTAAATTTAATCTTATGGGCACCAAAACTATCATTATACTATCGTCAGACTTATTTGTGTATAATTTGTGGAAAAAAATAATATATATATATATATATATATATATATATATATATATATATATATATATATATATATATCGATCATTTGACTGTTAATGACAATTACAGACAGATTTTATAAGCCATTAAATTTAAACACCATTAATTGATGAGATAAATTCTATTGTTGGCTAACAATGAAAGCATCGCATATTTTAGAATACCATATTTGTAAGATGATACATATGTATATATATCCCATAAATGTCCATAGGCACCAACCTCATTACAAGCGTTGTGTATGATAGAAGAAATTATGGAGCTATTTAATTAATATTATACCACGCGTTTCATGAAATAGAAATGTAGACTTATGATTTATAATTAAAACACCCACTACCTACTGTTTTTTTAATCAGTTCTTGATAAATTAAAACTCTCAGAGTTGGAATTAAACTAATTTTTATTTCAGTGTCACTCACACGTATTTTAGTGATTTCTCGTCATTCTTAAAGAGATCGAAACTTAAAAATTAAACCTGTGGGAATGATGAGCAGTAATCGAAATTTCATATGCTTATTTCTCAAAAATAGTTTTTATATCAATTTCCTGACGTGTTTCGATGATTGCTCTCGTATTCAAAAAGATCGTAATTAAAAAAAATCGTTTGAAAAAGATTAGCAGTTATCGATACTTCATGTGCATATTTCTTACAACTAGTTATAGCAGTGGAAATTGGTAGTTTAATAACTAAAGATCCAAATATATTGCAGTAACTATTAGTAATTTTAACTTTGCTGTATGGACTGTCATAAATTATATCCACAATATTTACATAGATTTACAATTTCTGTCTGCACCCCTGAAACTAATGTGGGTCCCTTATTTTTTTCCCGCCTTATATGAAACGTGATATCCGTGCCTAAAAAGCGACGTGCGATGAAACATGCCTCGGGTTCTTCGTGTCCATCGTTCCACCGAAATATGCAAATCACAGCACCAGGCCGCGGCCCTTCTTGTTTACACAGTCCCTCCATGATGTTATTGGAGGCAATCCCTTACATCTGTGCGGGAAAAAAGGTGTTCTCCGGGTATTTTGAGTTTACGACGTTTGTAGAACTTGATTTATTATCGAGTGGCACTCGAAAGTATCCGTTTCGCTGTGTAACCAATTTTATTGAGGGCGATTAAATTATAATAGTGTCTGTTTCTCGGAAAAGCCAGTGGTGCAAGGTACCCAAAACTTTTTGGCAGAAGGGAATTTTGTAAAATCTCTCTGCAAGATATTAATATCTGCACCTAGAATTCTAGAACTGTCACGCACGCGTTTATCGAACGCAATTATTGAGAGGCATCACTCAACACTCAACCTGATTACTTGTGATAACAGTCAACTGTTGCAAGTTCGCTGAACGAACCAGAAGGAAAACTGCTAAATACGTCACTCCAGTTATTGAGGATATGTTGTTTGTATTGTGTTTCTACGTAACGAGTATTATTTGAGGTTAGATTACAGTCCATATGCTACCATTGAATAGCTCATTAGTTGAGCACTCCGAATATGATGCTATATACAGGGTGTTCCATATGAAAAAAATAGTTTTAACCATTTTAAAATAGCAAAATTGTATTATTGTTTCAGAACACCCTGTGTATTCTATGTGACTCAAAATATTGTGTATATTTTGGCACATTGCTTAGGTACTTGCATACGCAGATTCTTTCATTGGTCTTGTTGAATTTTTTTCCACGTCCATGATTTTTCATTAAATTTGATTAAAATGTGAATAACTTGGCAACGTTGCATCTGATCTCAAAAAACAAAAATGATTTGTTAAGCACACATAAAGCAGATTATAAAAATGAAATATGTGACGTGCCTGAAGGGCTATCAGCGCGTTAGGCCGCGGCGCGAGTGGAGGGTCCCTTCGAAGCAGCGACGAGGGCCAGGCTCTCGGTGTCGGAGAGTGGGGGGGGGGGGGGGGGGGGGTTAAAAAAAGGCTCCACGTAATTTTAACCTCGCCACTACTTCGTCACAAAGGGGGGCTCCACCCTATCTGCTTGGGTTGACGGCAAACAGTCATCGAAGTTCAGAAATTACGAACTGTCGCAACGGCTGACCATCTGGCGCCCACACCACCAGATTTAAATCTCTCAATGAGAATAGGAAGTTAAACTGAAAAGAATGCCCGATTGAGAAAACATGGGGGGAACAAAAAATAACAGGTGTGAATTTTGTGGTGTAAAATATCTGCGTTCATTCACACAAAAGACAGGACACCGTGCCTACGCTTCCTGAAAGAAATACCTACGTCCGCAACTCTATCACGCCGCGTCCACTAGACTCGGCCGAATCCCGCGAATACGTAACGCGCGATGCGAACGGCCGTCGAAGCCACCTTTTTCTTACAAAAACGCAAAACACGTACGGCACGAAACACGCAACGCAAATTTTACACAAAAGAAAAAAACGATATATCAAATGAAATCAAAGCAAGAAATGAGAACAAGAAAAAAATATATAGATCTGACCTGTGTTCCTCGTGGCGATTCCACTGGCGATTCTGGACTCGGTTCTTAGGACGGGCGGCGGCCGGCAATCGTCGGGAACGCCGTCGCTAAATTCCAGTCCTCAGAACAACTCTGGATGGATGGTCGTTGCCCCTAGCCAAGAACCTGGCTGGCTGGGTTACTTCAGCCCTTACCCAAAAAAACGCCTGTAAAGCACATGGCCTTATTAACAATGGCCGGACACGTGTCTTTACGAAAAAAAGATGTCGGGTTTAATCACTTACTCTGATGTTTTGAGCGTGTAGAGTTGAGTAGTACAGTACCCTCCCTTGCCTTGTGCCTGGTGCCGTCAATCCCTCTTAGGGTGGTTAATGGAGGACACGTTTTAAATCCCGGAAACCGGTTGGTGATAGACCAAAGAAAAACTGTGACCTCGTGACACGTCTGCACTCCAGGGAAGGTGATTAGCTTCTACCTCATGGCAGCGCCTCGCCGACGATTTAAAAATCACACGCATATCGGAAACACGTCACGTTTAAAAAAACGTGTGCGTAACGGTTGCCTACGTTGGAGGTCCGTGCGCGAAATTAATAATCAAGACAGTTTCCGTCGGAGGCAAAACCGGCCCGTTACAAATAATATACAGGGTGATCAATTTAAAAAAAGAGACCAAATTTTGTGTCCCGGATTTATGGTACACTCTGTATACTCGAAAATAATTTTAAAAGGTAGCACATCAAGTGTCCAATAACTTCCAATTAGATGTTTTCCTAAATATTCATTAGTCTAGCAGTAATGGTCCGAGCGAGGATAAGTGAGCCACCCTGTGTAATGGTTAGAATATTCTATAATTTAAAATATTTTATTATTTTCATTGTATAGAATTATTTGCAAAATTCATTTGGATTATATTTTTTATAGTTGTTATTATATTCCTGACACAACTTACAAGATTTTCTTAGGACGAATAATGGACAATTTTCTTATCTAATACCTACATATTTTATTTAGAAAATCCAACGATTTATAAACGATATTATAAAGAATACATTCATATAGAATTTTATGAAAATTATGAAGGAAATAACAACCGTGTCATAAGCCAGGGCGGAATATCAGAACCATTCCAAACAAACGAAGGATTAATACAGGGAGGTGGACTAAGCCCCCTACTATTCATAGTATACATTGATGAAGTCACGCAAAGAACTAAAAAGCTGCATGTAGGATATAGATAACTTCAAAGAATATCAATCTCTGAAGGAGCTTTCGCGGATGACCTAATACTGATTGCAGAAAAGGAAGAAGAACTGAGCACAAATCTCAAAACTTGGAATGAACCACTAAAAGAATATAGAATGACAATAAATAAAATCAAAACAAAAGTAATGGTAATAGGAGATGAACAACACAAGATCGACATAACATTGGAAAACGAAAAGATGGAACAAGTATAAAAACTACAAATACCTTGGAGTGGATATACATATTAATGGTAATCAAGAGTTGGAAATAAACAATAGAATAGAAAAAGCAATGAAAATATATTACGCATTGGGATCATTCATAAACAAGAAAGAAATATCAAAGAAAACAAAAAATAACGTATACAAAACCATATCCAGACCAATATTGACTTTTGGTTGCGAAACATGGGTGTTGAACCAAAGGCAAAAAAGTAAGATCCAAGCAGCGGAAATGAGATTCCTTAGGAGAGTTAAAGGAGTGATAATCAAACACAAGATAAGAAGTTCGCTAATCAAAAATGAACTAGGAACTAGACCAATACTAGAATTTATTGAAAGAAGACAACTTAGCTGGTGGGGCCATCTGCAACGGATAGAAAGCAAAAGGACGGTAAAACAAATATGGGAGGTAAATACACAAAGTAAAAGGAAAAGGGGAAGGCCCAAAGCAACATGGGATAGTGATATAGGAAAAATACTGAAAGCAAGAGGAACCATATGGAAAGAAGCCAAAAGAATTGCACGAAACAAAAAAGAATGGGCAAAATTTGTGTACAATAAAAATGAAATAGTTTAAACAAATGTAAACGAAAAATGGTTTGGAAATTATACACCCACACCATTAAAATGGTAAATGGGGATTTGATAATATATATTAAATAATTTTGTTCAAGTTCTTCAAATTTGTAAATTTTCTTTGTCATGTTTTTAATTGAATTAAATTTGCAATAAATTTTATTTTTCTAATTTTTTCAAAAATATGACTTCACAGAACTTATTATTCGTTGTTTCAATGAAAATAAATAACTTATTTACGTTTAACAATTTTATAAATTTCTTGTGATTCTGACCAGCTGATGATTCAATTGTCGAAATTTTGTTCAAGTTTTACAGTTTTATAGATTTTATTAGGTTTTTTTTTGTTATGATTAAATTGAAGTAAATTTTGCAATAAGGCCTTACACCAAACGGTAGATAGGCAAAGGAATAAATAAATAAATAAATTTGCAATAAATTTTGGTCTTAATTTTTTTCAAAATTTAACTTCACACTACTAATTATTATTCGTTGCTCAGTAATATTTTTCAATGCACAGAATTTGCAGACATACTTGTTATTTTGACCAGTTAATGATTGCCCCAATGTGGTTGCATCACATTAATATTAATTTTCAATAATATTAATCATTTACTGTTATAATGTTTTTATATATTACTCACTTCTGGAACTTATTTGAAGCTTAAATATGAGACAAGTGTTTTTATTTAATTTAATTAAAATATGTTTCACTTAGGAGTGGCCTCAGAGTCTTACAATTTAATTTAATATGAGAGGCTTAATGGAACAAATTTGCTTTTCCATAATATAATCTAACTGAAAAAAAGTTATAATGCCGGTAATTACTGGCGATATATAATTACGTGCCATTGAATAGGCACATTATCATGTCACATAATATTTACGGCGAATAATGGTGAGCCACATCATCCATTCATTTACGGACATTTACGAATTACGGACTAGAAATCTCGTTGCTGCTCCAACATCTGTTAACATTCCGTGCACATGGCCCGCCGTTTGTACATTCCTAACGCGATTATATTAGACAATTGGTCATTTTCCATGAACCGACCCGGCCCATTATTAAACGGAATTCATATCGGCACAATACCAGATGCGCCTGTTATGTGAATACAAGATGTGCCAAACCAACACCAAATTGAGAATTAATATTCTCTGAAGCCTTCAATGTTATTAGTTCATATGCAATACCAGCAATAATACAATGATGAAAAAAATAGGTAATTTATACAATAAAACATGGTGATAAATAGTGCATGCATTATGTATATTTATAAGTTATCGAGCAAATCACGTATCAAACGAGAGCATATCTAATCTGCAATATTAAATAAACACGGAACGCTTAATAAGTAAACAAAATATGCGTGTACATATTTTCAAATATGCGTATTAAATATTAAAAAAATAGTCGCTAATACGTAATTCAAACGTTGCGATTGTAGTAATTTCAATTACATTTTAAAACAGTTTGAAAAACCAATTAACTGAGGGAAAATTAAATTGAACACGAGGATTAAACGCCCATTGGGCCCGGAATTATCCACGCACGTCATTATTTACACTGACGTAAATTTAATTAAAACCTTAATCAACGCAGCACTCAATATTTATCGAATATTAATAACGATCCAAACGATTCCATGCATAAGTAATAGCGCGGACGAAGTCTTACGCGCTCCTGGGCTTGATTTACGGCCGGCTTGTGCATTGTCTGCGGGCACGAAGTCCTCGGAGAAATTTCGAAAAACCTTTCGGACGGCCGTCATGCCAATTAGGCCCTGGAAGAGCGAAGATGGGACGGCTGCCAGAAAAGTCGGCCGTTAATTCTCCGGCACGCAGAGGAACGCACGTTTCCGCACGCTGTGCATTCAGCGGAGGGCAATTGGCACCATCCACCATCGCAGCCGTAAATCACGCAGACAAAAGATCAAGTCGAAATGCTATTGTCGAGGAACGTAGTAAATTTTCAAAATCAACAAAACAGGCAGTGAAAAGAAAACGTTGCAGTACATATTTCGAATTTCATAAAATAATAAAATTAAGTTTATTATTTCAATTATCCATGTAAATACGAGTAACTTATAATTGGATCGCGTTATGCAGAAAGCTACCACCCACAAAATATAAAAAAATAATTAACACGCTTTTTATTCGGTTTAAGGCTTAGAAAGATTAGACTTATACTAAATTGTAAAAATGTTGCAAACGTTTTCACTACAGTTTTAATATTCATTATTTAATTTTGCAGAAAGCGACCAACCCACTTAGTGGGTTAGAATCGAATTATAACTACAAGAACGTTGAGGTAAAGTCAAAAGAATTTGTCAATTGCAATTGCAACTGTATTGCAAAAAAATGTGCCAAATATCTACCTGTTGAAACCCGGGAATCTGAATTTAATAGATTTTGGTCTTTAAAATCACATGAAAGTCAAATCAATTTCCTAGCAGCAAGCGTACTCGAAACAAAAAAAAAGAGAACGTATGGTAGAAACACAGAAAAAATAAAGTTTTCTTGAATTTACAAATAAAAAAATGTAAAAGTTTGTAAAGAAATGTTTCTTAAAACCCTTGGTATCACTACATGTAGAGTAAACACTGCTCTTAATAAAATCATGGGCGGGCTCCAATTTCCGATCAACGAGGTCTGAAACAAAGAGGAAAAAATAAGTTGCTAGAAGCAAAGGTTCAAGCTGTTGTTGATCATATCAACAAATTTCCAAAGTACGTTTCACATTATCGAGTAGAGAAGACTGATACTCATTTTTTAATTTGTGGAATGACCATACAAAAAATATATGATATCTACACAAAAGAAGAGGCTTACCCAATTAGTTTGATGTTTTATAAACAAATATCTTACACTAAATTTAATTTAAAAATTAAACCTTTGAAAAACGATACGTGCAATAAATGAATCGGATGAGGAACGAAAAGAACTTCTCCAAGAACGTCAGAATCATTTAAAAATAGCGGAAGAAGCACAGAAAATGAGAAGAGCCGATTTTTCTATAGCTAAGGAATCTGCAGAACATGAATGTTTAAGTTTTGACCTATTAAAAACGTTACTGACACCTCGAATTCCAACAGAAATTGTATTTTATAAATGCCAACTTTCGGTTTATAACGCAGGAGTACATACATAGTGGCAAAGAACGCCGCGGTTATTGTTAACTTTGGATAGAGGGAGTAGCTGGAAGAGGGGCCCAAGAAATCGGTTCGTGCCTATTAAAACATTAAAAGTCACTTGCCAGCAGGAATCAAGCATCTAACTCTATGGAGCGATTCTTGCGGAGGACAGAATCGCAACATTAAACTGATTCTTTTTGCTGAAGTCTTACACAATGTAGAACCAAGTCTTTTAAGTATTTGTGTAAAATATCTTTGTTCTGGACAGTTTCCTTCCGAACGATACAGTTTTTAGCGATATTGAATCCGCTATTAAACGCCAACAAAGATTACACACCTGACGATTATATAGAAATTATGAAAACGTGTAGAAAAAAAACGACCTTTGATAGTTTCTCAAATGGCTGCAGAAGATTTTATGGTAGTTACAAATATTTAAAAAAAATTTAATAGGAAAATTACAGATAGCACGGAAAAACTTAACTGGTTAAAAGTAGGAGAAATTAAAATTGAAAAAGAACCACCTTTTATATTAATGATGAATGAGAATGAATTTGAACACATACAAAAAAAAATCGATTCTAAAATCCGTTCGTGGGAGGCCTTACAAACAATATATTTTTTCCAAGACTTGATACCCCTGTGGCCAAATGGAAAACCCATCGCAGAAGCAGAATTACAAAACTTACCCGAAATGCTGCACCTTATCCCGTCAGATGCAAGTTTATTTTATGAAAATTTACAAAGTGCCAATATTATTGAAGATGTCGATGGCCATAATGTTCAAGAATTGGATTTTGAAATTGATGCAGAATAAAAGCCATAAAGAAATAATGTTTCGTCTGTTGTTATATTTGTATAACTAATTAATAAAAAAATAAGTTTGCATTTTTGTTCATAAAATGTTTATTTTTATTGTTTTTACAAAGAGCAGAAAGCTACCAACCCTCAAAACAGCGCCATATTTAGCACAAATTCCATTTTACAGGGAAATATTATGCTCAAAATTTTACTTTATTAGTTTTAAAACATAATGAAAATATGAAAAAATTATTTAAAGTTGACAATAATTTATTATAACAATAAAAACTGTAAAGTCTAATATCTCGTTTTAGTTCTAATGTGGGTTGGTAGCTTGCTTCATAACGCGATCCAATTATGCTAAAAATATTAATGGAAATACAGGCAGATCTATAGTGCAGTCGACTGTTTCGATAAGATCGATAACAATTATAATTCATTAAAAAAAATATTCACACATCTATAATTTTAATTATTTCATAACTCGTGTTTTCTGTTTAATGCTTCATTGATTTATGCGCTTCTTACTAATATGGATGTTGTAGATATTAACGTTTTGATGAATTAATTTATAATTATCATTAGTAATATACGTGCCAGTGCTACCCACAGATTAAATTAATTTAGTGTAATTAGACACCAATTAATTCCCGGTGGCCTAAGATAATACAAGCAGATTACTTCACAGGGGGGCATTAAATTAGATACCCCGTCGCTGCAATACGAAGAAAATTAGTTACAAGTAGTCACATCAGCGGCATTGGAAAGTACACAAAGAAAAATATATGAATTACTTGAATCATTAGCCAAGCGTGAAAATTTACAAATTAGAAGTTGAAAAGCTAATGCAAAACTTATGACAAACCCTTCCTATACAGGGTGTTTCAGACCACCCGTCCCAGACCTTTTTATCGGTAATTTGACGTCTTAGACGTTCAGGGAAAAGGTTGCATAACATAAGCCGACCTGAAGAATATAATACCCGGTAGTTTCGATTTCCGGAAGTTACCGGAAGTAGGCGTAACTGAACTTAACTTCAGAATTGTAAATGGAAATCTAGGTAATGTGTGGCATCGTTGGATATGTATTTCAAAAAGATACAACTTTTATAAGAAAAGTTTTTATGTAATTGATATGCTTAAGGAAATACAAATTAATGTTTCAGAGAATCAATCCCGCCATTTTCTCGAAAGTATGACACCATAGAGGTTGAGGAAAAAAATGCCATGACTTAAGCCTACCTAAAGAATTTAATAGTGATGGTTTAGATTTTTGGAAATAACCGGAAGTAGGCGTAACTGCTCTCAGATTTCAAGTATTTTTGTAAATACTATACTTTTTCTCCGATTACTGTCAAAGTGACTGTTTTAGGCGTGGTTTCGCTTGTAAAATATACAATTCCGGTACAATACGTTGTTGCTAGGCAGTAAAACTCAATTGTACTGTCCTTAACCACATTTGTTTCTAACAACCCAGGCAGTAAACACGCTTAAAAATTGTCACTTTGAGAGTAATCGGAGAAAAAGTATAGTATTTACTAGCATACTTGAAAGCTGAGTGAAGTTACGCCTACTTCCGGTTATTTACAAGAATCAAAACTAGCACCATTAAATTCTTCAGGTAGGCTTCTGTTATGCATTTATTTTCCCGAACCTCTAGTACATCATTCTTCCGAGAAAATCGCGGGCTTGGTTGTCTAATACATAAATTTTAATTTCGTTTAGCATATCATTTATAAAAAAACTTTTCACACAAAAGTTGATTCTTTTTGAAATACCTCTCCAACGATGCCACACGTGACCTATTTAAAAATCGGAAATTGAGTGCGGTTACTCCTACTTCCGGTAACTTCCGGAAATTAAAACTACCTCTATTATATTCATCAAATGGGCTTATGCTATGCTATTTTTCCCCGAACCTGTAAGACTGTATTAGTAATAATATAATAATTATTTTTTACCGGAACTTCCCTTTTGTAAATGTACAAAATACACAAATTTCACAAGGGGCATACAAAGGCATATACAAAACAAAACAAAATATAAATCGCAATAGGGTTATAGGAGTATTGACTTCGTTGTTTTAATTTACAATACATCTTTACTATTTTAAGCCATAATGTGTCTTAATTATCAATATAAATCAATAAATTTATTATTAAATAATTAATATATTTAGACCAGCAATTAATGCATTAAAGAAAAAAAAAACTTACTAGATCTTATCAAACATAAAGCAGAAAAAGTTACTAATAGTAAAAGTTTTTGCAAACCTATATTATAGTTCGAAAATTCTTATTTCCAAAATTTTGTTTATTTACCTGGATTTAATCTAATCATAAACACTATACTACAAAAAGAACAAAGATAAATAAATATCATTTTCTAATTAATATTTTTAGAACTTCTATAAATTACTCCTATTTCGGAATAAAGCATATTTGAAAATTGTTTTTATTTAAGTATAGTAGTAAAGTTACTGTACTAAAGTACTAAAGTTGTATAAGTAATATAATACATATTTTTTTTAGAACATTAATGCCCGGTTGCATCAACATTGTTTTAACTCGGCTTATGTAACCCTGAGTTATATTTATGTGAGAGTGACGTTTCGAATCAGTAGCATCAAAATTCGTTATAAATTTATAACCCCGAGGTAATATTTAACCCGTGTTGATGCAACCGGGCATTAGTTCGAAAATACCTTGAAAATCTCATTTGATTTATGATAGGGAGATACCGTTTGAAGTTTAGGGTGTTCATTTGACGTTGGAAATTGGAAGTGAGTTCATTTTACTCTTATCCCATTTTTATGTCTATCATTTTGTCAAAATAAGACACATTTGAAAATTATTATTGTTAAAGTTTAATATTATCAGATTTTTAGAACTTTTATAACATTTTAATCTTATCCAATTTTTGTTTTTATCAATTATTTCAAAATAAGACTTACAGAGCGCCCAAGTAAGTGGTGTCAACTTTTACTCTGGATATTAATAGATGACACTGTTCAAGATACAAATGGAATATGTTTTGCAACATAGCTGGACTGTTTCCTGGGATCCAAGAAAATAAATTAATTCGATTTTGTGATCATTTGTGATCATGTTTTGTCATTTTTCATTGGAACTACTTAGTTGGAAAAGTTGACACCACTTTCCGGGCTCTCTACATTTGAAAATTATTTTTGTAAATATTAAATGTTATATAAAGCCGCAAAAATAATGCGGCTAAAAAAAATTAGGATATAAAATTTCACCGAATTATTTGTCAGCGGACTTTAATAAGAAAACAATACAAATTCATAACGAACAAGCATTTTCGAATCAGTAAACGAAGAATTTTATAAAATATTTATTTCCTATAACATTCTGTTTATCTGTAAAACTTTCAAAATTATTGATAAAAGCAAAAATATGAAATGAATAAATACTCGCTCACTTTCGGTTAACGATTTTAATTTCAAAACATTAGCAAATGTAGATTTTATTCCAAAAAACTTAATTTCAGTTTTTCATTTACCTTGAGCTGTTTTTCACTTACCGTGTCTGCTATTAAAATTATTTAACAATTTAAATTCTCACATTGTGTTATGAATAATTTAGAAAATGTTATATTGAAAACATATTTTATTGTTTTAAAAAGTTAAGGAAAACCTAAAGCACTGTATTTTGGTAAAAATGTTTTTAAATTATGTATTTGAATTGAAGTTAAAGAAAATGTAAAAAATGCCAGTATTTCAACGCTCCGGGAACGGTCACCATACTTTCATATGAGCCACCCTATATAAATGTTAATATTTTTAAAAATGCAACTCATATTTGTACACAACTTTTGTATTAAACAAGTTTTAATATGTTGATTAATAACCGCGTAGTAGACCGTTCCTAAAGCGTTAAAAGACCCTGTATGAAACTATATTTTGAAATTGATGTTTTTTCCATTTGTATTTTAGAAAAGGACATATCTTTTTTAGAAAGTATCAAATGTATTAGATAAGTCAATTGCAATTGTATCCAACAATTTCAAAAATGTGAGAAAATGAATTTGAATTAATGAATGTGAGCTATCTGGGGTCGATAGCCTGAATAAAGATCGTTATATAGGTATATATATTTTAATTTTGGCTCTGCATTTTGGTAAACATCTTTTTGAATACTTTTAATTTTTTCAATTGAGTCTTTGCTAAACAATATACACATTTTTAATTTGAATTTCAGAAAAGGACATACTTATGTGTATCAGAAAGTATCAGTTACATTTCAGATTAGTCAATTGCAAGTTTTGAGATTAGTCATTTATAAATTTTCAGACTAGATAGTTGAAAAGCTTCAGATTAGTCAATTGAATACCAGAAAGGTTAAATTGTAGTTCAGATCAATCAATTATACTGGGTGTCTGACGCTAATGGACCATTACAAATTTATGGGGTTCCCGATAAAATAAAGACTTGAAAAAAATCATTCAAACATGATTGATTCCGTTGTCGTCAGGTGCAATACTTTCAACCTTCTATCACTTCCGGTTCTACCGGATTTTTAAATGGCACTTTACCATTAAATGGTATTTTAAATAAAACACCCTATATATTATTATGTTTTTGGCGTCCCAAAAGTTGTGTCAGGAATATGTAAAATAGGTAAAATATATTAATAGGTAAAAAATATAATTCAAATTAATTTTGCAAATAATTCTATGCAATCAATGGAATGAAAATCTTATTAACTGTTTGGGAATTATAATTTTAATCAACGATTTTAAATTATGGAATTTTCTAACAATTATATGTGAAACTTATGGATGTTTCAAAATATTCTGTAGCTACCTATTAACTATTTTTATTTTGCAGTTTTGATAAGTGTCTATACAATGTAATGATTTTGAAAAACCTACAATTTGAAATAAATTAGACAACTTTTGAGCAACTTCTCTCGTAGACATTCTACTTTTAAATTTTTTGCTCATAAATTATCGGCATCTTACATACATTTTCTGCAATTTGAATAAGGAGGTACAGTCATGCTCACATAAATCTAGTACAAGAAATTAGATTACAATAGCAATTTTATATAGCAATGTCAAAATTTGTGTACTAGATTTATGTGAGCATGACTGTACACCTATCTTTTTTTACTTTCAGAGATAAGAATTAAATTCCAATATTTTTACCTTTAAGGTCACGTTATGAAAAAATGCTTTAATTTCTTTTACAAAGAAGATAGAAACGAAAAATTTATCTCGAATTGTACCTGAAAGGTACGCTACTGCTACTATACTATGCCTAATATATTTTGCAATTGAAAATTTTTACAATTAGTTATTCAAAAATGTCATTAGTTGAGTTGACTGTTCGCTTAAATTAAGGGTGTTTCATTTTTTTTTTAAATGGAATGATATACTTTTTATTTCATCAAATTGGCATAACATTTTGGTACAATATAGTATTATACAAACATATACCCAAAATGAGTAGGTAGTTTTTCAAATACATATTCCGAAAAATTTAATATCTGTATGTGTTTTTTCGCTAATGCTATTTCCACATGCACAATAGTCCTAGCGAAATATGTTCATTTTTCGTCACTCTGATAACCATTGTTGCATGCACAAGTGCAAAATTGCACTTTTTAATTAACAATTTCGGCAAATCTGAAGTTTGGTTAACGTTTTCTGAATGCAAATTGAATGTTTATGATTTACAATCCCTTAATGTGAATTACAATTGACAATTTCTAATTTACAAATCATGAATCTGAATTACAGTGTTATTTATGCATTTACCATTATAAAAAGATGTGTATATTTTAAGATTTTCGAGACACATCGCCAACTGGAAACACATGGTTATTATTATCATATTTTTGTAGGTGATTAAATATTTAGCAAATGTGATAGCAATATAGATTCTTGAAAAGAAGTACAGAAAATCTAAATCAAATCGGGGTTTTAATATGAGATCTTCGTCTGTTAATTGATTTGATAGTTTTGCAAGAGCTACAAAAACATGATGGGAGCAACCGTATGTTTCCGGTTTCGAAAATGTTTAAAACTACACACCCTTTTTCTAATTATAAGTGCAAAAATAAAATCTAATTCAGATATATGTTTATATGGGCATTAAAAAAATGTGTGGTTATACAATTCTAAATTAAGTTTTTGCACAAATTCATTTTTGGTTACTTAGAAGTCTTACGTTTGTCAGTACACGAAGAATTTTATGAAATACGTGTCCTGCAATAAGCTGTTTTAGATTATCTTTAACTTAAACAGAAATAATTTTCAAAATTATTGATAAAAAGCAAAAATATGAAAAGACTACATACAATTCCCGTTTTTTTCCAAAACATTTGCACAACTAATTTTTATATAAAAAAAACCTTTATTTATAAATTCTCACATTTCTCATCTTATGAAGCTTTTCAGTGTTAATTAAGTCGCCATGTAAAATTTTAGATTTTTTAGAACTCGTACAATTCGTATTTTAGCTCTAAAATATATTGGGAAGCAGAAAATTGCATTACTACGGCTTGCAATCTTAAATCACAAAGACCACCATCAACCCATTCACCTCCCGATCAATAAAAATATGAATTTATCACGAGATTCCATACAATACGTCTCATCCCTGGATGAATAATTGCTATTAGTTTATTTTGCGATGCCTTCTGCTCGCTACTTCACAGCATCCCAATTTAAATCCATTGTGGTTTACACGAAGGCAGGAATTTCCTCAATATTTACACAAAACCCGACTGCATCCCGTCTGGTTTTCTGGAAGGTTGTACTAACGAAAATTTGCGAGAATATCTCTCGTCACCGCGATATTTATAAGCGGAGTTTATTTACAAAGCTCAAGAACTTTTCACAGTCGTCGTGTTTTTAAATGAAGTGGCGTTAGAAGCGGTGTCGAATATCAAAACACTGGAGCTAAATTTACAGCCCGCTTCTGGACTGGTTGTTTCACGAATGCCGAGTAATTAAGCAGACCCTTTAAACATAGCCGATTACGTGTGTTTGTGATGTTAATCCCGCCGGTGGTTTATTGGGAGCCGGATCCGGTTTTGCGGCCGAGTTGCGCCCATCGGGAACCGATAAATTAAGTAGGCGTTGCGAGTCTAATTTTAGTGGATTTCTATTATTTGTTACCAAATTGGGTGACCAGTCTGTGCCCTGGGGACAGCTTATGGAATGCGAGAGTCTGCTGGTAGATACAATGGTGGGCTTATAAATACCTACTACAAATAGCCAATAAATATCATTCGAATTTAGGAGCTTGATACCACAATCTTACTTATACCTTGTCACATTCGTATATAAATTTTCAATCATTACAATGAATTGATTACAACGGTAATTCTTGAAACTGTTATATGGTAATTTACGAATATAATATCCAGACTATCAACACAGTAAGGTCATCACTAATTATGTGCATTAATATCAAGTTAAATGCTACGAGGAATGGTTCGATTATATTGAGTTACAAGAAGCTGAGACGAATTCTTGTATTACCACTCAGAGCACGCACATTTCCCAGAGCTATAGCACAGTCAAATTACGTGTGTTATATACGTGTATTTATCCCTCCTGAAATAGAAATTAGCTCGGTGCAAACCAAAATTTGTTGATAATGTTTTGTTGAAGTATATTTTTGATAATTTCACTCAATAGTGAATGTATCCCTTGTCCCATGCAATTAATAATTTACCAATAATTACCTATTAAATAATAATATAGAATTTTTTTTTAGTACCAAATGTGGTCATTTTTACATATAGATAAGATAAAAAGAGCAATTTTAGAAAAAATGTTCAAGCAATAAGTAGTTATTTATGAAAGTTCACTTAATTGACGATATATCCTAAAATACTCATTGAAAAATTACCAAATTTTATTTTCAACCAAATTGAAATATCTTCAATTATTTACGTATATCTTTAAAAATTGCAGGAGTAATTTATTCAAATTCTGCGAATTTAATAAATTACTAACAACTGCTAATTTAATACTAAAACATAGTTCCTGTAATATTAATAGACTCCAAATTAGTGTTAGAATAAAAGAAAAAATCAAATAAATCATGATTTATTTGATTTATTTGATTTTTGTTAAATTTCTGATCAGTTTGTGCCTCTTTAGATGTGATTTAAATTAATAGATTTACAACACGATCCAAATCATGATTATTTTTTATAATTTTAGAATTTTAACAAGAATAGATGATTAAAAAAAAAATCGATGTATCTGTACTATCTGCTGGACCATAAATTGAAGAAAATAAAATAATTTTACTTACTACCAATTTTCAACTTTAAAGCAACCAGCATGCATGCCAACTCTATAGTTTCATTATACTTTTAATTGTACCCCTATTGGAATGCCCAAACAGTACAAAAACAATGATTATTTTTTTTAAAATTTAATCAATAATTAAAAAAAAAAAGCATTTGATTCAAATCATAATTTATATCATAATTTAAATCAATTGATTTAAATCACACCAACCCTGCTCCAAATACACAATTTTACAAATCCTAGTACTCCAAAAATAGAAAAAATTAAATTGGAACATTCATTTATCAAAAGTGTTTTAAATAAGTACTTTCCTTTGTACTACTCATTCAACAACCACCAATATTAAGTTTCAATTGCTCAATAAAGTTATTCAATGTTATCAAAATTGCAAAAAAATAGATTCAATGAAAATTATTAATATTGTGACGTACACATATATTTTTAAACACTAATTTATTGAGTTACTAGGAAATTAATAATTTACCAATACCTACTCATTCAATTATTTTATAGAAATTATGTTTTTACAAAACAAACACAAATTTTGGAAAAAAATGTTCTACAAAATAGAAATTTCAGATGAATTCTTCAAGTTATCAGTAGTTACTTGACAGTTCACTTAATTTAAGATTTCTCTCAAAATAGTTATTGAAAAATGACTACATTTTATTTTTGATTACGCAATGAGATGGCTGGGTTTTCTTTTTGTCATGTTGGACAAACTGATTCAGTGATGCAACAGAAGTTAATTATTTTTTTGTGTCTGCAAATGTCTATTAGACATTTGCTTCCCACCACATTGTCTGATTTATAATTTTTTGCCGTTCCATTTTCGTCTCTAATAATTTAAACTTTACATCTAGCAACAATGTTATTTATAAAATATAACCTCAAATTCAAAACAATCTAAATTAAAAAAAATTACAAGTTCCATTGGGGAATTCAGTTATTTCCGAAACACTACCAAGAAAATTACTCGATATTCATAGACTCCTCCCCTAACGCAAAAACATCGTGCATAGAGAGTAGTATTGATTAAAATTTTATAGAAATTAACTTAGCAAAACTAAAATATGTATCTTAAATTATTCTGGAAAAGTTTTGAAATTTCAGGTATAATTTATTGAAATTCTTGGGAATCAATAATTTTGTTATAGATGGAATGATATTGATATTTGTACATTTGTAATTTGTACAGAATACAATTTATTAATATGTTAATTGGAAAAAAAAAACATATTATATATACAAAAATTAAAATAGGAATTTTGGAAAAATTGTTGCAAACAATAAGAAGCAATCAATTAAAGTACGCTTATACTCATAGAAAAATGACAATTTTGTTTTCGACTGCGCAATAGAGTTATTTACTTAATATTGATTAATATTTTATAGAAATCGATGCGATAAACATTAAAATATCTTCGGTATATGCGTGTATTTTTGAAAATTTCAGGTGTAGTTTATTGACATAACATCATATTCCAAAAATGTAAGAAAACATGGAATATGATTAAACTGGAAAATTCAATAATCAAGACTTTTGTTAAATTTTCCTCCTAACTACTGATTGAACAATCAGCAATATTAATTTAAAATTCTCCAATAAAGTTATTCAGTATTATTCAAAATTGTGTAAACATCGATTCGATGAAAATTGAAATATTTTGAATTTCATATAATGTAATTTTAACCTATAATTTTAACGACTTATCGAGTATTGAATTATTTTAAATAAAATATATTTTTATGTTAAATAAGGAATTTGAACATAATTTTAGTAAAAAATATACGACAAAAATAATAATAGGAATATTACTATGGTAAAATTGTTTACGTAATAAATAATTATTTACTAACGTTTACTTAACTGGCTACTTTACTTAATAAAACTGTTGAAGTGTTAGCACTAAAATGTCAGACACGGTATATAGGGTGTTCTAAATTGGACAAAAAATTGAAAAAATTACACAAAAAACATTTTGGTATCATTTTTTACTCTGAATTTTATGAGCAACATAGCCACGTTTAGTTTTTTGTCCAATAATTTAGAAACACCCTGTATATGGTAACTAGGTTAACTAAGTTTATTTTTATCCCTGCATTAGTGATAAATATCTTGAGCGCTGCATTAAAATTATTCCGTATTGCGCAACAAATATTAACAATCATCGTATTATAACAACAATATTAACAATCGAATCAACAATAATTGATATTTTATTTTAAGCAAGTATCTCTCAGTATCATAGACATTTTGTGCTCACGATAAGTCAAGAACTAATCTAAAATTATTGTATAAAAATATGTTACAAAATACCTTATCAATCATATACAGGATGTCCCAAATTGATAGATAGATAGATAATTTATTTATTCAGTTTAGATAATGTAACAAATCGAAAATAACAAATTTTATTTTGACATCATTCTTAAGTGTGTTAAATATAAATCAACTCAAGTAATTTTTGTCTGAAACATTTCTGCATAATTTTATATTCCAAAATATTGGACTAGAAACAAAATTGCCATTTTCGTTTTCAATATCTCTCAAAATACTCATAGAAAAATTACCAAATTCTATTTTCGACTATGCAATAGAGCTATTTATTGGGTAAGTTATTTAATTCTGAGTAGAATTGTACCGTAATCGACTCGATTTTGAAAATAATTTATTGAGATTCTGGGAAATCATCATTTACTAATAACTACGTAATCACTAATTATTAATTTATATTAAAACATAGTTTCTGCAATATTAATGGAGTTACTTCAACTACACAATTTTATAAAAGGTTATACGCAACAAATAAAGATGTAAGTTTAGGGAGATTTTTTTGTCAAAGAAGTGGGTCATCTACAAAAGTACACTTTTCCTGCCTTTTACAATGACAGATACTTTCAAAGATTATTTTATAAGGTCAATACAATTTTATACTGAATTACATAGCCCATAAAATAGCTATTTATGGTATAAGTGAATAAAGTCGAATTTTATCCACGAAAAAACAGTTTAGCGCAAGAGGCGAAACCGAGTGCGTAATGTTTTCGAGAGGATAAAATTGCTTTACTTACGTGTATTATACAAGATTTTTTAGAATTCGTTATTAGAATTGAAGAATTTGCGCGAAGTGTCACATTGTCAGGTGACCACGAAAATTTCAAGGATAGTGTGAAGTTATGTATTATTTTTACTTTATTCACGTTGGCAATGGTTATAGTGACTAAAATGAAAATGTAAACATCTTATTCACTCTTTCGATTAAAGTGTTGTTTTAATGATGAGATTCAATATACATAATGAGCATTTTAATAATGCTAATTGGAAATAATACTTATTTCTACCTTTTACTAGTAATAACACTTTTTTACTAAATTTTCGTCAATTTTGGTACTTTCATTCCTTTCTTTTATAATGTTCAATGCAGGTAACTTAGGTAGAATTAATTTTTCAAATTTACAATTTTTTAAAGTTTTCTAGTATCTACTATAACTAAAACAATGGTCTATTTTTAATGGTACTTAGAATTGACTTTGGTATATAGTACCTACTTAAATTTTGGACAATTTTGGTACTTTAAAATGTTCAATTATTATGTTATATAAATGTAATGTTACTGATGTATTAATGGTAGTAATGTTGTGGTAATACTAAATATTATTTTTTATTGCAGGTACACAATTCCTATGTTCAGGAAGGGCTTCACAAAGACATTGGAAGTCGACGATCTCTACAATCCTTTGAACGCCGATAGGAGCAGCCTGTTGGGCGACAGATTAGAAAAGTAAGCCAAGATACATAATTATATTGCATACATGTTTAATAGATGTATTAAATTACAAAGTATAATTATATCTTGTATATTAAGTAGATTATACCTATTAGTATACTAAATCACAAAGTATAATGATATCTTGTATATTAAGTAGATTATACCTATTAGTAGATTAAGTATATTTTACCTTATACCGTCGATTCTTTAAAGTGCATACCATGCTTGTTTTGGTTCTATTCGCTCGCAGAAAATAATTTTCCAATTCTTCAATTCACAAAACTATTAATAACTGTACAGGTTGTGTAGCTATTTTAAATTTTAATTACTCTGTTTCATTACCCTGTTTATCATTATTGAATTCATGTTCGTTGTGTTTCGCCATGTATCATAAACCGTAAATCATCCGATCACGAGCAGTTACCGTTCGACACACGTATGCCAAACCAACGGAATGTAAAGGAAAAGTTTTTATTGAAAATCGCCAGTTAAATGCCCGAGTCCGTGCCGTAAATTTCCCAAACGACTGAATGCAACGCATTGTGGGGCCGTGACTCCCGAGGGAATGGGATATCGTGCACTTTAAACTGCGGAATGGATTTAAGAGAAACAAAATTCATTTTCATTTGTAAAACGGATACCCATAAAGTTTTATTTCACCGTATGTACGAGTATGCAACGTTTGGCCAACATTTGTAATTTATACATTTTGGCTGTTTTAGTTCACACTATCAGCTGTTAATATACTTTTTTCCACTCCCTGCATGGTAAGTACACTGTTATAACATTGATTTACAGGAAGTAAGTCCCACTTACCGATAAAGCTTTGGTTACTATGAGCAACGGGAAGTAAGTAATCACTTACTTCCCTCAGGGAAGTAAGTAAAATAGTTTCAATAGCGTTCTTTCTCTGGCACCAGTCTTCAAAACACTTTTGATAACACCCCTTCGACTTCTCCGGCAGTAGGAAGGAACCGACTGCATCTGCAGCTTCTTCAATTGCCATTTCTTGTTTATTTTCATTGGAATTCATTTTACAACTGAACGAATGCAATTTCTGACATTCACACTTTGTTTGAAAAATAGTCTTAGCAACCAAAGTCGTACTGACATTTTGTTCATGTTGCGAAAATAAATTAATCAAACACAAACAATTAAACCAACTTCAGGAGTGGAAAAACAGTTATAAGCAATTCGAGAGGTAAGTTTTGACCAGTCTCGGTCTTTATTGCTAGCCCTCGCTGACGCTCGGGCGCAAACTCGACCTCGACTGGTAACAGACACTTACCTCTCTTAATGCTTAAATAACTATTTCATCTATCCCTATCTTGTCATGACATTTCTTCACGATTTTGAGGTTATAAAAATTGATCTGATTGACCTGTATTTTTTGAGCCATTCACCTGTGATTTTTTGTGACTCAAATTTGCAAATTGGTAAATTGGTAAATTGAACCAAATTTCTATCAAAACTAATTTTTAATTAAACCAAATTTGTCTCAAAAGGCACATATCATGAGATACATGACACAAAATCTAGCCATCTTTAATATCATCTACGATGATAGTAATTATCGTCGTTGATTTTATTTGAAGATTATAAGATTGTGTGTCATATATCTTAATGATATCTGCTTTTTGAGGCAAATTTGGTTTCATTTTGGATATAATCTAAAAAAAGGTCACATACGTGTTATTGTCTTTAGTGGGATACTTCGTATGTATAATTAAATTGCATCCACTTGTAACATCCTTGAAAAACTACGTGCTTCTATATTTGCATAACTATTTTACTTGTTGAATAAATTACTGACGATATATTTACGTGTAAATTTGTTTCTAGGAATGCATTTTGTTAGACTTTAGACAAGTCACAGTATGTATGTGGCACATACACATTGCACATACTATGTGCAATGTGTAATGATCAGAGTATTTGCATTCAATTTATAGAAGGTCAGAGGAGGAATACTGCGATAATAATTAGCTGACTAAAGGTAATTATTATTCTGCCAGCATTTCAATAAGCTCGGTAAGCTAGTTGAATTGTTATGGACGTGAAAGATTAGTGATAAACCGGGAACTCTAACATCGTAGATGTAAGGAACTAAATATCAATGATCCTTCCAACTTCTAACTACGCTCGAAGAACTTTTTCGTTTAAAACTTTATCATGGTTAAACTCTCTAGGATAATAATTAATGTACCCAGAAGTTAAACTTTCCACAAGAATAATAAACATAATTTTCCTTTAATAAATAAAAAAATGTACTCCATTTTTTTTAATATTCCGTAGAACTGTGTGATGCATGTACTAAATATTAAATACGATTATATACTACTTTAATAATAATTATTTTATAATGATTTGGAAGTGTATTGATTTATTTTTTATTTGTTATTTTAATTATAATTTTCTCGTTAATTCCCGCAAATTATATAAATTCTATTTTATTACAAAACTTTTAATGTTATGAATTGTTACCCTTTTGTTTTGCTTTAAAAAAAAAAAAAAAAAAAAATAACAATACTAATTTTGCTATATATATATATATATATATATATATATATATATATATATATATATATATATATATACTCAAAACTGTCATACTCTTTAAAATAATTTATCTGACGATCAGATCTAATAGCCACGCAACATTAAGATTTTTTTTTTCTCTTCATTTAAGAATACTATATTATTACAAAACATTTAGTTTCACTTTTTTCCAAGTATTTTTGAATCTTAAGAATAAGATTGTGCTGCAAAGTTGCTCCGCAGGAATAACGTTTATTGCATTAAAATTATTTTGTATTGTGCAACAAATATCATTGATATTTTTTTAAAGTAAGTATCTCTCAGTATCTGAGACATTTTGTGCTCACGATAAGTCAAGAACTAATATAAGATTATTGTATAAGTATATGTTACAGAATACCTTATCAATCATATACAGGGTGTCCCAAATTGTCCTATGGGTATATTTCTTATTATTATCTCGGAAATCGCCATATTGAATTTTATTTTGACGTAATTTTTAAGTGGGTTTAATCAACTCTAGGAATTTTAGTCTGTAACATTTCTGCATAACTTTTATAATTTCCAAAATATTTGACTAGAAATAAAATTGCGATTATCGTTTTCAATGTATCTCAGAATACTTATAGAAAAATTACCAAATTCTATTTTCGACTACGCAACAGAAGTATTTACTGCGCAAGTTATTTAATACTTATTAGAATTTTACCGAAATCGACTCGATTTTGAAAATAATTTATTGACATTCTGGGAAATCAATTATTTACTAATAACTTTAAACTCTTTACAATTTTATAAAAGCTCAAACGCAAAAAGAAAGATGTAAATTTAGGGAGATTTGTTTGTCAAGTATGTGTTTAAGTCATCTACAAAAATAAACTTTTCCTGCCTTTTACAAAAACAGACACTTTAAAAGATTATTTTATAAGGTTAATAAAATTTTGTAGTGAATTAATTATCCCATAAAAATACATATTTCTAAATTAACCGTAAATACTATAAATTCTATTTTATTACAAAACTGTTAATATTAAGAATAACAATATTAATTTTGGCATGTTGATATGTATACTCAAAACTGTCATACTCTTTAAAATAATTTATCTTACGACCCGATCTAATGGCTATGCAACATAAAGAATTTTATTTTATTCTCTAGATTTGAGAATGCTATATTATTACAAAACATTTAATTTCACTGTTTCTTTAAAAGTATTTTTGAATCTTAAGAATAAGATTGTGCTGCAAAGTTACTCAGCAGGAATAACGTTTATTCTTTCTGAGTTACTTCACAACACAATCATAACCATTAGAAAATACACTCAACAATTCAATCTTAAGCATAAGATTAAGAATTTTTAATTTTTGTAAAATATAAAGAAATGTTCTTGAGAATCTTGATTGAGAATTGATAAATCTTGAGAGTAACATGATTTTATTTATTTATTTAATCAGCCACCTTTCTACCTTTCGGTGTAAGGCTTTCTTTTACATCATAGTATTTACATTTACATTTATTCTGTTCGATAGTATTCCCTCCACTTCTTCCTATCTTTTGTCCGTTCCTTTAGCTCTTCCCAGGAACTCCCTTTTCTCCTCGCCTCTCTCTTATTGTGTTATTCCACTATTTTCTTGGTCTTCCTCTATGATTTCTTCCTGTTGCTCTTGCCTCATATACTCTCTTGGTAATTCTTTCCTCGTTCATTCTGCAGATATGTCCAAACCATCTCAACTGTCCTTCTTTTATTTTATCATTGATTCGTCTTATCTTTAGGTTATTTTTGTATGTCTCGTTTCCTATTCTGTCCCTTCTGGTCTTATTTTCAATTTTTCTGAGAAATCTCATTTCCATCGCGTTAGTCCTATTTTTTTGCTTTCCTGTCATTGTCCACGATTAGCTGCTATACGTTACTGTTGGTCTTATAACTTTTTTGACGATTTCTATTTTTGTGTTGCTTGCTATTTATTTCCTGTTGAAAAATGTCTTTTTCAGCATGTCAATTTTTTTTCCTGTTTTGCTTACTTTGTCATCTATTTCTTTTCTATTTTTCCGTTACTCTCTATTATAGTCCCTAGATATCTGTAATGTTCAACTTGTTCTAACTTCTTTCCTTGTAACTGTATTTCGTGTTTTTCATTCTCCTAGTTATTATCATGGTCTTCGTTTTGTCAAGGTTTATCTTCATGTTAATTTCCGTTAGTTCTTTGTGCAATATTTCCATGTTGTGTTGAAGGTCCTCCTCTGTTTCTGGAATTATAGCCATGTCGTCAGCGAATAATAACTCTGCTAGCCGTATTCTTTCCATTTTCCAGAATCCGATCTGTAGCGGCCTCATATTTTTTTGCTTTTTTCATTGCCTTGTCCAGTACTATTGTAAATAGTAATGGGCTTAGCACGCATCCCTGTTTTAGTCCTTTTTTTGTGGCGAATGCTCTTGATTCTTCATTGTTTGTTCTTACTTTGTTTTTGTTTTCACTATACTTGTTTTTTATTACATTTGTCATTGCCTCTTCCGCTCCTCTCTCTTCTAGTTCTTTCAAAATGTCCTCTCTGTTAATCCTGTGGAATGCCTTTTCCAGGTCCACAAAGCAAATGTAGATTTTTCTGTTCTTTTTTATTAGTTTCTCGCTTATTTGTCTTAATATGAAGATCTGGTCTTGAGTGCCTCTCCCTCTTCTGAACCCCCCTGATTATCTTCTATTGTTTCTTCTAGTTTGTTTCTTACCCTTATTTCTAAGATTCTTGTCAGGATCTTGCTCGGTATGCTTGTTATTGTAATTCCTCTGTAATTTGTGCAGTTTATTTTGTCTCCTTTTTTATAAATAGGGAGTATTATTCCCGTATTTCATTCTCGTGGTGTTTGTTTCGTACTCTATTATTTCATTCTGTAGTTCTGTTAATTAGTGTTATTCCTTCCACTCCCATGTACCTCAACATTTCTGCTGTCACTTCGTCTACTCCTGGCGCCTTTCCGTTTTTTAGTTTTCTTATTGCTTCTTTTAATTCCTTTTCTTTTATCATCTCCATCTTCACCTTATTCAACCTTTCTTGTTCCTCTTCCTTACCTTCTTGTGATTCGTTCTCTCCTGTTTCCTGTTTAGTAAGCTCTTCGAAATATTGTCGCCATCGTTCCATGATTTTATCTTCGTTTGTAATTATTCTTCCGTCTTTGTCTTTTATATTCATCATGTGTATATTCTCTTTTCTTTGTTTTAGTTGTTTTAATGTTCCGTAAAATAGTTTTTGATTTTCTTTGTAGTTCTCATTCATTATTATTCCAAATTGTTGCCATGATTTTTGTTTTGCTTGTTTTACTTGTTGTTTTACTTCTTTTCTTTTTTATTTGTATTCTTCATAGTCCTCTCTTCTTTTGGTCTGCAAGTATTTCCTTCATTTATCCTTTTTGTCTTTAATTTTGTTTGTGTATTTAGTTCCTCTGTCCACCATTCTGTTTTCTTCACCTTTTTGTTTCCTATTTTCGTTGTTCCTCCACACTCCCTTGCAGCATCCAGTATAATATTTTTAAATGCCTCCCATTCCCTTTCTATGTCCAGTTCCAGAGTTCAGAGATCTTCTAGAAGATTTTATCTTCTATTTTACTTTTCTTCTTCTTTTGTCTGGTCTTAGTTTATGTTTCCATTGCATGTCCATTCTTAGCAAGTGGTGGTCACTTCCTATTTCGGCTTGTCTTGATACCTTTATGTCCTTTATTTTGCTCCAGTTATTTTTGTTTATTAGGATGTAGTCAATTATGGATCTCTCATTTCTAAATGGTTGAGTTCTTGTGAATTTATACATATCTTTGTGTTTGAATTTTGTATTTGCTATTATTATGTTGTTTTCTATGCATAATTCAATTATTCTTTCACCATTATTGTTTCTGATATATTCTCCTTCTTTTCCCAGGATTTCATTTAGTCCTACGTTGTGATTTCCAAATCTTCCATTTAGGTCTCCCATTATTATTATGTTTTCAGTTCCCTCATCTATTTCTATTTGTAGGTTCTCGTAGAACTTATCTTTTTCCTCTTTCCTTGCGTCTTCGTTTACTCCATATGCTATAATTAATGTCCATGTCTCGTCTTCCGTCAAGTTCATTTCTCTAGAAATCATCCTCTCGTTTATATGTCTTTCCTTTATCATGTGTTTTATTCTTTCCGGTGCTATTATTATACCTACCCCTACAGACTCGAAATTACATTGCGATTTTCGTTTTTTTAGAAAAAATATCCAAACTGTTCGGTTTTTTGAAACTTTCTCAATGGCATATATTCCAACGCTCAAAACTGATATCTAATATCGCAAATATCTAATTATAAAGCAACATATTCAAGTCATCCTGCAATTTAGTTTTTTTGTGAATTGTTTTATTCTTAAGATACGATATTCCCGTTTCTTGCTCAAATTTAATTCCAAGATTATTTTTTTGGAAAAAATTACTCTTTAAAATCATTCAGACTAGAATAAATCATGTTTAGTGAGACATACAGTAGTTCTAATATCAAGAGTTACATCACAAATATCACTAATAGAATGTGGTTCAATAATCTGCCTATCTTGGTTAGATAATTAAACAAGGAATTGAAAACTGCGTCCTTTGCGGTTCCGTTAGCATTGAAAAAACCGCATGAATTGCAGTTATCGTTGCACAATAATGAACTATTTTATCTTTTATTGGTTATTGTGTAATTAATTGTAAAATCATGCTAATTTAATAACAAAATTGAAATCACTGAAGATATCTATTTTGAGATGTTTAGCCGTAGCAGCAAATATAGTAGTCGTGAAATAAGCATTTTTTTTAATCCAAAATTCTATTTATTAAGTTACGCCAATTTGTATGTGATTATACATAGGTATGTCAAATATTAGGTGTAGCATTAGATTTATGCTGGGGAGATACCGTTTGAAGTTTAGCTAAATAAACCAATCGGCATATGTTCCCATTTAGCAGATTCCAATATTTGATAATTTAATATTTTATCTTAGCAGATTTTAGGAAACCCATAATAAAATTGCTAATTGCCGCTTCGGGTGAGATGGAATATTATTATATAACTAAAATACTTCCTATCACTAAAACTTTTCAACATTTCAATCCTTGTTTCACAGAAAATGGATGAAACATCTAGAATACGTAAACAAATTAAAGAAGAAGCCAAGCTTCCTGAAGGTACTCATGAAAACTTTCTGGCCCGAGTACTTGCTCCTGGCTTTCATCCTCGTCGTGATGGACTTGGTACTTCGCCTGATGCAGCCGATCATTTTGGGTAAGCTCCTCGAGTTCTTCCGACCAAACACCGACATGACGCACGATGAGGCGCTGATGTACGCCGGAATCCTAACAGCACTGAACGCGGGCAGTGCCCTGTTCATCAACCAGTACATCTTCAGGGCCTTCCACTACGGCATGAGAGCCAGAACGGCATGCTGCTCGCTGATCTACAGAAAGGTATGCCAACAACTCTGAATTTAGCGTAGATAAGAAATTAAAATTTTCGTTTCAAGGCTTTGAGGTTGAGCAGAACTGCTCTTGGAGAGACCGCTTCTGGCAAGATGGTAAACCTCCTCTCCAACGACGTGAGCCGTTTTGACATCGTGTCGGTTTTCATACACCACATGTGGGTGGCGCCTTTGAGTACGTGTGTGGTCACCTACTTCCTGTGGGAAAACGCTGGTCTCGGAGGCATCATAGGCATCGTGCCGGTGTTCCTGGTGGTGCCCTTGCAGAGTAAGTTCATGCTTGAGCAGTTGTATTCTGGAAAAATTGCGATGGCTATAAAGCGTATCTAGCGACAGATTTAACTGCCCATAGACGCATATTATTACAATAAAATTATCATACATACATATTGAGACACATAACTATAAAATTGCCGAATGAATTATCATGTGGCTTGCCCGATATTTTTAATTTCCAAAGGCTTGAATCGTATATACAATACTATAAGCAATCCATTGTGAAAGCCATCTGGAAGAATATGGTAGTGTTGGACTGTAAAATAGATATGCCTTATAAAATTATTATATTCTCGTTCGTTTATGATAGAAATAAAATTATTAAATCATAATTATACATATTCCTATAACTATAAACGTAATTGTATTTTATATGAATAGGTACTATTAAATATAAAACGTATTACTATTATATTTGAGTATGGGGAAAATATTTCTCCTACATTTTTGAGTATTTTATGATATTTGTATAAATATTATCAAAACCGTGTATATTTTGATGGCTATCGACCATGAGGTCGATAGCCCAATAAAGATTGTTTATATATATAGAATATGAAAATTATAGATCATCTACTTTGAAACGTATTTGTGCAATGTAACAGTAACAACAAAAAAGAGTTTTTGCAAATTATATTTTTTTTTTGTTCAACGAAATTACTGACAATTTGATCAAATGTTTCCAAATTAAATGTATTTTTTTTCATCTTAACGAAATTACTGGCATTATTCTGATAGTCTTTACAATTTTCAGAAAATTATTACTGGCAATTTTCAGGCATGACAATTTTTACTAACAATTTTCAGATGTTTTCGATAATTCGCCAAAATTGTAGAATTTGTAACCATGTTGTTTAACAAAACATTTAAAATTAGAATGATCAAATTAATATAGGCAATAATAAACCTAACTGCTCCTCTCACCAATGGCGTAATTGTTTACTATCATTATTTGACAATATTGATTGTGGATCATATTTACAATAATATAACAAACAACAAAAAAATGGGTGCATGCTAAATTTGATTTCATATTAATTCTAGAGAGATAACTGAAAATGTTCTGACATTTTGATGTCAAATCAAATGGGTGCATGCTAAATAGCACCCATTTGCAATATGTTATATTAATTCTATCTAGATAACTGAACATTTTCTGACATTTTGAAAATTATTACTGACAATTTTCGACATTTTAACAATTATTTCTGGCAATTTTCAAACATTTTGGAAAATTTACTGTCGATTTTAAGACGATTTAATACCCTGAATTGCAATTTAAAAACATGTTTTTAAAATTATTGGAAAAAACCATTTCAAAATATTTTACTGAAATTATTAGTATTTAGTCTTCGGAAATTATTTTTAAAAACATTTAAAATCAATGACATTTTAGCAAAATATGGTAATTTTCAGACCTATTGTCAATTATTGCCATCAATTTTCCGACGTTGTGGCAAAATATGAATATTGTTATTATGATCTAATTAGAATAAATGTCAAATATGTGATAAGTGATACAAAATATAAAAAGGGTTAAATTTAAAATTTCCAAAATTGTAAAATTTGTAACGATTTTGTTTAACAGAAAAACGTAAGGTTGGAATTATTAATGGTAGGTCATTTGGGTAGGAAAATATTTGTGATAATAGAAAACAGATATTGATGTTTCTAAATTAAGTTGATTTTTTATTTTAGTAAAATTGCGACAATTTTCTGGTATTTTGACATTTTACTAATAATTTTGCTATATTATGACAATATTACTGATAATTATTTCAAATTTGGCAAAATATTATAGTTTAAGCTTTCAGTTGCCAGAACCAGTAAGATTAGATAATATTTAGGTAATATTCAAATTTAAAATAGAAAATTTAAGGATATGTTTTACTAAATTTACAAACTTGCAGTGTTTTTGTATTTTTGCTTAGTACGGTTCTCTTTTATGTGATCATCATTTTTAAATAAATTGTTGTAGAGCGTTTTTCAGAAGCAGCTGTTTAACATTTGATAATTTACCTATTTATTCATATTTTCATATAACCTTTTTATATTTTGATACAGAGAGATCGAATTTCAATGAAGTGTTTTTCGATATATTTCAAGTAATTTTACATCTTTCACAAATAAAATTATAAATCTAAAGAACAGTTATCATATTTTTAGAAATATTATAATTCTAATTTTAGGATTTCATCATTTTCGGCAAATTTTCCACAAAATCCAGATGTTTGCTGATAATTGGAGATATTTTCAAACTAGTTTTATATTGCACATATAGTTTCGAGTAATATAGAAATCTTCAAATTTCATAAGATTATCTATTAGAGAATCAATGATAAATCAAAATTCATTATTTCAGGGTTTTATTTGCGAAATTTCTAGATCTGCAATAAAAATTTACACTTTCAGTGCACTTCGACATGTTTTATGAAATTATATATCTTGATGGTAAATAATATAAGAAATTTATAGGCCAGTAAGTCAAAATTTCAATTTTTTCAATAGATTTTCTACAATATCCAGAAATTTGCTAGCAGGGTGATATTTTCATACTATTTCTATGACGAATATTTTTTTCGAGATATAGAAATTTAAAATTTTAAATGTGAGTTAGATTTTTGTGAGTTTTTTGGGAAATTTCTTTAAAGTTAGGTAGGTATATGGAACATTTCAATATTTGAAAGTACCAAAGTATGTACCAGAATTTTCTTCTTCTACTTCTTACGTCCTCTCCTTCCGAACGTTGGCGATCCAAACAGCAAGCCTTGTTTTTGACACTGCCGCACGGAAGATTTCGGTTGATGTGCAGCCATACCATCGACGTAGATCTTTAGAATTTTCTACACTAGTTTTAAAAACAGTGAAATTTGTATGCAAGTAGGTAGGTCATATTTCTATGAAGTGCTCTTGGACAAATTTGAAGTAATTTTATATCTTTGATAAATAGATCAAAAAATCTAAAGGTTTTTATTTCAGGATTTCAATTTTTTCGGGGAATTTTCTACAATATCCAGAAATTTGCTGACAATTTGTGGCATTTTAAAACTATTTGTATGTTAAATTTTTTTTTCTAGAAATTTTCTCATAATCACAAAAAATAAAAATCTTCAAAATTTATGTTATGTTATGTAAATTGTTATAAATCAACAACAAATCAAATATTCATCACTTCAAGTTTTTTTTAAGGAAATTTATAGAGAACTGTGAATTTTAATTTACTGTTGATGAACTCAGTTGATGAAATATAATTATTACATTCGGAATTCTTGATATTAAATTATGCCTAATATACCTATAGATCTATAATTGTTTAGAAGTTTTTCATATTTGAAAGATAATGTACTAGAAATTTTGAATTTTTATCAAAAATCACCTGATTTCTGTTGATATTTTTAGCATTTTCTACACTAAAACTAAAACTTGATATTTTTATATAGACAGATTTTTCTATGAAGTGAATTTGAAATCTTTTTTTTAGATATTTTCAGACTAATCCTTAGTTGAACATTGAACAACATCATATACAGGGTGTTCCTTAATGACGTGCTAATATTTAAGGGTGTAATTCCTCAGGTCATTTTATGAAGAAAATTTCATATGAACATATATCCGCAACGGCTTATTTTTTTTTTGCTACAGAGTGATTTTTTTAAATGGTTATTTTTTTTAATATCTCCGAAAACACTTTAGATATTATTTTCAATTTTAGTATGCGTAAGTAGGATATAAAACCACAAATTTTAGTCAGAAAAGCAATTTTATCGCACCGCCAGTGGCGTCTCTGTAAACATGTCCTCTGATATTTTTTATTAAAAAAAGTGGCAAAAATTATTCATCGATATGAATAGAGATATTAAAAAAATTACGATTTAAAAAATATTTCAACACCCTGTAGCAAAAAATTTAAGCCATATATGTTCATATGAAATTTTCTTCATAAAATGAGCTGAGGAATTACACTCTTAAATATTAGCACGTCGTTAAGGAATACCCAGTATAGTACGAAGGTTTTATTTACCAAGTAATTTGGTACTTTATTAAGAATGGGTTATTTATCGATCGTAGAGGGTTCATGGGGTTAGTAGTTTGATCTATGAAGTACACAAAAGTATATTGTGCATGTACTTAGTACAGGAAGTGATATATTCCCATATAAATGCAAGCTGAAGAGGCCTAGAAGGCATTTCAGGTTCGAACCGCACATACTATTTTTTTTCTCCCATCGCAATATGTTAGCAAGTTTCGTAAAAATATGGAAGATCTAAGAAGAAATTATTTCCTGTAGACCTCCTGTAGATTTATTACCAGCCTAGGCTGGGAATGTAATATTCCATAACTGTTATTACTCAGTTACATAGCAACCGTCAGCACTAACGGAATACTCCATTTTCTGGCGTGCTTGTAGGCTATGAAATGATGGCTGATTGTGAGACGATGGGAGACAAATGAAGGTTAACAAGGTCAAACAGTTTCCAATGAAACAAATAACTAAAGAACATATAAATAAACAATAAAAACAAACTATCAACGTAAAATTAACGTAATAACTATAAATGAATAATCCCTATCTGAAATCTATAAAAAAAAAAAAAAAAATTCAAAACTAATCAAAATAATAAAACCTATTTATTTTTTTGATATTTTGCATTTCTGGATTTCAATTGTTTAGGAGTATTTTATTCAGTATCTACAAATTTTCAGATATATTTTCAAAAAATTCAAACTATTCCTAATTTGGTGAAGTATTTTTCATATACTCGGTTTAAGAAACTTTATTTATAGGTATATTTGTATTGTTCAAATAGATCCATAAAAGATTGTTGATTTTTTTTCCTGCTGATAAGCGATAAAACCGCAATAAATTTTAGACATCCCGCATCTTTCTGATGTCGCATTTGTACTTGGTTTATAGAATTTTGACAGCCAAGATATATTTCTACATAACTTATAGACATATTTTGTAACCTAGTTTTTATTCGTTCTGTTTTAGTAAAATATAGACCAACAATATATTAGAAGACATATTACGACACTACTTATAGAGATCTCTTATCTACCTAGTTTTGGTTTATACCGAGTTTATAGAGTTTCGATGAATAACATACTTACAAATAACTCCAATACTTCATAGAGATCTCTTATTTATGTGATTATCAATAAATGTCCACCAATAATTCTATAAGGATCAGCAGAATTTTTATTGAATAGTGGACCTAAATTATGTAAATAATAATAAATTCTAAGACGACTTATAATTCATGAGTGGTCACGAGTCGCTTTTAAACACCGCATAAAACAAAATCTTGATCTAATGTTCATTCATGAGTTTCCATTGAATTATTAAATAAAACGTAATAGAAGAATGCTTTATCAACTTTAATTGAATAAATCAGATCTATAATTATGCAGACATTTTAGGCTTTTACAGTGCTTATCTTTATATCTCTTCTAATTATCGCGCTGCTTTCACTATGAATTAAATTAAGTAATTCCTTATTCAATATGGAAATTATATTAACCATTTCAATTTCGTGATTACCATTAAATCACCAATTTAAATTGTACTTAACATTTATTTATCTTCGCTATTACACGTCTATTCACGGCCCTGATTTTATGGTGTAACTCGCATGAGTCACCATTTTAGGATCAATTTTGGCAAAATTTGGGAGCAATTTTCTTCTTCATATTATCATATTAAGTTTGATTAATTAAAAAGTTATGTGTTGTCTTGCAACTGGTTTCGAGTGTTCATACACTCATCATGAGGCCATGGCTATAATATAAAACAGGTAACTAAAATTAGAGAGCATGTAACATTAATAATTGTACTCTAACTTCGAAATTAGAGAGCATTTCAGACCTTTAAAATAAAGAAATATTTTTTTAATTAATTTATTTTGATTTTTGATTTTGAAGGTTTTGACCTCGTCTATACGAAACCGGTCAAAAACCTAATGGTTCCCATTTGAAATTTTAAAGTTGACCTTGCCCTAGCAATTCAAGGTAATTCAAGGTCACGAAAATATCACCCCCAAATAGAATTTCTCGAAAACTGTCATCAAAAGTTGACATTTACGTTGAATTTTCAGTTGACACACTGAGTCTTTTTTGTTACCTAGCTGCGAAGTACTTTTAAGTTCTAGAACGCCAAAGTCTTTTTCGTTCTAGAACATAAAACAAATGTCAAAATAATTTGTCAATTATTCAACATTTATAATTTTATTAATTAAATACATAACATACAAAAACTATTTGTACCTACTACATGTAAATTGAAAGTGCCGATATTGCAGCGAGTCAAATTTATGCCAGATCCAATGCTGTCCGTTATCGTAGCGTTTAGTTCTAGATGTTCAATGCTGTAATTCAATGCTGTAGTTAAATTTACTGTACACGTTGTAATATTGGCAGACTTCCGTAGGGTCTGCTGAAGACGGTAATAATTTATTTGCAATTGAAATTTTATTTTGTATAGAATCTTCTATATACAAGGTGTCTCTAAATTGTGTGGAAATGGCTTAACCTCAGATTACTGGGATAAAAAAAAGACGATTTAATAAAACTTATCTGTATACAAATGCGTTTGGTTTAGCCAGTATTCAGCTTCAAAGTACATTAAAAAAAAACAAAATTTGCTTATAAAAAGAGAACGTTTACATTGATTTGGATGTGGTTTGGTATGATACTTTATACGGGTATAACTCATATTTTGACATAATATTGTTATTATCAGTAGACCGGTTGTGTATAAAACAAGTGAGGCCCAACATTAATACATTCATATTTTTTAATGACAAAATCAAATAAATTAAAAAAAAAATGAAATCGGACGCAGGCATTTATTATTAAGTTTTTTTGTATCTTTATAGTTTTTGATATCTGTTACAGTTTCGACAAAAAAAAATAAAATATGAGTGACTGCGCTACACTCGTTTGAAACTGTAACAGATATCAAAAACTATAAAGATACAAAAAAAAAAAATAATATATGCCTGCGTCCGATTTATTTATTTTTAAATTTATTTGCATTTGTCATTAAAAAATATGAATGTATTAATGTTGGGTCTCACTTCTTTTATACACAATCGGTTTACTGAGAATAAGAATATTATGTCAAAATATGAGTTATACCCGTATAAAATGTCATACCAAATAACATCTAAATCAACGTTCTCTTGTTAAAAGGAAATTTTGTTTTAATAAAATTAACTTTGAACCTGAATTCTGGCTAAACCAAACGCATTTGTATATAGATATGTTTTGTTAAATCGTCTTTTTTTGATCCCAGTAATCTGTGGTTAAGTCATTTCCACACAATTTAGAGACACCCTGTATGTTCAAACAATTTCAAATATAAATGAATTGTTGTGCATAACAAAATTGTCTTGGTGTATTGCAGTTTTCTGAAAAATCTTGTTTGTATCTCGAACCCGAAATGCTTTTGCGTTCTCGAATGGATATTTTGCCTCGGTATCCCTCGGCAAAATAACTTTCATTCTTGAACGCAAAAGTGGCATTTCGCGTTCTAGATACAAAACTAACTATTTTCAAGCCCTATAACTTTTGTCTGAAACAGTTTACACGAAACCGTTCCGAGATTTCCTCACTGTTTTACGGGTCCTTCAATTATGTCACCCTTAAATTTATATATTTTCTGGATATTTTTACCTTCAGTATATTAATAAATTCAGCTTGGCTTAGTAATAATATATTACAATAGAAAATAATGACATGGAATATTTCCAAAACTTATGTTGTATACATTTCGGATTTTTCTGTAGTCACGAGTTTAGAATCTTATGACAATAAAAATGCAACGTATTAAATAAGTATAGAAACTTATAAAAATAAAATTACATAGATTTTAATGAGTTTTTAGGATCTTATGATAATAAAATTACAATATATTTAACGAGTTTAGGAGAATCTTATGATAATAATATCGATGGTGTAGTGTATAAATGTGGTAAGTGCTAAAATGAAACTTTCATTTTTTGTGTGTAATTTACACATATTTTGCACGGTATTAAAGATTATTTTTCAATGAATCATTGTTATTAGAGGAAATAAAGTACTTGTGCTTTTAATGAAAATAATTATGTTATTTGCTTATCAATTATAACATTTTTTCGCTTTTAAAGGCTGATTCATAGAACGCGACGCCACGTTACGCAATAAGATAGCTATCGCTATGGGCATTTTCAATGCGCATTAAACTCTGTTTCATTGTCACAGCTTAGCGTTGCGTCGCGTAAAATATCTATGAATCAGCACATGTTTTAATGAGTCTAGATTCCTTTGATAATAAAATTACGATGATTTAAATTAATAAATGAGGAGCTCCAAGTCTTAACGTTTTCGACCAAACCAGTTTTTCTGAATTTAGTTTTACGGTTTTTAAGCTGAAAATTGTAAAACATTTCAGGAATATTATTTTCATATCGAAAAAACAAAAACTTGAGTAATTGACTTAGTAAGTAATTAATAATAATAGCTGACCAAAAATATATTTAACAAAAACTTTTAGCGTTTGGAGGTCTTCAAATAATAATTATAATAATAATATAATAATAATAATAATAATATAATAATAATAATAATAATATAATAATAATAATAATTATAATAATAATAATAATTCTTTAATCACGTCGTCACGTGTACAGTGTATTTACATCTGCTAGTGGATGTGACAATCATTATTTAAATTACTAATAGCTAAAAATAATAAAATGCAATATAAAAATACAATACATAATAAAAATCATCATCAATAAGAAAACAGAAACCATCCTACACACGCAAATATTCAGACAGCTTATTAAAACACCCGTCAATTAAGTGTTCCCTCATCCGTGTTTTAAATATTTTGACGTTTTTGGATTGCTTTATATTATTGGAAATCTAATTATATGCCTATGCCTAAATCACAGGCGCCGACTTTTCAGAATCTCGAGGGGGGCAAAAAGTAAAGTCAGTTATTTGGTCATTTAGAAAAATAAAGCAAATAAAGTGGTAATTTTTAAAATTAATAATGAAACATAAAAAATATTAAAAATAATAATAAACCTATAATATAAATAAAATATAAATAATATAATATAAAATATAATAAAATTTATCATTCCCGAGAAAATGTGTTTTGTCTCACAGTTGCCCGCGAAATAAACTCGTTGGCAATGTAGTCAGTATTTATTGAGTGCAATATTTTCTCGGTGAATATTTAAAAGTGAAATGTGATTTAACCTCTCCTGTCCCATTGTCGATCTTAAATAGGATTTTAAACGTCGACGACTAGAGAATGTTCTTTCAGCTGTACATGTTGTCGCAGGTATAGTTAAAAATATCTTAACAAATTTATGAATTTCCTGCAACATTTCCATGATATGTTGACGACTTTTTAGAAATGTACAGACATCAGTAATTTAATTTCACTGCTTCAGTCGAAGTCAAATCCAGAAGCATGTCCCTGTGAAGCTTTAATCGCTCTACATAAAAATCTTCTCCATAAAATGTGCAAAACTCATTATCAACTTTTTCCAAAATAAACTGTTCCATGTTTATCAAATGTTGTATAAACGCAGTTTCGAAGCGATCATCGAGGCTTACAATGACCGTATCATCAACTTCATAGAAAATTTGTTTATAAAAATCAAACCCATTTAAAAATGAATGCCCTAAGGAACCATCATTTAATGGCTTAGGTAAAATTCGTTATCTTGGCAACTTGATCTCCATTAATTTTAATGATTTGGATGACACTTATGCATCTTTCCATAAGGCTTCATAACCACTGTTTCTCATTTTTCTTACAATTCTCACAGCATCTATTTTCAATTTTGCATGCTGAATGTTCAGGGACGGTTTCTGCAGTTCTGTATTAAAAATTTCGATTTTTTCAAATATCTTGATAACCATTTTTCAATTAAATAAAGTTTTTTGTTGTAGTAGATTTTTTAAATATCCATTGGCCTTTGCACCAGCTTCAGTCTTATCACTATCAGAGACATTTTGTAGAAAGTCGAGTAATGTTTGGTAATTATCAACAATACTTTTTAGTGAAGATACCCGCATGCACCATCTAGTCGGACTAAATGGACACAGCGAAGTTGACTCCCATTCTGTATTTAATTTTAATCTCTTAAATATTGCGATTCGTTTTGGCGATTTATTAACAAAATTGGAAGTTTCATCGATATGGCTTCTAATTGCTAACCCTTGTACTGCAAAAAATTGCAAGGTAGACATTTTTTTAAAGCAATTTGTGATTGAATCATTTCTTTCTGTTTCGCGATATTTTTTCGTGAATATTTTTCCCTGTGGAAAATGAATTGTACCTTTCCAGAGCGGATTTGTGTAAAGAACAATTTTCATGTATTTGAAATTTTTCCAACGTCTTTTTCCAATTAGAAAATCCGTCATTCTCAAACGCATATATTGATGCTTTATCATGTCTATTCATGGTATTACGTAGAATATCCACTTCATCACAGGATTTACAAATTTTGCAAAATACCTTGTCTCTTCCTGGATTATATTGGATCCACTTATATTTGTTTTCCCAATTAGGGATAAACTTCCTTTTTCTATGACTGCTAGATGGACACTCGGCTGTAGTATCTAGATCATTTAATGTCATTGGGAATTCTTCTCTAGTTAGTACATTTTCAGAACCGTCTGAAATTTTCCTCTTTCTGCCACTGTGCGCCGTTCACGTTAAAATTCACCCACAAAAAGTGTGCCCTGCCAAAATTACCAAGGGGGGCGGTGCCCCCCTGTAGTCGGCGCCTATGGATGCATGACTGTCCTCTCGTAGTAAGTATACTTGACCCAAAGATCTAAGAATATTATGACTTTGACTTTTTAATAGTATATTCGGGGTTTAATTTAGGGTCACCATAAAGCAAACGGATGGTCAAGATGGAAGAATCGCACGCCGTCGTCAATACCAGAAAGACAGTCGGGCAACCCCAGATAACTGAATAATATTAGCAGGACCGCGCTGATTTTATGTCAACACCAAATAAAACCCCCAAAAAATACTTAAAAGTCAAAGTCGTAATATTCTTAGATTTTTGGGTCGACTATACTGTTATGACGAGAGGGTCATTGCGGTGCCGTGTATTATGTTCATGATATTTACCATTACAAGGGAATTTTCATGGATTTTGGTAGACGAATATTGCGCATTTGTATATAAATACAAGTTGTAGTTAAAAGGCATTTCTCTTGAATGTACTACGACAAGACTCTCTATTATCTATCAAATATCAGTTTTAGAGTTCTCTTCTGATTGACAATGAGACGTGTTATATCCGAACTTCCCCACGCTAATATGTTAATGATATATGAGGGTATATCAACGCATAGTACGTGTTCACTAGTGCATGTGTAGAAATGTTTCCCCTCAATTTGAGAATAGCATAATATGCTCTGTTCAGTTTCGTGGATATGTAATCAATATGTTCATCGTATGAAAGCTTTTCAAAGATAAATTATACCTAGGAATTTAGTGCTGACGGATGCGTCCTGAATGGCATATTCGGGAGATCTTCTATTATAGAATTGAATTTTTACGGTTTTTGTAACAGGATCTGCAGTCCAGATTGTAAATATCTAAATGTGTTTCCAGGTTATACCGGCAAGCTATCGTCGATATTCAGGAAACAAACAGCGTACAAAACGGACGAACGAGTACGTCTGATGGACGAAATAATTTCTGGAATACAAGTTATAAAGATGTACGCATGGGAGAAGCCTTTCGAGAAATTGGTGAAAATCGCTCGCATCAATGAATTGAGAGTTGTCACTAAATCGTCGTATCTTCGCGGCTTGTTCATGACCTTCAACCTCTTCACGACAAGAGTGGCGCTCTTCTGTTCAATGTTAACTTTCGTATTAAGCGACAGACCGATCACAGCTACCACTGTAAGTATAATAGTATAATACAATGTTATTGAACAATTCGTCGAATATTATTTTTAACTTAAAAATTCTGTGGTGTAATGGCAAAAGCTTGTGTAGGGATGTTTTTAATAAAAGCACACACATCTCCAATTATACTTTTATAAATTAAAAAAAAAACTACTGGTATGTCAAATTAGTGTCTTTTTCTGTAGAATCAATGAAGTTTGTCTACAAATTTATAATCAGCTTATCTGAAATTATTATGCTTTACTGTTCTTTGTTAATATCTGACACATCTACAAAGAGAACTCATATTACAATAATCTTTAAGTGTAAGAACGAAGAGGCATACTAGATGTTAAATTTACTTTCAATGTGCAACTAATTTTATATATTTTAGGTATTTGTTTTTATGTCCTACTACAATATCCTGGCTCACACAATGTCTTCCATGTTTGTGCGTGGCATTGCCGAAATTGCCGAACTGCTGGTCTCGATAAAGCGTATCCAGGAATTTTTATTAAACGACGAATTCGAAGACTCGAGCCACGCGGACAATAACAACGAAGCGCAACTGAACGAGAACATTATATTGTCCATGAACAACGTGACGGCAAAGTGGGATGTTAAGAATTCGGAAAATGCTTTGAATGAGATGCAGCTCAGCGTTGAGAAGGGGAAGCTTATTGGTATCATAGGCCCTGTTGGGAGCGGAAAGAGTTCCTTGCTTCAGACGTTACTGGGTAGGTAAACTGGCGCAAAAATGCCAAACCTAATTTAATCCACGCGCATTTGCAGGTGAGTTAAAAGTAACATCAGGAAACATCATGATAAACGGCAAACTATCGTACGCCGCCCAAGAAGCTTGGGTTTTCGCCGCGACCGTCCGCCAAAATATACTGTTCGGCCTCGAATACAACAAGAAAAGGTACAACGACGTGGTGAGAGCCTGCGCTTTGGAGAAAGACTTCAAGCAATTTGAGTACGGCGATATGACGATGGTAGGCGATCGAGGTGCTTCTCTCAGCGGAGGGCAAAAGGCGAGAGTTAATTTGGCACGTGCGGTTTACCGGGACGCTGATATTTATCTTCTCGACGATCCTCTATCAGCTGTTGACATCCACGTCGGCAAGCACCTCTTCAACGAATGCATAAACGGGTTCTTGCGCAAAAAAACGAGGATCCTCGTCACCCACCAGGTCTATCATCTGAAGGATGCACATCACATTGCAATTTTGAAAGATGTAAGTTGCAATTATTACTGCGGTACGTCTTTTTAAATACGTTTTCGTCACTTGCAGGGTGCCATTGAGGCACAAGGCAACTTTAGGAATTTGTCGAATCGTGCTGACGTACTGTACGCCCAATTATTGAACGAAGATCCGGAAAAGATCGAGGAAGAGGAGAAGATTTCAGAAAAGCCCAAATTAACCAAGCAAATATCTATGGTGAGTAAAGTTTAAAGTTAAAGACTTGAAAATTATGAAATTCATCAATAACCTACTAACAAAAAGTTTTTTCTTATGAAAAAAAAAATCATTACCAACTCTACAGGATGTCCTAAATAGAGTAGGATTGCATCAATATCTTTCTTATTCTTAAAGTCCGAGCAATTTAGAAGTTAATCTATAATAACTAAAAATCGCGATTTTCTAAAAACTCCGATATATTCATAATTATTAAAGATGCGGAAACAAGTTTAAAATGAAAGTTACTTAGTTCGATTGCACAAACTTGATAATCAAGTCAAAACTGCTGGGACTTTTGAAAAATTTTCAATAAGAAAGATACCCATGCAATCCTACTCTATTTAGGACCCTGTATATTAAATTGGCAACGCTAAAAATACCGTAAACTATCAAACAATCAAAACTATCAATTTTCACACTACTTCCAACTGAAATTTTACGGACAAACTTGAATCATTGTCAAATTTCAATGATATCGCTTAAACTGTGATTATACATGGAAAAAGATGGTTATATATCTATAAACGTCAATGGTGAATACTTTAAAGTTAATAAGTCCATAGGAGTATACAGGGTGTTTGCTAAATGTGTTCCGAAAATTTGGATATCGAACTAGCGATGGAAACCAATCAAAAATAGTTCATATTAATATGTGGGCCTAGATGGCGCTGTAAGCAGATAATATTTAATTTTTAACCATTTTTAAATGGTTGGCAATCAAGTCAAAATATAAAATATAAGTTCCAGTATCTATATAACAAATTCTATACAATAAAATCTCAGGAGAGTTTAATTACATAGTGGTCCCTGGCTTAAATCCCGGTCATATCATATAATACAGAGTATCCAACATAAGGATCAACAACCTGGGGATCTCGGATACCAATAAAGTTACAAAAGCAGTTAAATTACAAAAAAGTTGCGCAATTTAGTGGTCAGTAATAATATTCTGTTGAGAAAACCAAACATTTCCGCTCACTCTCGGACATATTTCGCAAAATATAGAAATATACAAAATATTTTCTGAAGTTATTTGCAGAGGAAAACCAAAGGCACTTTCTCGTTGTCACTTTTTTAACTCTACAAGGCAGCGTTTACAAATTTTCGATTCGATGAAACCATTATCAACTTTATTTTTTTATATGGCCTGTAAAAAAATCTAATTTTAACCTATAATAGGTACCAAAATGGTAACTAAAAATAATTTACCTAGAATAGTTGTTAAACATTGAAACATTATAGCTATTTAGGACCACATTTATTATTTGTTTACTGTGATATGAGAATTGTTCTGTTCATATAATGACTATGAAGACAACAATTATTACTTAATTTTAACCCAGAATAGGTTCCAAATAGCAACTAAAAACAATTTAGCACGAATAGTCATTAAACATAGAAGCATTATAGTTATTCAGAAGCACACATGTTATTTTTTATTGTATTATTATGAGAATTGTTCTGTTCATTTAATTATCTTAAAATCACAAAATTCGGTGATAAATTTTGTATTCGTCGCTCATTTCAACGCCTACTACACCTAAATGTTCGAAATGTATTAACAATTTTACTCAGAAAAAACATGAGAAATCGTACTGTGATATAAATCGTTGAATTCGTAATAGAAATGATATTTAATTCAGGGTGTACTTTATTTACGGGCCAAATAAAAATATAAAGTTGATGATGATTTCTTCGAAACTAAACGTTGTACTGAAAATTTACTTTTTTACTGTAATTAAATTTACAATTTAATTTGTCTTGTAGAGTAGTATTTCTCAACCTTTTTTACATGTGGCCCCCTAAAAATAAAAATAAATCGTCCATGGCCCCCTTGCCTCTTGTTGAGAGAAAACTGCAGTTTCTATTTATTTCCAATTATTTATTTAAAAAATTAGTACACTTTTTAAAAATACATTAATTTGTGTAAACTAATTAGTTGGTTAATTATCCAACAATAATAATAATAATTAGATTTACATATTATAAAAATAATAATTGTAGTACCTAAAGCATACATCTAATTTTGTGTTTTTAATGTATTTTTTTTTTAATTTAATGAGATCCTTGTGCCTGGTGCATGCATACGAACAAGTTTTTGAATATCTGGTTAGACTGTTGTTACAGATAATCGTAGATCGCCTCTGTTTTCATTGTGCCTGGTGCATACGAACAAGTTTTTGAATATCTGGTTACTGTTGTTAGAGATAAGCGTAGATCGCCTCTGTTTTCAATATTAAGACGGTTGCGAACTTTTGATAATAAATGAACAACTAAAACCAGATTCCACTAGATATGAAGTAGGATATGCTATAAAAAATCGTCTTTTCCCCAAGCGGAGGAATCTTATTAGAAATTTCAATGTACATCCAGAAATTGTGTTTGTTGGATTTGTATTTAGCCTACGCTATTAAATCACACTGCAGATCAATGAGAGATTCTTGTAATGTGATATCAACTTCAACGGCATCAACCCTAAATGGATCTACCACCCAGTTTGGTATAACCATTTCTAGCAGATCGTTGAATCGGAGTGGCATATCAATATGCAATTGTTTTAAATGTTCTATGTACACAAAAAGATCGTCCTCTTGTAGTTCCGAGTTAAGAATGATCAATGATGGAAACTGTATTACAACACGTCGCCCGACATTACTCCAGAATAGCCTGATGAGTTTCCCAATAAACGCAGTAATGGCTTCTCCGCAAGATATAAGATTGCTATTTTTTCCTTGTAGTTCTTTGTTCAACAAATTCAACTTTTTAAATATATCCGATAGATAAAATACGTCACATTTAGAAAACAATGATATCTTCTCCAAACGGTTTATCACTTAAAAATGATACAATACTGTCTCAAAGTATAATAAAACGGCGAAGACAACTTCCTAGTGATAACCATCTCAACTATGTATGCATTAGTAACCGCTGAAAATCTTTCTCTTTTTCCTCGCATAGTTGTCGAAATAGGCGATCTTTAAGTGCATTTAATTTTATGAAGTTGACAACTTTTACTACAACAGCTAGGGAATCATGTAACCTCCTCCCATTTTTTTTTAAACTAAAAGTTGGCGGTGAACTACGCAGTGAAACAAAAAACTTCAGGCACTTCAATTTTTGAAATGAGCAATCAATATTTTGTATTTACCCACCTTGGCAGCAGCACCATCAGTTGCACATGCAATAACATTTTTTAAAGGAATATTATATTTCTCGAAATAACTCTCGACTACTTTAAATATTGTTTCACCTTTGGTATCAATCTTAAGCTTTCGGGCAAAGAGCGTTTCTTCATTGAGCTGATCGTTATTGGCATACCTCACATATGCCATCAGAAGGGCTCCATTGTCCGGTATAGTCGATTCGTCAATTTGCAAAGCAAACTTTTTAACTTGCAGTTGTCCAACAAGTTGATTTTGCATATCTAGTAAGTTGTTTTAGTAATATAGCTGTACAACTTTAATATTTGTAAAAATACAAAATAAAAAATAAATCATTCTTTTAATAAAAATATTTTTTCGTTAATAAATATTGTTGTTTCACGTTTTTCAGTGTTCTTTCTTATTTTTCTCTTATTAAAAAAAATAATTTTGGACGACTTTGTAAAAAAAAAACCATGAGCTGCTGTATTACTGGCATAAAGACCTTTCAAATGAGGTGCCATGTGGTGGGTCATCCCGTTAGAAATTCTCACCGTTGCTCGAGTATATTTATTCTCTACACCTATAAAAGAAAATTACAGCCCTCTTAACACAAAAAATATTTTTTATATTATAAGTAAATTTAATTTTGAATTTTTATAAATGTGCACCACTGAATTTCTGACATAATGAGCTTTCAAATGAGGTATCACAAGGTAGGTCACCCGATTTAAAATTTTCGAGAGGTGCTTATTGTAGGAGAGGGGTCGGAACTAACACATATGTCAACAGTACGTCAAAAGATGAGGAATGTTTTTATTTTGCCCTTATTTTCTGAGAAATCCGGGGTGGATACGTTTCAACCCTGTAAAACCTACATTGAAAAAACGGGTTTTTTTCAATCTCCTCTAAAATTAAGATTTTTTTAATACGTGGTTCAGCGTATATCCATGGCCCACTCAGAGGTCTCTGTGGCCCTTCAATATTATGTATTTTCTTTGTGGCCCCTGAGAAATACGCTGTGGCCGCCTGGGAGGCCATATGGCCCACGTTGAGAACCGCTGTTGTAGAGATAAAAAAGTGGCAATGAGAAAGTGCTTTATGTTTTTTTATACCTTTTCAAATAACTTCGGCAAAACATAAAAACGATCCTGCAACATTTCGGATTTTGTCGAATATCTCCGGAAGTAAGCGAAATTTTCTGGTTTTCTCAACAGAATATTACTGACCACTTTGTCTTGGACACCCTGTATATAATAAATCACATCTGTAGATTTATTAATGAAATACATACAAATAAAAATCAATCACACTTCAATAATGTATTGGTCCACCTTATGGTCTTAAGTGGTTTCAATACGTTGGTGAACCTTAAGAGGTGGAAGATTGGTAACCTTCTTAAGAGCTTCCAAATAATTAGTAATTTTTATTTCTCTTGTGTTTATCAGAACAGAACATTATCGGTATCCAGCAGTGCTAGCAAAACCAGCTTGGTAGACAGCTTATACGACGAACTCGGCCAAAATAGAGACATTCAGCAGAAAGAGTTCCAAGAAGAATCCTCGAAGGGCAAGGTGAAGGGCTCGTTGTTCCTGAGGTACCTCTGCGCCGGAGGGAACTGTTGCTTTGTGATGACGGTAATGATACTTGTGGTACTCGCGCAGGTGGCGGCTAGCGGCGTGGATTACTTCGTAAGTTACTGGACGAACATCGAAGAATTCAGGAACACCACGGGGCCGTACGAAAGTTCCAGACAACTCGACACATACACGTGCCTCTACATTTATGCTTCGCTGATAGCTGCGGTGTTTATTATCGCGCTTATTAGGTCGATGCTGTTCTACAAGCTGGCGATGTTGAGCTCTCAGCAGCTGCACAATGGGATGTTTAGGAGCGTTATTTACACGACAATGAGGTTCTTCGATACCAATCCTAGTGGACGTATATTGAACAGATTTTCGAAGGATATCGGCGCTGTTGACGACTTACTTCCAAAGGCCATTCTGGATGCCGCTCAGGTAAGTCATATATAGTTGTCCTCGTGTGAAAGAGGAAGGCCCCATTTCCGTGCGCAAATTCTTAAGCAATCACGCATTCAGCAGCAGACTGATGTTCTTGTGCAAAATTTAAAACAAGATTAGAATTATCAAGTTACAAAATGTAAGGTCCTCACAAGATACCAATATTTTATTCATTACATAACAAACCAATGTTCTCCGAAAAAAAAAACAATTATGGAAGTACAAAATTTATAACGCTCACAAGATATAGCAGTCCCAGCGCCTTTTGGTTTTCACAACTTAAAGAGATTATAGTAGGGGTCTGAATTTTCAAAAATCATACTTTCTAAACGTTTTGAAATGGGGATCTAAAATTGTAACACTGTAATATTCGTTGTAACGGATCCAACTAAAAAAAAAAGATTTTTATTATAAATAGTGCACATTATATGTATTTATCTTTCCAACTATGTTTTAGTATTTTTTTTAATGCATAGTTTCGGAGATATCGCAAAAAAAATTGTAAATCATATTATTTTTTAGAATTATTACATACGCGGATAGATATTTATAAAATACATTCAAATTTTTAATTTCACCATGATATGTTTGCCCACTTTCAATTTAAAACGTATCAAAAAGTACACATTTTCCGTTCAGTATAGTACTGCTCCTAGCGGACATTATCTGCACCTTCACTGAAAGAGCGGTGTTCTGCAACCTCAAATTGACCGATGGTAATTTATGACTAATTACACACGCATAAAATGTAAAACGGTCCTATTCTAACAGGTACAGAACATTTCTGTGCAATGGTATTTTTACGTAGTATAATAATTTGTATCGAGAAAAAAAAATACATGAGTACCTATAACTATAGTTACTCTAGAGTTAGCATGTTTTAAAATAGATAATAATAATAATAATTTTCATTTAATCCATTTTTGGTCCATTACATAGTACAGATCCACATAATTTATTTTGATCATCAATTCTTGTTCAAATTCAAGTATTTATTAAAAAAATCATATTATTTAAATCGTGATGTAAATCATTTGATTTAAATCGCATCCAAATTGGCCAAAACTGATCAGAAATACCTCCCGCATGAATGGAAAAATAAAATAAAATTAGTGAAAGTAGTGAAATGTTTCCATCAGTTCCATCCCAAACATTAATACTAAATCTGTCTTGAAAATTCCGTGTTCTTGTAAGGGCCAAATATGTTCAACGTGAAAATTAATTACATCGTCTCTCACGGTTCGCCAAACACATGAGTCTGTAACACATGTATTAAAAAAATGTCCAAACCCAATTTTGAGTTAAAACTATTTCTTACTATACCTTTTTTAAATAAATCTAACATTTAAACATTTTTGCATGGAGTTTCAAACAAATGCATATTTTAGTCTATAACTAAATATATTGCTATATTTTCCTCTCCAAGTTAAAATTTGTTTTTATTATTTATTATATTCGAAATTACCTTTCGAAAAAGTTGCTTCTTTAATTAATATTAATCCAAAAACAGCAGCATACAATCAAAGAAAATATTATTTCAGTAAATTCAAATACAGGACTTCCAATTTCTGTAAACCTCAAGTTATTTGTTTTTTGGAAAAAATGCATGGCTAACCAGATATCTCGAAAAAATATATTTTTGTTATTTTGTTCGGTGCCCATGGACCTGTTATTATTGACTTTAGAAAAAACGTGTCAAGGAAATAGTTGTAGGTAATTTTATGTGCTTAATAATACAGTCTATGGACTATGGTTTGCTTTAGAAAAAAACGATTATTGTCGTTTGTATATAATTTAATTATTTATAAAAATAACTATGAAATATGGTATATCATTAGAATCGTTGAAAAGAGGCCTTTTTTTATAAAGTCATGGCCGACTATAGTGTCCATTAGAAAAAACACAAGTTTGTGTCATAACTCAAAAATTATAGCTTAAATTAAATAATCTGTTAGTGTATTATTGAGCACATAACTACCTACAACTTATTCCTGTACACATTTTTTCTAAAGTCAATAATAAGAGAGCCATAGGCACCGAACCAAATAACAAAAAATAGTTTATTTCGAGATATCTAGTTAGCCATGCATTATTTCCAAAAAACAAAAAGCTCATGAAATTGAGCTCGTAAAACTGCAATTCTATCCCTATTAAATCGTCCTTCTATCTCCGCTTGTTTTGTATATTGAGTAGAAAAAATATAATTTTCACATTTGCGCGCTAATATCGCGTCGATTTAAAAAAAATATATACATTTTATTATTATTGTATACCACACCGCCAACAATTTGCACTACCACCCGACCGCCATTGGTTTATTGTAGTTCCATAAATTATGACCATAAACTAATAATAAGGGTACTTCAATAAACTGCCCCACGAGTTCGAAAGCAGCTCCTCGTCGGCAGTACTGGTATAGTCGCCCAAAAATCTAAGAATATTACGACTTTGACTTTTAAGTATTTTATGGGGGTTTTATTTGGTGTTGCCATAAAATCAGCGCTTATACTGGCTTGTATAAAGACCCAAAGCCAGTATAAGCGCTGATTTTATGGCAACACCAAATAAAACCCCCATAAAATACTTAAAAGTCAAAGTCGTAATATTCTTAGATTTTTGGGTCGACTATAACATGTCATCCTTTTACAAATAATGCCGTTCTTGCAAACACCTCAGCCGACGTGAATCGCTATATTCTTCTTAAGTGTATTTTTAACATTTCGTCATTTTTACGGCTCCGAAATAAAATAATTATTCTACGGTTCCTGACTGACAATAAACCCTACCATAAACAACCTTTCTGCCCTATGGGACGACACCACATCGAAGTAAAAGGAAAGTAGGGTCCATTTATTATGTTTATTATGATGGTTATATGATGGGGCATTGTCAGAAAGACAATAATACTCTTATAAAGCTCTCAAAAAGTCAAAGCTGTAAAATCCAAAAAGCGATGGGAGTAGTATATACTTCGCGCAAGGATAGTTTGTTTTTATGACGCTTGCAATAAAAATTATAAGGGTGGGATTGTTAAACCACTTCCGATACCAAGTTAGGTATCGTAAAAGTCCAGGTATCCAGTCCAGGCCTTGGCTTGAATGTTGATGCACCAAATAATTGCCAGTGACAAAGGTCAGGCCGATACCTGGACTTTTATGATACCTAACTTGAAGTTGTTTAACAATTCCACCCTTATAATTTTTATTGCAAGTCAATATCATAAAAACAAACTATCGTTGCGCGAAGTATACCAATGTTCTTTTGCAAAATAAAAATATAAGATTTCAATTATGGAAGTAGAAAATTTTAAATGCTCACAAGAAACCAATGTTCTATTGATTTGTAATAATAAAACAAAAAATGTATTTCATCCCAAAAATGTAAATATACTTTCAGTACTGGTTAAGTACTGGCTCATAACTGACAACATGTGTACTTATTGGGAATCTTTCTTCCTAAATTATCTATATTCAAAGAAATAATAATTTATTTTTTTGTTGTGCAACAAACCAGCCCACACATCTTCAATTATAGATTGTTTACAAGTTCATTCAAATTTAACAATTATATTGACACAGGTTTAGCGATACATTGAAATTCAACACTTCAGTTTTAAAAATTAGTAATTAGGTTCGTCGCTTGATCTACCACAGAGTCTCCAGCAAATTCCAATTTTTTTTTGGAATTTAAAAGCTGTATTCTTAATTATTATTGTGTCAAAAATAAAATTCAAAGCAAATGATGTAATAATGCAGTTATTACCAGTGATCTTCCCATCAATGTTTTCGAGGGTATACTATCGGTAATCCATTGCGAGCTTGACATTTCCTAATTCCTATAGTCATATTTCCTACTGCTTGGCTACTTGGTGGGAGGGGGGTGGGGTCAATTACATAAAATCAGTTTGAAATTTCCTTCTTGGTATGCATATTGAATGAGTTTTCACAAAATTCCCTGAGAGTATATGTTATAGGCCCAGAACATCCTGAGAGTATACGACGTATATGGAGTATACCCTATGGGAACACCACTGGTTATTACTGTGTCAATTCCAAATATTAGTTTGTTTTTTAAACATCGACAAAACTGGCGAGAGGCCGGTTTTTCAATCCACCCAAAAAGTTGCCAATAGTTATTTCAAATGTAAAAAAGGCAAGTAATTATAAATTGTCAAACAATTTTGTGTACTTTTTTTCTTTCTATTTAATTAAAAACGATATCAAATCACGAAGGAAATTGTGTAGATAATATTTCTTTGAATATTCCTTTTTGAAAGAAGATAAACCGCGTCAACGCGAATGATTATTTGGATGTTTTTTTTTTACACAAAAAAGGCATTGCAAATTTCGATAAAATTTTGCACAATTCATCTGTAAGCATTATTCTTTAAGAAACTACGAAAAACTGAAAACATTGGATAATATTCGTTGAATACTTATTCAAACAAAAATCTTTTACAATTTTTGGGAAAACAATTTTGAAAATGAAAAATACCCGAGAATTTATCATAAAATTTCATATAAATTGCCATTAAACTCCACTGTTTAAGATAATTACAGAAGCACTTAATTCATAATTATTGGATTAAATTGGTACCATTTTTTTTAATTTACAATTTGTTCACTAAATCACTTTTTAGTTTTTTTTAATTTTGTTTAAATTTTTCTAGATTATACTGTTGATGGTTGGCTCCTTGATACTGGTGGCTGTAGTGAACCCGCTTTTCCTGGTGCCCGTGGCATTCATAGCTTGTGTGTTCCAATTTCTGCGTGTCATTTTCTTAAGATCGTCCAAAAACATCAAGCGCCTTGAAGGAATGAGTAAGCATAAAAATGTTCGTTTATGAAATACGGCGATTTTCAATATGCCTATTGTACTTCAGTGCGCAGTCCAGTTTTTACTCACCTCAACGCCAGCATCCAAGGCATGACAACAATTCGTGCTTCCGGGGCCCAAGAGATCCTGAAAAAGGAGTTTGACAAGCACCAGGACTTACACACGAGCGCCTGGTTCATGTACATTGCCGCCAGTTCAGCATTCGGTTTCTACTTAGATGTTCTATGTTTCATTTTTATTGGGATCGTAATATTCAGCTTCATGACTTTTGGACGAAGTGAGTTTTCTTTACATTTACATTGATACTTACCGATTATTATAGATCAAAACTTCAAGTTAAAATCATGATAATGTTGTCATAATATTCAGTTTCATGACTTTTGGACGTTGTGAGTTCTGATTACGTTTACATCATGACTTGCCTTGGTACAGTCTTGCTATGTTTCACTTGCTACAATTATTGCAATTTTAGCATTATTGGGTGGCAACGTTGGTTTGGCAATCACACAGGCTGCTTCTTTAACCGGGATGGTTCAGTGGGGGCTGCGTCAATCGGCGGAGGTAGCCAACCAGTTGCTTTCAGTCGAAAGAATTTTGGAGTACAGCACGTTGCCGGAGGAGAAGCAACCATTAGTGCCCAAAAATCCTGTTAAAACTTGGCCAAGCGAGGGGAAAATCGAATTGAAGAAGATGGGGCTGCGGTACTCACCAGAACTGGCATTGGTGCTAAATGATCTCAACATAGTAATTCAACCAAAAGAGAAGGTGAAGATTTAATTTAACTTCAGTGGGATCATTTATGACTTAATCGTGTTTATATTTAGATTGGAATCGTGGGCAGAACAGGTGCCGGCAAATCCTCCCTCATATCGGCGCTATTCCGGCTTTCGTTCATAGAAGGAGAAATCGAGATAGATAATATCGACACGGAAACGGTAACGCTGCAATTTTTACGATCGAACATCTCGATTATCCCGCAAGACCCAGTGTTGTTTTCTGGGACGCTGAGGTACAACTTGGATCCCTTCGAAGAATATCCTGATAGCGTTTTATGGAAGGCCATTGAAGATGTATGTAAAATAAAAGAGCCATTACATAATTGCTAATTATTCTATTTTCAGGTTGAGCTGAAAGATATCTCGAATATAATTAACAGACTGGAGAACCGCGTTATGGATGGTGGCTCCAATTATAGTGTTGGGCAACGTCAGCTCATTTGTTTAGCACGCGCAATTATTAGGAATAATAAAATTCTTATGCTGGACGAAGCTACAGCAAACGTCGATCCTCAGTAAGTATATTAAACAACTACCACGTACATATGACGCATAGTATTCATTGTTAAAGATACAAATGCTGCTGCAAATTTTATTAGCATTAAACTTTTTTATAGGACTGATGCTTTAATTCAGAAAACCATCCGGCATAAGTTCAGCGATTGCACGGTACTTACAATAGCGCACAGACTTAACACGATTATGGATTCCGATAAAGTTATGGTTATGGATGGTGGCACGATCGCAGAGTTCAACCATCCGCACGTTTTGCTGAGCAACGGCAAGTCACTGTTTTCGGAGATGGTCGAGTCGACGGGCAGCAGTACCTCGGAGATGCTGAAGAAGATGGCCAGGCAAAGTTATCAAACGAGGTATAGTCTGACTGAGTAGTGCTGTGAATACTTTAGTTTGTGATAAACTGCGTACATAAGTGTGTGAGTGATAATTCTGCGGAAAAAATGTGAAAATTGTACCTTAAGAAACTGAATATGAAGGAGAACAGCATATAAAGTATGGTCGTAAGTTCGTTAGTTAATATTAATGGTAAGGACTTAAAAATGCAACAATTCTAAATATCAACCTATATTTTGAATACCAAAAATGATAACAGACAATTTATGTTTTCAATAATTAATTATTTGGCCTAAACGAAAAATTATTGCAAAATATTTTTATCTATATTTACTGTTATTACCCAATGACTGATAGATCTAAAAAATAATTAAATGAAATTTTTATCACATATTTTACTTAAGAAGAGCACATATTTTCTGAGACATTTAGATCTTGAAACGGATATATATATTTTGTGAAACTATTTTTTGAAGATACAATAAGAGTGAAATAACTTGAAAAGTTATTAAAGCACTATTTAAAGATATTTTATCAAACATCCAATGAATACTATTAATAGAACAATGATATCTAATAAAGTAAATAAATTATTTTTCTTAATGTTCAATGTGCAATAATTTACGATTTGTCATATATTTTCTAAAAATCTATTTATTATAGTTATTATCTCATCAATGCATAATCTATTCTACTTTGGTTGTATGATTTGTCATATATGTTATTGAAATTGATTTATTAGGCAAAACTTAATTGTCGTCTTATATATTTCTAGCTATTACCATATCAAAGCATAATTTATGATATGTAAGCAAGCCAAACTGTGCCTTTCCTATTACTCGGCAGCGAAGTGCAATTAAAAAAAAAAAAATTATTAATATTTTAATATGGCACTTTTAAACTGTGCAAGAAAAACTATTTTGCATATTTTTATTAATGTTAGTAACATATAATCAAACTGAATGTTAAAAGATTGCAATAAAAGTGATAATTTTAATACTTACCAAATGTTATATATAAAATCAATTATTTTTGATAAATTCATTTTTGTAGCGTTTCTGCATGATGCTATGAATGTTTAAATAGAATAACTCGTGACTATAAAGAATATCAAATAATTATAATCTCAGCCTCTAATATACGCAAAACTGTACAATAAACGTCTTGATTATTGAATCTAAGTTGCAATTTTAAAATACTTATTATTTTTATATAATTTTACTTCATAATTTTAGTCTTATATTGTGCTACGAATTGTTCCTCATTTTAAGTAATAATAGGCGATTTATGAAATAGCAATTAAGTTTATTTGTAAAAAATAATTAGGTGCTTTAGGTAAATCAGATAACAGTGATCACTTAGTATTAATGTCTGATTTAGTTATATAGTTATATTTTGTGTCCGAAATGTACAGCTAATATCTATGTAAATACTTTTTTATGGAATTGATAGGTAATTATTTAAGTTTATTTAGCAATTAAGACCGATTATGTCTCATGTGAAGTATACGAAAATGTTATGCATTTATATCAAAATATTACCAATATACTTTTTAGTACATTTAAATATCACCATAACTATCAACTACCAAGTAATGAAAAACATATTTGCTCATACATTTTACAGTCTTACACATATGTCCTCATAGGCTGTGCTACAATACTTAAATAATCAAAACGAGGTGCTAAGTCTGGCACTAGATACTTCCTAATCCTGGAATGTAAAGTTTTTATTGTACTTCATTCGTTAGATTTTATTACTATGGTATTTTATTGCAGTATTGCAAATGTAAATGCTAATTTGGTAAATGAAATGTATTTTAAGAATAATGAAATTTATAAAAATAAAATGGTTTGTGTTTATTCCCTATAATATTTATCAAAAGACTCCAGTTTTTAATTATTCAATCAAACATAATGTTGTGCTTGTTTTTCAGGAGGTTTCTACAAAGGGGAAACATTTTTCAAACAAAATATTTGATATCCTCGAAAACAGTCATGTTAATCAAATTCTCTGTTGAAATTTAAAATAGATTGTGTTTATTTTCTATAATATTTGTTTAAAAATTCCAGTTTTTAATTATCAATTTTACAAATATTGTGCTTGCCCTTGCATGTTTGTTTTTTCAGAAAAAAGTATTGTCGGGAAAGGGCAAAATATTTTTCAAATAAAATATTTGATCTGCTACTAAATTGTATTATATATTTCATTCACGACCTTTTTGCAACCGAGTTAGCTGGGCTCTATTTTTGTCATGTTGGACAAACTGATCAGGGATGCAACGGAGTTAATTTTTTTTTGTCGATGTCTATTACACATTTGCTTCCTACCACATTGTCAGATTTATATTTTTTGCTAGCTTATAAAGATATCATTACTCATTATTTTTTTATTGCATATTCGATTCAAGTAATTGAATGTTTTTCAATGCATTATTTTTCATATTCTTTCCTGCCGTTCCATTTTCATCTCTAATAATTTAAACTTTACATCTGGCAACAATGTTATTTCAAAAATATAACCTCAAATTGAAAACAACTTAACTTAAAAAAAATTGACAAGTTCCATTGGACAATTCAGTTTTTTCCGAAACACTACCAACAAAATAACTAGATATTCATAAACTCCCCTGACGCAAAAACATCGTGAATGGAGAGTAAGTATAATTTTTTGTTGAAATCAACAAGATTTTACAGTTTGTGAGTCTTATCTATAACATTTTGGATGTTTTAAACTTGCAATTCAATTAATTTAGTCAGTGGTTTGAAGTCAATAATGATCGTAACTCAATTTGAAATATTTTGGACTTACGGTGTTGAATTATGGTCATCATAATTATTAGATAGGTAGGGAGTTTTAATCGATTATACCAAAATAACAAATTTGTAATACTTTCCTAATGGGTTCATAAAATAAAAATTACAATTTTTGATATTGTCTGAAGGTTTGTATCCAGGCGTTAATGTGTCGTATTTCTGTTACAATTTGTTCAGCTAGACGAAGTCTAAAAAAAGTCTGGAAATGGCAAATTATTTTTTAAACAAAATATTTGATCTGCTACTAAATGGTCCTGTAAGTAAAATTATCTGTTGACACTTACAAGATTTTACAGTTTGTGACTATCAACAACATTTGAGATGTATTAAAGTTGCTACTCAATTAATTAAATCACTGCTTTGAGCTCAATATTGATAGTAACTCAATTTGGGAAATTTTTGACTTGTGATGTTTTTACAACATACAAAATGTTCTTTCTCAATTTTAATTTGTATTAATTTTACTAGGAAATTTTTGGATCAATTTTCATCAATTTTACTTTAGACGTTTTGTTCATAATTCATAAATAATTAATTCGTAACCCATCTAAATCAATACATAATATTTTTCAAAGGGGGGTTATTAAAAACTAAATACCGGAGTTACCAATCTAAAAAACTAAACTTAACAATTATCGAAACTATAATTTTTAACACTTTATGGGTTTAATTCACTGGGTTAATTTTCCCACTCTTAATCTATGGCATCAATATGCACCCCTCGCAATACTAAAATTTATATATTACCTTCGGGTATATGAGGTTGCAGTGTTATTAGACGAAAAAAAAAACAGAAACTTGTTTTAAGAAGTCTCGGTTTCCTCCGACAGATGTCCGCCCAGCACAAATTTGAATGAGTGCCACGTATGCAAATACAGGGGCTCTTGGCTTCTATTTTATGCCCTACTAAACCCAAATTTAGTTGTTTTAAAAGTTGCTATTTGATGCAAGTTGACCGACACTACCGGGTTTAGTTAATCGCCTCCGAATGGCACAAAACTTTGAAATAATAAAAAAAAGTGTTTTTAATGTCCCGTTTATGCAGTTAATATACAAAAAAGATGCAGTTTCAGATTCAGCACCATGTTTTCTACAATTTCATGGCCTAAATTTAACTGAAGCCGTCCAAATAGTAACTAAGTAAATAGTAATAGCATGTAATAGTAAATAGTAAATAGTATAATTTATGAAATTCATTTATTGCGTTATTAAGTAACTGAGGGCAAAAATAATTACATATTCTGATGCAGAAGAAGGAAATTCATCCATTTACATGTTTAGTTTCACCGGAACAAGCTATTTCACAAATTTTGTAAATTTATGCGGTTTCGAAAATATTATTATTCTTGACAATATTATGCATTTCCTGCAATTTTTTTATTACAAATTCGAATTGCTGAGAGTAAAATCTATGGAACTTTTATCTCGCTTTCCTCAGCGTTCCTTAAAATTTCTGAAAATATCTGAAAGGTTTACCTTCTTGCAACTTTTGAGCTGTTCGGCGAGGTTCGGATCAAACTTGCGGCACAGTTTGATGGGTCTCAATTAGAATCCGCGAACATTTAATAGTAATAAAAAGCTAACATTGTATTGTTAATTTATTTTGTCACAGATGAGTACAACATTATTATTATATATGGACATTAAGATACTTCTCGTGGTGCAAGGCTTGTGTACGTTTTGTTAAGCTTTACAAGTTGCTGATACAGCACGTTCCTGAATTTTTTCTCCCATGCGGAAATATTTGGCAACGGCCCTGTTAGCTTATATTTCTCAATCTTCAATTGGTTGCGCTTCCTAAAGTACAAATCTTTTCCAACTAATTTGTTCAACTCGATAGTACTGGTCAGGACGTGATGAATGTATAACAAATTTTTCAGATTATCCTACAAACATATTAGTAGATTTAAATATTGTCAGTATTGGACTCCTTAAATCGTTTTTTAAATTCTGGAGTGGTTAAAAATATTAATCAAGATATATTACACATTTTCTAAGTTAAATATGTTTCAAACATTGGGTTAAAATATTTTCAAATAATAAAAAAACAAACGATTTCTTTTACTTACACTGTCAATTCTCTTTGTAAATATGATAGCACGCTCGAAGAAAAAGACGATGCATTCCCTTTTGTTGTGCTCGCTCATAGCCAGGCAATCAGTGGTTACTTTTAGAGGGCCTTTTATCAATAACTCTCCTTGGTCATAGAGGATAATCTGAAATTCTTAGCTGATACAAATATTGTCTACTTTATGTCTACCATTATTTGTGTAGGCAGTTTAATGCAGCAATTACAATAAATTCCTGTAGCATTACTAATTACTTACATTGCTGTCGATGATTGCTTCAATTGCTAGTACGTTATTAGCATCATCCTTGATTTTGTTGAACATCTTCTCGACTTTTTTGATCTTCTTGAAAGTCGCGTCGTCTGTGTCCTTGAACTTTCTGTAGGTCTCGAGGAAGAACGGATACTTGCACAATCGGTCCACCGTCGTGTCCGAAATGCTCATCAGCTCAGGGCATTCCTTGAAGCAAGACTCGAGAGTCTCGGATTTTTTCAGCTTCAGGTCGTCGATGTAGAGCTCGAACGATTTTTTCTGAAAATGTTGAGCTGATTTTCATCAAGATTTTAATAAGTTAAAATATCGGTACGCAATGCTTATGACATTTTCCGAGAAATTGAGGAAGGGTCCTAGAAATATTTCTGGCACTAAATTTGCCTAGAATATTTGTTTAAGGGATTTCTAAGGCAAGTTTTTCGGATGATCATTTCCGATTTTCTATACAGGAAAATATTCTCAAAGATTACATCATCTACAAGTATTTGCACCCAATTAGATCAAAATCAGCAATCAAGTGTGAAAATTGTCTCAACGCATTTTGTATTTGTAACAAATTATTACACATTTTAGAGTTTTATTATTCGTCACTTTGATTAGATTTCGGCTGTGAATTTTATATAATCTGTTCTATGTATATAACTGCGTTGAGTTGTACATACATGTTCCAATAAACACTTCATTACATCCATGATGTCGAAATCGTAGAGGCAGCTTTCAAGGCTCTTGAGGAACCTCTTGCGAGTAGCACAGAGTTCAGGCAGCATTCCATATAGTTGCTCTTTCTTGTTGTTAAATTTGGTGGTCTTTTTAAATACATTTTGATTGAAATTCTAGAGAACAATAACATATTAGAAGATTATAATGGAATTAGACTACACAAATAAAAATTCAATATTTTTTGGATTAGATTTGAATATAGCCTATCGCTTGGTTCAGATTGGACATGTTATGTAATATTAACAAAATTATAATCATCATAATAGATGTGTAGATATTTTAAATCTATTATCTCAAAATAACAATTTTGTATTACTTTCCTAACGGATACATGAAATGAAAATTATAATGTTTGATTGATTATCTTACCTGAAGGTTCGTATCTAAGCCTTTAACGTGTCTTATTTCTGTTACAATTAGTTCAGCCACACGAAGTCTGAAACAATAATAATCGGTAGAACAAAAACTTAATACCTATAGTTTTGACTAAAACTACAACCAAAACTTAAGAATTTGTTTTATTATTTTTCAAGATGTAAGAAATTTTAAATTTCGCAAAACTGGCAATGTTATAGATGAAATGCATTAAGTAAACCTCTATTGTTGTTATAATTGTTACAGTTATTAAACTTGCTGCTGTTATTATTTTTATCCTTACCCTTTTTGGTGATACTTATGGCCTTCTTTAGTTGCATTTGCGATGATTTTCACAGCCACGTCGTACCTCTTGTTGCCCTGGTCGAAATGCTGGAGCTGCTTCAGGAATGATATGTATTTTTCTAGTCTTCTTGTCAAAATGGTTTCACGCTGAACGAAGAGCTTGTCAAGAAACTAAAAAGATAATTTTTCTTCAATAACAACATGTATAGGTACACATATTTATACTTACAGGGTGACAACAAATTAGACGGACAAACTCTGACAGATTGTATACAAGACATTATATTTACAAGACAAACTAAACTAACAATTATACGGTAAGCCAGGATTAAGTATTAGTTACCTTAAAATCCATTTTTAACAGTATCATCAAAGGTTCTCTTCTTATGAAATCTTCATACATGTAAAACAGCATTTTCTGAAAATTTTAATGCATTACTTATTTGGTACTTTCAGACATAAATAGGCTTTATAAAAGTAGCAGGATTAATCTTACAATCAAACAATCATTATATTTTTAATCACTTAAATTTACTAATAGATGAATTTTGTTATAGACCTTTTCCAATATCCAAAAACTCTTCTACAGTGTGTTTTACTTGAAGTTACTGTGGTAACACCACAGTAACTTTTTTATTTTTCGGTGGATGTAAAAAAAACTTTTTCAATATGTGTATCTTGTGAATGGATACACATGGATGTGTATCCAATGGATGTTGAATGGATAAACTACATTTTAGCCTTAGTAAATAACTAGTCCTCTGTGATACAAAAATTAGGAAAAAATTGAAAAAAAAAACTAATTTAAAAAAAAAATTATAAAGAAAAGTTGTTTGGTGTCACCTCAAAGCCCAAATCCCAAGTTTGGTTGAACAAAAAACAAACAAAAAAAGCTCAATTTCAATTTTATTCCCGAAAACATTTTAAATAACATAAATTACCGGGAAACACAAGAAATAATTATTACATTTTAGATTCATAAACGGTTTTCTCTACTAAATGGCCATGTAATAATACACATTTTTCCATTATGTTTCTTATTTACTACTCTGCGTAATTCAGCTGGTGTAAAGTATACAACTTTATGTTTAATAATTCCCCATAAATAAAATTCGAGGGCGGTTAGGTCGGGAGATCCAGGGGGCCAGAAAATTAAAGGACCATTTCGACATATCCACCTTCTTGGAAAGTTTTGATTTAGCCATTTGTTGACTGTGATTAGCATTATGAATTGGTACTCCATTTAGCTAAAAATACATATCCTGTCGCACTTGAATTGGAAGTTCATGTAATGCTTCCCATAGTTCATTGTTTATAAACTCTAAAAATCTGTCAGCATTCAAATTATAATTAAAAAAGAAGGGCCTAATTTTATTTTATTCTAATTTTTGTTTTGTGTTCAACCAAACTTGGAATTTGGTGTTTTGAGATGACTCCGTAAACTTTTCTTGATAACATTAACAAAAACCTTTTTTTTTTAATTGAGGAGCGTCCATGCATAAACACACAATTCCACAATTTATTCCGACAGAGTTAATGGTTCTTTCTGGTAAGATATCCTGAATTGAATATGAATTTAATATCAGATTTGCGCAAATAATATTTTGTCCTGTAGTAATTTCTTAGGAAAGTACAAACGTCAAAGCAATAGCTAAGCTAAGATGATTCAAGGTAAAGAAATACATATAATTTTTAGTGGGCATGTGTCGTTTTTCATGGACGCTCTTCAATTTGCTTCAAATGCAAACATCAATTTTGCTTTAATTTTTGATCACAGAAGCTAGTATTTACTAAGGCTAAAATGTAGTTTACGTATTCAACAAAGCTTCACGAGCTTCACATATTTAAAAAAAAAATTGTATCCATCGAAAAATAAAAAAAATTACTGAGGTGTTACCATTTCAAGTGAAACACACTGTATATAGATTCAATATGTCTCAATAGTTTAGATGTGTTTGTGCAAATAAACAGAATTTACAAAAAAAAAACTATTTTTCATTCCATTTGCTACATAGTGCAAAATGATATTATTTGCAAAAATTATTGTACTGCCCACTTTATAAAGTTTTAGATTGATATATTTGAAAATATTTGCACATAGTTGTTGTTGACAAGTGTAACTTGCCGTAATTTCAGCTAATTAAGACCAAGATCAAAAGTTTATCATATTATTATTATTAGAGACTCATACATGAAATGTAACATAATGACAAATTTTAAATTACTAAAAATACGAGCAAATAACGAAAATAACGAAGTAAATAATTAACAGAAATTATGCCTTAAATTGTATTAACACAAATTGCGGCTAATATACATATAGCCACTGCAATTTGTACCGAGTGATCATTAAAATTTCCATGGATGACTATAGTAGAAATTTAAATGATCACTCCATATTTACTTACGTGCTTGAAGAAATATTCTACAATGTTATTTACAGAGTGAAAGTTTAAAACATCCGGCAGAAATTGTACTACGTGGTATCTGCATATCAAGTCAATTCGGCCCACCAATTCGTAACGATCCATGAAGCAATCATCTTCTATTGTCGAATTTGAGCATTCCTGGAAGGAAATCTCATTTAGTAGAAGGTCTAAAAAAATCTTTTCACTAATTGTATAATACTTATTATAAAGATTATAAACGCTCACGGACACATTCAAATATAGAACATTATAAAAATTTATACCTACAGGGTAATTTTTTGAAAAGTACGCACCTCGATTTTCTCAGAAAAAAAGGGCAAAATAAAAAATTCCCGAAACACGTCAATTCTTAATTTGATGGGGACATCTTTTGACGTACTGTTGTTGACATGTGACCTTGTGACTCCTCAATCGAAAGGTATTTACGTCAGTAATACAGCTGTGCAACTTTGTATCAAGAAGAAAAATTAAAAATATTTGTTCTTGTTTTCCATTATCATTTTGATATTTTAAGTATTAATGGTATCTTATGTTCGTATATTATACAACTAGACGATCGCTTATAATTCTTATAATCCATTGATGTAATGTGGTTAGTTACAGATCACAAACTCCACACTAACTCAATGGATTTTAATTTATAACATCATTTAAAACTGTAAAGTAACACAAGAATTTGGCTTAAATAAATAGAATTGGATGACTGCAGAAGGTTCCCAGACCGAAACAGGTTCCATGTAAACCAAATAATTTTTGATAAAACATAAAAAATATCACCTGATAGTGCATAACCCTCACAACCCTCAGAATTTGTAATAATTGTAGAAATTTACATAAAAACAGGAAGTTACCAATGAAATTTATAAAGCAGGTTACACAAATAGTAGAAATTTCATTAAATTGTCGTAGCAAGTCATTGGCATTTCTAAAATTTGTATAAAATATTAAAAAAAAAAATGTAGAAATTTCATAATGATCTTACTACATAATATCTTACATAATGATCTGAGTACAAGGAATTCAATAATCAATGAATTTTATGACACAATTAAAGAAATTACATACCTGTAGGTAAATAGGTAAAAAGTAATCTTAGAAATAATTTTAAAAAAAATACTTACTTTAGGAGTATGCTTGTATGATACTTTTTTGTAGTAAATGTTTCTCCAAATCGTGCTATGTGATAAAAAATGGGTTATTCCATTTAAAAAAAATCAATTACGAGATATTTAAGATGGCACTTAGATTTGACATTTTATGAACACTTATTATCAAAATTGACAGTTTCCAATTATTTTACTCATAGAGGCCTCCTCTAGGTATAATTAGAGATGTAACTCATAATTTTATCTTATTCCTAGGAGAAGTTATATACAGATTTCAGGCTACCTTTTAAAGGTCAAAATTTTAGAAAAAAATGTTTTTCTTGAAAACTAGAAGAGATAAGTATACTTACGTTCTTACAAAATATGTTCCAATTTAAGCGAGGAATTCAAACATATTATAATATATGGGGTATTCTATTTAAAATAAGAAAGTTGGTGCTACTTCCGGTGTAACCGGAAGTGATAGAAAGTTGAAAATACTTCACATGAGGATAACTGAATCAACCGTGTGACGAGGATTTTTTTGAAAATTTTAGTACAACGGCAACCCCGTAAACTTTTAACGCACGGTTCAGCGTAGACACCCTGTATATAAATATTGCCGATGTAATTTTATAAAATTTCTAATGCTTGTGCTGAAATTTCGAAATGTTTAGAAAAAATAGAAATTTACAATAAAATCCAATAGTTTAAATGCAAACGTAAATTCAAATTTACGTTATTCATATAAAGGAAATATAAAAAAATCCACAAGTTATCAATGAAATTCAATAAAGACATCAGACAATTTTAGAAATGATATAAAAATTGTCGAAATTATATTAAATATGTAGTAATATTTACGAAAAAACCTGAAGTAATAAAAAATATCTATGTTATTCTTCACAGAATTCTGCAACTCTTTTGATATCTGTATATTCTGTAAGGAAAATGATGGAGAAAAATATGTCACACTGCACGTTAAATGCAGACTTACAAATTTGAGTATGTGATACTGTATATTAGATGCAGAATTGTAAATTTAATATGTAATTAAAAATGTGTGCAAATAGTATTTAAATAAATGTAATAAGTATGTAATAATGATAAGGCGGAAAGGCCAACGGCCGATAGCCTAATAAATATTGATTTCTATTTTGATAAAATAATCGGTTGGAGCTTGTGAAATATTAATACTTTAAGATAAGTGACAAGTTAACTTTTTCCACAACGATATTTATTTCGCTGTACTGTACAATTACATTTGTACAGTACAAATGTCTACTAAAGATGACCATGTAGTGGTTGAAATGTACATTTAGCGAAATAAATGTCGTGAAAAAGGATAACTTGTTACTTTTCTTTAAGTTCTATTTTGATGTTTCATATAAATATCTATTCTATATACAAATTTAAAATGAATTAAAAAATAAACTACTAAGTGGTAGTTCCTCACCTTCAGGAAATCATTTAACTTTTCGACGTACTCCATCTCATCTTGTATGAAATTTGCGACACTTGTGGCATGAGGTTCAACCTTATCAATTCTGGAACAGAATAATATACTCGTATCAGAATGAATTATGAATTTATACAAAATACATAGCATCTCAGAAAGAATTTGCATATATTTTTTATTACAATATGTTTGTTATAATTATCAGTTAATTTAATGATCGACATATCCCTGCTGCTATAGCTAATAGCCGTGACTACACTAGATTAACTAGAATAATAAAAAAAATTTAACTCTCAATGAAATTCTCCACACGAAAAAAAAGGAGAGTATCGTTTCTATAACCATCGGAATTGTACTGTGATAGTAATTACTCCAAATGGAGCCCTTAGGAAAGAGACATGTTCTCTTACTTACACTTCATCCAGTAGTACATATTCGACGACATCTACATTACTTTTGTAAGGTCGTTCGATGTTATTGGACTTGACACTGCAAAAATTAAATTACATGATTATCTGCATTCTGCATTGGAATTTAATTTCTTACAAATCCCAATCCACGTAAATATCTTCTGTTTCACTGTCACTGTCAGCCATCGTGCGCATTCCGTTATAGAGTAACCATCAAAATATTATCTCACACCTTTAAAGGAGTGTTTCTTATCTATACCTGATAAGATATAGTCGAAATAGTGGCGAAACTATATATACAGTATTCCCCAAATTGAATAGTACTGAAATTTAGGCGACCAAGCATACGCATTGCGCGAATGGATATGATACACTGGCGAACTCTGTAGCTAGGTTGCATAGCTAACCTACTTTTGTGCCTAAATTTCAAGCCAATGTTTTTTTGGGTTTAAGAGAATTTTCGTTTTATAAATATTAATTACTTTAATATTTAATTTATTATTTTACATAGGATTTGACATTGCGTGCTGTAGTGCTGACGTAACTTTTGTGTATTCGTTGATATCTGGTGCAGTCAGTGTGGTTCCTTTCTTGTTGCTATTGCGAAAAGCAATGTCGATCTTCAGCCCATTCGCATTCAGTTTGAAATCAATTTCACTGATCGGTATGCTCTCTTTATACAAGTACTTGCTTCCTTTGTGCTCAGCGATGATGATGTATTTCTGAGTAAGAAATACCTCCACTGCTGGACCTCTCATTATTATCCCGCCTTTGTATAGTTTATTTTTATAGAGGACATCTCCGCATTCAGATAGGATTATCTAAAACATACCAATATTATAGTTTACTCCATTCTGTACAATAAATATTCACCATTTCATCGTTCTGTTTATAAATGTAAAATAAAAATTATATTATTATTATTTTTCACAATCTCTTAGAAAATTATATTTTCTTGGATATGAATAGTAAAAATATTACGTAGTTCGAAAAAAATGTTGCATTTTCATTAATATTCAAAATCTCTATAGAAACTTATACCGGGTGTCCGATTGAACATTATTTATCACATTTTTGCGAATTCTTGCTCGCCAGATTAGCCTACAGAAAATGATTTCGTATCTATGGAACGACAAAATTATTGCGCATCTAAATAATTTCATTTTTTTTTAAACAAAAACTTCACAACTGTAAACTCCCACTTCCGGTTATTGATTTATTTTTAAATATAAATTTTATGTTGATATCATATTCGAAAATTTTCACGATAACAAGCGGTACCTACAAATGTGAAAAAACGGCCGTAAGAGATCTCAGATCTTAGCAAACTGATTTTTTTAAATAATTACGGAATTGAAATAGCCCGTCGTTAGGTAAACCAGTAATAATAATAATAAAAATCATTATTATTATTTATATTATGGAGTTTAATAAATATACTTACACTTGAATCGATTATTTGTTTCATGGCATTATTAACGTACTCGATTTGAGTGAATATATCGAGAATTATGCTGTAAGCTACTGAAAATGTATCATTAGTCTGATTAATAGGTTCTTTCACATTCAAAACTTGGAACTGGTACATGTAGCGTTTGATCAGTTCGTGTGAGTGCTTTGGAAAATTAATGTTACCACTAACGTACTGAAAAAAAAAAACAAGATTAAACTTCCTAAAATTGACACCTGTTTGCTTCTGCGGCCCAACGCTTAATATTGGTAATATAAAAGTCTCTGGTTCGAATTTCGTTGAAGAAAACTTTCGGTAACACTAATTTTATGGGACATGATTATAATTATCATATTTAATGCTATGGTTTAAAAATTTAAGCACTTGGTTTTCTACCACATAACTCTTTGAGGAGCTGTAAATAAAGTTAAAATAACCAATATGATGGCCATCAGTGGTGAAGAAGAAGAGGACAACACATTATTAATTTTGACATACCTTCCGATGCAAACTAGGACCATCACTCTGGCAGAGCTTCCACTGGTCAGCTATGTGCAGCCTTAGTTGGGATTTCTGGAAATATAGAATGTATAACTATTTTATATGGCACAAAGTATAAGTATAACTTAATGTATATGTGTGCATTATATTACTTACATAATGAATAAATAGTTCGGATAACTGCGTGACGGTTTTGCACTCCTTAAGTATATCTCTAAATTCAGTATGGAATGTCATCAATTCTTCAACACAACCAAAAACATCTTTGGCATATTTTTTATTATCATACCGTACTTGAGTATAATAATGATTCTGCAACATAAATTTTGGCCTTCTTTTGTAATTATTTCAACATTGATGTAAAAATCAATCAATTTTAGCCAATTAGGCACCGGTATATTGAAGCATTGATTGCTTGATTGACTAAAAAGTAATCTTAACTGCAGTGATTACTATCATCGGTGTTAAAATGATTACATGATAAATCGTGTGTAATATTGTACCGAGAAATCGTTTAAATCTCAGATGATCCATCGAAATTTATGCAGCCAATAAGAAAGGCGAGATCACTAGTCTTGAGTCTCTTAATTTCTGCTTGAATTTCCATGGATAACTAGAGCTGATTTTTTTATTTTGGTTAGGGTGAGCGCATCGCCATCTATGGGCATTAGCACAGAGCTGAAATTTAAATGATCACTCGGTACATTAAATAACATTACATACCTGTTCAATGCTTGCGTACTCCTGAATAAACTTATCTTCGTCGGATATAAGCGTCTTTAAAACTTGCCCGAATATGGCCCTATAAGAAAAAATATTGGAGTAAAAATAAATGAATTAACAATATATAAATAATTATAGTAATATAAATATAAATTATAATACTCGTAAGTTTCTAAGTTTTTATAAAATCAGTAACCATAGAACTAGATCAAAATATGAATTTCAGTTAAAAAAGTATTAATTTATATAATATACATACGAAGAATATATCGATTCATATATAGGCTGATTTCCAACTGCCATGGGGGGCTTGGGTGTTGTTGGTCTGCAAATAAAATGATGATCATTCAATGTATACGAATTTAATATACAAACAAAATTAATATGTAGTTATTCACTGATACCTTCACTTTATCGCAGGATTTCAATAATTATAAATCATATTCACCGTTGTGGTGTTTGGATATGTATGCTCCTTTTCATTTCGTCGCTCATCCGGGATTCAGCTCCTTGTCTCCTTAAATATACGCATTTATTTTTATTAGAAGGAGTAAAATTTTGTACACTTACATTTGTGGAGGTAGTACGTATAAAGGAGGTGAAGCATCCAAAGATTCGTTTGGAATCGTACTGTAAATTAAGTTTACCAACAATTAATCTCCTAATAGCAGAAATATTGGATTTCTTAGTTAAAAAAAAGGAATATTATAAAAAGTCTATACTGTTTCATATATTCACCTGGAAAGCAAACTACACACACCGTTAAAAGTCTTGGACTCCCCGTATATGAAAGGTTTGGGCCATACTTATTTTGTTTTGTATTTTGTTTTTGTTTCTTGTTTTGTTTTTGTTCTGTTTTGCTAGGCAAAAAAGTTGACACATTTAGTTACTAAATAAGATAATTAATAATAACAGAAACATTATTATAGATATGTTAATAATCTTTATAAATATTGGTTCAGTTTTAATGTATATTTTAAAAAGTAATTTGATGTGATGGCCGTGAAGTTTCTCTTTATAATAGAGCAAGAAATATTGCTTTGCATGTTGATGGATGTTTCAATCACCAGATATGAGAGATGGGACATTTCTAGATCTACTGTTGTGCGAATAGTGCATATGTACCAAACAGTTGGGACAGTGGACATAATGCCATGTAGTGGGCGGCCTCGTGTTATAAATGAAAGGGAGCATCGGAATTCAGTGCAATATGCCACCAGACACCTAAATGCTTCAGCTTGAGCCATCGATCTCATTTTCAGCATATGTTTCGCCGTTTTGTATCGACCTCTACAGTTCGAAGTAGACTCCATCATGCAAATCTTTCGGCAAGAAGACCGCCCAAGAGTCTTGATGATATGTGTAGTAATTTGAAGAGATTGCCAAAAAACTTAAAAGGTAAACTTTTTTATTTTCAGAAATCTCAAGCTATTTTCATTTAATATTTTCATAATGACTAGAGCAAAACTTATATATTCTTAAGTTTATATACTAATCATATACAGAAATGCTATACCATTCTTCCCACTCATACCTACACCTTATCCGTTTAAATAATTATAAATCATATTCACCTTTGTGGTAAATGCACATGCACGTTCTTTTTCATTTCTTCGTTCATCCATGTTTCAGCTCCTTGCCTCCTGAAAAATATGCATTTATTATTATTGGAAGGGCTAAAAGTTTTTAAACTTACACTCTTGGAGGTAAAGCGTATGTAGAAATGGGAGGGTCATCCACTGATTCGTTTGACGTCATACTGTAAGTAGAGGTATCATTATGATAAATAATTAAGACAATTTTCTTATCACCTATATGGAAGCGAAAAAAAAAGATGTAGCGTAGCGTTTTTCCGTCAGTTTCAAAACAAATAGATTTGTTTTTCTAGAACAACTTTTATCATCACATATTTTGTCTAAATAATGTCATGGGACAAAATGGAACAATGGACGAAATTTCTTATTATTAGTTATTACTTTCATTTCAAGTATTTTTTTATTTCTAAACTTACCTAACATTTTAATAATACAATAACATTTTTCCGTTTATTAAAACCACAAAATGAGTTAAAATTTTCTATTATTATTTGTCAGTATTTTCGCATACATGTTTTAATGAAAAATAAATAATAACATTATGTTTTGTTTTGCTAAATAACACTTTTTTTAGACAGCCAGTATATTATTTAACAGAATTTTACATGCTATTTGCAAAGTTCATAACAAGTAACACTCTTTTTTCTACGGAATGAGTTTCTTTCTTCACTTAACACTTGCATAAATAATTAAAAATATACGCTATGAGATGGAATTTTTAATTATTGTTACTATTTGTAAATTGTTTGAATCTAAAAGATTTTAGACTATTGTTTTTAATTAGTACTCCCGCAAAAATAAAAAACAAAACCATACTGTTATAACATTGTAATTATAGTTCGAAACAAGCGGAATTTTTGTCTACAGAACGTTTTTTTTTCTACATTTTATAATTTGTTGAAATAATGAGCGTATGTTCAAAATTGAATGGAATTGTTGAAATTTAAGAATCATTGTTTTTAAATTTATTTGCTTTAAAACTTTTTTTAAGTAGGTACAGTCATGCTTACAAAAATCTAGTACAAACAAATTGACATTGCTATATAAAATTGCTATTGTAACCTCATTTCTTGTACTAGATTTAGGTGAGCACGACTGTACATCTCTAGTTCAAAGATGGCAATAGACATTATTATTATAGAATATACCTTCCATATTTTAATTTCAATTTCGTGTAACTATCTAACATTTATATAAAATTATCGCAATTTCGAAATGAATTTTTTTTTAAAAATACAAAAAATCAAAAAGTTAGCAATGAAATTCCATAAGCACATTACATAATTCTAGAAATTACATAAAAATTGTCGAAAATTGTCTTCAAAATTCCAATATTTTATATATGTTTATCAACATTTTATAAAAATTAAAGAAAGTAACATTAATGTAACAGAATTACAATACAAATTTATAAAATTATAAAAAAAATTAAAAGTGACGACGTCCTTAATGTTTTTTTTTTAATCGGTGTTCAACCATACAACATTTTGAATATGTTACATAAGAAAACAATTAAAAAAAACGGCCTTAAAGTTAAAAATGTAAAGATACTTAATTTCTACACTGTATAAACACAGCCATATAATATGTCGAAAATAGTTTCTATATTTGAGAATTTTGTATTACGAAATTTCTTCAAAATCATTGAAGTTTGCAAGTCAAATTCAGTTATTAATTAAATTCATAGCAGTTAAACCTTCCGAAAAAAAAAAAAAAATTTGTAGAAAATTTTATACCTGCTAATTTTAGATTTACAATTTACAAAAAAAAAAAAGTTTACGAATAAAGTTCAAAAAGTAGTTACACAAATAGTAGAAATTTCATAAAATTGTTGTAGCAAGTCACCGACTTATATTAAAATTTTATAACATTGAATAATATATAGAAATTACACAAAAATCTAATTCGAAGTTCAAAGAATCCAAAAAACACTGAAATTACACAATTATTTAATTAATAATTATTATAATAATTAATTATTTAATTACACTCATTACACAATTATAGAAAATACATACGAATTGTCGAAATCAATCTTTCAAGAACTAGTGCCATGAAACATTGTATATGGTTAGTACAGTTTTCTGTATGTGTCAAATTAGCGAATTTAGTTTGTTAACAAGATGACTTTATGGCACAATATTTTCACTGTGCCAAAAAGTGACAGATTATTAACGATTTTGACATGAATAATCATATTATATTAATGTTAATGACATTAAAAAGTACATACTTTTGTCGTAATCATTGACATTTGGATAAATAATAATTAAGTATTATTATTATTATTAATAAAAATAATGCCCCTTTCCTCTTAATGCCCGCATAACTAGTAATAGTTCATGGGCCTATGGTAACATAAAATGTTATTGGGTCAGAATTATCTGTCAAATAAAGATAGTAACCAATTACGCCATAGGTGGAGGAGTAATAGGGATTATTATTATTATTATTATATAATTAAAAATGTCAAATATATACCTATGAATAACTCATTGCATATCGTTAATGTTATTCTTATGCAATGTAACAAACCGACTGAATAACTCACCTGGTATGTCTTGGGAAACTATCCACAGATACTTCATCTTCAACAGGATCCCTAAGACTAAAAATTGTAATCATTAATATGTTTAAAAATCTCACAAGTCGTATTGAACATTTTATATTTATGATCTATGTGTGAAATATTATTTAAATTAAATGTATTTGTGGTTACCACTTGGTGAAACATGTTAACTAAAAGGCAAATAAAACCCTTGGTTTAAAGTTTCACGGAATTTATGGATCACTCATAGAGTGATGTATAATTTCCGTGAAACTTTAAACGAAGTGTTTTATTTAGCTTTTAATATATTATATTGAATCAGTTGAACTATACATCGATACCTAGATTCCGGGCATTAAAGAAATGTTTATTTAAATATATTTTGTAGTAACTCTTAACTTTAATAATACATTGATACACTACAATTTTTTAATGATTAAATACTACACTCAAGTTCCAGTCTGTTTAAGAAGAATATCATATCGCTATACATTTGGATACTAATGAGATCTCATACAAAAATCTTAACTTATATCAGAGTTTCGAATTGAACTTTTAGTGGTCATGGTAAAATCAGCGATTTGCATGTTTGAATATTTTCTGTTCCATATTTAGATTGTATAAAGCTCAGTTATACATATTATATTAAACCAGCAATATTTTGTTACTAGACAATCTAAATCATAATTAAAATTGCAGTGAGATATCCATGTTATCTTATATGAAATATATGATAACATTTATTTTGAGTTCACTGTTTGATCTAAGCTAATAGATATAAATGAGTCACATCCGGGGTAAAAAAATTAACATAAATATTTGATCTTACTTGAAAGAAACCGATATATATATTTAATAAGATAGAATTGATTAACTTATATTAATAATTAATATATTATAACCCTGTCGGGGCAGGTTTATTTATCTACGTTTAGAATTGAGTATAACATATCCGCAAGATAGATGTTGATACATGTCGACGAGGAGATTATAGGTGGGTTTCTTTAACTATCAGGTAACTATCCGCAGTTTAAATTGTGGGTAGAACGACCGTGTATAATATCTCTGAACTCGGTTAAGGTCCCATCAAAATAAAAAGTCAGTTAACTATTTAGATTCATTCATAACACAACATTGATTTTCAATTAAATCCTATAATTAAAGGAAATCGATTTTCAGATTTTATAATTTTAGACAGTAGTTAAGATAATATTGTTACAAGCGCTGATTGAATTTGTATCATTAGATATATTTAAACATATGCGACAATTTTTTCGACACATTTATGGGTCATTATCAAACCTCTAGTTTCCTCTTCCTCTAGTCTTTGGTCGAAGATTATTTACTCTTTTCAATATAAGCATTTGTGCAAAATTCTTTTACTCAAGATATCTTGAAACAACTTACATATAATTTTGACAAGCACTTTGATTAATAAAAACAATTTATGACAATTTACTGTATTAGTATACAATATATTATGTATATCTACAATTACCTTTGCGTTTCTTTAAGGTCTGTGGCTTCAGATTTCCAGATGAAAGTATTTGTGCCTGAAGGATAATCGGAGGGTTTCGTGATCCTTTTGAGTTTAAAATCATTGTGCACCATTTCGAAATTACTAGGTAAAACTTTATTCGTGTCCTTTCCGTATCTAAAGTACAGAAAACGTTAGCGATATTAAAATTTTGCGAGCTATTCAGTGAAAATCCGATTAATTTTAAACATCCTAAATAAACTGCGATCAATGATGTTTCGTATACTAATTTTTACTTTTCTACAACAAAGCATCATATTCTCACCTTTTTTTAGGTAACGGTGGTAATTTTGGCATTTCGTCTTCTGATTCCAGGTTGTGGGGATCATCTCGGTGAATCTCGGTGTAATCATCGCTGTTCCTTACTTCAGGGTATTGTGTCAAACGAGGAGCCGGAGGCCTTTTATTTTTCTTCTCCAAGAGTTTCATTTGAATTTCTTCTTCGTCGTTCTGATTCCTCCTTACGTGGCTGATGACACGCGGTCCTCTGGGAGGAATTTCGGGCTTCTCACTAGCCATCGCGCACTAACAAAATTCGCACGCAAATTAGTGTTTGTTGAAATATTGCTACTCATGTAGGTCCATATGTAGTCTCTGTACTTATATGTGTTATCTGAGGTATATCACACATCCATTCATTCAATGGTGATAAGATAAAATTTCTCACATAGTTGAAAATTTAAAGAAATTCATAATAATAAGCTTTATTTCGAAAATATTTACTCTGTCATTATTTTGTCGTTGAGACTCGGTAAAAATATACTTAGTTGTGTTTTAAAATGGTATTGATTTGAAAATTTCTTAAAATCGTAATAATGAGCTACAATTTGAAAATATTTACGATTTTGTTATTATAATAGAATATGTATTAAGTACTAATTTTGAGATTTATTAAAAAAAAAATTATTAATAAAAAGGGGGGTGCTGTATTTCGCCAATGGGTATTTTCATTAATTGAAATTTATAGAAATCACAATTTATAAACTGCATCGAAAATTTGACACAATTTCCAAAGAAACAAATAAAGTATAAAATAATAAATATATTCCCGCTTGTATACGTTCAGGTTGATAAGTTTATTTACGTATAGAGTGTTTCCCAACCATGAAAACATTTGACAAAAACAACTAACATTTTTATATGCAATATTATACCAACAAATTTAATTATTTGTTCTAGAAAAATATAATTTTGCCATAATTACTTTGATTGCATGTTACTGGCAAATTTCAATATTCAATTAAATAAAAGAAATGCCAATTGAATTGATTACTAATCAACGTTTAGTTTCCTAAATGAACATTCCATTCCAAAGTACTCATCGGAAGTTTTTGGCTTGCCATCAGTTCCATATTTTTCATCATCAATGAACCATTCTCTGTAACTTTCAACTTTCTTTTTCCATTCAGCTGCAACATATTAAAAAAATATATATATTAAGAGAAATTTATAAATTTTGTCTCAGAATCATTACAATCAAACTTTGAAAGCAATTGATTGACAACAATCATGGGATTTACCTAAAAACAGTACCTAAAAATACAAGTTAGGTTTGGTTAATATCGCATTTAATTATATGACCAAAATATACACAAATAAATCTGAAATGGTTGCTTCACGATTGTATCATAGTAATGATTAAAATATTAAATGTCTCTGTTATCTGAGAGTGTGTTGACTTCCTGAGATGTATTTCTTATATTTGGGAAAGATAAGTCGTAATATAAGTTACAAATTAAAATTAAAATTGAATTGAATGTGATTGCAAAATATGGGAAACACCCTAAATATAAATTTGTTACTTATAATATTTTTTCCGAAATATAAGAAATATATATAAAATAGAAAGAATATTTGTATTATTATTATTGGTACTTTTAGTATTATCGGTATTTTTATTATTTGAACAAACCTGTAAGTTCAGCCATAGTTGGACAATCTCCACCGTAATCCCTAGCAAGAATACTTTTTGGAACACTTTTATACAATTCGTCCCAATTATCCGAAATATGCACAATCATCTTAAAAAATATAAGTCAATAGGTGTAAATTAAATTTGATATTGGCATAAATAGCTTAAACGACTCTTCATTTTTTCAGTCAAAAGTGGTTTGAACATTGCATAAAATGTTTCAAACATTGAAGGTGCATTAAGGCAATGATTAGCCTTCGGCCTAAATGGATAACTATCGTGGAAGATAACCACGGCTTTTTATACGACACTAACGGCCGGTTCCATAATGGTATTAAAGATTCCTTTAAACCGAAAAGGCGTACTGTTACGTGTTCCATAATTGATTTTTAAACGTCACTTTACGAAAAGTGCCTTTTATCATATGGAACAGAAACAGGCTTTAAAGTCGACTTTTCTATTAAGTAAGCTTTACATAAAGGAGACTTTTCTGTGATATTATGGAACCAGCCCTAAGAGGAGACATCTGTGCCACCGTGAAGCCTTCTAAATCCTGAACCGCGATGATGCCTGCGATGATGCACTGATCATCTTCCTTTAATTGTATATCGTTTATCATCAAATTTGTTTTCATCAGATCCAAGAATGTTATCTTGGTCTGGTCTGTCGATCCCATTCGAAGCAATACATCTCTGGGAGTTTCAGAACCGAGTGAATTTAGCAACGCCAAAACGGCTCTAAAAATATTTACACGTTAATATCAAGAATAATAAGGCTAGTTCATGTATGAAAACTGGATATACAATTATACTTGGTGGTAAAGAGATCCAAGCATTTTCTAATAATATTAAAGCTGCCATCTATCGATATGTTATCAAGTAATTGTATAACTTTACAGTTCTTAAAAGTTTTTGAACTAAAATATCTCGGACACATTTCACGACTTCAACCCATTGGCTACTCACTTCCTCAATTCACATCAAGAAGAATGCTCAAGATAATTACATTAAAATTTTAATCCATATTTTTTAAATAAAATTTTCGTAAAGTTATTTTCTTGTATGAATATTTTTATTGGAATACCGATTATTTACAATTGTATTTATAGAGTTTTTTTTTTTAAATTCGAATCCAAATTTAAATATTTGGAATGCAAATTTGATGATGACCACAAAGTGTCGAGGATCTGTGTGATAATGATGCTGTATATAAATTATTTAGAGCAGTAAGTAATTTTGAAATGGAAGAAAAATATTTGTACTCACCCAGAATTTAGAACCTCTTGGATTTCTGGCAGCAAAGGATCGCGGTTTTAGAAAAATTCGGACCGCAAAGTTTTGAAAGTATAATATGTTTCAAACTTTTCTTTCGTTCGTTCCAAACTAAATTTACAGCCTCTCAGGAATTATAGAATCCATTCGTTATCTGCGTTATAATTTGAATTATTGTGTATATATTTCAGGAAGCATGAAAACTGAATGTGCTTAATGAGTTGCATATAACGTTCCTGTTCTAGCATTTATGAGCTTCGATTTCTTCAGCCACTTTTTATATATACTCAATATTTTCAGGAATTCGGTTGGTTCCAGGAGTTGCAGGAAAAAGCCATCAAAGAATTAAACGAGGATAATTTGTTTATAGCCTTTTCCTGCAACTCCTTGCATATTGACCTAAGCAACATTTTCGCAAAATTCTGCCACATCAAATGAATGCGAATTTCCTTCGGTCAGTAACAAATTGAATGATTAGATTAGGTAACTCAAACTTCATTATCAATTATAATTTTTATAAAACTCAAATAAATATAACTTTTATTAAGTTATTAAACTTTAAACTTTAACTTTTATTAAGTATGTAAAAGTTACATAATAATTTAAGTATTCTCTCTTCAAAACGAAACTGTACAAAAGCTTACAATAATCACAATAACAATAGTTCAGTACACTGTACAGATTAACAAGTTTTCAATAAATATATGATTACGGATGAACATTTAGTATCTTATAGGAACCTTCAATACCAAAATATTCCTTAGAGGTTTTTGGTCTGCCAGGACGTTTATTTTCATCAGTGCCATACTTTTCATCTTCAATGAACCATTCTCTGTAACTTTCAACTTTCTTCTTCCATTCAGCTGCAATATATACAGACTATGTCATTATATCAACGTTTAATCAATGCAAAATTATTTACATCTTTGCCTAGAATAATTATAATTTTTTAAGTGGGTATATAAATAATTATAATTATTATAAAATTAATTACCTCTACCTTGACATTATTATAATAAAAGATTATTATTGCGCCGGAAATCAAGTGATATGTCTTGAATCAGTAAAGTAACATATACGAGCAAATACAGTATTTGCCAGAATAAAGAGTACGGAAGTTTAGGCAACCAAGCATATGCATGTGCTATATGATTGGTTGCCTAAACTTCAGTACTGTTTATTCTGGAGAATATTGTATATCAGTAATCCAACATTGTGTTGTATCATTTGGTTCCTTATTTTATGATTTTGTCATATTAATGATTAACATATTAAATATCACTGAGATCCAAGAGAATGCAAAGTTATTGAAATATCTGTCTTATATCCTATTTCTTATCCTTATATCCGAAAATAGTAGAAGTATAAATTAGAATTTAAATTTACGTTGATTTAAAAAAAAATCAAAACATTAAGATTTTCAACTTATACTTAAGAATTATTATATAAACCAACCTGTAAGTTCGGCTAATGTCGGACCATCTCCACCATAATCATTAGGAAGTATTCTTTTTGGAACACTTTCATACAAGCCGTCCCAACTATTCGACGTATGTATAATCATCTTCAAAATAAAAGTAAATAATTGTAACAAACATTTTTCATTGGTATAAACAGCTTACTCGACTCTTCATTTTCTCATTCAAAAGCCGTTTGACCTTGGTATAAATTGCTTCAACGAATGAAGGTGCGTTAAGGCAATGATTGGCAATTGTCCTGAATGGATAGCCACTTTGGAAGATCATCGGGGCTTTTTGAGACACACTCAGAGGAGTCATGTGTGCCAATGTTATGCCTTTCATATCTTCAATCGTGATGCTGCCTGCGATAATACACTGATCATCTTCATTTAAGAGAATATCCAGAATCATCAAATTTGTTCTCATGAGGTCCAGCAAATTTATTTCTGCGGGGTCAGTTGATCCCATTCGAAGAAATACAACTCTGGCAGTGTCAGCCCCAGTTGTTTGTGGTAACGGTAACATAGTTCTAAAATAGGAATAAATTATATCTAATATAAGGAATATAATACCATGTTTTTTAAAACACTGATGATTTTACTACGTGATACATCAGGTACAAATATATAATGTAAAAATTACAATTGCAATTGTAAAAATTAAACCCAATTTATTCTAATTCATCTAAAATACAAGTTTGTATTTGTATTTGTATAAGTGTTCCACACTTTATTGTACAATTTCGTAAAGTGTTTCACCAATAAAGTAAAAGTTGCATTATTTATTTAGTATAAAATATCTAAAACCTAATCTACTTCTTCTTAAATATAAACTTGTTTCTCAGGGTGTAAAAACAAGAATGAATTTCAGTTAACAATGATTTTGTTTTTGTGAAATCACTAATAAAAAAGTTTTCCATTGCGTGGAAACGTACGTATATATCGTAAGTAAGTAGGTACATACAAATTTTTAAGTAATCCCAAAATTAGAAACGTAAGAGTTTTGTAATACAAGAAAAACCCGAATTTTGGCACTCCAGCAACTCCTTCTGCCTTGTAAGGCTCAAAGTTTCGGAATCCTTGTTCTTTACTGAATATTCGGTTCATGAAAATTTTCGAAATTGAAAATTTTACTAATATATCCGATACTAGTCTTATTATTACGAAAAAAGTTTTCAAAGTGATCCATAATGTATGTAATGTAAAGTAATGTAACATTTTTCCAAGTATTGAATTTATATACTCTCAGAATGTAGCGATATAAATTTTCACAAACGTGAACCATCAATCGCATATTTCAATGTTATGTGCAATGCACATAAATTCAATACTTATTAAATCCATCAGCTCAGAAATGATCTTCATAATTTTCATAATATTTTTTCTGTTTGTGTATCTGTCTTCGGTCCACAAATCTTAAAAATCATATTTAGGTTTTTAGAAAAAATGGGACGCCACCAGTGATTGGAGCCCCCCAGTATTTCAAAACCTATCGTGTTTATCAACAATAATACATCAGTGATTTATTCTTCAATACTTCAAAAGTAAATATATTCAGGTGAAATAAATATATTTCCTTAATTAATTCCAATAAAGGAATTAATTTTCAGAAGTGCTTTAAAATCAATATTTTTGCAAAACAAGTTTTTTCTTCATGTGTCACAGAGAAAAGTTATAGAGATATATACCTATACAAAACACAACTGGTGATTTTAATTATATTAAAATCTTTTTTCACATGCTAAGACATTGTTTGGCGAAGATTGGTTTAAGTATACCATACGAAGCACAACAAAATGATCTATTTAACGGTGCTGTTCATTTGATTATAGTTTGAATAGGGAAGCAGCACAGTAAGGAAACTCATTTTTCCCATATTATTGCCCTATGTTCCGCGGCAAATCGATCACACGGTATATTACATAGATATCATTTTTCTTGTTACTTTCGTCCAATTTTTAAAACGTTCTGATGTTAAATTTTTTCTTTCTAATGACTTATACTTTTTGAATATTTTGAAAATTTCCTATTTTAAATTGTCTACATTTTCAGAAAACATAATTTAATATTTCAGATTTTTCTGATAAATAAATAATCAGAATGATGAATATATCTTCTTTACTTAATTTCGTTGATAATCAATAAAATGTTGTTGAAACGATGGCGATGTTGCTTAAGTTAGCTTTTTTTTTTGCCAATTTAATATATTTTTTTTTTGCTATCTCATGCTTTCTTCTTTAACCGTGTTTAAATAATTGCAAAAAATGTCGTATTCCTTATTGCAAATAAGCTGCCACTAAATATGCAATAAACTGCCACTACTTCCAGTTGGTGGGTTTCAGCCAAAAATCACTGGGAACTCCAAAGTTCGATTTTAAACCGAAGTATGACTGTTTTATTGTTGAAGTCAAACAGTTAGACAAACAGACATACATACAGACATGCTACATCGAAAACATATTTCTGAAAAAATATAGGATTTGTCCACAAAAAACGCGATTTCCAAAATTTTAATTATTACAGTAGGTACTAGGATTTACCACTTAAATCAACGTAAAAATGACAGCTGTTGTTAAAAAAAAGGCAATTGGAACAAAATAACAACGTATGTTTTCTCTTTATAGGCCTCACGTGTTAAACACTTCTCAATACAAGAAAAATATTTTAAATAATTTCATATTACCGCACTTGAATATACTACTTATATCTCGTTTATTTCTCATTGACTGACTTATCACAGCTGTAAAAACAGCTAGGTGAATAAAATACTTATTTTATTCGATATCGTTAACGGTGAAGGTGTAATCGAGCCTGCCCGTTCTATTGACTCACCATGTATAATATTTATAATATTATATTTTTATTAATATTACATTAAAATTTAAAATACAGCTGTTTAAAAAAAACTGGAATTAGATCAAACAACTTGTACTTTTTCTTTATTATAAACTTCACTAATTAAACACTTTTATGCAGAGGTAGTATTGAAGTCGTGTTTTGAATAAGATGTATATTATAACGCACTACTCCTAATAAGTAGCCAGTTTTTTATATCACAAATGGTCCAGAATCAGTGTGCTAAAGCTTAAATCGCTTACGCTAATACCTACCCAGCATTTAGAACCTGTTGAATTTCCGGGAGCAAAGGATCCCGATTTTTATAGAATTCGGGCAGTAGAGTTTTGAAAGTATAGTAAGTTTCAAACTTTTCTTTCGTTCCTTCCAAATTAAACTTGCATCCTCTCAGGAATGAAAGAATCCATTGATCATCTACGATTTTGTGTTTAATGACTATGCATATATTTAATGATATATGTAAATATACAAAATGCTACAAACCAAGATAAATGAGAATGCCAGGCAATCTCAAGTCATATCTGCACTAAGATCAAATCTGACATGTCAACATTACAGCCAGCATTGCATGCGTGCATGTGATCTTAGTTCAAACATGACTTGAAATTGCCAACACCAACTTCGTTGTCGATTTTCGTTGAACGCTCGATATATCAGTAAACATGTACAAATATCATAAGCAGGCTCTGTAAATTAGAACGCACTGAATACCTGTTCTAGCATTTATATGCTTGGACTGCTTTAGCCAATTCTTTATATATTCAATATCCTCAGGTATTCGGTTTGTATCCTCGTTCAAATCCTTGATGGCTTTCTCCTGCAATTCCGTGGACACAGGCCTAATCGACATTTTCACAAACTTTATCCACAACAAATAAACGCGCTTATGTTGGCAGTCACCAACAAATTGAATTCAGCAATTGATTAGATTAGATAGCTTAATATTTTATCAATTATATTTTTAATCCGCAAATAAAGAAAATGGTTATTGCTACTTCTAAACTTTACACAATATTTTATTTCAAAACGATACCATGTATGACAATATAATAATCGTAATAAATACCACATCTTAGTACTATGTACAAAATTATAACTTTTCAGTAAATACAAGATGTGCCTATTAAATTGAATCCTAATCAACATTTAGTTTCCTAAAAGAACCTTCAATTCCAAAATACTCCTCAGAAGTTTTTGGTCTGCCAGGACGCTTCTTTTCATTGGTACCGTACTTTTCATCTTCAATGAACCATTCTCTGTAACTTTCAACTTTCTTCTTCCATTCAGCTGCAACATATTGAAAATATACTTTTATATTAAGTAAACTTAATACGTTTTGCCATAAAATTGTTTCAATAAAACATTATAAGTACAGCCGGACATCATGTGATATGCAGTATGTCCCCGGATTGAGTTTACAAGAGGGATATTTTTTTAATTTTTAGTTTTATGTAAAAATGTTATAGAAATTATAATTCCTGTTTGGTCTGAAACTACCAGTTCAGTTATTGAATCTTTGATTTATTTATACAGTGTTGGCAAAATAAAATTTTTAAAATCTTATTTTGACACTTCATTATTTACTATGTGCCAAAGGAATTTAAAATTACATTTAACAGCATTAAAGAAAAATAAAATCATTCAAACAATCCCCCAAATGCAGAAAATGATACGGAAAATTTAATAAGTCGCCTACGAGAGGCATTTGCATCAATAACTATTAAAGAAATCTAAAACAATCTTCAGGAGTTTCATACCAGGCTTGAACTGTATGAAGAAAATGGTGGGGGATTGTTTAAATGATGTTATTTTTCATAATAATTTGACATCAAGTTTTAAAATTAGATTTAATTTTTTTTATTTAGCCAACACCCAGTATAAATAACTCAATGTTTCAATAACTGATATGGTAGTTTCAGTCTAAGCAAAAATTTTAATTCCTATAACATTTTTGGTTAAAAGTAAAAATTAAAAATAAATCCCTTTTGTAAACTCAATCCGGGGACATACTGTATATTGAAACCGTAAAGTAAAATATTACAAAATAAGATGAAGAATGAGATAGTATGAGTTAAAAGATATTACAGTTGATTAAGTTAGATTAATATATAGGTAAAGTCTCAAAATCATTACAATAAAATTATAGCAGTGACTGTATTTGTTAGGGATATTATCCCTGACTGAGTAACGACCAACGTGGGTCCTTCTGCCATTAAAATTATATTAATCGTAATTATAAGTAATTGATCAACATATTGCCAAAAATTGTGGTGTTTATCTTAAAGCTATACTATAAAAAACAAAAGGTCTGGTTAGGTTAACATTAAAACTATTTATTTCTCCAAACTAACCACAAGTAAATTTTATATGGGGCCCACCACAAGACTTTATAGAACGTAGTAATAATTAAAATATGAAATTTCTCTGCTATCTAAGATTTTGTTGAGTTCTTGAAACGTATTTGTAATATTTCACAGGATGGCAAAAATAGTATAGTTAGTTTCATAGTTTCATAGTTAAGAAGACTTACAGAATAGTAAGTTACATAGTTGGAAATACATACGAAATACATACGAAATACATACATACATACGTTGGAATACATAGTTACATAGTTGGAAACTTGGAAAAATTTCAAAATACGAGGAACGTATATGACTCTAAAATTAAACATATTCTTTTACTCACAATCAGTTGAAAATATGTGCATATGGCTTTTAAAGCGGTCGGGAAGTGACTCATTGTATAAATTTACTTCCCGGCTAGCCGGGAATACACTTTCCCAGCTAGCAAGTCTCATTGTCACTTTAATAAATCACAAAACTTTTAGAGTAAACTAAGAACAGTATTAAGCTATTTAGAACAATTAATATTGACGATTACATTACTATTATGATTGATAAAGACTGTTAACGTCAAGCCATGCATTTCCTGTAAATTATATTGCCGAGTGATAGAAGTCGAATGAATTTTTTATTTACAAAATATTTGCATCTGTCAAAATGACAAATTTGTTATTTTCCCTTGGCAACAATTTCACAGATCTTATTGATGAAATAATTTATTAAATTTTTATAAACCATGCTGGCTTGTGAGTAAAATAGTATACAAACCTCGCGGGAAAGATCATTCCAGCCTCGTGATTATAGCTACCCTCGGCGCTTCGCGCCGCTCGGTATGTAATATACTATTACATATTCTTCACTTATTATTATATATATTTTTGGTCTTGTTGATGATTATTTTTATTATTATTATTATTTGAACCAACCTGTAAGTTCAGCCAAAGTTGGGCCTTCTCCACCATAATCCTTGGGAAGCAGACTTTTTGGAACAGTTTTGTACAATTCGCCCCAATTATCCGACGTATGCACAATCATCTTAAAACAAATAAGTAAATAGTTGCAAATGAAATTTCATAATATAAGTGGCTTACACGACTCTTCATTTTTTCATTCAAAATCGGTTTAACCATGGTATAAAGTGTTTCAAAAAACGAAGGCGCGTTAAGACAATGATTAGCCTTTGGCCTGAACGGATAACCATCTTGAAAGACCATCGTGGCCTTTTTTGCCACACTCAGAGGAGACATGTGTGCCATTGTAATTCCTTTCATATCTTGAATTGCGATCATGCCTGCGATGATGCACTGATCGTCTTCATTCAAAAGAATATCATTTATCATTAAATTTGTTTTCATTAGGTCCAGCAAGTTTGTCGTGGACGTGTCTGTTGATCCCATTCGAAGAAACATAATTCTGGGAGTATCAGGACCGACTGAATGAGGCAATGGTAATATAGCTCTAAAAATATTTGTTCATTAATATCAAGATTTACAAGCCCAGTTATCCAGAAACAGGAACATGTTTTAGCTCATCATTTCTTCGGAGGAGAATGCTCTATTATATTATATTATAAACGTCGAAATCTCATAATTATTAACAGAAAAGAAGTATTTTGTTTTTATTTGGCTGAAAGTGAAGCAGCTAACTTCTGGTTGGGAGTACTAAATGATGAATCTTTTAGAGAAAAATCTGTCTTGAGTAAATCTTGATTCAACAGCTCTAAGAATACTTTTTCTTCAATGCTTTCAAGAACATTTTCTTGATGATCTTAACCATTGCATCAAATTTTAAACAAAAAAGATTTTTGGTTGAACATCCGAATTTGAAATCTGCTTTTTTGATCTTTTTTTTCTCTCTCTTTTTCGACAACAAGTAGCTGGTTTCTTAAAAGTTTCTGAGTTTTTTTTATATCAATATCTGTTACTTATGGACAATAAATAGTTAGCTTTTGAAAAGCTTATTTTTTTTTCTATCAAGATATTTCTTACTTTATGAACAATAAGCAGCTAGTTTTTTTAAAAGATTCTGATTTCTCGCATAAAGATATCTCTTTCTTTATGGACAATTAGTAGCCAGTTTTTGATACCTCCAAGTGTCTAGGATCTGGGCGATAGAGCTGCGGTACTTACATTATTTAGAAAAGTGAGTAATTTTGAATCACAGAATAATATTTGTACTCACCCAGCATTTAGAATGTGTTGGATTCCTGGGAGTAAAGGATCCCGATTTTTATAGAATTCGGGCAGCAAAGTCTTGAAAGTGTAGAACGTTTCAAATTTTTCTTTGGTTCGTTCCAAACTAAATTTGCAACCTCTCAGGAATGAAAGAATCCATTGGTCATCTACAATTTTGTTTTGAATAATTATGAAAATCTTAATCTTATTATGGTATTATTCTATAAGCTCTCTAATACCATGTAATTTAGATAAAGTACATAAAATAAGCAAATGTGTACAAATACCACAAATAGACTCTTTAATTTACAACAGCATACACATATGCTGTATCAGCTTAGGAAGACCAATTGCTTAATGGATTTGGTCTCCTTATCAGTAGGATTAGTTTTAGTATTTAAGGCACATTTTTTAAATGGAAATGTTAGTATAATTTTTACACATGATCGGTCGAGAGACCGAAACAATTGTAGAGTGTTGCTATAAATTTCGTGAAACTTTATAAACCAAGTGTGTTATTTACCTTTTTATAGAATCACATAATGAGTTGCATAATTTATCGTACCTGGCCGGGCAATTATATGCTTTGACTGCTTGAACCATTTCTTGATGTACTCGATGTCCTCAGGAATTCGGTTTGTATCCTCATTCAGTTCCTTGATGGCTTTTTCCTGTAGCTCCTTGGATATTGGCCTAATCGACATTTTCGCAAAACTTTGCTACACCAAGTAAACGCACGTTTGCTTCAGTCACCAACAAATTGAATACTCCGTCTGATTAGATTAGATAACTTAAAGTTCATTATCAATTATATTTTTTATACAACACAAATAAAGAAAACGTTTATTACTGGTATCTACAAGTTACACAATATTATAAGTATTCTCTTAACAAATAGAAACCGTATGTAAGCGTATATTATCCCAAGCAGCTTAGTACTATGTACATAATTTTTCATTAAATAAGTACAATTTAATTGAATACTAATCAACATTTAGTTTCCTAAATGAACCTTCAATTCCAAAATACTCATCAGAAGTTTTTGGCCTGCCGGGACGCTTCTTCTCATTGGTACCGTACTTTTCATCTTCACTGAACCATTCTCTGTAGCTTTCAACTTTCTGCTTCCATTCCGCTGCAATGTATTAAATCTATATTGTTAAATCAAGTACAATTTATAACTTTAATCTCAAATTTTTTATTATCAAATTTTATAAGTAATTGATCATTACATTGCCGAAAATCGCAAGACAAATTAATCACTTTTAAAACAATAAAATTAGGTTAATATTATAACTTTTTGAGGGGTTGAAAGACTACGGAAAAAAACGAGTCCATATTAGTAGTTCCAGAAAACTAAATTGAAAGTTTCAAGTCCAATGAAGGACAGAAAGGATGAATAAACAAACTAACTGATTATAATATATCTACTTTGGCGACAGGTGAATTAAAATATTGAGCAAAACATGAAATACACATAAGTGAAACTATTAAATATAATTATTTTTAATAACAAGTCGTGGACCCTGATTGTTTTGACAGATTTTTTTACAGATTTTCTAGAGGTGCTCACATAAATCTAGTACAAACATATTGACATTGCTATATAAAATTGATATCGTAACCTAATTTCTTGTACTAGATTTATGTGAGCATGACTGTACATACAAAAAATATGTTTTTAAATGACACAAATTATTGATATAATATTATTATGTATATCGATTATTTTTCATTGGGGGGATCGTTTAAAATCTTATTTATCTTTATCTCTTATCGTTTTTAGTTAAAATCCTATTCTATTTCTTCGTTTTTGAAGCGAATGGTAGCGAATGTTGACGGTTTTACTTCACATGTCGACACTACTTCTATTATGCTACATGGCACCGTCAGTCAGCCCAATTTCGATAAAAAGGACTTTAATCGTCCTTCCCCGTAGCCCTTCATTTATGTCCCCAAAATAGAAACATACAAATCTCATGCCACTACATGATTTTATCTTATTAACAAGTAATACTTAAATATCTCTATAATCCAAAATATTGCTAAGTGCTTAAAATATATGGCTATACTTCAGAAAGTGGGAAATATAATAGCATAAGTTATAAATTAGAATTTGAACTGGATTTTTTTGAACTGGAATTGAGATATACAATTATGCATATTTGTTTCACAAAATTTTAATTTATTGTTATTATTAATAGAATTAACGATACTTAGTTTTATTGGATTTATATTTGTTGGCTATCGACTTGCGGTCTTTCCGCCTTCTTATTATTATAGTTATAATTATTTTTATTTGGTTTGATTGATTTTAAAATACGGGATCTAAAGTCATGGATCTAAAACTTACTCAAATAAATTATAATTATTAATATAATTATTACTATTGTTATTTTTATTATTTGAACCTACCTGTAAGTTCAGCCATAGTTGGACCATCACCACCATAATCCTTGGGAAGTATATTTTTTGGAATAGTTTTGTACAAATCGTCCCACCTATCCGACGTATATATAACCATCTTCAAAATATAAGCAAATAAATGTAACCGAATTTTCACATCAAAATATATAACTTACACGATTCTTCATTTTCTCAGTGAAAAACGGCTTAATCAAGGCATACACTGTTTCAAAAAATGAAGGTGCATTAAGGCAATGGTAAGCCTTCGGCCTGAATGGATAACCGTCTTGCATGATAACTGTTGCCTTTTGAGACACATTTAGAGGAGTCATGTGTGCCATTGTGAGGCCTTTCATGTCCTGCACCATGACGCTGCCTGCGATGATGCACTGGTCATCTTCGTTTAAAATTATGTCCATAATCATCAAAAATGTTCTCATTATGTCCAGCACGTTTGTCTTTGTTGGATCGGTTGATCCTACTCGAACAAAGATAACTTTGGGAGCATCAGGACCTACTGAATGTGGCAACGGTAACATGGCTCTAAAAATGTTTGCATATTCGAATAAAATTTTTAAAGGTAATAGTTTTATTTTTAAATATAAATAATAAAGAAAAATAATAATTTATCACATAGAAAGGCCAAGGGGCGATAGCTAATAATGATTATTCTCTCTCTAATAATTTATTTGAATATCCTTGCAATTTCCTTTCATTGAAACACTTGCGATATTGTTTAGCAACGAAGAGTAATACATAGTTCATTTTATGTTAATTTATAGTAATTTTCATAACAGAAAATTATAACAGCAAAATTTGTTGCAAATTTAATTTTAAATCGTTTTGTGTTTTTATGTTTTTTCAACTACGGTTTTAGTTTTACTAACTATTAAAGAATTGTTGTAAGTTTAGTGCAATTTCAAAATAATATGAGGATTAGTGTGACACTTCATATTTTTATAGATTTTGTAGAATATTGAAAAACATTTAAGCAATTTGTTACGTTGGTTGATATCTGTACCCAGTTTCTGAACCTTCTATAACACACGTTTGATATTTCGATTAGATATTCTGTACTTTAACTGTTCAACTATTAACTATTTTAACTATTTTGATTCAATATTATGCAAATTTTCATGACTGCTCTACAAAACTATTTGGGAATTTCAGAAATCTTTGTAACATGTAACTTCTATACAGGTATGAACATTTATTGCATATTTATAATTTACATAACATACTTAATTCATACATGTAATATACATAATATACATTGATATATGATATGATACATAACATATGGAATTGGCTATCGACTTTCGCCTTTCTGCCCAATAACTTCTATATTTATCTTAATATTTTCATATTGTGATTATGATTAAACAACTAATATTGACAAAAAATATTATTATTGTATACTTTATATGATCATTAATTACTCTAGATCTTTAATGTATTATTTATTATATATTATTATTATTTATTTATTATATATTCATACATATAATATACATAATATACATTGATATATGATATGATACATAACATATGGAATGAGCAATCGACTTTCGCTTTTCTGCCCAATAACTCTATATTTATCTTAATATTTTCATATTGTGATTATGATTAAACAACTAATATTGACAAAAATTATTATTATTGTATACTTTATATGATCATTAATTACTCTAGATCTTTAATGTATTATTTATTCTGCCATTAAAAGTTTATCGGTGGTTGTGTTTTTACTCAACAAAGGCTCGCACTGTATCATTAATTAAATAGACCCAGAACCAACCTTTCACAATATTTGTATGTACAATACTTTTTTGAACTTTGTGAAATTATGTTACACTCACATAGCAGAAATGTTGTACGACACTTTAATGAACACGACTGTACATGTGGATCTATGATTAAATTTTCAATAGCTTCAATACATTTTTTTTCGTTTATCACATTTTTCGGTTTCTTGACGCATTCATAATGTTTTAGATATTTACGTTACTGTTCACAATTTTCTAACCCTTGTGACAATTTGATTAAATACACTGAATTTTTTAAACGTTCCAGACGTTTTTAAATGAATTTCCATCTATATTTTATATGAAATGTTGTGTAACTTCTGTATAAATTTTGATTTGTTTTACATCTTTAAATTTCATTGACTGCGTTGAGTTTTTTTATATTTACTGGTATGTTTCCGAAAATTTATAAAAAATTCTGAAACATTTATTATTTTTACTTGTGAGCTCTCCAGTTATGATGGTTTTATTAAGTTTTCAGCAATTTGCACATATTTTTATGTCTTTTTATGATACTATCATTAAGTGTTTTAAATTTATTAGAATGAAATTAATGAAAGTTTCTTATAACTGGCGAACCTTTTTATACCTCCTGTATAATTTACGGAGACTTTGTAGTTGTAAATTTTATATTGTTAGTAAATTTTCTGCAAATTGTATAAATATTTTGCCTATTAGTGAGAAAAACTTTTAATTGGATACCTTTATTTGTTTCATCATTAGCAAATAGTCCATTTGGAAATAATTGTGTGAAATATTTAAAAATAATAAATGGAAATAAAGGAACGAATATTGAAGTTGTATCTTTACTTTTCTTTTAATAATAATTCATAAAAAAATCATGTGTACCTACATTTCAGGTTTTACTTACATTTATATTACTTTTTATTGTTCAAGGGTTCTAAATATAGGTATATTAACAACATCTACAGGTAAATCTAGATCAGGCCTACACAGAACTTACAAAATTCCAATGTGGCCCTTCTCCCAAAAAGTTTAGGGATCCCAAATTTACACCAAATAGCAATTTTGATATCAATAAATTATATTTCGACTCACCCAGCATTTAATACCCGTTGGATTTCTGGTAGCATAGGATCACGATTTTTATAGAATTCTGGCAGCAAAGTCTTCAACGTATGGTACTTTTCTAACTTTTCTTTTGTCCTTTCCAAACTAAATTTGCAACCTCTCAGGAATGATAGAATCCATTGGTCATCTATAATTTTGTGTTTTCAATAATTATGCAAATGATGATGATATCCAAATGTACAAATATTTAACATAATTATTAAATTTTACATTATGTTTAAATTCTATAAAATCTTTAAAATTATTCAATTAAACAACACAAATATTTAATGAAATTTATACTAGCATGTATACAGATATTACAACCAAACTTTTAAATTTATAAATTAATACACTAATTAATAGTCTAATACCTGTTCTAGAAATTATGTACCTGGACTGCTTCAGCCATTTCTTTATATAATCGATATCCTCAGGGATTCGGTTTGTATCCTCGTTCAACTCCTTGATGGCTTTCTCTTGCAACTCTTTGCATAAAGGCCTGATCGACATTTTCGTAAAATGTGGTGACAAGAATTAACGCGCTTTTGCTTCAGTCACCAGCAAATTGAACCCTGTTCGAGATTAGATTAGATATGTAAAATTTCATTATCAACTATTGGTTATTTATGGAATACGTTTAATGCAATGCAGCATTAAGTAACTGGTTAGTAATAGGTTTGTTTCTGCTTAAAGGTGTATTTTAAGTTCTGATTAGCATTTGATCTTAGCCTATGATCACTCCTCTCATCATTTTTGCATCTTGGAGACTGTTTTGCATCTTCTATCTATCGCTACATGGTCCACCTTTCTAGCTAGTTTCATCTTTCCTATTTTCCATTTTTTGCATGCATTTATTTATTTCTTTGTAACTGAGTGGAATTTTTGGCATAAACTTTTCTCAGTTAAGACATTTAAGAGCAATAATATCAATTGATAATATGTTTCAAATATACCTTTAAATGATTATTCTCTTCTCTTCTCTCACATGTTTAGTGCCCAAACTTTATGCTAGGCACAGCACAATAGTATTCGTTCGTTCGTTGTGGCTGACAAAACAATTAAAGCAAATAATTTGGTTTAGGAGACAAGATCACAATCATAACACAAGGTCACAAAATTTGATCAACTTCGTGTTTATTTCGGTATTTTTGTGTTTATTACAAGATTAAGTCATATTATGTATCAATGTTGACATTTCTACACTGTGTTGGTAGTAGTAAAAGAGTAGACAAGATCTATATTTTTAATTTATTTTGTAATGCAATAAAGTTTGAATTCTGATTACGAACAACGAAAAATACAATTTATTAATAACTACTTAACTAATAATGAACAAAAATTAACAGCTACCTTCAAACTTAACATTAGTTTGCTTCTTAAGGCCCAGTTGTACGATCATGGATAATCTTTGATAGTGGTTCGGTGTTTATGGATACCATTGTGTTATCATTTATCCTAGGTAACCTAGGTGTCTTAGGTAACTGAATCATGGTCAAGGATGATCCACGATCGGACAACTGGGCCTATGTCAAATAGCCCATGATAGCAATATCTATAGGAAATATCTAGCTCAATATTCTAGGAATTGCAAAAGGCATTGATTTTCGGACACTACGTAACCATCCTTCTAAAGTTGATCGACAACTACCACAGCTGACGTGAGGAGCCCAAAGTTTATCTTGGTTATCCATTTGCAATCTAAAGTAAGCGGCATATGCTTCCCAACATTTTCTTCCAGCTACAATGTTATGTTTCGGCTGGATTTCTGTAATTAAATATCCACAAACATAACAACAACAGAATCAGAAAAAAACTTACACGGTATTTTCTGTAGTAATACCATAAGTGAATTAAAATTGCAACGATTATGTTGCTTAGCAACGAGTGTTAATTTGTCAGTTAAAAAATCTGACAGATTTTCTGACAAATTAACCCGAGTTTTTCCCATGCAGCACTCTAAAGTTAAATATCCTAAATTATAATTCATGAATGGTATTTGATCAGATTATTTAATGAATACAAAATGATTTATAGTTTACAATCTCGGTCAGGCCATTATTATAAATATCCAACGTTGCGTCGTTTCAGATATAACCGTTTCGGAGCATTTCATTTTCATTCGTTTTGATTAATATTTGATGTTTGCTTTGACATGGATTATAATTACGAAGTTATTTTGTCAATGTATGAACGTAACTAGACAACCGATCAACAACCAAAATATTCAAAATATTCGTAAATATTTCGTGTTGCTTGGTAGAGACTCACGTTGTGATTGGCTAATAAGAGTGTGAATTAAATGATCAAATTTAATCGGACCAAATTTATATGTAATTTGACGCAAAACAGCAATGGGTACATCTATCTGTCAATACAAGGATACCAACACAATGAACCGCGCCTACTATTACTCTGTAAACCAACTTCTGCTACATTATCCTGATAAATGCAATAATCAAATTCCATGTTACGTAGTGTATTTTATAAATATATCGGAAATTTGAAAGAAAATCAATTCAAGTTTTTGTATCATACAAAATCAAAGCATTATTTAAGGGGTGTAGGATTAGTTAGCCTCCACGTGGTGTATCCTGGATAGCGTTTTATTTCTGTTAAACTGAACGAACTAACAACTGTCGGAAAAAAACAATCCTTGCTAGTCATAACTATCCTTGCTATTGTGTAGTTAGTAAAAATATTGTTATCATTATTATTATTATCATCTCTTGGTGATCTCCAATACAATGACTATGACCATCCGTCTAAATCCGGCTAAATTATAGGTAAGGATACATACAAATAACTGATTTTTATAAATAAATTAAATACGCAAAAATACACCTTCATAATAGTTAGTTTAATTGTTTACGTGCTATAATCATTCCCCCTACACTTTTAACATCATTAATTTAATTTGTTACAGACAAACTACAATAATTTGTTAAATACATTTACTGCCTGCTGAATTGACTTCTAATCAACATTTAGTTTCCTAAATGAGCCTTCAATTCCAAAGTACTCATCAGAAGTTTTCGGCTTTCCAGGACGCTTCTTTTCATCAGTGCCATACTTTTCATCCTCAAGGAACCAGTCTCTGTAGCTTTCAACTTTCTTCTTCCATTCAACTGTAAAAAATATAAAACATATAAAAACTTCTATTAAACTAAATAAACTTAACTACTACAGCTTTAAACGTACTGCAATCAAATATTAGATAAATTACAAGTATTTTATCAGTGCAATGCCAAAAATCACAGAATTTAAATCTTAAATTTAAGGTCTTCATAATTCTTTCACTTATTTTGTTAAGCTGCCAAATATATTACTGTAGGTGATTAACCATGTATATTATAATTATTAGTATTATTATTTGAACCTACCTGTAAGATCAGCCAAAGTAGGACCATCGCCTCCATAATCCTTAGGAAGTACATTTTTGGGAACACTTGTATACAAATCTTCCCAACTATCTGACGTATGTACAACCACCTTTAATAATATAAATAATTAGGTATAAGTGAATATTTATATTAATATAACTAACAAATAACTTACAACTAAAACTAAATAAACTTTTACAATAATAATATCATGTGGAACAATCCATATTTCTATTATTATTCTATATTATGAAGGAATTGGCGCTTTCTTACTTTCTCTACTACTTCCTTCATAACATATTATAAAATAATATTATAACAAAAATTATAAATAAGTAACTCAATAATTAAATAACTTACACGATTCCTCATTTTCTCGTTCAAGAACGGTCTGAACATGGTATAAATTAGTTCAAAAAAGGAAGGAATATTAAGGAAATGATTGGCCTTAGGCCTGAATGGATAGGCATCTTGAAATATGGTCATAGCCTTTTTTACCACACCCGGAGGAGGCATGTGCGCCATTGTGATGCCCTTCATGTCCTGAACCATGATGCTGCCTGCGATGATGCAGTGATCATCTTCGTTCAGAAGAATATCATTTATCATGATATTTGTTCTCATTATGTCAATCATGTTTATCTTTGTTGGGTCGGTTGATGCCACTCGAAGCAGTAGAACTCTGGGAGTATCAGGACCAGCTGTTTTCGGCAATGGTAACAACGCTCTAAAAATATATGCACATTACCATCAAGTATTGTTCAAAATGTTATCCATGTATATAAAGGATGTTGAAATAGGATGGATCGATGTTACAGATGCATGAGGTTTAAACGTCAAATAATTGTAGTCTTTTTTTTACCAATTTCTTTGACAATTTCAACCATGGAAAGATTTCAGACAATCGAACAACGTGTTTAAGTTATTGAAGTGTATTAAAAAAATGCATTTCGTGGACTCCGCGATTTTTTAATCAGGATAATCGACCAACCGAGAGTGCATTTGGAAAAATTGCGAAAAACTTCAAAGAAAGTAGGTCGGTGGCAGATGTGAAAACACCGTTGCGTGCCCGTGTTTTAATAATTTTAATTTTAATAATAAACTTAATTTGATTTAATAAATTTTTACCATTAAGGAAGGTTTTTGGAGGTGTTGCACCGAAACTGTAGTGAACATTTGGCCGATATTATATTTCACACATAATTGCCAAATATGTACCAATTGCCAATTCAAATGCCAATTCAAATAACATGATTTTTTTTTTTTTAATTAACATTGTGTTACTTATTGTTATTGAAACACTGTTTATTATTCATTTCGAGCATGCACCCGCAAATTGTGGGCCACGAAAAGATTTTATTCGGCGAATATTTTATTATGCCCATTATCTCACAAAATATAATTATCTAAACTTTTTCTAGATGATTTTACTAGATCAATAAAAATAATTGTTCTAATATTTCTAGTAACTTTTCTTGAAGTGAAAATGAAGTCTACAAAATTTTCAGGATTATTTATATTTACAATTCAGGACATTCAAGAAATTGGTATCAAATTTTCCTACTAGTTCCAAAGAAATAATGACAAATAAGGGCATTTGAAAAATCTAGTTATATTATTTGCTTATATTCTAGGAAACATTTCAGCAAAGTTGCAAAACACATTAGATTTGCATCTGTTATAGTTACTATGTCTTCTATTAGCATCCATCTTAAAAATTGACACCACTTTCTTGAACTCTGTATAATTATAATTTAATTAAAAATTAAATTACGTTTTGGAGTTTGAAGTTTTAGATTTCTATAATTAAATGGATCCCATCCTGTGTCAATTTTAATTGATGTAAAATTATAGATATATGCAACTATCTCAGGTAAATAATTTAGATTCACAAATATGAAATCATAAACTGCAAAGTTATTTGAAATGTAAATCTGGGAATTATTTCCTCAAGTAATCGGATAAGAATAATTTGAACGAAACCAGTCTCCGATTTCTTGAAAAAATAATTCCCAGATGTATTTACATTTGAAATAACTGTGCAGTTCATGATTTCACATTAGTGAATCTAAATTGTTTAGCTGAGATAGTTGCATATATCTATCATTTTACGTCAATTTTCTACTTTGGTTACATTTTTGGTAATTTTTGAAGATTTGTAAATTTCGTTAATTTTTTAATGAAAATTTGAGGAATGTTCTCAAAGTATACTTTATAGATATTCAGGTGTATTGCGCATCAAACAGCGTTAGCAAAACGTGAACGTTACTTGCAGCATCACATTCGAATATCAGATGAATTTATGTCATAAATTCATGTACAAGTTTCTGCTAACGTTTTTTGATACACAATGCACCTGAATATGTAGAATTTTGCAAAACAATTAAACATTCGTTAAATTGGTTGATAATAATGTATTGACAGTTTCTTAACCTTCTAATACCTATAGTCTGTTTTTGTTTAAAGATCTACCAACGCAATTTCTCTCAAAAATATTAGTGGCAACTATTTATAAATAATAATTAATGTATTGATTTTTGTAGTGAATTTACTACTAAAGCAACAATCTGGAAGAAACTGACTACATGGTATTTTCATTAGATATTCCGTACTTTCTAACTATCTTTATAAAAGTTTTTGGCAATTTTTTAAATCTTAACTTCTAATTTGTTGTTGTTAACGTCTAATTTGAACTGTAACTTCTATATTTATCTGTACATTTCCATATTATAATTACATTTATTAATTAAAGACATTTTATTGAAATTGCTGTATGTTTAGTTTATATTGACAAGTAACTTCGGATTGTACTGGACTGATGAGACCAAAGTCAAAATCGGTCTCCAGTTGTCCAGTTTATTTATATGTTTGTGCATATTGATACTATGATTAAATTTTCTGCAACTTTAATAAAAATGTTCTCGTTTTCACATTTTTGGGTAATCGTTAATTTTTGTTTTCGTTTTTTTTTTGTTAATTGACTGCACTGTGCACTATTTCTTATCACTTTTGGTATTTTGATTAAATACACTGGACTTATTTTTTTTTTAATTCAATTTCTATCAATCTTTTGGAAGTACTGAAATCTTAATGAAATTTTGTTTAACTGATGTATTTATCTATAAGTTTTATATTAGTGCAATTTTTTGCTTCCTTGTATTTTTTAACTCCTTCAGTATTATGATTACGTTGAGTTTTTCAAATTTACTGGTATGTTTCAGAAAAGTCAGGAAGAATTTTGAAACTTCTATTACGTATTTTTATTTGTAAGGTTTCTAGTTATTATATTTTAATTAAATTTTCAGCAATTTGCATATATTTTCTTCAATTTGTAATTTTTTTATGACACTTTCATTAACTGTTATAAATAAATTAGATAATAATGAAATGATCAAATAACTGGGGAACTTTTTTAAACTTCTTGTGTAATTGGTCAGTAGCAACAACATTTAATTGTATACCTTTATTTGTTTCATCATTAGCGAACAATCCTTTTGAACACAATTGCATGAAATATTTAAAAATAATAAAAGGAAATAAAGGAACAAAGATGAAACTTTTTCCAGCACTTTTGTTTTAATAATGGTGCATCCAAATATCATGTGTCCATTTTATTTTTTACTTAGATTTATATTACTATTTATAGTTCAAGGATTCTAGATATAGCTACATTAACTACATTTTTAGGTAAATGTAGGCCACACCCGCATAAAACTTTTTTCCCGAAATTTTCCCGATTTTTTTCCCCCCGAAATCTTTTAATATTTTGTGACTTTGTGACTGATTTTGTGTGTAAAAATAATTTAAAAAATTGAAAACTATCACGTCTGTGGAAGAAACCATGAGTCGTGTTTCAAATTATTTACATTAACAATGGAGGCTTTTCCTTTATAATACATTATCAAAAATAAATATACAAACAAATAAGGCAGTTTTAACTTTGTTGATGTGAATTACACATTTTGACTAAATTATTCTATAAACTTCAATTATTGATTCTACGAACATTTGGTAATTTTATACAAATTTTAGAAGCAGTGACTATCTACGATAATTTTATGTAATTTCTAAGCTTTAAGTACAAATTATATTGATAGGTTTGATTGTTCGTAAATTTCTATTATTATAAAATATTATACAAATACAGAAATTTCAGAAGCTTTAGTTACTTATGTTATGTTAACAGTGTTATAAAATTTTTATAAAATGCAGAAAGTAATTTCGACAATTTTTGAATAATTTACATGGCTGAATTTATTGACTATTGATTTAAGAATTGCAATGATTAATGTTGGATTTTGTTGTAAACCATATATATAAAATTTCGGCAATTTTGTTATATTTTTACAAATATATAAACTTCATTAGTATTTTTTTTTTACTTTGAATTATTTATATTAATTATACATAATTATACATTAACAATCATATCAAAAATTTCGATAACTAATTTCGACAATTTTTACGTCAATTCTATAATTGTGTGATTCATTTCATTCATAACTTTTGAATTTTTGTTTTTTTTGTCCCATCGTTTTGCATGGGACACCCGGTATTGCTTTAGAGTTTCATATGATACAGGGGTATTCTCATAATCAAAGCCAAGCTATTTGGCGGAAGGGCCACTTAGGACTTTTGTAATGTATAATATACAGGGTGTCCAAGATAAGGATCAACAGCATGGGGATCTCGGAAACCGTAAAAGTTACAAAGGCGGTTAAATTACAAGAAAAAAATGTGCACTTTAGTGGTCAGTAATATTCGGTTGAGAAAACCAGAAATTTCCGCCAAAAATATTCGACAAAGTTCGACAAAATCCGAAATCTTGCGATTTCGTTTTTATTTTGTTCTGAAGTTATTTGAACAGATATAAAAAAAACAAAAGGCACTTTGTCATTGCCACAATTTTAGCTCTATAAGTTAGCGTTTACAAATTTTCAGTACAACGTTTCGTTTCGAAGAAACCATCATCAACTTTACATACATTTTTACATCATAAAAAACTCAAAAAGTGGCAATGAGAAAGTTCATTTTGTTTTTTTTATACCTTTTCATATAATTTCAGAAAAACGAAATAGCAAGATTTCGGATTTTGTCGAATATCTCTAAAGCCTCGTTTACATTTGGAATGTTTACTGGCGGAAAGTACTTGCTGCCAGTAAACTTACGATGTTCAAATAAGAAAAACGTCTTTCAAGAAAGAAATCATAGAAGAAAGTAAGACATTTTTCTTGTTTACACATCGTAAGTTTACTGGCCACAAGTACTTTCCGCTAATAAACTTTGCAAATGTAAACGGGGCTTTAGCGGAAATTTCTGGTTTTCTCAACAGAATATTACTGACCACTAAAGTTGGCAACTTTTTTGTAATTTAACCGTCTTTGTAAATTTTACAGTTTCCGAGATCCCCATGCTGTTGATCCTTATCTTGGACACCCTGTATATTATACATTACAAAAGTCCTAAGTGTCCCTTCTGCCAAAAAGCTTGGCTTTGATTTTGAGAATACCCCTGTATCATATGAAACTCTAACGCAATACAGGGTGTCCCATGCAAAACGATGTAGGTAATTAAACAGGGAATCAAAAAATATAATAATATATAGGGTGTTCTGTTTAAAATAACAAAGTTGATGGCTACTTCTGATAAACCGGAAGCGATATACAGCTGAACATATTTCCCATGAGGAGAACAGATTCAACTATTTTACGTAGATTTTTGTTTAATGTTTCTTATATTGAGAACTCCGTAAATTTTAAACGGACGCTTTGCGTGGGACACACTGTATAAGTTTATTTAAAAAAAAATTGTCGATTTGAAAACCTTCTGCAAGGAACAGGTAGGATGTTTTTACTCGTATAAAATGTTTGTTCGTTATGGACAATGTCTCAAATTTATATTTCAACTATATTTTAGTAGTAGTTAAAGATAATATAGATATAGTAGTTATGTAGTTAACTAATTTGTACTCACCCAGCAGTTAGAACCTTTTGGATTTCTGGGTTCAAAGGATCCCGATTTTTATAGAATTCGGGAAGCAGAGTTTTCAAAAGATGGTACGTTTCAAACTTTTCTTTTGTACGTTCCAAACTGAATTTGCAACCTCTCAGGAATTGAAGAATCCATTGGTCATCTATGATTTTTTGAGAAATAATTATGCAGTGTATTTTATTCTGGTCTAATAAGGAACTATTTCTCTAAACTACATATTGCTTGAATAGTCGCAGAGATGTACAAATATCATAAGTAGACTCTTGAATTTGGAAGTGACAACTCATAATGTATTGCATAACCTATCGTACCTGTTCTAGCAATTATATGCTTGGACTGCTTCAGCCACTTCTTTATGTACTCAATATCCTCGGGAATTCGTTTTGTATCTTCGTTCAATTCCTTGATGGCTTTCTCCTGCAACACCTCGGATATAGGCCTAATCGACATTTTCGCAAAATTTTGCGGCACCAAATGAACGCGCTTCCGTTCAATCACCAGTAAATTGAATAGTGTTCCAGATTAGATTAGATAACTTATATTTCACTATCAATTTTTTTTTGTGCAACGCGCGATAATGTAGCTTGGAGTAATTGGCGATAAATAAAAAAGAAAACGTTTATTACTAGTATCTAAAAGTTATACAATATTTTAAGTATTCTCTCTACAAAACGAAAACCGTATGTAAGCATATAATAATCGTAAGAACTACAACAGCTTAGTACTATGTACAGAAACACTAATTATTAGCTAGCACTATAAAAAATAATCATATCACATAAAAATAGTACATAATAAATAAAGGATTCCTTATTGTTTAATTGGGGCACCATTTCCGGTATTTACAGTGGATGGGGTGGGGCGTGGTGCTAAGGCAGTCCTCGTATGCTAGAAATCCTCGAAGAGCTTCAGGTCGGCCTCGTCCAAGGACTTTCCGTTCTTCCAGTCTGTTTCTGGGTATTCATCGAAATTGCTTGTGTCACCTTCGTAGAGCACCTTGGGAACGATCGGTGGCTGCAAATATACAGTATACACATATTAATCTAGAAATATTTATATAAAATTGACTATGTCTACTCTAAACAGCACGACATATATAGTATACGGGTAGTTTATACAGGGTGTCCCACGCTCAGGGACCATTAAAAGTATATGGGGTTCTCGAATAACAAATGAAATAATCATCCAAACATAGTTGATTCCTCAGTTCTGTGCCGTCCTTCAGTTCATAGTTCTCCTCAGATAAAATACTTTAAACCTTCTACAATTTCCGGTTCTACCGGAAGTAGCCATCAACGTTTTTTTAAAAATAGAACACCCTATATATTATTATGTTTCTGGCTTCCTCGTTTAATTTGAAACATCTTTTGTAGAGATGTGTGTACACCTAACTATATTACTTTCCGAGATAAGTATTAAATTCCAAGATTTTGACCTCAAAAAGACATTATGATAAATTGCTTCAATTTCTTTTACAAATAAGATAAAATTGGAAAATTTATCTCATCATTGTACCTAAAAAATGATATATTTTGTCCCTATGTATAATATATTTTGCAGGTGAATAGATTAGTCATTCAAAAATGTCATTAGTTAATTACTTAAATTAAGCGTATTTCAATTTTTTTAAATGGATTGACATACTTTTTATCTCATATAGCAATTTGCATTATAATTTACTACAAAAAAGTATTATACTCGATAAATATACTCTATAACTCTATAACTATATTCCCAAAATAAGTAGTTTTTAAAATATTTCGAAAATTAGAATTTCTGCATCATGTTATTTCGTCTATGCTATTTACACATGCATCGTAGTTTGCGAAATATGCTTATTTTTTCTCACTGTGATAACCAATGTTAACAAAGAAATTTAAATCTTGAAAAGTTCATTTTAAATGTGTTAATATCGGTGATAGTCCAGTTATATTAGCCCCAAAAAGCCGTTTTGGCGGAAATAAATTACACAGTTTTGAAACTTGGTACACATACTCTTGAGTACTCTAGAATCGAATATTGTCGAGTTTCCTCTCCTCCCATGTGGACTTCATCCCTCAATATCGAAAAAACATCCCCCAAATGGCGAACATGTGATATATTTCGCAATTATCTCGTAAACGGTGCATAATTTTTTTTATATCGGGTAAAGTTGATGGAAAAATTTTGAACAAACATTATATTACAAGGTTTTCCATAAAAGCTATAGTTCGCAAGGTATAGAGGCCGTAAGTAAAATAATCCAGTACGTCCAGTCAATTAGACTTTTGGCGGAATAAAAATAGTTTTGAAACTTTTTAGGACTGAAACTTCTTTGTTAACATTAGTTATCACAGTTACGAGAGATAAGCGTGTTTCGCAAACTATTATGCATGTGTAAATAGCATAGGCGAAATTACATAATGCAGAAATACGAATATTCGAAATATTTCAAAAACTACGTATTTTAAGAATATGATTTTAAAATACTTTTTTGTAGCAAATAATCATGCCAGTTGCTCTATGAGATAAAAAGTATGTTATTCAATTTAAAAAATGCAATATGCTTACTTTAAGTGGGCACTTAACTAATGAAATATTAGAATGACTTATTGTCGAAAATTTTCAGCTGCAAAAATATAAATCACAGAGGTACCTTTCAGGAACAATTCGAGAAAATAAATCCATTTTTAACTTATTTGTAAGAAAAATTAAAGCCATTTTTCATAATGTCTTTTTGAGGCAAAAATCTTTGAATTTAATTTTAATCTCAGAAAGTAAAAAAGATTCAAATTAAACCGGGAAGCCAGAAACATAATAATATATAGGGTGTTCCATTTAAAAAACAAAAGTTGATGGCTACTTCCGGTAGAACCGGAAGTGATAGAAGGATGAGAGTATTTCACCTGAGGAAAACGGAAAAATGGATGATTTTTTCAAAATTTTTAGTTTATCGGGAACCCTATAAACTTTTAAGGGTTCATGAGCGTGGGACACCCTGTATTTTGTTATACATATCGGCTGTGTATACCATTATAAAAGAAACATACACACCTTTAGTTTCCGCATGTAGACATCATGCCAGTCAATTCCTTTATACCATCTGTGCCGTTTGATATCATCTGCGCCACTCTGTAAATACGAATAAATTGAAATAAATAAATATCTTTAATTATTTGACGAATGTGAAAGTTCGATTAATCTCTAACTTAGTTCGGCTTCATTACTTAAGACAACCGCATAGAAATATGCACACACTGAAATTAAATGTGTACATTATAAATATTTATCCAACAATTCTTCAAAAAAATTATTTATTATATCAAAATTATTACCAACAGCAATTTCTAACAAAAACCTTAACATGATAAATAAATTAATAAATAGTGTAATTGATTTCATCAATATGCTTCTCAAACCTTTCAATGATAAATAAAGCAAAACAAAAAAAATAATTTCAAAATTATGGTTAGTTACTATGATTACATTTGTTTGAATACTGTTAAATGACAATAATCTTTGAATGAAAATAAATTATTGTTAGGTACTTTATATCATAACTATTTTTTAAATATTTTTTTTACAAATAATAATAGTTCATTTTCTGTCTTTTGTTCCTTGCGTCAATTGTGTTTCACAATTTTCCTCATGCCTTTGCAGTCTATTGAATAACAAAAGGTAAAAGGCAAAACAAAAATTCTGTAATAACTGATAATAAGCTTGAAATTAAAATATACTTTTGTCAGTTATTATTTTTACTAATAAATAAACATGAAATGAAAATATTGTCTTCCCACCTTCATGTTGCCCAGCCTTTTCGTCCTGTCTTGTATCAGCAGTTTCTTGATCAGATCCTTTGCCACTGGATCCATGTGCTTAGGCCACTCTATTTTACCGCTCAAGATTTTCTCGTAGATTCCGAAAGGATTGTCATCATAGAATGGAGGAAAACCAGCCAGCATTTCATATATTAAAATACCTGAAACGGAAATCAAATAGTTTTATGGATACAATACAAATTCAGTTTTGTGAATTATATTTCGAAAATTGATTGTTGTTTTCTGAGAATGTCATAGAACTCTTATTTATGGACATAATTTAAGTTTTATTGGTTATGTTTATCATTATTAATCAATAATAATCGAACAACTGTTGCACAATTAAAGTAGTTAAATCTATAATTAGTAATAAATAATAATTATAGGAATATTATAGAAATAATAGTAGATAGATACAGTACTAGACAACTAAACGGGAACTCTTGAAGCAATTTTGCCTTAATTTAAGCATATCATAAAATGCCGCATTTATATGACGTTCAAACGATAATTTATACGAAAATAGAAGAAGTGTGGTCTATGAAGCACTTAACAGATGAATTTCAGGTGGGGAAAAGTACAGTGTATAACAGAAGTGTCCTGTTCTTTTTTTATCTATTACTGTATAAAGTTATATAATACATTTAAATTCTCAGCAACATAAATCGTTCCAATAAGGCAGGGAACACCAGTTTATACAGTAAAATTAAAAATCGATGACTCCACTGAAAATAATCTTATTATATAAGTCGAGCATTCTATAATCATGTTAGCGGCCATAATTAGATATTTTTCACGATCGTTATGTTCACAAAACGATCATATATTTCAATACATTCGATTTTAAAGAGGTGGTAAATTTCTATAAAACAGTTTAGAGAAAATACACTTCCCGATGTAGTTTTATTTATAAATAAATTAATTGTTGTTAAGTCACTGTAGGTATAACAATGACCAACAATGATATAACAATATAACTGACAATATAAGAATTAAACATAAAATTATCATTGAATTTCATAAGATTTTTTGTGTTTTCTCTAAAAATGAGGTTTTCAATAACGATTAACCATATGAATAAACCAATAAATAAACCATACATTTTTAAAATGGATAATATTATAGTGGTATTATATATTTCCTGAGCAACGTGCAGCAATAATTATTTATTTATTGATTAGATTAAATTATTCTGCAATAGTTAACACAATTATTTCAAATAAACATAAAACTCAAATTACGGAAAATATCCTGCATTGTGTGCAATTACGTAGAGATAATTTGTTTTGACGTTACATACATGTAATTGAGTTGTTGTTAAAATCGTCACTGTAAAATTGGCGAGTGACTGCGCATTAGCAATAAATAACTTTCATACGTAATAAAAATATTATATAAAAATCTGACGTGAGCAGCATATGACTTTTTCCATGTATTATTCATTTATATGAAAAATTAATATTGAAATTAATTTCAATTACAGTTTTCTCAAAAATCATTAACTGTGATTTGTTTTCAAAATTAAGCTAAAAGAAAAATAACTTATACTATTTTTCATATACTTTCCAATTGAGTCATGTATCTATACATCAGTAATTGTTGAACAATATAAATGTTATAGAAAAATAATAGATATATTGTACAATTCCAATATTGTTGGAATTTTACTCATTCTTTTAATGATACTAGTCTTTTTCCATACCAATAGCGTGTACAATATGTACATTTTATATGAGTACTTTTTTATTAAGTTCTACATAACAGGAAAGTAACATGAAGCATTAGATAAGAAAATAATGATCGATTTTCATTAAATACAATTGTCACGACACTCATAAAATTGAACAACAAAAACCTAGGTAATTAACTTTAAGTAAATATAAATAAAACTTTCTGTTTTATAAATTTTGTTCGATTTCATGTCTAGTTGTATTTTGTAATAAATATTATAGTCGATGAAATTTCTTTAAATAAAAGTTAAATTTAAAGTTTATTTTAATTTAATAGATTTTTTTATCAAATTCAATTAAATTGGTATCGAATTCAATGGCTCTTTTTTATCAATCCAATATACTTTCTATACAATGCGATAAAATTTGTATCAAATTCAATGGAATTTGTATCAACTTCTATAACATTTGTTATAACATTTGTTTATTGTTACACCGTATCCCAGCGAACTAGTGGTTGGCGAAATTGCAGTTTGGAAAATGTGCACGGAAGAGCAGTTCTTTTTTATTTTCTATAATTTCTATACAATTCAATTAAATATCTATCAAATTCAATGAAATTTCTATCAACTTCTATAACATTTCCCAAATCCAGCAGATTTTTTATACAAAATTAAATTTCTCGAAATCGAATAGATGCTGTCTCGTGGTGAAATCAATTACTACTGACACCTCCTCACGGTGGAAGATTTCTTTTCGGCTTTGTGAACCGACACCAAAATATTGTAATAAACATATTCCATTACAGGTTAATAAAACCTGACGAGTGTGCAAATTGGGAATTACCCCACGACGCACTGCATCGATCAGACCCACCAGGTCGAATTTTATATTTATATTTTATATAACTTGTGAAATTCAGTAGAATTTAAAAAGAATTGAATGAAATCTCTAAAAAAAAAAATCCTATGAAATTTTACTAATATTGATCATTTGAATTGAAATGATCAAAATTCAATGTAATTTTTACATAATTCAATCGGAAATGGTAATGTTATTGGGGTGCAAACACAATTCAATGAAATGTATATGTTACCGGCAATCTGTATAATCCGGTATTCTATACAATACCTAGGCAATGTATAGAATACCTAAAACGTGTAGGTAATGTATGAAATAAAATTTATTTCATACTTTGCCTAGGTATTCTATACAATACCGAATGCGCAGCCGGCAATGTGTGTAACCTAACCTAACCTAACCTAACCTACTTATTATTTTTACAGAATTGTATTGTTTCTTAAGTTTTTTATACTTATTACGTACCTGAGTACTTGTAAGCAAATTACATTATGTTACTTAGGAGCACCCCAATTGTTCATTTTAATAAAGTTGATTTTAAGTAGTAGAACATGTTTTATTTGCCCGTCATTTTATAGGTAGGCCGGTTAACTTGATAAATATAGACCAAAATCTATTTATTTTACACATTGCCGGTGGACCAGCAGGTACTCTATACAATCCCTAGGAATTGTATACATTACCTAGGAAAAGTATGTAATGGACAATAATATTCATAATATTTCATACATTGCCTGGACGCCCCAGGTATTCTATACATTGCCTAGGTATTGTATAGATTGCCTGAATTATACAGATTGCCGGTAACATATATAAAATCAATGTAATTTTTAGACATGTTTATTATATTTTAACCAAACTGGAAATTGTATAAAATCAAAAAAATCTAAAGAATACTACAACATTTCTAACGGATTAAATGGAATTTCTATCAAGTACCTACGTTGAAATTTTTAAAATAAAAAATAGAAATTCTAATAAATATTAAATAATGCACAAAACAGAAAAAAAAACAGCAGTCTTTACTCGCGATAATTATCACGGTCAATTATTACTTGATGCATGAGGTGTACCAATCATATTCAATCGAATTTCTGCATAATTCAGCAGTATTTCTATACAATTCTACGGTATCTACAAACTTGCAATATGCTTATTTTGCAAATGCAATTTCTGCAGCTATACAGGGTGGTCAGTTTTACGACGCCCACCATTGGGATCTATTAAACGGAAGTACATACAGAGCTGGTCAAATGGGATAAAAGTTTCTTATTTTTGTGCCTTTCAATATACTGAAACGAAATCCGGGATATCTTGCACAGTTCCTGAAATATCACTGAAAAACTGAAAAAGTGAACTTTCATTTTCCTCTTATAACTTGTTTACTTTTGAAGAAAATTTTACAAAACTTGGCACGCTTACATTTTTCGACGCGAGCTTTCTGGACAGTACCAAAAAATTTTTGCGCCAACTAGACGCCCAAATTTTCATAGTCAACTTTTGATTTTCTTATGGCCGCAATATTGGATTTTAATAGCATTCAAAAGAGTAATTTCAACCATGTATTACACATGGGTAATCTGATATTATCTACCACAAAAAATCGATATTTTAAAAATTTGTTGCAAAAATCAAACTGCTGTGTGGACTGCTCTACAAATCAAGTTGCCATTCAATAACAAATTACCTTTTTGATATTTCTTCATACAATAAAAATAACTTCTGAGTAATTTTATTGTGTATAAAGTGAGTATATACGTGAGTTTGTGTAAAATGGAGATAATATCTTTGATTAGTAAAAATATGGCAAGATATTATCCTCAACATGAAAAAATTGACATGTACCATCTCTATAATGTAATATCTTACATTATATTTCGCTGGCCGAAATTGCAAATCATAAATCATATTTTATTCATTAAATAATCTGATCAAATACCATTCTTGAATTAAAATTTAGGATATTTAATTATTGCCATTTTTGCTAATCAAAGATATTATCTCCATTTTTGCACTTTATACACAATAAAATTACTCAAACGTTATTTTCTTTGTATGAAGAAATGTGAAATTTGTTATTCCATGGCAACTTGATTTTTAGAGCAGTCCACATCAGTTTGATTTTTGCAACAAATGATTAAATTATCGATTTTTGATAGTAAATAATGTCAGATTATCCATGTGTTATACATAGTTGAAATCGGATTTTTTCGCTTTTTTGAATGCCATTCAAATCCAATATTGCGGCCATAAGAAAATCAAAAGTTGAGTATAAAAATTTAGGCATCTAGTTGGCGCAGAAAATGTTTGGCACTGTGATCAGAAAACTGACGACGAAAAATGCCAAGTTTCGTGAAATTTCCTTCAAAAGTAAAAAAGTGATAAAAGGCAAGGGAAAGTGCAGTTTCTCATCGATATTTCAGGAACTGTGCAAGATATTCCGGATTTCGTTTCAGTATATTGAAAGGCATAAAAATAAGAAACTTTTATCCCATTTGACCAACTCTGTATATATTTCCGTTTAATAGATCCTAATGGTGGGCGTCGTAAATAGTGACCACCCTGTATACTATATTGGCAATTTTTCAAATAAAGCCAATAGAATATCTGTAAAATTTAATAAATTTCAATAGAATTTCAATCAATATGTGTATTTTGTATTTATATAGTAATTGTATTGTATTTTTTTTTCTATTTTCAATTTTATTTTCAATACAATGCAGTTGAATGACATTTCTATAAATTTTTATGGAATTTGTACCTAATTCAATTACTAATTCACATCTACATAATTCTACGCCTTGCTACAAACTTCATTGAAAATTCTCCAGATTTCATTGGAATTTTTACATAATTCAAGAGAACTTTTGGCAGACTTTTAAAAAATCAATAATTTTGAGAGAAATATTACTGAATACAATTATTATATTTAAATAATAATGAAATTTGTATTATATCAATAAAAAAATTATAAAAAAATCTGAAGAATTCTACAAAAAATGTAACGGAAACAATCTTAAATACTGTATACAGGTAGCCGTTACTTTGTGGAACATGGTAAATGAATTAAATAAAACAATTTTACTTTGTTACTTCTACTAACACATTTATTTTACAAAAAAATAATTTAGTGTTTGACAATGACTATAGAGTAGTCGAAACTGCAGTCACTAAATAATTTTTTTGTAAAATAAATGTGTTAGTGGAAGTAACAAAGTAAAATTGTTTTATTTAATTCGGGAACAATCTTCACTAAATTTTAACAATAGAATACAATTTAATGAAATGCCTAATGAATTTAATGAATATTTGTATAATTGAGGAGTTGGGTGCAAGAACAGCGTAAATCGATTTACATGTGTGGTTTTGAAGCAAATTTGATTAATAGAAAACTTGTTTTCTACCCTTATTTATAAGTATTTATAAGTTAAAAAATATATAGCTACTGTTCATGGAAAATATTAGAAAATATAGCAATTATTGCTATATTACAACTTTTATTAAGTTTTGAATCTTTCGACGCGTTTTTCTCGAAAATCATTTTTTCGACTTAAGCTACTCTTGCCAATTCATCGAAATTTTTTAAGAGTTTAAAAGAAATTGAGCAGAAATAGGGATAGTATTTAAAAAGTTTCAGCTGAAATCAATGTAGGTTTTAGGATTCAATGTTTTCTTTACATATTCTACAGAACGTCTACAAAATTTAAGGTAATATTAATAGGAAATTCAATTAAATTGTTAAAGAATGTTTCAGGTTTAAGATTTACACACAATTTTAATAAGTCGACAGCTGCTTCGATCTTGCGATCACCATCAACATTAGGTAATTGACAAATTTTTCAATAGATTTTCAAGTTGAAAAATTTAGGCTAACGATATTACATCGATGTAGATTAGGCTAGGTTACGTTAGGTTGAAAATAATTGCAAGATCGAAACAAATGCAGTTTTAACATTAAAAAAAAATCATTATTTGTACGCTAGAAAATGGTCAACAGGCCGAATCAGTAGAGCATTGTAGTTTATTTCTATAAATTTGTGAAACTTTAACCAAATGTTTTATTTAGCTTTGAGCTATAGAATTGTTCAATTTAGTCGTAAAACAAAAAGATTAGCAATGTATGCTTAACTAATGTAGTTTCTAGAATTCGATGTTTTGGTTTACAAATTGTTTGTTACAACTACCTACTACAGAATTGATATTAAAAATTGAAATTTAGAGAAATTCTTGAGTTAAAAAGTTAAAACTTTGAAATTGAAAACTGTATTTGCTTATTTAAATTACAAATATTACAATCAATCTGTAGAAGTTTTAAATACTTACAAAGATTTCAGATTGCTTTTCGCCATATATCAATTGTGTTTCACGTTATAGCAAATGCTTTTCCCTCTTGTCAATAGTTGTCAATATTGTTTCAAATGTATTCTCCATATGTCAATTTTTTTTCACTATTTATCAAATGTTTTTTTCCTCTGGTCGAGATGGATTGAATATTACAGCGTTTTCCAAACTTTTTTGACCGCGGCCCGGTACGAGGTTCTAAAATTTTTCGCGACCCACTTATGCTATGGAAAAATAGCTTTCAATTTATACTTAAATATTTACAAAACAATTTTTTTTTAATAAAAATCAAGTTATTTTGTTTATTTCATACACAAAAATTGCAAAATAATTATATAAAAAAAAAAAAAAAAAAAATAATAAAAAGTAATTAAAAAATTAACAATTATAGTAAATTTTGCTTCCACATATTTTGTCCTTATGTAACTTATGTTACTCCTTATGTATGGTTTGTCATCACATAACAATTGATCAATTTCAAATTAGGAGGTAATGATGTTAATTTGATTTTCAAATTAGGTTCGACATCGAATCTGTTTCGATACTTATTTTTTAAGTACACCAAGGCTGAGAACGCAGCTTCACACGTAACATATAAATGGTGACAAAAGGCATTAAAAATTGTATCGATTTTTCGCTTACGCTTGGATACTCCTTTTGACAGCGCAACCAAAAATTAATTAGTGGTACAGTATCAAACACTTTTTTCAGATCGGTGTCATAAATCTAAAGAATAATAGAACATAGCGTAAGCTTACTATCGTGCGTTCAACAAAATTGCCAATTGGCGTTGGCAATCTCAAGTCATCTTAGTGCAGACATGACTTGAGATTGCCAATGCCAACTTCGTCGTCGATTTTTGTTGAACGCTCGATAGTTTCGTATGATACATTAGCAACGTGATTTTTATTCACGAAAATCAAATGCAATTGGTTCATAAAGTTACAAGAATACGCTTTGATTGGTCCATGCATAGTGCATACATGATGACGCATTAATAAAACTGAATTAATAGCCACCATATTAATAACACACAGCGAAGATTGTCAATTATTTCGGAATTAGGTTCGCATTATATTGGTCATACTGGTTCCGTGTATACCATGTTGAATTCTCTTTTTACTGATGATTTTTCACTCGCAATTATCACGGCAATTATCTAGTGAAGATGTCGCCAAAGATTAGAAATGGAGCTGCACAAGAAGAAGAAGAAGAAGAAGAAGAAGAAGAAGAAGAAGAAGGAGAAGAAGAAGAAGACGAACTAATGCAAAATGAGGAAGAAATCTGATGGGAAGTTATTGGACACTTGATGTGCTAAATTAGGTCTCCTTTTTAAATGGATTCTTTCATTTTTAGAATCTGCTTAATGTGATAGTACAGAACGTCGACAGAAAATCGTTGTTTCCACAGAGCCATTTTTTTAAATTATTGCAGCGACTTTTTCCGATACTTTGAAAATATTTAAACCAAAACCATGCAAAATTAAATTCAATTCATTGAGTATAGCAAATATGTCGCACTAATAAACCACTTTTATTAACCACTCAAAATCGTATAACCTATCCTTAAATGAAAAAATAACATCTTCTTTAGATGGTGGGTGTCCATTCAGAAATAACAAAGCTTTGCCTTGTAGCTCCAATAGACGTTTTAAAACGTTTGCTTTTGAAGCCATCGTGAATTACAATACAAAATGAGGTGTTTATGATCACTCCGAATTTCCTTGCATAACTCGGTAAAAAGTCTGCTATTTAATGAACGAGATTTTATGTAGTTTACAAACATGACACGTTCTTCCAAAGTTATGTTTAAATTTAAAAGCAAGCCAACGCTTGTCTATGGATATAACAGTGCTACATATACAATTAATGGCTAATTCTTGAATTTGTTTAAACAAACCTTTATGACAACCTGCCATTGCACGTGTTCCGTCGCTACTTAGACCAACACACTTCATCCAATCAATACCGTGACCAGTGACAAAATCATTGATAGTTTAAAAATCTGATCTGAGGTCTTTCTTGTCGGAAGCCTTTTGCAAAACGAAACAAAATCTTGTATCTTGTCTTCGTCAATATATCTGATAAAACACATTAGATTTGCACTATCTTCGATATCTGTGCTTTCATCTACTTGCAAGGATAAAACATGTTTTAATTTTTACTTTAGCAACTAGTTCTTATTCTAAATGTTTCACAATATCGTCAATTCTCCGTTTAATTGTATTATTTGATAATGGTATCGCCGAAAATAAACTTTTTTCCTTTATTCCGCATAAATTATTTGCAACAATTTTTAAAGCGAGAAGTATTATTTTTTCTTCAGCACTGTGAGGATACCCAGTCTCGGCTATTAATATGGAAAATTAAAAAGCTATCAAAGCGAGCTTTTTATTTGACTGGTGACGAAAGAGTGCATATTTCATTTTTTTAAAGTTAATTGACTTATCAGAGTACTCAGAATGAAATGTGTCTAAATGCGGTTTCAATTTTGACGATTTCATAATTTTATTTGAAAGTTGCGAATTGAAAATAACACATAGAGGCAACTTATTTTGACAGCTTCGGGCAATGAACCCAAACCGTAAATATTCGCCACAATATTTGCGAGTCCAATTAGTTTTACGCTTGATGTTTTGGCGCTATATATCTGCCTTTAGGGGCTTCAAAGTATCTTCATAATCATGATGTTTAGCTTTGCTCGGACTTGGTTGATCATCATTTAAATTTGAATACATTTGAAACAATATTTTAATATTGATACGAGGGAAGAGCATTTGGGATAAAGTGAAACACAATTGATACATGGTGAAAAGCAATCGGAAAACTGTAAATAAAAATAAAATATTGAATTTTTGAAACAACATTGATTTCAGTTGAAATATCAGTTTCACTTAGTGCCAACAGAATCATTAGTTAATTTTATGTATCGTAGGTCAACCAATTTTTTTTCGATTTAACGAATAGTCCATATTTTATGACCTCACTGAATATACTAGTTTTAAATTATGGCTACATACCTAAAGCCCACCAATCGACTGCTTTATTATGTCCTTTACTCTGAATAATTTCTGGTGCCAGATACTCGGGCGTCCCACACAGCGTCCACGTCCTATCCGTGAGCTTCTTAGCGAAACCGAAATCTGTGATCTTGAGATGCCCATCCTTGTCGAGCAGCAAGTTCTCGGGCTTCAGATCTCTGTAGACTATGCTCTTCGAATGCAGGTACTCCAGCGCGAGGATAATCTCTGCACTGTAGAAGTTACCGGTGGCCGTGCTAAATCTGCCGGCATTCCTCAGGTACGAGAACAGCTCTCCACCGCATACGTACTCGAAGAGCATGTATATGCAAGATTCGTCTCTGTTACACCACATCCTGAAAATAGAGATGCACGTTAAGTACAGGCTCTACAATTTAAATATATACCTACACCTGAACTTGCTGTAACTAAATTAACTCGAAATTTCTCTAAATTTTCGTTCTGTCTCACATTAATTATAATAACAATTGTTAAATATTATACTGTTAAGAATTTTATTTTATTACATTGGGTATGTGGGTATTACATTGTTGGCCAAAATATGAATGATAAGTACATAAAATTGTCATATATACATATGAAGTGTGATTTGGCAAAAAATCAGAGTGTGCGTGAGTGTGTGGCCACATCTGTTCTCTTCTAAAATTAGAGGTTTACAACTTTTGTTACGTATATGACGACACTAAAAACCAGCAAATTTTTATCTGCCACTTCGCCAGACTCGCAATATAATTTTTATTGTCAAATGAATTATTTGCCAAGCTATAAAATACTTTAAAAAAACAAGTTTCCGGTCGTCGGTGTCGCTCTGTTTTTTTTAATATAAATTGTTTAATACATTCTTTGTGTTTTTTTTGTATGGATATTCAGAAGCAAATTCATTATAAAATGAATGAAAGAAAAAAACTGTACAATGCTATTTAAAAAAAGTTTACCATCGTCTGTAAAACAATAGTTTTACTAACTAAATCGAAACAGGTCATAGTTAAGTATTTCTTCAATGAGAGATCATTGAGTCTCATAATCATTGAGAGCACTACTCTCAAATTTGGCTAATATTTTTTTTACTACTATCTCCAAAACTGTTCATGAATATTAAAACAATTTATTCATGATATTCAGCTATACAGTATATAAAAACATAAACACCGTACGAATAAAAAAGTGACATTATTGCTTTCAAGTGATAATAATAATGCATCAATTTTCGCTCTTAATACATTAATAACTATTACTTGTAATATTTAAGTGTATATTTTTATATAACATGTTTGATTAAATTTTTATTCAATACTGATACTTTGAGAGATATTTGCTTTTAGATGCTTTTATTAAATTAAATTCATACGTTATTAATAGTATCTCAAAAGCTAGCGCATCAATATTAATATAAATATAATGCTGATCGTCAATAATATATCGATATGTATATGGTATAGAAAATTATATTAATGTACAGGGTGGCCCAATTTGGATGTTTTTATAGGGGATCTCGGTAACTAAAAGAGATAGAGAAAATCGGATGGCTTATCCTCGATCTCTTTTATTGAGACAAACTCAATGGTGAAAGGTGAAAATAAAAATTGGCGATTGTCTTTTGTTTTCAAGTTATGGCCAAAAACTCATTTCATTTATTTATCATTTTATTAAGATATGAGTTGCGTGTTCTTTTACTTTTTAACGGTGAATTGAATGATTTATACAGATTTTTAAATCTTCGTTAATAAACAAGATAGAATACTATGTTGTGTTTTTTAAAATAGAAGTCATAGTTGGCTTTGGCATTAATAAATAGGTTATTTTTTTCTCTTTTAAATGATGTATCGCATATAGATGGTATAATTGCATTTTTGTTGAAATCTATTAAAATTCTATCAAAACGTCTCTTATTCTCTTATTAGTGATCTCCGAAACTAACGCATGAATATTATTTAAATTTATTGTAAATATTCAATGATTTATTGGTATGCTACATATAAAGTTTCAGTAATATCCAATGTGCGATTCTGGTTATATTTCCGTGTTAATGATCATATATTTTTAGGCGATTTTTTCAAATATTACTTAGCCATTGTAAGAAATTACTCAATAACTAGCGTATCGATATTAACATAATGTATTGTTAAAAAAATATTGAAATTTCCTAAATAATGCATGCAATTATGTAGAAATTATACAGGGTGGGCCACCTATCCGCGCTCGGCCCATTGCTGCTAGACTAATGAAAATTGAGGAAAACATCTGCTTGGAAGTTGTATTCTATAATTGGACACTTAATGTGCTACTTTTTAAAATTATTTTCGATTATACAGAGTGTATCATAAATCCGGAACACAAAATTTGGTCTATTTTTTAAATGGATCACCCTGTATATTCTTTCATTTCTAGAATCTGCTTTATGTGGGCTTCACAAATCATTTTCATTTTTTAAGATCAGATACAACGTTGGCAGTTATTCACTTTTTAATCAATTTTAACGAAAAATCATGCACGTGGAAAAAAAAGTCAACAAAGCCTTATTATAAGAGATCAATAAAAGAATCTGCGTATGCAAGTTCCCAAGCAATGTGCCAAAACATACACAATATTTTGACTCACTTAGAATATACAGGGTGTTCTGAAACAACGATACAACTTTGTGATTTTCAAATGGCTAAAATTCATTTTTTTCAAATGGAACGCCCTATATATAGCATATTCTGAGTACGCATCTAATGAGCAATTCAATGGTAGCATATGGACTGTAATCAAATAATCCTTTTTAATAGGTAAATACCGACCAATCTCAATAAGTTTTAGCCATTTGAAAATATCAAAATTCGATCGTTGTTTCAGAACACTTCAACGTGCCTGCAAATATTGTATATGTTTTGGCACATTGTTTAGGTAGTTGCATACTCAGATTCTTTCATTGATCTCTTATAATAAGGTTTTGTTGATTTATTTTCAACGTCCATGATTTTTCGTTAAATTTGATAAAAATGTGAATAACTTGGCAATGTTGCATCTGATCCCTAAAAATAAAAATGATTTTTGAACTCCGCATAAAGCAGATTCCAAAAATGAAAGAATATACAAGGTGTTCCATTTAAAAATGAGACCAAATATTGTGTCCCGGATTTGTGATACACTCTATACACTCGAAAATAATTTCAAAAAGTAGCACATAAAGTGTCCAATAACTTCCAATCAGATTTTTTCCTCAATTTTCATCAGCTTAGCAGCAATGGTCCGAGCGAGGATAGGTGGGCCACCCTGTATATAATCTTTTAGAAATATTGTAGAATTCTTTAGATTGTTTTTATGCGAATTTTATTGATTTTATACAAATTCCGTTTTGGTAAAAATTTTATTGTGTTCAGTAATATTTCTCTCAAAATCACAGATTTTATTAAAGTCTGTTGAAAGTTCTGTTGAATTCTATAAAAATGCCAATGAACTCTAGAAATATTGTATTGAAATTTGTAAGAAGGCGAATTCTGTAGGGTAGCTATTGAATTGGTACGATATCCATAGAAATTGATAGAAATATTTTTTTAATCATTAGAAAATGCATTGTATCTGACAGAAATTACATTGCATTTGATATAAATAATAAAAATAAATAATAAACTTTATTTGGTATGTAGCCATTACAATGATGGATATACACGTCATACACAGTAATATAAAGGTTGAAATTAGTACAATAAAATATTAATACTGACACAAACTTTACAAAATAAAAAATAGATAAAGATAGATATTCCATTGGATTTTATTAAATTGTACAGATAATTTATCAATTGGATTTGATCTGAGAAAAATTGTCAATGACCCCTATAGAAAATGTAATGAAGTTTGTAGCAATGCGTAGAATTCTGTCGAAATATTGTTGAATTATGTAGAAATTCTTTTGCATTTGATAGAAGTTCTTTTGATTTTTTTTAGAAATTCCATGTAATAGTTTAGACATTTTGTGGAATTCTTTAGATTTGCTTAGGAAAAGTTTATGATTGTTAAGAATTAAAATTGTATTTAGTAAAACTTCTATAAAATTACTTTGATTCTATATAAATTTCATTGATTTCTGTATACACCCCATTAGATAGTGTACAAATTCTATTAAATTGTACTATTGTAAAATTACATTGAATGTCCTTTTTACAAAATTTCATAGGATTATTCTGTATGAACTTCATTCAATTCTTTTAAAATTCCACTTTGTCGTTTGCCAAATAAAACGCCAATAAACCCAATAGAAATTGCAATAAAGTTTGTAGAAAGAAATATAATTCTTTAGAAATGCTATTGAATTATGAAGATAATCACTTGCAATTGACATAAATTTAATATGACAAAAATCGTTACATTCATCAGAAATTCCATTGAATGTGATTTAATTTTTAATGAATTATGTAACAACTCTCGACTTTATAGAATTTCCATTTAATTTGATGGAAATTTTATTCTGAATGAATGTTCTGTAGGATTTGAGAAATTTTATGGAATTTGAGGAATTCCATTCAATGTGATAGAAATTTTATGGAATTGTGTAGAAAATGTATTGGATTTGCTAGAAATTATCCATTGCATTCGATAAAAATTCAAAAATTGTTATCACAATTTCATCGAATTTGATGGAAATTCAATTGTATTTGATAGAAATTCTATTAAATGTTCTGAAAAATTTCATCTAATTTGCTAGAAATTACATTGATTTTGACCGTAGTTTTATTGAATTTTATAGAAATTACATCGACTGTGATAGAAATTAGAAAAGATAAAAAACACGGAATGGATCAAAATTTATAAAAATTAAAGGTGTTTCCAAAGTGCCCATTTTAGTGTTATTCGCCTAGTTTTTTATTTTCAAATTTATGATTGTAACGGCAATCATTTTTAATGGAAACCAATGTTCTTAGCCAATGCTATTTTGATCTTGATATTGAACTTTATAAAAAAGTACGTTCATAAAATTTGCATATTATTTTAGTGTAACTATAAAATAGAGAATTAAGAATTTTTTACCCTATGAAATAATACGAGTACCATTAAAATAATGAATAAAATTAAAACAATATATTACTTTTCAATATGATCTCTATGATTGTTGATGATTCCACGATTTCTACGTTTACAAGGTTTTTTACTTCTACTAAGTTTCTAAGCTATATTTAAAATTTCAATTGACTCCGCGATGCATTCACGAATTCTACGAAAAACGAGGCATCGAAACCAACAATTTCGCCATCAAAGTCTCAATGACGCAACACAATAAATCACTCAAACGGCGCACACATTATTGTGCTGCAGGAATAATATTTACGCAGCACCAATTTAGCTTTATTGCCCCATTCGCGATAAAAAAAACCCGTATTTTTCGCGCTTTTGTTTTCAGAGCGATCTCTCTTTGTAACGCAGGAGCCCACTATTAGAACTTCATTAGTATTTTCGCAGGAAATGTGTACGCGATAAAACCGTTTGCCAACTTGAAACCATTCCAATTTCCTCCTTGCAGCAGGATTGTATGATCTCCTTTATTTTTACGACCATTGTAAAACTTACATTGTGAATTATACCAAGCATAAATCGATGTGTGCTTTATTGGCTGACCGTAAATACGTAATTATATTTGAGATAAAAATGATTTATTAATTTGAATTTAATTTTATGACAGACCATGCAACTCATTTATAGGAAAACTATACTTATATAAAATATACTATACGCACTATTTATAAGATACTACTATAAATTTAAACACATATAATAATGATAGTTATAGTTACATATGTAATTAGTAAAATAAATGCATTATTAACGTATTAATCCTGTAAAAGCTTGAGTATATTTTAAGCCTTTATCCCTTGTTTGATACTCCAAAATTGAAGATTCGTTTACGCAGAACGAAGATGAAGTTCTAATTTTCAATCTTCATTTGAAAATCAATATGAGTGTGATGAGATTTTTCTCGTCTGGAGTAAATTGCTACTATAAAAATTTGGAATATTTATTAACTATTTATTTAAGGTCATAGTGCCTAGATATATAGAAGAAGCCTAGAAGAAATATTTGTTCAATTAGCCATAGCATGAATATTGATATGACAAACCTGCAATTTATTTATTAATAAATTCTGCAAAAAGTTGCTATTTATTACAGAACCTTCGATTATTAGTATTCGAATGGCTCAAAAGGTTCAAGAATTTCAGGAAATATTCGCATATTGCGCCGTAGCTGTTATTAATTATCTCATAATTTTAATGTACCACAGCGTCCTTCAGTGCCCACTGCGCGTATGGAGCAGAACGAATACATCGCCTATTTATATCGCGTGATTTCTAAACTTAGCGCCGTGTAATAAACTTAGACATTGTAGTATTTTTATTCCCATACTATAACGCGCTATTTCGGCGCTTTTGTATTGCGATAATATTTTCGGTCGGCGCAAGAAGGACTCTAACACTTCCGAAGAAAATAAACAGATCTCCACATATCAAACAACTTTCTTACGCACGTTAGTAATCTATGTTTGATGTTGTATAACACACCGTATGGTTATGAATTATGCCCAGCGATGTAAAGTTTGCATAATATGTGTATGTATTTGTTTTTCCAACCTAAAATGTGCCTAATTTTAGATCGTCTTCAAAACACGTGTTTGTCGTGTCATATTATTAAGCTCTGGACAACTACACGGAATTGCAGCCTGGTGAAAATTATTACCACTTAATTGTATTAATCAATATAATGTTGTATTACCAATAAAAGTTAAATTTACTAAAGTAAACTATGATAACTAAGCCCGAATTTTTCTATATCTTAATTTTAAAAATCTCATAATTTCAAAAATATGTTATATTTTTATCAATATTTTCTATATAAAATCATGTAGTGGCGGCTTTCTGTATGACGAGAATGATAAACATTAAATTAGGATTTTTTTCTGCAAAAGAAAAATCAGTTTCAGAATCTCTTTAAAATGCCATGTATTCAAAATTTTTGGTAAAAACAAAAATATTCTCCACTTCAGAATTATTTAATCATTTTCAAATCCCCCATGTACTTGTATGGAGAAAGTAAAAAGCAACACATCCATTGATTGCTGATAGAATTCTAACTAAACTTAATTCCTATTGTTTTCAAATAAAGGAACCAGTTATTCCAGTGATTTATCAACTGTAATATATATATAGAGAAAGTCATGTGGTGCCCATAATAACATTTCTTCTTGCTTACTTTTATGGCTTCCATGTGCGGTTTTGTCGCGGTTTGTTCACCGTGTAGTTTGCACGTTCGTGCGGTACATTGTAACAACATAATAATTGTTATGTAAAATTGACTTACATCGTAATTAGGTCGAATAAAAATTACGGCAACAATTACTTTCTGGTCTGCGGTAGCCTCTCGGGTCTTCTACCGTGCGGTTTGTGCGTGTATGGGGCATACAAATCAATTAATACAATTATGCAACAAACGCAGAATAAAATAATTGTTATGTTTTAACCACAAAATCATTCACAAATATTCACATACATTATATATATACACATAGATATGCTACAAATTTATTTAATAGACGCGAGAATTTTGAATTTGAAAATTTTCAATAAGACAATACAGGGTCTCCTAAATAGAGTAGGATTGCATGGGTATCTTTGTTATTTTGAAAGCTAGAGATCTGGTAAAATAAGCAATGTTATGCAGTTTTGTATACTGGTTCAGATTATGTTGAAAAATTTTCAAAAGTCCGAGCAGTTCAGAAAATATTCTAAAAAAACTAAAAAGTGCGATTTTTTTAAAACTACGATATTTCCATAATTATTAAAGATGCGGAAATAAGTTTAAAATAAAAGATACTTGGTTCGATAGCATTAACTTAAGAATAAGATCAAAACAAATGTCAAGATGGCGGTTTCCGAGATATTAATAGCAACTTTCTTATTTTAAATGGCCGATATATTTGATTTTTACACGTCAAAATCGACTTTTTTTTCTCTTTTCAACGATGTATAACAACCTATGTCAAAATAAAAATAAAATGAGATATATCAATTGTTCCCATTTTTATTTTTATTCTATAAATTATATTTAAAACAAATGTAAAACAAATAAAAAAACGCAATACAACTAAGTAGTAAAATAACAATCAATTATAAAAAAATGTTTAAAATGCTGACTATTATTGATTGAATGGCCAAAAATAGCTAAACACAATTGACAGCGTTTTAGAATATTGCGAGTTACTTATCGCAATATGTTGCGAATAACGCCTTTTATTGCCTCTGTCATTGCTTCACGAAGTTCATCTACATTATTATAATTAAAGTTACTTCCATAAATTTTGGTTATTAAAGTACCCTACAAAATAAAAGTCAATAGGGGTCAAGTATGCAGATCTCGCTAACCACTGAACAGTTGTATTAGTCGCTATTACTTTGTTATTAAAAGGGCTATTTAAATAAGTAATAACATATCTAGCATTGAGTGGAGGGGCGCCATATTACTTGTACTATATTTGTTTTGAAGAATTTCCAAATGACGTTGTGCACTTATTAAAATTATAGCACCATGTAAATCATTTCCCAATATGCCACAAAATACATTAAAGCAGAACCGCAATTGCATTTGCCATGGAATCACTATATGTGGATTGTCCTAAGCCCAAAAGTGTTCGTTATGATGATTAAATAATCCACAATTAGAAAAGCAGGATGCATCTATCCGTAAAATTGTTTTATAAAATCACCATTTTACGTAATTTTGTTGATTAACCTTCTGCAAAATGTTATTCTACGGATGTTATCATTTGCTTGTAAAGTATGAGAAATATGCAATTTATAAGGGTAAAACTTGTGCTTTTTTAAAATTGTTGATCTTCTTGATTTAGGCACGTCAACTTGAATTTCTATTTGCCGAGTTGAAATGTTCGGATTAGCGAACATTTAACGGTGTCAATTGTTTTTGGCCAATAACTGTCGGTATTTTGAGCATTTTTTATAATTTATTGTTATTTTACTACTTAGTTGTATTACGTTTTTTTAATTTTTTTACATTTGTTTTAAAAATGATTAAAAAATAAAAATAAAAATTGTAATAATTAATATTTTCCATATTTTTCATTTTAACATAGGTTGTTATACATCGTTGAAAAGAAGATAAGAAAGTCTATTTAGACGTATAAAAATCAAATATAGCGGCTATTTAAAATAAGAAAGTTAGTATTAATATCTCGGGACACGCCATCTTGACTTTCGTTTTGACTTGATTCTCAAGTTTGTGCGATCGAACCAAGTAACTTCATTTTAATCTTTTTTCCGCATCTTTAATAATTATGAATATATCGGAGTTTTGAGAAAATGGCGATTTTTAGTTTTTTTAGAATAACTTCTAAACTGCTCCGACTTTGCCAATTTTTCATCATAATCTGAACCAACATATAAAACTGCACAATATTGCCCATTTAACCATATCTCTAGCTTTAAGAATAAGAAAGATACCCATGCAATCCCACTCTATTTAGGATACCCTGTGTAGTACACTAAACTACTATGGTAAATGACAACTAATTGTTGGTTAGAATATGAATTTCAAGATAAATTTGTATAAATGTATACTTATATACACGTAATTTGTCAAGTGGCGTCAATGACTTCAAGTCGACATTTAAGTTTTATTTTGGGTTTAAATATGAATTATCACGTAGTAATGGTCATAACTGACCTGATGCTTATGTAATAATTATTACGTATTTATTTTTTTCCGTATAATTAATTGAATATTTCGCCAACATAACCAGCAGATAACTATGTTAGAGCCTTTGTTAATTGTGCACGGTAATAAAACGGGGAATTGCCACTCTACACGTCATGCACGTGGGATTAATACGATCGAGGTCTGCAGAAGTAATTACACTTTAATGTCCTTCTCTCCTGTTCAATACGAAGAATGAAAGTAAAAACAATTTTTGTGCAGCATATAGCACATGTCTATGAATGATAAAATATGATTTAAAGTGAAGGTCAATATTATTATGTTGAAATCTCTCAAAACCTATTTGTTGCAAATTTGGTGGATATACTGGAAAACTGTTCATCAACAAAGGAAATTTAGACTCACACTCACACAGAATTTAGTACATGTTGGATTTGTGAGAGCATAGGATCTCGATTTTTATAGAATTGGGTTGTAAAGTCTTCAACAAACCCACGTAATATTCAAATTGTTCAAATTTTTTCTTTGTTCGTTCCAAACTAAATTCGCAACATCTTCCGGTAAATGTCGCTCAGGTAGAAATAGAACTTACAAGAATCGTATGTGGCTCTTCTGCCAAAAAGTTTAGGGACCCTGGCTTAGTTGATTACCCTTCTCTTGGTCATATTTATCTTATAGAAAATTAAAATCCCATTGAATTTGAATAAATAAAAGTGACTATATGGAACCTTCCCTGCTCAGAAACGAAGTCCCAGTAATTATTGCATAAATTATACCTGAAAGCTAGCGAATAATAGTATATTATTAAGGAGCATATAATGTAGGCTATAATTCACGAGGATGAATACATTATACACGAGCCGAAGACGTGTGTATAATCATTTGAGTGACTTATAGCCATAATGTGCGAGTCAAATACGACGTGTTAGCTATGATTTTCTAAATAAAACAATTCTTATTAACAAATTTTTGTCACTAAGAAACCGATTGTGAGCAACTAAATGTTCACATGTAAATGAGCTTACATGGGTTGAATTTATTTATCGTATGGCATACACAAACATGATTATTGTTATATTAATCGAATAGCTCTCATCGTAATTATACGACAATGGTATTCGTATTCTTCATCATGAACATCCATATCATGTTCTTGCCTATGTCGTTAGGAGATTGCATTTATGTTTAGCCGCCAGTTGTCGTAGGCACTTCATCATTACCCTTGGTGTACCACGAGACGATGAGCGAGGATTGCACATATCACTGTCACTATGTTATTATTGTTATACTGTGAGATATCCACTAACGAGCTCGAAGCTAAGGAATGCAGCACATGATCACATGCGAACAGGTCCTTAGGTAAGGCAGTAGAACAGTAATTAAAAAAAAAGTCTGTTAGGATAGCCTTTACGGCCAAGCCAGAAGTTCGTGAGACGAGCTCGTAGAGCGAGTCGAATAATACTGGCGAGGCAGTAAAGGCCCTAACGGACGTGTATTGTAGAGGGTGGCCCAATTTGGATGTTTCTATAGGGGATCTCGGTAACTAGAAGAGATAGAGAAAATCGGATGGCGTATCCTCGATCTCTTTTTACAAGACCAACTCAATGGTGAAAACAAAAATTGGCAATCGTCTTTTGTTTTCAAGTTAAGGCCAAAAACTCATTATTTTCCATTTTCGATTTTTATCAATATTTCATTTATTTCTCATTTTATTAAGATACGAGTTGCATGTTCTTCAGGCACTTATCTAAGCTGAATTGAATGAGTTTTACAGAATTTTGATATCTTCGTTAATAACCAAGATACAATACAAAGTTGTGTTTTTTTAAATAGAAGTCGTAGTTGGCTTTGGTCTTAATAAATAGGTTATTTTTTTCTCTTTTCGATGATGTATCACATGTGGATGTTATAATTGTATTTTTGTTGAAATCTATTAAAATTCTTTCAAAACGTCATATGTTCTCTTGTTGGACGTAGGAGGCTTGTTTTGTTTAAATTGTTTGATTGTCAAGCTAACACATTCGACGTGATCTTTATATTTCGAAGTGTTTAACAATGTCGTACGAAAATTATGAAATATTTGATATGTTAGATGCTTTATTCAAAGCAATAACAAATCACTAATTGACATAGAAACATATTTTAATCGCAATTCGGAAATAAAACAACCAGATAAATCAATATTTCAAAGACTAAAAGAAAATTTTATCAACCACGGATCTTTCAAGTAGCCAAAATCAAAGTCTTACAATATAGTAGACGCCGAAGAAACTGCTACTAATGTAATTTTAGATGTAATAGTGAATCCAGCAATTTCCAGCCGGCATATTGAGGATGAATCCGGAATTTCGAAGAATCGAGCACTTAGAATTTTGAAAAAAAAACATAAAATTTGGACCATACTTATTCGAAAAAGACACCATTTGAACGACCAAGATATAGAACGATAAATTATATAAAATGAGAAATGATAATATTAATAATTTAGGACAACATTTTATAGATTGTATAAATTCAATTTTAAATGTTCACGTTCATATTGCTTACAGAATTGTTATTAAAAGATGCAACATATGCATTTTGAATAATGGATATCAATTGGAACATTTATTTAATTTAAATATTGTGTCTATGCTTTTAAATGCTTCATTGAAGGTTTTTTTTTAATCTTGGAAAAATCAATTTATAGGGTTGTCTGCCTTTTAGATGATAGAGCCTAGGCAATATTCCCTAGGCAATAAGATAATTGTTATTTATTTAATAAACCTTTCTAACATATATAATATTCTATTCACATGGTATTTTGTAATTTACAGATGGCAAATTTGTGCATTTTCAATAAATAATTTTACTCTAAATAATACAAGCCTACTACCAGTCTACTACGCCCAATAAGAGAATATATGACGTGTTGACACAATTTTAATAGATTTCAACAAAAATGCAATTATAACATTCACATGTGATATATCATTGAAAAGAGAAAAAAATAACCTATTTATTAAGGCCAAAGCCAACTACGACTTGTATTAAAAAAACACAACTTTGTATTGTATCTTGTTTATTAACGAAGATATCAAAATTCTGTAAAACTCATTCAATTCAACTTAGATAAGTGCCCGAAGAACATGCAACTCGTATCTTAATAAAATGAGAAATAAATGAAATATTGATAAAAAACGAAAATGGAAAATAATGAGTTTTTGGCCATAACTTGAAAACAAAAGACGATAGCCAAGTTTAGTTTTCACCATTGAGTTGGTCTTGAAACAAGAGATCGAGGATACGCCATCCGATTTTCTCTATCTCTTCCAGTTAACGAGATCCCCTATAGAAACATCCTAATTAGGACACCCTGTACAATATTGTTTGTAATATCTCTATTTAGTATTATTCATAAAAAAAAAAAATTTCATTAAAAAAAATGATTACGAGTAGGTGAGACGTTGTCATTGTCAACCCTTGTTTATATAAACAAAAGTCATCAACCAAAATATTATTTGTTCAATTCATATCTTCAACTGACCCTCAAAATAGTTTGAAACGATTTGAAACGAATGGAATCAATAAAAAATTGCGATGAAGATATTCTTGAAGATGTTAGAATGGCCGCAAAGCAAGCCAGCTCGTCGTTGATGCCTGCGAAATCGCGCAACTCTCCAGGAATATATTTACGTTGATATAGTGATTTGACGGCCTCTCTTTACGGCTTGGTGACCGTAAAGACTGTCACTACATAGTAACAAACAATCCTCAAAAAAACCTTAAACAACTAGATATTACAAAAAAAATATTGTAAACATGACAGTTGCCGTGACAACTGTCATGGGATGAATGAATGAAATGGATATATGAAGGGGTTGTAATATTATACCTGTTGTATAATGAAATTATTATACAACCCCTGTTATACCTAACGCTCGGAAAGCTTCATTTTTACCTTTTTCGTGTCAAACAACGAAGAACAAACTACTATACCTGACGGGCTTCTAACCGAGATCCGAACACAAAACCGTAGATTAAAAGTTGGAGACTAAACGGGCTTTTAACGTGTGAGGAGCATAATGTATGTAATTTAATGGATGAACGCCAGTCGTGCATAATTATTTACGTGGCTGTGTATTAGCGCCTTTCACGATAATTTTCTGTGCGAGGGACCATGTTTGCCATGATAAATACTTAAATGGAAGAAAGTGAACGTTTTTAATGATCAAAAATTAAGTACCTACGTACTTGCATAACAAGTTTTCTTTCTGACTGGTTAATTCTGAGTAACTAAGAAAGTTGTCGATATATTATTAAATTGTGCAATACACAGCTTGTGTTTATTTCAGAATGATAAAAGTTTTTAAACAATATTATATATTATGATGTTTACACTGATAATATTTTATTCGTTTTCTGGAGATTTTTATTTTCGAAATTTCCATTTATACGATATATGGTATATAAGCCGCTGCTACTTCTTACAGTGTCTTACAGTGTTACTTCTTACAATTTGATAGTGGATAGATATCTATTTTTCAGTAGAAAAGTGTTGATTTTTTAGTAGATAATGGCCGATCTTTAAAAATGCATCATTTTCCAAAATTCCATTGGAATTTTATTTTCCATAAAATAAAATATCAAATACCAAAATATTCTTTTCGCACTACGTAATTTTAGTGATTATAAATATTCTTTAAATATTAACATTGAAAATATGTCTTGTAGAGATTTATTCGGCTTGATAATTTTATCTTTAAGATTAACAATTCTTACCTTTTCAAATCCTTATCTTCTATCCCACTTTGAGTTAGTATTAACATCCATAACACGTATTTGACTAATACACACAAATGAAATGAAATCGAAATAATTAATTGTCCAATAAGTGGCACACGTGCACACATATAAAAGGTAAAAGCCGCGCAGATGACGGAGCATGTAAATTACTTTTACTCTTCACCAATAAACCTGGGTAAAGAGATGATTAATAGCGACAATAAATTGTCTTCGCGTTTTCCAGTTAAAAATAACCAGAATGAGTAATGATTTCACTTTTGCCTCGCGCGTCTCAGACTCTTTCGAAAACGAAAGCAGCGTGTGCACAAAACTACGACCTGCCCCCGGGCTCCTGGCATCTCGTGAAAGTGTTGCACCCAAAAAAATTGGGAACATCTTCAGAAAAAAAGCAGGTTCCATGTGAGGCGCAGGATGTGTTCAGTTGACTTGAAGTGATGCGATCGAAAATTGGTTAATGTACTGCAATTAGTTTTAAATTAGCAGCAGAAATATAGATGCTGCGCTTTTGCAATTCCATATCATCTTTGTGTATTCAGTACATACTTCGTATATAATTATTTATCTGAAATTAAATCTACAATTACGCTTATTTTGTCTTGTCTGTGCACATATTACTTACAATGTTGCAAACGAGTTGTACGCTCGTGCCTTCGTAATTTTAATGATAACCGTGCCAGACGCAAAATGTACCTTCCTTAAGTTTTTATGGGCAATATTTATGTTTAACGTATGGAAAACGCTGCTGTAACTTTATGCTACACATACTAGGTCGTTTACGGCTTGTTAGCTCAAGCGGAGAGGAGACGCTGTAAATTGCATTTTTCATAATGCCTGTGATGGTTTACAATCTTGGTATTAAATCGGTGTGCAATGAGGTTTGCTGTAACCGCAGATTCCTGTCGTTATGTTGTTTGTTATTTATTGCATTTTGATTTATTTAGGGTAATTTATGTATTGAATCGTACTGAATAACTTATAACGATAAATTGATGTGCAAATTTAGTATGTACCATCAATTCCAATCGCTTTTATTTTGCCGATTTCCGATCATGACAGTAACAAATAAGAAAATTTACAACTGTATGTCGTTAGTATAAAATTTACATATTTATGTAAAGACTTCTGTTCTGAATCCTGACTCATGGCTCAGCCTTTCATTTATGTAAAAATATATTCAGAAGATGCCTCAAAAAAGCAACAAAGTTTTCATGAAATATAGATGGTCTATCAAAAAGGTTTTAAAATTGTAGAGCATTTTTTTAATAAATTAAGGTTTGGAATTTTAACGGAAAATTTAATTTAATTTTTTCCATTGGTTTCACCTGACTGGTGACTTTTTTTATTTGTGAGATAATTTATGGAATTCCGCATATAGTTTTTTTGTAATAATAGTTAGAACGATATATTTTTTATTGTACCTACTTATCTGAAAAGTCCTTGTTTTCGTCCGTTTTTAGAATGACGTTAAGATGGCATTTTCAGAACAGTGCACGGACAATTTTTCTCGATCTCCGATTTTTTTTCGTGAGCTAGTAGTATTTTCAAAACAGTGCACGGAAAACTTTTCCCGATCTCCGATTTTTTCGGTGCGATAAATGAAAAAATCAATTAAGAGTGGTTTAAAGAATAATTATATTAAAAAGTATCGTTCATTACTCGTTCAGAAATGGATTGTACATGAGAATTTGTAACGAGTGCACAGAAAAATCCTTATTTCCGGACTTGTAATGAACTATACTGTTAATAAACTAAGGTTTGGGTAATTGAAATAAATTTAAATAAATTTTCAGTTAAAATTGCAAACCTTAATTTATTGAGAAAATGCTCTACAATTTTAAAAACTTTTTGATGCACCCAACTATATTTCATGAAAACTTTTTAGCATCATTTAAATTTCATTAAATTAAGCTTTTAAGGGAAAATGTTTGTGATACGTTTGTAATGAATTTTAATATTTGTAAATTTTCGAAAATAAATAAAATAGACATAAATAACTTCTATCGATTTGTGATAATTAGAATATCCAAACTTTCTAATTTTCTAGACTTACGATAGATTTATAATGAAATGTAGAATATGTAAATGGTTTTGTGAAAAATCGAAATCAAATATTTTTGGATACATTCACTTAATGCGCATTAAATGAAAATTTGCATGTGGTGAAACATAAGAATTAGGAAAAGGTTTCATGATATTTTGATTTATTTCTAACATTTGAATATTGTTGGGGCAGAATTTTACAATTGATTATTGTATCAAAATACAAGAAAATTCTAAGCAACGGTGCAAAATGTGACCTTTGTAGTTTCGTTGAGTTTCGATTAAGAGATGATATGAAATGGAGATGTGAGATGTGAGAAGGAATCCCGACAAATTTTATAATTTTTGAAATTATTGCATATGGAATTCAGAATTTTAATCAATAATTTTTAATTTTGTTATTAGTTTCTTCGAGTTTTGATGGATTTGTGATTAATTTTATAATTTCTGAATTTGGAGAAGTTGACTTTTTTGTAATTTTAATAGGATTTTTAAGAAATTCTGAAATTTGTGGTGCATAATTTCTTAAATGGTTTATTTCATTGACATAATATGAAAGTTTGAGCAAACATTTACTAAATTTAATATTATCTTTGTTGTTTCATCGAGTTTGGTTGAGCTTGAAATAAAATTTAGAATTTTAAAATGTTTAAGCTTGAAATTAAATTGGAAATATCTAGATAGATTGAGATGTTTTAGTGCAATTTCGATAGGGTAGTGAGAAAATTTTGAATTTCTGAATTATTATAAAGTTTTCATAAAATTTTATAGGGGGTTTAAATGAACTTGAAAAATATAGAGCCAGATTTTGCAATAAACTGTGGATTATTAATAATAGGTAATATCAAGCAAAAATGTATAATTTAAACTGTATTTTTCGATGAGTTTCGAGAGACTGTTATGGCATTTTTATATTTTATGTTACCATCTACAGAGAATTATTTTGTATTTTAAAGAATAGGAATTCGATATGAAAATGTTGACTGTTTTATTTTTAATAAATTGAATTTTACAAATTACAAATTTAATTCGCAAATCTAAGTTGACAGTTTATGTACAAAAATTTTAAATTTCCCTTTAGCAAATGAACAATATACAGGGTGTCCAAGATAAGGATTAACAACATGGGTATCTGGGAAACCGTAAAAGTTACAAAGGCGGTTAAATTAGAAAAAAGTTGCGCAATTTAGTGGTCAGTAATATTCTGTTGAGAAATCCACAAAATTCGGCTTACTTCTGGAGATATTCGACAACATCCGAAATTTTGCGATATCGTTTTTATGTTTTACTGAAGTTATTCGAAAAGGTATAAAAAAACAAAAGCCCTATCTCTTTGCCACTTCTTTAGCTCTGCACGACAGCCGTGGCATTTGGAACACGAAAATGTTCCAAATTTATTAACAAGCCTTTTTCTGAATAAAAACATTAGAAACCATACTGTGTTACAAATAGTTGAATTCGTAATAGGAAATGCGATCTAATACAGGGTCTACATTTTTTACAGGCCATATAAAAAAATTAAGTTGATGATGGTTTTTTCGAAACGAAACGTTGTACTGAAAATTTGTAACGACGTTTGGGTTTCTTATACCTTGTCAAATAACTTCAGAAAAAAAAACAAAATCGCAAGATTTCTTATTTTGTCGAATATCTCCGGAACTGACGAAAATTTTTGATTTTCTCAAAATAATATTACTGACCACTAAATTGCGCAACTTTTTTGAAATTTAACGGCCTTTGTAACTTTTACAGTTTCCGAGATCCCCATTCTGTTGATTCTTATCTTGGACACCCTGTATATCCGGAAAATAGAACTTTGCAATTAAAATATATCAAAAATATTAAACCTTAGACAATTGATACTTGATATTTGCTATTTGATTTCATTGATATTTGACAATAATCCTTACTTGCTGGACAATTCATTTTATAAAATGTATGTAATTCTGAAATTGTCAGTTTATCTATAAAAATTGAATTCACCTAGAAAATTGTCAGTTTTGCGGAATAATATGTTTTAAATTAACATTTAGAAAACTCAAAGATTGTATATCTTGAGAAAATTGAAATATATAATTGAGAGGTGTATTTTTAGAGATTTTAAATTCGGAAAGTAACAAAAAGTAAATATGAATCTTCTAAAGTGTTTATCTAAGTATAAAAAATATAATTAAAATTGCAATTAGAAAATTTACAGTAGGTATATCTCCTAGAAATAGAAAAATAGAAATTTGCGGTATTTGATATTTGGTTTAATTGACATTGAAAATTCTCGGCATTTTTAAAGGTCGGCCGTTTTCTAATGCTAAAAAAAACGTTTCTACACATAATGCCTCAAAAATTTCGAGTCTGTCCCGAGTGAAGACGGAAAAGACTTAAATTTCTGTCAAAATAAAAACTTGGAACTTTCCACAAAAGTTTTCTGCCAGAAAATGGATATCTATCTACTTACTATACAATTGAATATAACTGCTGGACATAACAGCAGATTATAGATTTATGTACAATATACAGGGTCTGTCATTTCACCTCCCGTCTTCTGTAGCTCAGTTACTAATTGAGTTAGGATTTTGATATTTCTTGTGACACCACAAGAAGGGTATGCGGATAACATAATAACTGAATTTTCCGATAAATACAAACACAATAAGAGAACCTGAGAGAAATGAAGAGCGATTTCCTTAATTTCCCAAAATATTATATTTTATGGCCTGCCTAAGTAATAAAAACGAAATTAACTAATTGCCACTTCCCTATAAACACATCAATGCGATTATTACGAAACCAATTTGGAATTTACACCTACGGCTGAGTACTTTATTTTAGAAATTTACGAGCTTTAGGCACTTTGATACACAGCCAAGTCGTGCTTCGCGCAGCTCTGTGTGGCGACCCATATTATTACTCACATGTTCACGATGAAGGGATGCCTGATTTCTAGAAGGATGTTCTTCTCATTCTTCACGTGCTCCACCTGCTTCAGCCGGATGACGTCCGCCAGGTTGAGGACCTTCATGGCCGCGTATTCGTCTGTGGATTTGTTTCTACACAGGAGGACACGTCCAAAGGTGCCGGTTCCTGAAAATTCAAAGTCTTATTAGTAAAGTATTCAAAATGAAATCAGAAAAAACGAATCAAGTATATTTCGGCTAATTCTATTCTACAGTTCGAGCAAAAAATATTTACATCCAAGAGCGCATTAAGGTCAACCGCTAAGCAGTATGGCTTTAGATGCAAAGGAAACGAAATAATTTTTATGATAATAATTTTTGCTCGCACGGTATTAGAGATGTATTTTAAACGAAATTACAGGAAATATCTTTAAAATAATACCTACAGGTATATTCGCAATGTATTATAGATAAGCGCCGATTTTCTAAGGTTATTGGGAGATACTAGGGACCGGAAAAGTGAAAAATGTTCTTAAGTTTCTTTAACAAACACTCTTCGACATTTGAAAAACACTTGTAAGATCCTCTTCTGCATTTTTTTAGATGTTTTTTGAAAAACATTTTTTTCGGACAAAATAAAAATAAAAGAGGGTGGAAATTCCTCCTTCATAACATTTATTTTTAACACTACTTGTCTCTGGCCGTACTAACCACCACCACACTATTTCACTTTAGTGTTAAAAATAAATGTCGTTGTGAAAAGGAAATTTTCGTTCTCTTTTTATTTTAATATTTCACCAGGTTCACCAAAGTTCCCAACTACGATATTTAGGACATTTTTTAATTGTACCAGTCTGTACTACACCTATCCCATAAGCATAGAAACTTTTGTAAATTTTCAACGCTAATTTGATTTTGGGTTTAATAATATTAATAATAATTTATGTTTGTTCATTTCAGCTAGGTACAATGGTACATAAATAAATACATTTTGTGGGTATTAACGTAAACATTTCAAAATAAATGTAGCAAATACATTTGTCAAGCTTAAATATATTGTTTATTAATTGTGCCTATAATAGTATTCAGGTCAAAAATTAATGAATGCATTTAATTATTATTTTTTTTAAATCTTACTAATCTATCGAGAGAAGGCGAGGACAACAGCAATCAATTACTTCAACATCCATTGCAACATACAAGTTTGTAAATCACCTTATGAAATTGAAATTTATTCTGTTTTAATAGAACCGTAAATATTTTTATCCGCAAGATTAATGCTTGGTTACAAACCATTTTGGCAGCGCACTACGTTTCGGCTTTTAGCGTATCAGAATTAAATTTAGAAAAATTAATCCCGGAGGTTTGATTTTTATTTCGGCATAATTTCATTGCAATAACGTAAATGTTTACATTCATATATTACACGCATTTGGGGCAATAATATTATAAAATAATAAATAGCTGCCATGAGATGCGCTGTAACCGTGTTTATTAGAGCTTTAATTGGGTTAATAATACTATAATGCCAAAATTGGTACATGTTAAAATTTCAAAATGCATTCAGTAATTCAATATTTGTTATTCATTTACTAATCATTTCCCTAAAGAACAATCGATTTACAGGTCAATCAAATATCTTCTGCTCTTATTCATTCACACCACTATTTTCGATTATTCATCACCATGCTTTCTCGAACCTCGTCTGCTCCCTTATGTCTTCGTTTTCCTTGCTCACATACTTTTCTTCACAATATACTACATATTTCTCAATCGTCACCACCTACATCTTCTAAAGGTACCCCTAATGCTTTAACCTTTATTTACCTGTATTTATCACATGATCATTATACATGATGTTAATACCCTCACATTGAATCATTGAGAGTGTTATTTCTATTAATTGGCAAAAAACTTATTCAAATTGCAGTAAAATTAATGAAAATACCAAATATTGCAATTAGAAAGCCTTGAAAATTTTAAAAGCATACCAAAAGTATGTCAAGCTTCTGAAAAGTTCATTAGAAATTAATGAATCTAAAACAGTTAAAAAAACATAATGACATAATTAAAAATGGCATTTGTATGCAAATTGCAGAAAATTTTATGAAAACACGTTTCAAAAAACAAGTTTCAAAAACGAAACAAGTTTCAGAAATGCTCATAAATTTTCTGAAAAATGCTAGAAAGTAGAAAAGGGAATATTGATGAAAAGTAACTCGTAACAAATTGTACAAAAAAAATCCATAAAACTGATAGAGATAATGGAAGTATCAAATTTTGCAATTAGAAAGCCATGAAATTTTCATAAGCATACGAAAAGTTTGTCAAGCTTCTGAAAAGTTCATTCAAATTTTTTTAATAAATCTAAAACAGTAAAAAAAAACGTAATAACAAGATGAGAAAATGGCAGAAATGTATGCAAATTGCAGAAAATTTAATGATAACACTTTTCAAAAAACAAGTTTTCAAAAACGAAACAAGTTTCAGAAATGCTCATAAATTTTCTGAAACATCCCAGAAAGTAGAAAAGAGAATATTGATAAAAAGTTACTCATAACAAAATATATATATATATATATATATATATATATATATATATATATATATATATATATATATATATTCCATAAAATGATAGATATCGCTAAAAAAAATGTGATAATTTTTTCGATATGCAGTCAATGTATAAAAAGAATTAGTTTAGAATATTCAATCTAAGTTTAATGCTTCAATCTACCAAGATAAGAAACAATATTCAAATTTCAAGAATTAAAAAAAATTTTTTTAGGTACGATCACAGCCCAAAAACAGTGGGACAAGTCTTATAGTGAATTTGTCCAAACTTGAGCTGTGTAATCAAGTCATTCGTCTCTGCAAAGAAAAATCAAGCAACATGTCATTGTCATTATGACATAAATACCTACATGTTACTTAAAAAAAGCCACATTTAAGAATGGCCCCTCAACTTGGTGCTTTTAATAAAGCAAGAATAATAGAGAAATTTAAAATGGAAGGTCTATCATGTAAGTTGCACAATTTTTTGACATCTTCGCTAAACCAATTTCACACTAGGTAAAACAACTGTCCCACTTTTTTATTGCCGCTACATTGTTAAAAGTGTCAAAAGGTCCCAAAAATGTGAACAGCAGATTACAAATTATGCAACCGAAAAAAGTGAACAGCGAGAAAAAAGATGCAGAAAACTTATCATCAACCACAATCATAATATCAAAATATACAAACATTAACTAAACTTTGGGCATTTTGAATAACATATGATGAGTGTCAGTGAAGTTACACAACATATGATATAGATTTCAGAAATCGCTAACAAGTTGTATGGACATTTACTCAAAATTTCTAAATTTACTGTCAACAAATCAAGACTTGAGAAGATTTTAGAAAATAAATAGCAAAAGTATACGAAGGATCAGAAACTGCGAGCACTATATCTATTTATGTTCCATTAAACCAACGAAAATTGCCATAAAATTTGATTGAAAGAGTCAAGAAAATCTAAAAAAAATGTTTAGAATACTCCGTAAATTTTAGAAAATTGCATGAAACTTACAATAAGTCAGCAGTAGTTAATAAAAATATAATCAACGTAACACAAAATAAGATATAACGTCTATTTTTTAAAATTACTAAGTACTCTGCCAATTTTTGAAAAAATCCTAAGAAAATTACTCGACAATTAAAATAAAATCAAGAGGAATAATAGTATATTATACGCTAAGATTGTGAAGACCAGCACGAGGTGTATATACTATTTTTGTCACTATTAGCAGAAAAGCTACCAAATAAATAAACATTTAATAATGACATTTATTTGACATGATAATTAACGCAATTGTGACGTGCCAATATTAATGTGGTGACAATATTAATTAATGAAGTAAAATTATTATTAACTCATGAGCTGGTGAGGTTGGACACAGGAATAACATATACTTATATAGTAGTTAGAGTACAACATATAGTATATAGTATATAGCACTATATAGTAGTTATATAGTACTTATATAGTAAAGTGACACTGACATTGACCTACCTATTGACCTAGATTAATAATATTCAAGGATTTAGTGAAAAAAACATTCGCACAATTAGTCAATAATGGTATGTTTACAAGCTAGTAGTGAAAAAAATGTCTTGCTATTTTTTAAATACTACTAAGCCTTATCAATTTTTGAAAAAAAAAATCTAAGCAATGTATTAGTATTTTTAACATTACTGGAGCATTGTAAATTTAAAAAAAAGTAGAGTGAAGGTATCTACAGCCTAAAAAATATAATGCGGTTATTTTTTTTAATAATAATAAGGTCCATTCCGATTTAATGATATAGTGGAGTTAATTAGTGTATTAGGTTGTATTTTTAATACTGTAAACCGGTTCAAAAATATAATTTTTAACACTATAACCCCACTACATTTTTATTTAAACTGAAATGAAAATAAATCGAGAATTACAAAAACAGGAATGCCTCAGTATTTTATATCAATGCTAAATGACTCTAGAAATTCCAAGTAGGAGTTTTACAATTTTGGAAAACTTAAAAATATATTACTACAGAAATCACTCGGAATATCTTAACTATGTTTGCAATTTGTCCAGGTAAATATCTTGATAATAACTTCGAATATGCGTTTCTAATTTTGTGACTATCTTTGAATAATTGCCCTGTAACGCCAAATTTTGAAAGATTCAGCAATTTACAGAAAGTTGAAGCTTCATCTTTGAAAAAAATTTTTAAAAAAGTTCACAATTTGTACACACTTCGCTCAAAATGTATGAAGAATGTCACCAGCAATTCTTGGCAAATATATTTTTAAATGTTTTTTATACCATTTATATACAGTATGTCCCCGGATTGAGTTTGCAAGAAGGATTTTTTTTTAAATTTTTACTTTTGGGTAAGAATGTTATAGGAATTAAAATTCCTGCTTGGTCTGAAACTACCATTTCAGTTATTAAAACATTAATTTATGTATACAGGCTGTAGGCTAAATACAAAAAATATATCTAATTTTGACACTTTATGTCAAATAATTATGAAAAATAACACCATTTAAACAATCCTCCACCACTTTCATCACACAGTTCAAGCCTTGTATGGAACTCCTGAACACTGTTTAAGATTTCTTCAATAGATATTAATGAAAATGTATCTCGTAGGCGACTTTTTAAATTTTCAGTATTATTTTCTGCATTTTGGCGATTGTTTGAATGATTTTATTTTTCTTTAATGCTGTTAAATGTAATTTTATATTCCTTTGGCAAATAGTAAATACATAAATGTCAGAATAAGATTTATATATTTTGATTTTGCCAACACCCAGTATAAAGAAATCAAAGTTTCAATACCTGAACTGGTAGTTTGAGACCAAGCAGGAATTAAAATTCGTATAACATTTTTACTTAAAACTAAAAATTAAAAAAAAAAACCCTCTTGTAAACTCAATCCGGGGACATACTGTATATAAAAAATCCTAATAAATGTATCAACAATTTGTCATTAGCTTGTGACGGATTTTAATATAAATTGTAATTGCTCATTTTTCAGAAATTGGCGGATAAATGATTGACAATTTCGGAAAAAAAATAGTTAACAATAAATAAAAAATAATAGGAACGTTTCTAGGTGAATGTGTTGATATTATTTACTACTACATAGCAGTAAATTTTACAGCTGCAATGCAGTTACAAATTTCCTTCATTACCAGCCATATCAACTTTGTAACAATCACTGCCATTAAAACCTATAAATTCTTCCAGTTCATTATTAACACATCAGCGAAATTTTCCCATGGCAGAACGGTCCGTAATTATAACCTTCACTGCATGAAAAATTGCTTTAATATCCGCGCGTATAATTACTCCATCAGACGCTATAATTTGTAGGTAGCATTATAAATAATTAACAGATTTTCACCTGGCGCTGTGCGAAACCGATGTGCTTATAATCGCCGTGGGTAGAACTAGTCAATGAAAACTAGTAAGTTAAACCCACGGGAATAAATATTTTATCGACAGCATGAGAGCATTGTGAGCTTCCCTCCTGGTTATAAATATTTATAAATAATGCGCACCGAAGGCCGACGACGACGCACCGGATTATACCCAGCTAATATTCGATTCATCGGCACAAGTTGGATCAGACTCGTAATCTAACGCTCCACTGGATGGTATAATCTATAATCCTAATACATATTTGACCTCCTTACTGCAACTGCAGTATATTAAGTAACTGCAGAGAAGATTGTATTTATAGTCACAATATTTTCGATGTTGTGCTGTCGGATGAGGAAATCCACAGAAACTGAATGCTCTGGCCTAACAGATGTTCGCTATGAGACACATTCCAAGTATATATCGGCGGATTTTGTTGGTTTATTACCGAAAAGTATGCATATACTTACAAGCAGATGTTCATAAAATTATCTAAGAAAAACTTGTGATATTTTTGAAAAAAAAAACCAACTATAGGTTTTCAAATAAATTTTCTCGGTATTTTTTTTAGAAAAGTTGAAAGATCATGATATTTTGATGATAGAATAATAAATACATGATTGAAAATTAGACCTATAGTTAACAGTAATAATTTAACATTTCACAATGTTAACTAATGATTACAGCTGAAAAATGTAGTATTATTGGAAACATATGAAAAGCGAAATCGACTTAAGTCACATAATTGCTCATTACAATAAGTTGCAATTGTAATCATTTGAATTAATGAAAGAGACAGTTTTCGAAAACAATAGGATTAAACAATTATAGTGCAAGTTGTTGTTTCCTGAATGATTCGTGATTTAACGGATTTTGACGTTATATTACAATAGCAAAGTACAGCTCATTATGCGGATACAAGGACATTAGTTTTACGGTTTTCAATGGGTCTCAAATACACTTAAAAGATTAACGCAATTACTTACACCGTTTTCGTAATGAAATTATGTTGAAGTTTAAATTAACTTGCTGGCACTTGAAAATAATCGTAAGAAGTCGAAACTCGAGTCGTTATTTTATTAAATATGTCTATATATCAATAAACATTTTGTGGTAAAAACATAGCAAGTGGTTTCTCTGTTTTTTATCAAATTTTTGCATTACATTTTTTTCATTTATCATGTTATTCAAGATATTCTCCTCCTTCAGATTTGTCTGTTAGTTCTAAAATTTCAAAATTTATTAAGAGCTTTAGTTTTGCATTTCTATTTGGTGGTTTTTATTTTTTAGAGCAAAATTATTTAAAAAGGAATTTGAGGATTTGATTAAATTGCATTCGAAAATATAATCTGTAGTTATTGCACTTCACTCGAAAATTTCAAAATTCTGTCAAAACTTTACTCTACACTTATAAGTTGCATATTGTAGGAACCTAAGAGTCAGTATAGCTAAATATTTTAACAACATTTTTAACTAACGAATTGAGGATGATAAAACACATAATACAAATGCAGATATGCATTTCGGGGATTGGGATTGGGAATTGGGGATGCATATAAATGCAATATGGGGGATGGAATATCAAAGTCAATTAAACATTTTTAACGTATTTAAAATGACGAGTATTTAAGAAAAGATGCAAGATCATGCATCCGAGCCATAGAGAGGTCCATTAGTTATAATGTTTAGTCAAAGTTAAACAATAATTGTTTAGTCTAAATGAAGCGTGAGAAGTGGAGGGAATAATTAGGGGAAATTGCTGAGAATCAAATAATTAGGGGAAGTCCCTATACTAGAAATATATTAAGTAAAAGAAAGAGGGAATGGTAAAAAAGGCGTGACTTTAGTTAATATCGGGAGTTGCGGACCAAATTTCAACCGACCTACAACTCAGTATAATTATTTAATTTAATTATTAATTATTTTATAATTTTTAAAATTAATACATTTAATATGTATTAAAATGTGGTAATCGAATGTTGTAGTCACAATAAATTAATTTAATAGTAATATTGAATTAATTTAAATTCATTAAACTAAGAATGGTTATTGTTACTACGAAATAAAGTTTGATTTTGCTGGCGAGTACTTCGCGGTTTATCATGTTTTATTTTGAGTAAATTTGGTTAGGAATTGCCTGCAGATGAAGTTTGATAACCGTGTGTTGTGTCGCTGCTTATCGGATTTGATTTGGGAGATAATGGTTATTATTACTATGAAACAAAGTTTGAAATTGCTAGCCAATTCTTTGCGGATTATCATGTTTTATTTTGGGTAAATTGGTTACGAATTACCTACAAAATAGAGTTTGGTAAGCGTGTGTTGTATCGCTGCTTATCGGATTTTATTAGGGTTAATAGTGATAATAAAGAAGCATTCTATGTAAACAATAATATTAAAAATTAAATTAAAGTTGTTTAAATATAAAGCCTACGACTTAAAACGAAGAATATAATTAAATAATTTGAGAAAACACAATTCGTTTATAAGTATTTTATATGAAATATAAATAATGCAAATAAAGATTGAAGGGAAAACGTTATTAAATGATATTATTAAAATGAAATGTTAAATAATATGTCTGAATTATTAAAAGAAATAGAATTGTTAATAAACAACATTTAATTCGTCGAATAAAAATTTTCTATTAAAAATAAATATAAATTTATATTATTAAATAATTGTTTATCAATCAATCCACTGAATGCAGGCCAGTAAAGAGGCATTAGTAAATTACAGTCTGAGCAGCGATGAATTGACACCATTCGTTATTGTTTCACAAACGGTAGTTGGTTGTGTTGGTTCGCTGTATTTCAATTGTTTCCTATATTTTATAATTATTAAAATAAATACAATTATTAATCGTTAATTCATCGAATTAAAATTATCAATTAAAAATAAATATTAATTTATAATTTTAAATAATTATTGAAAAACCAATCCAATTGAATGCAGGGCTGTGAAGAGGCTTTAGTAAATTACAGTCTGAGCAGCGGTGAATTGACACTATTGGTTATTGTTTCACGAACAGTAGTTGGTTGTGTTGATTAGCTGTATTTCAATTGTTTCCTACACTTTTTTAATTATTAAAAGAAGTAGAATTATTAATCTTTAATTCGTCGAATTAATATAATCAACTAAAAGTCAACAATTGAACATTATAGTATTAATTAATTGTTCAATAATCAATCCAATTGTATGCAGGGCTGTAAAGAGGCATTATTAAATTACAGTCTAAGCAACGCTGAATTGACACCATTGGTTATTGTTTCACAAACGGTAGTTGGTTGTGTTGGTTCGCTGTATTTCAATTGTTTCCTATATTTTTTAATTATTAAAAGAAATAGAATTATTAATCTTTAATTCATCGAATTAAAATTATCAATTAAAAATAAATATTAATTTATAATATTAAATAATTGTTGAAAAATCAATCCAATTGAATGCAGGTCTGTGAAGAGGCTTTGGTAAATTACAGTCTGAGCAGCGTTGTTTAAAGAAGTTTGGTTAGCAGTGTTGGTTCGCTTTATTTCAATTGTTTCCTATATTTAATAATTAGCAAAAGAAATAGAATTTTTAAGATTCAATTCGTAGAATTAATATAATCAACTAGAAGTCAACAATTGAACATTATAATATTAATTAATTGTTCAATAATCAATCCAATAGGGTCTTCCGCGACTTTTCAAAAACCTTGAAACTGAACTCTAGACTCATTAAAAACATCCTTGGCACTAATTTTTGTGTTCAGACAAATCGTTGTAATTAGCAACCACGATTTTAAAATTAACGGCGTTTGAAAAGGTCCCAAAAGCCCGCCATGCTGCTGTGACGTCACAACGCACGTGACGCTCAGCTGTAGCATTGCTTACAATGGAGCGACAGAAAGAAAACGTCGGTTTTACGAAAAAAGGAACGAATAAGTATTGCATTGTGCCTGGATGTGATAACAGCAGTAAATGCAAACCAAATAAGTTGTTTATAAACGTCCCAACAGGGAATATACGGAAAAAGGGGTTACAACAAGTCCGAAGTGATTCCGCGAGTGTCACTTTGACATCTCACTATTTTTGTGAAGACCATTTTAATGTAAGTACATAATTTTCAATAAATTATCGACGAAATTCGATAAATATATATAATTAACTATCATCATTAGTAATGTGTATTCAAGGGGATTTCCGATTATATATATATATATATACATTAGTAATAACATAACCTCAAAATAGTTTTGTGGGTTCCATTCTAAAACAATACCTTCCATATCGTTATTACTTTTTAAAAGTACTGTGAGATTTTTACAATATGTTCTTACACAAACGTTTAGTTAAAACTAAAAAAAACATGTTGAAACAATATTTGTAGCAAACTGTTGATTTTAGAAATTAGATTAGATGATTAATAATTACAAATTTTAAAATCAGCATTACCAATTCGTATGAGATATAGGATATATTGCAAAGTTTATACAGTATTTTATTTGTTCTTACAGCTGGAAGAGGATTTGAAAAATTATATGCGACTCCACGCGTTTCGGCTACGTTGAAAAATTCACTTTTTGAGAAAATGTCGGGAACCATTAACACGTGAACTTCTATCAGATTATCTGGCTGTCCCTTTACTAACCCATCAGAACTTATTTTATGTCAGACTGGATTCTAAGTCGAATTAATCCACGATTCCTATCCCTTATGCACTGACTCCCGATCGCCAAGATGCGCAAAGACGTCACAGTGCCGCTCGGCCAATAACAGCGTTTCGTCGGTCACGTGACAAAATGTGTAAGTTTTACGATATTGTATGTTGTTTATTGATAAGTTACAATGAAAACCAAACGTTTTCTCTGTGGGATGTTTAATTACAGGTTATAAACTTTACGTTAAGACACAAAAAGGTTATATATATTTTTTTTCAGGAAGACCCTATTGAATGCAGGGCTGTAAAGAGGCATTATTAAATTACAGTCTCAGCAGCGGTGAGTTGACACCATTGGTTATTATTTCATGAACGGTGGTTAGCAGTGATGGTTCGCTGTATTTCAATTATTTCTTAATTTAATTGAGATTGGTATGAAATCATTAGAATTATTAATAATAATAATGGTATAAAAATCAATTCAATAAAGAATAACCTACGAATTTTAGTCACTTATGAGTATTTTATTTACCTATTGTTTGCACGAACTTTTTCAATGAATAAATAATATTAAATCTACATATAAATATAGTTGTGTTTTACTTACTAACAAAAATTACTAACAAACACATTACCCATAAAACGACCCAAATGAAGTTATCACGATAATTATTTCAAAAATCAAACATAATGTTACAAATTATGAGAATTTTTACACCTGGGTTCGAAGTATCATAATATTAAATTTAATTGTCAATACAAGAGTAAAAATTTGGTGAAAATGTAATGTAATTTATTTAACAACGGCCCATTCCTGCTGCTATGGTTAATTACCATTGCCAAGGAGCAATCCGTGATACTCGGAAAACTATCATTGATTCGCGTTATCCATTTCTAAGTAATTGAGGTGTATGCACAAATTAACAGTACACGGGATCTCCTGTCCAGTTTCTCTCAAGAGGAAGTGAATGAAACGCCTAAACTGAAGAAGTAAAAAGTCAAAACAATAAAAATTCCGCCAATATTTCATGAAAAGTTTGTAAAAATTCTTATAGTACCTATAGATCTCCAGAGAAAGCAAAATTAATGAAACGTCTAAGCTTAAGAAGTAAAAAGGTCAAAACTATCAACATTCCGCCAATGTTTCATGACAAGTTTGTAAAATTGTTATAGTACAAAATATTACATTAAAACTGTACCAAAATACCGATAGGTGTGTAAACCTAATTAGCCTGTCCAAAAAAGTCCAAAATCCCTTCAAAATTCTACACATTATTCCTTAATCTCCAGATCTCCAGAGGAAGCAAAATTAATGAAACATCTAAACTGAAGAAGTAAAAAGGTCAAAACTATCAACATTCCGTCAATGTTTCATGACAAGTTGTAAAATTATTATAGTACAAAATATTACATTAAAACTGTACAAATATACCGATAGGTCTGTAAACCTAATTAGCCTGTCCAAAAAAGTCCAAAATCCCTTCAAAATTCCACACATTATTCCATAGAAGTCGAAGAAATCTTCAACATTCACAAATAAAGACGAACATTTTTTTAATTTTTTTACACATATATTTTTTTAACATTCCAACATCGTTATCATATCTGTTGTAATATTTTATGTACACCTTATATTTAACTGTTTTTGTATTTATCTGGTACACATTTCGTAATAAAATAACATTCCTTTTATATATTTCGCAGAATATATATTGCAATCCGATTAAATTAATTATTTTCAGATGTATTTTATGTGTTTACAGGAGTGTGTAATTTACATTATTGGGTTTTCTACTTATACTGAACTGTTTTCAAATGTGGCAATATATTGTGCAATCCTGCAGATACGAGTGCGTGGGCTGGTTTACAAGACTTGCTGGTATTAATGCATGAATTATTTGTTGTGTTAATTAAGTGAATATATTTGAGGCGAACCATTTTTAAAAATCCAGGGAATGTATTCGTTACTAGGGCAAGATCTTTGCCAATTATTTTAACGTGCAACTTGCTACGAGTAGAGTAGATGGTATTTAAATCAATCTAAGTGACATGAATGCCATTATATTGACAATATCTCAACCATTGTCTTGTGATAAGTATTGTTTTAGTTGCCTGAAACTAATATTATACCTTAGATTGTGGATATAATGGTAAAGCTTATGAACACAATATTTAAGATATTATTATACCTGAGTATAAGTAAATTATAGATAGTACAATCGAAGGAACAAGAAAGTTGATAGTTCAAAGCGCTCTGCTAGAATCTGATATTTACAATTTTTCCTCATAACTCTATTGTTATTGAAGATATTAAGATAATATATTAAGATTAGTTGGACATTTTTATTGAACTAGTAAAATCATGAAACAAGTTTTATGTTGTCATCTGTACTTTTGAAGATGTTGACTCCATCTGTACCTTTTTTAATGTAAGTTGCAGGCGGCCCATTTATAAGAAGTTTCGTATTATTCGATATATGGTTTGATATAATTTTTGCCGAGATATATCCGGCTCTGCATATTTTACCGATATCCTCATGCAAGGAATCGTTATCCTATATATTCAATGAAAAGCATTTTAATAGTCTAATTAATGTGCTATCATACAATTTTTGTAGACCGCAAATGCGTGCATCAATCACTGTCACATATGTACCTATCAATAGTAATAAATGGACGTAAATGAATAAACTTACGTTATAAACAAATAAGTCTCATTTATTCCTTATCACATTCCGTAGAGAAACAGTGGAAATTTCCATTTATGCAGACACTTTTATCACCAGGGCAAATCTATTATGCGCCGATTTGTCACTGCCTTATTGACTTAAATTTGTTTAGGAAAGTTTCCGATGCCTCGTAATTATCTGGCGCGCCGTTATATTGAACCCAGCGCTCTTACAATTGCAGCTAATAAATAACAACAATCTGTGCTGCTTTATGCAATGCACACATTACTATTTTATAATTGACGAGATATGCTGCAGTTAGGAAACATGATTAAATTATTTGAATGTGTATTTGCTATTGGCAGGCATTACAGAGTAAGTCGTGATGATGTGTGGAAATATAATTTTATGTTACTTCCTGCCTAATGGTTTGCAATAGGAATGTCGATTTAGTAAATCAATAAATTATCATTACCCAAGAATGTGTAAAACGTATATTTATTTATTTTTCATTTACGCACATTCTTGCACTAAGCAGCTGCATCTATTGAATGGTAAGGTCACTCGCTCAAATGAATTTGATTGACAGTTTGCACGGAATATTTCCCATCCCACGTAAGATTATATTTGGCCGTCGAATATTTTATAGTTGGCCTTATCTTAAAAAATGACATTATTTAAACTGACATTGTTTTACATATTTGGACTAAACAAATTGTTAGTAATTTTGCTAGTAAACTAGTAAATTTCCTAGAAGTAACAATATCCAGCAACTTTTCAGGATTATTTATATTTATAATACAATTATAATTTTATTCCTTAGGGTAGGTACCTTACTTTTTGGAGATTAGATTAGATTTTAGTTTTTTTACGTTAGTTATATTTATGGTAACTTTTGAAGATTTGTTGTAAGTTTCGTGCAATTTTGTGAACATTTTAGGAATATTCAGAAACTTTTGATATTTTCATACATTTTGCAGAATTTTGAAATAACATGTAAACAATTTGTTACATTGGTTGATATGTTGTTCTCAGTATCAAAACCTTCCAATATCTTCGATGTTTTGATAAGATATGCTGGACTTTCTAACTACACTTGCTACCAAATATTTTAAGTCACTCAAGAAATTGCAAATAAATTTAGGAGTAATGATAATCAGGCAATCATTGTATTAGTAGGTACTTAATCATTTATTTTCCGAGAAATGATATTAGTAATGTTTGTTATCTGTTATGTATTTATCTTATTTACCACTTCCAAGAAATAGCATATATTCGCTTAATCCAAAATCATCATCCAAAAATAATGCTAGGACCTAATAAGCTTAAATAATTTTGTTATAGTAATATATCTGTATGAAGTGAGAATTAGGCAGTTTGATTGAGCAGCACTAAGTCTAGACATGAATCCCATCGAACATGCCTGAGATGAGTTGGGACGTCGTATTCGCAGACATACACCAGCTCAAAGAACTGCTTAAAGAACTGATAAACATCGACCAGATTGTGATACATAATTTAATTGAAAGTGTGCCTCTTAGTTATTAACGCAAAAGTGGGAATTTTATTTATAAATGATAAGTTTTTATTTTATTACTTCCTAATAACAAGAAGTCAAACTTCGTTTTAAATGCAAATTGATACTTTTTTAGAAAAAATCATAAAAAGTGAGACATTCTTTCAAAATCAATATTTAATCATTAATTTAGGATACAAAATACTGCAAAATGATTTACAATTTATAAATATACACGGTGTTTGCCAAAGGTGTTCCGAAAATTTGAATATCGAGTCAGCGAAGGAAAAGAAACAAAAAAGTTGATGTTGATGTTACAGCGCTATCCAGGCTCACATGTTTATGTGAGCCTGGATAGCGCTGTAACCAGAAATTCAACATTTCGTTTTATATCATGAATATATATTACGACAGAATTTTACATTTAAACAAAAAATGAAATCTAAACAAGCAATTTTAATTCAAAATTAAACAGTAATTATTCAATGTGACCAGTGTCGACTTGAAGACACATGTGCGCTCTTTATTCTGAGCGGCTGAGAGAAGACTTCAGGTGTTCTTCCTACAGTTTCGCAAACGTTCTGTATTCTTTGAAAAAGCTCGTCTCTAGTGTTTACTATACGATAAACTATTCTTTTGATATGCCCTCAAAAATAATATTTGAGCGGATTGAGGTCCGGCGATCTTGGTAGCGTTGAGACTGGACCTTTGGCTATCGCTGACTCGATAGCCAAATTTATAGAACACCCTTAGCAAATACCCTGTATATTTAATATATTTTGAATGTTGTATTAGAATACACGTGTAGTTTTATTTTGCAACAGTAAATCACTATTACAATGTGACCTATTTATTTTACTCGCCAGTTTATTGTGATTCCACATATTTCAAGTTTTCATTACGACTCTATAGATGTGTTTGCAATTTCTGAAATATTTGTAACTATTTGATTTGATATGTAACTTCGATATGTATCTCTATATTTTCATATAACGAATACATTCATTAATTAATCATATTTTATAGAAATTACTGAAAGTTTGGTGAATTTGCTTGTATACGTGATAGTCCATGGGAAAACAGATCTTATCTTACCTACATGAGGTCAAAAATAAGTATTTGATATTTTCTCAATGCTGAAATCCTGTTGAAATGAAGATATGAATTTTCACAGCTGTAGTTTCAGAAAACCAGGATTTAAAAAAAAAACTCGTTTAAAGTTTGACAATGCAATGGTCTAATAGGCATTTCTCAACTAAAACATAGAAATGGATTATTATAGTGTGTGGACTAATAGTTACAGCATCATAGTCGATATTTTTTACCTCTCTCTCTAAAAATCGTTCTCCTGAAACTTTTGCCGTTGTAAGTTAAAGCCCGTTTTCCCATGAACGGTCACATTATGTTGTTACTATGATTACATTTTTTGCAACTTCAACAATTTTTTTCTCATTAACACATATTTCGGATTCTTGACACTATTGTTAATTTTTTTATATTATCTTAACCTTTTTGATGTTTTGATAAAATACACTGGCCTTTTTAAACATTTCATAATTTTGTATTAAATTTCCATTTATCTTTTGGGCAAATTCGGAAATCTTTATGAAATTTTGTATTACTTCTGTATTTATCTGTAAATTTTCCTATTTGCCCAATGTTTTGCAACCTTTTCGTAGTAAAATTCTTGCTACAATTTCATTTGATTTTTAAGGCACACTCGGATAGATTTTCTTCATGAAAGAAAAACAGTGTATGCAGCTTACTAATGCAAATTATTGGAATGTTCAGGGCTGTTTATGGAGCAAAAGATGTGGAAAACCGATTCGAAGCATAATTTCGCTTCACGATAATGCTAGGCCGCATACTTCACATTTAACCAAACAAAAATTAAATTAAATTGGACATCCATTGACCACCAGAATCAATTCAGTCAATACAGTCCAGAGTTATCACCATGTGATTACCATTCCATTAGGGGGCTCAAAGAAGCCTTGGGCGTTGGGAGGACAACGGATTGAGGATGATGGGACGCAACTGAGACACAACCTATAACTTCCATAAGGGTGCTCAAAGAAGTCTTGAGAGTTGGGAGGACAGCGGTTTGAGGACGATGGGACGCAACTGATACACAACCCATAACTTTTCTGACCAGAGCTTGGGTCCATTGTCGCAATGTGAGCTTCACATTCGTATACACGACCCTCTTCATTTTACAATAGAGGTATCGCAAAACTTTCAATCCGGTGGCAAAAATTCATAATGGTAGGGGAAAATTATGTGGAAAAATGGTAGTCGTACTTTATTTTTTAACCGCTTTGTTATTCTAGTTAATAGTAAAAAATAAATTCTCGTTTATATTGCATTTCCCCTCGTAGCTTGTTTTGTGTCAAATTTGCCAGGCGGATGAGCGCCGAAGGCCTCTTAACTGTTATTAATAATTATTAATAAAATATTCACATAACTGGAGAATTTTTTAAAACTTCTACCATAGGTAATTTTCGGAGACGTGCTAGTTCCAAATTGGATATTGTTATAATTTTTTTTGCACATTGTATAAATATTCTGCCCCTGAAAGGAATGTAGGTATAAGTTTTTATTGCGTTACATCATTAATAAATAGTCCTGTTGTAAATAATAGTATCATATATTTAAAAAACGATAAAAGAAAATAGAGGAATATAATGTAGGTTCTTCCATCATTTGTTTCAATAATAGTGGATAAAATTTTCAAGTGTTTATTTTCATGGTTTGTTCACATTTATATTACTTTTCATAAATTAATGATTGTAGGTATATTAACAATATCTTCAGGTAAATGCCCCCCGCACAGAACTTACTAAATTCTCATGTGGCTCATTTTCCCAAAAGTTTGGGGACACCTAATTTAGAGGATACTACTATGTCATATGATAAAGTAAAGCTCAAGATAATTCTATACAATTTTTAGATCAAGATTTTTCGCCGATTTGAAAACCTTTTCAACGATTTTTTACTTGCGTTAAATATTGGTTCTTTATAGATTATCTCTCAAGTATTCATAGTAGTGACAGATTAGGCTATCGACCTAAACGGTCTTTGCTTATATTATAGTTCTCATATTTTTCAATTTTCTTTATTAAACGTGAGTTTATATAATTTGTAATAATAAATAATTACACAATAATTAGTGGTCTTTAATCCTCACAGTAGAATTAAAGACCACTAAGAGTGTAAGAAGACCATAACAACCATATATGGTCCAAATGAAGACGATACAAGAAACAACAGAGAAATATTTTGGGAAGAACTAACACAAGCAAAGCAAAAAAGGCAAACAGAGCAATCTATATAGTGGGAGACTGCAACGGCAGAGTGGGACAAAGAGATAAAATATATAATAGAGTAATAGGTAGTCAAGGAGAGGTAAAAATAAACGGCAATGGAGAAAGGCTACTCGATTTTTGTATAATACAAAACATGATTATAACGAACACCTTTTTCAAACAAAGGGAGATACATAAATACACAAGGGAGGTAATGAGCGGAAATGAAAGATCAATCATTGATTTTATATTAGTCGAAGAACAAAATAGAAACTCGATAACAGATACCAAAGTAAGTAGAGGCCCCGAAATTGGGAGTGACCACTACCTGGTCATAGCAACAATAAAGCACGCAGAAGATGATGAACAACTAACTAAAACAACCCCAGAAGATAACATACAGTATGAACAGATAAAAACATATAAACTAAGAAACGAAGGAATAAGCAAGGAATACGAGAAATGATCAAGAAACACATAGAACAAAAAAAAGAACAAAAACTCCAAAACAGCAGCACGGAAGAAATGTGGGACATACTTAAACATATCATATCACGAACAACAAGAACAATATGTGACGTGAGCAAAAGAGGAATGTGGAAAAGAAACAAACAGCATGGTGGACAAGAGAAATCGGAGACGCAACAAAAATAAAGAAAAAAGCCTGGGAACAATACCTAACGCAAAAAACAGAAAACAAATACAAAATATACAAAGAAAATAGGAACAGAGTAAAAGAAGTATCAATAAAAGCAAAACGAAAGGCATGGACAGAATTTGGAGAAAAAATGGAGACTGACAATAACAAAAACCAAAAACTCTTCTACAACGTAATCATAGCACACAGAAAAGAAAAGGTATACAGCTAAACCAAATAAAAAACAAGAAAGGAGAACAGTTAAAAATTATGGAGAGATGGAGGGAATGTTTTGAAGAGCTCTTGGAAAGAACAGAAATAACGACAGAAATCACACAACAAAACCCAACAAGACAGGAGGAAACGGAAGAACAAATTACGATAGAAGAACTAATTGATGTACTAAGAAATCAAAAAAATGGCAGAGCACCAGGGCCGGACAAAATCACCGTAGAAATGATGAAAAAGATGGGAACAAAGATAACACTGCTAGAAATATACAACAAAGCACGGAGTGTCGAAACAATTCCAAAAGAATGGCAAGAAGTACTCATAGTACCTATTTACAAAAAGGGAGACAGAAAGTAATGCACGAACTATCGAGGGATAACGCTAACGAACACGGTGATGAAAATATTTGAGTGCATTATAATAAAAAAATTAAGAAAGTTGTAGAATTAAAACTAGAGGAGTCGCAAAACGGGTTTAGAAAAGGACGAAGCATACAAGACCATCTTCGCAATACAACAGATAATAGAGAAAACCAGAGTACAGAAAAAAAAGTTTGGGATGTTTGGGATTCATCGATTTCGAGAAAGCTTTCGACAGGTTAAAAGGGAACAATTATGGGAAATTCCAGGGGACAAAGGAGTAAACGACAAGACAATAAAAGTAATAAAGTAAATATATGAAACAAATACAAACACAGTGAAACCAACGCTCACAGCCATTCAAAACGTATAGAGGACTAAGATAGGGAGGAGGCCTGAGTTCATTACTGTTTATAACCTATATGGATGAAATAATAAAAGAGTGCACCAAAAAGACAAAAAGTAGCCGGACATAGAAACATGAACAAAGTGACAATATCAGTAGGAGCTTTTGCAGACGATGTGGTATTAATAACAGAAAGAGAGGTAGACCTACAGGAAAGCCTATGTATATGGAGCGAAACTTTTAAGGACTATGGAATGAGGATAAACAAAGACAAAACAAAAGTACTAATGATAGGGGAACAATCAACAATGGATATCGATGACATAAAAAGAGAACAAGTAGAAGCTTACAAATATTTAGGAGTAGAAATTGAAAATGAAGGTAAACAGGAAAAGGAAATAAACAGTAGAATCGAGAAAACACACAAAGTATATCATGCAATTAACAAAATACTAATTAGTAAGAAGGAAGTGTCAAGAAAAACTAAAATAGACGTATTTAATAGTTATTTACAAACCAAGTGCGGGAACACAATTTTCCCGCATGAACGCAATTTTGAAGCATGAGCGACCGAAGGGAGCGAATGCTTCATCTGCGTGAATGCGGGAAAATGATTCCCGCAAGTGGTTTGTACATTTTTTTTTTAAACGAACAGAACGATCAGCATAAACTCAAATAATTTTCATTCCGTTTCAAAATATGAAATAAAGCAAGCCATGGCTGTATAGCAAAACAATGATTGTTACTTTGACAGTTGATTTTTTAAAGCCTGTCGTTTAAAGTCTCAGTTTCTAATAAAATGTCTTCCGATTCGGATATAAGTAGTTGTACACCTCCGGAAATCCGCAATGCCGCTAATACGGCAATTAAAAATTTATTGCCGGATAAATCCAAACGAAGGTACGAGTTGGTATACTCGAAATTTATGGATTGGTGCAGGTTAAACAAAATACGGACTTATTCAGAAAATTGTTTGCTGGCATATTTTCAAACCTTTTCAAGCAAAAAGTCGCTATGGTCCACTTACTCTATGCTAAAGTCCTGTCTACTAATACACAATAACGTAGATATTTCCAAATTTACGAAATTTTACGCATTTCTCAAAAAAGAAACGTATAACCTGAAACCGAAAAAATCCAAGGTATTAGAAAGTCATGAAATTGACAAATTTATTCATGAAGCCCCTGATAACTCATTTCTGTTAATGAAGGTACGTACACAATATGTTTCATTAATCGATATTATTCTATTATTCTATAATATGTTTTACAGGCAGTAGTAATATTGGGCATTTCTGGCGCTTGTCGCCGCGATGAATTATGTAAAATGTTAATTGATCATATCGAGTTTAAACATGAAATGGTACTTGTTAATGTACCAGAGACCAAAACTAATATTTCTCGACGTTTTGTGGTGATCAATCCAGAATGGATAAATTTATTGTTAAAATACAAAAATTTAAGAGTAGGGACAAATAAACGTTTCTTTTTGACCTACAGAAATGGGAAATGTATTAATTCACCTATTGGTCTTAATACAATTGGCAAAATACCTTGCTCTGTGGCACAGTACCTTCAGCTAGAGGCTCCACAGGCCTACACTGGTCATTGCTTTCGAAGAAGTTCAGCTACTTTACTTGCAAACAACGGTGGCGATTTACTGACTCTTAAAAAATTTGGCGGTTGGAGATCTTCAAGCGTGGCCGAAGGTTACGTCGATGACTCTGTGCAGAGTAAAATTAACGTAGCTGAAAGATTGATGCAACCAGCTCCGGGACCTTCATCTCAAGTTGAAAACTATACAATCTCTGAAATTCTTAATGTGTCGCACACTATATCTAAACCCGATGCGGTGGAAAGTTCGGGAATTTGCATTTCAAATTGTACTAATTGTACGATAAATGTGTACAATAATAACCCTGCTTAAGTCGATGTAGATCGTTCACAATAAATAATTATGTATTGATTTATTTATGACAGTGTTTTTTTGCCGTTTTCCCGGTCTACTAGACCGGGAAATACGGATTTCCGGTTGTCAATAGAGTGCGTCAAATGTCACTTTCGAGGCGGTGAGTTCAAAAAGCTATATACAGAGCTATCTTAACGTTCGGTTGTGAAAGTTGGCTCCTATCAAGAAATTAGAAAAGCAAACTACAGGTAATGGAAATGTAGTTTATGAGAATAGTAAGGGGAGTAACAAAGATGGACCTGATAAGAAATACTGATATTAGGGAAGAACTACTAATAGAATCTTTTGAATCTTTTATAAAGAAAAGACAAATGAGCTGGTGGGGTCATCTACAAAGGTTAGGGAAAAAATACCAGTCAAGAAAGTATGGGAAGCAAGAGGCGGAAGACAAAAGGGGTGAGGGAGTCCGAAGAAAACATGGGACCAAAACATTATCGAGATACTGAAGAAAAGAGGAAAAACTTGGACGGAAGCAAGAGCACTAGCAAGAAACAAGAAAGAATGGACTAAATTTGTATATGAGATAGTTTAAACTAAACAAAAAATATAACAAAATGTAAAAGATCGCTCTGGTAAAAGGGAGTATGATTATACTATATATAAATTATAACACTTGGTTGACAAAATTTAATAGAAAAGCTCTAGAAACAAGAAAAAATTAACTAAATTTGTATATGAGATAGCATAAACTAAACAAAAAAAATAACAAATGTAAAAGATCCCTACACCATTCTGTGGTAAAAGGGAGTATGATTATATTATATATAAATTATAACACTTGGTTGACAAAATTTAATAGATAAGCCTTACATTGTTTTCGGTCTTGCGACCATTACCAACAGATAAAATTAACCCGAATACAAATATACTAAAGGCGCTAAACTTAAACTAAACAACGGTTATAAAATGAAACGCCCATTAAGGTTTCCAGGAAAACGGGTACTTCTCAAAACATATTTGACATTCAATTTGTTCCATTGGGTAGATAATATACTTTTTATGTACAAAGTCTTACACTAGTTCACGTGTTTCACTGGTAATAATGTTAAATTCCACGTTATGTATTAAAAATACTAATCTACTAATTAGTTTTGAATGATTACTCAGGTTGGCTCCTCTAGTGCACCATTTTTTTTATTTCCATATTCATGACGTAAGAGTTCTCTATTGTGGGTAAGGGCAGCTTCTGAGTATTTGTGATCTTCGTGAATTTACGGTTAACTTTATATTTCTCGCACTGTTTGTTAAACCATAAATGGTTATTGCACACTTTGAATTTGTTTAAAGTTTTCCGGAACATGCCCACTATTTTTGCTTTACTAGCATTATTAATTAGATTATTGAATCAGTGGCTAGTACTTGCTGAAACATGTTTAGTGAATAAATAAAAACACTTGGCAACCCTTGGTAACACTTGGCAGTTTATAACCCAAGTATTTTGAGTAATGGAAGACTTAATACGTAATTAGTATGTACTATAGGTTAGTAGAACAAAAAAATGGTCATTCGCGGATTCAATTAGTAATTAAACCGTCGAAAATCTCAAAACTGGCTCACTCCAATTAATGATTGCCTCTGATTACTCCATAAAACCAGCGACCAGTCGTAAGCGCCGGGACGGTTTCCGATGCGAGCACGTCTTCATAAATATTAATGTTAGAATAACCCGATTTCAAGACACCGGCCGTCGCGCACCTTTGACCCTGCCGCTTTTTGTTTTGCTCCTTTCTGCTAGCGGATCACGGTTTCCCCACGACCAACTTGACCCAGTGTCCTATCTCCTGTGCCACTTCGGAATTGAGCACGGCGGAGTATTCCAATTAATATGCTTTGGTGTTTCCTAAGCATTGTTCGCGTCCCACTTTGCAGGGTTGTTCTTAACAATCAAATCGACCATTAATCGATATTTTAAAAATAATTTTCAACAAAGTCTGGATAACCTATACAAACGTAATTTAGTCCAGAAATTCAATTCAATCGAAAAACGATTACTCAATACTGTGAAATTATTGTGAATCACACCACAATAATAAAAATATATAATTTTATCGCTTTGGAACGAATTTGAAATCAGTGGCATAAATACTTGCAATAAGATCTTCTGGACGTAGAAGCTAGAAAACCACGCGAAGATGTCGCTGCGTTAATTTTAATCCCATCAACCTCCAATAAATATAATTCTCTTTGAAATATATATTTCTAGGTGACATAATATTTTTTAATGCGTCTGCTTATAAAAAGAATCTACGAAAATACTGTAAGGGAAACAAATTGATTTTACGTCGTGTTTTTGGCAGCTGTCCCTATTTATGTTATCTCACAGTGCGAAACGGCGTGCGTGCAATTATAAAAATATTGCCGTACTCATGTCCGAAACGTTGCATCACGAAATTGAGGCGTGTGTGCAGCAAGTGTGCCCGCCGAGTTCGCGTGAATTGAAGTTTTCTTGGCTCCTGGCTTGTTTGCCTAGGTGGGTTAATGGATCATTTCGGGAAACCAGGATTCTATAACTGTAAAATGAAAGCCACTCATTTTTGCCAATTTTAATGTATGTAAATCAAGAACCGTGAAAGCCTTGTATTTTCTTTTCAAAAAATCAATTTGCAAGTTAATAGCATGATGTGGTTAAACTGCAGCGCAATATTATTATTATTGATATCTGGTGATAGCAGCTGATGAAAGTTAATTAAAGTGAAGCATTATTCGCAAAAAGTACAATTATTGGATAAATGTATCTTTCGATATTCAGTCGATAGTGACACTGATTGATATAAAAAAATCTAAATCTAAATATTTGCACGTTAATAATAGGTAATACGGACATAATATCTATTATTATTTCAACTATTTTAGGATTATTTTTGTTACAGTTACAATAAATAATAATAATTGATTACCTAATGCAGAGGTCCGCAAACTTTTTGACACATAGGAATTTTGGGCGGACCTGACCTACTTTTAAGGGTATAATATAATTTAATCGGGCACTTACAAGAAAAAGTGACGAAGTCAAAAAAGATAATTTAAAGATAAATGCATTTGAAAATTCAACACTTGAAAAGGTTCCAGTTTTCTATATTTATTGTTTTTGTAAAGTTTGTTTTAACATTCCAGTGAACTCTGATACAACATTTTCAACAGAAACTTGTTCCTGATAAATACAACGAACCTTTATCATAATTTCTACTCTTCTTTGTAAAATGTTACTCGGGCACTTTTTCTTGTACGACCACGATATTTATATATCTAAACCAAGGATCCTAGAACCAAGTATTTAAAAAAAATCGTATTTCTGGAAATTTGTGTAAATTGCAACAATTCGATGTCTCCCAGAAATTTCTGAAAAGTTGCTAAATTCTCTGAAAGTTTTATAAATCATTTTTTTAATACCTTTGCAGTGTAGTAAAACCAAACTAAAATCGCCAAATGCAAATTGCGAAAAAATGTAATAAAAATATTAGCTGTTGTAGGTAATCTATATGCTATAATCCTATAAATGAAAATAGTAGATGTTTCAGAAATGTTTCTAAACTTTCCGAAACACGGCAACACCACACAATGTACACAAAATATAAAACAAATAATGAAAGTGTAGTAAAAAAACAAAAATCGCCAAATGCAAATTGCTACAAAATGTAATAAAAACATCAGCTGTTGTAGCTAATCTATATCCTATAATCCTATAAATGAAAATATTAGATATTTCAGAAATGTTTCTAAATTTTCTTAAACACACCAACACAACACAATGTAAACAAAATTGTAAAATAACACATTTAGTCACAATTCTCTATAAATTTCTCTTACTTTTACACATTTTAGTATAAAAAATATTGAGTAGGCAGAATGTAAGTATTATATTATTAATAAAGTGATGAATTTACTTAATATGAACAACAAAATATTGTGTTGCTATTAACTATCAGTTATCTCTAAAGAGTTATTAAAAGTGTATTTTATGTGTATTTTCCACAATATCTGAGATTTTCTGAAATGTTTTAAAATCCCAAAAAAAGATTAACTTGTAACTAAAGTTTAAAATGTTATTTTAAGAGTGCATTTTTTCTAAATGTCGTGCAAAGCAGAAATTCTTAAAACGCAAAATGTTAATCTTTATAATTTTATTTTTTTAGTTTTTAATTTTAGTTTTTAACAGTTTTGTAAATTTTTTCAGATTTTGCGGAAACTTGACATCAGAATGCAGAATATTGAATTAAAATATGAATATAAATACGATCGTATTTATATGTATGTGTACATGTTTAACTATATCGTAAGTAGATCTGAATTTTAGGGAGTTTAAACTTAGAATGAAAACTGTACTGTGACTGCTGCAGCATATTTTACATGGGAGGAGTATCTAAGTGATATAAGTGATGATATAGTGAGCCATGTTGGCCTTTTGACTTAACCTCTTTTGCTATGTAACGATTTTTCTTATTGTATTTAATTTTATTTGTGCTTCTGTGCCATTTAATTTGTAGATATATATTTATGCTTGTACTTTACTATATTATATGTACAGTCATGCTCACATAAATCTAGTACAAGAAATTAGGTTACAATAGCAATTTTATATAGCAATGTCAATTTGCTTGTACTAGATTTATGTGAGCATGACTGTACCTAATACTGTGACTTACGTGACACAATCTCTGTGATGGCATGATGGCATCAATAAATATAAAAAAAGTACGTTTCACTAAATTTCAAAAATATTTTAAAAATTGACACAAAGTACACATACAGTTAACAGAATACGTTATACTGTTTTCTGCAATTTCCTATTAACCACATTGATCAAAGTTATCATATATTATAATATAATAAGATTATTTAAAATCTTAAATTGGAATTATTAATTAATTGAGATCTTATAAAAGTTGAAAAAACAGCTGTAGTTGCAAAATGATTACCAGTACTATTTTTGTTTTGCTTTTGATTGTTTGGTCTGCAATTTTCGAAATTATCCTTAGATTATGTGGCAACTTAACACATAGAATTGCAGACAATTCAATTAAAATATTAAAATAAATCAGTAGTCTGTCTATTGCCACAAGTATTATGGAAATATCTAGAATGTTTAAATCAAACTATCAAAAGAACTAAAACGTCCAGAATTTCAATTATAATATTAAAACTATCAGAAAGTTCCGAAATTGCGAACATTGTAGTAAAACTTATGTGAACGAATGCATCACGACACCGAGGAAATTGTAAAACCAGAAAATGTAATTGAAATTGCAGAAAACTTACAGAATAAATTCAAAATGTACAAATAAATATACTAAACTTTCAGCAATTTTTATAAAATAATCGATGAATATCATGTTGTCAAAAACAATATTTTATAAATATTTTAGGAAGTTTTATGGAGATTGAATCTATCCAAAATATGTAATAGAAATATCACCACAGGTCCAGGTTGTTAACAAAAATATTAAAAGAAGAATAAAAGTGTGTTCAGAAACTGCGAACATTGTACCAAATTATGTAGCAAATTTCGAAAATTTGCAGAAAATGTAATTTTTTTAATGTTAAAAATATGTACCTCTATGAAATATACCTCTATGAAAGTAGTTTCATTTATTCCTCGAATTTTCACTTTAAACAAATCTGCAAAAATTTATTCATAAAACCTCTATGAAATTAGTTTCAGTTATTCCTCAAATTTTCAATTTAAAGAAATCTGCACATATTTATAAAAATATAATCAATTTAAAAAAAATATTAAAACTCCAACTGAATTTGGATTTAGCAGTAGGTATCATATAAGATATACGTTTAGAAAAATGTAATTATGATTGTATTGTAAATATTAGGTGTCTGGAAAAACCCGTACGCAAATTATGTTGATATACTCTGATTTTTCTAAACTGGCGTGCACGTCATCAAACAGCTGTGCGATGAGGTTTTTTCGTACCAACGTGATTGTTTTCGAGAATATGCATAACAATAGTTTAAGAATCGAAATTAATCTGAAGATCATTTGTTACATAACACTAATCACCGGTGGTTATAAATAGGTAATCGGTGTATTAACCGCGGACACAATTTTCGCCTGCCAATCATGTAATAAATCATGTTATGTTGGCATCGGCGATATTTTCTCGGCGACGATGCCACATCTTTTTCACTAATGCTTCAAACTTCTTTGACGTCTAACTTGTTACATTTGATCGATTATTACAATGCATATTTTGTCATTGTAGATGGTAAACCATAACCACAAGATTGATATCTGTACGATAAACGGTAGAGAAGTCGATGAATTTGATACGAACCGCGTACTGTCGCACAAGATTGCACGGGCGCAACAGCTGATTGCAGCCATTTTTAAATACTCAGGACAGCTGGCAACCTTGTAAAATTGTGCCATCATTATTATGATTATTATTTTGATGACGTGCACGCCAGTTTAGAAAAATCAGAGTATAGCACTTCAAAGTTTCCAATTACAGTTGTCAACACTGACGTTTTAACCATTTGCTGATACTATTTTTTAATAATATATTTATTACCAATAGGTAATAAATACTTATTTTGCCAATTAAAGCACTATTAAAAACAGTTTTCTAGACTATCCCAAAATGTTTACACCAAAACAAGATGAGTACATCCTAATGGATCATTTTAGGAGTGCAAGTCAAAATCCAAACGCATCAAAGAATGATTCTCTTCAATCCTGTTTTAATTTGATTCCCAATATTAGTTGGTTATGTTATTCGACCCTATTGAAATTGCCCCGCACGCCACTGAGCAGTACCAACTAAAGAAAAATAAAATCCAAGATACCAACATAATTGGCATATGATCTTTGGCAGACACCCCATATAAATAATCCTGAAATTTTTCCAAATTTCATTTAAATTTCAAGAGAAGGTGCTAAAAATGTTGGAAGAATCGTAAGTTTTATATAGTGAAAAATAGTAAACACTATTTTAAGTTTAAAAAATCAAAATTCTACGTTTGCATCAACTGTACATATAATTGGTCTTAAAATTAGTATCAGTTATAATTATTATTTGTTTAGTGTATAAAAAATAGTTTGTTTACCTATGAAACTACTTCAGATTTGTTTAACTAATCTGCTATAGTATCATTCTGTTTCTGCATTAAATTGCTTACTGGCATTTTCGCAAATTATCTCTGCTTCATTATTCTTTGGAGTGTGTGGGTATCGAAATTTAATTACCTCGCAAGCTCGGGAAACATCTTTACATCCACTCATTGAGTGCCATCAATCGATCGCTGCACGTATTAGGGTAGGATCTTGACCCCGCATGAGTATGCTATGTGCGCACAATTTGCGATAATCAGCTGTGAAGGTGAAGCTGCTCCACGATGCAAATCATTAGAACTTTTTTAGTGCAAGGCAACTGTTAAAGTTGCCGGATCGAATCGGGAATGCCAATACTTTGTATTATAATATTGGAATGTCATTGTCATTACTATATATCTACATGTAACAGTAGACAAAAACAAATACATGGTAGTTGAAATGTACATTGTAGGTGCAAAATCATACATTTTCCAAATTATTATAAATATATGATAATCAAAGCTTTAATTGTCGTTAACCTTATTAATTGTATGTAAAATAATATTTTTGGTAATGTTTGTAATCACTCACAAGAAATTTTATAGTTTCAATAGTACTTTGTAAATTTCTATGCCTGCTCTATGTAAATGTGTATGTGCTCAAGTTAATCTTGCCAGTTTCTTGCATTTCTCTATCAGGGATTTAACGAACATCCAATTTAGCCCAATAAATATTTCAACAAGTCGAGGTCGTTAAATATTTAAGAGTCCGGACCCTACAGGAAGATCTATTCACACGTAAATGAATTTGCATAAGAAGATAATTGCATTCAGAGATTTGTATTACTGGCACATTATCTTGTTGAGGCTGTAATCCCCTTGGCATTAGTTTAAATTTGAATTTACAATTTACTTTTCAATTATTGCTTCCTCTTTATCAATTCGATTGACGTAGTTATTTTGGTCAGAGCAAAAGTAAAATATTATTTATATAATAACTAAATGTAATGTATTTGCAAATCGATCGTGATAGTGGGGTTCGCACTTTTTAATGGTTGGTACTTAAAAGCTGCGAATAAGTTATTTGTCAGATGAACATATACCTATAGAACGATGTTTGAAATTTATCCCTTTGTAGGCAACTTAAATTTTCAGATAAATAATTGCAACTTTATTAGTGATTGAAAAGACGGGTTCTAAACCAGATAAGAGGTAGGTTAACATTTTTCAATAAACCACAATTAAAATATATGTATATTATTTACGCTAATTGGTGTTCGACCAAGATTGCTTGTAGAATTAGTTACCATATTTATTTTGCCACGAATTATTATCATTAGTTTTATAGTTATAGTTTTAGCATACATATTTAAACTGCTGCTATCTGTATTATTAATATATAATATTAGATATTATTTAAAGTATCAAAACAAACGACGTAGTTTATGAAAAGCAAACTAACGTCAATGCCTCCTTCCCTTCCAATTAGGACTGACGCATATCAGCAACACCTAGCAAATAACCGCGAATTTAATATTAGCCAACCTAGAGACGATCGACATAATCAGAAAATACTTTTATTATTTTTGGGCGAAAACCAAAGTTTCGGCGACTCGTTATACGTGCGAAAATTCACGTCTGAGGTTAAGAGTCAGGATGAAAAATACATAATTACGTTTATTTACTACCATCTAAAAATATTCCAAAACATATTATCAAAAAAATTATCCGGCCGCGAATTTTTAATAAAATTAATAATAATTTATTATTTATTATATGTATATCCAGCCGTAATACGAATTTTATGTGTATAATTTAATTAGTTTTAAATAATTATATAAGGTGAGCAAATTAGTTAAGATAAGTTAAGAAGTATGGGAGATATGGGAAAATAGATGATATGTTTTCAATGTCTCGGAATTCTGATGTTTTTATAAATGTTTTGCACAAAATAGTTTATTATTTAAAGGAAACTCATAATGTATTGTATTATGTTATGTTCATTTTTATATAGACTTTTCTATTTTTTTTAAATTTTATTGTAACTTTTATTGTAATTTTAGCGATATTGGAATTTTTCAGTCAATATTCTTTTAATTTCTGATTAAATTTTCTTGGAATTTTCTATTGATATATTAGTATACTAATGTTTACTTTTAATGATGTGATTATTTATACAAATGAAAATAATAGGAATACTTTCAAAAATTTCACAGATATTGACAGAATTGTCTTGAAATCTTCTCAGAATTACTTCTGGATTTAATTTGGGGTTTTTTATAAAATGTTCCTACAATTCGTCTTATTAAGTTTGCTTCCAAAATGATAAACTACTAATTACAACACAGATCAAACATGCATATAAAATAGGAGAAAAAACATATGTAGCAGAAGCCGAGCCACCACAAATGAAATCAGAAATAATGAAAAACAAAAACAAGACAAAAAAACAGATATACATCAACAACGATAATACAAGAAGAGAACAAGATATACCAAAAAAAAATATATAATGTTGGCAAAAGTAGAGAGAGAAAAAGGCCATAAAACAAAAATTGGATATCAAAAACTGATCGTAAATGGTACAATACTGAAATGGAATGACCAAATAAATAAACTGGAAGCAAAAAAACTAGCAGTTAAAACAACTAAGCACGCCAAAGGAACAAAGGTTATATAAAGTAAAGAAACGAAATTGGAGGCTAGCGACATGGAATGTGCGAGGAATAAATGGAAAGAACGGGAACTAATAATTGAGTTCCTACAAGCAAGACTTGATATACTAGCAGTAACTGAAACGAAAAAAAAAAGGGAACAGGCATAGTAAATCTTGATGAAGACCACACCTTTATATATAGTGGAGTTAAACAAGGAGAAAGAGCCAGAGGTGGGGTTAGATAGTACATAGAAACTGGATAAAGAAGGTCAGAAAATGGACAAGTACAACTGAAAGAATATTGGAGGTAGAAATTTGAATAAATCAAAACTGATACATTAACATTTCTAGTGGTGTATGAACCAAATGAGGATGAAAGATGAGACATAAAGGATAAATTTTGGGAAGAACTGACAGTAATAACCCAACATGTTAAGGGAACACTAATAGTAACTGGAGACCTCAACGGCAGAATAGGCAAATCAAGAGGACCGGTGAAAAACATACTTGGAACGCACGGAGAAAACACAAGAAATAATAATGGGCAACGAATCATTGAATACAGTAAAGAAAATAATCTTATTATAACAACTACATACTACATACATAAAGACATCCACAAATATACAAGAGAGGTACGAAGTAGATCGAAAAAATTAATCATAGACTACATCCTAATATCGAAAAATAGAAATGGTCAAAGACGTTAGAGTGAGGAGAGGGGCTGAGATAGGCAGCGACCGCTACCTGTTAGTGGGCAAAATGGTAGATGGAGACGCACCACAACAGAAGGAAAAAACGGACAAGAGCAACAAAAAATCCGAGACAATTAAAACATTCAAGCTGAGGAACAAAGAAGTAGCAACGAGATACCAAGAGAGAATACAGAATATTCCAGAAAAGATGGAAACGATGCGGTAGACAAAACCAATAGAATTAGAAGATATGTGGCAAATCTTTAAGAACGTACTAATAACGGCAGCCAAAGATACATGCCGAACAACACGGATAGACCTAAGAAGAAAACAAACCAAATGGTGAACAGAGGATATAAAAGAACAAGTGAAGTGGAAGAAGAAAGAATGGAAGGAAAACCTGGAAAGCAAAAAGCTATGAAGAATACAAAAAAGAGAGAAGAAAAGCTAAAGAAATGGTGGAAGAGGAAAAGAAGAGAACATGGGAAGTTTTCGGAACAACAATGGAAGAAGACTGTAACAGCAACAAAAAACTATTCTACAAAGTGATCAAGAACCTACGCAAAGATAAACAAATAAGACAGATAACGATCAAAGATAAGACAGGAATATTATTGCAGACTGAAGAACGAACGATGGACAAATGGCGCGAATATTTTAAAGAACTCCTAGACATAGAAGCAGACGAAAATATAGTAGTAACCCCAATAAACTATGAAAGGACAATCGATGGCCAAGAAGAAGAAATGAAACTCGACGAAATCAAATTGGCAATAAAGACCCTTAAAGGAGGCAAGGCAAGTGGACATGATGGTATTATTCCTGAAATGATAAAGAACATGGGAAGAAAAGCTGAATTGATACTGTAGGAAATATTCAAGAGAGCATGGGAGGAAGGAAGGGTTCCACAGGACTGGGTAGTAGGGGTTATACTACCAATCTATAAAAAAGGAGACATGACGGATTGCCAAAACTGTAGAGGCATAACTCTCCTAAGTGTAGCGGGAAAAATATATGAAAGTGTACTTGAAACAAAACTAAGAAGTAAAATCACCAACCAAATACTTGACTCGCAAAGTGTCTTCAGAAAGGGACATAGTGCCCAAGATCATATATGTACTCTAAACCAGGTTATTGAAAAAATACGAACCCAGAATAAAGAGGTCTACCTGGCCTTCATCGATCTAGAAAAGGCCTTTGATAGAGAAAGAGAGTGTGGGAAAGTCTGGATAAAAGAGGGATTACACCGAAATTGATAACAGCCATCAAATGTATGTATACAACAACCAGAAATTATATTAGGACAAATGACACCCAGCCAGAAGAGTTCACCACAAAAGAGGGACTGAGGCAGGGAGGAGTACTTAGCCCAATTCTCTTCATCAGTATAATGGACGACATAACAAGGAAATGCAAAGAGAAAAGAAAACTATCGATTGGGAATAAAAACATGAAAGAGGTACTGATTTCGGAATGTGCATTCGCTGACGACATAACATTACTGGCACCAACGGAAAAAAAAATAGAGAAAAGTATTACAACATGAAAAGAAGTCTTATCTCAGTACAACTTGAAAATAAATGTAACAAAAACAAAAATACTGGGGATAACACAAGAAGAAAAACAAATTAAGATCGAGATAGACAGCACAAGATTGGAACAAGTAGATGAATTCAAGTACCTGGGAGTCACAATAAATAGTAAAGGGAATAACAAAACGGACATAAATGAAAGTATAGATAAAGCCACAAAGTCGTATCATGCACTGAATAAAACGTTTATTGGGAGAAAAGAAGTATCGGCAAAAACAAAAATTACAGTGTTAAAGACAATATTCAGACCGATACTCATTTATGGCAGCCAATCATGGGTATTAACAAATAAACAAAAAAGTAAGATCCAAAAAATAGAGATGAAGTACCCGAGGAGAGTAAAAGGTATTGCAATAAAGGACAGAATAAGAAATAACGACACAAGAGCAGAACTAGGAGTAAACCCTGTACTACAAGAAATTGAGAAGAATAAACTAAAATGGTTCGGACATATAACAAGAATGACAGAGACCAGACAAGTTAAAAGAATATGGGAGTGTAAAGTCAGATCACGGAGAAATAGAGGAAGACCAAAAGAAACCTGAAACAGCAGCACCAACAAAATTCTAAGCGAAATTCGAAGCGAAGCGAAGAGACAAGCAAGAAACAAAACACAATGCGACACCTAGTACATGAACAGAAAAAAAAACAAGAAGAAGTTGAAGTTTGCTTAAAAATATTGAAACAAGCGGACACGGACAAATATGAATTGTTTTACTGATGGAATTTTAATTAAACACTATTTTGCAAGTTCTGCAAAATTTTCTCCCCAGATTTGAGTTCATTAGTTAAAGTTTTTACAATATCAATGAATTATCATGGAATTTCATATTTATTTATTCATAACAAATGAGCAAAACATTTACTTGTCACAATAATGTTAGTCGTTTTACAGATGTTGCTATAAGTAAGTATAAAAACGGGGGCTGTATTCGATAGTGAATTATGAAGAGAATAATGTTCTTCTTGGTAAATTCAATTCCAGAAATAACCAATATTATGGAAGTTAGGTACATGGGCCATTTTTTTATAGCAGCATCAAATTTAATATTTTATACAATAACTTTTATACAAGTAAATCAATGTTGGGAAGTGTCATCACTATTTTACTAGAGGTGCTATTAATTCTTGATTCACTGTTGAGAATTGTCATCACTATTTTACTAGAGGTACTATTATTCCTGGGCATACACAGTTCCCCTAATACTTCTCCATAGCAACCATAATCTTGTAATCTAGTGCTGCCATCATGGATTTTCGAAATCTGGGGTTATTCAACTAATTCTTCGTACTTATCTATTATGTAAAGCTTTGTAAACCAATATTGCTGTGTAATTTGTTAATGAAGCCCACTGTGCGGTTGCCCACTTCTCCATAGGTGTCCATGTCCGAGCGTTGGGTTCGTCCTTGGCGTTGGAAGTGATCGAAGCCGTGATGCAATTTACGTGAGTGTAACGTTGCAAAGTGGCCCCGCAAATAGCTCTGCAGGCTTTTAGTGGGCAGGATGGCCGTTGAACCGGAACACAGAGCGACACATCATCCCGATATCGAGTCGAGATGCTGCACCGATGCGAATCGCGACCGCTCTATAATTACATGTACGCACTGCTAGGCTATAAACGATCCTTGCCCTTTCATCCCAGGCCGCGCGCGTCTATTAATCTGCGTGGCAATCAGTGAATATCGATATGTTTTGATTGGCCCGTGTGATTGACTGTCAGGATATTCACGCGTGAATATCCGAAGGCACCGAGAATTTATTGTTCTACAAAACGCTGGGTATGCATGATATGCTGAACCAGTTATTGATCTGCTGATATGGTAGTGGTTGAAATTATTAAATCAGATTCCGTGTCTCCTATTGCAGCGAGAGTTAACTGTATGTGGGCATTGGGTGTGTTCCTTAGCACCTATGGAGACGCACAATGCGTCGTGGTGTCTACATGGAATTGTATTATGTATTGTTATCGCAGTTGATCATTTAATTAAATACATTGATTACATTTTCCATAAATGGTACTTACACACCTGTACACACGCACAATTTACAACATCCAGTACAAGTATAAGTACAAGTAGTTTTTAACAGTCTTTCGGACAAACACGATTTAGTTTCAACATAATTTTGTCCGTAGAGTAATAGAGCTATGAAATTTAATTTGCTATAAAATATATACAGTTTCGGATTATCTTTTATTAAAATATTTATGAAGAATCTATAATATTTCAGAAATTATTAATAAAAATAAAGATTTAATGGCGAATTTCCATTTCCGGTTGGATTTTTTTTTTCAATCCTCACATAAAGTGATATAATTATCATACAGAATTATAACATCAAATTTTCGTTGGAGACATTCAACCTTTGATTAAAATGTTAAAATTGTTAACGTAATTCAAATGCATTGAAATTACGAAATTTTAATTCAAATATGCATTTAAAATCTTTAAATATTGAAACAAATAAATGTTAAAATGTTGACTTTTGGTTAAATATTTACAATTTTAACATCAAATTTTCTTTACAGACATTCATATTTTGATTAAAATATTAAAATTGGTATACAAAATGTAAATTGAAAATAGTGATTAAAAATGTTCAATATAGAAAATATTTTAAATGCTATTAAACATGTGAAATTTAAGTTTCAAAATTGTGCAACATTTAATGCTTTAATATTTTACATTATAACGGTGTGATCAAAATGCATTGACATTTAAATTTTTAAGTGTAAATATTGAAAAATGATCAAATCAATGTTAGATATTTAAGAAAAACTGATTTTCGCAACCTTTGACCTTCAATATGTTTTTCTTGCGAACACGATTTTGCAATTGAGTTTTCACACAGTGTTTCTAATATAGATACAAAGAAAATCCCGAGGGATAATCTTCACTTGGACTTATTTTTAGAAGATAAATGTTAAAATGATTGTATTACATGAAACATTTTAAAATTTCGTTATCTAACGTAATTTAAATGCATATTATGAAATTTGATTTAAAATATTCCAACGTGCATTTAAAATCTTGTTAAAAAAAAGGTAATAAATGTTAAACATTTTTGAATGGTGGTGGCGTCTACTTCGTGATACTTAAGTAGTAACAACAGAAACTAGTAACACATCAATAAATAATTTTATGTGATACAAACAAAGTAATTTAACAAACACTTTAACACTTTAACAAAGTGTTTTATTTATAAATGTTAAAATGTTAACTTTTTGTTAAATTGTTACAATTTTCATAAAGTATTTTAAATTCAATTTAACTTTCACTTTTTTTAACACTAGAATTTATTTATCATAGATATATAAATAGTCAAATTCAAATCAATCACATCAAAATCAATTCCATTAAAAATATTCAATTTATTTTTCAATATTGAAACTTAATATATCATCAAATTTTCTTTACACGCTTTCATATTTTGTTTAGAATTAAAGTTTTGATTGAAAATTTATATTTAGATCTTCTATATTTCTTCTATATTTACTAAAAATGTTTATGTAAGAAAGTAACTGACATTCAAATATTCAAATTATAATTACATACTTTCACTACCAGGACCATATTTAGGCAAAACTATTTACTTAAAATTATTTCAAATTCTAAATTTGCAACAAACAATTTAAAAAAATAATAACTGATATATTTGATAAAACAATTCTTTACTTGATGTTGAAACCACATCATATACGATATTAGTTGATTAGTGATATACAATTGTCTCAAAATTTCAGCTAATTCAAATAGTTAAAATAGTTTCACAAAATTCTGCTGCTGGTTTCATATAATAACTAAACAATATTAAAAAAAAACAATTTACTGGCAAGTATCATATTTTCCCTATGGTATGTATGATTTAAACTTAGACCAAAATATTTAACAATAATCACAACATTCATGCCAAAAGTTAAATAAAAGTGGCTGGTTTACAAATTGTGTGAAGATTTGGTACGAAAAGTTCCAAAATGGTACCAATTTTTACAATATACAGGGTGGTCACTTTTACGATGCCCACCATTAGAATTTAAAATTAGACCAAAATATTTAACAATATTCACAACATTCATGCCAAAAGTTAAATAAAAGTGGCTGGTTTACAAATTGTGTGAAGATTTGGTACGAAAAGTTCCAAAATAATACAAAATTTTACAATATACAGGGTGGTCACTTTTACGACGCCCACCATAAGGATCTATTAAACGGAAATATGTACAGAGTTGGTCAAATGGGAGAAAAGTTTCTTATTTTCTTGCCTTTTAATATTCTGAAAAGATATCCGGGATATTTTGCACCGTTCGCTGAAAAACCGAAAAAGTGCACTTTCCATTTCCTTTTATAACTTTTTTACTTTTGAAGGAAATTTTACGAAACTTGGCACTCTTATGTTTATCGAAATGAGCTTCCTGTGCCAAATATTTTCTGCGCCAACTAGATGCCCAAATTTTCATTCTTTTTCAACTTTTGATTTTCTTATGGCCGCCATATTGGATTTTAATAGCATTAAAAAAAGCAAAAAGTTCCGATTTCAACCGTGTATAACACATGAGTAATCTGACATTATTTACCACCAAAAATGTCACAAGTCTTACGCATTTTCGTTCAGTGATGTCTATTAGATGTTTGGTTTTATTGCTACCATTAGTCGTTAGTGTGCATTTATATATTTTACAAGCCGTTTTTTAATGATATCCTCCTGTTATGAAATGTCACACAGCGCAAATATTTAGTACGTTGAATGGCTTGTGATTTAATGTGATCGAAATCTTTGTTGAATCTTCCCTTGTTGTCGAATTTTATGACAAGGTATATAATGCACTCTGATGGTTTTATGTGTGGCCAGTAATTCTGACAACAGGGGAAAATTGGGTGATACGATGGTTGGGTATGAGTAGCGGGCATTTGTCAGGGTTTGGTGTTAGCTTTCACTTACAGAACCATTCCATTGTTTTGCATGCCAGTGCTTGGAGTTTGTCGATCAATGGTTAAAATTTTGTAACCATCAACTTTACCCGATTGAAAATTTTTCAGGCGTTGTACCGTTAACGAGATAATTGCGAAGAATTACAAGAGCTCGCCAGTTGCGGGGTGTTTTTTTCAATATTAAGAGATGAAGCCCCCACAGGATGAGGGGAAACTCGACGGATATTTGATTCTAGAGATCTCAAGAGTATGTATACCAAATTTCAAAACAATATCATTTATTTCCGCCTAATTTATGTCCGCCTGGATTTACTGGATAATTTGACTTCCGGCCTCCATTCCGCGCGAACTATAGCTTTTGTGGCAAACCGTGTAACATAAATTTTGTTCAAAATTTTGTTCCCATCAACTTTACCTAATATAAAAATTTTCAGGCGTACACCGTTTACGAGATAATTGCGAAAAATAACACAAGTTCATTGCTTAGGGGGTGCTATATTAAAAATATAAAGCGATCTAAATTTTTAAAGTAGTCTAATAGTAGCTTAAACCAACCAGATGATTAAGTTTCGACATCCAACTTAATGGAAATGCAGCAAATTATAAGTTTTACATCAAAAGTCTCTACTAGCAAATAATTTCAAATAATTAAGCCCAAACAAGTAATCGGATATCGGAATTCTTAATGAGGGACATTGATTTTCCACGCTAATTAGATCTGCTGGGTCGTCGCTCTCGAAGTTCATTGCACCACTAATTCGATCAAACTAATATTAACACACTTTACTATAAAGTCAGCAAATATAAGGCACTTAGTGCAGGAATTAAGAATTCCGTTTCAATAAACTGACAGCTCCAATGCAATTATCGGATGTTCACACGTGTAATTTTGCAATTACTGTAGTAAAGCTAGTATCAATTGAGATTTTAATAATTATGTCACCCAATGTGCATACGTTTACATTATATTGATATAATTATTATTAATATACATTATATTTACATAGTGATACGTTTACACCCCACAGTTTACAATTCGTAGATTAAAAATATACACCTTATTGATATGTGTACACATGCAAATTTGCAATTAGTAGAGTAGGTACCTAATGCCAATATGTATTGAGATTTTAATCATTTAATTATCTAATGTGCATTATTTATACATTTACACGTAAAATTTTGCAATTAAATAATGCCTATATTAATTGAGATTTTAATAATTAAGTCACCCAAATGTACATCTTATAGATACCTAAATTTATGCAATTCATTTATACATTTTCACCTAAAATTTTGCAATTAAATAATGCCTACATTAATTGAGATTTTAATTATTAAGTCACCCAAATGTGCCTCTAATGGATACCTAAATTTATGCAATTCTGTAAATGCTAGTATTAATTGAGATTTTATTGATTAAGTAAGCCAATGTACATTATTGATTGATTTTATCGGTTTAAGTTTTATAGGTACTTCCTTCGATTTAAATGTCAGTGCCAGTACTGTTGATTGGAAAATAAACCGTTCTAAAATTAGGTACGTTTAGAGAAAGTTGTGATTGCCGCGGGCTCGCCGCTATTAATTTCTCCTGTCTGCTTTTACACTCATATCGATGTAATTAAAAATAATCCGCTGCCATAATTGTCGGTCTTTTCTAGTCTGCAAAAGGAAGTAAATTAATAAGTTCTACGTTTTTCAAGCCTGTTGCTCGTGTGGTTTTGAGCGTTAAATGTCCACAGCTGAAAGCGAGATAAATCGTGAGCGCCTAATAAATCGCCTCGAACGTCCGCGGAGTGCATAACAATATTTGTCCAACGCAACCGGAACCGCTTTAAGTAGGACGCCGTTTACTATTTTCAGTTATCTCTTCGTTTTAATGGCCGGAGCCTTGGTCGTACTCAACGAGCTATTTTTAAGATGAACGCAAGAAAATTAACAATTTCGCCGCCGCTGAAGATCTGCTCCGGGTAAATAAATATGCAGTTCATGGCCGGATATTGCCGTAGCTTTGAAGACTACAAGGAGAGGCTGTGTAAATATAGTTAATATTGTACCTTGGTAAAAAGTTTTTTAATGGCAATGTTAAACTTGTCCATATTTCATTCAAAGAAACTAAAAATGTTGTTAGAAGTTGGATGCGTTTTATCTATACTGTGATGTTATTTTATAGATTTCATTTGTTATTTTATAGTATACGTTAGATAGGATTTTGTTTATAGATAATTATACTGAATATATTAGATTTAGCATATTTAGATATTAATAGGATTACTTAGGTAGTCATATAGGATTTGTATAGCTAGAATTATAATTAATTAAGGGCACAATTAACGTAAAATAATTGCAATGAGTCAGTAATATGTATAAAATTCAATAGAAAATTCAAACTCATCGTACAAAGACGTTGGACATTCCTATAGAAGCAGAAAAATACAAGGATCTCGAATATCAAATTCAAATCACAATTATGGTTTCACCGGTATATGGATTATTATAATCATAATTATAATTTGTTGATTCGTTGTCGTGGTTACAAACTGGATTCGGGTAGCAACTCGACAATATACACGCTTATTTGGATCAACGTAGGCGGATTTTAACAAGCAAAAATCACTTGTTTAACCGAGGTTTTAAAAAGGCTGAACGCCGATAAACACTCAGATTCGCGTTAGATCCCGGAGCATCCACGTCGGTCAGCAGAGAAAAGGAATACAGTTGAACATAAACAAATATCATCGAACAATAGTTATTTACATTCACGCGTTATTCAAAAACAGTTTGATTTACGTTTTGTTTACGCGGATATAAACAATTTCGGGACAGTAATTGTATGCGTTCGAGCATCTGTAAACACTCGACGTGAACTAGGGAATCATTATCAACACGGAACAGCTGAAAAGAGTCCAAGAGGATTCAACGAGAACTCCAAAGACGATTCAGCGAGAACGTCAACTATAGAAGAGGATCAACCGAGGACAGCAGGACTTTGAATCGAGGGAATTGGTGTCGACTTAATCGAATTTACTGATTCGACATCTGCAAGCAGGACTGCCGATCACCACTGCGAGTTGCCGCTATTTACCAGGAATATGAATATGAATGCCAGGTAGAATGTACTAAAATTACTACTCAATTAGGGAGTTAATTGTGCAAATTTTTAATTTAGGGAATTATTGTTATTAAATATTGATAGTGTTAGTTTGTTATTAGTGATAGCACTTGCTTTCTATTGTCAAGCGTACATTTTATTTCATGTTGAATTAGTGTAGTGTATGTTTTGCTATCAATTATCTAAATATTTATTATTATAATAATACATATTTATTATTATAATAATAAATATTAATTGAAATTAATATTCTTTGCCTGCCATCTAATTTATTTTGATCCCACTTTTTGACCCTGAGAAAAGAGAAAAACAAGATAATAAATTTAATAACAACAAAAGTAAGTAACAATTTTATGATTCTTAATTATCAACCCAATAATAAATCTACGCAGTTAATAGACTTAGTATAACAGCACATTTTAAACACCCGAACGTAGGGCATTGTCTATAACGTAGCAATTGGCACCCTCAACGTGGACAAATCATAATTATTGTGTTAAAATAATTAAACCCTAACATTAACATAGCAATACATATACTTACTGGTATTTTATTTTTATTTGGACTGAATGATAATGTGGTATTGCATATATTGTATGTGTTTTAATCAGGAACTAATGAAATAAATATATTTGTAAGTACAAGTAAGAACCAAAACTTACCCAATTCCTATAAACATATAAAGGGTTATAATAGTGGACGGATAATACTAGTATTATATATAATAGTAAAAATACTAGAAATGTCAACCAAAATTTACTAAAATTAGTTAACATAAATTCCATTCATTTAAATGTAATATTTATAATTCAACATTTTTTATCTCAAATTTTTGTAGGTACGAACATATTTGGTATTCAAACCTCATTAGAAATTTCAGCCGAAATTTATTGAAAGATAATAGTCAGAGGCATAACTACGATAATTATACGAGTGTAAGAATATTATTTGATTTGATTTTTGAAACAATTAACGTCCTTTCACTTTTTTGTTTTGTTTGCCGTTCGTTGTCAAAACAAACGACAATTTAAAAATTCGTTCAGGTTTATGTTAATATCCAGTATTTTATATTTTTTAGAAGCTTATATTTTGTTATTCTTATAATTATACATATAATTATACGAGTGTAAGAATATAATTTGACTTGATTTGTGAAACAATTCACGTCCTTTCACTAATTTATTTTGTTTTCCGTTCGTGGCCAAAACAAATAACAATTTGAAAGTGCGTTCAGGTATTGCTCTTTGTTGTTAAAATCCAGTGATTTATTAATTTTTTAGAAGCTTATATTTTATCATTCAAGACTTTCCTGCTGATTATTCAACCGTCAAATTATGCAGTTGATAGAATCTGATTGAGTAATCACAGATAATCAGCAATAAATTAATCGACTATTTACGACGGTCCAAAATAGTCACCTAAAATAGCCACTGTTTATAAGTTCATGGCACTGTCAACAAATATTAAATGTAGACCAAATTTATGCAATTAATAAAACTTTAGGGCAGAATATTTATTTATAAGATAAAATAAAGATGGTTCAAGAAATATTCCTGCTAAAATCCACTCGAACTGAACAAATTCGGGATTATTAATTGGATCGCGTTATGCAGAAAGCCTACCAACCCACAAAATATTAAAAAAATGATTAACATTATTTTTGTACATATAAATTTGAGCTTTTTATTCTGTTTGAGTAATAGAAAGATCAGGCTTAGACTAAATTGTAAAATTGTTGCAAAAGTTTTCACTACAATTATAATATCCATTATTTTATTTTGCAGAAAGCGACCAACCCCTTAGCTTTACCTATTTTACGTTTTATTTATGATGTGTTAAAGATATTTCTATTATTTTCAACAAATTTGGCCAGTTTTATCAACCATATTCCTGAATATATTTAAATAAGTCTACAAGATTATTATAAATATACGGCTGTGCAAGAAAAAGAGAGTTTGACAGTGTGAACTATTAATTTTTATGTGTACGTGTACCAGTAATTTAGTATGTGTAATATAAAATACCTGTAGATACAATATGATTTAAAGGGAGAAAATACACTTTTCTTAAATGAAAAAATACACAACTAAGAATAAAAAAAGGTTCAATATTATATTTTCCTTCAGTAGTGAACTAATTGAAGTTTTCAATTCTAGTCGTAACTGTTCAAATTATTTGCTCGTTTATTTACTAGACTCTTAAAAACAAAACTGTCCCTTTCATGCCGCCTCTCCCCTAACAATAAAAACTGTAAAGTCTGATATCTCGTTTTAGTTCTAATGTGGGTTGGTAGCTTTCTGCAGAACGCGATCCAATTGTTTTCAATTTTCCTCGGTTCTTTGCCAAGGAAAGTTCTTTTGGTATTACCAGTGATTTAAATTAATGCCTGCTTACATTTTCTATGCTTGCATGTGTGCATTAGCTGCATATTTGATTCCCGTTCTCGTTAATAATTTTCTAGATCTAGGTTTCACCAATTTTGACTAAATGTACTTAAAAAACTGCGAGTCGACCAAATCCCGTTGCTGTTGGGAGTATGTGCGCATAAAAACGGCCCTCATTTAATTCCCATTTGAACGTGATCTCCGACAATGGCCACAGTTTCTTTGGCGGATTCGTTGATTAGATGCCCGTTATTTATGGTGTAAAAGGAAAAAGTGCATTCCGCCGGACTACATTTCTGCTGCTTATATGCAGAGTTCTAATATCTCACATTCTACTAACATCAATATCCGTGTCGTCCGCAGATGAGCAATAATCACACTAGTCCACTTCACCGTGCACATTTATTGCTATTAAATGGAAAACGCGTGGACATAACTTTATTACTACTGTATTTGGAGCGACGGTAAATTTCCTTTCCCGTAATTACAAGGAGTTATAGTTGTAATTAAACTTTTATGATTATTGTAATTATATTTAATTATCTACGCCTATATTTGATGCTATTAAGACATATTTAGCATACATTTATTAAGAAGCCGCAAATACACTATAATAACTATTTGTGTAATAAGAGTGCAAAGTGGTACATTGTTGCTCGTGGGGGAAAGTTCACCGAGAGTAACAATGGCTCTTTGCGGTCGAATTGCACGAAAGATTTTTTCTACAATTTATTGTTTCATAATAGAATCGTTAATTAAGGTAGGTAATTAATTACAAAATATATTTAAAACAATTCAATTTGTAATAATTACTGGAAAATAACAACATTAATTATTGGATACATTAATGTAAAAAGTACAATTTTTGAAATGCTTGATAATAATTCCTGATCCTGATAGAATATCGGAATTAGTCACAGACTTCTTATGGTTATTATTCGCAAGTGACAAAGTATTTACGCGAACTTTGCGCTTGTAGTCAATACAAACGTGTGACAATGTGACGGTCCTCGGAAAACGTCAACTTTTCGCTCGCATTAGCAAGTAGAAAGACCTACTTTGTTTGTCAATTGCAGGAAAAATCAACTTTTTTAGTATGCATTTGCTCGTGGGGAAAAGTTGCCCGAGAGCAACAATGGTACTTTGCGCTCAAATTGCACACAAGATTTTTCCTACAATTTATTGTTTCATAATACAATTGTTAATTCAGGTAGGTAATTAATTACAAAATAGATTTAAAAAAAAAATCAATTCGTAATTATTATTGGAAAATAACAACATTAATTATTGGATACATTAATGTAAAAAGTTCAATTTTTGAAATGCTTGATAATAATTCCTGAACCTGATGGAATATCGGAATTAGTCACAGAATTCTTATGGTTATTATTCGCAAGCGACAAAGAATTTACGCGAACTTTACACTTGTTGTCAATAGCAACGTGCGACAAAGTGCGATTCTCGGAAAACGTCAACATTTCGCTCGCATTAGCATGTACAAATATCTACTTTGTTTGTCAATTGTAGGAAAAATCAACTTTTTTAGTATGCATTTCAGAAGATATAGTTATTAAGCAAAAAGTCCTGCATTATCTTAAATTAATGATATCATATATTTAGTTATTGCCTTCTACGGGGTGTTCAGAAAACAGATTCCTAATTGATTAATTAATTAATTCCGAATAGATTACTTTGTGTGTCCCACGTTTCAACTTCTAATAAAATTTATAAATAACGTAAGTTTTGTCGGTTTAAGTTTTGTAATATGTTACAAGTGTCATATTCACTGTTAAAATACCGTTAAATAATCCAAAACAGGTTGAAATTGTTGTTAAAAAAGACTGGCAAAACTGATAAGCGTGAAACGCAGTTTACACAAAGGAATGATAAATCCATTTTCTGAACACCGCGTAGAAGGTAATAACAAAATGTACCTTATATCAGTAATTTAAGATAATGCAGGTATTTTTGCCATATTACGTTTTCCTATAAAATACATACTAAAAAAGTTAACTAAGTAAAAAGAAAATGAATTAATAGAAGAATTCGAACAAGCTGACATAGACATACTGGGAATAACTGAAACAAAAATGAAAGGAAAAGGAGAAATAACTTTAAAAGGAGAGCACACACTAATATACAGCGGAGTGCACCAAAGCAGTAGAGCGAAACAAGGCGTGGAATGTATTATCAAAAAGGATAACTGTGGATACTTAGACAGGTGGACAAGCATATCTGAAAGAATATTGAAGATACAGCTGGGCTTAGAGAAACAACAGGACACAACGTTAATAATATGGCTTATGGACCAAACGAAGATGACTGTAAAAAAGGAAAACAGATTCTGGGACCAAACAGACGCCGCGGAGCACCCAAAAGACAGACTAATAATAATAGGAGATCTAAATGCCAGGGTTGGAAGAAGAGACGAGGAATTCGGCGAAGCCATGGGGACTTATGGAGAGGAAATCAGAAATGCAAATGGGAAAATGAGAAATGAAAAGAGTTCTATTTAGCAAACAATTTAGTATTAACAAACACACTATTTCTGCATAAAGGCCCACATAAGAGAAGTAATAAGTAGAAACGAAAAGTCGCTAATAGATTACATAATAATAAACAAAGCATACAAAAAAGAGGTAAAAGACACAAGAGTAAAAAGAGGACCAGAAATACATTCAGACCACTTCTTGGTATTGTCCAAAATTGGGATAAGGACAAAATTGCAATACAAACAAAACAGGAAGGGAATGGAAAAAGACACCGATGAAACAAAAGAAAAAATAAGAACGTACAAGTTATGCCAAGAACTGATCGCAACGAATTTCCGAGAAAAAGTAGAAATAGAAACTGAAAAAATCTAAGAAACCCTAGACATGGAAGGCCTATGGAGCAATATTAAAAGAATTCTACTATACGCGGCAAAATAAGTATGCGGAACGACAAAAACTAAAAGCAATGTAAAGCAAACAGCCTGGTGGGATGATACGATAAAATCAGTAGTAAAATTAAAAAAGCAGAAATGGAAAACATATCTGAGTGACAGAAACAAATAAAACTATAATGAAAACAAAACACACAGACTAAAAGTCAAAGCTTTAGTAAAAGAAGCAATAACAGTTTGGAAGAAAATGGAAAAAGATAGCTATGGACACAAAAAACTATTCTAAAAGTGCTAAAAACAATAAGAACAGAAAAGCAACCTACCAACAGGTATATCAAAGCAAAATATGGGAACCTACTAAAAAACAACGAAGAATAAATAGGACGTAGGAAACAATACTTTGAAGAGATATTAAATGTGCAGCAAACACGCCCACATGAACGTATAGAAGTAGAAGAATTAACAGAAGGGAAAGCAGCAATCGAAAATATGCCAGGACAAGACGAAATAACCCAGGAGGAAATAAAACAAACAATAAAAGACGTGGGAAAGCGGCAGGACACGATGGCATCACATCGGAAATGGTTAAAAATATTGGAGATAATGGAATAGCTGCAATTACATACCCATTGAATAGAATTCGGACAGTGGAAAAAATACCAAAAGACAGGGAGATAGGCATCCTGTTGCTTCTATACAAAAAAGGGGACAAACGAGAGTGTACCAATTACAGAGGTATCACACTGCTAAGCACAATGTCTAAAGTATACGAAATGATAATAGAAACACGTTTGAAACATATAACTGAGGAACAACTAGAAGAGGCGCATTGTGGATTTAGGAAAGGGCGTGGGTTTCAAGATCACATATTTACCATAAAACAGTTGATAGAGTAAAACGTACAAGGCAAGATACTTGTAGCCTTTTTGGACATAGAAAAAGTTTTTGACAGGGTACCTCGAGAAATAATCTGGGGCAGCCTAGTAAGCGGAGGAGTAAATAGGAAATTAATACATAACGTAAGTAGCTTCAACAACAGTACAGGGAACTATGCGAGAACACAAAACTTGCGATCAGAGAAATTCCAAACCAAAGAAGGTCTAAGACAAGGGGGGGTTGGGTGTTGGGCCCGATACTATTTAATATAATAATGGACGATATCCTAAAAGAAATCAAAGGGAAGACAAGGAAGCTAAGCGTGGGCTATAGATTCATGAAACCAGTGACTATAGCAGAAGGCGCCTTTGCCGAAGACCTGATGATATTCGCAAAAAAACGAACAAGATCTGCAATATAATCTAGATGTATGGGCACAAGCTCTAAGAGGAATAAACTTAGAGATCAACATCAATAAAACCAAAGTAATGGTAATAGGGGATGAAGGAAGAACAATCAACATAAGACTAAACGGACAAGACGTAGAACAAGTAGAAACGTTTAAATACTTTGGGGTAAGAATACACAGCAGTGGCAGAAACGAAGCCGAAATCGATCAAAGAATTGAAAGCGCTACAAAACTGTATTATGCGCTAAACTACGCATTTATAAAGAAAAGGGAGGTGTCAGCGAAAACAAAAATAACCGTATACAATACAATATTTAAACCTATTCTAACATATGGATGCGTAACATAGACATTACAAAAAAGTAGAATCTAGGCTACCGAGATGAAATACCTAAGAGCAGTAAAAGTTATTACCCGAAGAGACAGAATCCGGAACGAAACCGTAAGAGAGGAAGTTGGAGTCCCACCACTATCAAAATACATAGAACGTAGCTGAAATGGTTTGGCCATATAACCAGAATGAAGGAAGGCAGGCAAGTGAAGAAAGTATGGCTAGCAAAGGGAACCAACAGGAAGAAACGGGGGAGACCACGGAAAACATGGGACAGTGGCAGCATATTTCGTGAAAAGAGGGCTGAGCTGGAAAGAAGCTACAGACACAGCTAGGAATAGAAATAAATGGACCGAATACTTATTTATATGTGTGAATATTTATATTACCTTAACACCCTACAGGTAGATTAAGGATCTGTTTATAATAATAATAATAACTAAAAAAGTTGCCCCTTTGTTACCCATTTAGATCACGCCGTATATATAACTATCTACAGCTATATTTGATGCTATTAAGATATATTTAGCATAACTTTATTATGTAGCCGCAAATACACTTTAAAATCTATATTCCACAACATAAAAAAATGGTTTACAAAACCGAGTGTATTAATCCTTTCAATGCTGCAGTCTTCCTGCGCAATAAAACAGTTATAATCGCCAAAACCAATAAATTAAGTACATGTTGCATAAATCCGCGCGATTTATATATTTTCCTTAAGCCACTTCAGAATTTAAACACACCGGACCGGCACTTAATAAATTGCACGTGATTTATGCGCACGATCAATTGCGTAACGCTTCCAAACAACGGATTGACCCCTGCCGGGCGTAAATCCGTCACGTTCCCCTTCAAAACAATATATTTTCTTTAGGCCGAACCAAAGCAGACCGCCGAAATCTGAAAATAAATTTCGAAAATCCGTTGACACGTTTAGTTTTCGGATTCGCACAGGTCCACGTGCGACTATTTCTGGGCGTTTATTTTGCGTTTTTGCGGAAGAAAAATACAAGTCCCGTCGAGTTGGGCACTTGCGAAGATTTGTTATTCTTCGTGCACGAGCGCTGATAGACGGAGGCGGAGAGGTTTATACTTCGTTGATCGAAAATAGGAGCACCTTGATGAAGTGTTGTGCAATGCTTCGCAGCTTGGTGGGGAATGTCATATTTAATTAGGTGTGGAATGAGCGCAGCAATTAAAGCAGCAAATTGTTGAAAATAATTATTGCAGAAGGGCGGAAAGGCCCAAATTAGTTTTTAATATGTTTATTTTATATTTAATGTAAATATTTTGCCACAATAAATAATTTATAAGAATAACATGAAATAGTTGTAGTCACATTAAAATAATCAACAATTTTGAGAGTGATATAATTCTACAACATATAAAAATAAAAAATAAATGTTTAATGAATAGGAATGTAGGTGAGTTAGTTACATTAAATTAGCCCCGGAGCTCCATAGGTTTCATTTTCAAGTTCCTCTTAATTAATTCAAGTAAACTTGGACAAGTTAGAGTGGCGACATAACTTTTCCATGTAGGTATGTGAATACCCTGGAAATAAATTATGCCACGTCTCTTGGTAGTCATCTTAACTCGGCAGAGGAACCTTCCTTATATGAGCCACGAGAATTTGTCTACGAGAGGCATGTTTCAAATTGAACATACAAGCAGATCATTGCACATATGCTCTTTTAATAAAATAAAATTCCATTGTCTCACGTGAAATTTTGCTTAATTTTAAATTTCATCCGTTTTCCCTTTTAACTTTATGTGTCGGGACTAAAAGTAATCAAGAAAATCATTTTTCATTTCATAAAAAAATATTTTTAATGATGAATGCGGAGGAAGTCATATGCTGCCCACACATCAGATCAGAAGGAGCTGCGAATTTAAAATAGCCAAGAAATTTTTTAGCTTAGGCCATAAAATTATTTGGCCATTGAAAGTAGGTTAACGGTGCCTTATCCACTTAACGAGTGTACTAAATTACCTGAAATCATCCCCATAAACTTCAGTGCTAAAATCTATTCTCGGCCAGTTCTCGCTGGAAATGGAAATTTTTGTTTATTTAAAGGCGTTTTTGTCTCTCACGTCTATTTGCGGTCTCCCGTTCTTTCATCTCTTCAATTTCCTCGTCGTTATTATGGGAAATTTATAACACAGCGAACGTGGGATAGCAATAATCCCGCCTGGGATGAGGATATCTTTCTAATTTTAGTGTCCATGAGTAAGTGCTTAATAATTGCAAGAACGCGCCTTCATTTCGGTATATCTTAGATATTGCATTATGATCATTTGCGCAGAAATTGTAATCATGATTATTTTTTAAATTGAGTTTTTTGCGCAATATTCGTTTGAGAATTTTCTTATTCAGAAAAAAAGTTGTTTCCGAAGTGGTCTGTCTATCTGTCTGTATACTCCTCCATACAACGAAGTAAATTATTAATCATCGTCCTCCTTATAATTGGTTTTGTAAATATTTCGAATCAAAAGTGGAACCGTGTAATTAGGCTCTTAAGGTACTCATTAAATCAATTATGAAAAGCATGTGCTAATTGCATGCATTGTAACGTGATTAATTTCTGCGGATGCACATAAATTACAATGTGAACTACTCGATGTAACAATGGCCTCTTAAGGTCAAGCATCCTACACTACCAGCAGAAATAGCTGACATTTCTTTGCAGACACCACTCAATGATTGAATAAGCGCGACTTGTGCACGCTCATGTCTTGCATCGCCTTTATTCGACGAGCGTTCCGCTAAACGCCTCGCCACTTATCCGTCCCATTACTGTTATCCATCTATCCCTTATTGCCGCAGCACAATAAACGTCCACCGCGATTTTGAGCCGCGAACTCGTGAACAAGCGAGCGCTAATTTCGCTTTAATAATAAATCCCACAGGAATAACCGCCATGCGCCGCTCCAAGATAAATATTTAATCTTTTCGAATGGGACTGCAAATGAATTATAAGTAAGAGAGTACGTCATTTGTCGGTCATTCCGGAGGGATATTAACTCATGCGTCAGGAGCTTGATAACAATTGATTGAATTTATGATTATATTGATTTACGTTATTAATATTATTATTGGTATTATTGTTTCTAATATTACAATTATTTTATTATCAAATAATGACACCAGTCACCTAATTAACACCTTAAACACCAATGAAGGAATTCGTTCTCCTTACAGCAAGCTAAAATTTAATATAGCACCAAATTGAATTACCTATACTGATCTTACAATTATATCGACCGTTCAACAAAAATCGGCGGCGAAGTTGGCGTAGGCAATCGCACGCGTGCAATGCTGGCTGTCATGTTGACATGTCAGATTTGATCTTAGTGAAGACATGACTTGAGATTGCCAACGCCAACTTGGTCGTCGATTTTTGTTGAACGCTCGATATATCGTGGGCATACAAGGAAAAGTGACCAAGTCTAAATTTGACATATGATCGATTTATTAAATATACTGCTGTATTTACAGCTTCTGCCCAACATTTTCTATCCAATTTTGCATCTGATAGCATACACCTTGCCTTCTCGACTACTGTCCTGTTCATTCTTTCGGCTGATCCATTTTATTGTGGAGAATATGGATTACTTTTTTTATGTATGATGCCACTTTAGCAAGAAATTTACCAAACTCTCTGCTGCAATTTTCTGTGCCATTGTCAGACCGGAGTATTTTTATTTTCTTCTCACACTGGTTCTCCACCAATGCTTTGAAATTTTGAAATTTGTCCAAAACTTCATCTCGTCTTTTATGAAAATATATGAACACGTTTCTGCTCCAATCATCCATGAATAAAAGGAAATATCTTGCACCTCATATTGATGTGATCTCTATTTGTCCACAAACGTCAGAATGGATGATGTCCAAAACTGAGTCTGCACGTGAATCACTTGTTTTGAATGGTGGTCTAGATTGCTTGTCTTCGCAACAAGATTCACAAGGTAGGTTTTCTTTTCTTTTATCGCAACAATTAATGCCCTCAACCATTCCCGTTTACATCTTCTCCCGTTATGACCCGTTTCAGTTAACTGATTTATATAGACTTCCATTGATTCACAATTGTCGAACCGTGTATTTATTAATAGACGCAATAAACTTATTCCTCGTAAATCCATTGTCAGCAAAAATTGTCTTTAATTTCTCCCATACACCTTGTGCTGTTGTTTCATTTTTTACGTGAACGTAATCAACGTGTTCCAAAGTCAGTATTATCTTCGATTTCACCTTTACTATGTTATCATCATCTGTTTCTTCACCAGTTAATGTCTTCTGCAAGCCCTGCAACACCATGCAGTTTTCAATAGCAAACGCCCACTCGCAGTAGTTTTCTCTACCCTTGGCTTAGGTAAATTCGCCAAAAAAAATAGTTGCCATTCTTGCGTCGGATTAATCACTCTCAATTATGCTTGAAGTACGCCGAACTACGTTTTATTAGGCACTACCTGGGCCCATAACCTGTTGTTTACAATGTCTTGTATTGGAACTGGAACTGTTACTACAGAGAATTCATTACATGGTTGACATATATACATTACATTATATACATTACATTATAACATTATTAGACATTAGACATTACATGGTTGTATACAGTGTTGTAATATCGAACTGAAGTTGTCCTTTTAATGTATTATTTCAATAAAATCTGACATATTTTCCAACAGAACTCTGGAAATATGTTACCTTTTCGATCAAAATTGTTAAAATTTATCAAAAATCTATGGTCTATGAAAATCTATTAATTTTTAGATCTACCTGTTAAATTTTGTCATATTTACAACTCTAACAATTGAACTCTGTCATAGTTTGTAAACATCTGTAATTTATAACTGCAACTATCAAAATCTGACAAATTGCACCCTTCAGATCATGCACTGGGTGGAAGAGGGGGGTTAGTAACCACTGAAAGCCCGCATGCCCAGATCAAGAATAAAATCAATGGTCATTTGTTTCTTTAATATCCACGGTTTGGTTCATAAAGAATTAGTCCCTTCGGGTCAGACTGTAAAGTAACTTTTCTACATTAGCGTACTGAAGCGTTTGAGACAGATAATCTTGACTACAAAATTCGTTGCAGTTTCGTTCAGCAAGGATGTATATACAGGGTGAGTCAATAGGACGGGCAGGCTCCATTACACCTACACCGTTAATGATATAGAAATGAACCAAACGGCACTGAGAACTAGAGGCCAAAGTGCAGTGTGTAAAATTATTTTGCCATATACACGGTGTTCCATTTTTACAGGGCAGCCTTGGACCTAGTTTTTTTTAATGGCATTCCCTGTGTAAATTTACAAATTTGAATTTGCCTTTTTTTGGGCTTTATAAATCCGTTTAGTTTTTGAAATGCGCTTTAACCGTGCAGAAGTTGTATATGTTTTTCTAAAATTTAATGCATTTACAGGCACTTATTAAAAAAATCGCAGGGCACTTGTTTTCTAAGATATCGGGTTGGGATTTTGCCAGATTCTAAACATCTATCTGGGGTATCTACTGGCGGCAAGATAAGAGGCATAAGGGGCAAAAAAGATGTAAACTGAGACCCTGAATAGGACTTAGTACTGAAATATAGGGTGTACCATTTATAAAAATCAAGTTATGGCACTTCAAAGTTTACCAAAATTAATGTGTCACAGCAAGGTGATGCCACAATGCAGATAGGCGGTCTTGCCGCCAGAAGTTACCTCGGCCAGTTGTTTAGGCTTAGTCAAAGTCCCAACTTGATATCCCATAAACTAAGTGCATTGCGATTTTTTTAATAAGTGCCTGCAAACGCATTAATTTTTAGAAAAACGTGAACAACTTCTGAACGGTTAAAGCGAATAGCAAAAACTAAACGGATTTATAAAGCCCAAAAAAGGGCAAATTCAAATATAGAAATTTATACAGGGGTGCCATTTAAAAATACTAGGTCAAACGCGGAGCTGCAAAAATGGAACACCCTGTATATAACAAAACAATTTTACAAACTGCACTTTGGCATCCTGTTTGCAGTGTATTTTGGTTCATTTCGATATCATTAACGGTGTAGGTGTAATCGAGCCTGCCCGTCCTATTGACTCACCCTGCATATGTAAGGCCTCTTGTCACTTTTTCCTGTTACCACAAACGAAAACCCATCTCAAGAGTCATAATTTTCAGGGCATACTGCCATTCAAATTGCCACGACCGATATTTTACAAGGTATCATTTCAGAGGATTAAGTTTTTGATTCTTCTAGCTGCAAAAACTTAATCTTCTGAAATGATACCTTGTAAAAGGTCGTTCAACAAAAATCGATGACGAAGTTGGCATTGGCAGCATTGCCCACGCGTGCAATGCTGGCTATCATGTTGACATGTCAGATTTGATCTTAGTGAAGACATGACTTGAGATTGTCAACGCCAACTTCGTCGTCGATTTTTGATGAACGCTCGATATATCGTGGGCATACAAGGAAAAGTAGCCAAGTCAAAATTAGGCAAAAACTCAAACGACAAGGTACCATAAAAGTTCATAGTATTTATCAGAAAAAGGTATCTGTGTTGGACCACAGTTGGTTGGAGTTGTTGGAATGATAATAAAAACTTTGCAAAAACAATAAATATTGAAAACTATATTTGTCACAAAATGTTGAATTTTCAAATGCATATATCCGGAAACTGTCTTTTTGACTTAGTCACTTGGTCAAGTTTACTTGTAAGCCCACGATATATAAATTATCATTTATTATTACTACTGTTCATTGATATTGTTATTACTATAATTCGTTTGAGAATACAATCGATGAGCATAATTAATTACGTGCTACTATAAATAAATCTTCTCTCCTTCCATGCAGAGAATCAAATATACCATATACTTAACGATCCATAAAACAATTTCTCAGAACGCCGCTACTAATAATAAATTTAATAACGTTTCTATATTTGGATGCATCATAATGAAAGCGAAACCTCTGCCCAGCAATTTTTCTATCAACTAAAAATTCGCGCCCCAAACGTACCTACACCAAAGTTACAGTCCAACATCTTATACCTTAACCAATATTAAGTGTATAGCTGTAAGAGCTAAATAAAACGTTATTATTATTATTATTAATCCCAGTTCACTGTAGCATTTGTGGGTTTTATAGAGGCGTCACACTGTCTGCGTCGCGTTATTATTTTAATACCGCCCCAGACCTTGGCTCTTTATAATTTTCGCACGCGCGTCATGGCGATTTATTTTCAGCGGGATTCGAATCCTGAATCGCTTTTCATATTTATTTGTAAATACTGCCGCACGAAATTGATACTTTAAATACATTACCCGCTCGCACTTACTTGGCACTCAGGGCAAGGAGTTTATGTAAGCGGATCGTGGGCCGTACGCGAGGTGGTCGATTGATGAGTCTAGGACTAACAAAGTATCAAAAATTTAGAGATTTACGTATGTAATATTTATTGTACTCGATGTCGTAAATTTATTGATTGTGTCTTCCAGTTGACTCCTTAATAAGCTATAAACGATTGAGTAGTGTAATGACAGTGTAGTTGCCATCCCTTTCATACAAAAAGAACAAAAAGCATATTTTAAATTCTTAAAAAAATACGAAATTAACAGAAACTTTTAATCACACTAAACTTAATGTGTGTTTAATAAAAATGTTACAAATATTTAGTAAAAATTAAAAAAAATTACGAGCAGAAAGTCTGCTGGTCATTAGCCGAATAATAAAGAACGTTACTAGTTAAAAAAATCCCGAAATAAAAATATATAACAAGATGAAACAATAGTTAAAAACTCTAACTGCAAACTAATTGTTTATAGAAAAATACAATTTTTCGGATTTTATTGAGCAATTAGTCGATGTTACTATTTTTTTAAATTTGTGCAGTCATTTTTTAAGACATTTCAATACATTTGAAAATATGATAAATTTAAAAAAATTCAATTTAAAATGTGATATGCTTATTTACTACAATAACGTCGTACGTTTATATCCATAAAAATGATATTTAAGTGTACCTACTTTTAACTAGTCCACTGACATATTTTAGCTTCCAAAAATTGCAAGAGATTTCCACAGAATAACGTCACAAGTAAAAGTGGGGGAGAGATTTGAGCTAAATGGTGTGTAAAGTTTACTTTAATTACTCTTCAGCTTTAAATATGCTTCAATTATATTAACAAATGACATTAATCAAATTATGCCAATTAGGTGTTTTAAACTATCAGGATTATTTTTAAAATATGAAACTTCAAATGTGTGTCCCGAAAAGTCACGAGTTTTGAGTTATGACACTCTTGCAGTAAATGGGTGATATATTTCCAGAGTTCTATTGGAAAAATATCATTTGGACTTGAAATTTATAGAATTTATAAAAAAACTAAAGTATATAAGTAACTTATAGTATACAAATAGTTGAAAATATTTTGACAGTTGCAGTTAAATAACAATATACAGGGTGTCTCTAAATTGTGTGCAAATGGCTTAACCACAGATTACTGGGATCAAAAAAGACGATTTAACAAAACATATCTATATACAAATGCGTTTAGTTTAGCCAGAATTCAGCTTCAAAGTTTATTAAAAAAAAACAAAATTTGCTTATAAAAAGAGAACGTTTACATTGATTTGGATGTTGTTTGGTGTGACACTTTATACGGGTATAAGAAACTATAAAGACACAAAAAAACTTAATAATGAATGCCTGCGTCCGATTTGTTTTTTTTTTAAATTGATTTTTGATTTGCTTTTGTCATTAAAAAATATAAATGTATTAATGTTGGCCTCACTAGTTTTATATACAACCGGTCTACTGATAATAACACTATTATGTCAGAATATGAGTTATACCCGTATAAAGTGTCACACCAAACAACATCCAAATCAATGTAAACGTTCTCTTTTTATAAGCAAATTTTGTTTTTTTTTAATAAAGTTTGAAGCTGAATTCTGGCTAAACTAAACGCATTTGTATATAGATATGTTTTGTTAAATCGTCTTTTTTGATCCCAGTAATCTGTGGTTAAGCCATTTCCACACAATTTACAGACACCCTGTATAATAATTTACACTCTTACTCTTACAATGTGCCCGAACGAGGTGGGGCAAATAAATAATGATCGTTTTGCTATAGTAAAACATATATTTACTGTAATTACAGAAAAAAACTGCTTTATATACCTTCATAATAATCTTCACCAAGATCAACACACTTGCGCAAGCGCTTCTTCCAGCTGCAAAAACTTAGTCCTCTGAAATGAAACCTTTTAAAATGTCTGTCGTGGCATTTTGAATGGCAGTACGCACTCAAAATGATGACTCTTGCGATGAGTTTACATTTGTGGTAGGGTTTTCATTTGTGGTAACAGAAAAAAGTCATAAGGGATCAGGGCTGTAAGGTGGATGGGGGAGCACTGGGATTTGTTTTCGGGCTACAAACTCACTCACAGCCCATGAATAATGACAACGAGCAATATCCATCCTTGCTGAACCAAACTGGGACGATTTCTGAAGATTATGTGCCTCAAAAGCTCCAGATTGCCCATTTAGAAAATTGTGTTTACAGTCTGACCCGAATGGAAAAATTCTCAATGAACCAAACCGTGGATATCAAAGTAGCAAATGATCATTGATTTAATTCTTGATTTGGACATGCGGGCTTTTAGTGGTTACTAACCCTGCTCTTCCACCCATTGCATGATCTGAAGGGTGCAATTTGTTAGATTTTGGTAGTTGCAGTTATAAATTACAGATATTTACATACTATGTCATATTTCAATTGTTAGAGTTGTAAATATGACAGGTAGATCTAAAAATGTATACGTTTTTATAGAGCATAGATTATTGATAAATTTTAACAATATCTATCGAAAAGGTAACATATTTTCAGAGTTCTGTTGGAAAATATGTCAGATATTAACAGTTTGAGTTCAAAATTTCAGATTAGATTTTCACATCTAGTCTTAAAAACTTCACAGACTTTGACAGTTTATAATAGGATAGATTTTGGCTGATATAGTGTATAGCGGTATTAGGCCGATATGGGTTATATAACAGACGAGATTGTGATATTGTAAAATCGAGACGCAGGCGAGATTTTATAATCAACCAAGTCTGTTATATCCATATCAGATGTATGTTGTTTTTTTCGTGATACTAAAATAAAAACCATTAAATTTTACGAAATTATTTTCATATATCATAATGATATATTTCAAGTATGCTGTGATGGTTGTGTTCATGCTTGTGAACATCAAAATAATTAAATGAACAAAATTTCAGGTAAAAGTGGTGACAGTGTTTCTCCTGAACGTTATCTAGAAATTCTGGATGAAGCGGCTGCAGCGAGTCGACAGTTACTGCCTGCGAAGATCAAAAATTGATACGAAAAAATATACGAAGAATTTTCCGAATGGAGAAAAAGCAGGAAAGTTGAAGGTGCTAACGAAGACATTTTACTATGCTATGTATCCTCACTTGTTAAAAATATCGTCTAAGGCTGTTAAATTTTAACGGGCGGGCTGATATTAGTTAATTAACAACCATGGAGACAGTACCGATAATATATAATTACAATCAAGTATCACGAAAATTAAGCAATAAGACAGGTAGCATAGCTGGTCGATCTCTCAACACTGTTGGTTTCGCGTTTGTAGGGAAGGTGGACAACGTCTAATGCAGGCCCGTGTAACCTGAGGCCCGCGGGCCGCATGCAGCCCTCCAATCCAACATTTTGGATGCGGCTTGCGGTGCGAAATTGAATATTTTGCTGCTTGTCTTCATACAGCTTCTCCGCCTATTGCTACTGGTAACCACCGATTGCTGGCCACCTCACTCACTTCATCAAGCCACCTTTTCTGTGGTCTACCGATATTCCTTTTGGATGTTCTTGGTCTCCATTGCATGATTTTATTAGTCCATTTATTGAAATTCTGTCTTGCCACGTGGCCTGTCCATCTCTATTTTAGTTTTGCAGCCTGTGCTATTTCGTCTGTGATTTTTATTCTTCGTCTTATCTCGTCATTTCCGATCCGATTTGTGAGACTAACACAAAAGCATAGCACGTTCCATTGCCCATTGGGCTTTTCTTAGTTTATTTGCGGTTTTCTGGTTTTTGATGGAGTTTTTGACGTATATTAAAACATTCACGACAAAACGTTTCTTATAGAGAAAGCAGCACGAATATAAAAATTTAGTAAACTTATAAGGCAGATCAATTATGTGTCATAAAAAACGCGGATGTAATAGAAAACTTGGCTTTAGAATTCAAAGAAAGATATTCTGATTTTATTGCAAAAGAAGACCTAATTAGCATATTCACTGGTCTATTTGTAATTGAAATAGAAACAATAGCTAAAGAATTGCAAATGAAAATGATAGATGAATAAATAAAATAAAACAACTTTGTTATTTCCACTCACACTTTTATTTTTTTTAATATTTAGCACTGACTTTCGACTAAGGTTAGTCATTATCAAACTTAGTGGAAATTGCAATCACTAAATATTTTCAGAAATGAAAGTGTGAGTGGAAATAACAAAGTTGTTTTAGTTAAGTTATTCATGTACAATGTTCTCCAAAGCAACGGCTACCAGTATAGAATATGAAAAACTGCAATCGCATTTGGATCCTAAACATGCATTTAAAGATAATACCATTCTATAATTATACAAAAAATAAGTACCCCATATACTGCAACAAGCGAGCTGTATATTATCATATTATATTATCAATTGAACAGTTCTTTCCTTAGGTAAAATTGACGAAGACAAAAACAGATATAGCTTAACAGATGTTAAACTTAAAAATTCGCTTATATTATGTCAACCAAATTGTTGATAAATATCGTAAGAAATAACATTAAAAAAGGTTTTGGTTTATTATCATATATTTTGTATAAGTTTTCTTTAAAAAGATCATTTCATAGTTATTTCAAAATATACAAAGTTTTTAATTATGACCTTTTATTCTCAATAATTACTAGGGTTTTAAAATGAAAATTATTATATTTATTTGTATGCCTTTAAATAATAATGACAATTTTGTGCAATGTATTTGCCAAACAGGTGTATTTTTAACATTTTGTAGAATTTTGTAGAAAGTGATGCGGCCCGAAAAGTATTCCCAAAACTTGCAAGTGGACCGTCCGCTAAAAAGGTTGCACACGCCTGGTCTAATGCCTCTTCAGTAAGGAGCACTTATAGTCATTTTTTGGTCCATAGCAATTCGTTTCGCGAAGCGCAATTTTCGCTCAAAATGAGTGATAACAATTTCGAGCAAAGGTATGCTATCAAATTTGGTTTCAGACTAGGGCACAGTGTGACTTAAACATATACAAAACCTAAACATGTCCATGCAGACCGTGTTTTGTCGAGGGCTTAGGTTTTCAGGTGGTTTAAGACATTCTCATAAGGCCGAGACTCAATTGAAGATGAATCTCGTAACGGAATGCCGTCATCTGTAAAAAGTGAAACAAATGTCGAAAACATCAGAAGCAGAATGTTCGGGGAAGAGTTGAATTTGACTAACACAACCGTTCATCAGATTTTCACTAATGAATTGGGGGGGTGAAGAAAATTTGCGCGAAAACGGTTCTCTGGAACGTCGTTACTGGTCACTGTTCGCAAATAAAAACATCCCTGCACCAGACTGGAGTCCGTGTGACTGTTTTCTTTTCCCAAGATTGAAAATTTACCTCAAAGGGTACAATTTTGGGACATTGGAGGCATTATAAAGGCCGTAACCCACCCGCTGAAGGCGATTCCAGTATTTGTGTTATTGCACTGCTATGAAGAGTGGACAAACTGTCTCCAGCGCTGTGAGGCTTCCTAATGCAAGTGCTTTGAAGGAGACAATGTGGAATTTTACTTTCAATTGAATACAAATATTATAAAAAAATAGTCTTATTACTTTATTTACACACCTCGTATATTATGTAACAAAATAAAAATTGTCAGAAGTTGCTATTTATGAATTCACAATATTTGATACATTTGATATATTCTGATTGTTACAAATTATTAGTACATTTTAGAAAATTTACCAGATTTTGACAGTGGCAGTTGATATATAAAACCTTGTATTTGGCAGATTTAACCAGTTCCGTTGTTAAAAGATCATAAGGTTACGACAGTTTCAGTAGAAAATATGACAATTTTGGAAAATTGCCATTGAAACTTTTGACAACAGCAATAAAAGTTTGATCAAATTCTATCACTGTAGCTTAGTATTTAAATAGTTGCATAAATAAATAAATATAATTGGATAATTATACAGATAAACAGATTTTTTTCTTCAGTGTGAAAATTTACTAGATTTTGACACATGCTATTGAAAATTACAGCTGCCGCTAAGAACTAGACAGGTTTTGACAGTATCCGATGTAAATCACAGAATTTGATTATTGCACTGAAGATTTTGACACACGCAGAGGAAAATTTGATAGAATTGGATAATTGCAACAGAAAATATGACAGATTTGTACAAGTATCTATTGTGCGTGTTAATTTTATACAATTTCAGCAGTAGGAGATAGGAATATCTTTTCTTTTTGATCAACGCTAGCATAATGTGTGACATAAATTCAAAATTTCCACTTAAGCATTTTTTCTGTAAAAATAAATCCCTCTTTTGTGTTTCTATTAACTACAAATATGAATCATTGAAATATAAGTTGCTAAAAAAAATGTTATGACAAAAGGCAACTAGGGGAGAGGTGGAATGAAAAAGACAGTTTTGTTCTAAAGAGTCTAGTAAATAAATGAGGAAATAATTTGAACAGTTACTAATAGATTTGAAAACTTCAATTAGTTTACTGGTGAAAGAAAATATAATAATGAACCTTTTTTTATTCTTAGTTGTATATTTTTTCATTTAAAAAAGTGTACTCTGTCCTTTTCATCACTAGACTGTATTGAAAGGGACACAATAATTTATGAAAGGGACAGTACGTAATGACAAGGAAAATCATCTTGCACCTACTGGTATAATACATTACACATACTAAATAACTAGTATACGTACACGTTACACGATAAGTATGTGTCCTGTTAAGTATCTATACTTATTTAAAACTCACATATTTAAAACTAATTTAAAATCAGTTTTATATTTCTTTTCTTAAAGATAATTCTATGAAAAAAAACACTTGCATAGGTGTTTTATGTGAAAGTGATTCAGTAGGAAATTCATTCAGAGTCTCAGAGTTTTTATCATCTATCAAGTCAGAATCCGTATTTGATATAACCGTCCCTTTCATAACGGTTTGCTGTGTTCCTTTAATAAATATCACACATAAGTTAAAAACATAAATTTTAATAAAGCTATAATTTTATCTAAAATGCACTGTCTTTTCGTTCTCCAATAATTGAATATACGACTAATTATATACAATGACAAACAGTTAAATAAACCATTTTCAACATTTGACAAAACATTTGGAACGAATTTCAAAAATTTTACTTTGGAGTACGAATAAAATCACAAGCCCAATGCCGCCGCCTATGAAATAATAGTAAGATGAAAATGGGTGTGCATTGATGTAGCCACACAACATAAATACTTTTACTTAATTATTAAATAATTAATAAATACTTTTGTTTCGGGGAGATTTGTAATTGTGGCGTAATTTGAATTGTCCCTTTCAATATGTGTCCTTTACATACCACCTCTCCCATACCCAAACTTTTATTCTATTGTTTACAAAATATAAAATAAAAGTAAAAAAAAAATTGCCTAAAATTTGGATGTTGAGATATTTGCGAATCCGATCGTTTATATAGTATAACTTTGTTTTTTATTAAACTGACTTTTATTTTATCTGATAATAAAAATTAAACATTTTTGGTATCCAAGTTTATTTTCAATTCTTTACAAATTATTAAAAAAATACAAAACCATAAATATTGCATTCAAAATACTAAACTAATGACAGTAGCCAATTAAGCACATTGATGCTTAATTGTAGATGAGCAGTAGATAAGCAGTATGGATTATTATTTTTATTATTATAAAATAAATGGCCAAAAATATTATCCGAAATTTGAATGTTGAGATATTTATGAATCCGACCTTTTATTCCATATATCTTACATCAATATCATATACATCATCATCACTATGGATGGTATAGTATATGTATTATGTATGTTATGTAAATTGTGCATATGGAAAAATGATCATTCTTGTATACATATTTTTTTCCTATTTCTATTATAAAATGCTCATTTTATATGTTAGAGCTTCTTATTAAAACAACAGATTAATTAAATGTATGAATTAAATGTTGTAACGGTCCAAAAATAGCGTTGGCAGAAACTGCTTTTTAATAATTAACTGGCGTATAGACCTGCACGGTAGGCAACCATGCTTGCATTTTTTTGTTGTGGTGACGCGTTTCCCCGTGAGCGATTTTTAAATTCGCCGGCGGAGCGCCGCCATGAGGCAGAACTGAATTGACTCGTGCCCAGTATAGATCGTGCCAGAAGAACCGTTGCAGATAAGGTATATCACCATCCGGTTTACGGGAATAATCAACGGTTCTCAGCTAACCACCCTTGAGGGGGATTGAGGCACCGACTACGGGGCAGAGAACACGCTCATAACACCTGAGTAAGTAGTTATTTCTTCTCCTCTTCGTGAAGCCACGTGTCCGGCCATTTTGATTAAGGCCATGTGCTTCCAGGCGTTTGGCTACGGGCTAAACAGCTCGGCCAAAACCATTCTTGGCTGGAGGCCGCGGACCAAGCCCAGGCGTCCTCGACGGAAACCGCCGACATCCCGGAGCTGAACCCAGCCACCGGCGAGACCATCCGGAACTCAGGCCAGATCCCAATATATATAATTCTTTTTTTGTGTGCTCGATTGAGCCACTTTTCTGTTTATTCTTGTGTGTAAATTGCGTCTACGTGTTTCGTGTCGTACGTGTTTTGCGCTAGTGTACGAGAAAGGTCGCTCCCTCGGCCCTTTCAATCGCGCGATTAGGAGCTTATTTTATTCGGCCGAATAGAGTAAACCCTGCGCGAAAGGGTGGCGTTCGGAGGTATTTGTTTTCAGGAGCGCAGACACGGTGTCCGTCATTGGTTTGTGTGAATAAACGCCGATATTACACTACAAACTCACACCTGTTATTTTTTGTTCCCCCCGCGTTTTCTCATTTACAGTTTTCTATTCTCACTGCGAGATTTAAACCTGGTGGTGTTGGCGCCAAACGGTCAGCGTTGTGACAGTTCGTGATTTCTGAACTTCGCTGACTGTCTGTCGTCCACCCACGCAGGTAGGGTGGAGCCACCCTTGCGACGAAGTAGCAACGAGGTAAAATTACGTGGAGCCTTTTTTTAACCCCCCCACTCTCTGACACCGAGAGCCTGGCCCTCGTCACTACTTCGAAGGGACCCTCCACTCGCTCCACGGCCTAACGCGCCGACTGCCCTTCAGGTACGTCACACGTTTTTGGAGCCCAACGTGGGGCAATAGCAACAATAGCTATCGTTGGTATCTTTATTTATTTAGCTCATTAACATCTTTTGAGGCTTAAGGGTTTTGTCAGCCCTTTGTAAATTTTTCTAGCCCTTCAGGATTTTGTTGTTCATTTTAAATAGACCTCATTTAATTAATTTTGCAGCCCTTTTTCAATTTTCATTTTGGCCCTTTTTGCCCTTTAGAAAATTTTTGTGCCCTTTTTCAATTTTATGCGTTTTAGTAGTTTTGGCACTAATTTTCATTTTGACCCTTCAGCCCTTCGCGAAAACTTTTTGGCCCTTTGGTTTATTTTTGTGCCCTTTTTGATTGGGAATATATTTTTGTGGTAGGCCTTAAGTTTACGCCAAGGAAACTGAACTGGGAGTTGGAAAATTTGACAGTATTTCAAATTTTTAATCAGCCTTCAGCATTTAGTATATTGAGAAAATTTGGGGTGGTTGTTTTGTCAGTTGTTGAGAATTTCTGTGAGTTTTGTGGGTAATATAGAATACACACAAGAAAATATTTGGACTTTAACGTTAACTTTAAATTTAAATATTTTTAATTTAGAGAATTTTCTGGCCTGTTTTCAGTGTTTGTTGGTATAATTTCTACTATAGTGTAGAAATTAGTTTAATATTCGTTGGTTATAGATTTATTGTTGTTTTTTTTATGGAAACTAGTGAGATAGTGAACGGGCGACCACGGATCATACATATTTGGTTGATTGGTAGTTAGATTTTTGGGTATGATTTTGTGGGTTCGAGCTTACTACGGCTAGTATTTCTATTTTTGGTGCTATTAGTAGCTGTTTTTTGATAATTAAATTGAATATAACCAACGCATTTCGAAATGCTTTATAATCTTCGTACTCTGGCGGGGATTCCGTACTCTGGCGAGAATTGGCGTATCGCGTCGGGACGTAGCGATGACGCGATTTTAATGTGTTCCTTCTGGTTTTGTTCGGTTGCGTCTAAGGGAAATTATGCAGCTGTGTTCGATTCTTTTCCTAGGTAACCATCTTTTCACTTTTCTTTTGTTGACTATCTAGTCATGTCCTTGGTGTCGATTCGTTGCAAATCGCCTGAGCTTTGCGATTGCTCATGGGTGCGGGAATCGATTGTTGTTAGTCGTAGACTATCCGTCTAGTTACGGGATTTTTTGATGACGATTCCTTAGAGACCACGACCATTAGTATGTTCCTGGTGCGTTGCGTTTCGATATCTTTTCTTCTTCTTCATTTCGTTAGAGAGCTCGCAGTAGCGCGTGGGTGATTTAATTTTTTCGTAGTTTGTGTGAATTCGGATCCAATGATTCCGAGATCCTGACGACGGCCATTATTTGTTCGCACTCGGCTCGTCTTTTTATACAGTATATTTTGTAGGTTTTGTAATTTGTTTGTTATCGCGTACTGTTTTGTTTTGCGTATTTGTATAACGTGAGTTAGTTATTTTTGTTCCGGCTACCCATAGCGGTGAGTCGATGATTTTACTTTACTATAGTTGGCGCGTATGCCGTTTTGACTTATTGTTTGTTCAACGAGTTAGTAAGTTAGTTTGTCTTGCGGATACGTTGCTTAAACTTTTTTGTAGCAATTTTCGTGTCGCGTCCAGCCCTTCTGGCGTTAATATTGTAACTATTTCTAATTAATTGTAATGGTAATTTTGAATTCATGTCCTTATGACTTTTTTTTTGGTAATTTGCTAACGCTCATTAGGTGTCACAAACTTTGTAGCACAATATTGTAGCCCATACTTTGTTATTTGGTAGTGATAGTTTCGATGCTAGAACCTGTGGGATCGTGCATCGGGGGATCTGTTGTGTTGGTTCTATGTAACCATCCGCTTGCGGGATTTTTGCGACTATCTTCTGAGGCACACCAACAGAGTTCAAAGTGCACCGGACTTTCAAAATTTTTCATCGCTTCTCGATTGGGTTTTTGTGATTTTGATTTTTGGTAAACTTTTTTTGATTTGTGGATCAATGGTTGATGGACCTAGTTTCTGCTTGTATCAGGGGATTCGCCATTTGTTGGGTCATAGTGGTTAGTTTTTGGGACCAGCCGCATAGCGGGATTATAATGGCAATCTCGAAGCCTTTGGGTATTTATTTTTTTGGTACATGACTGTAGGGTGCCATACATGTTGACCAGTCAATTAATAGTTATTGTTGGAATAGAGGTAGTTAGTTGAGTCGACGCTCGAACACCTACGGTTAAGTGTGTTTTGGGTGTTGTCGTCGTATGTTCGGATAGGTCCTGCCACCGAAATGGGGGTGGTATTATGGCGACAACCATATCTCGTTAGGAGGCTTATGTCCACTACGTATTGTGTGTTTTGAGTAGGTCGAATTTTTGGTTGATAATTTTTAGTGTTATTCAGTTTAGTATTAGGATAGTTGTGACAAGCTATGAGTTGTGTTAGTGTTGTTAGTTTGATTGATTGTAATTAGTGGCTGTCACTTGTCTAAAACCATACGGTGTAAGTAAACTTTCGTATTCAATGGGATCGTTCGTGTTTTGTCCTTGAGTGACATGCCGCATTGCGGAATTTTTCGACGACTCCCTAGTTTAGCTATTTAGCTTAGCCCTTTGGGGGATTTAATGAATATGATTGTGGTTACGCATCGAGTGTGTCGGGACATTGTTACTCCCACTAGTACTATCTTTCTTTCGTCATTTTTATGAGTTTATTTTCCTTTTTGGGGGTTTGAAAAAAACATCCGCTTCCCGGAGTTTTTAATTTTGTTGGGGGGGAATTTGTAACGGTCCAAAAATAGCGTTGGCAGAAACTGCTTTTTAATAATTAACTGGCGTATAGACCTGCACGGTAGGCAACCATGCTTGCATTTTTTTGTTGTGGTGACGCGTTTCCCCGTGAGCGATTTTTAAAATTCGCCGGCGGAGCGCCGCCATGAGGCAGAACTGAATTGACTCGTGCCCAGTATAGATCGTGCCAGAAGAACCGTTGCAGATAAGGTATATCAACATCCGGTTTACGGGAATAATCAACGGTTCTCAGCTAACCACCCTTGAGGGGGATTGAGGCACCGACTACGGGGCAGAGAACACGCTCATAACACCTGAGTAAGTAGTTATTTCTTCTCCTCTTCGTGAAGCCACGTGTCCGGCCATTTTGATTAAGGCCATGTGCTTCCAGGCGTTTGGCTACGGGCTAAACAGCTCGGCCAAAACCATTCTTGGCTGGAGGCCGCGGACCAAGCCCAGGCGTCCTCGACGGAAACCGCCGACATCCCGGAGCTGAACCCAGCCACCGGCGAGACCATCCGGAACTCAGGCCAGATCCCAATATATATAATTCTTTTTTTGTGTGCTCGATTGAGCCACTTTTCTGTTTATTCTTGTGTGTAAATTGCGTCTACGTGTTTCGTGTCGTACGTGTTTTGCGCTAGTGTACGAGAAAGGTCGCTCCCTCGGCCCTTTCAATCGCGCGATTAGGAGCTTATTTTATTCGGCCGAATAGAGTAAACCCTGCGCGAAAGGGTGGCGTTCGGAGGTATTTGTTCTCAGGAGCGCAGACACGGTGTCCGTCATTGGTTTGTGTGAATAAACGCCGATATTACACTACAAACTCACACCTGTTATTTTTTGTTCCCCCCGCGTTTTCTCATTTACAGTTTTCTATTCTCACTGCGAGATTTAAACCTGGTGGTGTTGGCGCCAAACGGTCAGCGTTGTGACAGTTCGTGATTTCTGAACTTCGCTGACTGTCTGTCGTCCACCCACGCAGGTAGGGTGGAGCCACCCTTGCGACGAAGTAGCAACGAGGTAAAATTACGTGGAGCCTTTTTTTAACCCCCCCACTCTCTGACACCGAGAGCCTGGCCCTCGTCACTACTTCGAAGGGACCCTCCACTCGCTCCACGGCCTAACGCGCCGACTGCCCTTCAGGTACGTCACAATGTTAACAGCTACACTTTATTCACACTGCTATTGACTACACGAATAAAGTAAAATAAATAAAATTCGCACTATCTTTCAGATTTTCGTTGGTTATAAAAAAAATGCGACACTTCACGTAAATTTGCCGATTTAATTAACATTTATGTAACTGTATTACATAAGCAATTTATATTTTTAAATTCTGATAAAAAAATTGAAAAAAATATAATATGATACCCGTGAATACAGAAATGTTATCCTCTTATACCATAAATACATAGCTACTTTTGTCAAAATTTGATAAAAACTACCATAATTGATCGATTTTTATTTTATCGTTTAAAAATATATACAAACCTACTAGTAGTGACAACGCCTCAATTTTCATAAATTAATAATAAGAAACAACTTGAATTTAAGCTACCTCGTGAGGAGGTATCCTATATATGAAAACATTTATTACTTTCTACTATTGATTATTTTTTTCCGATTTGTAATCTTAATGCAATAGTTATGATTTTGTATTTATTTCGATGAATATTTTATATGAAACTATTTACTATTTATTATTTTGTATTATTGATTCTTTTTTATAAAATTTAATAATTTGAATGTGATATTTATAATTTTTTTTGTATTTTTTTCTGTGAATATATTAACCGTATATTCCTCCATTCATAAATCCATACATAGATCTTAATGGAATCAGGAAACTTCACACCGGTCGTCCTTGTTCATGCGAATCAGATCCTTGAACGTTTTCAGCGCGCCAAATATAACGAATTAATTGTGCCCAATATAATTTTGAAGACCTGCCCGCCCAAGAGGAGCGAGCGGCTTGGCATTGACATTGCTCAAAAATGGAAAGCCATGAATAAGCTTGCCATTATGTTGTTACGTGAACAAATGTTTGAGCCTATCCCATTTAATTTTACAATACTGCTGAATGCTACTAATGTGCTCAATTACTGTCACACAAACTTATTATTTATAGAAGGCTAATTGCGCAATTAATTTGCGCAATGCAATTAACTATTGGCTGAAATGTTATAAATAGAATTTATTTTTAATGCTATTATGAGTAAAAGTGAGTACGAAATTTGAAAAGTCGCAACAACTATTTATAAAATATCACTTAGGTTAAGTTGATTTTTTAATCATGGTTTAGTCACCTAGGATACAAGTGTTTGTACAATGAATATTCTTTGATCTTGGTTGGTTAATATCATAATTAATCGCATGTTTGACTGCTGCCCACAGGAATATCATACAGAGCAAAACTTTTTATCATATATGATTTTTTCACAAAAAATGCCGACCAGTGGTGCCAAAAATGCCATATGTATCCTCTTTGAATAGTTTTAGAATACTAATAATGAATCTAGGTTAAAATCTAAAACTAGTAGAATATTATATCTATAAAATGTATTGTATGGAAATTGACATTACTTAACATACAATATAAAAAGAAAGCTGTATACAATTGTCGCTACAATTGAAGGAACAATACTGAAATATTTTCATTAAAATGTTTTATAAGACTTGCATTCAATATCGTAAAAAAATGTCGCTCACAAAAAAAAATGTTTTATTATAGTTCAAATTCTTAGCGAAGTTACTTCATAATATATTCTGATATACAGATTCAGTTATTCGCATAGATTAATAATAGGTTTTAAAATTTTACTACCAGTTACAAATTTTGTATTGCATGAGATATGTACATTGTACACTTAGGTAAAAAAAAACTGGCTAATTTAGAAGTGTTAACGTAATTCTTAGAACTTGAGAATTTATAAATACTACATGTATACCTACAATGCCTATTTGTATTACAAGGGAGCAAAGTGCATCATTTCCTCCCGCGGATATTGATGTCCGACGCGAAGGGGAAGGCATCAATATCTAAGGGAGGAAATGGCACATTGCTCCCGTGTAATACATATGATTTTTTCTACGACCTTCCACAGTGTTTTGCATAATTATTATATTTTCTTGTGCATGACAATTAAAAACCCAAATGTTAAAATATAATATTTAGAATAAGTATATTGTTAAAAATCAAAGTATACAAGGAACGTACGAATTTTTATAAATAAAACTAGTACGAGGCTTTTGTCGTACGTTTAATAGATTAGGGCTACCGTTGTGGTCCGGTTGAATAAAATACGTAATGGATTGAATACGGTTATTAAACCGGATGCGTGGTTAGTAGGAGATTATGTTGAACGTTTTGAGCTGACTAAAATGTGAAAACATACTTGGCAACGGGGTATGTAGCTGTTCAAGTTTTCGTCTTCCGGGGAATATTTTTGCAGTTCTATGTGCCACAATTAGCCGGCCTTAGCCGGTATTTTCACTTTCACTTTTCATGTCAAATTTTGATTGATGTAATGACAGATGTTTGTTGTATTTGAATATTTCATTTTAAATTATTGTAATTGTTCTAGTAGTGACAAAATAGTATATACACCAACGTTGTGAATAGTATTTCAGCCTCTGGTCATGTAACCCTCAGCGCTATCAATAAAATAAAACCATAAACTATTATTACAGCTATTTAATGTTTCTATTCTAAGTATTATTCTAGGAAAAAGTTGTTTGCCTCCCGCATATGAGGGAGCCAAAGTTGTTTGCCTCCCATGGGAGGAAAAGTAGAACTTTCGTCCCTCATATGAGGTACGAAGTGTGTCCTTTCTATTAAGGGAATAGAAAAAATAGGTTGCTTAGTTGTAATAAGGATTTACTAGTGCATATGGGCTTGTTAGAATACTTGAGAACGGTAGAATACAATTTGTGAATCGAGTCGCATATTTTACAGAACGACGATTTCAGAGATCGAAATTGCGAAATTAATATTTATTAGTTTAAAGCACAGTACTCAATATTAATTATGCGCGCAGAACTTCTCGTACCATTAACTTTCTTGGTCATGAGGATATATAGGTTTTGTAATCCGTAATAAACTAGCATGCAACTAATGGTCACGTAATACGATTACCAATGATACAACTTGAATTATAGTAATGTCATAGTCCATTTAAACAGATTCCGTCCTAGATAGTCAAAAGTATAATTACATGCATATCAATAAAATGACGCAGTATTTTTCTACGTTTTATATAAATAAAATGGCATAATAATTTAATTTATTAATTATTATAAATTTATAAATAATTATTATTTACTCACATCAGATTTTTTTAAGAAAAAAACGAACATTTTGAACAAAGAACATAACAAACAGAACTGAGCCCACTGAATGTTGTGGTTTCTTCAAGAAATCGTCATTTTCAGTAAAGCACATTCCAAGTCCAGGTATGTTATTAGCGCGTTACAAATATGTAATTATATGTTTACAAACCAGCAAACTAACCATTTTATCAGTATCAAAACTCCTTATTTAACTTTATATTTACGGCTATAATAATCCAATTAATACCATCAATAGTGAAATTTTATGTAATTAAAACTCCTTCTTCGTTATATATGGATAACAATCCAATTAATAAAATCAATAATTAAAACGTTAAATTTAATGCAATTTACAAATTGCTACCTTACATATACTGCAAGCTTCTCATTAATCTAAGCGAAGTGAAAGCTCTAAAGTTTTGTCATCGTCGCGGGACAAGAAAATGAATACAATTAGACGGGATAATATACTGATTACACGCAATTCCGTGCACAGCGGAAATGCCCATTGTCTATCCTCATTTTGTCAATTTGATTAATGCCGGCACACTTGAAATGCACGGCATTGTAATGAAACACCGGCGCGCAGAGAAAACGCATTCTCATTACCATAATCTTTCGTCACAATAAATAAACTACAATAGGAAATTTCACGGTCGTTTACATTAAGTCATTGAGGCTAAAGAAATTCGAACATGAATGATTGTTAGAATTTCGTGTACTTTATTACGTTATAGTAGTATTTATTTTTGTCGTCTTCAATTTTATTTTGGTATCGCTTTTAATATTGCCTCATCGACACAAATAACATATTTTCATATCTTATAAAGAAATTTGGCCTTTTAATAATTTCTAATGATTTTGTATTTTTAATCATTTGACTTCTTGGAAAAGAATAATTATTTGAAATAGTTTCGGAATTTTAAATGATTTAACTTTTTAGCAAACCACTATTTACTGTTTTTTTAAATAATTTAGTTATATATTTATATAACTGTATATACTGTGATCTATATGTAAATATGGTTGCTCACTTTTTAGGACTAGACTTCAAGTCCTCATTTTAAGAATAAAAATTCCTCTTAAGAAGAATATCCATATAAAGTAAAAAAATAATTATTTGATAAGTTTTTTTTTAATACTTTATCGAATCGGTTCGATGAACGAGAAACTTTCGCAATTAAAACAATTAGACGAGCGCAGTGCTCGGCCAGTTATGCGGATGCAGACGATTACATTTCTCTTGTAATTAATGAATAGTGGCCTGTAATTGTCGTTATTATTGGCGACACAATGGACGAGCATCATCGCTGCCATTAAAACACGATGCCTCACAAATCTTCGTGCGGACGGTGTTTATACGCACGAGGAGGCTCTAAACGCTGTAATCGAGGATTAAATGCTGCAGTTGTGATGAGCGGTAATTGCGGATTATGAGGTGATTACGAAGCAAAACATTCTACAGTTTTTGCTAAGTAAGTGAAGGCTGTCGTACCATTTCCATAATTATTACGGAATACAGAATTTAGTTCAACAGTTTTTTCTTATACTCATAGTTTTTTTTTTTATATATAAGTAGGTATACATATCGGCTATTTATACTTTTACAAAAAAACGCGTGAAACACTTTGGTTACAGTTAGTGTTATCGGTTTCAACCTGCTATGAATTTTGTTCTTTCAATTAGTTCCAATTCCAAGATAATGCGCGCCTAAACAAATTCACGTGAATGGCGACAATTTTTAAGGCCGAGTCTATACGCCACGAGTCTGGCGATTACAGTAACAAAATCAACTTTGGGCTGGCCAGACTGCAGATTGCCGGACGACCAATGCTTGCTTTGAAGTGTTCACGTGTGGATCATCTATGTAAGATTATCTAAGGGCTCCTCATCTTGGAAGTGGACTCTAGATGCTTATGACACAAATAATAATAAAAAATTAGAAATGTGTTTTTTTTTTTTATAAAAGTAGATTTAATTGTGCACGCTCAAACGTACTCACTTATAGTGGGTTACACAAATTTTGGGATAACATTTTTTGAAATTACCTATACAAACAGTTTCTATCTTGAATTATAGATATGTAGAAATTTTGCTTAACGTTTTATGATATTATTTATTAAAAATATTAAAATCTTAATTGAAGCTTTCCTTTTATGCATCAAACTTTTTATCAAAATATTCAAATCTACATTAAAAATGTATACGTGCTAATAAAAAATATATCAAATACCTTTAAAATCTTCCAAATTTAGTTTCGAATACCAAAACTAATATACTCAAATGAACATGATCAATTAAATGTTAAAATGTTAACTTGATTAGAATATTGAAATTATCATAAACAATGTACATATTTTTATCGAAAATGTTCAAAATTCCAATAAAAACGTTACATTTTATTGCAATACTAAAACATTAAAAAATTTTTGTTCATTGTTGAATATTGAAATATCGAACATATTATAAATGCTATTAAGAATGATTAAATATATTTAACAGCTTCAAAAATTGTGTAACTTCATAAAAAAATGTATATATTCGTATCGAAAATGTTCAAAATTCCGTTAAAAACGTTACATTTTATTGCAATACTAAAACGTTAAAATATATACTACCATATTCATACCAGGCTTATATTCAACCAAGCCTGTTATTTGCATATCGGCCGTATGTTGGATACTTTTTGTAATACCTAAATTACAAAAACTGGTCAATTTATCAATATTAAATTTCAAAATTAATAAACTAGTTATCCAGACGCAATTTGATACCATAGCAACATCAACGGTTCAAATACAAACAAATCAAAGTGAAATTAGAAAAATAATGTCAGATGTGCAAAGTTCTTCGTTTTGTGGTATCCCCGAAGATGTACTAAATGAAGCAAATGCTGCCACAATCGATTTACTTCCCCAAAAAAGCAGCAGCAGGTATGAGAAAGAATATGAAGACTTTATAGCTCATAAATTTGCGTTGTCATTTAAATAACGTTCACGGCCGTTATTATGACGGCCAAGGCCTTTACGCCTGTCATATCGATCAAGCAGACAGTACTGATAAATGTCAATAACACAGAGGTATTACAAAAAAATATTTTTGTTCATTGTTGAATATTCAAATATCGAAAATATTATAAATGCTATTAAGAATGTTAAAATATATTTATCAGCTTCAAAAATTGTGTAACTTCACAAAATAATTTCCATGTTTATTGAAAATTGCCATTTAATAGTTAATTTTTTAAATTATAATCGTGTGAACCAAAATGTTAAACATTAACATGGGAACATGGGCAAATGTGAACATGTGCAATATGTAGCATTTACAACATGTAAACATGTGCAACATATGCTACATGGAAACATGTGCAACATGTGCAACGTGTAAACATGCGCAACATGTAAACATTTCAACATGTAAACATGTGCAACATGTAAACATATGCAACATTTGCAACATGTGTAACATGTGCAACAAGTAAACATTTGCAACATGTAAATATGTACAACATGTAAACGTGTGCAATATATGCAACATGTAAACATGTGCAACATGTAATCATTTGCAACATGTAAACATGTTGAACATGTAAACATGTGCAACATATGAACATGTAAACAAGTGCAACATATGCAACATGCAAACATGTGCAACATATGCAACATGCAAACATGTGCAACATGTGCAACATGCAAACATGTGCAACATTAAAACATTTGCAACATGGAAACATATGCAACATGTAAACATGTGCAACATGTGCAACGTGTAAACATGTGCAACATGTAAACATTTCAGCATGTAAACATTTGCAACATGTAAACATGTGCAACATGTAAACATGTGCAATATGTACATGTGCAACATGTAATCATGTGCAACATGTACGCATGTGCAACATGTGAATATGGGGGGGGGGGCAGAAAAAACTGAAGACCAACTGTTGGTCTTGGCATGCTTGACAGTCCTCTTCAAAAGCATCATGGCTTCAACAACCCTTTGTTGCAACAACGACCATATCTACGAAACAAGAGGAGGGGATGACCTATGTCTGAACAAATTAAGACTAAAAAGAATGCATACAGGTAGCAAGTACTGTGCAATAAAGTTATTTAACAAACTGCCGAGGGGTATAAGAAATTATCCAACAGAAAAGTTCAAAATGTCCATCAAAAACTATTTGGCTACCAACGCCTTTTACTCGCTTGGTGATTTCCTGAACAGTGATATACATATTTAATATGTCTGAGTGCGTCTTATTTATATAGTTGTTTTTATGTGTTCACCTAATTTTTAAAGTGTCTTAATTTTAGTATTGTATTTGTATTTTATAGACCATATTTCTCCTTTGACTCGTGTAAAACCTTGTTATTAGCACCAAATAAATATTATTATTATTATTAAACGTTGTTTATTATCTTCTTCAGCAGGTCCTCTCAGATACTTCTACATCTTTTTCTGGGCCTTCCGCTCTTCGTACTTTCCTTAGATCGCCAGCATCGATATTATATGCTCGTTTATCACAGTTTAAATATGGAAACTTGCCAAGCAAAATTCAAAAAAATCTAATAAAAGGTGAAACGTAAATCAAAGAAGTGCAAAAGTTTCAAAAATTGCGAAACCAACTACAATATTTCATATTAAATTCTGCAAGCACGTACTTAGGTAAAATGTGCAGAGTGGAATTTCGCAGAAATTTGTTTTTAATGAATTTGCACACTATATATTAAATTTATTGGATTATATTGAAATTGTACTGAATTTATGGAAGTAAACTAATATTGATATTAATATTTGGCGAAAATGATAAAATATATATTTTAAATCCAGATCAAATGATTCCAAAATTTACATTTTTGTTCGTCAAATTTATTAAAAACCCAATATAAATATGACTGGTTTCATGTTTAAATCTTGATTGATGATTCCCAAAATAAAATATGAGTTTGCTAAATTGATCGAAAACAATCAAAATATAACCTGTATCTAAATGCTCAAGAAAAATTATTCTCGAATTAATATTTGCATTTATCAAATTTATGAAAACTCAATAAAATAATGACATCTTTCAAAAAAAAATTTAATAGATTTATTATATTTCAAGTTTATCATAGATTGAATAAAACATATGTCTTCGTTCTTGTCGTTTAATGCCCGTTGGCATTAAATGTATTATTGTTATCATTATAATTACCTTTGTTTTATTATTATTTTCATTACAGATCAACTGAGGAGCTAGGTGCCAAAACAGCGTAAGTCAAATTATGCGTTTATTGAGCAAATTTGTTATTAGAATATTTGAACTCTTATTTGTAAGTCTGTTAAAAAATATATAGCTACTGTTCATACAAATTGCAAAAACAAATCCATGCCTCTAATTGCTATATTACAACTTTTATTAAGTTTTGAATCTTTCGACGCGTTTTTCTCGAAACTCATTTTTTCGACTTACGATATGCTTGCACCCATGTCCACAATTGAAAAACATCGTTCGGTGATTTATTCACTTGTTGGGTACCAAACAAAAAACTAATGGATATTTCTAATTTAATACAAACTATTTGATAGTAAATTGCGTTCTGCCTTATCATCTATTACTCTTTGCATTACTCAAAAATGTATGTAGAAACGGCCTCGTTTCGGACATCAGCTCTCGGTTCCCACTTTGCCGTTCGCCTGGAGAGAGAGCTCATTCGCAATTATCGTTTATAAAACCTCAATAAATCAAAGTGCTCGGCTCAGAGTGCAGCAATTATTGTAATTTATATTAAATACGCTTAAGCCAGCCTGGCAGGTATTGCATACTGCGGCATGGGATTATTTTATTAAAGTAATGGTTCATTTTATAAACAACACCTACATTGCAGAGAGCCAGTATTTTTTGTAGTTATTTGTTTTCAGCTTGTTGGGGGAATTAAGAAGACTTGCACTGGCTTACACGCGGAGCTGCCGTTGAGTTACGACGAAATTTAATTAAAATTGCAAATTGCTTTACAAAACATCTAGCATGCAACTTTTAATTATACTGTATGTTTTCGCTATCAAGATGGAACTAATATATCTAAAAATATCTGAGGATCTTATATTGTATCATAGTGAAAAAACATGTACGAATTATATTGCGTAAATATTTTTTTCAAGTTAAGATTTTGTTCGAACGATTAATATAATAATCATGTTTTTAAAATATAACTAATTATTTTCATAAATGAGCAATTAACTAATACCTAACTACACCTATAAATAAAGGTATAATATATTGATAAGCTAAGAAATCAGTGTCGATAAATAAATCTGTAGTGGGGAACAAAATGTTAGGTTTTTTGGAAAAGATGATTTACAATAAAATTATAACATACCATATTTTGAAATACAATTTTACGCACATTTGTGTAATTAAACTTATAATGTATTTCCCACCCACCAAAGATATGTTAATTGAAAATGCAACGGACATCACAGAATTGTCACTATCCTGTGCAACCTCGCTAATATATTCGCATTGTCTTGAACAATTCAACTAAATCCGCAACAGCACATTACGCCGTTCATTGCACCGTGTGAGTAATCGATTTTTTGACCTCTCCCAATATGGAGAATCTTCGTTATGATTCACAGAAATGTTTTCGCAAACCTACAATCGACACCGGCGACTATCATAACATTTATAATTGCACGCTCGGGCATTATTATTAAAAACAATTTATTCACTCGCGTGTGTAAACACTTCCACGTACGAGTAATTACTATGCTCAGCCATAAACATGCGTTCCCGTGTAATGAAATTCCGATGTAACGCTTTTATTTCCTATTAAATTATGGCGGCCGCCTCTATCACGCTTGTCGCTGCTAATCCCCTATTCATTTTAATTGAAAATAGAATAAGCGCGAAGCTCAGTGCAGCATTTGTTACTGCTTGCTTATGCTTATCCTTGCTGCAATTTGCTCCTTACCGTAGAGTATCAAATGATTAGCCATTAATTAATGAGAAGTCGTAAGCGTATGCAGAAGGGATAAACTACTTTAATGGTTGATGTTGAATCAACTTATTGGTCTAATTGGTATATCGATTTCTAGTTAATACCTAGTGTATTCATATGTGAATTTTATGCGTTAATACTTGCCAATAATTGATTTGCAATATTATAAAATACCATTCTAATTTTTTCAATACTTTTCATTATTTAACTTTCCTGTAATTTATTGAAATAAATTGATCAGAATATAATCTTTAAATATACGAGATAATTAGTTTTATGAATGCAGTGTACTTATTTGTGTAAACGAATATTTTATTTAACCAGCCCAAATTATATATAAATACTTATTACAAATAATATTGTTTATTTTCATTTTTAATTAATCTACATTAAGACAGTATCTAATTTATAATAATGACATGAAAATTTGTACACACTGCAAAAATCATTCACTTTTTTAAATAACTAAAATAATTTACAACATCCAATTATTCTTGAGTAGAAATAAAGCAATCTACTTTTCCAAAGCTATTCTGTTTAAACGCACAAACATCTATAAAAACGTTATTCAAAATTTAATAAAACAATTACTTTCCCAAAACAATTCTTTTTAAACCAAATTTAAAAAAAAATTATTAGTAACACATATTTCATTAAACTTGTAATAATAACAAAAACTATTTACAAATTATCTATATTCTACAAAAATGTAAATTTAATATTTTAATAAACAAAAATAATAAAATTTTAACAAAAATATAAAATATAATATATCATCCAAAATTAGATATACCATTCAAGTTAAATATACTTTGCCTGAAACATACAAAATAGTAGGAGAAGGTAATAATTTGATTCAAAATTTGATAGATCAAGATATTAAACACAAAATTACAAAATTTTCATAGTATAAGAAAATTTAGATCGTAAAAAACTCTAGAAACTAGGCACAAATACAGAAAATTTCTCCAGAAATTAGTTCAAAAATATGAAAATACTAGTAATAAACGTATAGCATTTAAATTTCTTCAAGTGTGCATTCAAGTGCCCAGCATGGGAATCTCGGAAACCGTAAAAGTTACATAGGTGGTTGAATTATAAAAAAGTTATATTCTGTCGACAAAACCAGAAAAATCCGCTTACTTTTGGAGATATTCGACAAAATCAGAAATTTTACGATATCGTTTTCATGGTTTGCTCTGAAGTTATTTGAAAAGGTATAAAAAACAAAAGGCGCTTTCTTTTTTCTGTTTAAAAAGTTAAAGTCGATGATGGTTTCTTCAAAACAAAGCGTTGTACAGAATATTTGTAAACGCTGCTTGTAGAACTAAAAATGTAGTAATGAGAAAGTGCCATTGGTTTTCTTATACCTTTACAAATAACTTCAGAAAAAAATAAAAACGAAATCGCAAGATTTCGGATTTTGTCGATAATCTCCGGAAGTAAGCGGAAATTTCTGGTTTTCTCAAAAGAATATTACTGACCACTAAATTGCACAACTTTATTGTAATTTTACTGCCTTTGTAAGTTTTACAGTTTCCGAGATCCCCACGCTGTTGATCCTTATCTTGGACGCCCTGTATTTTATCTCAAACTAAAAAAAATAATTTTTGTTAAAAAAATGTCATGGTGAATTTTTTTTGAAATTTTCGATAGTTTCGACAGAGATACTAGAAGTAATCGAGAATATACTAAGATTTCTTTTTAAAACCAACATTTTCGTTGCAATAAATTTAAACAAATAAAACACGCACAAAATATATTTGAAAATCACAAAAAACTAGGTATTTAACACAAAAATTACAAAAAATTCCACAATACTTGGAAAATGTAAAAAAAATGTAGATCACTATAAATATTGAACTTGGCTCACATATGATGCGACTCAATGTAAAAAAATGGTGCCTGAACGACAAAATTTAACACAACAAATTAATACTGAAAATTTCTCCGGAAATACTTTTCTAAAATATAAAAATGAGCAGAAATTCTATACCAGTAATATAATATTATATGTATAAAAATTATAAAAAAACTCAAGTTAAACATTTAACACAAAAATTACAAAATTTCCCATAATGATAATAAAAGTAATTAAAATTTCTCCTGAAATTCTTCTCTAAAATATAGAAATGAGCAGAAATTCTATACGAGTAATATAATATTATACAGGCTCGGTCAATATGCACTCCCCAGCCCTCGAATATGTGTTATACAAATTAAAAATAAAAATAAAAATTAAGAATACTAAAATTACGAAAGCAAGGCCGTTTTCAGGAAAAATAGAAATTTTGAATATATTAGAATTATTGAATTTATTAAATGTAATCAACTTGTCCAGATTTACTTAACTTTGAGGTTATTATGTTTATTTGACTCTTGATATTGAAAACATTGAAAGCTTTTGAAGTTTTTATCAAATTTAAAAAAAATAATACGTGGATATGATAAAAGTTTGATAAACCGCTTGTAATGATAACGCTCTTGCTGCCAATGATATTCTGTTGAGAAAACCAGAAATTTCAGCTTACTTCCGGAGATATTCGTAAAATTAAAAAAAAAAAGATATCGTTTTTATGATTCGCTGAAATTATTTGAAAATATATTACAAATACAAAAGGCACTTTTGTATTTTTTGGGGAAAGATTGTTCTCTGTCGTTTGTACAGGGAACAATTTCCGAGCCATCGTCATCCAGATCATAAAACAATCCAAAATTTTAATTTTAATTTTAATTTTTAATTCGATTTAACCAGAAAAGGGCCTCGCCTTCGAGATTTTAGTATTCTTCATTTACTTTTTTTTTACTTCTAGAACACTCTGTATAGACAGGGTGAGTTTGTTTTATTTCAAGCATTGCTATCTCGGAAACCATAAGACATAGAGATTCGCTAATGAGGAAAGAGTTGTCATTTTAAGAGCTTATGCTTTTGTTTTTTGAAAAAATACCACAGTTTTTGAGTGATAATACAAAATTTATTTATTTATTAAATGGCAGTTATAGTTGTAGTAGTTACACTGTTTGCTATACTTATTTTGATTAATTAATGCCATCTTCGAAAATTAACTTTATGACAATTATTACTTACTATGACAAATAAACACGATACAGGACTATTTGTATTATAGAGAGTAGCAAAACCAGACTTTGCCATGATTTGTTTTCCTCCTACTACGAGAATTCTATTATATTTTCTATTCTAATTACACTAAATTCTATTCAAATTATAAATCGAAAATTCCTGCATCTCATTTATTTATGAAAGTAAGTATAGCAAACCTTATTTCGTTATAAAGAAAAACAATTGTCCTTTTTAAAAATGACAAAGCCAACTGTACCTGCTATTTAAAAAAAATGAAGTTTGTATTATAACTCAAAAACTATGTTTTATTTTTCAAAAAAACAAAAGCATATCTTTCATAAGCTTTATAAATGACTCTTTCCACATTTAACCGATTCTCTATGTTTTATGGTTACCAAGATCCCAATGCTTAGATTGAAAAAAAACCCTATACAGGGTGTCTCTAAATTGTGTGGAAATGGCTTAACCACAGATTACTGGGATGAAAAAAAGACGATTTAACAAAACATATCTATATACAAATGCGTTTGTTTTAGCCAGAGAATTCAGCTTCGAAGTTAATTTAAAAAAATAATATATAAAAAAGAACGTTTACATTGATTAGGGTGTTGTTTGGTATGACAATTTATATTTATTAAAAAATATGAATATATTAATATTGGGCCACCCTTGTGTTGTACACAACCAGTCTACTGATAATAAAAATATTATGTTAAAATATGAGTTATACTCATATAAATTGTCATACCAAACAACACCCTAATCAATGTAAACGTTCTCTTTTTATAAGCAAATTTTGTTTTTTTAAAATTAACTTCGAAGCTGAATTCTGGCTAAACCAAACGCATTTGTATGTAGATAAGTTTTGTTAAATCGTATTTTTTTGATCCCAGTAATCTGTGGTTAAGCCATTTTCACACAATTTAGACACACTCTGTATAATAATGATAAAAAAATTCAAGATACATATTTAACACAAAAACTACAAAACATTTAATAATGTAATAAAGATAAAAAGTAAAAAACTCTTGGCATTGATATTTCATACAAGAATAGATATAACATTCAAGTGTACCTGAAACACACAAAATTCTATAAAACAGATCATCCAAATTTAATAAAACTGAAAATTTCTCCAGAAATTCCTTTCTGAAATATAAAAAATGAGCAGAAATATACTGGCAATATGATATTCAATTTCGTTTGTGAATATTTAATAATTCACGAAAATTAAGTACAGTATTTCAACTGAAACTATATAAAAAATTGTAAATCATCGTGAAAAAAATCAGAAAATGTTCACGGTGCATTACATTTTTTCCAAACAAGTTCCACACGTCAACTTTTCTTTTTTTATCATTGATGCATCATATTGCTTGTTTAAAACATCGTGTAGCGTGCATAAAACAGGCTTTCAAAAACGCGCGTTTCCTGTAAAGGTTTCCATGGATACAAAACAAATAACGTCATAAAAAATGAATTCAAATAAATACCAATTTATTTTAATTTAAATGAATATTAAATGTACAATTTACATTGTTTGAAAACGTTAAATTTCCTTTCTTCAATTCTGAGAGGACATGAACATTGTTGCTAACTGCCGAAAATTCACTTGACGTGCATGGATCCGTCCTTCCACTAATAGCATTTGCTATGACGTTCGACACTTTGGTTTTATTTCCGATACTCTCTTCGACATATCCACTGGCTACAGATGCCGATTTCCATCCAACTTGTCGCTGTATTTGATCTATTGACATCCCACCGTTAGCCATAATTGTTGCGGACGTCCGCCGGAACGCATGTCCAGTGTACTTCTTTGGCTCGTCTAATTTAAGGAACTGTGCAATTTGAGATGGGCACAAGCCAAAGGTATTAATGCCCACTACCTGTTTAGTGCACTGTCCCTTATCAAAACGTAAGAAAACACGGTCTGTACTCACATTTTGAGGACGCAGAGACAAATATTTCTTCATAAACCCAACATAGGGTATCCCATTACTGTTAGCAACAACAAAATGTCGAGCCTTTTCTGTCTTAGATGGTCGGATGGTAATTAGTAATGTATTACCCTCTTCCTTGATGTCAAATAAACGCAGATCGCACAATTCGCATCTGCGACATGAACCGAATATTCCACAAATTGCAACGACTTTCAGAAATAAATATGTCACATCTGGAGCATCTTTGAAAAATGTTTGTAGGTCTTCTTCTCTAAACACGTAAGCCTTTTTTACCACATGATTTTTGTTGATCGCCTTCATGAATGCATTAACCTTAACAAACGATTTTATATCCACTCCCTTGTTTAACCGTAACATGCATTGCAATTTCGAATGTATTGCCCACATTGTTGACGCCTTATAGCATGTAGACATTTTCTGCATGTAAGCAAGAATCATTCTTTCATCTACAGTTTTCACCTCCTGTTCGTCCATCCATTTTACCAATTTATCGTATTCCTTCTTATATGCCAATTCCGATTTTTGGGGAATTAAACGCCTCTCTGCTTCGGAGCTTAATTGATCAATGTTTCGTTGCATTTTCAACCAAAATCAAAACTGACGCCAAATTGAAAGATTGTTACATACGATATTCAACACTTTGACAACCAAGGCTAGAACAATTGCATAGTATCAGCCGCCATGTTAGCTAGTTATTTATTCAGTATCTTAGCAACGATACTAAAACTGTACGGCAAAATCGACGGCACATCAGATAGAAATTATAATTACAAATGTTTAGGCCAATTTACGGCATCAATGATAAAAAATAGCGTAAAGTATGCGTGGATATCTGGCCTTTCAAGCACTTACTCTATTCAAAAAACCTCCCCGCCTCCCCGCTGCGCGGGGAGCGACGGGTCGGTTTTTTGAAAAATGTTCGTGCTTGAAAGGCCTTGATATCCACTTATACTTTAATATACTATTAAAATAAAAATTTTCTTTGTAAAAATAGTAAAAATACTTTAAAATATTTAAAGACAAGAATTATAAAAAAACTGTTTTTAAATTTATATGCCTTCCACTACAGATTTTTTTTAATTTAGGTACTACGAAAGGCAGATATCCTTCAAAATTGCAGGACTCTTTTCCAAATAAACAGTCTTAAAACCAATTGTTCAGAGCGGTTCAAAACACGAAGTTGGAATGAATGTGTGTGCAGAAAATATTTACTGCGAAACTATCAATCTCAACGGAAAATCGATTTTATACATATTTATAGAACTTTACCGGGGCGTTCACAGAAATATGTTTTGGTAATGTACATCTTCAGGTTTTCAAGATTATATTCTGTTAAATATGTGTGCATTTACACATAATGTGGATAATATTATTATTTATTATTATATTTATTAGCAATATTTTTATACGTATGGCAATATTTTTGTTACCGGATATTATTATTAGTGTTATAATTAGTCCGATTACACTGGTCAACAAATTTTAACGAATGTGTTAAGTATTTACTATGCATATGTACGAAATGAAAAAAAAATGTTGGAGGACATGCAACAAAAATGCACAGTTGTTTCACTATTTACTTACAAATATACGTCCTCAGTTAAAGATAGGTAGAAAAGTGATACCAGTAACTGTCAAACTGCAATTTGAATCCGGTATGACCATAAAAAATCGGAATCTATCCCGAAAAAAAAATTAAATTCGACATTTTGTAAAAATTGAAATACATATCTCAAAAACCTGACGTCCTAAAAATTTTTTTTTACATTTCTGAAATCAGAAGGAAAATTCTATCGGAATCGGCTATTTATGTCTAAGGTACAAAAATTGGGTTGACCAGTGTTATTTGTGCCACGCAATATGCTAAAAAAGGTTTTAGGGCAGTCATACAAATATTTATTGGCTCTTATTTTGCCAAGTTTTTAGTGTCCACTGCAATGATAATTTATTATAAACTCACCGGAATTACAATTACATTGCGAAATATTTATTGGCACTAATTTCGTCAATTTTTTACTGACCATTGCAACAATAACATTTTTAAATATGTAAATTAGAATGAAAGGGCAAAGTGTACAGGGCGTCTCATGTGGGTAAATGTACCAGTCATTTGCGTGACGCGAATAATTATTATAAGCGACAAGCTCGCTGCAACGTGTCGCACGTGTAATTAATTGCTCATTGACGTTTCAGCCTTATACGTTTCGGGCACTTTAAATTTGTTTATAAATAAAAACTTTTAGTTTACAATAATTTTATATGGAATAATTATGCTATCAATCTACTACCTTAAAATAAAATTTTAAGTATTTTCTAATTGATGTAAGCACCTAATTGCTTCTATAACAGTTTTATGAGTACATAAATAACTGACCTCCAGTGTTGTTTAGAATTTGTAATTATTTAATATGTTTATAATGAATAACATCGTATGAAATCTGTTGTCTGTTTCTAGGCTTGCAACAAATCATTGACCTCTTTCATAATATTTGTACCCTATTTAACTGTATATCACATAACAACCACATGTACAAACACTTTTTTATCAAATTGGACAATCTTTTATAATAGGAGATAGTTTATAATATTACCCTTGAAGAGAATCGAACCCATGACTATTGACTAGTCATCATTTTTATTACTATCATTATCAACACTTCCACATCATCGTATGGTACTGTTGATTAGTCGAAGCATTAAATTTCTGCGCCGGGCTAGTATTACGTAACATTATTATCATTACTATTAGTGCCACAGCACTGTATCCTACAATATTTTTACGTGCACTCAGAAACATCTGTGAAGAGTTTCAACAACCATCTACGAACGCCTTTCCTGAATAATTCTAAGCATCAGTTTTCATCCAACTAATCAGATGCTGCTCACATCATCCATGTATGCTAATTCGAATTTAATTATATCTCGCTACAATTAATATTCAGATCGCGCTTTGCGATCTTCAGCTTAACTCTCGCTGCCGTTTGGAGTTTATTGACATCGTTACATCACAGCGTAGTCAACGCTTCGTTAATAATTTCGATACTTTTCGAACCGGATTAATTCATCAAAGGAGATATATTTAGGTGGCCGCATATAGGTGCTGCATTTAGGTCGAACTGTTGTACGGCCAATACAAAATTGCGCATAAATCTATGCATGATGATTACAGCCTTAAAATATTAATTAGATGTGCCAATAGAAATATTAAATAATTATGGTTATTATTATTATTATACACTATTTCTACGCATTTCAGGTAGAATTGATGATTAGGCAGTAAATAGCTATTATGTATTTTAAGCATACACAAGAACGGCCTATTTCGAGTATAGATTCTCGGTGGAGTACAGTTGTAGCAACACAATTCTGCACACTTTCCCGGCTCGTTTATTTTTCCTCGCACGACAAAATATACTCGATCATGTAAACACGTAAATCGCTAAATTAACTGTGCCCGTCGAGTTGTGAATTACAGCGTAAATAGATATTTTTACTTTGGAAATTTGCGCGCAGTTTTCACCTTTGAAGAGCGCCGGGCTAATCTGGTTTTATTATATTTTTATATCACCGCAGTGAAATGGAAAGCACCTGTTAACCGGTGCTGTAAATGTCGGGGGGATTGATTAAATGTGTAAAAATACATTAAGCCAGATGTAACTGGAATTTATATCTGGTATTTATAAAATATACTGCTCGGAATAATAAGTATGCAAATTTCTCATTAATCCTTATTTTTACACTCAGGTGCAAGAAAAACATAATTTTTATTAAAAATAAATTCATAATTCCTCAATAAATGATCATCTTGTGGCACTTCAAGAAGAATGGCTAAATAAGCAAAAATATATATATATATTTATGAACTCATTAGTGGTATGGGCAGCTGTATGCAGGCAATACTTAGGCCAAGAGGAGGCAATACGAAGAATTGACATCTATTCAAGTGAAATTTTCGTTCTTAATCTTTGTTAAGCTCATTTTGAGAAAATGCATTATCGTAATTCTAGACTTGCATTATCTGCAATTCAGCACAATAATTATGAAATTAATTATAAAATCTGAAATTAATAATTCCATTTGTGATTATCATTGTTCAATAAATAAACTGATAAGTACGATATGTTGTTTTTTCTACACCCTGATAATCTCTTTTATCGTAAAATACCATAAGTTGTAGTCGCAGTATTGCAACATTATAAAAAATTAAAAAATAAAATGAGTTGCCCATTTTTCTTGCACCTGAGTGTATTAAAATTGCCCTGTTAGCTGAAAATCTACAAATTGACACTGAAGATTGAACCTGCAACTCTTTTTACCAAGCAATATTTTTAAGTATCTTATTATACCTATAATATTATTAATCACATATTACTTTTAAGTTTAATTACGTATGCAAAAAAATATTTATCGTTGTTGAGCACTAAGAATAAGACAGATTTAAGACACGTGGGTTTGTCTGTCTTTCCTTAATCGGATTGGTCTGCATGCTGTTGCTCGCTCAATGAAAACATAGCACTTTATCAAAACGAAAACATGTCAATCACAAACGAGGAATACTTTAGAGTTAGCAGAAGTGGATGATTAATGTGTTTTTATATCGAATGTCGGCAATGTGAAATATTAGACTGAAATTATAAATTCAAATTTAAATTATATATTTTCACTATCAGTATCATATTTAGGAAAAACAATTTAGTCCGAATTGTTTATATTTTTATATAATACATTACAATTTTTATCGAATATTTGTTTTAATTGTGCAAATAGATATTTCTTATAGTTGATAAAATAATTTTTACTTGGTGTTGAGTCTAAGGTAGAAGTTTGCTTAATGCAATTAGATAAAATTCACAGAAAATTATTGAAGTACTTGTCACAAAACATGATTCTATAACACATTTTATACGATTCCTGTATATTTCTTTAAAATTATAAAAAATTCCCGCCAAATATCTTCTCTATTAGAACTATTTATTTGATAAAACGCAGAAAAGGGTATTCATATAATAGGATGATGTATCATGATTTTTTTTAATATTTAATTATTTTTTTTTAATTAAAAATTTGAAGTTGATAGAAAATAGTCACTTGTAATACAAAAAATGTAATGTTGGATCAAGATTATTATGACTGTGTCAGTGTCATGGAACCTGCCAAAAAAGTTTGAAGAAGGACGTGGAAATGCATCCCTATAAAATACAGGCCTATCATGAATTGCTGCCACCTGATTTTAAGAGACGTCTTATACCCTAGCAGACATACTTCCAACATCTCAAGGGTTTCCTGCGGAATGTGCCGCAAGTTTGTTTTTTTTCCAAACACTTAGATTTTTAGAATTTTTAACAAATGTAAACAAATTGTTGTTTTCAAGTACAAAAATGTAAAGTTCAGAATGTTTATTAACAGTGGAAAAAAACAAACAAGATCTGTCATGTAATATTTAGGTCTCCCGGAATCTACATAAAAGCTTTAATTTGTTTACAAAATAAGCATATTGTCGCTACGTTGGCGAATTTTACATTTATACAGTGCGATCAACAATTATTTAGATAAGGGGCGACTATGGCTGTGTCAGTGTTATGGAACATGCCAAAACACTTTGAAGAAGGATGTGGAAATGCATCCCTATAAAATACAGGCCTATCATGAATTGCTGCCACCTGATTTTAGAAGACCCTAGCAGACATACTTCCAACATCTCAAGGGTTTCTTTTATCTAAATAATTGTTGATCGCACGGTATATTACATCACTTGGTCCAACCCCGCTGTTGAAAAATCTAGCTGAGTCATGAAAGTTTGCAATCCCTCATGCTTTACAATCAAATGTTAACCAAGAATTATTTATGCATCACAAAACTTTTTTAAGATTGTACAATGCATCAACTACTTAAAAGATGATCTTAAGGCTGATGTTCAATCAACTCTACAGATATGTGCTTTCTTATTACACCCAACACATCTCCTTTTGGGAATGTTGTTTGACTCACGAAAACATTTTAGATATCTGTCAAGCAAAAGGATATAAAAGGCTCGCCAAACATAGTTGAAAGTAAAGAGGGTTTTCAATCCACCAGAAGTTAATTTTGAGGCAGAGGAGTACATAGATCTTATTGATTGGCAGTTTGCAAAGGTTAGAGAACTTATAACTAACTTAAACAAATAAGAACTGAGTTGATCGTTGAAATAGGAACTAGTAATAGAAAGGAGTTTCAAATTCCCTCGGACACACAAGCAGTGGAAAGAATTATAAATAAGGTTATAGAAGCTTCTAAGCACGTGTGTGGTTTCAAAGAGCAAGACGGGTTCATTAGATCAAGATAGTTGGACAGAAAATACCTTCCGGAGTTTGAAACGAAACTTTTGTTTTTCTACAGAAAAGCTCATTTTTAGTACTCCCAACACATATCCTTTTGGGAATGTTGTTTGACTCACGAAAACATATTAGATGTCTGGCAAGGAAAAGGATACAAAAAGCTTGCCAAACAGGGATGAAAGTAAAGAGGGTTTTCATACCAGCATAAGTTAAATTAGAGGCAGATGAGTACATAGATCGTATTGATTGGCAGTTTACGAAGGATACAGAACTTATAACTAACTTAAACAAATAAGAACTAGTGTTGATCGTTGAAATAGGAACTAGCAATAGAAAGGAGTTTTAAATTCCTTCGGACACAGAACTAGTGGAAAGAATTGTAAAGGAGGTTATAGAAGCTTCTATGTACGTTTGTGGTTTCAAAGATCAAGATAGGTTTATTAGATCAAGATTATTGGACAGAAAATACCTTCCGAAGTTTGAAACGAAACATCACTTCACATGTACACCTACAAAAATCCAGGGATAAATATCAAGACTTTATTTTCTATAAATATAAAATATCTAATATGTTTCTAACAATGGGCTTCATCTAATAGTTTTGTTCCTTATAAGCATATTTTTTTCTGGTTGAGATAGCTGCTTATAATTGTGATGGCACATTATGAAATTAGCCTATTAAAAGTGGGAAAAAAAGATAAAAGATTTGTGATGTAATATTTAGGTCTCCCGGAATCTACATAAAAGCTTTAATTTTTTTACCAAATACGCATATTGTCGCTACGTTGGCGAATTTTACATTTCGTCATACAGTGCGATCAACAATTATTTAGACCGACTGACAACTAGGGTTGCAAATTTTCACGAAAAGTTGAAATTGTTGAAATTTTCGACCAACTTTTCTGGAAAAGTTGGAAAAGATGGAAAAGATGGAAAAGTTGGAAAAGTTGAGTACAATAAAACTCAAGTTTCTCAGTTGTAAATGTTGAGATGCAAATCATAAACATACGCATACACATACATTTTTATTAATACCGTTCAATGCCTTAAAAAAACCAGGTAGCAGTCTTCTTTAAAATTATCATGTTTGTTTTAAGGAAATTTGGCTTTAAAGGCATTAAAGGGACACCCTGTATAAAGGCATATCAGTTTTAAACACCAAATTTTTAAAGGTACGATAAGTTTTTAATCAATGGAAGTCGGAGTGATTTTATGAACCACTGTTTGCCGAAGTATTTGTATCATCATGAAGATTGATAGTATCGCTATCAGGACTTGAAGTATACTCTTCATCAGTTGAACTATGTTCTTTGTTTTTCTCTGCTAAAGTAGATATGCTTCGTTTAGCAGGAACATACGATTTTGATCTTGTGAACCGTTTCCTAGAGACGGCCACAAGCAGATCAAAGCTACTTGACTCAAATGGAACTTGATCAATATTGTGTAAGAGTAATTTATAACCGTGACCATTATTAGTGGTCTTCGCTTTTTGTGCCGTATTTGTAATTTTTACTTTTGGTGTAATTTTCTTTTCTACCGCATTGCTTGTAGGGCATTTTGGTATCTATTCCTCAAAAATTGGCTTCGGGTTTGTAAATTTTTCGGGAACTAATGAAGCATTTGGCTTGTCTTCTTCGAATTTGTTTATCCATTTTCCAATGGGTTCTGGGACATCTCTAGCATTTTCAAGTCTAACCTGAGGTAATATAACAAGTGGTATTCTCATTATCGATAACAATTTTATAAATACAACGAATTTGTAAATTTGGGTTGAAATAAGTTGTATTTTTAAAATCATTATCGAGTTTTGAGAACACAACGAAATATATTTAGGAAGGGAATATAATGAATTGATTAAGTCATCTAGTAACGCAGAATAAACAAAAAGCTAAATATACAGTTTAAATACCTATATTTATTTAGATCACTTCATATTTCAAACAGCAAACCACAATTATGTACATACTTGTTCTAGAGACACACTGACATTTCGGGTTATGTTTTTATTAGTGGCCGACTAGAAATTGTTTGTGATTCGAATCGTGGCCATTGTTTGTAAGTTATTCAATCGATAAATAAGTCGATCGGTTCGGATATCATCGTGACATATAACTATTCTTTCGTATGTGGTCGTCGCCGTTACGATCGTTGTGTGACCCAGCGACATTTGTTCATGGGCTATCGTGGTATTTCAACCGTCGCATCTGCAATGACTGTGTAGGACTCGAAGTTGTGACAGCGACCGGCATTTCGTGGTATTTTCGTGAAAATACAACCGTTGTATTATCAGCATTGTCAGTTATTAATACATGCGTAACTATAGAAACCGCATTGTTATGACGTCACTGTTTTACGTATGAGTTATATTCCCAGAGGTAATATAACAAGTGGTGTTCTTATTATCGATAATGATTTTATAAATACAACGAACTTCAACCCCAACGACGAAAATTTTCCAAAGTTTGTGTCACAACGATCGTTGTGTGTGTCTCGAAATCGTGACAGCGACCGACATTTGTTCGTGGTATTTTCTTAAAAATACAACCGTTGTATTATCGGCATTATCTGTTTTACTAATGAGTTATATTCCCCAAAAAATATCATCATCCAATAGCATTGTTTTCATATCATTTTGAAGATACTTGACTAGTTTATTCACCGCCAAAGTTTGCAGACAATACCTGTTGCTGATTAAACTGTTAAAGCAGCGTCCCACTGATGCCCACCCGGTTTTCACTGGCAATTTCAAAGCTACCTTAATATTTTTTTCTTTTTGAATGTTTGCAAAGTGAGCTGCTAGAATGTGTGACGGCCTTTGATTTGTGTGACAATTCTACCTGCTTGATTTTTTAAACAAAAAATATTACCCATCTTTATTATATCTTCAATAAGGAGGTTGAGAGAATGGGCCATACAGCCGTAAAACGACATATGGACATGTTTGTCTGCAAGTAGTAGCCAAGCCGTTTTCATGTTGCTTGGCGGCTCTTTTGCCATTATTCATGCATGAATTGCATGATTGCATTCCCGTGTAAAGAAATAAATACTCACTGCTTACTACTACTGGTTTACTAAATTTGAACGACTTAGGGGAATCCCTAGTGCCAACATTTCCTACTTTTCCAATATTTCCAAATTTTCCAAGGTACTAGCGAACTTTTCCAACTTTTCCATAATTTTTTCTGACTTTTCGACCGAACTTTTCCTGGGTTGCAATACTACTGACAACAATAACATTATGAATTTTTTATTAATTATTAAGATCAAGATCAATAAAATTAAGATTCATTTTGATTTACTTTTTCAGGGTGAACGTGCTAATAAAGGGTGGGCCATTTAGTGGTTTCTTTTTAAATCATAGGTTATTTTGACTCTGGAAGCTTTTTCCCGCTCGAAATCTTAACAGAAAGTCAGTATCATACCTCCGCGGTACGAAATGAGTCGCTTTACGATTGAACAACGTTGGGAAATATTGCAAATTTATTTTCAAAGTGAGTGCTGTGTAGCCCAAACAGTGCGTTTGTTGAAAATAAGTTTTGGCCGAAATAAATCACCCATCGCGCCTGCTATGCGCAAGTTTGTGCAAAAAGTTCGTGAGACTGGCATGTTAGTGGACAACACTCATGGTCCTCATTCTCGTACGGTGCGCACAGACGAGAATGTGGCTGCTGTAGCCGAGAGTGTGAGACTCAATCCACGAACATCAACTCCCCGTCGATCTCAACAGCCAAACATTTCACGCACTAGCCTGAGGAGAATTCTGCATAAAGATCTCGGATTATTCGCTTACAAGGTCCAATTGACTCAGCGATTGAAGGCGCACGACCATCCGCTTCGTTATCGCTTCGCAGTTTGGGCCTTAGAGCAGCTTGAATTGGACAACGATTTTGGGCGAAAAAACATATTTTCTGACAAGACGCATTTTCATCTTTGCGGCTACGTTAACAAACAAAATTGCCGCATCTGCTGCTCGGAAAACCCGCATGTTATTGTCGAGAAGCCAATGCATCCACAAAGCTTCATTGGACCATTTTTCTTCGAAAATGAGGCTGGGAATAACGTTTCGGTCAACGGTGAGCGTTACAGAGCCATCTTATCCGACTTTTTTTTTTTACTGAAATTGAAGACATGGTTCTGCACAACCTCTGGTTCATGCAGGATGGCGCGCCATGCCACACAGCCCGTGCCACAATCGATCATTTTCGCACCAAATTCCCAAATCGTATTATCAGCCGTCTTGGCGATGTCAATTGGCCGCCTTGGAGTTGCGATTTGACCCCTTTGGATTTTTTTTTGTGGGAAACCGTGAATGACCAATGTTATGCCTACAATCCAGAAACGATTCAAGCACTTCAGGCCAATATCATCCAAGCAATCCGTGCGCTACAGCCCGAAACCATCAATAGGGTCTTGGAAAATTGGAGTGACAGAATGAGCTACTGCGAAGCCAGCCGAGGTAGCCACGTAAACGAAGTTGTGTTCCATAATTAATGGGAATGTTTGCTCTTACTAATGAAGCCATGATACATGGAAAAAAATTAAGTTTGTTCATTTTATTGCTATTTATAAAGAAACTTGTATTTGGCCCACCCTTTATTTGTAATCTTCTTTTCTTTAGAAAATAATTTGTGTTCAGTTTAGTTTAATTTAATTTAATTTCTCTTACTCCAACAATAGGTTTAATTTTATAAAATTTAAAAAAAAAATGGGTCTAGTAAACATATGAATTTTGTTATGGCTAGTCGTAACCATATCTACAAATAAAAAACTACAAAAAAAATAGGCGTTTCTGAGATATTATAGGTTAAACTAGGCAGAACACATAAAAAAAACAATACTAATCTTAATCTAGTGTGCTTAGAAATATTCTATAATTGTTTAATAATTATAATTGACATTAGAAAAAACTGTTTTCTTTTACACTGTTAAAAGAAGAATTTTGAGTGTTATTCTATAAGAAGTAAAAATCTTTTCTTGAATAACTATGGAAAATTACACCAACAATGAATATACGGATGTGCTTTTGATACTGGGTGATTATCAAGGAAATTCAACAGCCGCAAGAAGACTGTACACGGAAAAAATCAACAATGTTTTATTATCATTTTACATGTTCTGCCTAGTTTAACCTCGAATACCTCAGAAACGCTTAATTTTTTCGAAGTTCAAGAAGTATAACTTTTCTTATGACAATAAAGCTAATTCACCGAAAAATGGTATATGATTTAATGATTTTAAAAATCACTATCTCAAAGTTTTTATGTAGCCCATAAAATAACCCCTGTTTGTACAGTACTGTGTTTACTCAGATGAATGTAATTATTTATGAATATGTGTATTGATAGTGGGCGACTCGTCGCAAAATATTATATTTCCAAGTCTACTCTGGTATATTTCATTCACGACCTTGTTGCAACCGAGTTGGCTGAGTTTTCTTTTTGTCATGTTGGACAAACTGATGCAGCGGAAGTTAATTATTTTTTTGTGTCGATGTCTATTAGACATTTGCTTCCTACCACATTGTCAGATTTATAATTTTTTTCACTCCTAACTTTTAAAGATATCATAATTTATTTGTTTTACTGCATATTCTATTCAATTAATTAAATGTTTTTCAATGCATTATTTTTCATTTTCTTTCCTGCCATTCCATTTTCATCTCTAATAATTTAAACTTTACATCTGTCAACAATGTTATTTAAAAAGTTCCATTGGGGAATTCAGTTATTTCGGAAACACTACCAACAAAATTATTAGATATTCATAGACTCCCCTGACGCAAAAACACCGTGAATGGAGAATAGAAATGTTAATAAGAAAACTGATTGGCTAAGTACCACTTTTAGGTCGAGTATTTTGGAAAAGCTATTAGGAAAAAAATTGCATTTTCATTTAATTTTGCGTTTGTTAGAATGCTAATACATTTATGCCACGAAGTTGTGGGACACCTTGTATATTTATCCATTTTATTATAATTTCCTTGTCTTAAGAAAATTTCTCTTATTGTGATCATTTGGTGGGTGATGCTCCATAAAATGTTTAAGAACGAAACTGAGAAGAACAAATTGCGTGGTTATAACATAGCAAGTGTTATCCTATGTTTTAATAATTTACAGTCTCAATTCATATTACAGCTTGTAGATGACGCATGATTAATTAAGATTTTCTCAATGCTTCTCTTCAATTATTACTTTCCTTATCTGAGCAGTTAAACGATTCAATGATACCAGTTTACCCTATTATGTCACATGTCTTTTAAAGTCTGCGGGATTACCATAAAATCATTGTTCCGGTTGCAGGCCACTTATTCCAGTTTTTTGCAAGACCATGACTAACACCAATATTAATAGTTGCACGGGCAATTAATGTCGCGCCTTCTCGTTTAGGAGGGCACCCACTATGCGAGGCTCTCAATCGCTCACACGCAAACTTGCCCACTCATTACGCAATTATGCTGAAGCAATTTCCCAGCTAATCGTAACGGAAGACGCCGCCCGAAAACGTTTTCGAATATCGCAGATTGATCTCATTCATTGCACGGCGTTTTCTATTTGTGTTTGCGATGGAAATAAACTCTTCTCGGCTGACCCACAAACGTCACATCTCGCCGCGGCGCGAAGAATGGGAGGCCTCCGGTTGACAACTTTCTTATCAACAATCGAACAAATGCGTTGGTATGGCTCGGTTCGCGAAATAGAAAATGCAATCGCCGTAAAAGGCGGAATAGGTTTACTTTGAGAATTGATACGAGAATAGGGTGTCAGGTGAGAGCGTGAAGATTGTAGTGAAAATTATAATTATTATGTTGAACGCAAATGTGTAATAATAGATTCTGTATCTCAATATTATAATTATTATAAGTTTTGTTGTACCAAACATACTGAAAAAGGATCTGTATGTTGTGATATACATACATATATGGCAATGTATCATTTCATAATTAGTAGGATTAGGCGTGAAGGTTGAAGGACCTGTACGCACGATTTAACGTTGTCCTAGTTTTAAATCAAATTACAGGAACTGACGTTGTAGTTGAAGATAAAAAATAAACATAAATCCACTGTTTATGACATTGTGCCTTAAACCGTGCGTTTTAATTCAATAAAGTAGTGATTCAATGGGAGAAAACGCGGAACGTAAAACGTTTAATTGCTTTTTTACTGCAATTTTCTCTCGACGCAAAAACTGGTATAATTTGATCCGATATTAACGGTAATGAATTTGCACGGTGCATTTCGCCGCTGTATTTACCGCTGGTGTTAAACATGTGTGACCCAAAACCGAAATGAAATTCAATCTCTTTCAATAACCGAAATATGGTTTGCATGCGACATGGTAATTTATGTAAAATAGTGAAAATCAACACGGGCGTTTAGTTTAATTGGCAGTGCTCCGTGTACCGATTGTCGCGATGGAGAAACGAATAATTTGCACGGGTTTCGGCGTTTTTGATCTGAAAACGCCGCGCCGACTTGGTTGCGAAATGCAAATTCAAAATAGCCCACTCGTATTGTGTGAGGTTGATGGAGTGTGCCAAGCGCTAATGCCAAAACACCAAAACACGTCTCGTCAATGTACGCGAGCAAATCAGACGGTTGAGACAACAACGTAGAGGCGGTTTTGCTGGCCGTGTCGCACGAAGATTCCCAGTTTCTGGAAACGGCTGGTTTGTTACCGTGACAGGATTTTTTTTATCTGCCCATCGGAGCCGTCCTTCGCCGGTATTTGCGTGCACGTAAATAATTTTTATACGAGAAACTGGTGTGAGCGAGAAACGCAATCGCAGTGTAAATATTAATTCTTCCTGGTGCCAGCGTGAAGAAATCTGTTTTTGTGCTTGTAAATTGAAATTCGTGCAATCTACAAAACTTGTGAGATTAACCTTATATCTACGAAAATTACGTATTGCATTAAATATTCGAAAATTCCATCATTAAAGAATTATTATTTTATTTTCAATAATAATTGTATATAAGTCTCTCATACACATACATCAAAATACAAATAGAATACAGTACATTAAAATAGTCGAGTCAATGAGGCTGAAAAATCGTTTAAATTTCTCAATCCTCAAGAATTGTCGCGATTTTGATCATTTAGTGTTTGAAATGTTTGCATTAATGTATTTATTATTTGAAATAAGAAATATTGTAGTAATGGACAGAAATATTTATATTGCAACATTTAACTACTTTACACAAATGCGTCCAAATACTTAGTATTAATATTTTTCTAAACAATTTTATAAAACACTAATTATGAGTAGAAAATATATTTTTTACATAAAACATCTATGAGTGATATTTATATAGGATAGGATAGGATAGGAATATATAGTAGACCCGTCGAGAGCTGATAAAGACTCATCGCTCCATATTGCTGGAATTTGACATATCTTTCATATTTCATTTCACTCTATTACATTTACCTTCCTTAAGCACGCGAATGGGCATAGAAAACATAATTTATTATTTGAAAAAGCATGAGTAATTGTCAGCTCTCGTCGGAACGCCTATAATACAGATTTATCAGTCTCTTTTAATGTCACTTTTAATCTTTTATATCGAATTTTTATAAGTTTAATAACAATCAATGGTGTAATCACCTATAATCCCTGTAGAAATTGTCATAACGTATTGTACAGTCGTGCACATTAAAGTGTTGTACAACATTTCTGCTGGGTGATTGAGACTTAATTTCACAAAGTTCAAAAAAGTGTTGTATTTACAAATATTGTGAAAGGTTAGAGCTGGGTCTATTTTTTTAATGGTACAGTGCGAGCCTTTGTTGAGTAAAAACACAACTACCGATAAACTTTTAATGGCAGAAGAAATAATACATTAAAGATCTAGAGTAATTAATGTTCATATAAAGAATAGTATAATAATATTTTTTGTCACTGTTTGTTTTCATTTTGCCAAATCTGAAATGAATCTACCATTGACAAAATATATAGCAAACTACCTAACACCTGTTACATAAGTTTTGAGATTTTTTTTAAATGCTTTACGTGACATTATAAAACAATTACATCGGGTCAACTATGGAGAAACATGTTGCTAGCACAGCTGCTGAGAAAATGGGAGACTGGAAGTAACATTTGGGAACAGCCAAGTTAATGATTCCATTTTCACACTTCAAGGCACTTTGCTTATGCTATATCAAGTGAAATTTATTTGCAAAAAAAAATATGTCGATTAGAACAAGAATTGGATGAAAAAGATTTTGAAATTAAAAAAAAATCATAGGCAAGGCTAGAGCTAACGCTTTTGAAATCCGTTAAAGTAGATGGTGGACCTTTTAGACGTGAAGGACGGAGTGGAAGAATTGTGTGAACTTACATCAAAACATTGACGCTAGTGATAGCAGAATAAATGAAGATACTAAGACCGTAGGTATAATGGTAGAATTTTATTATTACTCACCCGTGTTCCTGATCTACAGTCGCGTTTAAACATATGTTATATACAAATAATTGCCTGTTGTAAGTCGTGTTTAAAAATGTGTTGTTTAGAACTATCACCCGTTACATAAGTTTTTGAATTTTTTTAATTTTTTTACGTGACATAGTAAAACTATTACTTCTGGTCAACTATGGAGAAACATGTTGCTAGGAGTCTTCTCAACTTGTGTGACATTTTACATTTTCCCCTGACCTTTGCAAAATGGCGTATACAGGGTGAGTCGGGAGGAATGTACCAAACTCCTGGAGTGTATTGTACACGTAAAAATAAATTTAAAGAACTGAAATGTTGTTATCCGATTTTCATTTGTTTTCAAGTTATAGTTTTGAACAGTTTGTTGAAAAGTCAGATAAATAGGTTTTTATCCGGAGTTTTCTGATGTGGAAACCATTGGCGATATCCTTCAACAGCAGCTGTAGCACACCCATTACAAAAACCATAGACAAACACCATATTTGCATATTCAAGATTTGAAACTTTAACTTGATAACAAATGAAAAACGGATAGCAAGTTTAACTTTTTTTAAATTATTTTCACGTATACGATACACTCCTGGAGTTTGGTCCATTCCTCCCGACTCACCCTGTATAGTAGATATTCGAAAGTTCATCGAAATTGGACTTACTTAGTTCATACTTAGTTGGACAGCTGCCGAAACGAGATATAGTGAATACATTTTTTGTTTGCCAAAGTATTTAAAAAACCTTGTATATCGTACAATTCGGGAATGTAAAGAGGGAATTCCAAGAAACGGGAAACAAAACTAGGCAAAATAAGAACAGGACAGAACACGGGATAGACAAACGAACCTAAAAAGGAGCAGGGATGGAGAAACAAGAAACCAAAACTAATAAAAATGGGTGCAGGGAACATAAGAAGTGTATCAAATATGGAAGAGGAACTTATAGTTGAATTTTAAAAGGAGGAGTTAGATATGGTTGGCACAGTACGCGCAGAAAATGCGATTAAAGTGGGAACCTGGAATATAAGGAGTTTAAATGGAAAATAAATGGAACTATGTAGAGAATTCCAAAAAGCAAAACTGGAAAGTTTGGTTGTTAGCGAAACAAAGAACAAGGGGAAGGGGATAATGGAACATATACTAATATGGAGCGGAGAGAAGGAAGAAACAAGAGCCGCGGCTGGGGTAGGATGTATTCTACATAGGGAGGTTAGAAATGCAGTGAACAAATGGGAAGCCATATCTGAGAGAATACTGGTTATAGAATTGAAATACAGCACGCATCTAAAGACATCGATTGCAGTGTATGGTCCTTCTGAAGATTCGAAAGCAGATAACAAAGATGCATTTTGGGAAGAGATGAGTCTAGCAATGGAAAGGGCCAGGGGAAATGTATGTGTAGCTGGAGACTTTAATGGCAGAGTTGGGAAAAGGAACCAGGTATACTCATCAGCAGTAGGTAAACATGAAGAGGGAATAAGAAACAACAACGGGAAAAGGCTTCTGGATTTCTGTGTAGGGCACAATCTAATCATAACAAATACTTGCTACGAATACAAAGAAATACATAAGATTACTAGAGAAGAACGAAGCAGATGCGCGAAAAGTCAATTATAGATTTCATATTGGTTGAAAAAGAAAACAGAAAATTTGTGATGGATGTAAGGGTTAAAAGGGGATACGAAATAGGCACTGGCTACTAGCAACTGGTGGCAAAAATAAAATATTGGGAAATGGAGAAAAATAAAAAATATACACAGACGGCAAGAACGCGACAAAAAAGCACCAATAAAAAATAAGTATGATTTATTGTATGAATGTGTTTTATATTCTGACAATATTAAATTAAAACAATGTTTCAACCATTCTTTCAATTCGGCAAAAGGGTCGATAGTGAATGAGTGATCACGCCATTATTTCTTTTAAAACTATCCTTGCCCGTTTGTTTTCGAACTTATTATTTACATCTCGTCATCAATTTTATCAGATGGATAACTCAATTTCAACACAGTTAGGTTACAAATCGGCGTTTCTTCACATAGAACATCAAATAGATGATTCAAGTAATTGACTAATTTCATGTACTTCCAGCTCTCACATACTTCTACATGAAAGTATAAGATGCTATAAACTGAACAGCAGGAAAACGGCAGTAGAGTACGCTGATGCAGTGAATAAAGAAATCGAAAAAAAAAACAGGGGCAAGACTAGAGATATGAACATTGAAGACAAATGGAACACATTCAAAATCATTATTATAGCAGCGGCAAAAAGATTATGTGGTATCTGTAGAACATCCAACATTAAAAAACCAACACCTTGGTGGACTGACGAAATCAAGAAAGACCTTAAGATCAAAAAAGAAACGTGGAAAAAGCTTCTAAACAGTAAATCAGGAAATGATTTAAAACTATACAAAGAACAAAGGAAGAAAGTTAAACACTTGGTATTGCAATGAAGACGAAAGAGCTGGTGATAATTTGGACAACAATTGGAAAAAGACAGTAAAGGAAATCAGAAGCTGTTTTATAAAATTATCAAAAGCCTCAGAAAGGATAAGAAAGGGGCAATGTCTTCAATCAAAAACAAGGAAGCGCAACTGCTTCAGAGGAGAAACAAGTTATGGACCGATGGAAAGATTATTTCCAGAATTTATAAGATACACTAAATAAGGTGAACCAACAAGAAGATCTAAGTGAAGAAGAGGGAAATATTATTGACTAAGATACAGATGAGGATAAAATGATAGAAGAAGTAACAGAAGCAATAAAAAGGCTAAAGAATGGCGAGGCACCAGGTCAGGACAATATAGCTACAGAAATGATTAAGAATATGGGGAAAAGTGGAGTGCAGCTGTTCTTAGACATTTGCAAACAGATATGGAAAGAAAAGGATATACCAAGAGACTGGGAAATGGGAATAATAGAACCAATATTTAAAAAGGCAGATAATTGGGACTGTAACAACTACAGAGGTATTACACTTTTAAGTACAGCCACAAAAGTATACGAACACATATTGGCGGAAAAACTGAGGCGCACTATACAAAACACATTGGCAGAGGTGCAGAGTGGGTTTAGAAGAAATAGGAGTGTAGTTACATTACAAGACCATATAGTAACATTAAAACAAGTGACAAACAGAGCACTGGCCAAAGATAAATGGGTATATTTAGCTTTTATGGACAATGCAATAGCTTTCCATCGAGTGTCAAGAGCAAAGTTGTGGGAATGTCTGCGCAAGAGGAAATTGAGCAAGAAACTAACAGAAGCGGTGAAAAGTATATACAAACAAACCAGCAACTGTATAATTGTATAATTAGCAAAAACAGGAGATCGGACACATTCAGCACAAAGGATGGGGTTAGGCAGGGATGTGGGCTGAGCTCGCTTTGGTTAATTACATTTATAAATCAAATCATCAGGGAGGCTAAACAAAAAGCAAAAGCAATGTATATAGGACATCGAAACATGGAAAAAGTGTATATATCTGAATGTGCATTTGCGGATGATGTAATTGTAGCAGATAGTAAAAAACATCTACAGGAAAATTTGACAATATGGAATGAGACACTGACAAAATACGGAATTAAAATGAACAACAGTAAAACAAAAACAATAGTAATTTCAGCAGAAGGAATAGATATCCATATCGAAATAGAACGAGTTGAGATCGAATAAGTGGAATCATACACATATCTAGGGGTCTCATTACAAGAAACGGAGAGACAAGACAGTGAAATAAAAGCCAGGATCGAAAAAGCTAATAAGACATATTACGCAATGAGTAAGAGATTCATTAACAAAAAGAAATTGAAAAACAAACAAACATAAAGGTCTACAAAACTGTATATAAACCAATCCTAACATTTGGCTATGAATCCTGGGTGCTAACTGACAGGGACAAGAGAGATGAAATTCCTAAGACGGGTAAAGGGAGTGACCAAAAAAGACAGAATCAGGAGCGACGCAATAAGAGAGGAGCTCGGAATTGAATCGATAAGTGACTTTTTTGAAAAAAGACAACTGCGCTGGTGGGAACATCTGCATAGGATGAAAAGTAAAGTGCCGGCAAAGAAAATCTGGGAAACAAGAACCCAAGGAAAGGTGCTAAGAGAGACGTGGGATAGTGTAATAGGGAAAATACTAAAAAAGAAAGGATAATCATGGAACGAGGTCAGGAAGACGGCTATGAAAACGACAATATGGAAGAAGTTTGTAGAAGTAGAAACATTTTCAAACCCCTACACACATTTGGGTATTCCAGGGGATTTCCGATTACATATATAAAGAGGGAATTCCATGTGTAAACCTACCTAAAACAGACCGTTCTCTGTTATGTCCGTGACTTGATTCATATTCATAAAATTCAAATCGAATGGAATTGAGTTGTCTGCCATGCCAAGAATATAGCAAAACTGTCGACTTGCTCCTAAAAACTGCCAGCTTACATCGAAAAAAGGAAACTGCCTGCTCACAGCGAGAACGCAGGTGTCACGTACAAGTCATTGCTGATGTGCAAGAATGCTTGTTAAATGAACCAACAAAATCATTTCGGCGACTTAGACAAGAGATTAGTTTATCACTTGGTACTTGTAAAAAAAATTGAAAATCTGAAAGTCACGGACATACGTTTGAATTTCCACAGCCACCCCTTAGGGACTGTTTTATGAACATATGGTATTATAATTACTCAGATTTGAATTGATAAATAAGAAGAAAACAATTTTGACTGTTCGAACTCGAATCCAGTAGTCAAGTGTTGTATAACGCATTCAAAGTAATTATTTAACTTAATATATTTCACGAACATCCAAAGCATATATACATTTGCTGTGTCGGTAGGCGTTAAGTCTATATTTTCTTCTGGTATTTGAACAATGAATTTTCTTAATCCCTCCCCACTTGGTTTAGTATATCTTTCAAGTCTTATATCTTCTATTTCAACTATATCTTGTTCCAAAGGTATTGGTTTTAATCGTGGAAAGGGTTAACTAGGTTATATACTTGACGGAGTTACAACACTAATTCCTCCAAGATTATAGAAAGTTATTTCACCTATCAATCTTCCTGTGTTGAAATTGCGTTGTCAAAACAAACTGGACAAATGTATCGTCACTTAGGCAGCAGAATCTTGAAGAGGCGCTGAAGCTTCGCATAACGGTGCTTCATTATAATGAGTGTAAAAGCCGAAAGCTTAAAGCATGACGTAAATCAATAACTCTTCTTGAACAAAAATTTTCGGTGTAATGTTACACTTAATCCAACTCGAAGAGATGATTAAAAAAAAATAACGTGGTTTTACATTGACGATTAACGTAGACTTTCTGTCAAGTTCGTTGTCGTCAGAATGATTGTTTTTCTTTTTTTTATATATTTTTTGATTCTTATTGTATATCAAATTCCAGCAATATGGAGCGACGAGTCTCTCAACATGCAGCTCTCATCGGGACTACTATATATTCCTATCCTATTCTATTTGTACGTTTCAAAAACTTCAAAATTGAATGTTTACTATAAATTATTGTTTAAAAATTATTTTTTATAGTAGTTTCAATAAAGAAACTTTAATATATATATATATATATATATATATATATATATATATATATCGTATTTTTGTTTTGTTTTTAAACAATAATATAAATATTTATGTCCCCTCTACAATAATTCTTAGTTCTTATTTAAAAAAAATATCTAAATCGGAACTGTTCTTTAGGATTAAGAAGTAAAAACCTTCATTGATTAGACTAATACCGAGTGATCATTTAGATTTCAACTCTAGTTGTCCATGGAAATTTTCGCAGCCTATAAGAAAGGTGTGATTAGTGATCTCGTTTTTATTATTGGCTGCAAAAACTTCCATGGATAACTGGAGCTGCAATTTAAATGATCACTCGATATAATGGTATATTGTGTGATAAGTACGGGACGTGATATATTCCCGGCTAATGCTGTAATTGCTGTAATCAATTACCGTATCAGCCGGGAAGACACTTCATGTACGTACAGCACATACTATTTTTTCTTCCATCGCAATACTTTTGCAATTCTGTCTTACGGAAGTTGTCACAAAAGTAAAGAAATCTTACAATATATAGAAATGCGTTGTCATCGATACCATTTCTATTTTGCATTGAAACCCACAGTATTGTCAAAACTAATCCCATTTCCCGTCCAGTTTCATAATACATATTTACATATTTTCGTAAATATGGAAGAGCAGAAATAATGTGCTGTACACCTGCAGAAAAAAATGCATTCCCGGTCTAGGCTAGGAATAAAAATATTGTATCTGGTATAGTTATTTCTTCGTTACATAGCAACCATCATCACTACCGGACACTATCGACGATGGGAGAAAAAAGTACTTTTTGTTTTTATTTGTATTGCTAAAGAAAATTTCTACTTGTACTTCGTAAATGTCCACGACTTGGTTGAAAGAATTGTCACTATGTTAATAAATAAATGTGATATTAACAAAGTTTAAAGTGTTCATTACTTTAATATTGCAAAAACTAATAAGTTCCCCTTAATTATGCTTTTAGGAGCGAGACCGTTACGCTGGGCGAATTTCGCAACAACATTGAGGGCAATAGACATTCAACTTTATGAAGCTTGAAATATCATAACGGATTACAAAGTATTATTTAACCAAATTACAATAACAAATAATTAACCGACCTTGGTGGGCGAGCGGTCAACAAATCGCTCTGTAACTGCGAGGTCCAGGGTTCACGTGTTCATGTTAACATGATAGTTGTGTTGTAGTTATGTTGTACATGATAGTTATGTTGTATGATAGTTATGTTGTACATGTATAGTTATGTTGATAGTTATGTGTTATTGTTGTATGATAAATTGGAAATTTTCGTTGAAACATACCATAGCATTTACTCTTATTTATTGTAAGTTTCGAACATTAACTGGGATGCTGCTTTTCGGAATCAGTGGTTAACGCTACGTTTTGCGCTATGGAAGGCACAACGGCAAACATTTAAGGGGATGTGTCCCATGCAGGGCACATATTTTCAGCAGTTTAAAGATTGCACCTACAATAGCCAAAACAGATTTTTTTAACGTTTTTTATTTTTTTTTTTACTACTTAAATTTCAAGGAGAATATTTCAAGATCTGCCTGAGCTACGAGACTCAGAGGGTGGTTTGGGGCACTAAAACTGTCCCATTCGTACGTACCTCTAAAACCCCTGGAAAAATCTTGAAAATTCGTCAAAATAGCAATTTTATTTTAAGACGATTTGGACGGAAATTCGACATTTTTATGTTTTCCGCCATGGCCTCTTATAAATATATCAGCTCGGCTACAACTAAATTGAATCGATCATGAGAGTCTGACAAAATATTCTTTGGAATCTTGGTTTTCACATTTTCAACTATAAGTTCTCAAATTGAAATTTTGGTTTTACAATTTTGCATTCAGTTATGCACATGTTCACCTACGTACACAGAATTGGATATCAAATTTTGAAGTTCCTTTCGCCTTTTTGTAACTAACGCACTGTTTTAATTTATTTTGCATTTTTTTTTTCAAATATTACTCAACACAACTTATCAAATTAAAATTGTTGCCCATACACATTTTGGTTTTCACGTGTTCAACTGTAAGTTCTCAAAATAAATGTTTTTGATTTACTGTTTTGCATTTTAGTTTTAGTTTGTAACTTCTAATAAAAAAACATTTGCAACGACCCCAAAATATTTTGAATAGCAAATAGTACATGAAAACATGAAAATTCGAGAAATAATGTTACTTTATTTTTAGACGAAACCCGTTTTATTTTTTTTTGTGCATGCATAAAGCAAAACCAACTTGAGTTATATTTGTTGTCGACTGGATTGATTCGTGCCATTCTAATTTTAGATAATAACAGATTGCGTTGGCCTCGACGATTGCATAATAGATAATATCTCTTTATTATTATTACAGGGGCGGAAACTAACTGACTACCGTTGATTAAAAATAAAGCTGCACCGTCAGCCAGCAACCTGTCGTTGCTTTTTACGGCAAGATCAAGGTTTGCATGGCGCTCTAATGAAGCGGCTTTTGAGCAATTTGTTTGAGCAGAATGTGTTACAAATAAGCGTTTCAAAACCGCATTGCGCCAGCCAGCGGACTAATTAACGGTCGACGGCTAATAAACAGCAGGCTCACTCACCGCTGAAACACAGCACCACTACAAGTATGGCAAGACTGCTAATTATTTGACTGAATAATTGATTTTATTGGCGATGGTCCATCGATTTATCGGTATCCCCAAACACTTTCTAAGAGGATTACAGACCTCTTGGTGTTTTGCATACGTAATGGTACGCACTTAACAGCAGTATTTACTCGATAATAGAATTAGTTGGGATTTGCATAATTATACGTACTTTCGAACATTGTGTGGGAATGATTTGGTGTCGAAGATTATTTCTAATAGGCACAATTTATTGAGAATTTTATTATCTCTACGTTTCCAAATTTTAGGTGCAATTAATTAAAATACACAATTATTGCAGCTCCCGAGCATATATGACCATTATCAGCCATATCAGCTGAAATACTGCATGCTTAAATAAGCGAACAAAAATTTTTACATTCAAGTAACAAACAATCTGAAATACAGTTTTGCATAAAGTAGTAACAGTACTGGAATAGTGATTTTACTAATTTTTATTACAATTGCTCCACTTAAGGAAATACACACTTTCCAATAAAAATCACCATCAATCACCATTAATACATTTTCCAGCAGAGACTCACCGCAATCACCATCAATATTAATAGAACCCACACGAATCGTATATCAATATTCCAATCAGTACTGAATGGCAGCAATCATCCATACAATGAATTCAAAATGCGTACCTCGTTCAACCAAAAATTTCTTACCAAGTCAGCGGCATTTATTTGCTCATTAACACTCTCTTTCTTCCCAACTCATCAGATGTAACCAGCTAATTACGCACTTTGTAAGGAACAAAAAGGTGTTATTCATCTGCACGCTCAGCTCTTCCCATATTTAGCATGTGTCTGCGCGTTTTGTATGAGAGAATAACACTTCTTGTCCACGAATTCACACATTGTTCATTTTGCCTTTGCACATTCGCGGTTTGGGTTTTTGTATTAACATCCACTGTATCGCTACGGCTTTTGCTTTCCCCCCATTTGAAGTTCTGACGTGATTTGTTCTCCCTGAAAGTTCTGAGAATCAAGGCAAGGTCGAGTTCATCATCAAAAGGAACAGGATTATTTATGGGGATAATCAATCCTCGGAGTCTGCCGTGTATGTGGGTATGTCATAGCTAAATCCTAGCATAATGGTGCGACAGCCAATTTTTGTGGTCGTGTAAAATATGATTTAGATTTATTGTGTTTGGCGTATTAAAGCGAGTTAAAAATAAGTTTCGTTGGGGCTCACGTATCAGTGTCATGAGCGTAGATGAGCGTTAATGGAATAATAATGTATCTTTGTTGTTTTCGATACATATCTAGGCACCAATAATGTACTGAACAACGTTTATTATTTCCTCATGTATTAACCTGACTTATTCTTGATTCCAGGAAAAATATTTCTGTTATTAAATAATAAAACTAATAATAATATAATAATATAATATTTTATTATTGTTTGTTTTATAGTAATAATAATAATAATAATAATAATAATAAAATAATAATAATAATAATAATAATATAGATGGTTGGATTCTCGTCTACGACAATAATAAAATATTTCTATGGCGTGGATGTGGTAGTGATATAAATAATTTAAATATCAATGTTTTTTTTACAACTGGTTCGGCTTCGACTCTGCCATCTTCTGTGGTTTTTAGTTTCAAAATTCATCTAAAAAATTACAACTTGCCTTTTTTTAGATATATGTATTTAAAATAATTAAAAAACTCTGAAGATGAGGTTTTAACTCTAGATAATGGCTTTTTATTGCTAGGGTCATAAAGTGATACACCTTGAAACAAAACATATGAAAAGATTTATTTACACCAGGAATTCGTAATTATTGTTATGATATGCAATTAAATATACTTAGAGAAAGGTATTTATCACTTTTATAATATATTGCTGAACGCAACAGCAGATTCAACCATAACGTCGTCAATATTAAGCAATATCAACGTAATTATGTAGTATAATTATTGTTATGATTATTAGTATTTTTACTCTTGTTATATACAGGGTGTAACAGAAATACGTGTGTTAATTTTAAACATTGCTAGAACTCGTTATATAAAACATTTTTTCTATATGTTTTTTTTCAAAATTTGCAGTTTTTTTTAATATTTTTATGCCCCCTAATTTTGACCAAACGAGCCGTTCTCAGGTACTGTCACTATAATTGTCAAGTGAAGTTTATTTCAAAATGCCAAATTTTTCTAATCAAGAATTAACAGATATTGTGTTGGTATATGGCCGAGCTTTTGGAAATGCCGCAGAAGCCCGTAATTGTACAGTGCACAATATCCTAAACGTGTTTTGCCTAACAGGCAATGATGTACCTTTATGACACCGTTGCCATCACAACAAAAGATTTTATCGCTGCACACCTTTAACCATAGGCGGGTACGCGTTTTAGTAGATAAACTAGAACATATTTTAAATCAGTTTAACGTTGGTTTTTGAAAAAAAAACCTATAGAAAAAATGTTTTATTTAACGAGTTCTACCAATGCTTAAAATTAACACACGTATTTCTGTTACACCCTGTATATATATTATTATTTTAAACATTATTATTACTATAGTTATTAATACTATTATAATTATTTGGTTTGAACTTACATATTGCACACAACGATAAGGTATGAATAAAATTTAAAAAATCAATCATTCATGATGTCATCATCTTCACATATTGCATTCATTACAATGTGTTGATTAATTACAAGTTATCAATTTAAATTAATAGAAATGTAAAACTAATTGCTATTGCCTTGTAATTTATTTTTGTTTCCTCGTTAAATTTCAAGCTACATAAAATGGAAATTAAAGGAAACCATTTAATTTTATAGACTTTATAGTTATTATAACGTAATTAAAATAAAGTTTTTATTAGTTTGTATCACTTGCTGATAATTAATCAACTATTAAATGTGTAACGAATCCGTTTTAATGGGTCACCGGTGGTTTTATTATAAGTAGAAGCAATAAAATAAACATAAACTTTACATCTTAATTAGATCCCCTCGTCAAGTAAATGGGTTTATTTAACGTTTATCTTTGTTTAAGTTTATGCTGGTATTGTTTTATACACTACCATATTAAATACAGCAAACAATAATTATATTGATAAGAATAATTAAAGCGTCGATTGTTCTGATTATTATTATTATTATATATTATTAGGGGATTGTATGCTCTGTAATACATTCCCATACATTTGTATGTATGTCATATATTTTTAGTTTCAGGTTTTGTAATACCTGAGAATGCACAAAAACGCTTTACACCCTTCACAAAATCACAAAATAATTATCTATTATTAGGGGCATGTATGCCCTGGAATACATTCCCATACATGTGTATGTATGTCATATATTTTTAGTTTCAGGTTTTGTAATACCTGAGAGTGCACAAAAACGCTCTACTCCCTTCACAAAATCTGAGAATGCATACATTCCAGGGCATACATTCCCCTAATAATAAAGATTTACTCAGGGATAAATATGAATCTACCTGTTTTCAATGCTGTAATATATCTAGATACATGTATCTAGTTACAGTATCTAGATACGTATCTAGATACTTTCTTGCTTGAGTACAGTTGTATCTAGATAATTTTTTCTGAAGTATCTGTATTTGTATCTAGATACAAAAAAATATATTTGTTACAACACTGCATTTCACGTTAATTACATACAATTAGCTATTGATTCATTATTGAGAGCATTATTATTTTTTTAAATATTTACTTTGAAGCTTCGATTAATTTTCTCGTATTTAATTTAAGTTTGAATCAGTAATAAGCTATTTCATTGTGTATTATACTTATATCTATTATGTATAGTAGCCCGTCGAAAGCTGACAATGACGCATGCTTTTTCGAGTAAACAATCGCGTTTTTAATTCTGGTTCGTGTGCTTAATCTAAATGTAATAGAATTAAATGAAATTAAAAACAATGTCGAATTCATTCAATATGTATTAATGAGTCATTGTCAGGACGGGACGAGTATACCAATAACTATAAGCAGACGAGAAAAAAATAAATTTAGTTTTGCACATTTTATTAAATAATTATGAGCTATTTCATTTGCATGTAAAATTGTAAAAATGTAAAAATGCGTATGTAAGAAGAAAACAATTTTTGGTTTGGTTTTCCATGTATCTGAAATGTATCTAGATGTATCTAGATACTTTTCAAATGTATCTGTAGTTAGATACATTTTGAAATTTGTATCTAGATATGTATCTAGCCGGTTTTTTCTCTATTACATATAACATTTATGAGTAAATAAAAATTAAGCAAGGTTACCTGAAGAGTAAATCTTATAATGACGTGCATATACGTAATGTTGATGACAAAAATCTACAATTCATTAGAAATAATATGAATTTTTGCGATTTCTTTATTGTTAAAAATATAACCTCTCTGTAGTTTATGTCAGTTTTAACGACCTTTCTGGTGACAGTGTATTACTGATTGCCTGTACCTACCCGTGGACATTTTTTTTTTAAGTTATACATAAAAATGCTATGTGTAATAAGCAAAAAAAAGAACCGTTATACTAACAGTATTATTATTATTATTATTATTATTATTATTATTATTGTTGTTGTTGTTATTATTATTATTATTATTGTTATTTTTATTATTATTATTATTATTATTATTATTTTCTATTAATACCAAGTGTAGTCATTAAGGACATAAAAAAGTAATAATACAACTCTTAACTTTAAAAAAATCCTGTAACAATTAATAATAAAAAATGTGAAACTTGTTTATTTTATAATATTTTGTAATATTGCTATCATTTCCCGTTAAAATTGGAATAACTAATAATGAACTATTTTCCGACTTTTGCATTTAATGATAATCCGAAATTTACTTAACAACTAGGTAATAGATATATGAAATTTGACAATTAAAACTTACAAAAATAGAGTCAAAAAATTGCAAAAAATGTGCGAACAGCACATATCGTCCGCTTGTGATAAATACACTTAGTCAATATCTGGCTGTTTTTAGTTAAGTTTTATGTTGTTGGTTTACTAAATTGTAATAAATCTCAGGCTCAGTAGAGGTATAGTAAAGGTCCTGTAGCCGAACTTCAAAATTCTTAACTTATTAAAAGACCGAGTAGGAAAGGTAACAGCAGAATATAAAACTTGAATTGCAGTTTCTCACATTTTATAGTTTTTGACTTACGTGATTTCACTTGTAAGCCGACGATATTATAGTATGGCCTCTATTGCTTCAGAATAAAATTACGGAAAAAATTAAGAATTCTGATGTGTATTTTCTGATAACTACACAAAATTTTAAAACTGTCAAAAAATTACCAAAAATGTGCGAATAGCACCTTTTTAATTCTAAAAAACTTTTTTTTTCTTGCATTCTATAATAGTCATATATTTTTAGTTACTATGTGAAATTGAAAAAAGAGTAACTACAAGTGTACTTGTAAGCCGACGATATTATAGCATGGCCTCTATTGCTTCAGAATAAAATTACGGAAAAAATTAAGAATTCTGATGTGTATTTTCTAATAACTACACAAAATTTTAAAACTGTCAAAAAATTACCAAAAATGTGCGAATAGCACCTTTTTAATTCTAAAAAACTTTTTTTTTCTTGCATTCTATAATAGTCATATATTTTTAGTTACTATGTGAAATTGAAAAAAGAGTAACTACAAGTGTGTAAAAAATTAATTATGCATAATATCATAATCATGCATAGTCATGCATAATATCCCTCCACTCCGGAAAACACTGGAGATGTTCTACGTTTTGCATTTTGTAATAATGACAATTCTATTTAATGTTTACCTCTAATTTTATAGTTGTTAATTTACTAAGAGTACCTACCTGTATCACAAATTATTAAAAATGTTTAAATTGAGCATATTATGATATTGTAATTTCAATTCAGATTAAAATATCGTAAGAATTATATTCTGTTTATAAGAATTAAATGATCTTAACAATATTGTAAAATTCATGCACAATTAAAATTGAAAAGTTGATTCTTCTTTATGCCTAAGTGAGTTTTAAATGAGTTACTAGACTCTGTTACTTGAAAACTTAAAATGTATATATTTTAACTAGAGAAGGGGTATAATTTGACATTTATATTTTTTGATAATACAACGTCTGCGAAATAATTAAATATATAAAATTTGAAAACTTTATCTTGCAAAAATTGGGTGAACAAATATACAGGGTGTCTCAAAATTATGTGGAAATGGCTTAACCACAGATTACTGGGATCAAAAGAAGACGATTTAACAAAACTTATCTATATACAAATGCGTTTGGTTCAGCCAATATTCAGAATCAAAGTTAATTTAAAAAAAACAAAATTTGCTTATAAAAAGAGAACGTTTACATTAATTTGTATGTTGTTTGGTTTGACACTTTATACGGGTATAACTCAAATTTTGACATAATATTGTTATTATCAGTGGACCGGTTGTATATAATACATGTGAGGCCCAACATTAATACATTCATATTTTTAATGACAAAAGCAAATAAATTTAAAAAAATCAAATTGAACGCAGGCAAGTTTTTTTGTATTTTTATAGTTTTCAATATCTATTACAGTTTCGGCACAAAAAAATAAAGTATGAGTGACTGCCCTACACTCTTTCGGAAACAAATGTAATCTAGTTACCGGGTTGATGATGGTTTATTCACAATAATGAAAATAAAATAATAATAAAATACAATAATAAAAAATATGAATGTATTAATGTTGGGCCTCACTTGTTTTATACACAACCGGCCTACTGATAATAACAATAGTATGTCAAAATATGAGTTATACCCGTATAAAGTGTCATACTAAACAATATCCAAATCAATTCAAACGTTCTATTTTCATAAGCAAATTTTGTTTTTTTTTAAATTAACTTTGAAGCTGAATACTGGCTAAACCAAACGCATTTGTATATAGATAAGTTTTGTTAAATCGTCTTCTTTTGATCCCAGTAATCTGTGGGTAAGCCATTTCCACATAATTTAGAGACACCCTATATAAAGTGCAATATTAATTCATTTTTATTTATTTCATAAAATCGTACAATTTACAATCGCAGTGTCCACGTCCTTGCGCAGAGACGCACATGATATGAGAGAAACGCACAGCGGTGACATCATAGTAGTCAATTTTGTCTGACAACTGCAAATTTAAAGGTGAGCAGGACAAAAGGTACAAAGTGTGGACATGGGTAAAATATAGTACATAACTTGAGTTGTAAAGCAATTATGCACTCACGGAATGCGCACTCGTGTCGCGCGCAACTTTTTCGTTTGTGCGTAATTTGCTATTTACAACTCTCGTTACGTAATATACTATTATAATATTCCTGTATGTGCAATAACATATTTTATTTATAATATTGCTCAAATAAGCAATAGCAATTTTTATTTATAATATTGCTCAAATGAACAATGCAATTTTTATTTATAATATTGCTCACATGAGCAATAGCAATTTTTATTTTTAATATTGCTCAAATATGCAATAGCAATTTTGGTTTAGAGTATTGCTCATATGAGCAATACTATTTTTTATTTATAATATTGCTCATATGAATAATAGACATTTTTATTTATAATAAAGATCATGTGAGTAATAGCACATTTATTTATAATATAGCTCATATGACTTCAGATTAAAATTTCTGAAGTAGAAGAGATGGAATATAAGGTGAAACATAATATTATGACAAATGCTGTGAGCTAAATCAAGTAATGAAAAACGATTAATCGTAATTTCAATTTCAGTATAAATTTTTCATATAAATGTACATAAGACAAAAGCATAGACATTGGACATATTGCAGATACAATTTTTTTTTTTTTTTAAATTTAAATAATGTTAATATAGTCATGGCCTTTAAATAATGAAACTGTTTACGAGTTAAAAATTATTAACTCAATATTATATTATTATTAATATTATTGCTATGGCTTTAAGTCCTCCAAATACTAGGTGTTCAAAAACAGGGGGTCCTTTCCAGAAGGTGTAGGTTCAGAAACAGGGGGTCACCAATTGTAGTATTAAAAGATGTACGACATTTAAATTGTATATTGCAAATATAAATAAGTTACATTTTGTAAAATGTAAAATGTTGTAAAATATATATATGAGTTTTTTTTTGTTGTTGAATCAATAAATCTGATTTTCTTTAGCAACTGCCCAAGTAATCCAGTATATTAGCCTCAAAAAGTCTAATTTGACTGAACTAAAGGCATGACACAAAATGATGTGTACACCACTGCAAGGTTATCCCTCAGACAAAAACAGGATATCAATATTTATAAAAATATCCAAGAACTTGGCAATGTTACGATTATCTAATATATAACCCCAGTGATAATATATCCGCACTTTCCTTTCTACTATTTTCCTGATGAAACACACTAAACGTAAATATTTACTTACGTAAGTTTAAAATCATCGCCGTTTGTTGAAACTGAGATTTAAACTTCCTTCCTGCCAAGAAAAGCTAACAAGAAAAGAGAAATTTATTCCTGGTATTGCATAAGTCAATATTATTTTATAGAAGTAAACATATTTTCACTTAAAGTATTGTCTACGACTTGCCAATTTTTTTTAAGAAACCGCACTGTCTTTCCGCTTTTATTATTCGTTGTACCTATGATAGTTAGAAACAATAATTATAACAATAATATTAACACTCATAATAATATTAATAATAATAATAATAATAATAATTGTAACTCAAATGACAATTACAATCAATAATTATTAGACAAAAGTTGCCAGTTAAAATTATTAACATAAAGACTTGTAGTGACATTAATTATTATTACACTTTGTGTAGGTCCAAATTACCATACTGGTGGTAGTAAAATTTATATCTAGCAAAATATCTTATTTTTTAGCAGAAATGGTATAAATCCGGCCTTTTTAGGTAAATCACTGTATGAAAATCTATTAACGTATACGTTAATATGTCAGATACGTTGAAATAATGATGTCATACAAATATTTTGTTCTGGCCACATATATATCGTAAGTTTGTAGGTAACTTTGTAGGTGCGATTCTATTCAAAAATTCTTCACAAACATTGAACTCGCACCTAGATTCGTGTTACCATTAGCCTGTAACCGCGTCCAAGTATTCCGCAGAGGTGTCAGGCCAAGGCGGCACCGTAACGAGTCATTCAATCAATTACTCCTTCGCGCACAGACTCCGGTTTATTTGGGCTTGGGTAGGCTGCAACTAGGTTCGAGGCTGCGAGTCAATCAAAAGCATGCGCCTTTCTCCCATCTCTCATCGCGGCGGGTTTTGGCGATGCGTGGGCGAGGGCGGCCGTGAATTGCCCACCTTGCAGCAGCTCGATTAATTAATGGCTGCAGGTGCGAAGTAATCGTTAATTGGGTTAAAAATAAGAACGACGCCTTGCGTAGTAAACGGCAGGCGATGCCCGGGAAATTGGGAAAACCCGAGGTGCTGCTGCATGCATGCGCATCCTTATCTTAGGTAAATGTGGAAAGTTAAGGTCAATGAGACAGACGTGTTTGCTCTCTAAATAAGGTAAATATATGTACTCATGATTGAGTAGCGATGCACAATTATGTGAAGTGGTAAGCAGGAAAATGGTCTTAGTGACAATTTCGAGATTCCGAGAAAATTGAGTTAAAAGTTGATTGTTGTTAAATCTTTAAAAACAATTTAAAAAAATAATTCTTTATGTACTATTGTGTTGTGTCATAATAATAATATTTTATTTGACAGACCAATACATAAAATTTCTAGTAATTGCAATAATGTTTATTTTTCGACAAAAATGTCCTGTTTGCTTCTTGCCGCTTCATGTGTTATAATTATGTATGCAGTGTTTTAACTAACCGGAATTAAGTGCCGGATCCAGAAAGTATAGGAGCGAGGGGGATAATATGAACAAAATATTACGTACTGATTGGTAATTACTACCGTCGAAACTCGTCACAAAAAATATATGTAGTTATACTAACATTGGTACAATGGATTTCTTTTTAATTAAAATGCACTAAATTCACCCAAAATTTGCAAAAATTTAACAAATATATTTTATTATATCAAAGAAACTGAGGCAACAACAATTAATAACAATTAAGAGAATTTTGTGCAAATACATGCAGGCAAAATAATACAAAACATTATGATATAATATTAAATTAATGCTCTACAAACAACATATAATTAATTTACTGAGAACAAAGATCATGTGGACAAGAATTCACCCAAATTGAACTAACATTCCCTCAAATCGATCGCAGATACGCCCAAATTTTTCTAATTCCGTTCATTATCCGTTAATTGTTAAACACAAAGCCATACACAGATATATACGAGAGATGACAAGCAGAAACGAGAAATCAATCATAGATTACACAATGGTGAAGAAAACAGTAGAAATAAAATAAAGGACACGAGAGTGAGAAGAGGGCCGGAAATTGGAAGCGACTATTTCCTAGTAACTACAAAAATCAGGGAAAGAACAGAAGCGGCTGAACGGAATACAACATTAACAAAAACAGTGGAATTGGAACAAATTAAAGTCTACAGATTAGCAAACAAGGAAGTAACCAAAAACTACGAGAAAGAGTTAACAATACAGCTCGAAAACAATACGATAAGGCAAGATAACACAGACATATTATAACACTTCGAAACAACATTATTTTAAACCGCAAAAATGGTTTGTGGAAGCACTAGGACAAGTAATAAAAAGAAACAAACTAGCTGGTGGTCAGAAGAAATAAAAAATGAAATAAGAATAAAAAAGAAGAAATGGAAAATTTACATAGGAAATAAAACAACTGAAAATTACGAAAAATATAAAATAGAAAGAAAGCTAGTCAAGGAATTGGTAATAGCTGCAAAAAGACAACAATGGATTGAATTTGGCAATAAAATGGAAAGAGACAGCAAAAAAAGCCAAAAACTATTTTATAAGGCACAAAAGACATACATACATATAATATACATACTTTTAAGTATGTATTGTTTAATGAGGATTATATAATGTGTTTTGTCTTGTTTTGTCCTCAGTACAAATGTCTACTGAAGATGACCACGTAGTGGTTGAAATGTACATTTAGAGAAATAAATGTCATTGTGAAAAAGGATAATTTGTTATTTTTCTTTAAGTATTAATATTTCACAAGTTCCAACCGATTATTTCACTAAAGTCACTCAGAAGAGGAAGAACCCAACACACAAGAGGATGTCAAAATAAAAGACGGGGAACTGCTAACGCAAGAGAAATAAGAATTGACAGATGGAAGGAGCACTTTCAAGAACTTCTATGGGCGGAACAAAAAGAACAAACAATACACAGAAGTGAAAATTCGCGGGAAACAGAGGGAAAAGAACCGGAAATTACCATAACAGAGATAAAAGAACCTATAAGAAACCTGAAAAATAAGAAAAGTCCAGGATACGACAGAGTCACGACGGAAATGCTAAAATACATGGGACAAAAAGCAACGGAGAAATTACACCAGATAATAAGCAAAGCATGGGAAGAGGAACAAATCCCTAAAGACTGGAGAACCACACTCATAGTACCAATACATAAAAAAGGAGACAAACATGAATGCAATAGAAGAGAAAGGCATCAACCAAAAAAATAAGAAGAATAATTAAAAACATTTATGAAGGAAATAACAACCGTTTCATAAGCCAGGGCGGAATGTCAGAACCATTCCTAACAAACTAAGGATTAATACAGGGAGATGGACTAAGCCCCCTACTATTCATAGTATTCATTGATGAAGTCATCAAAAAGTGCACACAAAAAACTAAAAAGCTGCATGTAGGATATAGACAACTTCAAAGAATATCAATCTCTAAAGGAGCTTTCGCGGATGACCTAATACTGATTTCAGGAAATGAAGAAGAACTGGGCACAAATCTTAAAACTTGGAATGAAGCACTAAAAGAATATGGAATGACAATAAATAAAAGCAAAACAAAAGTAATGGTAATTGGAGATGAACAACACAAGATCGGCATAACATTGGAAAACGAAAAGATTGAACAAGTAAAAAACTACAAATACCTTGGAGTGGATATACATATTAATGGTAATCAAGAATTGGAAATAAACAATAGAATAGCAAAATCAATGAAAACATATTACGCAATGGGATCATTCATAAACAAGAAGGAAATATCAAAGAAAACAAAAATTAACGTATGCAAAACCATATACAGACCAATATTGACTTTTGGTTGCGAAACATGGGTGTTGAATCAAAGACAAAAAAGTAAGATCCAAGCAGCGGAAATGAGATTCCTTAGGAGAGTTAAAGGAGTGACAATCAAACACAAGATAAGAAGTTCGCAATTCAGAAAAGAGCTAGGAACTATACCTATACTAGAATTTATCGAAAGAACTTAGCTGGTGGGCCATCTACAACGGATGGAATGCAAAATGACGGCAAAACAAATATGGGAGGCAAAGACACAAAGTAAAAAGAAAAGGGGAAGACCCAAAGCAACATGGGATAGTGAGATAGGAAAAATACTGAAAGCAAGAGGAGCCACATGGAAAGAAGCCAAAAGAATTGTACGAAACAAAAAAGAATGGGCAAAATTTGTATACAATAAAAATGAAATAGTTTAAGCAAAATGTAAACGAAAAATGATTTGCAAATTATACACCCTACACCATTAAAATGGTAAATGGGGATTTGATAATACATATGATATCAAATCCACCTAAATTGTTCTATAATTCGTATAAAATGCACTGAACTCGAACTCAGTTGACAAAAATGATTTGGTTAAGTTAATGAAATAAATATAGTCTTTCAAAAGAAACTATAATTTGCCTAAATTATACAACAATTCATCGGAATTGTCTCAAAATTTGCCCACGATGCACAAAAATTGAAAAGACCTCATAATATTTGTTGCTATCATATCACGCAAGCAAAAGTTTACCCATATTGAATCAAACATTGTCTAAATGCTACCGAAACTTGCATAAACTGATCTAAGATACCAAATTCAGCCAAAATTCCGGAAAATTGAATCACAATAGACCCATGGTCAACGAATATTGCAGAAATTAGTTCGGAGAGCACTAAAATTATCCAAATCTGATCTAAAACTCGTCAACACTGGAAAATTTGTCGAAATTGAACTAAAATTCACCAAAATTCGTTAGATTGAACTGAAACATTTGACCAAAATTCGTGAAAATTGAATCAAAATAGATCTCTATTCAACAAATATTACAGTAATTCACCGAAAATTAACTAAAATTTGCCCCAATTGATATCATATCCACCTAAATTGTTCTATGATACGTACAAAATGCACTAATCCTTAGCTCTGATGACAAAAATAAAATAAATATCTCAAAATTTGCCTATGATTCACATAAAATGAAAAGACCTCATAACATTTGTTGCTATCATATCACACAAGCAAAAGTTTACCCATATTGAGCCAAACCTTGTCTAAATGCTACCGAAATTTGCATAAACTGATATATAATTGTACAAATTGATTTAAAATTATCCAAAAGGATGACATTTTTTCAAAATTAAACCAAAATTCGATTAAATTTAACCCAATATTGATACAATTGAACTTATATTCGTGTAAACTGAATACAAATTGGCCTTATTTAAACCTTAATTTAAATAAACTTACAAATATTAATCAAAACTTACACGTGTGTATAACTATTTTTTATGTAAATTATTTACCTTTCGTCGTTTTACCTAAGTAGGTCAAAAAATCGTGCAAATAAGTGTAAAATTTTCTTAAATTGAATCGAAAATCGATAAAATTTAATCAAATGTCGCAAAAATTGAATATAAAAATTATTCTTGTAATATAATGTACCTGATAATGGCGATGAAAAAATATTCCGAATTTACAAAATTTACCCCGTTCATCTTATTCATCTAAATTGAATTAAAATTTGCCTCATTAAAACCAAAATTTAACCAAACTTGCTAATATTATATAAGAATATCTCGTGTGTGTATATACAAATAGGCACTTAACAAATGACATTTTTAATGACTAATTATCAAAAATGTTAGCGGTTACATACACCAGTTAAAGAGGTGCATTTCAGGTATAATTTGAGACAAATTTTCCGTTATTATCTTATTTGTAAGAGAATTTGAATCCATTTTTCATAACGTCTTTTTGAGGGCAAAATCTACGAATTTAATTTTTTTCTCAGAAATAAAAAAGATATGTGTACAAACATCTCTACAAAAGATGTTTCTAATTAAACGGGGAAGCCAGAAACATAATAATATACAGGGTGTTCTATTTAAAAAACAAAAATTGATGGCTACATCCGGTAGAACCGGAAGTCATATAAGGTTGAAAGTATTTAATCGGAGGAGAATGGAATCAACCATGTTTGGATGAATTTTTATTTTTTTTAAATTTATATCGGGAACTCTATAAACTTTTAATGGTCCATGAGTGTGGGATACCCTGTGTAACAAATATATTGAAATATAAATGGTCCAAAAATCATGAAAATAAGGGTAAAATTAGCTTAAATTGAACTAAAATTTGACTAAAAATAATCAAAAGTAATCATGTGGATAAAGGTGTTTTCAAATGAAAATTCACTAAAGTTAATCTTATATTCGTCTAAATTGAAATAAAATTTGCCTAGTTTGAACCAAAATATAACCAAATCTGTCAATATTAAGTAGAAATAACGTGTGTGTATAAAACTAATAATTTTACCTAAAATAGGCCCAAAACTCGCCCAAACTGGGCTAAAATTAACCTAAATTGACCCAATTTTCGTCAATGTTAAGCTTAGTTATGTAGAAATTTAAGCAATATTTACCTTAAATTTTTTAACCAAATACACAGTGCAATACTGCACATCCAAGGTGTGCAAAATTCGTCCAAAACTTACCTGAATCGGCCTAAAAATCGCCCAAATTTAACAAAAATATTGGTGGTTTTTAACATTAATTAAAGAAAAATAGTAAGTAAACTACTAAGTGTTTAAGTTTCATAGATTTATTGCTTAACTGAAATTTTTATTTTCCAATGTTATCATGGGGTTTCTTAGTATCCGACACACAATCCAATATTGGACTAAAAAGTTACCTTTACGTTTAAGTTACATTTATACGTAGGTATATAGAATTAATTCTTTCAAATATTTCTTTTATGCCATTTCATACCCCTTTTTTTTATTAGTAAATCATATTATGCAGCATATCAAGTTCTTTATTGTTTTTTTTTTTTAATTTCTATTGGTTTTAATGGAAAAGTCATTTTACTGGTCAAATTTTCAATAATATATCCATATTGACATATATGCAATAGAAGCTAAGTGAATATGAAAAATTCTAATTCTAATTGGTTCAATTCGCACTTTTAAAAATTTTTGTGTGCCGTAAGGAAAAAAGTTTGAGAAACATTGATTTACATACACATTATCGTGAAAAACAAAATTATGAAAAATATATTATACTAAGCTATACTAATAGATATAGGATATTATTATTTTATAGTTGTACCGATGATATAATTAAGAAGCAATCTGAATCATTTCCCTGTTTATCAACAAGGAAACGAGAAATAACAATACTTTCACGATTGATTAATGTAACTACTATAATTTAACAGTCATAACTTTTACTTTCAACGAGCAATTACATTTGTTTGCTCCTCTTTGGAGTGCGAAACGTGAAAGTTGGCATTGGCAATTACTATCAGTGCGACAATTGCTGGCATATTACTTTACACGTAATTAATTTATGATTATTATGTCTATATACAACAATAAATAATAGAACATAAATGGCATAACTGATTATTTGAGCACAATGGAACAAATACAACACCATGAATTAATTGTTAATATTTGTTGTAGTTATTATATCTAATATAGTACACAATGTTCCAGTCTAGATTACATTTGCATATTGCAATACTGTGCAGTGTGCATTGATCCCGTAAATCCATCTCGTGGCAAATTGCATATGCATGGAGGTTTCAACGCTTACACATTGTAATCAAATATAGGTAATGCAATTTGTAATATTACACCTGTATACAATTACTTTGTAATATATGAGTGATAATAATTACTGTTATAAAAGAAAATTATACGTTGCTGAATTATTAAGTGTAATAAAATACATATCACTTGATGAAATTTTATACAGACATTTTCTTAATAACAATTTTATTATCATGTAAGTTTTTGTGTATTACTAAATTTATACAGATATATCAAGTAATATAATAACATTTAATAATACAGGGCGAGATTAATTAGAGATGACTGGAAGTGAACAGCTACTTGAATAACTATGCCCCAAGACATTTGTAATTATCATCAACAGTATTAATTATATCTGTGGAAAGACTACTAGGAACAATAGCGTTAATAAATATTGTTTACTACTATTATTAATATTTTTATAAGTATAATCATAATTTACCATTAAGTGTCGTGATTATATCTATACTACTCATTGTCTTGATTTTAAAACTAATTTTAACCCCTCATGAGGTTTGCATCTTATAAATTATTATTAATATTTAATAATAATATGATATGGTAATATTATTATAATTAATAATTATATTAATACTAGTATTCCCCCTACTGCAATTAAAAATAAACTGTAACTAAAACTGTGAGGATTTTGAATAATCTCCCATATTAAGTATAACATTTTAGTGTTATACCATTATTATTTGTGATTCATGTATTAAATTAAATTATTTTGGAAACACTGATTGATTAGCTCAAAAATCTAATCAGCTCTAAAATGTTTAGTTGTTCGATGCTCTTGTTTTTGGCAAACACTCAAACATTTACATTTCACACTATAATCTAATTAAACAGCCTGTTGTATCTTAATCGATCAATCAGCAATTTATAAAGATAATAATCTGTTGGAAAATAGAAGTTTAAAACATTTGTACGTGGGCGATTAATTGGTGCTGTACATAATTTATTTGCACCGTTAGTGGTATGTTGACTGCGTCAGTAGTCATAAGTACTGTTACATTATTACTGAATTGTTTCTTGGTGGTATTAATGTTATGTTCTATAAGAATTATGCCATAATAAAAATATTGACAGATTTATGTAGAAAATTAAAACGAAATTCCAGATGCCTGTTATAATGGCATTTTTATAACCATATTAATTCGAGTCCTTAGTAGTCGGTATTAAAAATAATAATCTAATTTGTTAATATCATTAACATATTAATCACATATTCAAATATTCAATTTACAACTATTAAATTTAATTGTAAAAATAACTTCACCGCTACATATTTAGTACAGTTATTTGGTGTGTTAAAGGTCAGTGGACTTACCACCCTAAGGGGCGCTGGTTTGAATCCCGAGAGTTTTTTTAGTAATTAAAATGCTCTAACAGTAATTAACTTATATGACACTGGCGATAATGTGTACAGATAAATTTTGCTTGCTCGTAAAAAGACAAGACGACAAAAAACCCTTGACGAAATATTCGCAATATTACCTCTTGGCGACGGTAATTTGCTGAATAAGGTAGTTTGATTTCATACGAGCGTGTCAACATATTTTTAGTATTAGTGTGAAGCAAATTCTTATAATTTCCGCCACTTGCTCGTAGAAATGAATAAGGTAGTGGAAAATCCAAAGCAAATTCGCGATTTTGGCCATGGTAATTTGTCAAATAATGAATAATAAACCCACGTTAAATAATCAAACTTTAACGAACATTTTATATTTCAATTTATTTGTTATACAGGGTGTCCCACACTCATGGACTATTAAAAGTTTATAAGGTTCCCGATAAATTAAAAAAAAAACATCGAAACATGGCAGATTCCGTTCTCCTCAGATGAAATACTTTCAACCTTGTATGACTTCCGGTTCTACCGGAAGTAGCCATCAACTTTTGTTATTTAATTGGAACACCCTACAGATTATTATGTTTCTGGCTTCCCCGTTTAATTTAAAATATATTTTGTAGAGATGTGTGTACACCTATCTTTTTTTAATTTCTGAGATAAAAATTAAATTACAAAATTTTGTCCTTCAATTTCTCTTACAAATAAGATAATAACGGAAGTTTCATCTGGATTTGTACCTGAAAGGTACCTCTTTAACTAGTGGCAGCTGAAAATGTTGACAATTAGTCATTCAAAAATGTGTTATTTTGCTAAAGTATCAAAATCAGATTTATTAATTTTTTTATTTAGCCAACTCCCTGTACCAATAAATCAATGTTTTAATAACTGAAAAGGTTGCTTCAGACGAAGCGGAAAATTTAATTCCTATAACATTTGTGGCGTTTATTTTAAAAAACTACACATGTCCAAAAATCAGTTTTATGGGAAGTGTAAAAAAGTTACAGTGGAAGTTGTACTAAAAGTACTGGGAAAATAAATCAGGCTATTCTGTTATATTTATTTCAACTCATTTGTAAATAAAATTGATTTTAAATAAGAACTGTGAAACAAGATAAAAACGGGGGAAAAGTAAGAATGTAACAGACAAATGAAAAGAAAAATCATTTGCCTGTTACACGCGACTTATATTGTTTTTCAAGAAAACTGGTTTGTTAGTGCATAGACATTGGTCTTGAGACCCGTTTACTGTTAATAACTCGATTTGTGCATTTTTTGACTTGTCTTGTTTTTAAAATAAACGCATCATTTTTGCTTAAAAGATTTTTTTATTTAAATTCTATCTTGTAAACTCAATCTGGGGACATGCTGTACATTATTATTATTGACTAAATTAAATATATGTGTGGTTAACACTTGGTAAAATATATTTAAACATATTTTTACATCATATAAGTGTTTTTTTATTTATATTTATTAATAAAAGTATTTGTATAATAATAATAATTTTTATTATTATTAACTATATAAACTTCGTCGCTGTAAAATTATGCATCAACTATATTTTTATTTAATTTCCGTGTTATTTATTTCCGTGTTAGATTTAAGTGAATATGACTCAAAGTAACTGCAAACATTTTAATAACATAATTATCTGCATAATAGTAGACAAGGTTTAGTGTAATACTTCCAAGAAATTGTTGTTTGCATAAATAATTCATGCGATTATGTGTAACACTCGTAAATCTATCTGTTTCGCCATGCAATTTATAGTGCAATATGAATATTTTTAACGCACTTTAATGCGCTATCATTTGCATTTATTATATAAAATATAACTTTCATGGAAACATGCCGAGAGTTTGAAAATAAATAATTATATTTAGTATAGGTTTTATTTTAGATTATTGATAGATTCTTGCGATGTCACATTTATGGCTGTCCGAATTTTCAGTAGGTTTTATTGAAGTTTATTTATTATATTTTAGTAAATATTTATAGTTATTATGAGTTATATTTTAAGTTATTGATAGAATATTATGACAATTTCGTTGGTTTCGTAATTTTTAGTAGGTTTTATTGAAGTGTAGGATATTTTTAGCAAATATTTAGAGTTATTGTCGGTTTCATTTTGAATTATGATAGAGTATTATGACATATTTGGGGCTTGTTTAACTGTTTGTAGTTTTGCTAGACTTTTCGAAGAACTATATATGTATTTTTGTATGCATATAATTCATGACTGCAAGTATACAATATGTTAACTTATATACAGGGTGTCCCATGCTCATGGCCATATAAAAATATACAGTTGATGATGATTTCTTCGAAACGAAACGTTGTACTGAAAATTTATAAACGCTGTCTTGTAGAGCTAAAAAAGTGGCAATGAGAAAGTGCCTTTTGTTTTTTACACCTTTTCAAATAACTGCAGCAAGTCATAAAAACGATTTCGCAAAATTTCGGAATTTTTCGAATATCTCCAGAAGTAAGCGGAATTTTCTGTTTTTCTCAACAGAATATTACTCACTAATTGTGCAACTCTTTTCTAATTTAACCGCTTTTGTAACTTTTACGGTTTCCGAGATCCCCATGCTGTTGATCCTTATCTCGAACACCCTGTATACCCAATACATTTTTATGACATGTCCTAAATACTGTGTAATTTAAATTCACCGTTTTGTAATCAAACTGCTTCACTCATATTTCTTTAAAGTTGCACTAAATTGGCTCAATTTATTATTAAATATGCTAAAATCACAGGAGAAGTTAAAATTTCTGCATTTTTATGACATAAAATTGTCATCCTAATATGTTTTTATACCATGAAATTTATAACTAGAGTTATAAGTTTAAAGTTTACTACCTCTACCTCTACTAAGTTTCAAAATAAAATTTATTTAACTATGTCATGGAATATCAAATGCAGCAACCGACATATTTTTGCAAAAAAAAAAAATCTTCTATAGCTACCTGTACTTAATTAGGCTTGCCATAAAAACTATGAAATTCTATTTTTTGTGCAATTATCCTAGTGTAAAATATAGTGAGACTAAAATGAATGTAAAATTTACTGATATTTCATACCAGAAATAGAAAATTTCAAAAATTTTATAGCAACTATAAACTTTGATGATATTTATAACTGGAGGGTTTAAGTGGCATTTCAAACTTTGATGTTTGGAGCATTTTGTATGAATTTTTGAACAAACTCCAATATATTTTAAGTTTCTTAAAAAACGTACCTACCAAACTTTTCTTCTGCTAAGTTTCAAAATAATCTTTATTTAACTATTTCATGTAATATCAAATGCAGCAGCCAACATATTTTTGCAATATAAAAATTAAATTCTTCAATAGTCACCTGCACTAAATTGGGCTTGCCATAATAACTACGTAATTCAAATTTTTGTGCAATTTTCATAGTGTAAAATATAGTAAGACTAAAATGAATGTAAAATTTACTGATATTTCCTACCAAAAAAAGAAAATTTAATATTTTTTATAGAAACTAACACATAACTTTTTTTTTAAATGGAAGCAATTTTTGAGAATTTCAATCTATTTCATTTTCCAAATACTGCGGCCAAAATATTTTATAAATTTTGTTTTTCAAATTCATCTATACCTGTAATACATTTTTGTGAGATGTGCTAAATACTGTGTAGTTTAAATTCACCATTTTGTAATCAAACTGCTTCATTCAAATTTAACTTTCTTTACAGTTGTACTAAATTGGCTCAATTTATTTTTAAATATGCTCAAAATCACGGCAGTAGTGAAATTTTCTGCATTTTTATGACATTAAATTGTCATACAAATATTTTTTTAAACCATGACATTTATAACTAGAGGGTAAATGGTATCTCAAACTTTCATATTTGGAGCATATTGTATGAATTTTTGAACAAACTCACATATATTTTAAGTTTCTTAAGAAAACGAACCTACAAAAGTTTTCGTCTACTAAGTTTCAAAATAAAATTAATTTAACTATGTCATGGAATATCAAATACAGCAGCCAACATAATTTTGCAAAAAAAAATGTTTTTCAAATTCATCTATACCTATAATATATTTTTACTACATGTCCTAAATACTGTGTAATTTAAATTCAAAATTTTGTAATCATTCTGCATTTTTAAGACATAAAATTGTCATCCAAATATTTTTTTATACCATGATATTTATAACTAGAAGGTAAGTGGCATCTCAAACCTTCATGTTTGGAGCATTTTCTATGAATTTTTGAACAAACTTCAATATATTTTAAGTTTCTTAAAAAAACATACCTACTAAACTTTTCTTCTAATAAGTTTCAAAATAAAATTTATTTAACTGTCTTGGAATATCAAATGCATTTTTATGAAAATTTAAATACACCATTTTGTAATCAAACTGCTTCATTCAAATTTCTTTAAAGTTGTACTATATGGGCTTAATTTCTTTTTAAAATTGCTCAAAATCACTGGAGTAGTGAAAATTTCTGCATTTTTATGACATTAAATTGTCATCCAAATATTTTTTTTATACCATATTTACAACTAGAGGGTATATGGCATCCCAAACTTTCATATTTGGAGCATTTTGTATGAATTTTTGAACAAACTCTAATATAGTTTAAGTTTCTTAAAAAAACGTACCTATCAAACTTTTCTCCTACTAAGTTTCAAAATAAAATGTATTTAACTATGTCATGGAGTATCAAATGCAGTAGCCAACAAGTTTTTGCAAAATAAAATTAAATTCTTCTATAGTTATCTGTACTAAATTGGGCATGCCATAAAAACTATGTAATTCAAATTTTTGTGCAATTTTCATAGTGTAAAATATAGTAAGACTAAATTGAAAGTAAAATTTACTGATATTTCATACCAGGAAAAGAAAATATAATATTTTTTATAGCAAGTAACACTTAACTTTTTATAAAATTGGAAGCAATTTTTGAGGGTTTCAATTTATTTCATTTTTCAAATACTACGGCCAAAATATCTTTATAAATGTTGTTTTTCAAATTCATCTATACCTATAATACATTTTTATGATATGTCCTAAATACTGTGTAATTTAAATTCACCATTTTGTAATCAAACTGCTTCATTCAAATTTCACTTTGTTTAAAGTTGTAGTAAATTGGCTCAATTTGTTTTTAAATATGGTCAAAATCAGTGAAGTAGTATACATGTTTGAATTTTTAGGGCATAAAGTGGTCATTCAAATATTTTTTTATACCATGATATTTATAACCAGAGCGCTTAAGTGGCATTTCAAACTTTAATGTTTGGAGCATTTTGTATGAATTTTTGAACAAACTCCAATATATTTTAAGTTTCTTAAAAAAACGTACCTACCAAACTTTTCCTTCTAGTAAGTTTCAAAATAATATTTATTTAACTATTTCATGTAATATCAAATGCAGCAGCCAACATATTTTTACAAAATAAAAATTAAATTCTTCTGTAGTTACGTGCACTAAATTGGGCATGCCTTAAAAACTATGTTCATGTTTCATGTTTGGAGCATTTTGTATGAATTTTTGATCAACCTCCAATATATCTTAAGTTTAATATATTTTAAGTTTCTTAAAAAAACGTACCTTCCAAACTTTTCTTCTACTAAGTTTAAAAATAAAATTTATTTAACTATGTCATGGAATATCAAATGCAGCAGCCAACTTATTAGTGCAAAAAAAATATTCTTCTATAGCTACCTGCACTAAATTGGCCATGCCATAAAAACTATGTAATTCAAATGTTTGTGAAATTTCATAGTGTAAAATATAGTAAGACTAAAATGAATGTAAAATTTGCTGATATTTCATACCAGAATAAGAAAATTTAATAGTTTTTACTGCAAGTAAAACTTAACTTTTTATATAAATTGGAAGCAATTTTTGAGAATTTCAATTTATTTCATTTTCCAAAAGCAGCGGCCAAAATATCTTTATAAATTTTGTTTTTCAAATTCATCTATACCTATAATACATTGTTATGATATGTCCTAAATACTGTCGAATTTAAATTCACCATTTTGTATTCAAACTGCTTCATTCAAATTTCACTTTCTTTAAAGTTGTACTAAATTGGGTCAATTTATTTTTAAATATGCTCAAAATCAGTGAAGTAGTGAACATGTTTGCATTTTTATGGCATAAAATTTGCATCCTAATATTTTTTATATATACGATGATATTTATAACTAGAGAGTAAGTAGCATTTAAACTTTTATGTTTGGAACATGTTGTATGAATTTTTGAACAAACTCCGATATATTTTAAGTTTCTTAAAAAAACGTACCCACCAAACTTTTCTTCTACTAAATTTCAAATTAAAATTTATTTAAATATGTCATGGAATATCAAAGTTTTTCATTTGTATATCATGATTATTATAACTAAAGGACGAATTGTATTAATTATGCTTTTGGTGAAAACTCGCTTGCATAAAACTTGTATCTCTATAATTGCCATGGTCTAACGGTTTCAACCAGATGATTTTGAAATGTTTGCAGCAATTGAATAGGGAGAAATGAATTATATCTTTATAGTTTCATTGTCAAATAAATATGTGACTGGTTATTTGATTTTGATTTGATACTGATTGATGTTTTTGAATTTATTTTAAATCATCCTTTAAAGCTGTATTGAATCGATTAGAAATCTTATTCGACCAGGAACTTTAGCAGTTCGATTAGCTTATACTGATTATTCAGTGGTACAAATAAATGTTGCCTTTTATGTTTTTTGTAGATTTTGCCCATTTCTGGAACTTTGATAATGTTTAATATTGTAAGAAATAGTTGTAATTACAACTATTAGCTGTAATGATTAACTGATTTGATGATCTAAATTTAAAAATGGGTCAACTCCTCCCTATTTTACGTAATAAAAAAAATGCGGTATTAGAAATATTAACGGTGTTAGTTATTTGTTTTTGTTTATTAATATCTTTACAATTCATTCCTTACTTTTATTTACCTATACTATTCTACGCTCAATCCCTAACTAAGTATGTATTACCCTCAGTTTCGTACTGTTAATCCGCACCACATTGCGAACCTGTTGCCCAGAGGGTGAATTTTTAGGTCTACAAGAAACTTTGCTACGAAGTTGATACGATATAAAGAAAACCTTAACTCTTCGGCACGTACCCACTGTCTTGATGATCTGATAATCATCGATGTCGTAGCCGTCCTTATCATCCTCGGAGTAATCCGTGTGGTGCGAGGAGTCCAGGCTATCGGTGCTCTCCTGCCTGCTCCTGTACTTATCAGCCATAACGTTCGGCGATTATTTGCTGCTGTGTCCTCAGGTTTGGCACTTTGTTCGCCTCAGCGAGGACCGGTCATTTGCGCGATGTCCGAGTCCGGAGAAAGCTCGCCGTGAGCGTTAAGTTGCCGGCGCCGGAGAATGTAAACTGACTTTTGAAATGTTTGAAATCGCGCGACATTCCCACTTTCGAACCCACGCGGATCTTGTGCCGGCGCAGATGGTGTCAGAGCGCGCGCACCATGCCTGTTGAGCCCGAGTTGTTGATCAGAGCCTGACATCTTTGATGAACATCAGGTATTTCATACGTGCTTCGTAGATATCTGCATAAGAGGGTTTATTTAAATGGATTTCCAAAAAAAGGGGGGATGTCTGATACTGCAAGTCTGACAATAAAAATCAAAAAGGAGACACCACAGAAGGTGACCAAAGAGAAAAAATAAATGTATTTGATGTTGATGCATTTTGCAAAATGAAAATTATTTATTTACTCGCAACTCGCAAAATATCGCAACGTATTTTGTTACCATATTTTACCATAACACAAAATCTTACATAGTTTGTGTGACAAACAATATTTGAAGATTCGAAGAAATTTTTATTTTGTTTTTTATTTTTTCCATAAAGGACAGGAAAAAATTGCGCATTCAACACCTAAGAAACCAAGGGTTCACCAATTCGTGTAAATTTAATAATTCCAATAATTCCAGTGATTAACACTCACTGGAAAACGACCACTTGTCTTCACTTATTATTAAACAATCTACTAACGACCGACTATTTCAATTATGATATCTCTATGAATACTAACTAACACATTATTTACGAATCGAAAATTAACGAAAATTTGAGAGTTAATATTTTTGTGCAAAATTTTCCGAAAATTGCGATATTTAAACATTTTAAAAAAGTTTGACGAAACATTTATGAACTGAGATAACAGCTTGATTTTTATCACCGACTTATAGAATATCAAATACATTGTTAGATAGAGTACGTTGTGTGCAAGTATTGTATAGAAAATTGGCGTAATCTTGTGTAACAAAGAATTAACGAGAATTATTTGACACAATTTATGAGATATGCAGCAACTTCTATGGAGTAGTTGTTAATTTAATTTAAAAAATCTAAAATACACTGCTCAAGAAACCAAAACCACTCATATGTGTATACGTTGTTGCCGATATGACCGATGTGGACGACGACGCCAGCACAGAAGTGGTGAACTTTATACCGATAATTTACCATGATAATTTGATCACCTGGGGAATGTGGGGCACGCGTTTTAGTACCTGTCGTACCATTTTTAGTATGCAGATATTGATTTATAGCACAATTAATTCGCTTAAATCCAGGCAACCAAATGTACATATTTGTTGACTTTGATTTTGAATTCTAAATGAACTTTTGCTTCCCTTCGATAGATATCCACCACGTACAAATACCATCGATTTTTTAGAAATACTAATCCAATACGCTTGTAAACACATAATTAATCCATGTGCATGAGTAGGAGATACTTAGCTTTGATTTTAAGCAGGGTAATTGAGCATTTTAAAAAGTGCATGATAAATACATTCAAAGTGCGACTACAGGGTTCAGGTAAACGCCGCTAGTGCCTCTAAATATGAAATATTTTTCCTTTGCCGTTTATCAAGTTAATATCTCTCGTAGAGTAAAACGAAGCACAGACTCGGCTTTGGCAACGTTCATTCCATTAGTGTAGCGTGTTAATTTATCTGCAGCGGTACAAACAGTGCCTGGCTCGAAAAATAATAAGATCAAAAATCAAATTTGATTTCTATATATTTTATGCTTTTTCAAACACATGTTAACAAGAGTAGCGAGAGAGGCCTGTCGCACAATAAGAACAAACAGAAAGAGAAAACAAGCGAACTGGTGGACAGAAGAGCTGAAGAAAGAAATAAAACTGAAAAAGAAGAAGCGGCAAAGATACCTACAAAGCAAAACAACGCCAGATTATGAAAAATACGCAACACAAAGAAGACAGGCCAAAATCAAAGTGAAACAAGCTAAAATAGAATAATGGGAACAATTCGGTGAGAAAATGGAAAAACACCGCACGGAAAACCAAAAACTATTTTTTGCCACACTTTGAGCTGCTCGGCAAAGAAAATAGTATCGAAGAAAGAGTCGAAGAACAACAAACGAATCAGAAGAAGAAAGTAAGAAAACAAAACCAAAAAGAAGAAGAAAGGAAAAAAAAACGGAAAGAAAAATAACACCGGAACAAGTAAACGAAGCAGTAAGGAAACTGAAGCTGGGGAAAGCACCGGGAATAGACATCATCAATGACGAACAACTAAAATACATGGGAAATGAGGGAACTGAGCAACTAACAAGACTATTAAACGAAGTTTGGAAGACAGAAAAAATACCCAAAGACTGGCAAACAGCAGCGATAATACCGATGTAGAAGAAAGGAGATAAAAGGGAATGTAGTAACTACAGAGGAATTTCCCTATTATGTGCAACAGAAAAGATATATGAGGATATACTGGAAAAAGAATAAGACTAATACTAGAAGGGAAACTGGAACCATCGCAGAGCGGATTCAGAAGAGAACATTGCACAATAGATCACCTATTCACAATCAGGAACATAATAAATGAACTAAGAGAGCACCAGAAACAAATATACATAGCATACATAGATCTAGAAAAAGCCTATGACAAAATAAACAGAGAATACGTATGGCAGGCACTACAAGAACAACAAGGAGGACAAAAACTGATTAGGGCAATAAAAAGTATATATATATATACAAAAACAGAGAACTATATAAGAACAGGTAACATGAAGTCCAAGAATTTCACAACGATCAACGGTCTAAGGCAAGGAGAAGCGTTAAGCCTATGCCTATGCCTATTCATAATGGCTATAGATGCAGTCATGAAAAATATATAACCTTGAAGCAATGGAAATCCCTGAGTGTATATTTGTAACGATGTAGCACTAATAGCGAAAAACATTAAGGACCTAGAAGCAAACATTAAGATATGGAGCGGAGAACTTGCAAAAGTGGGACTTAAAATCAAATCAAATAATAGACAGCACAGGGATTTCGAAGTGGAAATAAACAATAGATTGCAAGCAGCAACAAGAACTTTCTAGACGATCCAAAAGATAATACTAAACAACAAAAAGATATCGAGAAAGACAAAACTAACAATATACAAAGTAATTCTAATACCAACACTAATATATGGATGCGAAACGTGGACGCTAAACAGGAGACAAAAAAGTAAGATACCGACACTAGAAATGAAGTATCTTAGGAAAGTATACGGAGTAACCAGAAAATACAGAATCAGAAACGTAGACATAAGAAGAGAAATAGAAATAACAGAACTAAACAAAATAATAGAAGACAGACAGTTGCAATGGTTGGGACACCTACACAGAAGAAAATACACCAATCAAACAAAAACACAGGAAACAAGAAGATCTGGAACCTACTAGTAAAAAAAATATACAAGAAATTGAAAAACTACAATATTCTACACCCAAAAGGGTAGAAGAATTATGATTATAATAAAAAATATATATATTTAATGCTTTTTTCAACGTTATTAAGCAACTTGGGGCAAACGTATTTACAGATTCAGATTCAGAAGAATAAAATCCATAGATTCCCTAATTTAGTTTCATAGAAACTAATGTTTTGAACATTTATGCGTTTTCGCAAATAATTACTTTTTGCGATATTGCGCATCTGCGCCCATTTTTTTTGCAGATTCGACATCAGAAGAGAACAATCTATCGATTTTCGATAGATTGCCTCCGAAAAGTTCCTCGAAGAACATAATATTAGTTTATGAGGAATTTTTAAAATAAGGTGAAAATATTAATCTAGTTTTCGCGACTATTTAATAAGCCGAGTAAAACTTACTTACATATTGGGATTCAGAAATACAACATTCTCTATGTTATTCATTAAATGTTATTAAAATAATTCCAAATTTAAATCGAGTCCCAGTTTAAAGCAAATATCTCGAGAATCGTGCATTGCATAGTAACTACATAATGCAAACGTAGTACCAATGTAGGTACTACTTAATATGATTGATAAAATTCATTATTATTGATACGCTTGTTTTTTAAAACAAAACACGACAGCGAATTTTTATTTTTACCACTGAGTGTGTTGACAAATGAGATCGAGGATATGCCATTCGATTTTGTCTATATCTTCTAGTAACCGAGATCCCCTATAGAAACATCCAAATTGGGCCACCCTGTACCAGCTTCCAATGGAGATTAACTGAAATAGGTCATACAATTACTTGTTCGCACAAAGAAATATGATATCAGAAGAATTGTTCATTAAATAATGATTAAATAACATAGAGCCATTACAAACATGTTACCGAACATCAGTAATAATGTGTTATATTCATATGTTTAATTTAGAGATTTTTTATTGATGTGGCATATAAAATAATACCGCGGGTTTTTTAATCTCTGAACATAGGGTATGTTGAGAAAACGACGGAATCAATTGTATACTAAAATTCAATGTATATGCAACTAAATTTACTAGCTTGTGTAACACGATTATTTGAAAAAAATGACGACCCATATTCATAACGTATATTTACGTAAGGTATAAAACATCAAAACTGATGACAGAATATGTATTCAACGCAAGAAAGTATTGTTCTTCTTCATCAGAATCTTCTTCAGCATAACATAACACGTTTAATTTCATTTTTTCAGTCAAAACGTGGCCTCTCCTAGTTATTTTATGATGACTACCGGAGATGCATCCTGTACATTTAAATTTGGCGATTATATTACAAATTGTTCCGATTGATGGTATTGGTCTCTCAGGATAATGCACAGAAAATAAATCGCTCACATTCCGTATACTAATGCCACATTGGTACCAGTATATTTTATATTTTATTTTAATTGTATATTTACTTGCGTTGTTTTAACATTTTATTAAATACGTTATGAATTTGTCTTTTTTTTGTAAATAAATGAGTTACCCACGCTGGTAAATTTGGTTTCATTTACCATGAATTTAACGCCATAGGTGGAGGAGCTGTAGGAATTATTATTATTATTATTAATTTTAGAATAGAATTGATCCCATCGTTTTAAGTTCAGAAAAAAAAACGGGAGTATTATGCCCACACCTAAAAATTAATATCTTTTTAAGCGCGCATTGGATAATAACTCGAAAACACATGTCTAGTACCAATATAACAGTTACTAACTTTAATATATTACACTAATATTGATACGATAGTTTCTGAGATAATGGTTTAAATATCACCTCTGAGAATACATAAAGTACCCAAAAAATCATAAGATTAGACAAAAATGACTAACTCAAGAAGCGAATATTAAGTGCGTGTAACTAAATTATATGCAATTATTATTGACATATCACTCAAGGGCTGCAATAAAATGCTTTAATATTAATAAGCTGGTAATGAGATAATAAATTATTGAATAATTTTAATGTTACCCTCAGCGAGAATCGAACTTACAACTATTGATTAGTGAGAGGAATAATTTACAATACTACCTTGACATAAATGTTGTTATTTTTTACGATGCCAGGGAGCTGATGTACTGTATATGCCTATATATAATTTCCTAGCTAAAAGGTAACCTAATTAAAGTATCCTGAAATATAAATTCTGACTTTCCAATTCAAAAATGGATATATTTATAATACAGCAAGTAGATTAATTTCTTTCGATTGAAAATATTGGAAGCATTTTGAAGAAACGTCTTTTGTAAAGCAGCAAAAAATGTAATAGGTTACTTGCATACACCCTTAGTCCAGAAACCTAATACAAAGGTTGGGGTGTTGGGGTGTAAAGGATGTTAAACAAACAGTGTAAAATATTTAAGGGGGTAGTAGTATGAACCACAATAAAAAAAAAGTCTTAATAAACATGGGTCCTCAAAGTTACGGTTTCTGAGATAGGGAAGATTATTCTTTTTTACCTCCTTTCTTTATTTTGCTAAAACTTCCACTTTCTTATCATTGTTGGCTGATGTTTTGTGAAATAAACATTCAGTATTTGACAGTTGTTGTTAGTGCACAAGGTTTTATTGCTATGGCTGCTGTTTACTCTAATGCAGAATTAGCTGACATGCATTTCATTTTACATTTTTCCAGCTCATTTTTCGATGGCAGTTAGAGAGTATTTAGACTAAACTTTTCCACTTAGATGGGTAGGAGAGACGGACCTGTTTTATGGCCTGCAAGATCACCTTATTTAAACCTAGATTTCTTTCTTTGAGGATATTTGAAAACATTAGTCTATAGTACTCATGGTACTGGCATAGTCTCGAGGAGCTACATATAAAAATTAATCAAAAGTGCCAACAAATTCGAGCCAATGAGGGTGTTTTAGAAAGAGTTCGAATATCCTTCAGACAAAGATGTCGTGCCTGCTTGGAAATTTAAGGAGGGCACTTCGAACATCTTCTGTAACTCTGTTCTTTGTTTTTGTTAGAAGCTCCTTTTGTATGTTTGCACATAATGAATAAGTAATAAATAATTCCAAATGGCAAATAAATGTTTCAAACAAGAATAATCATCCATATCTTCGAAAACGTTACTTTGAGGATCCATGTTTATTAAGACTTTTTTTGTATTGTGGTTCATACTACTACCCCCTTAAATATTTTACACTCTTTTTTTAATACCCTGTATATTACTATCAGTTTAGGTCTTGATTTCTCAGAGTTTCACTATATAATTTGAATATTTTTTTTCTTAAATCTGTGATGCCTGATGTTTGTTAATACCTCAATTTCAAATTGCATATATTGATAATCTATCAGTTGCATCGACTTATTTCGTTTTCACTAAGGATTCCAACAAATTCTTAGATTTAGAGGTAAATGGTACGGTAAATAGTAAAATTCTACCTCTTAAACCCAGGAAATTGGTTTGTCAATTTATCACAGTATAATTCATAGGTATGACGTTAAAAATGAAATGTTTATTATGTTCATATCTAAATTGTTGAATGATTTGTTTGTAGGTAATATAAACTCTTAGGAAAAAAGGGAAATAATCGAATGTCATTTAATTACACACTGGAAACTACAATTAATTACATAATATCTATATTATACTTAAAATTAACTTGTTTATAGCTTTAAAAATAATAATAAATCATCACAGATGACATAACAAGCTGTGAGTTGAAGGCATTTACAAAGTTGTTACCCTTCCGGTCTGAATTTAGATTCAATTTAGTTATACTAAAGCTGAAGAGTTAAGTTTTAATAAATTCTTTATAAACACCTTGTAAGGGGAAAGTAATACCTCGTTGGTTTTACTAGGCTTACACTAACGAAATAGTTACAATATTGTCCGATTGAAAAGACATCTGCTAATAAAGGCCTCACACAACTAAAAGTTCAATACTGTCTTTTTCTTTAAAAATCTTTCAATATTTCAACTATAAACTCTAAGAATATTAAGAAATAACAAACGGTCTTTTTGTTTCCTCAATAAACTAAATGAAAAAGCATTTATTCTCTACAAGATATACAATGTTAAAAATTCTCTTATGAAAAATACAATATATAAATTTTGCTATTATATTTTCTTATATATCTCGATTGGTACACTGCCTTTTTCATTTAAGTTTTATTCTACTTATACCAAATATCTTATAAAAAAAATAACACAAAACTCCTTATATAGTAGATCTTTTCTTTTATGTTTAATATATAAAAAATGTTATTTTACAAACACCTGAAGGAAGCGCTAAAAGCTTACACAAAAAAGAAAATCACTCTCTTTCATTATTAAGAAGAAGCTTATGTATACTTAGCCTGTTTGTAATAAGCTCATTTGATTGGGATTGTTCCGATATACAAATCTATAATGATATGCTTTCACAATAAATATTTTCATGTAAAATCTTCCCGTGTAAAGCATTTTAACGCTATTATTATAGAAAAGAAGCCTTTTCTTTACATTTACTAACATAAACCTTATAAACTATACAAATATAACAATAAAAATGAATTTATATAGGTCCCTATATTTGTCATCACGAATATACAGGATGTTACTATAATCAGGTTCACTTCGCTGCGATGTACTTATCTGTAAATTCTTATGCGTTATTATGTATATACCTCATCTATAGAAATAAAAGAAGCTATTCCGAATTACAAGAAGACCCTGTATATTTAATATACAATATTATCAATTCACTAAAACTAAAAACAAATACCTAAACTTACAAAAAATTGTCTTTCTTTGATCAAAAATGTTCAAGCACTGACTTTAATTCTGATCACAATTATAATTATGTGTTAATGTAAAAGAGAAAGTTAAGTATGTTAGTAAAACGATTGATCTTAAATAAAACCAATACAGTTAAATATCACATTCAACAATCCTCGTCAGTGCTTAACAAGTATACATTCAATTAAGCATTTAATAATAAAGATCCTGATATGAGTCAATGGATATCATCTTTTTTTTGCAGAAATCTATTTTTTTTTTCACAACGTACATTACAAGGCACGAATGTATTCCAGTACATTTTAATAATATTTGGTGAAGTCGTGTTATTTTTGTCTCATGGCACTTTTATATTTAAATAACTTACAGATCTTATTTAATCCACAAGATATACAAAAATATTCCATTTATATATGTAAGTGTTTGCTAGAAAAGCCAATAAGTTTCATTTTAAAATAGCACTGAAATACTTTTAATAGACAGAAACACACCCTTTTTATATGCCATAAATTCGCTTGCTCCTGAACAGATACAAAAGAATGCGTTTTCACTTAATTAACTATACTTATTGATTACAAACTGTTGGTCTTACTCACTAAGGGGGAAGAATTGTACTAAATTAAAGGTCTACCGTGAAATGAAAAGGAAAACAAACAAAGTGAAAGGGTGGGATGCATCCATAATGCTTTGTCGTTTACAAAATAATATCTGGAAAGATGAAATGGATTAGAGATGCTTATAGTAGAGGTGTGGTTATTAAGATTAGTTTTGAATTATCATTCGTTTCCGTCAGTATCCACCCAGTCGACGTTTGCCCAGCCTGGTAGCTCCGTCTGGTATTCCCATCCAGGTCCCTAGTATAATAACAGAATAATTATGTTAAACAGTAAATATTTTGTTTGGCTTATAATTGGAGAGAAGTTTATGTGAAATTTGCTTAAAGTTATGTTGTTGCTGAAGCATGTTTTTAACATTTGTTTCTTTATGCTACCACGTAACTAGAATTTGCTTTAATTTGAATTAGTTTAGTATAAATATAAGCGTTTTGTTTAATATTACAACTTTACTAAGAATAAATGACATGTAGCTACCAATTTAGTTTAGGTTTAGTTTTTTTAATATTTGATTGTAATTCGATTGAGAATAAGAATAAATTTATTAATGTTGGGATCTTTATAACCCTGAGATTTTTTTAATAAAATATCCAAAGCCATAATTAATATTTTAATGCTAAACAATTCTGAGGTACCTACAGGTTTGCCGGAATTAAAAAAAGGATTCATTTTCAAGATTTTCTATTTTTAAATTTCAATTTGATAACAATAAAAAAAAAATAATAAACAGCAGAAATCAGAAAATATGAAAAATCCATTGTTAAAGAATTTTCTCATTATACGAGGGCTGTTTGACGGAAGAGTGACTTTTTAATGAAACCGTTATTTTTCTGTTAAAAAAATATTTTATTTTTCAACATAACACCCTTTTAACTGTACACACTTAGCCCTGCGAGTTTACAGTTGTTTTAAACCTTCCAAAAAATTATCTTTCGGAAAGTCTTCAAAATATGCATTTGTCTCGGTTATCAGCTCTTCATTTGCCTAAAATCTTTTTCCACCCAGCCATTTTTTAAAATTTGGAAGTAAGAAGAAATCACTGGGAGCCAGATCTGGCGAGTATGGTGGATAAAGCAGTAATTCGTAATGCACTTCAGCCAATTTAGTTGTAGAAATTGCAGACGAATGAGAGGGCGCATTATCGTGATGGAACAACACTTTTTTCTTCATCAAATGCGGTCGTTGTTTTTCAAGTTCGGCATCAAAACGTGTCTGCATAATTAGCATAATACTGGCCAGTTATCGTTTTTCTTTTTTGTAAACAATTAATAAAGATTACACCTTTAGAATCCCAAAAAAACTGTGGCCATGACCTTATTGGCCGAAAAAAGTGTTTTTGCCTTTTTGGGAGCATGTTCGCATGGAGAAATCCATTATTTAGACTGTATTCTTGTTTCTGGAGTATAATGATGTATCCAAGTTTCATCTACTGTGACATATCGACGAAAAAAATTCTTTGATTTACGTTGAAGACAGCCAAACATTCTTCTGAATTCTTAATGCGAGCGCGCATTTGATCACCATTAAGCAAACGCGGCAACCATTTCGCGGATAGCTTTTTCTTATTGAAATGTTCATGCAAAATATTGTATACTCGTTCGGTTGAGATGCTTACTTCATTAGCTATCTCACGAACTTTTATTCGACGATTGCCAATTACAAGGCCATAGAGTTTATTAACCATTTCTGGAGTAGTTACAGTAAATGATGGTTTCGGACGATCTGCATCAACCGTGCTCATATGGCCACTTTTAAAAGCAGAAACCACTTACAAATCATTCCATGGGACGGAGCAGATTCTGGATAATATTTACGTAACTTTTCCTCGGTTTCTTTAATTGTTTTTTCACGTAGAAAATAATGTTTAATCAACACTAGAAATTACTTTTTCTCCATATTTACACAACAACGAAAATAGTTTTCTTCAAATAAGTATAAAACATATTCTATCTGTCAGATTGGTGCCAAATTTTGACAGTAGACCTCCAAAAGACCTCAGGAGCTAGCAACATAATCATTATAGCGAAAGTTTTACCAACCTTTGAAAAGTCACCCTTCCGTCAAACAGCCCTCGTACATGTCCCCGGATTGAGTTTACAAGAGGGTTTTTTTTTTAAATTTTTACTTTAAAGTAAAAATGTTATAGGAATTAAAATTCCTGCTTGGTCTGAAACTACCATTTGAGTTATTAAAACATTGATTTATGTATACAGGGTGTTGGCTAAATAACAAAAATTCTAAATTCAAAATCTAATTTTGATACTATATGTCAAATAATTATGAAAAATTATCATTTAAACAATCCCCCACCATTTTCTTCACACAGTTCAAGCCTGGTATGGAACTTCTGAAGACTGTTTTAGATTTCTTCAATAGTTATTGATGCAAATGCCTCTCGTAGGTGACTTTTTAAATTTTCAGTATCATTTTCTGAATTTGGGGGATTGTTTGAATGATTTTATTTTTGTTCAATGTTGTTAAATGTAATTTTAAATTCCTTTGTCAAATAGTAAATAAATAAGTGTCAAAATAAGATTTCAATATTTCGATTTTGCCAACCTCTGTATATATAAATAAAAGTTTCAACAACTGACCTGGTAGTTTAGACAAAGCAGGAATTATAATTACTATAATTATTTTATTTAAAACTAAAAATTAAAATCCCTCTCGTAAACTCAATCCGGGGACATGCTGTATAAATACATGTCACGAAACTATTAAACATATTTTCAATACAAATAATTTTTATATTTTTGAGAAATTTTCATCGATTTTCAAACATTTTGCATGAAATATAAAATTTAAGGGCTTTTTCTTGGCATGTGAAGAATGCTTCTAGAATAATATCATAATTTTTTCGTAACCTGAGTATTCTCAAGATTTTGTATTTATTAAATCTTATGAAATTATTGTCGAATACCTGAAATTTATACGAATTATGATTTTTTTTTCTTATTATTAATAGTTTCTAGAATTTAGATATTTATTTCATGTTCCAAAATTATTATTCAATAAAAAAAATCCAAGAATTCAGATTAATGAAACCTTTTACTATTAAGGTTTTTAGAATTATAATGGTTTTTCTATACCTGGTGGCGGAAGGCTTCTAGCATAATATTGGTATTTTAAATGGAGTCTTAAGTATTTGAAGTACACATCGATGGGTAAAAGCACTACCATTATATGTCTAAAACACTGTTTTTTGAATAGAAGCTTTATAAAATTCTATTGTTTTGAATTTCCCAAATTTACAGATTTTCATTCACAAATAAGGCGTTTCACGCGTTACTACACATTAGGTCATACAAGTTTGTGCAACAACTAACTTACCTCCGAGGAACACTCCATGTTGTAGAAGTGATTTTTTTTTTAAATGGGCATACAATGATTGTGCTTTTACCCATAGATATTGTATTTATTTTTATTTCATGACATTATTATTAAATATCGGAAATTTATATGAGTTTCAAGTATTTTATAGATTATTTAGTATTGATTTAAATAGGTGGTCTTCGAGCAAAAAATTCAAGAATCGTCAGTAGAAATTCAAGGAAATTCCGTAAGATTTCAGAAAATCAAAGAAAGCAAAAGAAAAAGAAAAAAAATGCTGACGGAAATTTTGAATAAGGCAATTATGCTCGAAAATATATCACAAAAATTAGAAAATTATGTCCATTAATTACTTTGATGTACTTCAGACGCTAAGATTTTGACTAAGTAATCATTTTAATTTTCAAATTTTTAATAATTATGAAAATCCAGCCATAAGAGTTTCGTTGAAAATAACAAAACCGTATCAAAATTTGATGCAAAATGCTTGAAAATAAAAGAATAATTCTGAAAACTATGAAAATTAGTAGAAACATTATTATCAGATCAATATTTCTCTAGGTAGTTTAATTAAAAACATTCAATTCAAAAATGGTTAAAACCAATATTGAAAAATCAACATAAAAAGTCGATAACTTGGACACAAATACAGGGTGGCCCACCTGTCCTCGCCGAAAATTTAGGACAAAATCTGATTGGAAGTTATTGCACACTTGATGTGCTACATTTTAAAATTATTTTCGAGTGTACAGAGTGTACCATAAATCCGGGACACAAAATTTGGTCTCTTTTTAAATGGATCACCCTGTATATTCTTTCAATTTTATAATCTGGTTCATAAGGGCTTCACAACTCATCTTTATTTTCAGGGATCAGATGCAACGTTGCCAAGTAATTGACATTTTAATCAAATTTAACGAAAAATTATGTACGTGGAAAAATATTCAACAAAACCTTATTATAAGAGATTAATGAAAGAATCTGCGTATGCAAGTACTCAAGCAGTGTGCCAAAATATACACAATACTTTGAGTCATGTAGAGTACACAGGGTGTTCTGAAACAACGATACAATTTTGCTTTTTCAAATGGCCAAAACTTTTTTTTTTTCAAATGGAACACCCAGTATGTAGCTACATATTCTGAGTGCTCATCTAATGAGCTATTCAATGGTTGCATATGGACTAGACCTGAAAAAAAATTCATCAAAACCTAATTCTAAGAGATGAATGAATGAATCAGGGTATGCAAGTACCCAACTAATGTGCCAAAACATTCACAATGTTTGGAATCACGTTGAATACACAGGGTGTTCTGAAACAACGATCGAATTTTGCTATTTTCAAATGGCTAAAACATATTGAGCTTGATCGATATTTACCTATTAAAAAGTATTATTATATTATAGTCCATATGCTACCATTGAATAGCTCATTAGGTGAGCACTCATTGATTGACGAGACTCATCAGATGAGCAATATTATGCTATATACAGGGTGTTCTATTTGAAAAAAATGAGTTTTAGCCATTCCTGTGTCACTTAATGAATATAAATATTCGAACATCTTTGAAAATAGCAAAATTGTATCGTTGTTTCAGGGGTTTAAATCCATTGCACTAATCTGCCATATTAGAAATTTGACAGTATAATTTGACAGAACACCCTGTGTATTGTGTATTCATATGACTCAAGGTATTGTGTATGTTTTGGCACATTGCTTGGGTACTTGAATACGCAGATTCTTTTATTGATCTGTTATAATAAGGTTGTGATGAACTTTTTTTCAAGATCATGCTTTTCGTAAAATTAAAAAAAAAATGTGAATAACTTGGCAACGTTGCATCTGATCCCAAAAAATAAAAATGATTTGTGAAGCCCACATAAAGCAGATTCTAAACATGATAGAATATACAGGGTGGTCCATTTAAAAAGGAGACCAAATTTTGTGTCCCGAATTTATGGTACACTCTGTACACTCGAAAATAATTTCATATTTGGAGTCACGTGTATTCACAGTGTGTTCTGAAACAACGATCAAATTTTGCTATTTTTAAATGGCTAAAAGTTATTGAGAATGATCGTTATTTAAAAGTATTATTAGATTATAGTCCATATGCAACCATTGAATAGCTCATTAGATGAGCACTCAGAATATAAAGCTATGTATATACTGGGCGTTCCATTTAAAAAAAAAGAGTTTTATCCATTTGCAAATAACAAAATTGTATCGTTATTTCAGAATACCCTGTGTATTCTACGTGACTCAAAATATTGTGTATGTCTTGGCACATTGCTTGGGCACTTGCATACGTAGATTCTTTCATTGATCTCTTATAATAAGGTTTTGTTGCATTTTTTCCCACGTCCATGATTTTTCGTTAAATTTGATTAAAATGTGAATAATTTAGCAACGTTGCATCTCATCCCAAAAAATAAAAATGATTTCTAAAGCCCATATAAAGCAGATTCTAAAATTGAAATAATATACAGGGTGATCCATTTACAAAAGAGACCAAATTTGGTGTTCCGGATTTATGGTACACTCTGTACACTCGAAAATAATTTTAAAAAGTAGGACATCAAGTTTCCAATAACTACCAATCAGATTTTTTCTTCAATTTTCATTAGTCTAGCAGCAATGGTCCGAGCGAGGATAGGTGCGCCACCCTGTATATGATATTGATTTGAAAAAAAAAATCAAAATTAAGAGTAATTCACAAAACGCGAAAGTTGTTAGTTAGAACGTTACTTCGAGATAAACATTTATCCAAAAAATTGTTAGTAGTTACTTCAAAAACATTCAAATAGAAAACTCAAATATAAACATAGAAAATTCAAAACACTGTGTGTGTGTATGTCTACACACATATATGCATACACACAGTGTTTTGAATTATCTATGTTTATATTTCAGTTTTCTATTTGAATGTTTTTGATGTAACTACTAATAATTTTTTGGATAAATATTTATCTCGAAATAATGTTCGAACTAAAAACTTTCGCGTTTTGTGACGTTACTCTTAATTTTGGTTTTTGTATTTGTAGGTTTTTATTGATGAACATGTATTTATTACATTTATTATATATTATTTATATGTATTATTTGTTAATTGACGTATACATCCGCTATTGTTATCTTACATGTATAGGTGACAAAGTAGAGAAATACAATTGAAATTAATTGAATTGAATAAAAAAACCGCTGGACAAATTTCGAAAAATTAGAAATGTTCATTAAATAATCTAATATTTTTCTAAAATATAAAATAGGAATTTTTTTTTTAGTACACACAAAATATTTTTAATACTGGGTTATGTCTCGATATAGTTATTGATTTCTTCAAAATTTTCAAAATAACGATTTTGTTATTTAAATGTTTTTACATGAAAAACATCAAAAAAGAAATTCGTCGAAATAAAACAAAAATATTCATTATTAAAATATTTTTGATAAAATAGTTTATGAAAATTTGTTATCATGAGTAGGTACGCATACATATTTGTGTACTAGTTTTTGGTTTGATGTTTTGATTGATTTTTAGAATATTTGTGTTACCATGTTGTTATTTTAATGTTTTTAATGTAATTACTATCATTTATGTTAATAAATATTCATCTCAAAATAATGTTCTCCCTACTAGTTTTCTAATTTCGAGATATTCCTCTTGATATTCAAGCATTTTGCAAGTTCTCTCTACCAATTTTCAAATTTTTGAAACAAATGGGTCGTCTGGGACTAAATATTAAGTGCCAAACTAGCGTTAGTTCCTTGGCATTCTTATAAATTCCTAAAGTTGACTAACGCTAGCTCGTGACTTGATCGTTAATACTGAACTAAATCCGGTTTAAATATCGAGGAACCAAATTCGTACTCCGGAATTAAATATTTAGTTCCGAACTTGTGCCTTGCCGTTATACTATTCTGAGCTCACCTTGTATTTCCAGGCATGCAAGTACATGACCAAATCCTGCGGCTTGGGATCCCTGTACCTGACTTTGCACTCGTAGCAGTGCTTGTCGACGGTCATCTTGTCCGGGTTAAAGCTGAAGTCTGGGGCCTCGTGTCCGGTCTGCGTGGCCACGGTCACCTTGGCGTCGACGTTCCTGCTCGACGTCAAGGACGAAAGGGTCAAGTGGTGGGGGGTTGACTCGCAGGCGATGGACGCGCTGTTGTCGCAGGACTCGTCGCAAGGCGAGGGCTCCCTGGACACCGGATCCGCGTCATCATCTCCCAACGCACGATCTTGATAGAGAGATTAGTTACGAACTGATTAAAAAATGCACTACAGTGAACATACGACAACGATGTTCGAAAATTTTGAAAGTTTCGGCAAAGAATTGTGTTAATTCCTTGATGAAATGAGGAATATACGATGAAACAGTATTGGTGAATTAGGAAAATGAGTTTTAGCAAATAATTATATTAATGTTCTAGGATGAGTACATTCGAAAAAGTGGGAAGATGAAAAATTGAGTACTTTTGTTTTTTAATGAACGTGTTTAAGATGGAAGGGCGAACGAGCAGATTAAACGTATGAATCATTCATACATTTCGTCATAATTTGATCCAAGTTTCTGCATATTCTTTATGCACGTACAAAAATAGCGGATGCAAATTCAGCGCCATTTGCAAATTGAGCCCTACTGCGAATGCATTGATTTGCATGTGGCATTAGATTATTTGCGTGCGCCGAGAGCGCGGATCAAACTGCACGCGTTAGTATTCACGGTGTATTTATTTGCGGGCAGCCTTTTTTTACCTTTAGGCACTAGAGCTCCCACTAGGGATTCATCCAAATCTCCCTTCCTGGGATTGAACATGGACAGCTCGCTGTCGCCGTCCATGCCGAGCCAATTCTCCGCGTTGTGTATGTGAATCAGGTCGCGCACGAGCTGCTCATCGGTTTTGCCACCCAGGTCACCACCCTTTCCCTTCATGGGGCCAAACACCTCGTGGTTGTACAGAGGATCGTTCACGACGGGATACCCTGCAAGTAGTTGTTTTAAACCTCAACCCTGAAAATGCAACGGTTGATGGTAATACCTAAATATTGTAAGTGGACCCTGATTTGGTGCATGCGTCCAGTTTTTGGCTTGCAGAGGACTATGCTGGTCTTCCCGTTGTAGCCCAGCTTCTGGAATATGGTGGTGCAGTCCTTTCCTTTGGGCGACACCTTGCAAACGCCAATCTTGTAGCTGACTACCTCAATAGGCTCCTTGCACTCAATGATCTCACTAAGGTTTAAAAAGAGAAAAAAAACAGTCTTTAGTAGTCTGTTAATTACGTAGCTAATATAAATTTGAGTTAGGCAAACAAGCTTGAGGAAGCATCAAAATAAACTGAACGAGGAGACAACCAACTTATTGAAGCGAAAAAATTAACACCGAAGTGAATTGGAAATAAAAATCCAAAACGTACTTAAGAAGTAGAAACAATGAAAATTGTAACAGATATTAAGAACAAAGAATAAAAATCAAGGATTAGTGAAAAAATCAAAATTACTTATGTTGAACAATATTATAATTGTCTTCTCTCTAGAGAATGAAAGTGAAGATGAATAATCAGATAGTTTTCTTCACAAGATGAGAAAGGAGTTCAAAAATATGTCTCTTAGACAGCAAGACTAAAGTTGAACAATATTATGCATGTCTCTATAAAATGGCAATAAAGATGAAACATGCACGTAAAATAACTTTCTCTAAAGCAAGGAAATGTTCAAGAGAAAATGATCACTGCTTCTGTTTTATAAAATATTATCACATTGTTCATTTTCATTTCATTATTGAAGTAAGAAATAATAAGATAGTAGATAAGATAATTAAAGTAAAGATAACAAATAACATCATTTTCGCTAAACTATTAGAAAAAAGTTGAGTAATATGATATAATTGTTTTATAAAATTAGAGTGAATATGACAAATATGATCATTTCCTCTAAAAAAATTGAGAGCGAAGTTGAACAATATGATCATTTTCTCTAGAAAATGAGAGCATAAGTGAATAGATATTGCTGTAGTTTTTCCCAGAACATGAAAATAAAGCGGATTAAATTGAAAATTTTCTAAAACGTGAACATGTATTCATTGAAACTTAAACAATAACGATACATTTAAAAATATGTGAAAATGACGGATTAGGTAACTTTTTGTATAAAAATGCAGTTTAAGAATGTTATAGTTGTCTAAAAAACTACAATCAAGGTGAAACATGCAAAAGTTTCATTTCATGCAAAATAGTGACGTGACAATTTTCTGCAGTAGTGTGATATAGGTTGAAAAATATTATAGCTATCTCTACAAAAACATAATCAACGTGGAAACTATGACGCGTATGTATGAATTAAATTTAGATTATTTTCTACGCTAAAAATTCTTCAGGAGGGAAATTTATTGAACGCTTTTATAAAACAGGGTGTCTCCTAAAAACGCCGCTGGGCATAACTCCTTCATTTATTGGCCGATTTCAAAAAAACAAAAACAAGATTAAACTGCTCCACATGTTCTACAAAGGGACCCCAATTTTGTGCGATAGTCAATTTTTTTTTTAATGGTTACATATATTTTCTTTTTTTGTGTGGTTGAGTTTATTTTTCTGAATACAAAGATGTATAATAAGTTGGCTTTGATGGAATAATCCTTACAGTAAAAAAAAAAATGTTTAAATAGTTTTTCAAGTGTGGCGTGAAAAACAAAGCGAAGACAATGTGGAAAACAATATGTAATATTTTATTAGAATAATTCAAATTATGCATCAGAAAATACAAACGTATCTACAAAAGTTGCTCAAACTGACGGCCACTTTGTTGAATACATTCAATACATACACAACTGACATCTTCTCTTTATTGCATAAGTTGTATTTAATATACAATTAGGAGGTATTTATCGTGCTTTCCATATTGTGTTTGCTTTGTTTTTCACGCCACACTTGAAAAACTATTTAAACTTTTTTTTGTCTGGAACGAATATTCCATCAAAGCCAACTTGTTATACATCTTTGGATTCAGAAAAATAATCTCTACCAGAAAAACAATAAGAAAATATATGTAACCATTTGAAAAAAGTTGACTATCGCTGAAATGAAAGTTAATTTTGCAAAAAAAACAAAATTAGGACTTCTTTGTAGAACATGTGGAGCCATTTAATCTTGTTTTTGTTTTTTTGAAATCGGCCAATAAATAAAGAAGTTATGGCCAGCGGCGTTTTTTAGGAGACACCCTGTATAATATCTTTTGCATTTACTAAAATTAATAAAACTCCTTTTATCACTTTCAATAAATTTTCACTAGCAGTTTCATGTAATAAAATAAATACGGAAAATCTGCTTACTAACCATTTGTTAATAAAAACATAATTAAAACTGCATTGAAACTTTTGTAGTTACACACATATATTTTTTTATATACAGAGTGTCCAAGATAAGGATCAACAGCATGAGGATCTCGGAAGCCGTAGAAGTTACAAGGGCGGCTGAATTACAAACAAGTTGCGCCATTTAGTGGTCAGTAATATTCTGTTAAGAAAACCAGAAATTTCCGCGTACTTCCGGAGATATTCGACAAAATCCGAAATCTGCCGATTTCGATATGATTTTTTTCTGAAGTTATTTGATAAGGTATAAGAATACAAAAAGCACTTTCTCATTGCCACATTATTAGCTCTATAAGACAGCGTTTAAAAATTTTCAGTACAACGTTTCGTTTCGTAGAAACCATCATCAACTTTATTTTTTTATATGGCCCGTAAAAAAGAACACCCTGAATTATATAACATTTCTTATTATGAATTTAACGATTTATATCACAGTATGTGTTTATTCAAAAAAAGGATTGTTAATACATTTAGAACATTTTCTTCTACCACCAGACTTATTATTTTTGTTTAGTGTGATATGAGAATGCTTCTGTTCCCTTAATGGCGACGAAGACAAAAATTATTACCTAATTTTTAACCCAGAATAGTTACCTAAATAATTACAAAAAATAATTTGGCGAGAATAGTTGTTAAACATTGAAACATTATAGTTATTTAGAACCACACTTACTATTTTTTTGCTGTGGTATCAGAATTATTCTGTTCATTTAATGGCGACGAAGACGACAATTATTACCTAATTTTAACCGAGAATACGTACCAAAATAGTTTAACACAATTTAGCAAGAATTGTTGTTAATCATTGAAACATTATAGTTATTTAGAACCAGACTTTTTATTTTTTTACTGTGATATGAGAATGGTTCTGTTCATTTAATGGCGACGAAGACAAAAATTATTACCTAATTTTAACCCAGAATAGATTCCAAAATAGTAACTAAAAACAATTTAGCAAGAATAGTTGTTAAACAATGAAACATTATAGTTATTGAGAACCACACTTATTATTTATTTACTGTCCTATGAGAAATGTTCTGTTTATTTAATAACCTTAGAATCTTAAAATTAGGTCATAACTTTTATCTTCGTCGCTCATTTCAACGCCTACTACTAGACCTGCAGACAACCGAAGATTTCAGGATCCGCATATCCGGATCCAACAGGATCTGAGTACCCAAATATCCGAGGTGTCGGATCCGGATCCGATACCCAAGGATCCAGATCGATGATCCGACACCTCTGATTCGGATCCAATCCGACACCTCGGAGCCGGATCCACTATCCGATACCTAGGATCCCGATCCGGATACACTCGACACCTCGAATCCGGATCCACTATCCGGATCTGGATCCGCCATCAGACACCTAAGGATCCGGATATCCGTATAGTTTAGGACCGAATCCTCAAATATCTGGATCCAGGTTGCAGCCCTACCGACTACACCATAATGTTCGAAATGTATTAACAAGCCTTTTTTTCTGAATAAAAACATGAGAAACTATACTGTGATATAAATCGTTGAATTCATAATAGAAAATGCTATTAAATGCATGGTGTACTTTATTTCGGGCCATATAAAAATGATGGTTTCTTCGAAACGAAAAGTTGTACTGGAAATTTATAAACGCTATCTTGTAGAGCTTAAAAAGTGGCCATGAGAAAGTGCCTCTGTGTTTTTTTATACCTTTTCAAATAACTTCAGAAAAACATAAAAAAGACATCGCAAGGTTTCGGATATTGTCAAATATTTCCGGAAGTAAGCGGAATTTTCTGGTTTTCTTAACAGAATATTACTATCTATAGTATAACTATCATCATCACTATATTGCACAACTTTTTTGTAATTTAACCGCCTTTGTAACTTTTACGGTGTCCGAGATCCCCATGCTGTTAATACTTATCTTGGATATCCTGTATAAATGTAATTTGTCGCAGATTTTTTTCAACATTTTAGCTGAATTTGTTAATACATAATTGTTTCATAAACAAAATGTAACAATATTCGGCAATTTTTTTTTAACAATTATTATTGGTGGCCTGAATTTGTCAATATTGGGAAATATATAATAAAAATCTAAGATGATTTTTAGCAAAAATAATTGAAAAACGTTAGAAAATATTTGCAGTAAAAATTTTGGGAAAATATCCTTTTACAGAACTATTTCGAAGTTTTATTTTAAATGTTTTTATTCAAAAACTAAATAGGTATACTTTATTTTTTCTAAACTGGCGTTCACGTCATCAAACAGCTGTGTGAAGAGGTTTTGTCGTACCAACGTGATTCTTTTCGAGAATATGCATAACAATAGTTTAAGAATCGAAATTAATCTGAGGATCATTGATCATTTGTTACATAACACTGATCGCCGGTGGTTATAAATAGCTAATCGGTGTATTAACCGCGGACACAATTTTCGCCTGCTAATCATGTAATAAATCATGTTATGTTGGCGGCCGTGATATTGTTTCGGCGACGATGCCAAATCTTTTTCACTAACACATGCTCTTACATGTGTGTATAACCAAACTTCTTTTACGTTTAACTTGTTACATTTGATCGATTATTACAATGCATATTTTGCTATTGTAGATGTTAAACCATAACCACAAGATTGATATCTGTACGATAAACGCTAGAGAAGTCGGCGAATATGAATACGAACCGCGCACAAGATTGCATGGGCGCAACAGCTGATTTCAGCCATTTTTAAATACCCCGGACAGCTAGCAACCTTGTAAAATTGTGTCATAATTATTATGATTATTATTTTGATGACGTGAACGCCAATTTAGAAAAATTAGAGTATATGAGTGATTTTGTCCTTTGTTTAAGAAATTAGTCAAAGGTTTAAGAAATTAGTTAATGCGAGCACAATTACATATGAAGAGATTTTATTTTAATTTTTTCAGTTAATTTTTTTTTTTAATAATCTGAGTCAGACTCAGATGCTACCAACTTTAGCTTGACTCGAGATTATTTTTAAACATGTAAATTTAAAGGTTTTGTACTAAGCAAGACTTAAATATTTGAATATTAAAAACTTTCATTATAAGCAAATGCCACTTACTTGGGGAATTCCCCTTCCACCCTGCAGACGTACTCCTTTTGCACCAATCGATTCCTGATCTGGTGTTCCATTTGTCGTGCCTTCTTTGGAGACCTGCCGAAGAGCAGCAGGCCACTGGTGAGCCTGTCCAGCCTGTGGATGGTGCGCAAGTTCTTCAGGTTGTATTCTTTGGCAAGGATGAACACTACAGTGTTGTGCCTGTACCTCCCACATGGGTGTACCTATAAACCAAGCTATATTCAAGACACCAGACTAATGATATCATCAACTGGAAGATTAAACAGTTTTATTTGATAATGAAATAATCGATTTGTATGCACATTGATGATGAAATATTTGGAAATTAATGATTGATTTAAAAAAATGGTGATAAGCATAATAATTGGATAATAATTAGGAATCTGGTATTGCAGTGATGGTAATTAATTTAATGTGAAGAGTTTTCCATATTAGGTGGCTAATAGAAAATCATTCTACAAATTTACACGATGGAAGTAGACAGCAAACGTCAATAAACGTAGTTAGTGCGATATAAGATTAAAGAGAACTTGGAACATAAAACTTCCATCCAACTGTAGTAGACTTTCGAGTTCTTATGAAAAAACAATGCCGGATCGCGTTAGCCGAAAGCCGTAGCGAGGAGAGATTTATTAGCAAAATTCCTTTAACTCACTGCAAACCGAATATTCCTAAGGGCCCGGAGCGAAGGGCCGGCTCCGGCAACGGAGTAATCGAGTCTGCACTCTCAATGCGCTCCACCAAAAGTTAAAAGTAGAAAATAAAACGGCATGCGTATTAGTCGTTAACACCCAAACGTCAAACCCGATACATACCTTCCTGCTTTTGTATTTAGTTGCGCCATCGCAAAGTGCAATTTAATAAACTACGTGATGGTGTTTAATGCGAATTAAAACCCAATCAGCTAATATGACCTCTGCGCGGGCGTTACAACAATAATTCATCTGGACGGGAGTGTGGGCGAGGGCGTTTGGGAATTGGGGACGTGGAATCTAATTAAATTGCGCCGAATAAAGTACGGTTTGTGCAGCGCGTATTAAAACAAAACCGATCTCACGTGGACTATGGAACTATCCCATTTGCGGCAAAGCAGATTACGAGGGTGCGCGCGATGGGATTAACTCGGCAGTTTTTGAGCGTTAAGTTAGTAACTCGATGTCATGAAATGAAGGTGGAAAAAGTAATTCGGTAAAGTATTCCGAAAATAATGTCCGAAATGTTTTATGGATATTATATTTTAAATGTTCGTTGGCATAATAGGAGATTATCAATATAAATAATAATAATGCAAATAATAATACAAATTCTGTTCACCGGACTCGTCGATTTTATTGAAAAAGTTTATGAAACTACGTATGATATTTTATGAAAATACTTATGAAGTTCCACAAACATTTCTCTTCGAATATTTTTAAATATTTGCTTTGGCAAGTACAATATTAAAGTTTCATATTACTTTGAATAACATTTGCAAATAATATTGATTGGAGTGGTAATAAAATATCTTCTACATATTAATTATATAACTCGAATTTGTGACGAATTTTATAACTTTTTATGGGCTTTCCTGTGGAATTTTTTTAACTTAACTTTTTTTAATAAATTGAAATGAATTCCAATTAAAGAAATAAGATATTCGAGAATAATCTTCTTCATTATAAATTTTTTGATGAATGAATAGTATTTTAAATTTTTAATTGAAAAGTAAACGATGGAACTTTATTTACACGCCTTTTTCTTACATTTTTAATATACATATTTTCATGAATTGTCTTATGGAATATCCAATAATTCAATCGTTAGCGTGAATTACGTAGCACAGAAAACTGCTTAGAATTACACATTCTTAAATAAAAGCTGAAATAATGATGCGATAGTTTAATAACATGCACACTCATCTGCTTATATTTTCACACCATAATCAAGGGCCGTGATGGAAGCTTAACTTATCAAGCATAACTAAAAATAAAACATTAAAGCTAATAAAAGTGCATTTAGAAATTAGTTCTGCAAGAGGACGTAACTTCCAGAGCAAGAGCAAAAAGAAATAGTACTAATGGGTACATAATTATGTTAGTACAAAGAAAATCCTTACCCGTAATCAGAAATCTGGATGAAAAACAAGAGGCGCGGAAAACATCTTCTCAAAATATTTATAATACTGTATGTACATTTCAGCTAATATAGTGAGATAAGAGTTTTATTCTGCAGAAAAAAGTGTACATGACAGAAGGAATGCGTATACTATACCGTAATGTACCGGGTGATTCAAGTTTTATTACCATGGGTTTTTTAGGCATTTGGAGTTGCCCAAAAAACATGACAATTTGTATTTATATAGGTCTGATACTAATCTACGGAAAGGTAGTTTGACTTTTTCGATATAATTACATATAATTATAATATCAAAATTCATTTAATTCAATAATTGGTGCAATTTTTTTGAGTTGGATTACACTGGAATGTTTGGAATAGCAATAAAGTATGTTCTGACAAAAACTATATATATAAAATTACGAATTCTTTGTGAAATAACGTATAAACTACCGGATGGTTAAAATTTATTTTTTATCGTCAAATTGGGCTTCATCAATATCTAAACATGTGTACTTATTTTGGATTTTTTATTTCAATGCCTGGTAATAAAACTTAAATCACCCGGTATACGCATTTCAGTGAACTGTACACATTCTACTATACGACACTATTTCTGCAGGGTTGAACCGATTCTACTATACAGGGTGTTCGGTAAGTCGACAGAAAATAATCAAGGGGTGAGGCTGGGTGCAAAATGAAGTCGAATATTCCTTTGCCATTTTTTATTTAGATGTATGGTTTCCTCATAAATCACTGTAAAAATTGGTGCAAACATTTTTAAAACTGCTGAAATTAATCTTTGATAATGCACGGTTGTGTAATCTAGCATGTGAGAAGGGATGTGAAAAATGGATCAATATGTTGTTTTGCTATAACGCCGAAATGCAGCAATTGCATTGCCACCACATTCCCCATACACAAAAAAGGGTAATGTTTCAAACGTTCAATTTAACTTTGTTAGAAGGGTCAAATTTTAAAGTAAAGCAAGAAACGTACTAGACTTCAAAAAACATTGCATTATCAAGATTTATTCAGCACCAAAAATATGCTGCACCAATTTTAGCACAGATTTAGGGGGCCAATTATGCATTTGCGCCAGAAGTGGCAAAGGAATATTCGACTTCATTTTACGCCCTGATTCGCTCAGAAAAAGTTTTCTTTCAACTTACTTAACACCCTGTATAGTTCAGTCAATTAATATTGAAAAATACATGAGAGCAGACATTTGGAACTATACAGTATGTGCATTTTAGTGTACTGTATAGTTTCTACTGTGCGAAACTATTCTTGCTTTACCTATTGTATCGATTCTATTAGTTCGGTCAATTAATATTGGAAAATATACGGAGAGCGTATAAAGTTTCTTTGGATTTATTTTACACCTGGATTTGTATTTCCGTAAACGAAAATTGTAGAAATTTGCGAGAAACGCTTGAACCGGTCAAATATGAATAGTACAAATATCTAATGAAGATGACCACGTAGTGGTTGAAATGTACATTTAGATAAATAAATGTCGTTGTAAAAAAACGATAATTTGTTATATTTCTTTAAGTATTAATATTTCACATGCTCCAACCGATTATTTTCGGTCAAAATGATTTATCTAAAAGAAATATTTAGACCACTTAACAAAAATTATTTGAAATTTACTTTCAAAAATTAATATCTCGGAAAGTATTGGCCAGAAAGATAAAGATGTGCATATTTCTTAAATAAGAACGTTATAATCTATCCAAATCCACTGAAAAAGGAAACGGGTGCATAAAAAAAGATGGCCCTGATGTCAAAACTTTAAAACGGACAGGGGGGTGGAACAATGAAAATGGTCTGAAAATATTTCTTTCAAAAAAATCATTTTGACCTGTTCAAGCGGTTTTCGTAAAATTTAAGATGAAAACAGACGTAAGACAGATGGCGTAATACAGATGAAAATATAAATCTAGGTTTTGAAACTGTATACACATTGATGATTTTAGCCCGGAAGCAGTCCAAATTGGTCAGCTGTTCGTGACGAAGAGTGGAGTTTATACATTCTATTGACCTATGTATAAATGTGTACTTATGTTAACAAACATTTCCGAAAAAATGATGAATTATTTGGGAATTAATAGTCGATTTAAGAAAAATGGTGATAAGCATAATAATTAGATAATAATTATGAAATTGGTATTGCAGTGATGGTATTTAATTTAATATAAAGAGTTATCCCAATTAGGTGGCTAATAGAAAATAATTCTACAAATTAACACGATGGAAGTAGAAAGCAAACGTCAATAAACGTAGTTAGTGTGATATAAGATTGAGTAGAACTTGTAACATCCAACTGTAGTAGACTTTCAAGTACTTATGAAAAAACCGTACTGAGGAGAGATTTATTAGCAAAATTCCTTTAACTCACTGCAAACAAATATTGCTGACGGCCCGGAGCGAAGGGCTGAACCGGTCAAATTAATTTTTTTAAAGAAATAATTAGACTACTTAAAAAAATTAATTGAAATTTACTTTTAAATTTTTACTTTCAAAAATTAATATCTCGGAAACTATTGGCCAGAAAGCTAAATATGTGCATATTTCTTAAATCAGAATATTATGATCTATCCAATGCCACTGAAAAAGGGAGGGGGTGCATTAAAATAAATGGCCCTCACGTCATAATTTTAAAACGGAAAGAGGGGTCGAATAATAAAAATGGTCTGAAAATATTTATTTAAAATAAAATCAATTTGATCTGTTCAAGCGGCTTTCGCAATTTTCTACATGGGAAAATATAAATCTAGGTTTTGAAATTTTATACGCTCCGTGTATGAGAGAAGGCACCTGGAACGATAATAAGTATATTCATTTTAGTGTATGTACAGAATCTATTATACGGAACTATTTCTGCTGAACTCTACAGATTCTACTAAATGGTTGGGTCATTTAATATTGGTATATTCGAGTATATGGGATTGGAACCATACAGTATATTTTGGGTATTTTGTAGCATTTTAGTGGACAGAGTCTACCGTACGAAACTGTTTCGAACTTTATAGATTCATACTAAATAGTTCGGCAATTAATATTGAAACTTACATGGGGGCAGGTATTTGGACAGTATATGCATTTTACTAGACTATCAACTTCATACCGTGGTAAAATCTACTATAGTTTCTTCACTTTGACATTACACACATTCTACTGCACTGTACATATTCTACTGTACGAGACAATTTTCGCTGTACTTGTTAGATTTTAATTAAATAGTTTAGTGAATTAATTCTGAAATATAACAAGGGAAGAGACATTTGCACAGTAAATAAATAAATACTAGACTGTCAACTTTCTACCATGATATATTATAGTTTTTTCACTTACACATTACACATATTCTTCTTGTTTTGCTAAACTTAATAGTTTATACTAAATAGTTCAGTCAACATAAATGGGAAAGAAGATTAAACAACAAATTGCACAGTAATAGTTATTTATATAACAAGTGAGTTAAGTGGATGTTTCTTACGAGAATAAAATTTAGGCCACGAGCCAGTTAGGGCGAGTTTGATTCACTAGTGGAATCAAGAAATTTTTATTTTAATTGAAGATAAACAACTGCTTATGATGTCTGCGAAGAAGAAAGTCAGTTTAAAATGTCAGAATTGAATAATAGTTATTTACATAACAAGTGAATTAAGTGGATGTTTTTCACGAGAATAAAATTTGGGCCACGAGCCCATTAGGGCGTGTGGGCTAATTTATTCGACTGAAAAACATCCGTAACTCGCGTGTTTTATACAATATATTATTCAATTTTGTCGAAAAACGTTTAGAAGTTACACATTTCATTTTTATAATATCAAGTCAATGAAAAGTCGGACTGACACTTATGGGAAATGGGAAAGTTGGTGTCCAAAGAAAGTTAAAGGTATTCTATCAAATCGATGTTGTATGATTTTGATTTTGAATGAATTAAAACTTTAAAATTCACTAGTGGAATCAAGAAAATTTTATAAGATAAACAACTGCATTTACTCGTGTAATGTGATTTTGTTCGGTAAAAACTGGTCGTTTTTTGCTGTTTTTTGTGGGTTTTTTTTCAACTGTTACAACTATTTTTTTACTTTGAAAAGCAAGCTTGGCTAATATGAAAATAAATAAATAATAAAATTGATAATCGCAATATCTATAAAAGATATTAGAGATTATTATAGATTATTTTGCACCTGATAATAATAGTTATTTATGCATTAAGGGAATAAACAGGTTTTAATCCCGAAGGCGTAGGCATTTTGGGCTGAGGGATTATTGAAGTTTATTCCAGAATTGCATACACAATTTTTCTCCCGACCATTAAGTTTATATATTAATTTCGATTTTTAATTTGATAGATGAAACGCTCATTGAAAATTCTCATTTTGTCAATCATTTGTGTCATCAAAATTCTCATTTGCTGTCTAGCGAGCATTGTTACAGGTGTCGTTTTCAATATCAAATCACGCTTCACACCCATTACCTGAAGTAACAGTATGTAAATATTGTGAATTCATCTAATGTGACTGTTACTATTACAAAATATACACTCAGATGCAAAAAAAACGGGCCATTGGGTCATTGGGTCATTGTTTGCAAAAGAACCATTTTTTTTTAAATTTTGATGTTGATATAGTCCTTAGAATAAAATATTAAGTGTTTTACACTCAAAGAGACCGTCAGGATGTAGAAAGAAGCAACATATGGTACTTATTATTTATTTAATGCACATTAATAAGCGAAAACGATAATGTACGTATACATGAAAGAAACTGCATTTCTGCAAAATAAACTTAACAGATATTAATAATGAAAATGACAGTTAATCAAAAACAAACAAGTCAAAACCCAGTAGCCACCTTGATCCTCTATGCATAATGCCGAATGAGCAATAGGTAGTGAAGAACGCATATCTTTAAATGTTATTTTCGCTTATTAAATAAACTGATAAGTATCATATGTTATTTTTTTCTACATCCTGGTGGTCTCTTTGATTGTAAAACACTAAAACTTTCATTCTAAAGACTATACCAACATCAAAATTAAAAAAATGGGTTTTTTGCAACCAACGACCCAATGACCCGTTTTTTTGCATCGGAGTGTATAAGTAAACTACACGTGATTCAGTTCATTCCCGAGAGAAAGTTGATATTTTATTCCCGTTGGGAATAAAGTAGTCTTTATAAATAACAGTGGAAATATTTAGCAAAATTTTCACATGTATTATGAAAATGTTATGTCTAATGTTACTTAGTAGTTACACTTACTATCTGATTTTAATTTAATAAGATAAAGCGACTGCTTTACAGCTTTTCTGTAGAAATTTACATTACACTTTGAAAAACATTTGCTGTGAAATTTACGAAAATAAAATTGATCGTTATATGTATAAAAATACCCGATAATAAAGTAGAGTCGTGTTCATTTAAGTGTTGTACAGCATTTCTGCTGTGTGATTCTGACTTGATTTCACAAAGTTCAAAAAAGTGTTGTACCAACAAATATTTTGAAAGGTTAGATTTAGATCTATTTAATTAATAATAGCCTTTATTAAGTAAAAATACAACCACCGATACACGTTTAATGATAGAATAAACAATACACTAAAGATCTAGAGTAATTAATTTTCGTATAAAGAATACAATAATATTTTTTTCCACTCCCTACATGGTAAGTACACTGTTGTGACATTAATTAATTAATTGGAAGTGAGGCCCACTTACCGATAAAGGTTTGGTTACTATGAACAACGGGATGTAAGTAACCTTATCTCTTACCGTAGGTAAGTAAGTACCTCCCGCAGGGAGGTAAGTAAAAAGTTTTCTGTAGCGTCTTTCTCTGGCACCACTCATTAAAACACTTATACGCATTTTGATAACGCCCATTCGACTTCTCCGGCAGTAGGAAGGAACAGGCAGCATCTGCAGCCTCTTCGATTGCCATTTCTTGTTTATTTTCATTGGAATTCATTTTACAACTGAACGAATGCAATTTCTGACACTCACACTTTGTTTCAAAAATAATCTTAGCAACCAAAGCAGCACTGATATTTTGTTCAAGTTGCGAAAATAAATTAATCAAACACAAACAATTAATCCAACTGCAGGAGTGGAAAAACAGTTATAAGGAATTCGAGAGGTAAGTTTTGACCAGTCTCGGTCTTTATTGCTAGCCCTCGCTGTCGCTCGGGCGCAAACTCGACCTCCACTGGTAAAAGATACTTACCTCTCTTAATGCTTAAATAACTATGATTTACCTGCCGCTAATATTTATCAACATGGCCAAAACAACTGTTTGACATTAATCAGATATCGTTTGTCGCTGTATATTGCTAATTATTTTTGATAAGTTATATCTCCTTTTTTTTATTTACGGTGGGCGATAAAAGTTTGTATGCACCACGTGACTAAAGTGTCTTTATCGAACGAAAATAAATTAATCAAACACAAACAATTAAACCAACTTCAGGAGTGGAAAAACAGTTATAAGCAATTTGAGAGGTAAGTTTTGACCAGTCTCGGTCTTTATTGCTAGGCCTCGCTGTCGCTCGGGCACAAACACGGCCTCGACTCGTAAACAATACTTACCTCCCTTAATGCTTAAATAACTATTATTACTGTTAGTTGTTACTTTGGCAGTTCTGAAATGTATCTACCAATACAGCCAACTACCTATTTCTGCACAATACATTTTTAAACTCGACTTACAAGAGCCAATTATCTATGTACACCACATTTTTGAACACGACTATACATTATTTAACTAGTAAAGCTGAAAATATTTAATAAATGTTGCATCTAATGTTACTAAACAATTACACGTACTTGTTTCTGTTTTTATAAAATGAGGCCGTTTCTATAGTACGTAGTGGCATATTGCTTTTAAAAGCAAAATTAGTGCAAGTGAATATTGTAAGAATGTACTATTAGAGACAGAATGTATTTTCACAATTAAAAAAGAAATACTTTGAAAATCAGAGTACTTACCTTCAATAATTAAATTATGCAGTGGAGCCAATTCATTTGCGGTGAAAAGTCAAATGTTACTAAAAATGTATGTATGCAAGGTAAATTTTATTAATAAAATGAGGTAACTGCTATTTCTATAAAAAGTAACAGTATTTTAAAAAGCTTATTAGTTCAAGTGAATATTTTACAAATGTATAGGATTCTTGAAGAAAGTCGGAAATGTTGAAGAACTTTTAAAATTGAGATTTTTTTTATTTTTATAAATCACAGAATACTTTTCCATATTTAGTAATCGTCGAGGATCCCATAATACAGTAAATAAAATCGATATCATGTTGGTGCCTACATTTCCCTTTTAGTCCCTCTTAGTTTTGAACACTTCAATTACATTTTTATTATTGCAGTGGACCCAATTGATTTGCCGTGAAAATGTTATGTTACAAAAAGTTATTTAAGTAAAAGGAGGTAGCTGCTGTTTCTATAAAAAAAAATATTATTTTGTAAAGCAAGTGTCTGCAAATTAATGTTACTAAAAATGTACAAGTGCAATGTGATATTCTTTTTATGTAAAATTGGGCGACTGCGGTTTCTGTAGAACACCAACATAATTTTAAGAAGCTAATTAGTGCAAATGGCATCTACTATTTTTTTATATAAAAAAGGTAACAGTAACATTTAAAAAAAGTAAATTCGTGCTAATTGTAAATATCTCTGCCGTTCTATAGAAAATTTACATTATTGTAACGAACAAATTTCTGGAAATAATACTCAAAATTTACAGGTACAATATGATTTATTTATTTGAAAAAGCAAGTTAGTGCAAATGAGGCTGTTTTTATTAAAAAAAAACAGTACATAAAAATTAACATATTAGTACTAGAGAATGAAGAATGAATGGTGTAAAAATGTACAGTATTTTGTAGGAAGTTGAAAATTGAAAATTACAAAATCTAAACCTATTTACTTATCAACCATTGTAAAGTAAATACAAGAAGAAACTATATTCTTATCATGTTGGTTTTTATATTTGACTTCTTGTATGATCGCGGCCATAAAAAAGTGGCAGTTTTTTGCCTAGAATGAATTCGGTTCAGCTGAAGATTCTCTATTATTCTTGCTCTATTAAAAGCACTAACTTGAGAGGCCACTCCAAAGCGTGGCTTTTTATTAAGTAACATGTAGGCATTTATGTTACAATGACATGTTACTTGATTTTTCTTTGCAGAGACGAATAACTAGATTACACAACTCAATTCTAGACAAATTCACTAGGGTCCGTATTTGTAGTCCGTACTTGAGCATTACTTCGACTCAAGTCGTATATTTGCATATTTTTGGTTGCGTTTTGTACATAAACGTTTATCGAAAATTCGCAACCAAATATGCGACTTGAGTCTCATGCTCAAGTACGAACTATAGATACGGGCCTTAGATCCGTATCTCTAGTCCGTACTTGAGCATAAGTTCGACTCAAGTAGTATATTCGGTTGCGTATTTTCTATAAACGTCTATGTACCAAACGCAACCAAATATACGCAAATATGCGACTTGAGTGAAACTCATGCTCAAGTACGGACTATAGATACGGGCCTAAAAGACTCACAGATAAGACTGGTCCCACTTTTATTTGGCCGCGATCGTCGTCAAATTTTGATAACTTCAATTACATTTTTATTATTGCAGTGAAGCCAATTCATTTGAGGATATATGCATATATTAAGTCTTAATGTAATGTACTGATGTTGGTTCTTACATTTCACTTCTTGTACGTTTTACCATTGACCACTTCAATGACATTTATTATTGCAGTGAAGCTAATTCATTTGCAGATATTTATCCGCAAATAAGCCTTAATATAATGGTGATGCAAAATTATAATCAAGCCAAGAACTAAAGTATAATATTCATGATATTAATATGCATAACCGAAACAGGTTGATTAGGTTGAATCGCATAAACTTTTACGGGCCCTTTCGGTGGGCTAAGTACTCTTTTAATGCAGATGTAATAAAGATAATCACTTTTTCCGTAATGTGCATCAAATTTACGGTTTTTTTACTGCGATATCCCGACGAAAATTACGACGGCAATTTGGGGCTGCAGTGCGTCGCATAATCCCTCACCCGCGATATTAAAATGCAGATGATTGCGAAAATCGCGCCGTAAACTCTTTACGGTCGCCACCGGAAGTGAGCCGCGTTACATGGCGGTGCAGGAAGTACCGTGGCGGCAAACACAAAACGAACGGGACGGTTCAACACATCAACGGTTAATCTATTAGAGGTGCGGGAGTCACTGTAGAAGAAAACGGACGCGTCGTCCACCAGGTCCTCGTGGCTTCACGACGCGCACTCGCAACAATAATATAACAGAACATAGGTGAGTGTGTGGAGATATAAGAGAGATTGTTTTGGGAACCGGAACCACGCGGTACTACTCACCGGAAGTGAACACGGTTTATCCAAAACAATTAAGTCCTCGTCAACATGTATTAACTTGATTGGGTTTGCTAGCACGGGAGTTTCATGTCTGCAATCAACCAACAAAGCACATCTCAGCTCTGCCTGAGCATCTGGCGACATCGAACATGTTGTCCAATCGATTTCAGGGCGGGGGTTGTTGTTAAACATGTTAGACATGTACAAGGTTATGGTGTCAGTGTATAGAGATCGATGTTTGGGTGTTAATTAATGTTTAGAGGTTGATGGGTGGGGGGTTTTGGTGTGCGTTAGAGAAGCCCGATGTACGGTACACTAATTAAGTAAAGAAAAAAAAACAAAGGTATGTAATGGATGGCAGTCTTGGCGCCACTTACTGGAATAGAGGCGGGCTTGTTCACCACCACTACGTCCTCGTCCATGTGCACAATGGTGATTGGGTGACACGTCACTGGTACTTCGTGTCTGGAAACAGTACGTCTTGAGGTACTCGAACAGACAATATACATTTCCAAAATGTTTTTGAACAGGAAGCCATCTCGCTTGTAAGTAAACGCATAACTGGCTGTGGGTGGAGATGGGTGGTACACTCATTCAAAAGCATTTTGTAGGCAATTAATATGTACAGTTGTAGGTCAATCATAGAAATTGTATTGTTAATGCATCTTACGTTCTAACGCAGAGAGGATCGTGCGCGTCCGACTGATTATGCGTTAATAGTCGAGGCCGAGCGTGTGATCCTCTCCCTAATGGCGCTGCCAAATGCGATTAATTTCTATGGATGATTGCAGGCCTATAAATTGCTGATAAAATAAACGCACAAACGTTTTGCGGGGGAACGTAAAACATACAAAAAAAAAAAAAAGTGGCGCGCTTAAACGCCGCAGATAATTACGGGAAGCGCACACGCAATTAGTAAGCATTCCAGTGGATCGTTTTAGTGTGAACTGCAGTTTTAATCGGCAAACAGACGGTGGCATTCCTGGCGAATTTAGTGTGTATGTGTGTGGACCTGAGTGCATCGACGTGGCTGTGTAACATGGAACAGGTAATTAATCGTTCGCGATGCAGCTGGATTTTATTTGCGTCAAGCGCCAAATTGAGGTATGTGGTCGTATTTAGGAAGGATATTGCACAATTTCTAGTTAAAAGTGCGGCGGCGAATGCGGCCTTTCAGCGTCCATCGCTCGCAAAATTAAACAACTAAATGGGGGACTAAACATGTTTTTTTTTTACGATTTTATTACCTCAATTCCACATAAATATGCAAATTATTAGTTTGAAGAATGATATAAACTTATAAGTGTAATGGTATTTTGGTACAGTAGATTAAACAAAAAAATTCTAAAAATTTTATAGGGTCAAGTGGTGTAAAAATGGGACATACCAAATTTTGGGTAAAAATGAGACGGTCATTTATTTTTCATTAAACCCAATACTATTAGTACCGTAAAGTTACTAATTGCAAGGTATATATTGTAAAATCTATATCCATATGTATTGGTAAATTACTATCATGACTAGGCTCCAATAATAAATTCAGTTCATCATATTGTATTTTACATCCTAAAAACTTTTAAAATAAAGCGTCAAACTTTTGTTGTCGTGCGTTATTAGGTCATCGGGCGCGCTCGGATAATATCGCTTTGTGATGGCGTATTTCTAACGACCATTTTACCATGTCATGCGTTAGTGTACAGTTGAATGCAAAGTAGTGAACACGTGTTGGTTTTGTGGGGCAAATTTGAGACAGCTTTTGGGGTAAATATAAGACGACACGTGGATTTAAATGAGACATAATTATTATTTTAATTGTTTCTTCTTACCAGGGTGGAGCAGAGCAAACTGCCTAGAAATTATGTAAAAAAAGGCGAAGTCTTATACTGAGGACGATTTGCAAAAAGCGCTTACCTCAATAAAGTAACCTACCCTGCTACCCCTACATTAAGAATGGCTGCAATAAGATTTCGAATAGAAAAATCAAAATTAAGTCGAATTCTCAACAATAGAAATGTTTTAAAACGTGGCCGAAAACAAGCTTTATCGAAGGAACAAGAAACCGATTTAACAGAAAAAATTACAGTCATGGCTAAGTGGGAGTTTGCTCTTTCCAAAGAAGAAATCAAGTCGGTTGTTCAAACCTACGTTAACGAAAATAATGTAACAACAGTGTTTAAAGGTGGCAAACCCGGAGACGATAGGTTCCGCATGTTTTGCAAGAGGAACCGACTGAGCCAGAAAAATATGGAGCAATTGGAAAAGTGCAGAAGAACAGCTACTAGCGACCCCTTTATTATATATGGTTTTTATGACCGACTTGACGAAACAATAAACCAGCTAAGTTTACAAGAAAAACCATCACATATATTTAACTTAGATGAAACAAGTTTCAATTTGGACCCCGGAAGAATGAAGGGCGTTGCTGCTGTAGGTCAAAAAGTTCACAGATCCATCGAGGGTTCAGGAAAAGAAAATATAACTACCACGGCGAACAACTATTTTATAGGGCACTAAAGACACTCAGAAGAGGAAGAACCCAACACACGAGCGGAATCAAAAATAAAGACGGGCAACTGCTAACGCAAAAGAAAGAAGTGATGGACAGATGGAAGGAGCACTTTCAAGAACTTCTATGGGCTAAACAAAAAGAACAAACAGTAGACAGAAGTGAAAATTCGCGGAAAACAAAGGACAAAGAACCGGCAATTACCATAACAGAGATAAAAGAAGCTATAAGAAACCTGAAAAATTGGAAAAGTCCAGGATACGACAGAGTAACGAAGGAAATGCTAAAATACATGGGACAAAAAGCTGCGGGGAAATTACACCAGATAATAAGCAAAGCATGGGAAGAGGAATAAATCCCTAAAGACTGGAGAACCACACTCATAGTACCAATACATAAAAAAGGAGACAAACATGAATGCAATAACTATCGAGGAATATCACTGACCAGTGTAGTTATGAAAGTATACGAACAAATAATAGACAAAGGGATCAGAGCAAAAATAGAAAATACATTAGCAGAACCGCAAAGCGGATTTAGAAAAGGCAGAAGCATTCAAGACCACATATTTACAATAAAACAACTAATAGAAAAGAAATACCAACAAGAAGGGAAAACAATATTTGTAGGATTTATTGATATAGAAAAAGCTTTTGACAAAATTCCCATAAGAAAACTATGGAAGGTAATAGAAGAGAAAGGCATCAACCAAAAAATAATAAGACTAATTAAACACATTTATGAAGGAAATAACAACCGTGTCATAAGCCAGGGCGGAATATCAGAACCATTCCAAACCAACGAAGCATTAATAGAGGGAGGTGGACTAAGCCCCCTACTATTCATAGTATACATTGATGAAGTCATCAGAAAGTGCACACAAAAAACTAAAAAGCTGCATGTAGGATATAGACAACTTCAAAGAATATCAATGTCTGAAGGATCTTTCGCGGATGACCTAATACTGATTACATGAAAGGAAGATGAACTGAGCACAAATCTCAAAACTTGGAATGAAGCACTAAAAGAATATGGAATGACAATAAATAAAATCAAAACAAAAGTAATGGTAATTGGAGATGAACAACACAAGATCTACATAACATTGGAAAACGAAGAGATTGAACAAGTAAAAAACTACAAATACCTTGGAGTGGATACACATATTAATGGTAATCAAGAATTGGAAATAAACAATAGAATAGAAAAAGCAATGAAAACATATTACGCAATGGGATCATTCATAAACAAGAAGGAAATATCAAAAAAAAACAAAAATTAACGCATACAAAACCATATACAGACCAATATTGACCTTTGGTTGCGAAACATGGGTGTTGAACCAAACGCAAAAAAGCAAGATCCAAACAGTGGAAATGAGATTCCTTAGGAGAGTTAAAGGAGTGACAATCAAACCCAAGATAGGAAGTTCGCAAATCAGAAAAGTACTAGGAACTAGACCAATACTAGAATTTATCGAAAGAAGACAACCTAGCTGGTGGGGCCATCTGCAACGGATGGAAAGCAAAAGGAAGGTAAAACAAATATGGGAGGCAAAGACACAAAGTAAAAAGAAAAGGGGAAGACTCAAAGCAACATGGGATAGTGAGATAGGAAAAATACTGAAAGCAAGAGGAACCACATGGAAAGAAGCCAAAAGAATTGTACGAAACAAAAAAGAATGGGTAAAATGTGTGTACAATAAAAATGAAATAGTTTAAGCAAAATGTAAACGAAAAATGATTTGAAAATTATGCACCCTTCATCATTAAGATGGTAAATGGGGATTTAATTATATATTTAATTAACCAGGAATTGTTTCAAACTCACCAGACCTACCTAATCCCCCAAAATTTAAAAGATACTTGCTATGCTGTGTCAGACAAAGGCTGGATGACAACTGCTGTCTTCAATAGCTGGCTCATTAATTTTTTTGAAAAGGTTTCCCAAAGGCCACTCTTGATTTTAATGGCTGGTCACGTGTCACATCTAGACAGAGGCACTATTGAATATGCCATAAAAAATGAAATCACCTTATTTAAACTACCACCACATACCACGGATATTTTGCAACATTTGGACAAGTGTTGCTTTGGACCACTCAAGCTGAAATGGAACCAGAGCCTTATCGAATGGCAGCGTTTATATCAGAGAAAGCTTACAAAAAGTGAGTTTGCAGATATGATTTGTGCATTATGGAATGAAGGAATCACAGAAGCAACTATCATAAATTTATTTGAATCCATTGGAATATTCCCTTCTAATAGGGAAAAATATTCAAAGGGAAGATTAAATGAAGTCAAATTAGAAAAATACAATGCAGGAGACAAAAACACAAATTCACTTGATATTTTTAATGAGATCAGCACGAAGAAGAGGGGGAAAATAATGAAGAAGAGATCCATCTCGAAGATAACAAAGAAAATGAGGAAACTGAATATAATATTAACGAAGATGAGAGAAGTGAAAATACATCAAAACATAATATTGGTGCTTCTACTTCATTTGAAAATATTTTACGTGTTCGGGAGGGCCTAGCGGAGTTTCTCAAGGGTCTGGACATGGGGTAGTAAAAATCAGGAGGGTGGGCAGATCCCAAAGACGACGGTCCGCGTTGAATCATGCGCAGTCCCATCCCACGCTCAGTGCATCCAAGATGGATGCTCATTTTTGCAATTGTATTTCTCAAATGATTGATTAATTATTAGTAATATAAAAAACTCAAAAAAGAAATAAGGTTGAAAATTGAAGTGCTGACAGCTTCACAAAAAAAGGGTTTCCAATATGTCACATTGATTGTTATAGTTTATTAACAATATTTTTTTTATTTAAAAAAATGCTATGTCACATTGTAGATAATCATATATTATAAAGCTGTGCAAAATTTGGTGTCTTTATGTTAATTTTTAATTGAAGAAATTTAGGAAACTGAAATTTGAGGGGGTTGGAACAGCCTTAATAAAATCAATAAAACAAAGTCTGAAATAAAGCGAAGTAAAATAGATTCTAATTGTGCTGTACTGACGAGTTTAGAATATCTAAATCGAATTAAAGAAAATGAAGCTCCACAAATAGAGAAAAAAGCACTAAGAAAAAGTGAAAGTAACTATCGATTCCTCATCAAAAAGTGAAACCGGAGATGTTGCTTATAACGATGAGAGTGATCTTGAAAATGTAACATTAGAAGATCTAGTAAAGGAAGATAATCTTTTGGATGAAGATATTTGTTCAAGTGAAATAAACATTGGAGGCTTTATTTTGGTCAAATTTCACATAAAGAAAAAGCTGCTACATTACGTTGCACTTGCAGAAACGGTAGACGGAAGCGAGCTTGTTGTATCGTATTTACGTCGAAAAGTCGATAAGTTTATTTTTCCAGAAGTGCCTGAAAAATTCGAATTAGCTGGGGAAGATGTTGTCATGAAATTACCGGCTCCAATGCTTCATGGAGGGACTTCTAGAGTCTCCCAACAGCTGAATTTGGAATAAATTTCGAAAAAATATAATGTAAACTAAGTCACATTATTTGTATTAGTATTTTAAGGAGATATTTTTAATTTGTATATGTTTTTTCAAATGGTTTTCTGTTCAGAATTGATGTTTTGTTGTTCATTTCCAAGTTTCTTCGCTAGAATAATAAAAATATTTTTGTAAATAATGTCTCGTGTTTTTACTTAGGTGTATCAATTTCACCCCAGTAATAATAAATAAGAAATGAGCTTACTTGTTCACCTGAATACATATGTCTCATTTTTACCCAAGCGTGTTTCATCATTACCCCAAAAGCCAAAATATTTTTTAATCAAGTAATTCGTAAATTAAAATGCTGAAAAATGAAAAGTTTTCAAAATTGTCTCATTTTTTACACCACTTGACCATATAGGTAAGTATGCATATTAATCCCAACGATGTTTTTGGAACATGTGTACATTTATACCCCCACATAACTATACAAATGTTTAGTGAGTATTTAAAGATTGATGTAAAATATTTATTAGAAGTCCAATAACTTTTAGCTATTTTATATGAATTAAATTTAAAAAATGCATATTTCGGGGTGTCGGTAATTAAAATCGTGGGGACATTTTTGTTACGGAGTGCGAAATTAAATTTTGCAGAGACTGCTGAAGTTAAAATTAGTAGCTAATAACACGTAAAACGCTTCGGTGCAAATGAAATCCCGAACGGCATAGTGCATCCACGGTGGAATCTGCGACCGTGTGCGTTAAAATTAGTCCGTGCCATTAGCACCGCTCAACGAATCGCCTTCTTCGTAACACACACAGCAGAATGACGAATTAGCAGCGGGGCAAATTTCATAACTCCGCGTTTGTGTGTATTAAAAGCGGAATTTGATTAAAACTTGACGCTGCAGCTCGGCGAGGCGCCTAGAAATTGTGGCAATATCACATATATTACATTACACGGTTCTACTTTAAAGCGCCGCTAAACTATTTAGGATACCTGTGCACGATATTAGCGAGGAGGTCGTTGTGTTTCAGCTTGTAGTCCGTCGGGACCTTTTCATAGTTCACGGTGAGCGTGCCGGCCTGGATGCACCGCTCGTACTCCTCGGCCGGGTGCGCCCTGAACTCCCTAGCGAACACGTCCAGTATCCTCTCGCCCACCCACCGGCCCTTCGTGAAGGTGGTGAATGTGAAGTAATAGGGGTACACTTTCCTGAGGCCTGAAACATTAAAGAAACAGATTACAACCAATCATCAATCGCAAAAGCCCTATCGAATTATTGGTGAAGCCGCCGGGCAGAAAACAAATAAATCTAAATAAATACAATAACTATAGACCGCTAGTTTGGCTGACAGGTCAGAACGCTTGCTTAGCATGCACGAAGACCTGGGTTCGAGCCCCAGTACAGGTAGTACATTTGTACTGAGAAACTAGTGCCATTCGCCGTTGGGAGCTCATTAACGGCGCTCTAGAGGTCGGGGGCGAATTTCTAGAGTAACAAGCCCTAACTCAATACACACACTTACACAAAACACACGGTAGAAGGACCCCCGTTGGTCGATAGCCAGTTAGGGACAATATCCCTAACAAATACAGTCACTACTACAATAACTATAAATAATATTTATCCATAACTCGCTATTATCCCTCGGATGATGATTTTACACGAGCCAGAGGGGATTTAACTTCATCCTCGTCAATTATAGTTTACATGTTCATTAAATAATGGGCTATAATAATCCTGCAAACAATATTGCCACTACAAATTTTATGTGTAAGTAAGTACACATATTTTATCTTTTTAAAACATATGAAATTATAACATTATTATCTAATTTCCTGGGACCTAAAACAATACAGATATGCATTTCAAACAAACCAACATATTATAAAATCCTAATTAAATAAATGGTGGAGGCGCCGGGCACGCAAACATTGTAATAAATAACTATTAATAATATGCATAGTTACTACGAATTTTCACCTTCCAAATTATTATTCGCTAACTCACAAACTACATGAAAATAAATCACAGGTAACCTTAAAGCTTCTACCATGTTTTATTTATCTCGGCAAAATTTTATTATTTTTGTAACGACAAGGAGGACACGTCCGAACACTTTCTGTCCAATAACGCTCGGGCGATTCCCAGTCTGGTCACAGCCATCAAATCGACATCTTTTTCTGCTCTGATGTAATATTGTTTTTCGATTAAACGCTCTCGCATTGACGTGACAAGAAATCTCTAATATTTTCTAAATTGAAACCCGTTCTACTGACGTCTGATTTTTTCCTCGTGCTTTACACTTACACGCTCTACAGTTAAAATTAAGCACCACTTGGTTGCAATATTTTTAGTAAATATAATCATAATTAAGTCTCGAATAAAACCATGTAGCAGTAATTGTGAAAGCCACCTCATAAAATTGATAAAACAAAACAAATAATTAAATTTTAATTAATATGATTAAAGCACATTTACTGAGTACGTATACAGTGTAATTAAGTGGCCTAGTTGCAAAGTATGCAAACTCCAGTGTTAAAAAAATAGATATACAGGGCGGCCCACCTATCTTCGCTCGGACCATTGCTGCTAGACTAATGAAAATTGAGGAAAAACTCTGATTGGAAGTTATTGGACACTTGATGTTCTACCTTTTTAAATTATTATCGAATATACAGAGTGTACCATAAATCCAGGACACAACATTTGGTCTCCTTTTTAAATGGATCGCCCTGTATATTATTTCATTTTTAGAATCTGCTTTATGTGGGCTTCACAAATAATTTTGATTTTTGAGATCAGATGCAACATTGGCAAGTTATTCACATTTTAATCAAATTTAACGAAAAATCATGGACGTGGGAAAAAATCAACAAAACCTTATTATAAGAGATCAATGAAATAATCTGCGTATACAAGTACCCAAGCCATGTGCCAAAACATACACAATATTTTGAGTCACGTAGAATATAGAGCGTGTTCTGAAACAACGATACAATTTTGCTATTTTCAAATCGCTAAAACTCTTTTTTTTTAATTGAACACCCTGTATATATGCATCATATTCTGAGTGCTCATCTAATGTGCTATTCAATAGTGGCATATAGACTATTACCTAATAATACTTTTTAATAGGTAAATAACGATCAATCTCGATAAGTTTTAGCCAGTTTTAAATAGCAAAATTCGATTGATAATTTCAAGTTGAAATTACATTCAACGTGACTCCAAATATTGTGTATGTTTTGGTACATTGCTTGGGTACTTGCATACCCAGATTCTTTCAATCATCTTATATAATAGGATTTGTTGAATTTTTTCCAGGTGCATGATTTTTCGTTAAATTTAATTTAAATGTGAATACCTTGGCAACGTTGCATCTGATCCCTAAAACAAAAACTGATTTCTGAAGCCCACATAAAGCAGATTCAAAAAATGAAAGAGTATACAGGGTGTTCCATTTAAAAATAAGATCAAATGTTGTGTCCCGGATATATGATACACTCTGTATATTCTTTAATATTTTGCATCTGCTTCATGTGGGCTCTACAAATATTTTTATCTTTAGGGATCAGATGCAACGTTGCCAAGTTATTCACATTTTTATCAAATTTAATGAAAAATCATGGACGTGGAAAAATATTCAACAAAACCTTATTATAAGATATCAATGAAAGAATCTGGGTATGCAAATACCCAAGTAATGTGCCAAAACATACACAATATTTGGAGTCACGTTGAATACACTGGGTGTTCCTGAAACAACGATCGCATTTTGCTATTTTCAAATTGCTAAAACTTATTGAGAATGAACGTTATTTACCTATTAAAAAGTATTATTAGATTATAGTCCATATGCTACCATTGAATAGCTCACTAGGTGTGCACTCAGAATATGAAGCTATATACTGGGTGTTCCATTTGAAAAAAATGAGTTTTTGCCATTCGAAAATAGCAAAATTGTATCGTTGTTTTAGAACACCCTGTGACTTCTACCTGACTCAAAATATTGTGTGTGTTTTGGCACATTGCTTGTGTACTTGCACACGCAGTTCTTTCATAAATCTTTTATAAAAAGGTTTTGGCGAATATTTTTCCACGTCCATGATTTTTCGTTAAATTTGATTAAAATGTTAATAACTTGGCAACATTGCATCTGATCCCTGAAAAAAAAGATGATTTGTGAAGCCCTCATGAAGCAGATTCTAAAATTGACTGAATATACAGGGTGATACAGTTAAAAATAAAGACCAAATTTTGTGTCTCGGATTTATGGTACACTTTGTACACTCGAAAATAATTTAAAAAAATAGCACATCAAGTGTCCAATAACTTCCAATCAGATTTTGTCCTCAATTTTCATTAGTCTATCAGCAATGGTCCGAGCGTGAATAGATGGGCCACCCTGTATATCATTACCATCGCAATTTTATGCATCGAATCGATTTAAAATATTATTTATTTACAAAACAATTAATAATTACAATACATTTTCAAGGTAGACAATTCTGAATGAAGACAGAAGACGAAACAAGCTGTTATACCATGTAGCAGTAATTAATCATGGATATTCATAAAAATCTATGAATATTCTATCAAACCAATAGAATGTTTTATAAAATATTAGCCATTAGAAGAATGATCTATAAATATTGTATAATTGATTATATAAATAATTAGGTTATTTTTATAAAAATCGATAAACCTTCTATAAATTTTAAAATGAAAACACTTCTACAAAAATTTGAGAAAGTTGTAGAATAATTCTGTAAACATCAAATAAACTTAATATAAAATCTCCAAAAAAGTTATTCAAATTCGTAGCCAATTTCAAAATTGAAATCAAATGAATCCAGAATTTAAAATATTTTAAAATTTTAAAATTGAATAATGATAAACCTTCAGGAATATTTTTGAACACCGAAAAAAACTTTATAGAATCTATGAACATTCTATAAAATCTTCAGAATATTTTGTGAAATATTGGCCAATTTTATGATGGAAGAATGAATAATCTATAAAAATTAAAGTCTTTTATATAAAAATAGATAAACCTTCTATAAATTTTAAAATTCAAGCTTATCCAATAAAAATTTAAGAAAATTGTACAAAACCTCCCAAAAAGTGTGTAAACATCAAATAACCTTGTATTAAATCTTCAGAAAATTTAGTCCCACACGCCTAATAAAAAAATAAATAAAATTCTCAAAAAAAACGACTAATACAATATTTAATAAATTTTACAAAAATCAGGTTAATCCCAAAATTAAAAAACAAAGTATAAAAGTCAGTCAACTTCCTGAACGTTTACGAACATCAAAATTGTAAAAAAATATAAATATTTTGAAAAACCTCCAGTATGATTTATAAAATATTAACCAATTATAAAATAGAAAAATCTATATTTTTTCTTATAAAAATAAAAAAACTTTAACGAAAAACTAGAAATATTGAAATAAAGGAACTTCTATAAACAATCAAGAAAGTAGAACAAAATTACCAGAAAACTATTACAGGGGACAAAGCGAAGAGCTATATGTCAATTCTTGTTTTAGTACAACTAAAATGTGGAACTATTAAAAAATCTACCAATTTGTACAATAGTATATAATAAAATATTTATGAACCATCTCTTGATCTTGATATTTTCATTAAACATTTTGGACTCTTTTCTTATTATTTTTTTAAATTTCATCCAACACATAAATTTTGTTAAACGTTGCTTGCATGTTCTCGAAATTTCCACATTCATTTAAGAACTTTTTAGTCCATTTCTTTGTTGTTATTATTATGGGTTTATTTAACGATGGCATATTTCTGGTGTCATGACTAATTGTCCGTCACCAAGGCCAATAAATGATCGTCACCAAGGCGTTTTCTACCGCATTTCGCTAAAATAATGATGTAATTTTGTACATCTTCATTGTAACTCATCATACTCGTATTTCATTATTCTGGAAATTTTCATTATTAGTTAAATAAATTATTCTTCTATAAAATAAAAACTAGATAAAATAGATGACTGAACGAGAACTGTCATCATATTTCATTGAAATTTCTGATAGTTAAATGTATAAATAAATACACTTTTTTATTACATTATTATTTATCTGCATTAATTGTACATTTTATTATTATTTTTCAAAACTGCGTCCTAGAAACTTTCTGGATTTTTAACCTCTTCAGTTTTTCTTTTCTTCATTAAAATTTCTGAATGTTGGATGTATAATTAAATATATATTTTTTTGTTACAATTTTATTTTTATGTACATTTATTGTACATTTCTATATAAGTTTTTCAAAATTGCATCATAGAAACTTTTTACATTTTCTCTCTTCAGTTGTTCCGCTATTTGTTTGAATTTTAGGCTTCCAAGAAGGTTTAAGAGAATTTGGGAAAGTTTCTGAAATTCCCGTTTGCCCTTTTTGTTTTTCAGGTTTACATAATTTCCCAAATTTTCTGAAAACATTCTGAAACTTCTAGTATTTAATGTTATGAGAGAAGTAGACAACACTGCTACATATACAGAAGATGAATAATAAAATATAGAGAATCAGAAATAAATGGAGGAAAATAACTAGATAACACAGAATGTAACTCATATTTCATTGAAATATCTGAAGTTGAGTGTATTCATTTGTACATCTTAACATTATTATTTAAATTGACTTCATAGAAACTTTATAGATCTGTACTCGGCACTGTACGGTTTTTATTTTATTTCCTTGATTTTCAGGTTTACAAGAATTTTAGTGATAATTTGGGAAATTTTCTGCTGGTATTTTAATTTCTTAACTTTCTATTTGCATCCTGTGATATTGTCAATATGTTTTCAGCAGATTGGATATATTTTTGGAAATGGGTCTGTTACTAGTAGCACGATAGATGCAAAAAAGTATGAGAGGCTAAATCACTATTTATCCATGTATTTTCAAAATAGTTACGTGAAATGTTGTGAACAGCACGTTATTAGATTTGAAAATTCTGGTGGATTAAATCACTGGATTTAATAAATAAATATATCTCCTGCTCCCCTTGACGTATATTAAGATGACAAATTTTCAGACCCATTCTCCATTCTAATATCCCTTCCGCCGAAATTTATTTGCACCTCCATATAATACCCGTGCGAATTTTAATACGCGAACGTGTGTCAGAGTTATATATTCCAGACCCTTGCTCCCGCTTTCTACATTCGGGAGCTGCAGGTTGGATAAAAATCGGCCTCTCGGTTTCCCCACACGGAATTCTAATGCGGCAGATTTATAAAAGTTTCAATAACGCCGCCCCACGTATTAACATGAATTCCTTAATATCCGGATGTAGGAGTGTTTGAGGCATACATTTTCCTGCATAATTACAAAAGTTGGATTGAGAATTTTTAGAGGACGGCGTAATTTTGTTTTTAACAGCAGGAACTTCCTGCTAATTCTAAACTTGATGCACTGCGTGGAAACTTGGGCGAAACTGAGGCGTCATGAAGATGTTCTTAATTAATTACCGGCAACGGTTTTACACTTGCAAAGGATTTGCTTTATTTTAGGGAATTGCATTCGTTGTGATTTCGAGAGTTACATACGAACGACTTCAAATTTAAAGTCTTAAATGGGTCGCTGTTATAGCTAAATTGAAACAAACTCGCCATCGATTTTGAAAGAAAAAAGTGCCTTTTTATGTCAAATATAGCGTTTTATTTATTTATTTTTCAAAAATTCAATAATTTAAATATTAGTTTTCCATCTGAAGGCTTTTAGAAATAAAACTGAAATGTTATGTGATAATATCCTCATATTGTATACAAAAATGGGCACACCATTTAAGAGACGCCAAATAAATGTGTTTAAAGCCATTGTACACTTTAATGTCATACCCGGTATATTTCTATAATTAGTGTATTTTTTTAAAATTATATTTTCGGAAATTTCAAGTAGTCTTTGAGATAGGATTTGGTCTGTATATTTACAACAAATTTTTTCAAACTATAGATATCTAAAATATATTCTATTAGTTTTGAAGTATTTCGTTTTACAAATTCTGAATCTGTGGGAAAATTTTGACTCACCATTTTCTATGTAATACGATGTTTCGTTGTAGCGGTCGTCTGTGAAGCCTGGCCGTTTCGCTTTCAGCGCCTTGGTCTCGAGCTTGGCCTGCAAAAACAGAAAAAAGAAAGTGAGCGAGCTTTACCCAACGGTTCCAAAGAGAAGGCATTGTAAAAAGGAGGACCGAAAACAATGAGGAACAGGGTGTTAAAGTCGGCTAACGAGCCGGCAGCTATTTGTTGAATGCGCCGTCGAAATAAAGTGCTGTAATTGGTTCTGGCCGTTTTATTATTTCGCAGTATCCGATAAGGATTAGGTTGAAAATGTATGGCTCGGATAACGTACGATCGCATGGCCTGCTTACTTAGTTTTAAACGGAGATAATGGAATCGCACGTCTCGAGAGTTTAGTATCTCCATTTTTGTTAGAACAGTAATGAAGTAGACATTTATAGGTTCGTAGATTCCATTGATGTTTTTCTTTTAATTTGTTTGTTTAACAATGGCCACTATACTTGAAAAATTTGCCTTTATGAATTTCGTGTAATTATTATGTTTATTATTATTAATATACTGTAATTATTATAATCATGAGTCAGTCAAGGCTAAAAAAATGTACCACCATAAACAGCAAAAAGCCAGTTAAAATGTCTGCAGCCATTCATTTACATGCATCTAAAATAACTAAAATTGAGTCAGGATAGCTAATAAATGCAAACTGCAAACAGGTAATCGGTAATGACTACTTAGAGCCAGTTTATAAAGGGTCAATTTTTTTATTTTATTTAGAAACAATCGGAGGTGCCAACTGTCAAAACACAGTCAGTACTGTTAAAATACAGTCAGTCTTAAGACAGTCTTAAGAATGAGTTAAGGTAGCTAAGAGATGATGGAGAATGTCTTAAGTTTTATATATTTTTAAATTTGCGAGTGTATATTCTTAACAATTATTTATGAATTTTCCACGAAATCGTTTTCAAAGAATTTGGTTCATAATTGTGATTTTGATTAAAAAAAATAATAAAGAATTAACTTTATTGTCAATAATCTATGAAAATTTCTCAAGGAATTTTCATCATTTGTAAAAAAAAAATTATTCATAGTTTTAATTTACATGAAAAAATAATGAATAATTAACAAATAATTAACAAATATTTAATAATTATAATCAATTTGTTTGTCGAATTTCCACGAATTTCTTAAAGACATTGATACAGAATATTAATCTCGATGAAAAATGAATGAATTAGTTATAAGAAATTAGTTGCAAAATTACAAAATATTGTATACTATCTGTAAGAATTCAAGTTATATGAAAATCGTGTATGAGTACTTTTTATACTTACTATAGCTATGTAGTGTGGGCATATCTAGTATTATTTTTATTATAATAAAAATATTAGGAATCCAGATAACTGGAGAGGTAACCAGGAGAACGGATGTTTGAATAATAATTGATAAATAAATAGATTTGAAGTTTATATAATATCCATCCATGCGTATATTATACAATAAACAAATTATACCCCATCTAACCACAATAGCTAGGTGAAGAGATAAAGAGGCTATTAGTACATAGTAAAACAACAAAAATTGGCAAGATAAGTCAAAGATAGACACAACAAAATAAAAAAATGTGGGAGTTATCAAATTTAACAGATTCTTTTGAAGAACATTTTGCAGAAATATCTACTGGAATATTACTAGAAATGCAATGAATTTTAAAATAATATTCATTACTTACTACTTATTACTATTTTTTTTTTGTAATATTTATATTTAATATTATTAAATATTAAATATAGTATATAAAATTATTAATAGTAATATTAACTGTTTTTAACAATTTCAAGATATTTCTGGGACTTCGTCGAGCAGAGTAACGCTTTGCTCTGGTGGTTACTTCTAACTCATCTGAGTATGTGCTGAATTTCTGAGTTTATACTATTTCTTTATCCAAATAATATTCATTACTTACTACTTATTACTAATTTTTTTTCAATATTTGTATTTAATATTAATAAATATCAAATATAGTATATAAAATTATTAATAGTAATATTAACTGTTTTTAACAATTTCAAGATACAGAATAAAATATAGTCAGCTTTTTTATAGTAATCTACATTTATTGAAACTGTATTTGACAGTGGCAACTGCATTTTGAAACTACTGACTGATTTTTAAATAATTTTCATTACTTACTACTTACCTACTACTTCTTTAAAGGTCTAAGAAAAGTCTCGAAAGTTTGTGGATTTGAAATGAATTCACAAAACTGTTAAAAACAATGTTAAATCCCTATGTTCGTCCCTCATTTGAAACACACGGTATAATACCTACATATATAAGAATAATAATATATATAGTACTGTAGTAAGTAGTGTAACGGTTTGCACCCAGGTACTTTACAAATTCTCATTATTTGTAATATTTATTTGGCTTATGATTCAGTGATAGTACTTTACCTTATGTTTGATATTTAAAATCATTATCGTGACAACTTAATTGGGTTCGTTTAATGGGCAATGTGTTAGTAATTTATGTTAGTAAGTTAAACACAGATATATGGATTCAGTGAGATTTATTCATTTTGAAAGATTATGCAAGCGACAGGTAAATAAAATACAGTTTTATCATTCAAATTGGACGATATTTATTTAATTATCTTTTATGCAAGCGACAGGTAAAAAAAATCAGTTTTATCATTCAAATTAGACGTTATTTATTTATTTACTTTATTTAAATTTTGCAAATATATTATTTAATAATGATTGAATCTTTATTTATATTTTCTGACCTTAACTGTTTGACTTTATTTTGAAAAAATGATTATCGTTAATAATCAATATTGGAATTACAAAGTGAAATAAATTAGCGACTTCATGTACCAAATTATCTTCTAATACATGTCATCACTGCATAGAAATTCATTAGCATTTGTGTCTACCAATGTATTTCAACGCCATCTTGTGGATAGGAACAAAGCACATAAATGAATTCATGCCATAACCCATCTTCAAATTGTGCAGAAAAGTTATCGCATGTCATCATCGCATGATATTAACAGCAGTATACTATTAATCTCAGCCACATGATCCATCAGAACTTTACGAGGTAATATTAATTAAATAAATCGGATTACGGTTTAGTTTTATCAGGTTCAATTCTGCATCTACCCTCATCTATGCATACGTACATTCATTCATACGATTGATTCGGTTTGAAATGCTTATATTGCTTGAATATCGGAGCGCTGAACAATTTTATTCACGAAATTACATTGCCCCAGAATTTCATTGAATTAACTGTATTGAGAGATTTATATAACCATTATACGTACTCGTTAGTAGTTAGTTTTTTTACAAAACAGCGCGATTAATAATATTTGTTCTTAATAATATAATAAGAAAGGAATGATATTTTACAATATTCTACTGTCTTGCTGAAAATATTGTTATACAGGACAAAGTATAAAACGCAGTTATGCCTGCCCGCGCATTTTGTGGCGACGGTGACCCACGTTTTTCTACCTTCATTAATTTCGATCAACTACTCGTGCACTATGGCGCAGCAGCATCACTAGATAGGTTTTATCATTAATATGGAAATTGACTTTGGAGTAGGTTAATAAGGTGTATATTTGGTGGCGATTACCTTCTTCTCTGAACTGACGAGACGTTTTAGTTATAATTTTAGTACAGAGGTTTTGTCATTAGTACGGAGAATGAAAATTATCTGAAATCAAATGCTTTGAGACGAGGGAAATGAATGATATTTATAATATTTTGCAGTCTTGGTGAAAATATTGTTAGGACAAGGCATAAAACGCAGTTATGCCTATCCGCGCATTTTGTGGCGACGGTGACCCACGTTCTTCTACCTTCATTAACTTCGATCAACTACTCGTGCGCTATAGAGCAGCAGCATCACTAGATAGGTTTTATCATTAATATGGAAATTGACTTTAGAGTAGGTTAATTAGGTGTATATTTGGTTGCGATTACCTTCTTCTTTGAATTAACGAGAAGTTTTAGTTATAATTTTAGTACGGAGGTTTTGTGTTTAGTACGGAGAATGAAAATTATCTGAAATCAAATGCTTTGCGATGAGGGAAATGAATGATATTTATATTTTGCTGTCTTGATGAAAATATTGTCAGGGAAAGGTATAAAACGCAGTTATGCCTACCCGCGCATTTCGTGGCGACGGTGACCCACGTTCTTCTACCTTCATTAACTTCTATCAACTACTCCTGCGCTATGGCGCAGCAGCAACACTAGATAGGTTTTGTCATTAGTACGGAAATTGACTTTAGAGTAGGTTAGTAAAGTGTGCATTTGTTTTCGTCGTTCATATAATTACCTGAGAAATTAATACTCAACTTCTGGGACTTCGTCGAGCAGAGTAACGCTTTGCTCTGGTGGTTACTTCTAACTGATCTGAGTATGTGCCGAATTTCTGAATTTATACGATTTCTTTATCCACATTTTACCACCGCCGTCCCTATTTTCGCTTGTTTTTCTAAATTTGATCTCTATCTGCACGTGTGTACCCCCAAGGTTACCTTACCAAGGTAGTTAAAAATTCAAGTTGACGTTAGTTTATGCGTTTTCATTGATATATGTCAGCTTTCTCTCAATTGTGTATATCCACCTTCTTGCGCCCCCTACAACCTTTATGCGTATGCGTTTTTGTATTATACGTTTTAATTATAGAATAATTATATTTAATTAATATTAAATATGGATGGGGTCCTTACAGTAGTATTACTTCGACACCCGAAAGGGTTAAAGAAGAAAGATTATAATAATAATAATATATAGTAATAATACATAATAATGAAACCTATTAGTCGATCATCTTTGGATTGTGGTGGTAATTCTAAATACTGCGAATTCCCAATGGATTGGAAGATATAAATAATTCGTGCACGTTTCAAAATACTGCCGTTTTCCAGATTTGGGTTGATGCTCGGCACGATATAACAAATCGTGATGTATTGGTATTAGCGGAGGAACCGGAAGAGGAATCAGATCTGCAGGCCCAGGGGCGGTATTGGCGCGTTCGAGTGGCGACGGATCGAATAATGTTCCTCCCTTGAAATTTTTATCTCGCCCCTGATACACTGCCTACAGCTGGCTGAATATTGATAGTGTCATAAAGGAAGTTGTTGAAAGGGCTTTGAAGTGGATTATTAGGATATCCCGTTTTAACGATATGGCGAGAGAATGGCCCTATACCCCCCTGTTGGCTTTTTTATTGGCGCGCGTGTAATTTATGTTCCCTTACTGGCGGTCTGTTTTATTAAAGCTCTACCTATTGAACTACCAGATTTACAATATTGGAATCACTTTGGAATCAAAACACTTATGAATCACATTGGAATCCAATATTGTCTTTAATTGAATATGAAATATTTTCAAGGTTTTTTTATAAAACGCACAATGTGTAACATTCGGCATTGTACATTCATTAAATTCATCATTTTATATTTGTGTCATCTACATAGTTCATTCAAATCATAACTGGATATGGCATAATAAGCTTAACAGCCATAATAAATAAAAGAAAATAAATTAAATTAAACGAGGGGAAGTATGAGGGAATCATATAAATGCACCTTTAAGTTACTGCATATGCCATCAATGCACATACCATTGAACCGTGTTTTGTTCTTATATTTCTGTGCCATTTATGTCCACACAGACATTTCCTCGCATCCTGCATGCAAATTTTCAGTTAAGTTTCTGCTTTCCCGGGCACGGAACACAATTATATCGTCGTTATTAATGTCCGCCCGTGACATGTGCACGTTACCATATTGAATGCAGACACATGCATATTTTACCGAGTACCTATAATTTAAAATCCGGATGGGATGTCAACGGGAGTCAGCGCATAGATTCTACCTGCTGGAACAGTCTTTCTCCGGCCAGTAGCCAGATTTCCTGCGGGAACGATTTGCCGGATTCCAATGGACGTATTTATCACGATGCATGCCGTAGACTCCGTTGGACGTCCGAATTAGGGTCGTTCGGTGCAATTTACTTCGCCTAATTCGGGGCTGAATTATGCCGCAGTCCCGGAGTGCTTATAATTAACTCCGAAATGAGTTGATTCGAGGCTTTAATTCATGATAATTCATGATAAAGGCACGATAACATGACTTTTAACTCTGACCAAATCCCCTGCGGCGTAGTTTAGGCTCCATATTTTTTTATAGTCGTGCATTTAGTTCTCGCTCAGGGTAATTATAAAACTGTACTATTTCTGTGCAAATATATTTTATTAATAATAATAATAACATATAATAAATGTAAAAAATAATAAAACATCAAAATGCTGTTCTTTTCAATAAATAAAAATAGAAAAAAATTACTAGAATTATGAAAAACAATTTAACAATTTGTTACAATGGTTGATATTAAGGTTTTTTTTGTTTCTGGAGCTTATAATACCTTTGATATAATGCAAGACCAGAAATAGTATCAACGCAAAAATTTGGCCTATGGATGTATCACATTTTGCAGTCATAGCTAGGAGAGCTTCAATATAAGAATCTATCTTTCTACCTTCCTTTCGTTCTTTCTGTTTATATTTTTATTTGTAGATGCACAAAATAGTGTTCAATAAATAATTTAATTTTAATAATTAATAATGAAAAAAGGAAAAAATGCCTCAACAAATAAAGTAAAACATAAAAATTGTCAAAACATTAACACACATACTGATAATATGTGCTAGATTCTAGAATCTAGATTCCATTTCAACTAGATTCAACTACATTTGCTAAATCAGGGGTCCCCAAACTACTCAAGGGTCGGATTCTGCCCGCAAATATTTTGTTGTAGGTACGCATTATCTTAAACAATGATGTTGTTTAAACTTTACTACTTTACTATGTTTCTAATGAAAAAAAAAGTTTTTCACTAAATAAATTACAATAATTGTTCCAATATCATTAGTAGCAATATCATTCCAATATCATATTAATATCATTTTGTATTACAAAGGAGATTTTGTTCAAATATCCGCGGAAGGAAATGATGCACTTTGCTCCCGAGTAATACATATGATTTTTTCTACGACCTTTCACAATGTTTTGCATAAATTTTATATTTTATTGTGCGTGACAATTAAAAAACCACATGTCAACATATAATATTTAGAATATTTAGAATAAGTATATTGTTAGAAATCAAAGTATATACAAGGAACGTACGATTTTTTTAGAAATAAACATAATAAGAGTGAGTAAATTACGAAATGGATTGAATACGCTTATAAAACCGGGTGCGTGGTTCGTAGGAGCTTATGTTGGAAGCTTTGAGCTGATTAAAACGAATGTGAATACATACAATGTAACGGGGTATGTAGCTGGTCAAGTTTTGGTGTTTCGGTGAATCTTTTTGTAGTTCTCACGTGGTAGTGTATTTACCACACTTAGCTGGCCTTAGCTGGTGGCATTTTCACTATATTCGATGAAAACGTCAATGTAAAATTTTGATTGATGTGATGACATACATTTGTTGTATTTTAATATTTGATTTTAAATGATTGTAAGTAATTGTTGTATAAGTGGAAAAAATTGTAAATACATCACGCTTGTGAATACTATTATAGCTTCGGGTCATGTAATCCTCGACGTTATCAAGAAAAGAAAACCATACATTTAATGTTTCTATTCGAAGTATTATTCTAGGGAGGCAAAGTTGCTAGCCTCTCGTATATGAGAGGGAGCCAAAGTTGTAAAGTTGATAGACTCCCATGGGAGGAAAAGTATAACTTTCCTCCCTCATATGCATAGCAACTGCCAGCACTAAATAAATCATCCATTGATGGAAGGGCGATGGGAGAAAAATATTATTATTAAAAAAATAATATATTAAATATTATTTCTTTCTCAATTATAACAACTATTTTAATAGATTAAATATCTAAGAGATCCAATTTCCAATTTCATTAGGCCTTGATATTTGAAGAAGTTGGAAGGTTAATTAGTGCGTTGTTGATAATTTTTAATACTTCTTGGAGTGAAAACAAAGAAAAATTTATATTTGCAATACGATTACAATTTTATTTACCAGTAGCAGTAACAAAATTTTACTGGCTATCGACCTGCGGTCTTTCCGCCGTTTTATTTAATATTAACTTACTTTTTGGAGTTTGAAGTAACTTTCGAAGATTTCTTGAAAGTTTCGAGCAATTTTATAAAAATTTAAGGAATATTCTGAAACTTTTCATACTGATATAGATAATTTGTTGAATTTTGAAAAACATTTAAACAATGCGTTACATTGGACATTGGTTGATATTTTCTTCCCAATTTCCGAATCTTCTAATACCCTCGATTTTTTGATTAGATATTCTTGACTTATTAACTATGATGATTCCATATTTTGCTAATTTTAATTACAGCTGTATAACATTTTTGGCACTTTCTGAAACGTTTGTGAACTTCTATATTTACCTGTGTATTTCATATTATGTTATGATTAAATTTTTAGTAACTTCAATGATTTTTTTTTCTCATTTTTGACATTTTTAGGTTTGTTGAGGTTTCATTAAATATTTTATATTTACTGCCCTGTTCACAATTTCTTAATGTTTTTGATGTTTTGATTAAATACAATGGGCGTTTTGAACATTGCAGAATTTTAATATTAAATTTCCATCAATCCTTTAGGCAAATTCTGAAATCTTTACGAGATTTTGTTTAACTTGTGTAATATTTCTGTATATAACTTGTGTAATTTTAATTATTATTATTACTAATTCCAAAACTGTTTAGAATATAGTTGTACATTTTTTATTATATCTGTTTAGTTTTGTTGATTTATTGTAAGTTTACAGAATTTGTTTGAAAATTGCAGGAACATTTTGAATCTATTTTGTAGGCCTTCTAACTGGAACTGAACCAAATACCGGAAACCGAAAAAAACCGTTATTTTTGCCGGAAAGAAAACCGTAACAGGACCGATATTTTTATTTTTAATTGCACCGAAACGAATAAAATAACGGATCGAAATTCAATTATTTTTACCAAATTTATATATAAATTGTATAATAATAGTCAAAATTTCAAAACCTTTTGCCAAATGATCATATGTTTCATTTTTAATCAATATTTCAATGATCAATAAATAGGGTGGGCCGATAAAAACTATTTTTCATGTATCGAATTCTACTAGTGCAGAAAAGTAGTATTTGAAGTCCTATTTGAATTCCTATTAAACGGAATAATAACGGAAAAAGTCCGAAGTTTAATCTCCAGAACGCGCATGTGCCCTAAAGTTTGAAAAATGTCATGAATACTACCATAACGCTAGAATTTTACAGTATACATTTTTCGACTTCTAATAGCAGGCAAGTATTGGAGTTTAGTTGCCTAACAATAGAAAACATATTTTGGGCATTTTGGTAAAAATACATAAATTTAGAATTTTACATTCACGCATTGAAGGCTTCAAAATAATTTTCTTCTTAAAAAAAATATCGTCGAAATGATAAAGGCGCTTCTAATGGTAACGCCCATGCTGCCTAGCGTTGTACAGGGAACAATTTGCGAACCGCCGTCATCCAGACCACAAAAAAATTCAAAATTTGAATTTGAATTTTCAATTCAGTTTTACTTGAAAACGGCCTCGCTTTCGAGATTTTAGTATTCTTCATTTCCTTTTTTTAAATTGCAGGATACATATCCGAGGGCTGGGGAGTAATATTGACTCCCCCTGTATATGTACGGGATATATAAATTAATAGCATATTAGATAGAAGTGCATAAATGACACTCTTTAACGACGCAGTACTTGAAAGGCCCTCATACACGTGTGTAATACGTTGTTCTTTATTGTACCTGCTCCGAAATGTGGAAGTAAAGAGAAAATAAGAAACATTTAGATTCATTTTACAAGGTAGATACACCTGGGTGTCATATCTAATCGGTAATATTGAGGGGGTTGTCATTTTTTAATCAATGTCATGGTGGTCGAAAAGGTTGAAACTGCTAGTTTTATACTATTTATAATTATATTATTATGTTAGTATTACGTGCTGCTCTAACTCTAATTGTACATTCTTCTTTTTGTCTTGTGTAAAACTGCATTGTTACTGAAAGTCAATAAATACTATACTATTTATCTAAATTTAAAATTTTTATATGACAGTTTTTAACGACGCAGTACTTGAAAGGTCCTTATACATATGTATAATACGTTGTTCTTTATTGTACCTGCTCCGACATGTGGAAGTAAAGAGAAAATAAAAAACATTTAGATTCATTTTACAAGGTAGATACACCTGGGTGTCATATGTAATCGGTAATATTGAGGGGGTTGTCATTTTTTTAATCAATGTCATGGTGGTCGAAAAGGTTGAAACTGCTAGTTTTATACTATTTATAATTATATTATTATGTTAGTATTACGTGCTGCTCTAACTCTAATTGTACATTCTTCTTTTTGTCTTGTGTGAAACTGCATTGTTACTGAAAGTCAATAAATACTATACTATTTCACTAAATTTAAAATTTTTATATGACAGTTTTCAACGACGCAGTACTTGAAAGGCCCTTATACACGTGTATAATACGTTGATCTTTATTGTACCTGCTCCGCAATGTGGAAGTAAAGAGAAAATAAGAAACATTTAGATTCATTTTACAAGGTAGATACACCTGGGTGTCATATGTAATCGTTAATATTGAGGGGGTTGTCATTTTTTGAATCAATGTCATGATGGTCGAAAAGGTTGAAACTGCTAGTTTTACACTATTTATAAATATGTTATTATGTTAGTATTACGTGCTGCTCTAACTCTAATTGTATATTCTTCTTTTTGTCTTGTGTGAAACTGCATTGTTACTGAAAGTCAATAAATACTATACTATTTTATAAATTTAAATTTTTTATATTTGCCCAAATCGTTTGCAATCTTCTCGTATTTTTTATACTTTTACACGTTTTTATTTGTTGTCGTTTTGTCGTCGCATAGACAAAACGTTTCAGCCTCATGGATGAAAAACCTGCGCCAATGGTTTGGCAAAATTCAGTCGAACTTTTCCGAGCAGCTACTAACAAGATTATGATCATAAATATACCAGTCAACATGAGAGTCAACGATCGTTTACGGTCATGATACAACAAGAAGAAGAAGATATGTTTTATAATTACATTGAGTTTTTAAAATGTACCGGAATATTTCAGAAAATTTAGGATACATTTTGAAACTTGAGTTTTGATATTTATATTACATTTTTAGCAATTGCCATATATTTTATTCAATTTTTATGCTTTTTTATGACGCTATCATTAACTGTTTTAAATTTAACAGAAATTCATGATTTTTTTACATAACCGAAGACACCCAGTTTTGAAACTTGGTAAACACAAAAAAGTTTATCAACTCCTAGTATAATTTTCGTAGACTTTCTAGTTGCAAATTTGATCTTCTTTTTTTTTGTAAATTGCATAAATATTCTTCGTATGAATAGGAATAACTTTTAATTGGATACGTTTTTTTGTTTTATTATTAGCAAATAGTCTTTTTGCATATAATTACATAAAATATTTAAAAATAATAAACGTAAATTAAGGTTATTCATTTACTTTTGTTTTAATAATTGTGCATAAAAATGTCATGTTTACATGTTATGTTGTACTAACATTTATATTACTTTTGATATCTCAAGAATGCGAGATTTAGCTATATTAACAAGATCTTCAGGAAAATGTAGGTCAGGCCCGCATAGAAGTCACGAAATTCGTATGTTGCCCTACTGCCAAAACGTTTGAGGACCCCAGCGCTAGATCAAAGCGCTTTGTTGCGATAGTATTCCACGTTTGTTAACTTTTAAAGCTTCGAAAGCTCGCTATTCAAGCGCCGGTGTCAATACGTGACCCATGCAACTGCTCGGTATAAGAAGATTACGGCAGGCTACTCAATTCACTCAGGTAATGCTATATAACGTCAGTACTTTATGGATTCGTTAATTTTACTAGGAAATTTCGTCCTCCTTCCACCATTGTCGTTCTCGGCAACTCACGTAATAATTATATGTATGATGACTATCGTAACAATTTAACAACATACTTCACATGCATTTCTTTTGATTAATTGTAACACATCATGCTTCCACATTAATTAAGATCCGTTCGGAAGTTTATAGAATTTAATATGCGTCATTTCAAATTAACATTGCAATTAACTTGTATAGAAAAAATGCAAATGTATTTGATAACTTCTACTAGGGCATGCTTCCATTGTATTCACGGTACGCTTGGAAATAAAGCCCGACAAATACTGGAGTAGCACGCGAACAAATTTTTCAAAGCGTTATTTCTTATCTGGGCCTCAACGCAATATCACTGCTAATCAGGGTAATTTGATATTTTAATTGGAAACATTTGTCAGCAGTCAAGAATCTGTATTTCCCAGTTGGTTGCTTTTTATTCGTCCATAATTAAACATCCAATTTAATTTAAAGAAGATGGATTTTAAGGTTGAAAAATTAAACAGAGAGTTTTTAGTTCCACGATTGATTTCAATAAAACTGCAGCTGTTTTTCCTTGATTATATTAATTTATTTAAAAGTAAAAAATAAACATACAAATATATAATAATAACAAATAACAATAACAATAACAAATATATACAACTATAGAAATAAACATTCGTAATTTTAATGCTGTTTGCTGGTTGCGATTATTATTCGCGTTCACTTTGGTTATAGGTACTAATTATTACCAATATAATTTTATAGGTAAACATAAATATACAAAAGAAATATTATTTTGATGTTTTAAAAAATCCATTTTTTTAACCATAAATATAACCTAGAAGAAATTGAATCAAAAGCGAATTATATAAAATATTAAATTGTTTTGATAAAAACAAGACATATAAACTTATTGATTTGCTGTTATACTTTACCTAATGTTATATTCATACAAACATAGTCTGACTTTAAAGTAAACACTCTATCAGACTACAAATATGCGGTCGTATCTGTTCATCAGTGAAACGAGTTAATTAGGAGACTGCAGCGTTATGAAACGAAACTTGATCAATTACACCCGTCCCTGTACATTATGCAGAATTAATTTCAGAGCTGCGCCGCTCAGACCAGAGCTTTAGTAATCGAATGCATAACAGCCAATTTAATTGAATACTCCCTGCAACTTCTGGAATAGTTATCTTTGTAATGCGCTCCCAGAGCTGCAAGACAGCAGACGGACAGGTGCCTCGTTGCGCGACTGCAACCGCAAATAAGCCAAGACCAGAAACTTATGTAGTTCCGTGAGAAGACTTAAACATTTACATGCAGAAGAAGCATACATTACCTCTAGCCAGTGGGAATATTTAAGTGTCTGCATGATTTATGCATATAAATTTGCAATGATACGCGAATCCAGTTTATAAGTAGAACCAGTAACTATACAAATAATTAATTACTGTAAAACAGAAATTAATAATAATTATATGTGACTATGATGACTACCATAACAATTTATCAACATACATACATTGTGAAATTATAACTGACAGATGTAGATATATGTAGTAAAATATAAAGGAATCAATACAAGGAGAAGATGAAAATGTTTCAATAATTGGTTAATAAAAGCAGCCGACTTGTTCGAAGCAGCATCCATCCTACGTAAAAACTAGTGATTTTAGACAGATGCCCTGTGGGACTTTTTTATGGAATATTTAATTCTCTAGAATTATATTTCTATACACTTTCAGTCTCGAACGGTTTTCGCAGCGTTTCAGTTTATTTACAGTTTATATTTTTACAATTTTCACTCTTTTTTTTACAACTTTTTGTATTTTATGCAATTATCTGAGTTTCTTTCACTTGGATTTAGTACCTACTTGATATATTACTTTATAATATTATGAACAACCAAATTACATATTTTGGTTTGACTTAAGATTATTTTTATTCCATGGGGAATAAATATCTGATTTTGCAAGACCAAAGAGTAGATATTATTTCAGGCTCCACTCTAGCTTAGACTGAGACTAAAATAATAGACGCTGAACTAAACAAAAATAAAATGCGTTGTAGTATTTACATATTTAAGCTTGGCTCAAAATTATTTTTTTCCATGACAAATAAATATCTGATTTTCCAAAACCAAAGGGTAGGTATTATTATGGAGTCCACTCTGACATTATCCGAGTTCCTTTCACTTGGATTTAGTACCTTCTTAAATATTATAAACAACCTAATTACATATTTTGGTTTGATTCACGATTATTTTCATACCATGAGGACTAAATATCTGATTTCGCAAGACCAAAGAGTAGATATTATTTCAGGCTCCACTCAGAGCTTAGCCCAAGATTAAAATAATATCTAAACTAAACTAAACTAAAATATGCGTTCTATCTAGCACGTCAAAAAAGATTACCAAATCGGTTACTAAAAACTTAGTAAAAAAGTACAGAAGCAACAAAGTAGCCGAAAAAACTAAAGAAATTTAGGTGATTTCACCCTCAAAATATGAAGGACTTATTACCATTTTTTTTTCTCAAAACGTTTGGCGAAAAATTAAAAAAATATATATTTTAGGGGGAATAAATTTATAATTTGACTGGACCGAAAGTATGTAATATTATACATATAATCTACATATAAAAAACTCAACTTTATGAATTCCATTCCGCACTTCATAACTTCATGTATAATATTGGGACGCATTGCTGATTTGTTACGTTAAAAGCTAAGAGGTGATTAGCCGTGCTGCCGAAATTGTAATTTATCTCTTGGCAATATCCTCTGACGGCGACTCACCTACCAAAGGGACGTTAATCTGGTCCATTAACAATGCCGTAAAAAGGCGATAATCTGCTGCATCCACAGTGAAGCGGAAGATCAAAGCAAGCGAATTGCGCAGCTTAAATCTTGGGATAATTAAGTGCCTGGATGTGGATGTGCACGAGCAACTAAAACGGATAATTAGGGGAATATTTACTGCGTGTGAGGCGAAAACCTAGTGAATTAATGGGCCATAGAAGCAATTAGGAGGTATCGAGGTAGCGCAAATTAGATCATAGATGATGAAGTATGAGGATTATGGCACCAAATTTTATTTCAGGAAGTACCGAAGAACAGAATACTTATTTCAATTATTTTAACTTCGTGAAACCATACGAGTACAAGATTAGATGAGAGTCATCTAATCAGTCACTGGTAACCTAAAAACTTTCTGATAGTAGAACTACCTACTATCTTAAAGAAGAATAACAAATTATCCTTTTTCACAACGGCATTTATTTCTCTAAATGTACATTTCCACCACTACGTGGTCATCTTCAGTAGACATTTGTACTGAGAAGAAAACAAGACATTATATAACCCTCCATTAACAATACATACTTAAATCCTAAGCAATACATATTTAAATCCTAAGAACTACAAATTAAAAACTACTTAAACCTAATGGAGGCTCCTAAGCCGAAATGTATTCAGAATTATACAATTAATTCTAATCTTTCTCTGGAAGTGGATTCGAGGTCGCCATTGATGGGATAAATTCCAGTAATGGATTACTGAGGGGTGAATGGTCACAATTGATTAATGCTGAACGGATTTTTTTCATGAATATAGCTTCGTATGTGCTAAGATGTCTCCCCTTCGCTTGTTTTAATAATTCTACATTTTCAATATTGAAACGAAGGCCCGTGTCAACATAATGTGATGCTACAGCTGATTTTTCTACACAATGGGTCTTTGCATGGTGCAAATGTTCATTAAACCTGATTTTAATATTTCCTTTGGTTTGGCCTATATAGCAACTTTCACAATCTTTACATTAAATTTTACAAATTCCGGCTTTATTTAATTTAGGTTCTTTATCTAATACCTTCGGGAGCAACATTTTTAGTGTGTAACCATTCGAGAAAATATCCACTTCCAGAGAAAGGTTAGAATTATTGTACAATTCTGAATACATTTCGGCTCAGGAGCCTCCATTAGGTTTAAGTAGTTCTTAATTTGTATTTCTCAGGATTTAAATATGTATTTCTTAGGATTTAAGTATGTATTGTTAAAGGAGGGTTATATAATGTGTTTTGTCTTGTTGTCTCCTCAGTACAAATGTCTACTGAAGATGATCACGTAGTGGTTGGAATGTACATTTAGAGAAATAAATGTTGTTGTGAAAAAGAATAATTTGTTATTTTTCTTTAAGTATTAATATTTCACAAGCTCCAACCGATTAGTTTATCTACTATCTACTAGAAACTCTACATAGACTGTACTAGAACTGTTTTAGATGGTTTATATTTTCGTTGGTATTGCTTTTAATCGTTTCACCAACCTTTCCTTTGCTTGGCTTCCTTGGCTCCTTTTAGTATTAACTTAACTTTTCTTCTCCGTTTTTTATGGTTTTCGTAAATGTAGTTTTCTTTGAAGAATACGGTTCAATTTATATAAAAACACAAATGTCAACAAAAGGTTTTGACAGCGGTGAAAACGAGACAAATGACGGCGGTATTTCTGACAGCTGTCAAAATGAGAAAGTGATAGCAGACACCTTAGCAGCTTGATTGCTGTCAAAATGAGTGTTATGCTAGCAATAAGCTGGACTTCGTATAAATAAGGCAACGCTTGATCTGAAAAAATGAAAACAAATTGTCCAAATAGATTCAAATTCCTCTGCTACACAGTAGTGTTAATCCCGATGTTAAAATGATTCATTTGTATCAGGATTAACACTATCATTAGCTCCCCTATCATTAGCATTAACAAAAAATAACTTCAAGTAAACTACATAGATATACGTCAAGTTATACTTAATTAATCAAATTAATGCTTGTTTTAATAATGAATCAAGTTTGATTTTACATAAAACCACTGTGAATCCTATAAATGAAATTTTTTGAGATAAATATATTTTAAGTTAAATATGATACCAGACCTCACTGTGCCTACTTTTGTAATGAAGATAATCTAGAGATTAGAATAGAGTTAGTTTAAGTCATACGATGTATGGCTAGAACCAATATTATTTTGGCACCTGTCAAAATGAGACTCGTGACAACAGAATGCTGTCGAAATTAGACAAGTGAGATCTACAACGGCAACAGTTGTCAAATTGAGGCAAGTAACTAACTAAATATTGATATAACAAACATTATTTTGGCACCTGTCAAAATAAGATACGTGACAACAAAATGCTGTCGAAATTAGTGAAGTGAGATCTACAGCGGCAACAGTTGTCAAAATGAGGCAAGTATACTCTGATTTTTCTAAACTGGCGTGCACGTCATCAATCAGCTGTGCGATGAGGTTTTTTCGTACCAACGTGATTGATTTCGAGAATATGCATAACAATAGTTTAAGAATCGAAATTAATCTGAGGATCATTTGTTACATAACACTGATCACCGGTGGTTATAAATAGGTAATCGGTGTATTAACCGCGGTCACAATTTTCGCCTGCCAATCATGTAATAAATCATGTTATGTTGGCCGACCTGATATTTTTTCGGTGACGATGCCAGATCTTTTTCACTAACACATGCTCATCATGTGTGCATAACCAAACTTCTTTGACGTTTAACTTGTTACATTTGACTTCGTTACATATTTCACGTTTCTTTTGCCTGCAGCCGGGAATCGAACCTAACCTCAAGATTTTTGTCGCTGTCAGTGTTGGACCCGAATACGGTGCAAACTCTTTTATATTTTGCCATTGTAGATGTTAAACCATAACCACAAGATTGATATCTGTACGAAAAACGGCAGAGAAGTCGACGAATTTGATACGAACCGCGCACTGTCGCACAAGATTGCACGGGCGTAACAGCTGATTGCAGCCATTTTTAAATACCCAGGACAGCTGGCAACCTTGTAAAATTGTGTCGTCATTATTATGATTATTATTTTGATGACGTGCACGCCAGTTTAGAAAAATCAGAGTATAACTAACTAAATATTGGTACAACAAACATTACAGCTGTCAAAATGAAGGGTAAGTAGATAATAGACTGACGCATGTCATATTTGCTTCAAATTGACTGAAAATGTAAACTTTGCATGTAAAAGTAAAAAAACATAAATTGTAGCGTTGTAGATAATCGAAAAAAACTGAGTGATCAGTTTTCCGTGTGTCTTATCATAATATAATATAATTATAATAGCATAATATAATAATAATAAATTATAGTAATAATTTTAAAAATCTGCATATGCATTCCCATTACAAATTTTTGTTTTACATTCAACCATTATTTTCACAACTATTTTTAAAGAAATGGCAATTTTGTACAATTTCATTTCAAGTTATCTTCGAGTTCGCATGATTGCTTTGGTAACGACTCAAAAAACTAGTTCATTATTTTTTTTAGTTAAAAAAATGGTTAGGAAGTTTCATTTGTTGGTTTTGAGCTTTCTGTTGACCCAATTTTGACACTAATAATTATTAACTTCATTACAATATTAATTACCTAATTATACTGGTACCATTTTCCGCTTGGAAGTCATTAATGCCGCTCCTGAAATCGGGGCCCAGATTTCCAGAATAACGTGCCTCAACTAAATAACTCGATACATATACTTTTACACAAATCACACGGTAGATAGTCAGTAAGGGATAACAAAGACATCCACTAGTAGTACATTCCGCTTTTACAGTAAGGTAATCGCATTTAGACACTCATTTCCCAAAACAAATCCAAGCCTCGACAGCTCGTAAAATTCCTCATTTGGACGGATTCAGTGGGCGATGTGGAGGTGATAAGGAGGTCACAATTTACTTCCTCCTGAGCAGTTAGTTGTTTAGCGTAACCGGAATTCACGACCTTTTCTTGTCCCTTAAAGGCAAATAAACCACGAATTCGGTCCCAACTTGCAGGGTAATGATATATGGTCGCCAGCAGTCCAAAGTTAATACAAGAACCGTCGAACAAATAATAATTTCCACATTACTACTACTAATAATAATAGTACATACAGTGTGATAAGTACAGATTCCACATACATATATCGATCATAGATATTTGGTTTTCTCGTCAGTTTTCTTCAATTTATTATTCTTGCTGAATGGTGCGGTTTAATCATAGGTATATTATGTTTGTTAGTTTGATAATAACCAAATCTATTTTCCATCTCATATAACACCTCCACAATCGATTACGGTTTTTCTGATAATAATTTATATGCCACTCCTGCCACTTCCCTCTAACTGCACTGCGGCTGGCCGGCAAATTTGCATTTCACTTATAAATCCACAATGCTACGTGCCAGTGTGCTCCAGTTACCCATTAACCCTCTTACGTTTTCGCGACCTCCCTGGGTTAATTATTGCTTATTTGTATGCACATAACAATTAAAACGCGAGTCAAAAAAACCCTCCGGTTTGCGCCGTGGAAAATGCATGAGCTTTCGCTTTTCGTTTTTTCATCGGAATTAATTACCATAGCATTATACAACTTCACAAATATCACCAGCCCCATGGGGAGACATGAAATAATTTCAACAGTTTTGCGAGATAAGTTATTTATGTTAGGGGTTGTTGACTTAGTTAATGAATTTTATTACAGGTAATAATGCAGCAATCATTCATTATTTTTTTAGTATTGTACATTGCTCGTTAGTGATGATAATTGGTGATTGCTAAAAAAAAATAAAATCATAAATAAATAAAATCAAAAAAATATCATGTCCAATCCGAGAATTAAATTGTCAATTGAATATGTTTAATAAATTTAAATATTTAGTAGACTTATTTTGTTAAAACATTTTATGGATCATATGGGTTCCTTTATTCTTTTACTACATAAATCTGCCTCTTTACTTTTTCTTGTCATCAATTTTTATTAGCCTGTTAGGTCTTTCTGCCTTCCATTTTCTTATGTGCATATTAATGACACTCCATAAGGCTTCCGGTAGTTGCAGCGTGTACGGCTTCGTGATGTCATTTATTCACGCAAGAACTTCCGGTTTGCGGGTGGAATTGCTTTTCGCTCGTCGATAAAAATTCACCCCCTGTATACTCGCCATACTTTTCCTGTTAGTAACTTTGTTAATTTTTAATGGAATAAATTGCTGCAAGTTTTGATGCCTTGGGAATACAACCCACAATTTTCCTTTAAATTTTTATACTGTCCGCCTTCCGGTGCAATTAAGTGGGACGGAACTTTCGACTGATACGTAGACTATTTTTAGAAACCGTTTTCTCCAGGGCGTTTCGCTAGTTGTTACATTTTAGCGGAGAATTAATACGTTTGTGAATATTATGCGGTAAGCGACTATCCAGCTGAATAATAGATATATTGCTCGAAAACGAATTGATCGAAGCGAATTTCTTAGAGCAAATTGCTCGAAGTTCCTCGCAAACACAATTAATTGAATGTAAGTTGCTCGAAATATGTAACCTAACCTAACCTAACTAAATTAAAGTAACCTATCGAATGTAATCTAACTTAATCTAGCGTTTTGCCTTTGTAACTTTGCTCGGAATTATATATTCGAGCTAATAACGTAACCTAAACTAAAGTAACCTAGCTAACCTAACCATACCTAGCCTTTTATAAAAACTTGTATTTAGCGCAAAGTTATTCGAGGAATTATAATTTCGAGGAAATGATTTCGAGGAATTTTATTTGATTTTTTTTGTCGGATACCCACCACAATATCCTGTGGTAATAGGAAATTTCAATTTATTTGTCCGGCATTTATGTAATTTGTACAAACATTGCTACGATTGTAACTGAAAATGATCAAACAACTAATCAATGAATAACAAGTTCGGTGGTGTAAAAAGTTTTTTTTATTGGAAATTTTCGCCACCACAATGCAAATATCCATAATTATTTGCACTGTGGAGGCGAAAATCCTTGTTAAAATGCAATTAAATTCTATTTAACACATACTAAATTCAAGAAATTAGCACCAGTAATATATTATTTATATAGACAGTTTATAAAAATGTATCATTTGAATGTGAAAATCAGTTCTAAAATTGTATACACTCAAATTTATTTTCGCAAAATCAATTAACACAATAAAACACAAAAAAATGCTTGAAGTATAACGATGAAATAAATCGAACATATAATAACAACAAATTTGGTGGTGCAAATAATTTTTCACTTCGAAAATATGCATATTTGAAAAATCTTTATTTTGAAGATTCATTCAAAGTTCGGGAATATAATAACAACAATTTGGTGGTGCAAATAATGTTTTACTTCGAAAATATGCATATTTGAAAAATCTTTATTAAAATGCATTGAAGATTCATTGAAAGTTCTATAAGCTTGGACAAGAAATATTTTATTTATATCGGAAAGATTTTGCATAAATATAGGCAGAAAGATTCAATTGTCAGCCTGCAATTCTAAAGTTGTTATGTAAACTTATAATTTGAAGTTAAATAAAACAAACACTTTTCTTTGTTTATATCGCAGTGTTTATTAAAATTAGTGACTGTAGTTTCGATCTCATTCTGATCATGATCAAACTTAGAGTGACTAATCTATAGTCACTAATTTTAATAAACAGTGTGATATAAATAAAGAAAACTTTTTGTTTTATTTAATTTCATCATGTATCAAGAAGTAGATGCCTCCAACATTGAATAGTTTGAAGTGTAAATATTAATTTATTTTCTCAAAATCCATTAAAATTACCTAAAACATTCCTTGATCATTTTCATAAATAGCGAAAATATCGAAAAATGTGATTTTAGGAAATAAAAATTAATAAATTATAAATAAGAAGAAATGAAATATCTGAGAAGAGTAAAACAAGTAACGAAAAAAGACAGGATACGAAATAAAGACATCAGAGAGGAATTAGAAATAGAATCAATAGAAAAGTTTATAGAAAAGAAGCAGCTCAAGTGGTGGGGACATCTAATTAGGATGAAAAATACGAATCAAACAAAACAAATCTGGGAAGCAAAAACAGGAAAGAAACGAGAAAGAGGTAGACCAAGACAAGAATGGGACAACAAAATAGAAGAAATAATAAACAGCAGAGGGAAGACAGTGAAACAAGCAAGAGAAATGGCAAAGAACGGAAGAGAGTGGAAAGAATTTGCAAGTACATAACAAACAATGTAATATAACTGTAATGTAAGATATGTAACATGTATAGCCCACACCGAAAGGTCAAGGGCCTATTGATAATAATAATAATAATAATAAATAAATAATAATTATAAAATGACCACGAAAATTAATAATTGAAGGTTAAAATCTATACTAAAAATTAATCGGCCTTTTCATTATTATAATAACTACAGAGAAACAGAGTGTTTGTTTTATTTAATTTCATCATGTATCACGAAGTAGGTGCCTCCAACATTTACTAATTTGAGGTGTAAATTTTAATTTATTTTCTCAAAATCCATCAAAATTACCGAAAACATTCCTTGATCATTTTCATATATAGCGAAAATATCGAAAAATGTGATTTTAGCAAATAATAATTAATAAATTATAAATAATAATTATAAAATGGCCACGAAAATTAATAATTGAAGGTAGAAGGTAAAACACTATACTAAAAATTCATCGGCCTTTTCATTATTATGATAACTACACAGAAACTTTGAGAACATTGCAAAAAAAACGAATAAAAAAAATACATTGAAATGTGAAAATTACTTCTTCTCAAAATTCATCGAAATTACACAAAAAAATACTTCGATTACAACAAATTATTATTTTATTGTATATATTATATACAGGGTGTTTCAGACCACCCGTCCAGACCTTTTTGTCGGTAATTTAACGTCTTAGAGATTCTGGGAAAAAATGGCATAACATAAGCCTACCTGAAGAATATAACAGAGATAGTTTTCATTTCCGGAAGTTACCAGAAGTAGGCGTAATTGCATTCAACATCAAAATTTTGGGATTTATTCCGAAAGATGTGGAGGTTGAGTGCAGTTACGCCAACTTCCGGTAACTTCCGGAAACCGAAACTACTTCCACTAAATTGTGTGGTCTGAAACATCCCATATGTTTTATTGATTATAATAATAAAACAAATTCGGTGTTGTAAATATTTTTTTAACCTGTAAATGTGCATTTGTGTATTGTGGTGGCGATAATCTTTATTAAAATGATTTCAAATTTCATTTCATACATCCAATATTAAAAAAAAATGGATATGAAAAATTTAATATATATCGGAAAGATAAAAAAAAATACCAACCTGTGGACAGGAAATATTTAATAAGTATATCGAAAAGATTCAAGATTTTGCAGACATAAAAACAGAAAGATTTGATTTTGGGCCTACAATTCTAAAGTATAACTTATCCATCATTTTATATTCAAACACGGGATAAAGATCATACCATGTTTTAACTACACAATTATGTGATTGAAACATATTTGTCTAAGTTTCTTTTCCTTTTTCCTGCGGTATTTCGAACAATTGTCCAAAACCAAAAAAGTATAAAAATTAGTAGCAAACTTAAATAAAATGAAAATAATAATTTTTTTCTACTCCTACACTTTAATTGATATATTAAACATTCGCTACCTGTACCTAAATTATAAATTATAAAATTATATATATTTAGATACAAATTTTTCACTAATAATAATAATAATAATAATAAGTTACTTTTATTCTGTAGGACCTTGCGGTATAGAATGGGTCAATACAAATCAATACAAATATGATAAAATACAACAAACATTGCTACATAGAAACATGCAAGTTTATCTAAAAAGCCATGACAATGACAGATATAAAATTAATTCGTTTTGACAGCTGTGCATGGGGAATTGGTGATTCGTATTATTAATAAATTGTTGCTTTTTTAAATAAAATCATTAATCATTTCGAATAGTGATAGTTATATGGAAAATTTAACCCTACCAGACATTGTGGAGCAGGCCACAAAAGCCACAAACAATTTATTACCACTGAATCGTTAAAAACTTACGAGAAATTTTACTCTAATTTTATGGATTGGAAAAACACAAATAAGATCAGCAGGTTTTCCGAAAACATCTTACGTTTTTATTTTAATGAATTAACAAAAAAATTGAAACCTCCAACTTTATAGACACAATTTTCAATTTTATTAATATGTACGTTGGGCACCAAACATAGTGTGGACATATCCAAATATCCCAAATAATTTTTGACAATTACCAGGTTTCATGCTTTGTGGTAGAAAAAATAGTGTATGCAACTCGCATTAAATGGTTATTACCATTACCCGTTACCATTACTCGTTTGGTACCCGTTGGGTACCAAACATAATGTGGACATATCCAAATATCCCAACTAAATTTTGACAATTACCACGTTTCTTGCTTTGTCGTAGAAAAAATAGTGTATGCAACTCGCATTTAATGGTTATTAAATGCTTGTTGCATAATATACTATTTCGAACCTGTAAATATTTTACATTATTTTTAACATCCTGAAATATTTTAATATTCTGGCAAACGATAATATTTAATAAAATATTAGAAAGAATCTATTTTGAATTAAAAAAATACTTTAAATTATTTGTCATTCGGAAATATTTTATTACTAATAATTGTGTTTGTGCTCATTTATTTTTTGTTTCTGTTTCAGAGGACTCTAGAGGGGTTCATAAAGTCTTAGCCATTTGACTTCTGTATCTTCATGTACTGTCTAATTCTTTGTATAATTTGCTGATACAAAAATGCCGCCTGCAGGTGTACAATTAATCCTGGTGTAGAGTGAAACATTTGTAAAATTATTTGTATGTCTAATAGTTTGGTGTTAGCAAAAAAAAAAGCTTTTTGTAAAATTAATAACAAAATAGGTCATGTTATAGCGTGTGACTATCACTCACAGAATAATTAATCAAAACGTTCGGCGCATCTGCTGAATTGGCTGCCACACACATAAAGGGAATCGATCCGTGATAGGAACGCGCGTATCGAACCTCCTTAATACACAAGGTGCTATTAGGGCCGCAAATAGGGCATTACGCCCCCAATAACCGGGGCGGAATGTTCCGGATTTTCATTTCGGGAGCGCTGGGTGCGAAGCATCTGCCATGACCACGGATGTGCCGAGCTGCACCCCCGACATGCCATCCATTAAACTGCTAATAGACATTCATGCCGATGAAGGCAACAACATCAAATTCCGGTAACGAACGAGCCTCAGATTAAATGATCATGCGAACCCTCCGCCATCGATTGCGACATTATTTCCGCAGCGGCGCGGAGGAACGGGTCTGCAATAGCATAAAAAATCTGGGTGAGCAACGTCAGGAGGTCCCTAAACATCCCTCGGGAGCATGCTTAATTCACCATCAGCGGCGGAGTTCAACCGCCGCAGGCCCGGACTTATTTAATAAACTCAGGACTTAACGGGCGGCCTTCACGATACGTGCAGACATAAGAAAGGTTATGAATGAATTTTCGTGTGAACGCCGAATAAATAGCGCTCCGTGCATAATCCGGCCGTGTTCACGGCGCCGAGTAAAGGGGAAACAATTTTTAGTTCCATTCCGACGTGGATGCTGCGCGTATGGAATTTTAAAGTGGTCCTGCAATTTTTATCACCGGATAAGGAATTCTTCCGCGACACTCCGAGGCTCCGACGTCCGGATCCACTTAAAAGTGCTATTTTTGCTCCAAATAAAGTGAATCAACGTCACGTTATGTATGTACGTATTCATGGATCTGCTTTCAGGTACTGGCGTAACATAATTATCTTCTCCAAAAATACATAGGTAACAGAGGAAAAATTTGTATTTGGGTGTAATATTTGAAAATGTAATTGTTAGTTAGACCAAGATATCTGGTAAAGAAACTTTTAATAGTTATTTATGTAACAAGTGAGTTAAGTAGATGGTCAGCACGAGAATAAAATTTAGGTCATGAGCCCGTCAGGGCGATTGGGCTGATGCGACGTCTACATAACGGTAGTTTGTTATCATGTAGCACTTCGCAAATATTTAAGTACCTATTATTTTTGGACAAGTTTTGTTCCATTCGTTTCTAAAATTAAAAAAAAATGTACACTCCAGGGGCGAAACTAAGCTGTTTCAGAGCACCCCTACTGAAGGGGACGCTTGAGTCCCTCCCCTGTCAAGTCGAGTCAGCTTACATTCTTATAATTGTGTTTTTCTCTTCCGTTTTCTTGGTTTCTTGGCCATCAAACACCTCTTGTTACTGACAATTGAACCAGCAAGGAGGTGGCAAATTTTTAAATTTACCTAAACATTTATTATTATTATTCAAATTCAGCAGGGTGTATAAAACAAAAGAAGCTTCCAAAGTTCATAAATGATTTTGGGACTATTTTTGGCTAGAATACAGGGTGCGGCAAAATTCAGCATTCTACTACTTGCACAGGCTATTTCAAAAAAAAATTCTAGAGAACCAGGTTTCATCTCATTCGGCTTTAAAAATTGGAAGGAAGCTTGAGAAAATATCAAGTACATCGAGATTTTGAGTATCATAGAGTCGCTATGCAAAAATGGTCTCTTTTTAATAGCTCTCTCAAATATGATCACTGTAGAAGTTGTTTTATTACAAAACAAACACCAAATTTGTTTTGTTTAGAGGCCATAATAAAAGGCCGAAAGTACAAACCGTGGAAAGTGTTTAGAAGAAGTTTTTGAAGCGTTGAAAAAAAAATCTAACCATTTTTACAAAGTTATAATACTCGCAAGAATTGTGTCTAGATGATGTGTATCTAAATAGAATTGTAGACAGTACCTATAATTGCTTATTGAATATGTTTGTAAAATAAACTATAGATGCATATTATTTTGCTGTTATGGCCGATGAGAGTAGAACAGAAGATAAATTAAGAATGATGGTAAATCATATTTATGCGATTAAGGCAGTCATATTCGACAAATTTACAATATTTTAAAGACTATCTGAAGCAACAGCAAAATGGTTAGATGCGTTCATTGAAAAATGTAGCATTTTGTGTTTGTTCTTACATTTGCACAAATTCTTGGAGTCGCTTCAGGAGTTCATCAATAGCTTCAGAGTGAAAACTTTGATTCATCTAAAGCTTATCTTCGTATTAAAACTTTCATTGTAACCTTTGAAACTCTGGGGTAAAATGAACAACACTTTGATAAATTATATAAAAATCAATAAATTTTATACTTTAAGTAATAATTATACGTCCTTATTATATCTTATTACTTAATTTATAGAATTAATGAACCTTAATATCAGAAATATCACAGAAATAAATTTTAGTTCCAACTGCAGTTAAATGAAATAGATAAAACAGCGTTAAGAAAGCGAAAACGTCCAAAAACATTACAATGATTATTGTAGTATGATGATACTTAAATTGGATGCGTGAGTGGTTACCACTTGGTGAAACATTTTAGTATAGGAATAATGAAACACTTGGTTGGCGTTTCACAGCATATATATATATATATATATATATATATATATATATATATATATATATATATATATATATATATATAGAAAAGAACGCTACAATTGTTTCGGCCTCTCGGCCATTCTCAAGAGTATAAACTAAATTGAAAATATTCAAACAGTGCAATATATACACAAACAGTGCTTAATGACATGGTAATAATAAACACATTAAAATAAATATAACAACTAACGCAATGCCGTAAAGGTGTATTGTCAAACATCAATTGTCCATTCACAATGTTGTCTCCTTTAATGACTGCTTTGCGAATTTCTAAGATTTCTAGCAATTCCACCCGCTTTCCTTTGTGCTCCGTGTGTAATACTTCCAGCCCATAATTTCTGAAGAAGTGTTTTTGTTTAGGAAAACTTTATTAAAGTTTAAAATGTGCAACAACCACCTGTGGTTTAACAAACAGTGCAAAAGTATCATCTGATACATAAGTTTATGAAGATCAAGTGCAATCACAAATCAAGTGAGGCAGCCCTCACTGCCAAGAAGGCTTATTGGATTTGGATCAACCTAGAGATGAAGAAATGGTACAGCAGGAAGTCAAACCTGCTGCGAAACCTATACTGTGAAACGTCAACCAAATATTTTATTATTCCTATGATGATACTTGTTCAATTGACAAAGTAAATTTTCGAAGTAATATTTACGACTAAATACTAGATAAAATGTTCATAGAATTTAAAGCGAAATTTTCCGAAAAAGTAAAATATTCTAAGGGTACCTACTGACGCACAATGTCAAAGTGCTTCTTGGACATGGACTGTTAAAGAATTTTAGTACTCTTGATTGATTGTGAAATTTTCTCTACCAATCTATTCTACATCTCCTCTGGTTTCATCTGACTGGATTTTTCGTTTTTTTTTTCTGTTCGTTTCATCTTCTTACTAAGTAACTTTTGCTTTTATTAGTGCTCAATTTTCATAAATGTTAAATTTTGTTCTTAGACATTGTATACTGATACGGTTGATAGATCGATCTCAGACTATTGTAGCTTATTACTTTATACGTTAAATCGAGATAACATATCTCGACATAAAATTGACAAAAAAGTTGTTTCTAATTTTTGAAGTTGAAGGAGGTAGTTAGATGCTTCACTTCTTGTATTTGCCTTTTCTCGTTCGTCATTTATTTATTTATTTATTTGTTTATTTATCTTTTATTGTGACATGTCCTTTTGGTATTTTTCCGAAAAAAATCCGCCCTTGGATTTTGCCGCCCTGTGCTATAGCCCTCATAGGTCCCCCACCCCCCTAAATCCACCGCTGTACATCGGAGGCCTGATTTCAGTTCTTCTATTCCTAATCGAGCAAACAGATGTACCTCTACTCGCGTTCTTTTATTCCACAGCCATATCAACGTTCATTTCCATTGTAAAAGATAAATGAACAAGTTGTATGAATTATAAGGTTATGTAGTTCGCCGAATGCGTTGGCAGCTGAGAAGCGTTATTTTAATCTAAAATCCGTCAGCTTGGTCGGGAGTCACGTGGTATAAAAATCTCGTCGCTCTGCTCGCTCGAAAAATGTATTAAACGAACGCAGCAATAATAGGGTATACTGTATAATCAGCCGAGTGAATTATAGCCATTATGGGCAAGTCATATACAACGTTTTATATATGACTTTTTAAATAAAACAGTTCTTATGGACAATTTTTTTTTCAATAAGAAACCATTTTCAATAGACAAGACAATTCTAGCAACCACATAACATTGTTAGCAACCAAATGTAAATATGTAAATGAGCTTGATTGGGATGAACGAAAGACAACAATGACAGCGTACATAGGGAAGCAAAGAATAAAGATACACCGGAAAACGTAACTGAATGAAAATTATGTGGAATAACATATTGCGTTTTTCTTCCAGAATAAAACACACTAAAAATTGACAAATAATATATCTCGAAATAAATGGATAATAAAGGAGTGCTATAAATTATTTTCTACATTAAATAATATTTTAATAAATATATTTTTTTTGTTCTCAAAACTTAATACTGAATCTAAATATACCACTTGCTATCTAAATTAAGATCGAAATTACACGTTGATCGTAAACACGCTCATTATATCGCAATGTTTGTCCCCTCACGTGATTAATCACGACCACCGGACCTTGCACATTGGCCCGTGTGGCAACCGCAGAATTTTCATTTACCGCAGGCCAAATATTCCCGAACCGTGTCACCGGATCAAGGAAATATGGACGTATTTTTAATGTCGCCGGCGCAACTATTGTTAGTTGCAGTACACATAAATTAGAGGCCGCGCATTCGGCCGCGAAATTAGGTCTGCCGTCCTTCGCGGTTCTATTGTTGTGTCTGACGCCGGTTTGACCAGAGATTTATAGCACAGCGCAGGGTCATTAAATTTATCGTCGGCAAGAAAGTGGACAGAAGTGGATCCGGGGTTTCAGGATTAAATAATCAGAAGCCAACTAGGGCGTGTAATTAAATCTTTCCACCAGTTAATGCTCAGTTAAATTTCAAGGTGAAATTGTACGATGGAATATATCATTCCTTCTATTAGCCAACTATTTCAATATTGTTATAATTATGTTGCAAATAAACAATAACATTTTTATCCATAATTAAAAGATCTACATTATTAAATTTGAAGCTAATAATAGTTATCTATGTACCAAGTCAGTAAAGTGATCTTTTATCGAACGAGTCTGGGTATGAGCCGAACGAGCGAAGCGAGCGAGGTGAGTAACAGGTGATTTCGATACTCGCCTGCGGCTCGTCAATCATTCCCTTGTATCGCCAGTAAAATCCCTCTTACCCGACTTATAATGTAAATACTATTTTGGGCAGTTATTACTTCCTGAATATAAATTACATGTTTGTTTGAATTGCTAGCAGCAACAAATGATGCAGAAAATATTATTATAAAACGAATAATTTTGATGATCTAAGAGGGAAAAACTTTAGTAATTTGTTTAAAACGCACCATTTAGTTTCCATTTTGCTAGTTATTTATTCTAGAAAATACGTGAATATAATTTTGATGTGTGATTACTACTGGGGTTTCATGTTTGCATATGAGACGCAAAATAATTTTATAATCTGGAACTTTAATCAATTTTAGTCGCAAAATCTCTACGGCTTTGTTGCCGATAAAATTTCGCTAAAATTGCTTTTTGGTGGATAAACATATTCGAGATTCAGGTAACGCTCTCATTTCCTTTACGCTCGTATTCATATTGATTACATATATCTCAGCAGAATTTTACTCATTCACTGATCTCGTCGCAAGAAAACATCCATATGCATGAGGTCGTGGGGATATTGGATAGATAAGGCGCTGATAGAGAGCGCTATCGTTGTGAACGTGTGCAATTCCTCCACAGGACGCATTTTTGCGTTAATATCGTCTTCTGGAGGACGCATAAAAAGCGGAGAACAGGACGAAGATGTGAAGTACCAGATGGGTCGGAGCAGTGCGCAATTGCATTGCTTCCGCAGCGTCGCCCAAAGGCTGAAATTGCCAATTACGCGAAATGAGCACGCCAGGTCTTAGACAAATTACAAATTCACCAACCCATGAATATTATACGGGGGTTATGATGAACTTTGTCTACACCTGGTCCTATATTAGTGATAAGAAAAGTTTCGCCTGTGAAATTGTATTTACCTACAATATCTCGCAACTTTTCTTTTCGTACGGGTTAATCGTTTGCGATAGCGCAAAGTTTTTACTGCTCAAGCATGAACATCCAGGGGCCATTAAGCACGATGTAATTGTGTTGGAATACAAGCGTGAGTAATTTAAAAAATGCTACCGACATTTTTAAACAATAAGTAAAACATTATAATAAAATTTATAATGTGAAATAAAATTTAGATGATTGTTTTAAAACATTTTTAATCTCTAAAATTAACTTTTATAGCACAATTCTCTGTATTATGCTTGAAAATCTAATTCTCGCCATCTCACGGTAGGACCACATCAATAATTCAATGGACTGTCCGTCACGTTTACGTTGAACCATTAACATGCGCTGAAAATTTAGTAAACACAAGTTGACGAATCATCAACACGCGACGAAATTTTCCAAAATGAAAACGCCGGCCCTCTCACACTGGAGCAGTGTTCGGTAATTCAAAGAACTGACCGCCACGTGACGTTCAATCTTAACAAAATAATATGTATTAAGTGAACCTAAAATTTACTAGTTTCTGTTGGAGATAGCTGAACTACAATGTCTGGTTACAGCCTTCATCCCAGTCTGCATGTAAATTGTTGACTGTTCGGTTGTGATGACGGGGGTGGTGGCTGGAAACGTTCGAGAGGAACGGCAAAAAAACTCGCGGTCCCTGGGTTAACAATGGCAAATGCTCTAGTGCCCCGGGGAGCACTTGTTGACAAATCAGGGCGAAGTTCCCCGCTTCCTTTGAAACACATCCACAGATAACTTTCTCATTTTCGCGATGCATCTTCTGCGCGAATGCGCGAATCTGCAAGGCTAATGCCAAATCGGATTGGGGCGAGTTTTGTAAGATGCTGCAAGCACTTCGTGTTATTTAGGTATTTTGTAGAGATGATTTGAATATGGATTTGGAAACGGTGTTGATTTTTATATAGTAAGTGTTAATTTAATCTTCTAATATGTACAGAGCACTAGAAAAAGTGATGTCAACTTTTCCAACTAGTTTCAAGGAAATAATGACCTTTTAAAAAACCTAGTTAACTTATTTACTTTTATTCAGTAACGTTGCAATACATAATTGATATCCATCTTGAACAGAGGCATCTATTACTATGCAAGATAAAAGTTGACACCACTTTCTTGAGCCCTCTTAAATTGTCTATTGAAATTATATGGATACATTATTAATATTTATAAAAATAGTTGAATTTATAAATCTGGCGAAGATTAATAAAATAACTTGTCATTAAAACAAATGGTTTATTTTTTTTTAATTTTGTGAATATTTTATTTATTTATGAACATTTTTACAATTTTTTGAATTTGTTTTGAACATTTTGATTTTTCATAAATTTTTTAGATTACATTTTGTAATAGATATTTATGCATTAAGGGAGATATGGATGTTTTTTCCTGAGGTTGACAGGATTACAAACCGAGGGCCTTTGGCCCGAGGTTTGTAAGTCAACCGAGGGTAAAAAACATCCATAGCTCCCGTGGTGCATACAATATTTTATTTTTTAGAAACATATTGGTAAAAATTTTAGGTATTGTATCGATCCACAATGTTTATTTCCGAGGTTGCTATGAGTTGTTTGACAGTATATAAAAGTCATAATAAAAATGTGACAGGGGTTCAGTAATTGTGGTGCAGATTCCGGACACTAAAACATTGGCAAAGAGATCCTTCACTATAGTTGAAGAGGAGAGACTGAATGCGTTGTCGCTTATCAGAGAATACTTGTGCTTGCGTCCTGCAGGAGTCTCAAAGTTTTTTTTATCGTACAGAAACAGAAAATGTACAGTGCAACCTGTTGGGAAAAACACATTTGGCAGCTTTCCGTCAAAAATTGCTGTCTACTTGTGTTTGCCGAATCCGAAATCTTTCACAGGTCACTGTTTAAGACGAACATGTGCAACTTTGGCAGCTGATGGAGGAGTAAGTATGACCAATCTGAAGCGTCTGGGTGGATGGAAAAGCTCTACAGTAGCGGAAGGCTACTTGGCAGACAGCATGGCATCCAAGAATAAAATTTCACGCGTGATTGCTGGACTGGAAGAGACTGAAAAAGTAAGATCGTCGGTATCTGCTAGTGGCAGTGGAGGCCATGAGCAGACGCAAAATTGCTCATCTTCAAGTACCGTCTTGAATGGAAAATTTGTCAATTGTACGATCTATTTGTCAAGTGGTCATAAGGTTGAAGGAGAAAAAAATGTGATTGAGGGTGAAAAAAATTGACATCTCCCTAGGGAGATATGAGTTGCTTTTCATAGATTGTATCCATGACGAAAATAAATAATATCATGTTTCTAAAAAATAAAGACATTTCTGTCATTACGCAAAGTTGTACAAATGTTGTTATTAATTTTTAAGGGAACTTATCTCGACTTTTATTTATTTTTTAATATCTCTTACATTTTGATACATTTTTTTGTACATTTAAAACTTTTATGCAGCTTTGAAATAATCTCGATTTTTTATTCTTTGGTATAAATTTTATAATTATAAAGTACTAATTTCTATAAAGGTCCCAATTCAGTGCTTTCAGATGTTTTGTTTTTAATAATTGTGCCATTTTAAATTTCAACAATGTTTACACAATTTCGAATGAAAATATGGTTCATTTTTTTTATTTTAGTTTTCGGTTTTTTTAAAACACTTGTAAAATTGTATTACATTTTAACAATGTTTTAAATTTGTTTTGAACATTTTGATTTTTCATAAATTTTTTAGATTACATTTTTAAGTGAACTTCTCTCATTTTTTATATCTCTTACATGTTGATAATTTTTTTTTGTACATTTAAAACTTGTATGCAGCTTTCAAATAATCTCGAATTTTTATCCTTTGGTATATATTTTATAATTATAAAGTAATAATTTCTATAAAGATTCTGCATGAAAATATAGTTTTATTTTTTTTGTTTTAGGTTTCGGTTCTTCTAAAACACTTGTAAAATTGTATTACATATTTGAAATGTTTATGAAATATTAAAAAAAAACACTTTAGTAGCATGATTAGTTATTTCAGTGTATATTTAAGACATTTTCCACAATTTTATCAATACTTCTCAAATCTTTCGTGGATTTTGATTATTATTTTGTTCAACATTTAAGATTCTTGTGGACTTTGGGGAAGGTTGAAATATTAAGAATTGAAATTATATAAAAAATGCAGAATTTTTGATTTTTTTTTTAAACACAGATAAGGTTATGTAATTAGTATAAACAAATTTGCACACAAAACTTTTGTGAATTTGTATTAAATTTTTTTTGCGATTTTTTTAAATTACACTTCTTAAGTAATAGTTCAGTCATTATTTAAAGTTTTAACAATAATGTTATGGAGATTTAAAAGCTTTTACAACTCGCAAGATTTGAAAAAATCTCGAAATTTAAACATTTTAAAAATAATTGATTTGATTTTTATGAAACTTCAGATTTTAAATAATGAATAATAAATAAAGAATATTTATGGAAAATTTGCAAATTTGGTTAGCTTTTAAAGAACTTTGAGCAATGTTGAAGAAAACTCACATTTGTGATTTTTTATTGCATTTATCAACTATTAGTGACGTAGATATTTCATGTATTGCCATTGATTCAAGAAGTAGTTTTCACAGAAAAAATACTCTGAATCACATATAATTGTACCACTGATTAATATGTTTCACGTTTATTGACTTAAAAAACACAAACATTGGTAAAATATAAATATAGAAATTTGATTGGCCACATTTTCCTGGAAGGTCTGGATTTTATTTAAAAATTAAAATCTAATAAAATACATTGCATACATATTTTGGAATATATCTGACATATTTGAGCACATCTATAGTAAACAGTGAATATCGTCGAAGTATCGAGCGAATAAACAAAAAAGTGAAATTAGCGTTTGTCATTATTTGGAAAATATGATTGAAAATATCAAAGTTTCTTTAATTTCATGTTGTGCAACTATTGATTCAAACTTGCATATACGTGAAAAAAGATTAACTAAATTTCATGGTTACTTCATATTCACATTCATATTTCATACTTAAAATATAAAAAACATGCTAAAAATCTAGCAGTTGTCGCAAAATAACACAAAATTTCAGACATTAAATAATACATAAATAGCACGCAACAAATAATAAAATGTCATACGCCTGTAAACAAATCGTCCACACAGTAAAAGACATGGCATATACGAACTTTTTCAGACCCCATATAAAATCATTTCGTCTAGCTATTGTTTTGACACTTGAAGGTAGGATGTTGAAGATTCTTACAGATTTGCTAATGGTTGATGGGCAGATTTCTATTTCTTCCTAGTTTCCGTACAACTCATTACAAAATTTGGTTGGACGGTCATATCGTGTATTTTTGTTTTTAATTCAGGAATTTAGTTTTATTCATTCTCCAATAATATCGTTGACTTTACTCATTTTTTTAAGCCTTCAATAAATTAAAAAAAATCCTCAGTATGTGCTTCAAGTTTTGTAATAGTTTCGCTAATAAAACAGTAATTAGGCTAAAACTAATAGACTAAGCTTTAATCAAACCTAATTATTGGCTTAATAGCGGTTTCTTTAGTGAATTGTTGCAATTTCGCAATTTCTAAATGCTGCTGCCTCATTAGAAAAAGAAGGCACCACGCATTTTATTGCTTAAAAGTTCTCGGCATAAATAAAAAACAGCGTCTAGCCCAGTGGCCCATCTGGTAATTGAATCGTTTATTTCAGAAACCTGCTAAGTGTACTTTTTCAAATTTTCGGAGAACAAAAAAAAACACTGTATATTTCATATTTAATACATTATAATTACGAACTTTTCAAACCCCATATAAAATCATTTCGTCTAGCTATTGTTTGGACACCTGAAGGTAGGCTGTTGAAGATTCTTGCAGACTTGCTAATGGTTGATGGGCAGATTTCTATTTCTTCCTAGTTTCCGTACAACTCATTACAAAATTTGGTTGGACGGTCATATCGTGTATTTGTTTTAAAAATTCAGGAATTTAGTTTTATTGATTCTCCAATAGTTGACTTTACACTTTTTTTTTCTAAGCCTTTAATGAATTCTCAAAGTTCCTCAGCTTGTGCTTCAAGTTTTGTAATAGTTTCGCTAATAAAACTGTAATTAGGCTAAAGCTAATAGACTAAGCTTTAATCAAACCTAATTATTGGCTTAATAGCGGTTTCTCTAGTGAATTGTTGCAATTTCTAAATGCTGCCGCCTCATCAGAAAAAGAAAGCACCACGCATTTAATTGCTTAAAAATTCTCGGCATAAAGTAAAAAGTTTATTTCAGAAACCTGCTTGGTGTATTTTTTCAAATTTTCGGAAAACAAAGAAAAACACTATATCTTTCATATTTAATACATTGTAATTAAATATCCCATAAAACGTTATGTTAGTTGACGAAATAATGCAAAAAAATATGCGAACTTTATTATTGAATTAGTTTTATGCAAAAGAGTGCGTAAATGCTGTACAATTTGAAATTTTTTGTCACATGAAATATAAAATAAAAAAATTACGCTAAATATCGAAAAGTGTTCAAATATATATCGATATGCAAAATTTTACAAAATATGCTCAGAAACCCGAAAATATGCAAAATAAATGTTGAAAATTTACAATTGTCTTATCCTAATTCGCATAGATACGAAATTATATAAGTGGCATATGCATATTATAGGATATGCAGTTTGCTTATAATCCCAGCTCTAATAACAAGTAGGTACTAGTAAAATTTAAAAAATATAATTTTATTTCACTTTTATAATAATTTCTTGATATTTGTAATAAAATCATAAATCACAGTATTTGCAATAATTTGCAAGAGTTTATGGAATATTATGTAAATTGATAAAAATATTTGGAAAATAAAAATTATATTCAAATTTTCGTAATAGTTTATTTTAAGTCATTAATTTTGAGTCATTTTAAATATTATTATAATGGCCTTAATGTTCACTATACAGCTATTTGATCTGCTATCTGCTTTTTCTAATTTAAATAGCGTTAGCATTAATGACTACTCCTAACATTTAATAACATGTATTCTTGTGCATTGCAAAACTCTAATTATAGGAACAATGTTTAAATATTAATATTTCAATAATGCACAAGATATAAAAAATTGAGATGAATTATATTATTATATTATTTAAAATATGAAATAAAAGTATTGTAAGGATTATGTTTTAAGTAATTATCTGCTTCTTCTAATTGAAATAGCGTTAGCATTAATGAATACTCCTAACATTAAATAACATTTATTCGTGTGCACTGCAAAACTCTAATTATAGGAACAATATTTAGATATTAATATTTCAATAATGCAAAAGATATAAAAAATTGAGAAGAATTATATTATTATATTGTTTAAAATTTGAAATAAAAGTAAAGTAAGGACTTATATTTTAAGTAATTATTAATTAAAATAGCATATGTTTGAAATTATATAAAAGTTGCGGGATATTAAAAGCTGAAACATTTATATTGGAATCGTCCGTAGTCGTTAAAATTTTGTTACTACTACTATAAAAGTTGTTTGTCAAGTTTTCTAAGTTAACATTTAAAAAAATCCGAAATATTGTAGCGACTTATGTTTTAATCATTAATTAAAATACAATATTTTTCAAATGGTTTAAGTGTTGTTATTTTGCAAAGTATTCTATTAATAGGTACATTGAAATTTTGCAGTTGATAAAAATGGGATTAAATTCATACAAATGTTTACAAATATAGTCACACAAATCATATGGTACGTGTGAAATTGTGTAGAGTTGGTAGTAAAAATTTTATAGCTTAAAATACGCAATGTCGGTATCTATAAAATGGACACGTTTATGTACTATTTCTAAGAACGTTGTAAATCTCGTGAGGTATAAATCAGTATATTTGCCAGCGAGTTCGTCGCGGTTATTAATAATTGAATATTACTATGTAATTAATCCATGCAGTAGTTATTATTTGCCAGACTAAAAATAAACGTTTAGCTCGACCTGGTAAAAATATAAATAGGTTATCAGAAACAGTTGGTAGTGAACATTGTTCCCATCGAGTACTTTCGACCGCAGGGAAATACGGGAAAATGTGAGGGTTGTGCGAGCGACATGTCGGAAAAGGGGAAAGCGAGTGACGCGGAGAAGCAACAGCCTGCAGGCAGCAATGACGACGACGACGGCCTGGAAAAAGTTAAGAAGAAGGCGTCACGTAAGCGCAGATTCCCGTGTTAAACGCTAATGGAATTATTACATTATCCCCTTCAACAGCGGCAGTGAACGCTTCATTGGTGTTCTTCTACGCCGTGCTGTCGGGCATGTTCACCATCGGATGGGTCAGCCTCAACAGTTGCCCCCTGAACAAGCTGATACCGGTATATCTTATCGTCGCAGGTGAGCCCTTCTGGGCCGCTTTCCTGCATCCCTGCTAACAGCCGCCGTTTTTCAGGTTCAACAGGTATCCTGACGAAAGCGCTGATTCACACTAAGAATAAATACCTGTTCAACTTCGTCATGCTGCTGGTGCTGTTCGACTTGTGCTGGCAGGTGTTAGGTGCGTAAATAATGCGCCGACGGTGATTTACGGGTGCAGATATAACTGATTTACACCCCCTTCGCAAACGCTCCGAAAAAATCCCGTAAAACACGGAATCAATCGCATTTATTGCGAGCAGCCGGGCATCGATTCGCCCAAGTTTAATTACATAAATGCAGTGTCGCGCATAAATTACAGAGCGTACTCCTATTGCATTTTAGTGCTGTATTGATAGATTATTGGAATTGATTGTGTTTTTGTACCGGTCGCACAGCACAATAATGTATACCTTTAAATTTATTACTTTGTTTGCGTTTCCTGTATAAAGAGCGAGTCCACAAACAAATTCATTAACCCTTTAAAATCCCAATAAATTTAAATTCAATTCCCATAGAACAATTATCGCCATCAAAATTATAATTACCATGTTGCGACTAAAAAATTCTGCTAAAACCAGCAAGTTTTTTTAAACTTCAAAAGCTTTTAATTTTAAAAGTTTTATCTATATCTATTTGAATCATTATATTTAAAAAAGAAAGTTATTTGGCTTCAACAGTCTTTGAAACTTCAAAAGCATTTAATTTTATAACATTTATGTATATCTATTTGAATCATTATATTTAAAAAATATATATTAATTGGCTTCAACTGGGTTGACTATTACATTAATCTTTATTTGGTGAATTTAATCATTGATTTTTAAATTCAAGATGATTTTTAATTTCAAGGAAACATGGAATTAAAAATTAAGCAAAAATGAAATCCAACCGCACCAATTTAAAATAAACAAGACTCGCATATGCATATTTCCAAAAATCATCGAGTTTGAAAACGTTCATGATTACGTCATTTGTCCGTGATTCATACTTTATATGACTAACTGAAAGTAAAAATTAGTGATGATTCCAAAAAAGTGAAAAAGTGTCGGCTTAAAACTGCTTAAAACATCACAATCTAATCGTGATGTATTAGGGATTTCCAAAATATATGTAACAATAAAATTGTGTATTATGTGCAATAATTCATTACCACATCAAATTGACTAAAATTTCAATTTCAGGTTCATACGTTGTCTACCGGGAATACCAACCAAACTACATTCCAGAGAATGGAATCTATTGTTACCGATTGGCCTATCTTCTATCCTTCTGGATGATAACCATATTTTACTCGTTAATTGCTCTATTCATATTACTTTCCGCATGTTACTTCTTGATGAGGAACACCTTTAGGAAGTCGTGATATTTATTTATTGTGTTCGAGATTATAATATTTATAATATACCTGTACACTTGAAAATGTTTATGCATAATAAGAGTAGAAATATATTTTTATTCCAGTGAATCAGGTGTATACGGTGTGCGCCGATTGGATAATTCGAAAGGGACATCACGCCACAATATGTCAGTATCAGTAGGTCAGTCAGGAGTAAACAACTGCCTAGCTTCAAATAATCAGAACAAACATGCATCAATGTTTTTCGTCTAACTAACTGTTTTTTGTCTGACCAACTGCCTGGGATTACTTGACGTGAAATGCACTGTATGTGAGCACAGGACAATGGCAAGTTTGATTAGAATTTAAGCTTAACCGTAATAGGTAATTAAGTATCGTGAAACAAATACTCGAACAAGTAAGCAATATGTGAAGTGTGTACGAGTGTCATCATCATCATCTTCATCATCCCAAGGCAGGTAGACAGACAGACAGAGCTAGATATACAGAAAGACGAGACTTCGAAAAAGTTAATATAATTCTAGAAAATGGTCGTAGGATCAAAACAATTAAAGAAAAATCTATTAAAAGCTGTAAAACTCAACCACGTATTTTTATTTTTATTTAATTATAAATGTTTTACAAGAGACTCAGTGATTCAAGTGATTCTTACAATTTAATTATTAGCATTCTGTTTTTAGTCCAATGTTGTTAATAGATTATTTCAGTTTAGAATATTTGTATTCATTTAAACCAGAAACGAAACAAACCTTTAAAAATGCTATTTATTTTTCAAATCGTGTTTGAATTGACTTACCCAGATTTTCTTTTATTTATTATAGAATACCCTGTAACTTCTTTTAATTCCATCTTTTTAGTAAATGACATTTTATAGGGTTATTTTGTTGTTGTTAATATTTTACGGGCTTGTATAAAAGACCTGTAATATATATATATATCAGGCTTGGAGAAAATCAGACAGATTGAATACTAATTCAAGTTTTATTATACACACCTTAACTCTATAATGAATCGGGCTTATAATTATACACATTTATTCATTTTCGAAATTGTACATTTTCAGCAACAATTTTCTGGTTGTTACTTTCAATTTCCATATTCACGTTTTTGTTAGAAATAGAGAGAGCTGAAGTCGTGACTGCAGTCAATGGTGCCTCGTTTTCTTAATTAGAACCCTTCTGTTTGCCAGATTGAACCATTTTTGCAATTTTTACTAGGCTCACTGGATTATAGGGCTCGCTCCTGCGTCGCTTGCCCCACAAACTTCCAGCTCGCCCGTAAAGATTAATTTACAAAGCTTGTCACGTAAATAACTATTACTATCCAAATACCTGCGCCCATGTAATTTTCAATATTACTTGCTGAGCTATTTAGTAGAATCTATAAAGTTCGAAACAGTTTTGTACGGTAGACTCTGTCCACTAAAATTCTATAGAATATACCAATATTAATTGACCGAACTATTTAGTAGAATCTGTAGAGTTCAGCAGAAATAGTCCCGTACAATAGATTCTGTACATACACTAAAACAAATATACTATATAGTTCCGGGTGCCTTCAGAGAGCGAATAAAATTTCAAAACCTTGATTTATATTGTCCCCTGTAGAAATTTGCGAAAACCGCTTGAACAGATCGAAGTGTTTTTTAATGAAATATTTTCAGACCATTTTCATTATTCCGCCCCTCTTACCGTTTTAAAGTTATGACGTCAGGGCCAGAGTCGGGGTCAGGGAAAAGTATCTTTAAAATTAAATTTTCCAGATTTTCTGTTAACTGTTATAGAATTGAACACTCTTGTTTTGTTTAGATCGATAAGTCTTCCACAAATATTTGCAACAATTTTATTAATATTAATATTATGGATCTGTATGACAATGATCGTAAATTTGACTTGCCTATTTAATAAAATCAATATACGATATCGAGCGAAAAATTTGCAATTTGGGAAACACCGAATTAAAATATATAAGTTGTAATTAATATCTCTTTAATAATTCTTTCTGTTTTGCGTGTGATTTTGATTGTATCATTAAGCTGGATCCTTATATCGTAAACATGTATTTGTTAGATAATTTTGTAAATAAAAAATTTTTGTTCCTTCAAATTTATTATTTTTACTTTTTTTTTTACCGAAATACTATTTAAATTGTGTTGTGTAATTAACAAGAGGTAATTAACGTTAGGTTAAATTATATTTATTAAGGATATAAGCATGCGCACAATATTAAAAAAGTCAAAAAAATTACAAAAAAAAAACAATTGTGTCCGTGACTTGATTCGCATGCATAAGATTCAAATCGTATGTTATTGAGCTGTCTGCCAATTTCAAAAATATGACAAAACTGTAAATCTGCGCACGTAAAAAGAGCGCTTGTTAAGCGAACCAACAAAATCATTGCCGCAACTTAGACAAGAGGTTAGTTTATCACTTGGCATTTATAGTGACTTTGAAAAAAATTGAAAATCTGAATGAAGTCACGGCCATACGTTTGAATTTCCACAGCCGCCCCTGATACATTGATTTTTTTAACATTATATTATATTTTTAACATTTCTACAAGTTAAAACCATTAAAATAGCTTTTCAGAACTAATGAGTGCGATAATATATATTTTATGTATCTGATTTATTACGTTATAATGATTTTCATACGTTTTTTCATTTTGTTTATGATTTGTTTGTGATATTCTCTCTATACTACATGTTTTCTAGTTTATGGACGAAATAAAAGTGCTTTTTTATTATGTCTCTATCCATTTTTGTCAAAATTAAGAAATTTCAAATCGCCTGCGCTACCTCTAAATATAAATTTATTTTATCAAAATTTTGCACAAAGTATCCTTATATATACTGACACAAAGTAATAGCGTGAGATCAACAAAAATTAAAAAAAAATGTTTTCTTATATTTCTGAAGCATCCTAATATAAGCATAAGTATAAGTATATAATTAAGCTATAAATATGGAAACAATATTCGTTATTATTTCGTATAAAAAAAATCCTTATATATACTATACATACATCAGATACAGATCTATATGTAAGTAAAATATCTGAACACATTTGGATATGGTTAAAACATCCTGTATACAAAGATGTTCCTAACGATTTTTTATTGAAGTATATTTTATTGAATTGCATCTTTTTGACATTTTTACAAAAATAGTTAAACTGTTATTTGGAAATGTTGCAAAATTGCACTGGTCATTTACTGAGTAATGTTAAAAAAATACCAAATATTTCCTATTGTTTTTAATAGTCGAGTTAATTTCTTTAGAATTTTTCAAACTTTGTTTACATGATATTTTTAAGAGTTTCTTTGGAATTTTTCAGATACTGTACTTACATTACACAATATATAGCTCTGGCTTTTCCAAAAATTGACAACGCATTTACATAGTAATCAGTAATGCCAAGACATTTTTTTGCTGATTTTGTTTTTTACTTTGGTTTTTTACTTTGAAATCTTCTAATAATTGCTAAAAAAAGCCTAGGTTTGAGTTTGATTATATTTTTGTTAACATCTCATTATAGATTTTGTAGACACTATAAAAAAAAAAACAATACTATTTTGTTGTAATTTTACCTATTTGCAGGACTAATTCTTTTTATAGATTGAATGCATGTCCGAGAGATTTTTCATATTTTTTGGCAATTTTTATGTTTTTTTTTGTATATTCTGTTAAACTTACATTTTCACCAACTTTCTTATATATACTTTCATCGAGTATGTTTCGACTAATTTTGCAGCATCTCTGCTAAATTTTCTGCAATTTGCACACATTTTCTGCCAATTTTCTGATTTTGCTATTGCGCTTTCGTTTTTTTACTATTTAAATTTTTCCAGGAAATAATATAATTTGATAAAATTGATAAACTTAACATACACTTTACTCTTTATAAAGTTAAATATGTTATTTAAATGTTCTGTAATTTGTCTGCATTTTCTAGCATTTTTTTAAATTTTCTTATTACGCTTTCATAAACTAATTAGAAAATTGAGAGATATTTGGTAAGGTCTGAATGCCCTTATGATTGGCAGAAACCAACTATTTCCTTGAGGGGGTAATGGCCTATAAAATTTTCAGACGGTCTAATTGCAAAATTTTATATTTTCATTCAATTTTCTGCAATATTCCTATATTATCCACCATTTTTTTATAATTTTGCTATTGGGCTTTCATGAACTTTTAGTTAGCAGAAAGTTCTTTCATTTATAATTCAAGATTATTAAGAAATTGAAGGTAGGTAGATATTTATCTACTTATAACATTTTCATCTATGCCCTAATTGGAAATTTTTCATAAAACTTTCAGCAATTTGAATAAATTGTCTACCAGTCAATATAATTGACAAATTTTATGATGCAAGGAGGACGTATTACCATCATGCATAACTATAGGTAAATGGTGCACAAAACTTAAATAAAAATCCAATAAGGGCCTTATTGAGGGCAAAAAATGTTGGAGATCTTGGTATAAGGTATGATAAAATACAAATTGTAAATGTTGTAATAGTACGAATAGTAAGTACAGGGTGTTTCAAGTTTTACCGCCGAGCCCAAAATGGTAACTTCTATTAAAAATAAAATGTCCATATTTTGTGTATTCAACTATGTATTAATGAAGAACAATATTTGACAATCAATTTTTTTTACAACCACTAAATTGTAAATCAAATGATCTCTTAGGGTTGCTAATATTAAAGTGGCTTTAATTTGAAATCTAATCGTTTTTTAATTTTTTTTTTTCATAAATGGTATGTTTAATTCAAATGATACATTTGAGAATATAAGGCAAGAAATAAAATTTCTCGCGAAAAGGGTTTTTTTTTAAATTTTAAAGTCGTGTTTGAAATGATATTGAAAAATGTAGACCAGTTTTTGTAAAATTAGCATCGTATGTATGTGCTGTCAAATTTTAATTTTTCTTATGTGACTGTGCCTAAAAATCACTCGGCGGTATAACTTGAAACATCCGGTATATTATGAAATTAGTTTAGTCGAACTAGCGTTTTACTAAACAATTGAATTTTTAAAATAATTCGTTCGTTCAAGTTTCAAATTAGCGTATTTAAAATGTGTGAGACAATATTGTCACTTTATGGCACAATATTGTAACTTTGCGGGACTATGCGATAAAGTGAACAAATATTATCGATTAAGCATTCTGATGCTAGTCGACGATAAAATGAATTTTAAATCTATTCATGTTTCTGCCTGAAACAAAGACGTTCGGTCTGTGCAATTATTATGACACATAACTAATGATACTGGATTTAAACTTGAATCCCCCAATTCATAATTATTTACTGTTATATTTCATTCCGCTGATAAATATGCACGAATATGATTAATTTTATATATTTTTTCGGGTGCTTAACTTCTCATAAAATTGTCGTACAACTTTGAACGACTCCTTTTTTTGGGCAAATTAAATGATGGATGATAAATGATTACTGCGGTTTTTAATTAAATCACATTTTGAATGCAGATATTTTTGAAGCCATTAATTATCTCCTTTGCCAGGATTATAGCAATGAAAAGTTTGGCGTATAATTTGAGCCCTTGTTTATACTAGGTTGTGGTCCTCAATCGTGCCGTTCGCGATTTAGGGGTTCTAATGATTTTTTTATTACGGTCGGCCGCACAATGCCTCGGTTAATTGCTGCTTTCGAATGCGGGAGCTTACACTCATGTTTAGGAATTATGCATTCCTCTCAGGAGAGCAGCTGTTTATGCAAAATAAATGTTCGCACGGGATAATTTCGTCGCGTCTTATAATAATCTCGGGCGAGTCGGTGGGTTGTTGATCTTCCTCTAGCCCACGACGCTCAAACACCTCGGCACGTCTAAACCTGCCACCTAAAACCACACATAACTCGAGACATGCGTTTAATGCTGCTCCTGTTTTCTTTAATAACACCACCACTCGGAATATATGAATTTATTAAATGTTTACCTATGCATAATCACACATCAGCAGGGTAATAGGAATAAATATTTGTTAATTAATAAAAACAGTGGAGGTGCATACCATTGTACGTGAGATTACAATCAGAGCACATTATACACATATTTGGTCGGGCAGGATTTATACTTATTAAAGTTTATATACATCGTCATGACTGCGCATAAATGGACCACAGTTTATACTGCATAAGCCTATTTCTATATAATTATGCGTATTATATTAATGGACATTTAACACGTACGTAGGTACACCAATTTTAAATTAAATATTTGCTGTGTTAAAATAATGTCCACATATTAAATTATTTTTTCGTAAATTATGAGCGCAATTTTCGTAGTCTCGTCTGATAAAGGATTTCCACATTTGGTACTCGTTCCTGAAACTAATTTGGAATCTGCATGCCGTGCGTGAGTTAATTTGATTTCTACCGGCGCAACCGCGTAAAATTCGTAATTAACCAACACAAAACCGCCGGCGGGATGAACATTTTGCGGCGGCCGGAAGATGGCGGGGCGACGAAACGTTGGGCACGCAGCTTCCTGCTTAATTAAAAACTATTTTTCACTGTCGAACTAAAGCAAACGGCGATAATTCCGGCGGGATTAAAATTCATTTCGGATCGCGCAATTGCGTGCACCGTTTTCATTAATTCCGTGTCAGGGCGAGCAGCCCCAAAAACTCCATTTCATTATATTCAGAAGCGCTGCAAATTCGACCGTTTTATCTCCACGTCGTATGAGCGGTGATTATTAAGCCCTAGCTGGGGGATGGAACCTGTTGATGCCGATGGAAGCGCTCTAGTTGAAGTAAAACCGAGTAAACTTCCCCAAGATAATTGTGTAACATGGAAATAAGGAAGAGTTTGATATTACAGAAGATAAATATGTAGTGTATTACATAACGAGAGTTGTAAGAAGCATATTACGCACGAAGAGAAAACGAAGAGTAATTTGTCATATGCTCATGGCAATATATGATATTGACCGGGTTATGACTATTTTGACAATTTTAAAACTAAATGTCACAATGTTGCCAATGCTCATACAAATAACTTCTCCCCTAACTATTACGTAATATACGAGGGCTGTTTGACGGAAGAGTGACTTTTCAATAGTTGGTAACACTTTCGCTATAATGATTATGTTGCTAGCTCCTGAGGTCTTTCGGAGGTCTACTGTCAAAATTTGGCACCAATCTAACTGATAGATTATGTTTTATACTTATTTGAAGAAAACTGTTTTCGTTGTTGTGTAAATATGGATAAAAAATAATTTTGAGTGTTGATTAAACATTATTTTCTACGTGAAAAAACAATTAAATAAACCGAGGAAAAGTTACGTAAATATTATCCAGAATCTGCTCCGTCCCATGGAATGATTTGTAAGTGGTTTCTGCTTTTAAAAGTGGCCATATGAGCACGGTTGATGCAGATCGTCCGAAACCATCATTTTCTGTAACTACTCTAGAAATGGTTAATAAACTCTATGGCCTTGTAATTGGTAATCGTCGAATAAAAGTTCGTGAGATAGCTAATGAAGTAAACATCTCAACCGAACGGGTATACAATATTTTGCATGAACATTTCAATAAGAAAAAGCTATCCGCGAGATGGTTGCCGCATTTGCGTAATGGTGATCAAATGCGCGCTCGCATTAAGAATTCAGAAGAATGTTTGGCCGTCTTCAACGTAATTCAAAGGATTTTTTTCGTCGATATGTCACAGTAGATGAAACTTGGATACATCATTATACTCCAGAAACAAGAATACAGTCTAAATAATGGATTTCTCAATGCGAATATGCTCCCAAAAAGGCAAAAACACTTTTTACGACCAATAAGGTCATGACCACAGTTCTTTGGGATTCTAAAGGTTTAATCTTTAGTAATTGTTTACAAAAAGAAAAACGATAACTGGCCAGTATTATGCTGATTATGCAGACACGTTTTGATGCCGAACTTGAAAAACAACGACCGCATTTGATGAAGAAAAAATTGTTGTTTCATTACGATAATGCGCCCTCACATTCGTCTGCAATTGCTACAACTAAATTGGCTGAATTGCATTACGAATTATTGCTTTATTCACCATACTCGCCAGATCTGGCTCCCAGTGATTTCTTCTAATTTCCAAATTTAAAAAAATGGCTGGTGGAAAAAGATTTTAGGCAAATCAAGAGGTGATAACCGAGACAAATGCATATTTTGAAGACTTTCCGAAAAATTACTTTTTGGAAGGTTTAAAAAAACTGTAAACTCGCTGGGCCAAGTGTGTACAGTTAAAAGGGTGTTATGTTGAAAAATAAAATATATTTTTAACAGAAAAAATAACGTTTTCATTAAAAAGTCACTCTTCCGTCAAACAGCCCTCGTACATATAGGACGTTCCATGTAAACCGGAACAAAGCTCTGTGCACAAATTGGAACAACCAATAATTAAGTATAAAATCTCAAAATCTTCGTTATAATATCTACTTTCATATGAAACATGGCTTTTTGAAAATTTCAATATGGCGGATCCAATATGGTGGCAATAGTGGAAAACCGGTGACACAAATTGTGAGAATAAACAAATTGCTTTTAAAAATACAAAACTGTAATAGCAACGCTACCTTGTAAACAATGCACAGCTTACTGTATTTTGATGTGAAATTTAGAACGACATACTACATAGCAGAAAAAATATATGTATATCACTGAAGGAAAGCCTTCTTCTCTCCCTTGGATTAACCTTAATCATCGGGAGAGAATATATCACTCCCCTCCCTAGTTATACAAGTAACTATTTTCTTTATCTATGCCATAAGAAGGTATATCGAAATACATTTCTTGACTAATTCGACCCTCGTGATTCCAAAAAGCCTAGTCGTGATATATCGAAAGCAAGCACATCAATATTAATTCTCACAGGTTTAAAACAAATACTACTAGAGACATATGAAATCGACCGAATTATCAACACCGAAAGAGACATACAATGCCTAAACGAACAAACACAACTGAATTTTAAACCTAGTACAAGTATCTATAACACGTTTAACTCCATAAATCAACCACAACAGAGACTGACAGACAGATCAATACAGACCACACTAACGCACATAAACTTATAAATAACTATCTCGGAAAAAAATCATCCAAACCACGAGGCACTGTAATACATAAAAATCCACACTGACAGACCACACAACACAAAGCGTAATTTTTCATTAATACATCTGATTCCCTTAATATACGGGCAAACGCTAACAACAACATACAACAAAACAAACATAAATGTGCGTATTGATCAAGCTGTTCCGTACCAGTCGTTATTACAAAAAAAAAAATAATAACCTAACTTAAGGCGTAATTAATAAAAACAAAAACACAACTACTTATGTTAACTACATACTAAACACATATATGACCTCACACTAATGAATTCACACATTATATAGTTTTAATCAACTTCTCTTATAACACGCATCTCACTTGTAATATTTTTAGAAATGAAAATCTCTGAAGATGGCTTAAATTTTAAACAAAGCCGAAACTAGTTAGGTAGAACAACTTATTTTAATGAATAAAGGACAAAAACAAAGACATAATTGGTATGTTATACAAATGCCAGTTAGCACTCCAAAACCCTACTACATATAATATTAATTCTATTTCTGTAGATATTTAGTGATATATTGGTATGTCATGTCTTGAATTGGATTAATATACAATGGTGATTCTTAAGATATTTGCGTTTTAGTGTATGTAAGTGGTTTAAGGTGATATTCTCAAACATTGTTAATACTTTGTTAGTAATTTCTACAAACATATCGAATCAATGATTATACAATGTATTGTCGATATTTAGCAATATATTTGCCTAACATATCCAAAGCCAAGCGCATCAATATTTATTCTATTTGTTGTGAATATTTAGTGATATATTGGTATATTATGTCTTCAATTGGAAATTTGCATTTTAGCATAAGCATGTAGTTTTAGGTGATATTATCAAATATTGTTGATATTTAATATCTACACGTAATATCTACAAACGTAGCGAATCAATGTTAATACAATTTATTGTCGATATTTAGTAATATACTGATATATCATATCCTAAATTGTATCAATATCTAATGTATGATTATTGAGATATTTGCGTTTTAATCTAAGAAGGCATGATCTGTTGCTATTCTCAATTATTATTATTATTCTCTTAACGAAATCTAAGAAACTATATGTTAATATAACATTAATATTTTTAAGGTTGCTATATTTAGTACTTACGGGTAAACAATATTTATTTTTATTTTATTTTATGATTTATTTATTTCGCCTAACTAGTTTCGGTTATGAACAACCACCATCAGAGGATTATCTATGAGGAATACTTATTAGGTTATTGGGTTAAATATAAAATTAGAGTAAAGTTTGTTACAAAATGTTTAAATTTAAACAGTTGAAGATAGGTATAGGACATTGTACATGAAATATGTCTAGAATTTTCTGAAGAATCCAAAAATTGAATAATATACCTGGTGTTGCATTTAAAATAAGAAAGTTGGTATTGGCCACGGTCACATGACACACCCTGTATAAAAAGTTTTTTTGAAAAAAAATCGCAACTAAAAATAACAATCGACGTGTCCGAGCGTTTTTTCGAACACGCCCCCATTTATTTATTATCGAATTTATTCCATTTGGCTGATACACAGTGTATAACTGGTAATGTATGGATAAAACCCTAAACTAAATTAATATTTTTAGCCGTCATATTTCGAAATCAAGCGTATCAATATTAATTCTATTTATTGTGGATATTTAGTGATATTGGTACATCAGGTCTTGAATTGGAGTAATATACAATGAGTGATTTTTGAGATATTTGCGATTTGGTGTACCTAAGCATGTGGTTTTAGGTCGTATTCTCAAATATTGTAGACACGTTTTTAGTCATGTTTTGAAAACTAGCGAATCAATGTTGATACAATTTATTGTCCATATTTAGCAACATCTTGGTATTACATATCATAAATTGGATCAATATCCAATGAATAATTAGTAAGATATTTGCGTTTTAGTCTGAGAATGCATTTTCAGTTGATATTCTCAATTATTATTATTATTTTCTTAGTGATATCATAATACATATATAATGATATAATATACAGGGTGTCAATTTGAAAAGTTGCCATCAAGTTTTTTCATAGAACACACGATTATTTTTAAAATTACTCAAAACCGTTTGGGTGGTCCGAAGGGGGAACCAAAATGGCGGAGGTAGTATCGACCCCCTACTTACCCTTTAAGCCACAGCCACCTCCATCTAACAAATTTAAATGGCACCCCTTACTTGCCATATATCATTGGAAAGCTCTTGAAAAATGCTTTCCAGATATTTTCAAATGAACGAGGCAACTTTTCAACTTGACACCCTGTATATTGACTCAAATTAATAGTTTTCACTATAATTGATAACTTCATTTTTTGTTGTTAATGATATCTTAAAAACTAGGAGTATATGTTGATATATCATATCCTGATATATGTACGAGTCCCGCCCAGCTTCAGTTGGTCCACCCGGCAAAATTTTAGTTATTAGCGTGTATTGAAGATAGTTTAAACTAATATAGGTATACTTATCCATTTTTATTTTGAAAATAACATTTTCAGAACATATTGCACAATAGGGTGGTCCTTATTTTGGAAAAGTATTTTGGAAATTTTGAGTGCTCCCCCTAAATCAAAAATAGAGGCCGAAAAGTCGAAAAAAAAACCTACCCCACGCAGGTTCAATTTTAAATGGGATTCAACATGGGTTTTCCAGTCTTTTAGGTTAAACCAAGCGTTGAGCAGTTGATTTCTATCGGTTCAAGGTGAAACATAGTATACTTAAGTTTTCGATACCACTATATCCAAATATCATGTCAAAAACCGGTTTTGACTCATGACAGCTGTCAAAAAAGCGATCAATAAAAAATCCTTTTTTGATTATTCAAAATTGTAACGTTTTTTTAATATTTTAACACAAATCAAGTAAAGTTTCGTCGTAAAAAAATTAACGTATTAACGTTTTTCGCTAAATAACAACTGTCAACTAAGCTGTCAATGAAATTTGTTATCGAATTTTTAATCGTCAATCTCATGGCAAGGGTTTTTATGGTACATTATTCTACTTATTTTTATTATTTCTAAGGAGGATTCTGGTACAAACGTATATTAAATGGATGATACATTTACAGTTTCTAATACTTTACAATATGTTCCTTTGCTCGGTAATATACTAGGTATATGTATATAACAATACCGAGTGTCTGGGATAAGGGGCAAACATCGGAATTTAACATGTAAAATTAAATATGTGTTTTTATTAGCTCCCCTATTAATTTTAGAGCAAACTCGCAAAGGGATATTTTTTAGAGTATTAAAAATCGTAAATGAATCATCCATTTAATTTACGTTTCTACCAAAATCCACCTCAAGAGAGAAATAATAAAAATAAGTTGAACAATGTACCATAAAAACCCTTGTCATGAGTTTGACAAATGTCATGTTATACAAACTGTAACGGTCCGGTATCGCCTTCGATGGAAACTGCCTTTTAGTTATTAATTCCGTGCACAGACCTCCACCGTAAGCGACCATACTCACACTTTTTTTTGGACGTGACGTCTCGACGACGTTTTAAAAATCGTCGCGAGACGCCGCCATGAGGACAGAAACAAGTTGCCTTCCCTATAGTGCGGAAGTGCCAGAGGTCACCGTTTTCATTGGTATACCACCATCCGGTTTCCGGGATATAAAACGTGAACTCATTTAGCCACCATTAAGGGGATTGAGGCACCAGGTACAAGGCAAGGGAGGGTCCTAAACGATTCAACTCCATACGCTCACAACATCCGAGCGTTTTCGGGGTAAGGGCTAAGTAACCCAGCCAGCCAGGTCTTGGCTAGGGGCAGCGACCAACCTGCCAGAGTTGCTCTGAGGTCTGGAATCTAGTGATCGGCGTTCCCGACGCTTATCGGCCGCCGCACGTCCAGGAGCCAAGTCCAGCCCGCCAGCGAAGTCAAAATTTCAATAATTTGCGTCCGTTAGTTTAAAAGAAAAAGTCGTGTTGACAATTTTTCAGAATATCGTGTCGAATCTACCTGGAAACCAACGGCTCAGTACCTACGAGACATTGCTCTGACAGGTGTTCACATTTATTGGCTTGATACTAAAATATGAGGGGCAATATTTTAGCCATATTTATTTCAGCACCGCTCGCATGCTCAAAGAGTTTAGTTTATTCGAAAAAGAACCGCATGAGACGTTTGAAATTATATTTTTTAACTTTCGAAACTAATTTCTTTCGAGGAAAAGGGCGCCGCGCCGTTTTAATTTTGCAAATTGCCCCTCGCAAACTCCCAAATCAAACAAAAATGCATTAATAAAATTATATGACTTCATGCGCACTTCAAACCAAACAGCTAGAAGCGAACGAATAGTAAAGTTGATTAAAAAGGTGGAGTGGGGAAGCGCTGACCGCAGTTGCAATTCAATTCGTTAACGGATGGGGCTGAACTTTCGATGGCATGTTTACAGTGGCAGTAATTCAAATAATTGGCATTTTGCAACTATAATATTCATGGTATAATAGTAAATAATAATAGTAAAAACTTGGATGGTTTCTATATGTTTATTTGAAATTGAATATTTAATGTATGGCCGTAAATTGTTCATTAAAAGTGTTTCCTCCCGAAAATCCTCTAATGCGCATCTCCAATTAAATCCGCTTGTGCTCGGAGAGGACGATATCAAAGCGCTCCTAATGCGGCGCTGCTTATCATAATTAAATTGGACGATATTAAATTTGATAATCATTTCCGAGGCGATTGTCGCTCGAGGAGGGGGCGGAGATCCCGCTGGATTAAAAATGCCGGGGGTGGAGGCGGCCGGCGGTAATTCATTCCCCGGATTAAGCCTTACAAATGTCAGCCCCCATCTTCGTGTTTTATCTCGGCGCATTATGCGCCCGCACGACAAATTAATTGAATAATATAAAACTAATTTGTCTGCGGCGGCGATTAAGTAATTAGCGTTTGACGATTAGGGTTCCGTCCATTATGAGGATGGAATTTTATATTTGGACTGTGGGGAGCGGCGCAAATTAATTAGCTAAAATATTTCGGTTTCAAAGAATACATTATAAAGTTTTAGCAATTATGGAATTATTACATTAATCTGACTTGCATTTATATATAATTCTGCAATAAGCCTGAAACAGTTGGTCAAACTTTAGGAAAATGTTACACTTACATACTAATTAAACAGTAATTTTCAATATCCGGACAGGATTGTCGGCAAAAAAATTAAAAAGCATCAGAAAATTTATGATTACACAGAAATATTCAAAAATCTATACAAATGTCAAAAAGCTAGAAATAAAACACAAAAAATAGACAATAGTAAGACAACATACCAGAAACAATTAAATTAGAAAGATTTAAAAATACAAGCATCAGATAATTCAAACTGTCAAAAACCAGGTTAAAATTCTGGACAAATTTTAGAAAACCTCGAACCTTAATTTGGAAATATACTATACTCTATTTAATAACTAGGAGGAGTAAGTCTCAAAACCCAATTTACACTGTAAAAAGTTACCAGAAAAATCACCAGATATTTTTGGCGGCACTTTTAAATTATTTCATCTGTATAATCATTAGTTTTTTTTTAAACAAATCAAATATAATATAATCGTCATTTACTGTACAAGTGGGCGAAGTAATGGATTGCCCACTGAAGTTTGGCCCAAGAGGCCCTCCGGAAAAAAAATCTGGACACATTTCAGAAAGCCTCAAACCTTAATTCGGGTACATAAAGCGTATTTCTTCTTGATACGGTGCCAAGTTGTAAAATGTTAATTTTCCATCCAATGCCACCACAGTCTACCCCCTATGTCTATCTTGCTTAGTTATACATGCTGAAGTGAAACGAATAGACATTACAACTGTCCTAAAATAATCTACATAAATGTCAAAACAAAACAAATTTGATGACAAATGTAAAACAATCAAACGTTGATATACACAACTACTGGATATAATGAAAACCATACAAAATACTATATAAAAATTCATGACAAAAATGAACCTATTTTTGTCAAAATCAACATAATTGTAGCGACTTTATTAGTATACATCCCCAATAATGCAAACAATAAAACATTTACATATTTCAGGAAACCTTAAACGTTAATTCGCCAAAAGTCAGAAAAAATTAAATACATAAAAAAATTATAATAAGTAAATTATTAACTATTATATACAGTAAGTCCCCGGATTGAGTTTACAAGAGGGTTTTTGTTTAATTTTTACTTTTAGGTAAACATGTTATGGGAAATAAATTCCTGCTTGGTCTGAAACTACCATTTCAGTAATTAAAATATTGATTTATTTATACAGGGTGTTTACTAAATATTAAAATAAATATCTAATTTTGATACTTTATGTCAAAAATTATGAAAAATAACATCATTTAAACAATCCCCCGCCATTTTCATCACACAGTACAAGCCTGGTATGGAACTCCTGAAGACTGTTTTAGATTTCTTTAATAGTTATTGATGCATATGCCCCTCCTAGGCGACGTTTTAAATTTTCTGCTTTTTAATGCTGTTAAATAATGTAATTTTAAATTCCTTTGGCAAATAGTAAATACATAAGTGTCAAAATAAGATATAAATATTTTGATTTTGCCAATACTCTGTATAAATAAATCAAAGTTTCAATAACCGAACTGGTAGTTTCAGACCAAGCAGGAATTATAATTCCTATAATTTTTATACTTAAACTAAAAATTAAAAAAATATCCCTCTTGTAAACTCAATCCGGGGACATACTATATATATATATATATATATATATATATATATATATATATATATATATATATATATATATATATAATCGATCTTTATTGGGGTATCGATATACTGTATATTATTATAAATACTTTTATTTTTAACTTAGTTTGATAATGACTAGACCTTAGTCGAAATTGCAGTCAATAAATATTTTTCAAAAATAAAAGTGTTAGTGGAAATAACAAAGTTGTTTTATTTTAATTTACTTATTTAAAATGTTCCACAAAGTAACGGCTACCAGTATACAATATTTAAAAAATTATAAAATAATCGAAAAATCCATTATAAAAAATCAGGAATAAAAAAATCTTAAACGTTAATTTGCGAAAGAAGTAGAAATATTGAAACATTGTTTATTATATATTTTTTGTTACATTTAATCGTCTATTTTGTATTCCAAACTAATGGAAACTATGAATATATAATACTTTGTTGTATCTATATTTGGCGAGTCTAAACTGTATAAGTGTAAGCACAATAAAGGTGATCTTTCTTATCTAATTTGTAACAAATTTCAGAACACCTTAAACCTTATTTTGAGAAAAGAGTTCAAATTCTATGGAATTTTGTTTCAAATAAAATATGGGCAGTATAAAGTTGCCTTTTATCAAAAAAAAGAAACATCTGCAAATCAGTCACAGACAAAAAAATCGTAATTTTTTTCATATTAAAATAATTTTAATAATTGAATTTTACATTTCTTTTATAGTTGGAAAGTTTGAGGATTGTGTTATTAATCAATATAATTAAGTTTAAGGTTTAATCCATAAATTATCAGTTAAATTAAGGTATTATTGTCAACTGGTGAAAAGGTTAAGTATTAATATACTTAGTAAGTAGTAGTAAGTAAGTATATCGAAGTACTATTAGTTTCATGGATTGCATGATTTCAGCCGAAATATTAATTTTGAGGTCGCTCCAGTCCATTAGGCCCATTTTTCAAAAACGCCTCAATGTGTGTGGGATATGCTGACGAGGACAACTTTTTAATGAAAGGTCATTTTATTTTACCAGTAAGTACCTAATAATAATACCTTACACCGATGGACCTTTTTAAAGTTCAAAAACACCATTATAATCTAGTATGTACTAATAATATGTATACTCTTATATTATTATTAAAATAAACATATTATATATATAGTACCTTAAATTAATATAATATTTTCATAAAATTTCGGGGGACCTTTTGAATCCTTCCAATGACATTTTCTCTAGTTTCCATAAAGTTAATGTTAAAATTTTCAGTCCTTCAAAAATGTCTTGATTTTTCTCATTTTTATAACTTTGGCGTCTTCATTATTTTATGAATTTGATTATGATTTTTTTGATAAATTTTATGGAATTGTTGGGAATGCGTTTGGACTTTTAAGGAATTTGTATAAATTTGTGCAATTTTAACTGACTTAGCCCACAGACTTAAACCACGAATATGTATTAGTCGGAGCATTAACTATCCATGATCTATGAGATTAATAGGAATGTTGTTTTAAATATCTGAATTACAAAATTTTATTCAATTAACTTGAACCTTTTTTGACTTATTGTGACCATAAAAAAATTGTCATCGTCAGCACATCCCACTCGAATAGAGGCGTTTTTGGAAAATTGCCCTAATGGACTAATGGATAACATTAATATTAAATAAACATGAATACTCAACAATGCTTTGCTAACTGGTGAAAATGTTAAGTATTAATATACTAAGTAAGAAGCAGTAAGTATATTACAGAACTATTATTTGTATGAAAAGTCTCAAATTGCATGATTTCAGGTCGCTTGAAAATTTGATATTTCGGCTGAAATTATGCAATTTGACACTTTTCATAAAAATAATAGTTCTGCAATATACTGACTACTACTTACTAAGTACATTAATACTAAACATTTTCACCAGTTGGCAAAGCATTGTTGAGTATTAATTTTTATTTAATATTAATTTTGTTAATAAAATTGAATTAATATTAATCCAAGAAATATGAAATAAATAATCCGTAGGAGCGACCGTTTAGGGCGGTAGCCTAACCAAGATTGCATTATTATAACTATTACAATTAAATCCTACAAAATATTTAAGATCAGCTATAACCTTGTAAAAATATTTTCGAAATTTTTAACAAAATAAACCAAATTAAGACAGGGATTCCGGTTTTTAATTTTCTTACGTTTTTGTTTTAAGAAACTGTATTTTAAAATGTTATTCAATTATCATGTGTAGCTTTAGATTTATTCACAAATGTATATTTCCGGCGAAATCCGTACTTCAAGATTATTTGCAAAAATAATACTTCCCAAATAATTAAAATTTTTACTAGTTGGCAAATAATATTTAATTACAAATCAATCGAATACAATTCTGGAATTTATAAAAACTAAAATTAATTTGACGCTCTAATAGGTGAAAACTAATTTCCACTTTCGTTTCACGAGTTTGCAATAAGATTAAATTTTGAAACATTTAATTCCATTTTAGGTACATTAAGATTGCAGTTTGAAAACTTTAATTCCAGACCTTAAGTTTCTACATGAAAGATTAATCTTCCGGAGACCTTTATCGTCACTTTAATCTAAAGTTTAATATTAACAAGAGCTTCCGAATTTGTATAAACTTGAATCGGGTATCTGTAAGAAAATTACGACTATATTTAAGTAAAATTTCAATGAATTAAGATGAAAGCCAGGTCGTACAATAAAGAGATTGATTTGATTTAAAATTGAATTTAAAATATCTATTGGAGGGAAAATTGGAAGCAATTATAATGAACAATTCATTCTTGGAGAATGGAGTACTTGAATGTAATTATGTGATTTAATAATGAATTAGTTGTAGGTTTTTATGTAATTCAGTATTTTCACAGTGCAAAAAAGGTTTTATTGAACTGTTTCGTAATATCTTTACAGATTCGTGCAGTACTGGCTTTTATGTATATTACATTCACGACCTTTTTGCAACCGAGTTAGCTGGGTTTTCTTTTTGTCATGTTGCACAAACTGATTCAGTCATTTGCTTCCTACCACATTGTCAGATTTATAATTTCCTGCCGTTCCCTTTTCATCTCTAATAATTTAAACTTTACATCTGGCAACAATGGTATTAAAAAAATAAACGCTAATTGAAAACAACTTAACCTAAAAAAAATGACAAGTTTCATTGGGGAATTCAGTTAATTCCGAAACACTACCAACAAAATTACTAGATATTCATAAGACTCCCCTGACGCAAAAACATCGTGAATGGTGAGTAATTGAAGTTATTCTGTATTGTCCTACCACAAAAAAAAAAATAAGAAGACCAAATATAATTAGTAGTACCCCTTTATATAAAAAAAAAACTGTAAAATTACATTAATTTATGATTTTTTTATCATTACTACTGATAGTCAAATAGAAAATTTCTAGAAAATTAAATTACTTAAAAAATATCTTTAAAAAAAATATTAAATCAGCAAATGTACATTGTTCAAATGTGCAAATAACATCAATGTATATTTTTTTATGATACATTATTTATGGTCTATTTATGGTTAGCTATAACTGCATTCATTACTATTATAGTACATATTAAGACAATTATATTGAAAAAAATATCTCTTAAATAAAATCTCAGTTACGTTGGCCAATTATACCTAAAATTCAATATATATACTAAGATATAGATAAGATAAGATGTTGATTTATATACAGCGATTTTAAGATCATCAATCAATATCTTAAAACAGTCTAGAGAAAATGTATGCTAGTTGAAATTGTACAATGCTATGTTCTGGCTATTATTTATAATGTTATTTATTAGCCAGAGTCTGTTTGTGAGTCTGAGAACTGTTTGTGACATATGGGCTTAATAAAAACATTGTGATTAAGAACTTAAACTACAAATAAATATTAGTCGGAGCCTTAACTCTCAATGATGCAGTGCTTAATAAAAACATTGGAATTACAGTATTTTCTCTTACAATTCAATTCAATACAACTCAATACAATTCAATACAACTTCTGTTTACAATTTACAATTGTATATCATGATTTGCCTAATAAATTTACAACTTTTGATAGTATTTTATTCATCCTACCAGATATTTCTTATTATAATATGTTATTTGTTATTTTAAGTACTTACAGGTATTTAATAGTATTTATTTAGTCGGGATAAATAAATAAATAAATACTATAAAATACCAGTAAGTTCTTAAAATAACAAATAACAAATAATAAATTTACAATTTATCGAAAAATTGCGAAATAGTATTGACAAGAGGGGAAAAGCAAAAGAAAAGGATGTATTATCACAGATTTTGAAACTAATACAGTTATAAAAAAATGCGATTTATAGTTCACGTTTCAGAAAATTTAAATCGTGACATTCTGAGAGTGCATAAAATCAATAGTATTTAATACAGTTTAGTTAAAACTTTTGTGAATATAAGTATATATTCAAACGATTTAGAATGTTTTTAGCAACTTCTTGGAATTTTTTTGTTTAAAGGATACTTATAAGACATATTTTTAAGCCTTAACAATTATTTAGAGTATAACTTATATACCCTGTAACTAATAGGGTAACAGAATATCTTTTAGTTTTTTTATTAATGAATTTGATTTAGAGAAAGAAATTGCGATAAATTTTTATTTATTATTGTCATAGAATTTCTCTTGATTTTTTTTTAATAAAATTTATTTATAATTGGAAGCTCAGGAGTTTTTTTTTTAAATTGTAGATAGTATAATATTTTCATTGCATATCTCTTGATTTTTAATAATATAAAAATAGCAGACACAGGCACAAACATTTCGGATAACGATACAAGCAACCAACCCAGCACGAGAAACATGATAGAGACATACAGTGAAAGACTGAGAAATAAAACAAATCAAGAGTCAAGCGCGCAAGACCAGAGCGAGCCATCAAGCGCAATGAACTCCTGGGAGAAGAAGATAAATGGAGAGGAAAAAACAGAAAAACACGGAGATAGCATACCAAGAGAAAAAACACCGAAAAACAAACAACTTAGGCTCCTCCGAAAGCAACACAAATATTAACTTCCGAGGAAAAGACGAAACAAGTAAGAAACTCTGGTTATGCCTCACAAGAATAAGAGATGAGACCACTGAAAAAGAAATAGCACAATATATAATAAATAAAACACACATAACAGAACAAGAAATAGAAACTACAGCTTATACAACCAAATACAACACCAAATACTTCAAGATTGGAGTACCTTTTAATCTAAAGGAAGATATATATAAAAATGATTTCTGGCCAATAGGCATAAGATATGAACGCTACAATTTCAATAACCGTAAAATTTTTTTAGAAGAAAGAAATTAAAAACCAGAAAAGACAAGAAAATAGAAAAAAACAGAAACCAAAGATACACAAACACAAACAATACACTAAAAATCTTTTTGCACAATGTAAGATCACTAAAAAACAAAACCGAAGAAATAGAACTGATAACAAACCAGTATAAACACCCACACATAATAGCCCTCACAGAAACATGGCTCACCAGAGACATAGAACACTTACACCAGCTAGACCAATACAGATCAGAATTCCACTCAAGAATAAACAAAAAAGGAGGAGGCATAGCAATCTACATCAGAGATGATATAGGATATGTAGTAAAACAAAAAAGAACAGTAAACGAAATAGAAATGATCACGATAAAGCTCACCGATCAGAAAACATATATAACGACTATATATAAACCCCCACACATAACATACACAACTACGATCGAAACGCTAAAAAAACATATAATAAATATAAGGAAACGGCATATAATAATAGGAGATTTAAACATAGACATTGCAAAAACAAGCGACATAACTAGAAACTACAGAAACACCCTAACAGAGAAGGGATACAAGCTGCTCAATAAAACAAGGAAAAAGGACTACACTCACACAAATCCTAAAGGCGAAAACACTATAATCGACCACGCTTTTACGAATATAGATACAGACAAAACCACTATAAAAATACTACCCACAAACATATCCGATCACTACCCGATCCTAATAACTTCTAACTTATATACTCCAAGTAGAAAATATCATATATATAAACAAAAGCACACAAACCACAAAGCAATAAAAGATAAACTAGAAAAACAACTAAACACCACCACTATAAAACATCTAGAAGAACTTTCTCTAACAATGCAGGCAATAATCCTTGAAAACCAAACGGAAACAATAATCAAAAGACAAGAAAATAAACCCTATATAACAAAGGAAATAATAACAAATATCGAAATAAGAGACAAACTACACAAAGCACACAGAAAAAACCTAAACGACGGCCGTATAGAAAACAGATATCGCAACCAGAAGGAAATAATAAATAAACTCCTGAAGAAAGCCAAAAAAGAATACTACTCAAATAAACTAAAAGAACTCAAAACAAACCCGGAGAAAACATGGAAAATAATAAAAGCGCTTACCAATAACACAAAAACACAACATGCGGCAATAAGCCAAATCGAAAAACAGGACCACTCAACAACCACAGACAAGAAGGAAATCGCAGACACGATCAATCACTACTTTGCCACGATTGGGAAACAACTAGCAAACCTACATCAAAGAACAACCCCCCGCCACCAAATAATACAATGTATACCAACAAAACAATCAAACACAAACACAACCACAAAAAATACACACATTACCGAAAAAGAAATATACACAATAATATCCAACCTAAAAAACAACAAAGCGCCTGGCTTTGACCTTATAACAAATAACATCCTAAAGCAAAACAAAGAGTGTATTACACCCATACTGAGCAAGTTGGTCACCAATATGTTCGAAGAGACTACCTATCCTGACTACCTCAAGCAAACAATCATCAGACCAATACACAAAAAAGGTGATCGACTAAAACCAGAGAACTACAGACCCATTGCCCTAACCTCCGCAATAACAAAAATAATCGAAAATGTCATAAAGACTAAGCTAGAGTCACACCTTAGAATGAACAAGATACTACACAAGCAGCAATACGCCTACCAGAGAAAGACGGGCACAACAGCAGCAATACTGGACTTCTTATTAGAGCTCACGAATAAACTAAAAACAAACAAGCATGTCATAGTGACTTTCATCGACATGAAAAAGGCTTTTGACACAATCGACAGAACAGCATTGATAAATAAATTAAAAAACATAGGAGTAGATGACGTTCTAGTATCTTTAATAGAAACCTATCTACAAAATAGACCACAAATAACTAAAATCGACAACACAACAAGCGACATACTTTACAGTGAATACGGTCTACCACAAGGAGGCACACTTCCACCAATATTATACATCTTGTACACAAACGACCTACTAAATGAAAATATCAAAGGATATATAACTATGTACGCGGATGACATATGCCTTATACATGCACATAAGGAAATAGCGAAACTACAGGACGTACTAAACGAAGACCTACAAATCCTAAGCGACTGGTGCACTAAAAATACACTCACTATAAATGAGACTAAAACGAATTACATGCAATTTAGCCCTGACAAACTAAACAACCAAATAAACATAACTCTAAACAAGATCAAACTAACAGAGACAACACACACCACTTACCTAGGCCTTACAATTAACAACAAATTAAACTGGAACGAGCACATCAACAAGCTGACAGCGAAAAACGCAACAACCATATATATGCTCAACAAGATCAAGACCTACCTACCAGAACACCTAAATAAGACAATATACCACTCGCTATTCAGCGCAAATACAAACTACCTGATAAACATATGGAGTAATACCACGCAGGGACAACTAAACAGAGTACAAAGACAACAAAACAAAATCCTCAAACTCCTATATAAACTCCCACACCTAACACCTACCGCACAAGTCTTAAAACACGCAAAAGAAATGAGCATAAAACAGAATATAAAGATGCAAAACTTAATACTAATTCACAAAATCAAAAACAGACTGATCAGGAGCAACATAATACTCACAACAAATCAAGACAACCACATGTACAATACACGAAATAAAGACCATATACGAACACACAGAAACAATATTAAGAGATACCAGTTAGACCTTACTGGAAACGCAATTAATACATACAACAAACTAAGTGAATCAATCAAATCAAGCACCCTAAAAATATTCAAACAAAAGACAACAGCATTAATACTGTCCGAAGACCAGCTCCAATGCCATTAGTCTGGAAGCAGCCCATCCGGGACAACTATCCAAGGCGAAGAGTGGAGCCGAGGACATATGTTCTTCTTTATTTTTGTAATATATTGACATATGTTCAAATAAACATTCTCCGTAAAAAAAAAAATTTTCTTTAAAGTGGTTATTGAAACGTGGTTATTCCTTGAAATTTCTAGGAGTTTTAAGGACATTTAGGTAAAATATTTTTGTGGCTCTAAGACTTTTTTATAAGTATAATATTGTCACAGAATTTCTTCTGAATTTTATTTAATTAATTTAATTTATAATTGTAAGCTCAGGAGTTTATTGTTGTTCTTAATTGTAGATAGTATAATATTTTCATTGCATATCTCTTGATTTTTCTTTAAAGGGGTTATGGAAACGTGGTTACTTCTTGGAATTTCTTGGAGTTTAAAGTACATGTAGGTAAAATATTATTGTGGCTCTAAGACTTTGTTTAAAGGTATAACGTCAAAGAATTTGTTCTGATTTTTATTTAATTAATTTGATTTATATACTGCGTTTCAAAAAAAATGTACCACCTAGAAGGAGTTGACGTAGAACTCTGAAATTATGTGAAAATAGTTAGTATGTGTTGAGAAACAATTGATTAAATTTTCATCGAAAAATAATAATATTTATTAAGAAAATAATTAATAATGTGTTGCATCTCCGCGCACTCTTATGCATTCAGCAACCCTTCTGGGCATGCTGGAAATCAAATGGTCCAATGCATCTTGAGGCGCATCCTCCCAACAATTTAAATGAATTAAGACACCATCTTCAGATTGCCTGGGATGAGCTGCCTCAAGATGCATTGGACCATTTGATTTCCAGCATGCCCAGAAGGGTTGCTGAATGCATAAGAGTGCGCGGAGATACAACACATTATTAATTATTTTCTTAATAAATATTATTATTTTTCGATGAAAATTTAATCAATTGTTTCTCAACACATACTAACTATTTTCACATAATTTCAGAGTTCTACGTCAACTCCTTCTAGGTGGTACATTTTTTTTGAAACGCAGTGTAGTTGGATGCTCCGCTGATTGAAAAAATAAATTGTATTGAAAGAAGTTGCGATTATTTTTTATTTATTAATGTCATAGAATTTCCCTTGATTTTTTTTTTAATAAAGTTGATTTATAATTGGAAGCTCGGGAGTTTTTTTTTAATTGTAGGTAGTATAATATTTTCATTGCATATCTCTTGATTTTTCTTTAAAGAGGTTATGGAAACGTGGTTATTCATTGAAATTTCTTGGAGTTTTAAGGACATTTAGGTAAAATATTTTTGTGACTCTAAGACTTTTTTATAAGCATAACATTGTTACCGAATTTCTTCTGATTTTTATTTAATTAATATAATTTATAATTGGAAGCTCAGGAGTTTTTTTTTTAAATTGTAGATAGTATAATATTTTCATTGCATATCTCTTGATTTTTCTTTAGAGAGGTTATGGAAACGTGGTTATATCTTGGAATTTCTTGGAGTTTTAAAGACATTTACGTGAACAATTTTTGTGGCTCCAAGATTTTTTTTATAAGTATAACATTGTCACAGAATTTCTTCTGATATTTGTTTAATTAATTTAATTTATAGTTGGACGCCCCGCGGTTTAAAAAAAAATTGTAAGTAGTATAAAATGGTCCAACAATTTCTGTTGATTTTTATTAATAAAATTGATTTATAATTAGAAGCTCCGATTTTTTTTATTGTAGCATAATATTTTCGTTGAATTTCCCTTGATTTTTCTATAACGGCAGTTTTTGGAAAATTGGTTAATTTTTAGTGACCCATTGAATTCTTTTAAAGACAGTTTCACTGCTGTCCATAAAGTTAATAATATAAATCACTGAAGAATTTCTTGAATACATTTTTGTAACTTCCACGTTATTAATATTTTATGATTTTGATATGATTTTTTTTGAAAGAATTTTAATGAAAACGGTTTTGGACATTAATGATTTTATACATATTTTATGAAACTGTGTCAGCTTTAGTTTTGAACTTTTAAAAGATTTTATACAAGTTTGGCATTTTTATGAAATTGCCAGTATTGGTTTGAACGTAAACTATTAGTAGGATGCTTAACTCTCCATTACTTATGAGCTTAATAGAAATATTGCACTTATTATTACCCATTTTCTGAAAGCAAGCCTTGCAAATATATTTTACTGCCATTGAATGGAACTTTTTCATGTGTATAAAATGGGGCGTTTATGCAAAAGCACACATATCCATAATATGTTCCTAACGAGTCAGAGGTTGTGTCTCTTCGGATTTCCTAAATTAAATCCGAATTTGATATCAGATTTGCGCAAAACATATCTTGTTCTATAGTGAATCCATAGGAAAGTACATTTCCAAAACACACATGGGTTTTTTCAGTGGATATGTGTGGCTTTGCATGAACGTTCTCAAATATTATAATCTGAAATTAGGGATGTATAAAATTAGCATAAGGCAGGCGCGAAATTTATAACGACACGTTCCGTTTTGTTGTCCTGCAACGGATAAAAAATATATCATGCGGCGAGTAAGGTAATAACGGTGGTGATATTTCACTGTCCTCCACGCACAGGAAGCCGGGTAAACCCTAGTATTCTTCGCCATAAATAGTCCAACCCCCGCAGGTCCGCAAATTCATCCCGCGGGAAGTGCCGGTTTTTGCCAGTGGATTACCACAATTTGCCAGCACTGAGCCGAGTTTCAATAAAATGGAAGTTAAAAATTAAACCAGGCCCTACGAAGTACTCCAGAAAATAAAATTGAAACGATTTCAACAAGAAAATCATATACAGAAATGTGCTCTTAAATTTATTGCATAAAGATAATATATCGCTGTCTTGTGACCCCAATAAACATTTAAAAATGTAAATAAAAATTTATATTTTTATATATAGAATAATCTATAGAATTATAAATAGAATAAGTAAAAATCTAGTTTGTGTGAATTGAATTTATTAAGAAAATGTACATTTTATGAAAGTAGCGTATATTATTTATATTAAAATCCATTTTAGTTTTGCCTGATGATAGTTTAAACACCGAAACCGGCCGCAAATATTTTTTTCCACAAAATTAAGGAAGTGCTGATTTTTTAAATTTACATTGACAACCTTAATATGAGAAATCTAAGACATTTAAAAATATGCAATTCGGGTTTTCGTTCAAATGTTAGTTAAAAATCGAAGTACGCTCTACAAAATTCGCCAGAAAATAAAATTGCAAGTATTATAACAAGAAAATTATAGAACATAATTATGTTTTCAAGTGTATTTGGAAAACTCGATTATATCAATGGTATATCGAAACTAATATGTTCTTAAGTGTGTTGGAAAACTGGATTATGTCGTTGTTCTACTGTAATAATACTGTATTAAATATATTCATTTAAACGAAGTGATTACCAACAAAGTGTATGAGTACAATGTGGGGTGAATTGGAGTAAGTAATTTTAAGGGAGTAGCTATCGTTCTGGGAACTTATAATAACTAAAACAAATTATAATTTTATTTGTATTATATTTATGTATAATGTTTTTACTTCAAATTAAAAATCTACCTACGAAGGGTGTTTATTGCGTTCCATTGTGCGAACGGAATTTTATTACGGGTAATGGGAAGAGAAGAGAGTCCAGAGCCGGCATCAGAAAATAGAGATTCAGTGCCCCGTAGAAAATTAACATTAGTGTTCATTATCATTAAATTGTACATTTCATTTTTTTGTATTTTTAAATGTACATATAATTAATTGTGTTTTACAAATGTAGTTATAATTTCATAGAAAATTCATGTACAGTATGATTCGCGAAACAAATAACTTAAGTTACCCTTAACATTATTGACTTGCTCATTGCGTTAAAAAATTAACGACGTTAACGTCAGTTAATTTTTTCATGAATCGTAATGTAACAAGCAAATATTATTCCACACAACTAGATTCATCGCTATCACTTTACCTTTGAACATTAATAAATAAATTTGGTACATTAAACGTCCTATAATCGTTTTCAATTTTAAGCGCATGATCGATGCAGTTTTTCCAAATGGTACTTGAAATGTAGTTGCATTCTCGCTGAACAAGTTGAATTGTTTCTTCACTCATTTTGAGATGTGCATTATTTTTCCGCAAATTTCTTTTTAAAGTTGACCATATCAGCTCAATTGTATTGAAGATACAGTAATAAGGCGGAAGGCGCAACACTTGGTGACCAAATTCTTCTGCCATCTTATCAACCACATACGTTTTTTTGAAATTTTGTATATTATAAGTTCTAATAATCTTTGCACTTAGGGGAATAACAATACCATTTTGAATGCAAAAATCCGCAATATCGCCTTTCTTGGAAGCGGCGGTTGGAAGTTTATTAATTTGCTTTGAGTGGTAAGTTGCATTATCCATTACGATTATTGAGTGGTAAGTTGCATTATCCATTACGATTATTGAGCTATTGTGTATGTTGGGCAATAATTGATTGCGAAACCAATTTTCAAATAATTCGGCGTTCATATCCTGATGATAGTATAACAAGCTTGATGCAATATTGTTGGCTGATAAGAGCAAACTATATGACACCAAACCTGCGTCTCCTCCTGCATGAAGAATAACAATTCATTTTCCACTATTGCACGGTGCTTTAAGGTGACACTTATTTGTATTATCGACCCATCCCTTGGAAACGACGTCGTGAGTATCGAACCATGTTTCATCCAAATAAATTATCGATCTCCCTGCATTTTTATATTCGTTTATTTTAGATAAATATTCTAATCGCTCTTTTTGCAATCTCGGCGATTCCATGATGTCAATTCGTTTGTCTAAAGTTTTATACTTAAAACCCTGACTAAGTAAGCATTAATGCTGTAAGTAGTTTCCTTATATGGAAAATCATTTCCAAGAGTTCCCAAAATAAATTGGACCGTGGGAACGTTACCTGATTTATAAGAATTGTAAATTATATTTTTGATCCTCTTGGCGATAGTATCGTCTATTTCGGTAAATTTTGAACTTATTCTTCTTTTCCTTTCTAGCGGTCCTTTCGTAATTATTCTCCAAACCGTTGAATATGATACTTCTGTCAGAATGGAAATTCTTTGCAGTGGAGATACATGATTCTTGCTTATAAGGGTGTTATAAATATTTACGACTATCCTTTTAGTATCAATTGAAAGAAAAGCATGCTTTATTTATCCCTGATTTTCATTTTCGATAGTTGATGTGTCCATTTGATGATGGTTGTTTTGAAATTTATCAAAATCAATTTAAGAACAGCTTCCCTCTGTAGAATGTCGAAGGGATTCTTCAACAAAACTTTCGGAATGGTTTCTTTCCGCACATAATTGAAATATATCATCGAACTGAGTGTCATTATACATTGATGAAATAATTGTTGCAGTTTCACATAACGACGTTTCCATCTTAATAAACTCTACCTTTTCACAAGTTTATAAATGATAATATGCACACGTGTGTAAAATGAGTACTGTTGCAATGTACAGGTTAACACCGACTGAAAGACAGATGTAGACTATTTGAGAAAAAGACTATTTCAGGCAGCCTTAACTGATTGTCTACCTGGACTGCATATTCGCCCAGCAATTAAGGTACAAAGAACCTTAATTGCATGGGCGAATGTATAATCCCTTTAAAACCGTTTGATAGGCGACGGCTCTTAATTATCTACTGGCATCTGTATTGTTGTAATTGTATCGAATTGTAAAATTGTAAAAAGAATTACGTCCGCCGACTCATAAAAAACGATGTAGATAGTTGTAAGATTATTGAATTCAATTTAATTAATAAATCATGTTTATTATTATGATCATAGTGATATAATTGTGTTTATATCGAAGAGAAAACAATTAAGTAGTATCTTCGTCGAAAGGAATTTATTTGGTTACGTTCCTGGACCCCCGCCTCTTCGCAGCACGCCATACAAGGGAGAACCCTTGACCGTAATAAACCCTCATTGCAGGTACATTTTCAATTTCAAGTGAAAACGCTATACCAAGTGAATGCAAAAATGAACAAATAAAAATTACTTTAATAAACGAAAAAATATGCAATTACCTCTGTAGCTACTGTTCATAAATAAGATTATAATAGCTGCCAATAAATGTTTCTTTATGCGCTGAAATTGCCGAAACTAAATGTTTTAACTTACTGGATTTCTTGGAGGGCTTGATTATTCGACATACCTGAAACAATAAAGACACATTAGATTTCAATACCGAAAGCATTATTGCAGCATTAGTAATAATCCGACAATTTGTAACGGGCGCTACATTTGCACAAACAAATCGATCGCCGTCTTATTTCGGCAATGAATAAGGCACTCAAAGCGACATTAGGCCGTTATTTATATCGGCTAAGTACATAACCGTTTCTACTTAAATTCTGTTCCGACAGGAACAGGCACACGCTACGCAAGGGCAATGATAATAAAGAAGCCGGGTAGCTGAGTTAGACGGGGCCAAGGGGGGGAAACACCCAGCATTGGGGGGCAATTTATATTAAGGGCTTTGTTACACGGAAAGGGTGTTTTAATATGTTTTTTAAAGGTGAAACAATATGCCAAAAATGGCGAAATGGAGCTGGTACCATGCCATGGGAATGGTAATATTAATAAAATTATAGAAGCCTGTGTAGTATATTAAGCTTTCCAGCGGTCAATGATCCTGAGTTCAATTCTCGCCCAGGATAATAACTAAATGTAAATTAATGTAATTTTTGTAAAATTTGTTGAGAATAAGTATTGAGAAACCCACAGGAAGATTAGAAACTATCTTCCTGATGTGTTATTCGCAATATCATTAAAAAGGTAGACCTTCAGAGGTTACTTTAAATGTACTGTATGAAGTGATTATAGGTATATCATTTAAGTCTATAAATTTATAAATTTGTTTAATTTTACGTCCGTATACCGTTTTTTGCGACATATAAAATATTTTCAGCAAACATTTCACAATCCCCAATTTTAATGATGCTGGAGTGCTGACCATTTAAAACCGCCCTCCCTAGAAATAACCAGCTCCACAACCAACGATACCCTCTGCGAGAATAATAACCGAATTAATTAAATCCTTGTCGAGTGTACTACAGCCAGGAGCCCTCATGGGATACAATCGGCCGGCACTCCAACCACGACGTAAAGCGTATGAAATATGTATCGGGCGGCTGGTCAAAGTCCGTTCGGAAATTTATTCGTCATGGTCGTAAAGTTACCTAACAATCTGCAGGCACAAATTTGGTCCGGCACGCAATAAAACCGCCGAAAGGAAGGCGGAGAGGGAGAAAGTTTCGACCCCCTCCCCCGTTTTTCCGGCTGCACACACAAATGACCCGAGGATAACGCGTTTCGCAGATGAGTCGCAGATTGGGCCTGAAAATTCCATGAAATATGCAGCAATCACTGTGGATAATGCATGCAATACGTATACGTTATCCCTTCGGCCTCTGTCTCAGTTCCCAAAGTGGGTGCAATTTGTATTGAAAATTCCTCTGGACCCGCGTTCAATCCTTGCAATTTTCATCTTGAATTTTAAAACAGAAAGACGAGACACGTATGTGTAATAAAATATTCAGTCTCATTGTTATTTGCATCAACGAATTTCATATCACCATATTATTTATTAGTACTTGAAGAAAATCAATTTTATGACAAGCGATAATTACAGAATGAATATTAACCTCTGCTACTAAATATTATTACTATTATTATTATTCCATTTTTACAGAATTTAATGTATGATGAATCGTAATCGTACATGTACAGGGTACACCCTTATATAATAAACTTCACGGCGCATTTTATTACCCGACGTAGTCGACATTTAATAGCCTTGCAATAAACCTTCTACCTAGAAAGTAGTTATAAAAGTATGTTGTAATTTACAGTAGAAGCATTATTAACAAGTGAATTTACAGAAAATGTATTCAAGTTGAAGATAATTTAACTAAAAATAAAATTAGAAAGTCTATGAAAATTTTGTAAGTATACCACAAGTTTTAGAAAAGTTCCCAAATTTTCTGACGATTGAAGTTTAGAATGATTCATTATTGTAATCAATTCGCAGTAACGTGACTTCTTTTATAATAAGCACATTTGGTGGAATATTAAACAACATTTTCCGTGTACATAATGGAAAACTAAGTCATGACTCAATAGAAATGAGTGAAGAAATGTGCTACTTTACCAGATAGTTACACATTTCTTCATAGCAACCACATAAACGTATATTATTTTATGTGAAGAAGTGAGACTATTCATGGCGCGCCTGAGTTTGCGCGCCGTGTATTATTTATTAATAGATGAAATACTTGTAGTTCTCATGAAATTTTCATATGTCTTGACAATAAGATTTTCATAACACACTCCTGATGTTTAAAACAAAAGTGAAATTTCATATTTAGAAATATATCCTATGTGTAGATCTCTTATAATTGCTATATTTTTAATCAACATTTTGATTTACATTTTATTTTTAATATTTCATATTTGCAAGCACTGCAATATAGAAATTTTTTTTTAATCCAAAATATTGAATTCTGAATGTGCCGTGCTGTACACCAAAGGCCGGATTAAATCCGATGGGCGTTTCGGCAGGAAATACGCGATTAATCATTATGATTTGTGGGGAACGCTGGATATTAATTCCTTCAAACGCAATTGAAAAATTACTGGTCCAAAAAATGTCATGCCGTTATTAATAACCGTGTCAATCTCGGCTGTTTCTCACCGAAAAGCATGATTATTGAGTAGGTACAATAAATCACACGTTATGTTTCTTCGCAACGCCACGAAAAAAAAAAATTAAGAACCGCATGCAATTATTGCCTGCAACAGATTGTATTTGATTGTGGCAACGGATTTATAAATACATTTCAGTTCAAATAATTAAATTAAGTGTAGAAAATTGTTATACAAAAAATATCATTGACATTTGTGCAATTTTTTTTGTATTCCTTTATAGAAAATCGCCATAAAAAGGAATACTTAGGTATGTAATAGCTATTTATGGTATAAGTGAATAAAGTCGAATTTTATCCCCGAAAAAACAGTTTAGCGCAAGAGGCGAAAGCGAGTGCGATAATGTTTTCGAGTGGATAAAATTGCTTTATTCACGTATATGATACAAGATTTTTTCCAATTTGTTATTAGAATTGAAGAATTTGCGTGAAGTGTCACATTGTCATTGAAAATTTCAAGGATAGTGAGAATTTACCTTTTTTAACAAAAAAACAATGGTTATAGTGAATAAAGTGTAAATGTAAACATTTTATTCACCCATTCGATTAAAGTGTAGTTTTAACGATGAGATTCAATATACATAATGACCATTTTAATAATGCGAATTGGAAAAAATATATTTTAATATTTTATTTATTTGAATAAAAAAACTTAAAATAAAAAATATCAATTGTTACTTTTTAAGACCATACATTTTTATGAAGGAAAAAATAATTATCATAGTCAATATTAGATACAATAAGGGTCAATTCATTTCAAATCACTATAATATAAATATAAATAAAATTTGTTGCTTAACATTTTTTATTGCCCTGGATATATTTTTCATATGTTCCCTATAGGTTGACAGTTACAAATCACTGTTTGAAAAAAATGTATAAACCATTTTTTTTCAGGCAGCCTTTGTTAAAATGACGGTTGGGCAAATTTTAATGAAACCGTGGTTTGTGAAAGTTTAATTGCCAAGCTATTTTAAAAGATATTAGAATAATTCAGAAAGCAATGTGTTCAGTATGAAATTAACTTACAATGTTTTAATTTTTCATGCAAGTCAAACACTTTCTATAAAAGCTCGGAAAAAAAATCAATCGATACTTTTTAAGACCTTACATTTTTATGAAGAAAAAAAGAATTACTAATAATATGTTATTTCTGTGTTGAATACTTGTAAACCTACTTGCAGTATAAGTTTTAGTCCTGAGAATGCACTCCATTTTTTCTAGAGCTTTTAAAAAATAACGGAAAGCCTTTTAACGTCAATTTTCTCAGGTTAATATCTAAAAAGGGATCGAAGGAAAACAAGTGTACATGTTACAGAATGTTCTTTATACACATAGGAATATCTCACAAAAAAAATACATGACAGACTCAACTACATTTAGAGTTATAGAGCAGTGAATTTCAGTAAAAACGCTACCCTTCTACACGCTCGTGCAGTGTCAAGTTAGCAAACAAGTGCTTGAAATTATTACAATTCACATTGGTCGAATCATTACATACAATAAATGATCAAATATTTCTACTTTTAAAGTATGTAAGTAAACTTTATAGTAATAAGTATAGAAAACGTATACATTTGAGTACAGCTGTATACACTGCAATTTTGCTGGATAGCACTGGATAGGGTGGATGTCCTGCCAATGAGCCAGATGAGTTTGCAGAACTTAAGGCCCAGTTGTTTGCGCTTTGTCATTAGGTGGTGTTGCCAGTTTAGCGTTCTATCTAGGGGCATACCTAGGTATTTCGCGTTTTCCGCCATTGGGAGATGGTGTCCGTTCTGGGATGCACTCGGGCATGTTTCTCTTCTGAGGGTTAACGTTATGTGCCGGGACATTGCTTCGTTGATCTTTATACGCCATTTCCTCGGCCACACTTGGATCTTATCCATGGCTGCCTGGAGTTTTTCTGAGGCGTGTTTTGGCACCTCACTTGTTGCCATGACTGTTGTGGGTATGCCTGCAGTAGAGAGTAAGTAGAGCACTGGTCCCAGAACGCTACCCTGAGGGACTCCCGAGTGGACCGAGCGCAGACTTGTTATTTCTTCGTGGTACTTTACTGTGAAGTGTTTATTGGTCAGGTATGAGGATAGTACTGTGTAGTAAGGTGCTGGCAGACAACATTTCAATTTGTAGAGCAAGCCATGGTGCCAGACTTTGTCGAATGCTTGTGTGACGTCCAAGAATGCGGCTGAACAGTATTTTTTTCTTTCGAATGTTTCGTTTATAGTTTTAACTACCCGGTGGACCTGCTCAATGGTGGCGTGCCCTTCACGGGAGCCTAACTGGTGCTCTGGCATTAGTTTAAGTCTCTCCACTACGAGCTTTAGCCGCTTCACGAAGAGTTTTTCGAATAATTTCGACAAGATGGCAAGTAGACTGATTAGCCTATAGGACGTGGCTTCCGTCACTGGTTTACCAGGCTTTAGAATAAGTATCACTTATGCGACTCTCCATTGCATTGAGAAGTATCCGCATCTTAGAATTGCGTTAAAGATCTGGGTAAGTGCGTTTAGCGCTTTATTGGGTAGTTGTTTGATGGTGTGTCCAGTTATCAGATCGAAACCTGGAGATTTTTTAGGGTTTAGGTTGTTTTGTATGGTGTCTTTGACTTCGGACATTTTGATAGGCTTTATAGGTAGAGCCATCTGGTGTGGAGTTTCGAGGACGGAGGTAATGGTTTCATCTTCTTCATCCGGTAGCTCGGAAGGGAATGGCTGGAAGACTTTTGCCACTTTGGAAGTGCTTGGCCAATAAGTCTACCTTTTGCATGTCCGTTCTTGCCCACGAGTTGTCATCCTTTTTGATTGGGGGATGTTTGCTTGTGTTCTATTTAATTTAGATGTCGCTTTCCATAGCGAGTAGTCGGTTGCGTATGTTGGTGTTAGTCCTGATAAGTAACGTTGGAACGTTTTGTTTTGCTCTTTTTTAATTATTTCTTTGCTGTTCCTTGTTGTACGGTTTAGGTGCTTTTTATCTTTAGAGGCCCTAGTGGACATCCACGTTTTCCTCAGGTTGCGTATTGCCTTTTTTGCGTATTGCTTCTTTGATAATGTTCGAGCAGTTTTGTTGACTGGTCTTAGGTGATGTGTTAGGTGTGGAGTCCCAAGCTGCTTGCTGGATTACAGAAGTCAGGTTGTCCACCGCTAGATCTACGTCGCCTGGTGTTTTCAGTGGTATGTTTATATTAAGAGTTTCTGTAATCAGGTCTTTGTAACGTTCCCCGTCGGTTCGTTTATTTGTGAGAGTGACTGGTTGTGGTTTATTTATTGCCGTGCAGCTGAGAGTTACCAGTGTGGGTGAGTGGTCTGAGGATCAAGGCTTTGTTCTGCAATTACACGGTTTGAGGGTATGCCTTTGCTTACACAGAAATCGATTACATATGGTATTTTGTTTCTATCACTCGGCCAGTAAGTTGGCTTTCCAGTAGATAGGGTATTTATAGGAATAGCTTTAGTTTGTCTGTGCATTTAGCTAGGCATTTGGGGTGTTTCGTGTTGTAGTCACTGCCAGCTAGGAACTTGTTGCCAAGTGTGTTAAAAGAGTCAGCGTAGTGTTCATACTTTAGGTTGTCACGGGGAGGGAGATATAGTTATTTGTCCTCGAGTGTTTTCGATTAACGTTGGTTGCTTGTAGGAAGTCGTTTTGGAAATTAGATGTTTCGAAATGTTTTACTTTAGTTTTAATGATTACGGCGCTGCCAGAAAGAAGATCTTTGAAGAAAGCTGCCATCTTTTAAAGGTGGCTGCCAGAAAAAAAAATGCTTAAAAAAAATGTTTAAACAGTGTTCGGTGACTATCTACCTGTAGGTAATACATGGAAAATATCCAGGGAAATAAAAACTGATGAGTAACATTGCCTGGGTGATTTGAAATGGATTGACCCAATACATAAAACAAAAATCATATTCAGAGGCAAATAAACACAAACACTTAAATGCTCTACCCACGATATTTTAATCCACGTGGAACTTCCCGGTGATGCATTTTTGTGTTACTACGCAAATGTTATAAGCAAATGCGACTCCAGTGTAATTTAGGAAATTAATAAGCCCCAGAGTTTGAATTCCCGTGCGTAGGGCTTATTAGGGCTTGCCGTGGCAGATTAAACATTCAAAGCGGCACGACCGTCGGCGGCGGCCACGCAGTCCGTCGACAGTGGTCTTCAGGAGTAATGGCATGATTGATGACCCCGCAGGGGGGTCATACATCACTGTCCGCGTAATCGCGGTCCGTCTCGCAGTATTTGACACCCCCCTCGTGTTCCGGGCCAGTGTCCCGCCGCCCCCGCTTACGGCGGCTGGTCGAAATCGTGCTCTTTGATGTGCGGCCAACTCGGCGCAGGATGTGCAATCTGACAGGCGCAGTTTTGACGGACCGACAAATTAAATGCATCTGCAGTCGCAGCTGAATGCGACCGTGAAGAATCGCAGCCGTTGTAAGTCCAGCGGTAATCTGCACGTGTTACTTGTTTGGATAAATTTGCCATTGCAATAATAAGGTTCCACGTGAATGGTTTGCAGATAAATCGTTTGGTACAGAGAATTGTGACCCCATTCTAATTGTAGCCGTTAATTGGGTTTTAAACAAGCTTGGTACTATAACGAGATAGAGAAGAAAATAATTAATTATTTAGTTACACAGCTGCACAACTTTTTATGTGCAACTGAAATCTTATGTCTATATTTTAAAATAATTGCACTACTTCTTACGATTTCCTTGTTTGTTTGCTTTTCCTGTACCTCTATATCTCGAGATATAATAATTTAAGACATGTAAATATATCATTAAAGCTTTAAATTGCAGTTTATGAGCAGGCCCACCTTAACTATATGGGCTAATAGGGCTGCAGCCCCAGGGCGCCGACCGCCCGGGGGCTGCCGATACAACGCCAACATTTCCAAAAGCCGCCTCACCATCGTTGGCCACGTAGTTATGATAGGGATGGGGCCACAATCGTCAAAGCAGTTCAGCAGTCAGCTATGTTTTTTATTAATTCATTATATTGCCAATATACGGCTTCATCTGCCTGATGAAGCCACTGTATGGCGAAATAATTGTCGTAGTACAACATTAAATATTTTGTGAAACTCACACTAATTGTGTTTTATTTATATAGCTTGTATCTTTATTTTATTGCTTGTATGCAATACTATTTATAATTTATTTTTATTTAGACCTACTGCTTTGAAAGTATGAATTCGCAATCAAAGAAAAAAACAACGGTTATGAATGTCGAAAACAAAACAAAAGGAAAGAAAACGAAGCAAGATAGGTTATTCGCTAAAATTCCATTGTTGACAACATTTTATAAAAAAATAGATGATGCTGAGAGAACGAGTGAGAATGAAAAAAAAAATCTGGATCAAAAACAGATAACAGGAACGAAAATGTCATTGAAGAATAATTGTGCAGTTAAATATATCACCAATTGATATAAACAGTCAAAGGTTTCTTATAAAAACCAAAATAGACTTGCCTCTGACAATATGTTTTATAGAGTTATGATAAGTGGCAAGAAACATAAACGGAATTGACTATTAAACATGCCCTTAAACATGCACAACTAATCCCCATTCATAAAAAGAGTGATTGTGAAAAAGTAGATAATTATCGACCGATTAGTATTTTAAGTTGCTTTTCAAAATTTTTTTTACGCGTTTTACATGAACGATTAGTGAACTTCTTTGTAAAACATAAACTCTTATCGCCGACCCAACATGGTTTCCAGGCTGGAAAAAGCACTGAAACTGCACTTTTTGAGTTCACTAATTTAATTTTTTCATCGATAGATAAAGGTGACGTTACATGTGGGATCTTCTTAGACCTGTCCCGTGCGTTCGACAGAGTAGATCATAAAATTTTACTAAATAAAATGTATAATTATGGCATCCGAGGAAATGCCCTAAATCTAATCAAATCATACTTGTCAGGTAGAACTCATTCCACAAAACTTACAGATCATATAACAGGTCTTAGTTCCACGTCAACTCACTGCAATGTGTCTAGGGGAATCCCACATGGTACTATACTCGGTCCTTTTCTATTCGTATTTTTCATTAATGATATTGCAAACGCCTGTCCTGATAACTGTAGCATTTTAAATTATGCTGACGACACAACAACATTAATTACCCGCGATAATTTCATTGGATAATCCTAGAAAATTGGTTCAGATCGAACAATGTAACACTTAATTCCAATAAAATTAATTGTATGTTTTTCAAAACTAATCTAATGTTGGAAACACCTACGTATATGGTATTAAATGATAGCAAGTATAACTTTATAAATGAAGCTAAGTTTTTAGGAATCCTGTTAGATGAAACTCTAAGCTACTCAAGTCAAGTTGATTATGTGTGCTGCAAAGTCAGTAAAGCATGTTATGGCATCAGGATTTTAATAAATAATGCGAGTTTTGAAATCGCACGAGTTTTTTACTTTGCTAACATTAAGTCGCACTTTAGATATGGCCTGATATGTTGGGGAGCAGCAAGGGACCTATCAAAGGTATTTATTACTCAAAAGAAGGCCTTGAGATTTTTATTTCAATTAAAAGCGAGAGATAGTTGTAGAACGTACTTCAAGAAGGCCGCTATATTAACTATCTACAGTCTGTATATTTATGACTGTGTCAAATTCGTATGAAAACTTAAAACATACTTTAAAATAAACTTATTGTCTAGCAACTACAGTACAAGGCACTGTCAGACTTTCAGTTTTCCAATAAATCTCCGTGCTAAATACGAACGAAGTGCTTACTATTCTGCCATCAAAATTTATAATGCTCACCCTAAGTTAATAATAGAATGTATTATAAAATCATGAAAAACCAGCGGTATGAATATTTATGTGATCGTGAACGGTATTCTATGAAGGATTGCTATTAGTAGCAATATATTGCCTTAGTATATATAAGTATTTTGACGTTTTTCATGTACAATATATATATATATATATATATATATATATATATATATATATATATATATATATGTGTGTGTGTGTTACATATGTATATGTCTATGTATCATGTACATCTGTACTGACAATGAAAAATAAAGATTATTATTATTAATATCATTATTATATTCAAAATCGTTAGGAAAGCTTTTTGTATGACTTGCAAGTTACTTGCTACAGAAGTTAATATGCTTACTATGGGATTCAGCGGCTGGAAACATCCTGACCATATTACTTTACATGAAAACTCTGCCCTTCATAAGAATAGTACACAATTATATACAAACAAATTAAATGACAAAAATATTTAGGACATTCATAAAAGCATTCACTATTGGAAAACTGTTTTAATTCGAATTGTTGAAGTTTTAAAGTTCTTTAGGAGAGTTCCAGAGGATCAGCATTTCAAAGCACCAATCACATTATAGGAAATGAAAACAACGGCAACTACTTAGGAGCCATTCCACTTTTGTCTAAATTCGATCCAATATTATAACAACATTTATCAGATTTTGCAAATTAGGGTAAAAGCAATGCATCCTATTTATCGACTACAATTTGCGACGAGTTTATTGCCTGCTTAGCAAAAAATGTCAGGAGTTTAATTCTTACTGAGTAAAAAGAAGCGAAATACTATTCGCTAATAGTTGACTTAACTCCTGATATATCTGGGTGCTCATTTGATTTATGCTAGGGAGATACCGTTTGAAGTTTAGTAGTCTAAGCTCTAAATCAATCAACTTGGGTGCTCATTTGATTTATGTTAGGGAGATACCGTTTGAAGTTTAGTATTCTGAAATATTAAAAAAAAACGTCATTTAAAAAGTCAAAGGTATATGATTAATTAACCCTCCTATAAAACGTCTCGCATTCAGGCCAACTTACGATTATTTTGAGATATATAAATAATAAAGGAAGTGCAGTAGAAAGATTTCTAACATTTGTTGAAAATGTTGGACAGAAAAGTCAAGACATGAAAAGTTATATTTTAAAGTATATTTCTGACTGCGTACGGCAATGCTTCCAATATGTCAGGTATTTATAATGGTTTGCAAGCGCGCCAAAAATCTAAAAACAATCTAGCAATATATGTGCCATGTGCCGCATATTCTACAAACTTAATTGGAGAAGCGGCAGCAGATACATGTTTGGAAGCTACAACATTATTTATGTTTGTGCAAAACTTGTACAATTTATTTGCTTCTTTAACAGTCAAATACGTTGGTCAGCAAGTGATGAAGCAGCGAGTATCCATGATTAAAGTCGTATATGCAAAGTAAACGTAATATAGATAGTTTTAATTTTTACAAATCAAAAGGAGTTAATTAACTGAACGTGGGAAATATAAATCATCCAGAAACGCCAAAAGAAAAAGACATTTTGATGAAAGTATGAAGTATCAACAGAGGCTGAATTTAACAAAGATGACGATTTCGGATAAATACATATAATGCAATTTTTGACAAAATTTTATTTGAAATAACAAAAAGGAAATATACAATGAAATTTTGTTAAAGTTTGGTATCTTAACTAATTTGAAAGAATTAGATCAAGAAACTATACGACAGAAGGCACAATTATACTGTATGTCCCTGGATTGAGTTTACAAAAGGGATTTTTTTTTTAATTTTTACTTTTAAGTAAAACCGTTATAGAAATTATAATTCCTGCTTGGTATGAAACTACCACTTCAGTTATTGAAACTTTGATTTATTTATACAGGGTGTTTGCAAAATCAACATTTTTAAATCTTAGTTTGACACTTATTTAGTTACTATTTACAAAAAGAGTTTAAAATTACATCTAACAACATTATAGAAAAATATAATCATTCAAATGGGGATTATTTGAATGAAATGCAAATGCAGAAAATAATGCTGAAAATTTAAAAAAATCGCCTACGAGAGGCATTTGCATCGATAAGTATTGAAGAAATACAAAAGAGTTTTCAGAAGTTCCACACTAGCTTTGAACTATTTCAAGAAAATGGCGGGGGATTGTATAAATGTTGTTTTTTTTTTCTAAGGTATCTAAATTAGTTTTTTTTTTAATTTAGCCCACACCCTGTATAAATAAATCAATGTTTTAATACCTCAAATGGTAGTTTCAGACAAAGCAGGAATTTTAATTCCTATAACATTTTTACTTAAAAGTAAAAATTAAAAAAAAATCGCTCTTGTCAACTCAATCCGGGGAGATACTGTATATAAAACTTGAAACCCAAATGATTTAGAGGAAAATTTTATTGAAGAGTGTTTACATTTTAAACATATAAATATAATGACTGATGGACAAATTACAGCAAACGCAGAACTGTGTTTAAAAACTTAAATTCACTCGGATATTGAATCTACTTTCCCTAAAGTATATACCGCTTTTAGAATATTTCTAAATATTGCATGCACTAATTGTCCCGGAGAAAGGTCTTTTTCCGATTTAAAGAGGATAAACAACTATCTTCGTTCATCTTTAGGGCAGTCTAAACTTAACGATTTAAGTATTCTAGCAATAGAATCGATACATTGATTATTTGGATAATATATATGTACATGATATTTATAACGAATTTTCAGAAGACAAATGTAGGAAAAAATATGTATTTTAATTATAAGAAAATGTATATATTTCTAAATAATATACAGGGTCCTGCAACAGTGCGTCGGGCTTTCGTGGCGCCTTTCCCGTGAGAGATAGAAATAAATGTATCGTACAAAAAGTTATTAGTTTAAAAATCTCTATGCTGTAAAATTATTTTCAAACATACAGGGTGTCCCAATTTTGTGGAATAACAAAATCAAACATTGTTTTAAATAGAACACCCTGTATTTATTCAAGTTTTCTGATGACATATTGAAACCTCTACAATGTTGTCTATTTAGTTTTGGATTATGTTACAGTGTTACCAACTTACTTTTTTTTCTTCAAAATATCATGCAAAAGCAAGCTTAACTTTAAAATGTCCTAACGACCTCATTCTTTAAAGGTAAGAACAAGTTTTAGCAATAATCGTAGTGTGGTTAATAAGCAACCTTTTTGTAATGAGAAATTTGAATTTAGTAATACAGGGTGTCCAGAAAAAAATGTAAAACTTTGCAAATTTCAAATCGGTATAACTCATTTTTTTAAATAGAATGCCCCATATTTTATATCATTATTCGGTAGGTCTTTTTCTTTTCATTAATTTGATGGTGCATATCTTATGTCTGAACCCTATAGTTGCTGAGATATTCAATATTTTTCACAAAAGTAACCATTTAATTACATTTCTATGCACTGAAGTAGGTCATGTTGAGACAAAACAACTGCCAAAATGAAAGTAAGAATCAATGTGACATGAACAAAAACATTTTAAACATTGCTGTATTGCATCGTTTCTCTTTTGTATTCATAATTTTGTTATCTCTCATGATTTTGGAATAAAATAATTAATCGTATTGCAGAAGTACTATCTACTATTTTACAATTTTCGTAAAATTGCTCATTACCTATATGTTGCTTATTAACCACACTGAGTATATTGCTAAAACTTATTCTTACCTTCAAAAAACGAGGTCGCTACGATTTTTTTAAGTTGAGTTTGCTTATGCATGATATTAGGAGAAAAAAATTGTAATTTGGCAACACTGTAACATAATCCAAAACTAAATACACAAAAATGTAGAGGTTGAAAAATGTCATCAGAAACCTTAAATAAATACAGGGTGTTCCATTTAATTTTGTTTTTGTTTTTTGTTATTCCGTAAAATTGGGACACCCTGTATATTTGAAAATAATTTTACGGCATAACAATTTTTAAACCAAAAACTTTTTGTGAGAAACATTTTTTTCTATCTTTCACGGGAAACGCGTTAGGAAAGCCCGACGCACTGTTGCAGGACCCTGTATAATTATATTATAATATGTTTGTAATAAAATGTTGTTTTTTGGTAATGCATTTATTTTAAATTTCACAGGGGCACCAAATTATAGTAGCCCAGGGCGCCAAAATGTCTTAAAACGACCCTGAGTATGTTAGTGATTCGAGCCAGTTTATTAAAATGTGTCGCATTCGGGTGTAATTTGCCTTTATTAACTAATAAAACGAGAGCACATCGCGGCTCTAATTTCTGGAACCCTAAACGCCCATTAATAATAAGGGGTTACGTTACCTTTTTTGTTATTAAGGAAATAATTTAGCAGACGCGCACCTTCCCTACCTCCACTTCGAACGCATTAAAGTATTGTTTTACGGGGGTTAATGGATCTCGAGTCAAAGCGATGCAAATTTGGGAGCGAAAGAACGAATGTGAACAGTTTTCACGTGCTCCCTCAATCAAGTTAATAAATTGCTTGAGGCAGCGGTGAGACTTGGTATACCTACGTAATTTAAGACGTATTGCTTAAGACAATAAAAATAATTTATCAAAAACTAATTAGACGTCCTTTTGATCTAATTAATTTGCTAAAATTATTGATTATTAAATTTTATTTACAAATTTTGAATATATTATTAGATAATTTTTACAATTTTATATATGGTGAAGGCGCCGGGTCATGAAAATTAGTTTGTGAATCGTATACGATAAAATTCGTTTTGAGTTTAGATGTGTAGCGTAATATATTTGACGTTATATATTTATACAGGTAAAAATAGGTTGAGAAACACTGATTTAGCGCATAGTATCAGAACAGCTGCACGAGAAGTAGGCAATCTTTTAAAGTCTTCTAAGCAAATTTTCACACCGAATTCGCCGTTTCGTTCTCAAATATTTATTGTGCGTTTCATAAGGGCCTGGATTAACATTAAAAAATACGCCGGTATCAGGAAATGGGAGTTTACGATAAGCGGATGTGCGCCGGGACGTATTGTCATTCGTTTTTTCAACGAATTACTTGTTCTCGCCTTCCACATTTCCTCGGCGGCATATTTTAAATATTTACTTCGCGGAATGAGATTCTGGAGTGTATAAAATGAGGATTTCCCCAGTCGGATTTTTCCTCCTGTAATCCGTCTTTATTCATCATCACCGTTATTATCCCGGACGGGCTGAGGCAACCTACTCCACGTGCGGCGCATATTTTTTATTGCCCATCGAGGAGGAATTTGCGGGGGAGCGAGGTGTTTATTCGAGCCATCAAGGAGCTGTTCGCATTCAGGTGGTAATACCTACAAAGTCAGGATGTGAATAATTGCGGAGGCGAAGTGTGAGAAAATTGTATTCTCTAGTGGCACGTGGCCAGGAAGTTGTTGAAGTTTAAAGTTCTGATAAGTCTATATTTAAACATAAAATTCTAATTCATTAAATTACCAGCAAATATTATTGTTTGAAATTTCGATTTCAAATATTCGTAAAAATGTGCGCAATAGAAGCATTCGTGATCAATTCGGGAATTGCAAAAATTGTATAAATATCTAGTAGTTGCAATTACTTCAAAATAGCTTTGCAGAAGATTAAACTAAGAAATAATCAATTTATGTCGAAATCTGAAAGCAATTAATTTTCATACAAATTTAAAAAAACCTGAAAATTGAAATATTTAAAGAAATTTCAATTAATAATAAAATCCACAATATATTAAAACAATCAAGCATATCTTTTCCAAATCTGTCAGACATGTTGATTAAATTAAATTAAAATAAATAATCAAAGTATGTCCAAATTTCTAAAATGACTCAAAATATTTCAATTGGTTAGATCAATATCATAAAAATTGATCATAACTATATAAATGTACTAAGCAGTTCACGAAAACTCATCAAAGTTTAAGATAATCGGAATGAATCTGAAAACTTGGGAACAAAAAAAAAATATTTCTAAATGTTGTCCAAAAAATGCAGTTGAGTAAACCCATATCATACAAAATGATCAACTCAACATGATTTAGTAGGTCATTCATCAAAACTCTGGGAAATTAAAAATGATACGAGATGAATAAGTCTAAAATTACAATAAATATCTCTATTTCTAAATATGAATCGTCAACAATCATCGATGATGACAATAATCTACATGAGTATGAAAAATGTAAAACTAAAATAAATATTTATACTTATTTCAAAATTTCGTGAAAGCAAATTAGCTCATTAGACCAACATCATAAAAATTGATCACTGCTACGTAAGTTAGAAGGCCATTCACGAAAATTATCATAGTTAAAGATAATTAGAGTAAAGATAATCCAAATGAATATGAAAAGACTGGAATAAATATTTCTATTTCTAAATTCGGCTGGTTAGACCAATATCATAAAAAATGATTACGACTACATGAATTTACAAGCCGTTCACGAAAACTCATAAGAGGTAAAGATGGTACAGAAGAGGTAAGTGAATTTAGATGAAGATGATAGAAGTGAATATGAAAAGTCTAAAGCTCATATCATAAAAACGATTACAACTGCATGAATTTAGAAGGTCATTCGCGAAAACTCAAAACGTAATATCGTATCGTATTTCGATATTAAGTCGAAATGAGTATGAAAAGCTCAAAGCTGAAATAAATATTTCAGCAGGGGACAGCATCACAGCCTGGCGTGGTACTGTTTTGTATTTCTTTTAATAGTTATTGATGCAAATGCCTCTGGTAGGCGATTTTTTAAATTTTCATTATTATTTTCTGCATTTGGATGATTGTTTAAATGATTATATTTATCTATAATGTTGTTAGATGTAATTTTAAATTCGTTTTGCAAATAGTAAATAAATAAGTGTCAAAACAAGATTATAAAATTTTGATTTTGCCAATACCCTGTATAAAAAATCAAAGTTTCAATATCTGAGCTGGTAGTTTCAGACCAAGCAGGAATACTTAAAAGTGAAAATTAAGACAAAAATCCTCTTGTAAAGTCAATCCGGGGACATACTGTATAACAATAAATTGTGTGGTTAAAACATAGTAGTATTTTATTCTAAATAAAAACTCATATAAATTAAAGATATTCGAAATGAATATGAAAAGTAAAATTCCTTAAATATTAATATACATTTCTACAGAAAAATAATAAAAACTTTAATAATCTTGCCAACTTTATCAAAATTTGCTGATTGAAACTAAAATTAGATTGAAACTAAAAAACGCAATACATTTTTTTTAAATTTCAATCATAACAATGAGTTCTGAAATTTGTGAAATGTTCTTAATTCAAAATTCAATAATCATGTCTTTACGAGGCTTTATATTACTCAACTTTGCTATAATAAAAGCTTAAATTAAAATTAAAAAGTTGTAGAAATGTAAGATAAAGAGATACGATAATTATAATAAGAGATATATTTCAAATCAACCACACCTGCTAGATTGAAAGTGCTATTGGTAGCATCAAAAGTAAAACATCGAAGGACATCTACTCAATTTATTCTAAATTAATTTAAGTATGTCGCACATGCAATATCAGAACCTCTAGCAGATATTACGAACTCATCCATGAGTACTGGAATCTTTCCCCAAAGACTAAAAATAGCTAGAGTAGTACCAATATTAAAACAAGACGGTCGATCCGAAAGAAGCAACTACAGATCCATATCAATACTACCAACCTTCTCAAAAATTCTCGAGTTGATAATTCTCAAACAAATAACAAGGTTCTTCGGAGAAAACAAATACATAACAGAGAGTCAATTCGGATTTCAGAGAAACTTAAATACAACGGATGCAATAATGAATCTTCTAGACAACATCTACTAGCCAATGTAAGACCATAAGTTATGTTTTGCTCAATTTTGTGACTTGAGTAAAGCATTTGACTGCATGTCACAAAAAATTCTTCTGGAAAAACTAGACCACTATGGATTCAAAGGTATTTCGTTGCGGCTTATGACGTCTTACCTAGAAGATAGAGCACAAATTGTTGATTTTAATGGAGAAAAGAGCAATCCAAAATACATACGGCGAGGAGTCCCACAAGCATCTATACTGGGGCCGATACTATTTATCATATACATTAACGACCTGCCGACCAATCTTAAATGCCATACTTTCATGTTCGCAGACGGCACAACTTTACTGGTATCAGACAAAAATACTGAAGTAGCACAACAAAAGCTAAGTACAGCCAGTGGCAATGCATCTGAATCGTTCGATGCGAATGAGCTTTGCCTTAATACAGCCAAAACAAATGTCCTCCTTTTTACCTCCAGTAGGCTGCATCAAGTATCCAAGGATTCGCCAAAATTCCTTGGAATACATTTAGACAGTCGATTGACATGGAAAGCACACATAGAAAATTTGTGTATGAAATTGGCATCAAGTATCTACGCAATCAGAAGAATGAAGGACATCGTAAACATCCAGGCACCTATAACCACCTACTATGCTATCTTCTACAGTCGGATGTCTTATGGAATTAAAGCTTGGGGGCTTTCAGCTCATGCATCCCAAGTATTTATGTTGCAAAAAAAAGCTATACGTGCGATAATGGGAGTACCACTGATGACGTCTTGTCGACAACTATTTAAGCAAGAAGGTATACTGACGATGGCATCAGTCTATATTCCTCAACATGCCGTACGAACGTGGAAAACTAAGCACAATCTTCCATCTAGGAGTACTGTGCATGAATATGGGACGAGGTCGCAGCATCATCTAGTCGTCCCATCAAATAGACTTCACCTTACAGATCCAAGATCGGTGGGGATAAAAATTCTGAATCATCTTCCAGTACAATGGCAGCACCAGAAAATGCACAGTTTCAAAAAGCAACTTAGCGAACACTTAAAAGAGCATGCATTCTATACAGTACAGGATTTTTTTTCTACATAAAATGTAGTGTTTTCCTAATTTCTATTGTCTTGACCTCACATGTAATTCATGTCCAATAAAATAAGTTTGAAGTTTGAAGTTTGAAGTTATTATAAGACAATAGATAATTATAATGCCTTGACAAATCTAGTCAAATTTGGACTACATAAAGATAAATATTTCTATTCTACAATTATTCACAATTGAATTTTAATTAAATTTAAATGTTCTTTCTTAGCTTTTACATATTGTATACAGTATGTCAGCGGATTGGGTTTACAAATGGGAATTTTTATATATTTATATTTAAGTAAAAATGTTATAGGATTTTTAATTCCGGCTTGGTCTGAAACTACCAGTTCAATTATTGAAACTTTATTTCAAAAATATTACTATATTTATTTATACAGGGTGTTGGCAAAATCAATTTTTTCAAATTTTGACACCGATTTATTTACTATTTGCAAAAATAATTTAAAATTACATCTAACAACATTATAGAAAAATATAATTATTCAAACAATCCACCAATTGCAGAAAATAATACAGAAAATTTAAAAAATCGATGCATTTGCATCGATAACTATTGAAAAAATTCAAAATAGTTTTCAGGAGTTCCACGCCAGGCTTGAACTGTGTGAAGAAAATGGTGGGGGATTGTTTAAATGATGTTATTTTCCTAACGTGTCAATATTAGGTGTTTGTTTTTTATTTAGCCAACACCCTGTGTAAATAAATCAATTTTTAATAACTGAAATGGTACATTTAGAACAAGTAGGCATTTTAATTCCTATAACATTATTACTTCGAAAAAAAATCCCTCTTGTAAACTCAATCCGGATACATACTGTATAATGCGTAACAATTGTATCTAATTTTGGCTATGAAGACATTGTTTATATGCACTTATTTACAAACTTCAATATTAGAAGCATCTTTCTTTCTTAAATATTCTTACTTATATTTTTTTTATATCGTATATAATCATAATGTCTTAAATGTCTCAAATGACACAAATATACTCATATTTTGACAATACAAATATCAAGTTTTTGAAAATCACTTTTTTTTTAATTTATTCTGCATACCTTATGTATATACAATTATTTTTTTAACATATTGTATATAATAATATAACTAAGAAATTCAATACAAAATTTTCACAAAATCTTCAATAAAAAACAATAAGTTCATAAAATATATTTCTATTATATAAAGATTAACAATTCCATTAAATATTGGCTATAAAGACTTTATTTGTATAATTTTAGTAACAAATTTGAAAATGAAACCATTTTTTTAAATTATTTTTACTTATTGTTTTTAAATATAGTACCTTATGCTCCGCTCTGGGAGCAGTCGTTTCATAGCCTACATGCTGTCCACAAAATGGACGATTCTGGTACTGATAACGGTTACTATGTAACGGAGAAATGAAAAATTCCTGGAGGTCTACAGCAAATAATTTCTTCTTCGTCTACCATATTTTTGCGAAACTTGCAAAAATATTGCGAAATATATATGATTTCCGGTAATAACCACACAATATACTAATATATGCTTATAATAATAGCATTCAATGGTTGTTTAAGATGGTTGTATTTTCGGACACTCTTAAGGCTTTACGTAAGAATCTGCAATACTTTCGTTCCATTCCAATGAATGGCCATTTCGTGCCGTTCCAAGAGAATTGCACTAATTCACATTGGGAAATTTAAAATTAAATACACTATAAGAAATTAACAAGGTACTAAATTAGGCTTTTTGAAATTGGGATGTAATTACGCCCACTTAATTACTACTTTGCCTATCGTTTGTGGAGAACATTCATTATGCCTTGTCGATTAAATACGCTGAAAACTGGGGCTTGTCATAAAATATTCATACACATAATAGAAGGCTGGGAGCATGGCAATGTATCTCAGAGCGAATTTATCTCTGCATAAGTAATATCGGGGTTTAATTAAAGATGAGAGGCGCCTCTATTCGGGTGTTATTTATTAAACACTATCCATGTTTCGAAATTAAATAGTTCCTTTAGTGCTGTGGAGTTGGGACGAGGCAGACGCGGGATTTATGTAAAATAGATTGCAAGTCACTAATAATATCTTGCGCCATTGCCGAAAACACATCAATTGTTTTTGAGCTCTTGAATCGTTAAAATTGACTCAGTAAATTAATTTTTGTTGGCCGTTTAAAAGTCAAAAGTTGGTCACAATGGTATAAGCCAGCGTTTCCCAAACTTTTTTTACCGCGGTCCGGTACGAGGTTCTAAAATTTTTCGCGACCCACTTTATGGAAAAATCCCATTTATTTACAAGACTTTTTTTTTTAATAAAAATCAAGTTATTTGTTTGTTTATTTCATACACAAAAATTGCAAAATAAGAAAATATTAAATATTATATAATAAAAAGTAATTAAAAAATTAACACTTATAGTAAATTTTGTTTCCACATATTTTGTCCTTATGTAACTTATGTTACTCCTTATGTATGGTTTGTCATCACATAACAATTTAACAATTTCAAATTATTAGGTAATGATGTTAATTTTATTTTCAAATTAGGTTCGACATCCAATCTGTTTCGATACTTATTTTTTAAGTACACCAAGGCTGAGAACGCAGCTTCACACGTAACATATAAGTAGTGACAAAAGGCATTAAAAATTGTATCGATTTTTCGCTTACGCTTGGATACTCCTTTTGACAGCGCAACAAAAAATTAACACTTTTTTCAGGTCGGTGACATAAATCTAGTCATTAATCATAATCATAAATCATTAGTAGACTAATGCAAATTCAAGAAAAAATCTGATGGGAAGTTATTGGACACTTGATGTGCTACTTTTTAAAAGTATTTTCGAGTGTACAGAGTCTACCATAAATCCGGGGCACAAAATTTGGTCTCCTTTTTAAATGGATTCTTTCATTTTTAGAATCTGCTTAATGTGATAGTACAGAACGTCGACAGAAAGTCGTTGTTTCCACAGAGCCATTTTAATTTAAATTATTGCAGCGACTTTTTCCGATACTTTGAAAATATTTAAACCAAAGCCATGCAAAATTAAATTCAATTCATTGAATGTAGCAAATATGTCGCACTAATAAGCCACTTTTATTAACCACTCAAAATCGTATAATCTATCCTTAAATGGAAAAAAAGCATCTTCTTTAGATGGTGGGTGTCCATTCAGAAATAACAAAGCTTCGTCTTTTAGCTCCAACAGACGTTTTAAAACGTTTGCTTTTGAAGCCATCGTGAATTACAATACAAAATGAGGTGTTTATGATCACTCTACATTTCCTTGCATAACTCGGTAAAAAGTCTGCAATTTAATGGACGAGATTTTATGTAGTTTACAAACATGACACATTCTTCCAAAATTATGTTTAAATTTAAAGGCAAGCCAACGCTTGTCTATGGATATAACAGTGCATACATATACAATTAATGGATAATTCTTGAATTTGTTTAAACAAACCTTTATGACAACCTGCCATTGCACCTGCTCCGTCGCTACTTAGACCAACACACTTCATCCAATCAATACCGTGAGCAGTGACAAAATCATTGGTAGTTTAAAAATATGACCTGAGGTCTTTCTTGTCGGAAGCCTTTTACAAAACAAAACAAAATCTTGTATCTTGTCTTCGTCAATATATCTGATAAAACACATTAGATTTGCATTATCCTCGATATCTGTGCTTTCATTTACTTGCAAGGATAAAACAAGGTTTTTATTTTTACTTTAGCAACTAGTTCTTCTTTTAAATGTTTCGCAATATCGTCATTTCTCCGTTTAATTGTATTATTTGAACTACTACTAAAAACTCTGAACTAAAAAATCAGAATTTATCGGTTCTGATATTGCTGAGGAGATTCCAAGTTGGAATAATGAGCAATCAGACACTGAAAAAATAGAAACTTGTCGCTGAGGCAATCAGACCTGATCATTTTTTATTATTCAGGGTCTGCACAATTGGAGTCTAACTAAATCGTAACCTAAGGATTTTCTATTTATCAATTACTAATTGTATATTGTTCCAACTGAAATCACGTCAGTGACATCAGTACAGATACTGTTTGATTGTTCAGTGCTTGAACTGCCCATTATGTTATCTGTAGTCGCGACAGCCACCTCACACCCGAAAATTATCCATTCATCAGTATCTGCTTGTCTTCTGCCAGGAAAATGACTCTTTTTAGATAAAGATAAACTAAAACAGAACTTTTTATTGCAACAAATAAATTTTCAAATGATTATTTGGTAGGTATACAGGGTGTTTCACACTACCCGTCCCAGGCCTTTTTCTTGGTAATTTGACGTCGTAGAGGTTCAGGCGGAAAAGTAGCGTAACATAAGCCCACCTGAGGAATATAATAGAGGTAGTTTAGATTTCCGGAAGTTACCGGAAGTAGGCGGAACTACACTCAACTTCCGATTTTTAAATAGCAACCTATATCATGTATAGCATCATTCGATAGGTATTTAAAAAAGAATCAACTTTTGCTAAAAAAGTTTTTTTTATAAATGATTTGCTTAACGAAATAAAAATTAATGTTTCTGACAACAAAGCTCGCCATTTTCTCGGAAGTATGATGTCATAGAGGTTCGGGAAAAAATAGCATAATAGAAGCATACCTACAGAATTAAATGGTGAAAGTTTCGATCCTTGGAAATAACCGGAAGTAGGCGTAACTGCACTCAGGTTTTAAGAATTTTTATAAATATTATACTTTTCCTCCGATTTGTATCAAAGATACTATTTTTAGGCGTTTTAGTGTTTTATTTGATTTCATATAATTCAAAAAGTCAGAGAGAGTAAGTCAGTGAAACTCATCCAAGCGTTTTATTTTATTTCATTTAATATTTATAGTTGTAGTACTACTGATAGCCCGACTGCTTTTACTACTGCTAGTAGTAGCTTGGTATGGTTTCTTCAAAATGTCTGAGTGTATGCTTTTTAAATGGCTTTAAGATTTGATGTACTCTCAGAAGCTAAGATACTTCAATATTTATAGTTGTAGTACTACTGATAGCCTGACTGCTTGTACTACTACTACTTGTAGCTTGGTATGATTTCTTCAAAATGTCAGGGTGTAAGCTGTGTAAGTAGCATTTTAGATTTGATGTACATTTCCAGAAGTATTATGTTTTCTTGAGCAAAGTTTGCAAGTTGCTGTACCACCATAATTTTCAAAACACTTCCAGAGAGTACCTTTTGGAAGAAATTTTATGCTAAAATGTTGCCCAACTTTACCCAAAAAATAAGTCATAAGTAATTCAATAAGTTACAAATAAATAAGTGAGACAAATCGAAAATCTTTACTTACTAAAATATGCTTTCAAATTACGATGGTTTATTACTTTTCACACTTGTATAGGCCATCTTATTATATTATAATGTAGTACACAGATTCTATGCAAAGAATATGAAACATTAATGTTATTGTAATAAGTTATATATATTTTATTATTATTATATGTATTTTGATGTGTGATATTACGTGTATTTTGAACTAGTGAAATATCGAAGAGTTGGCATAGATGTATTTTGCCGATCGATACTTTACGCACAATAACCTTCGCACGCGCTGCAATTCTCCGCTGTCTTCTCCAAGGCGAGAACCTCAAGTTCAAATCCCATCGCCGGACGTTTTTATTGTAAATAGATCGAGATAAAAGTACATTGGTGAGGGGCGATGCTCTGCGCGCATATCAGTTCAGTCGGTTGGCGGTTGCCTCGAGCAGAACGCTTCAGCGGTGCTTGCAATGTAAGTGCAATTTTGGGTGTTTAACTATTCCAAGTATCAATGTGTGTTTGCAAAGTAACGTAAGTAACGCCGTAGTAACGTTTAGAGCCGAAATAGTACCATCGTCTAATATATATGTTTACCTCAAAATTTGAAATATTTCTAGAACGTACCTGTAAGTGCAGGTGCAGGTGGTTGCTTACGTCACTCATGTATTTTAAGTATCAATGTATGTTTGCAAAGTAACGTAAGTAAGTAACGCCTTAGTAACGCTTAGTGCCCAAATAGTACCATCGTTTATAATATATTTTTACCTCACAATTTGCAAAATTTCTATAACGTACCTGTAAGTGCAGGTGCAGGTAGTTGCTTACGTGACTTATGTATTGCAAGTATCAATGTGTGTTTGCAAAGTAACGTAAGTGACGCCGTAGTAACGCCGTAGTAACGCTTAGTGCCGAAATAGTACCATCGTCGAAAATATATTTTTATCTCAAAATTTGCAATATTTCTAGAAGGTACCTGTAAATGCAGGTGTAGGTGGTTGCTTACGTCACTCAAGTATTTCAAGTATCAATGTGTGTTTGCAAAGTAACGTAAGTAACGCCGTAGTAACGCTTAGTGCCGAAATAGTACCATCGTTTAAAATATATTTTAGCTCACAATTTGCAATATTTCTAGAACGTACCTGTAAGTGCAGATGTAGGTGGTTGCTTACATTACTCTACAAAGTAAGCATGGACATGTTTGTAAATTTAAGCCAAAATCAAACAGTTACTGGGTATAAAATGTAAAATAATTTTATGAAATCGCTACAACGTTAATTCTTGGTATATGTTTGTAAATTTAAGCCAAAATCAAATAGTTGCACTGCCAAACCAATTTTTCGAAATCGTATCAAGTTTAATTGATCGATTGTAGTTGATCAACAAAACTTGAATGATAACTATAGGTGCTATAGTAACTATACTGACTAGTCATATAGTGATAGTGATGTAGTGACTATAGAACATTTTGTTTCAATAGAGTAGATCAACTTTATACTGTGCGAGCAAAACTTATTTTCATCCGAGAGGCATTAAGCTCTACTGCTAGGCTGTATGGCCTTAGATGCAAAGCAAACGTTGATGATAATAATTTTTGCTCGCATGGTACTATTGTATTTGTTCAACTTTTGTCGATCAACTACAAACGATCAATTAACTTCATTGGTGAACTTAATTCGTGAAACTGCGCCTTTAATAATTACCTATTATTGTTTAACAATAATGATAATATAAAGATTTAAAATGAACACTTTTTTAATATTTGCATTTTTTTTTATTACATGTTCAATTTTATAAGTAATTTCTGGCTTTCTTATTGTTGTTCGGCTTCAATTTAACTTGAATATTTGAATATTTTATTCAATATTTTGCTGATATACCTATAATCTGTTCCATGATTATGTTTAACTACGAAGGCTGTGGTTTCATTTTATAAAGTTTTACACATTAATACTAACAGAAATGATCTGATAGTAAAAAAAAAAAATGTCAGATTTCTAACAACGTTGCCTAATTCATATATTCAAATCATTAAATGATTGCTTCAATCATCCAAGTGTGCTGGTTTCTTTAATTATTAGTAAGTAAACTAATCATCAAGCATTTTTATATTATAATTTGACTGATTTGCTTTTGTAAAATAAAAATAGCAAATAAATTCTGTACTCAATAGTTACTCACTTTGATGGCAACATTGCCCACTGTCATAAAATATAACCTCTATTTTTAAACATTAAACACCTATTTTTTCCAAGTCTAGTAACTTCTTACATTAGCCAACAATGCTGTCACCCTAACAGAGCCAACTTAGTTAAAAATAAAAATGGAACAGTTTAACTCTGTATTAGCTTGAAATGCATTTCCATGCTGCAACTATAATAACGAAACATTTAAAGACGAATCAGTACTTAGACTTATTTTAATTTCAGCGCCAGCTCGCACTGCATTGTCGTAAAGTTAGGGTTTTCGCTTATTTCTTAGATTTTGAATATTCCGAATGATTTTCATATCATGAAGCAAATTTCGTGCTATCCGCCGAATTATGCTCGCCCCCAAAATTCTCCCACGCTTTCCAAAATTGTCGTTACGACAATATCCTTAACTTTTACAAACATACACACGCACAAACATAAATAATTGGTCACTTCATAAAATTTTAAATGTGTTTTTCTCGCATGGTTATAATATTTTTATCTGTACCGTGTATGCTACAATAAAATGCAATCGAAATTACTTTATTTCTAGTGCTTGGCAACAAAATGCAGCAGTTAAGTAAATGAATTATGTTCTTGATTAGTTTGCTGCTTTATCGGTTGCAGTATTAATTAATCATAATTTTGGGGCTTTTCGGCCGCAATATATGCTTATTACATGTAGAAGTCTTAATATACATATACAGAGAGTTTTTCTTTATCGTGCAACATAGGTTTAACCATTTTCAGTTACACACTTCTCTCACAATGGCAAATATTACAGTTTATGAAGTGAATAATGTTAAGCTGAGGTTTGCAGTATTATTTATCTGAATAACAGAGCTCTTTCTTCAGTTGAATACATTGTACAGCCATGGACTGATGACGCGTCCGTAGGTCGTAGCAGGCTTCTATCCCTATCTACCGTGCCCCCACAGTGCGGGAGCAGACAAGGATAGCAGACTGCTCGGACGGACATACGCGTCATTCTTAGCGTCCGTGGCTGTACAATGTATTCAACTGAAGAAAGAGCTCTGTTATTCAAATGAATGATGCTGCAAACCTCAGCTTAACATTGTTCACTTCATAAACTGTAATATTTGCCTGACAGAGAATTACTTCTATGTTGCATTTTGAAAAAGACGCTTTGCTACATAGTTGATATTGCGACTGAAGTGTGTAACTATTGAAATGATTAACCCTATGTTGCACGATAAAAAAGCTCTCTGTATATACACGGTGTTCCTGGAGAAATGAAACGCCTAAAATATCTACGATTTTTTTTTTCACAAAATCGCCAAAATGCGTCAATTTTTAATTACAGGAGACCAACTTTTGTTAAGCAAGTTATCTTAAATTTTTTTAACTCCCTTGCCGAAGGGGAGGTAATCCAATTTTTCTGGAGTAGTGGTTGAGTGATGGTTCATTTGAAGGCATAATTTGCAATGTAACGGTGTATTACTTTTGAAATCGCAAGATTTTAGAAAGCTACAGCGTTGTATTATAAATTATGTAAGGTTTCAAACGAACTATCACTCAACTCCTACTGCAATTTAGATATCGTCGGTGTTCTGGCAAAAGTCACCAAGTCCAATAAGGTCGCTTTACAGTACACATTTTAAAGGTCTAACAGGTACGAAAAATCGCTTATTTAAGATTATAGGATCGTTATGTATACCATACATATACGTATGGTGTACAGAATGTTCCTATAATCTTAAATACGCGATTTTTCGTACCTAGTTAGACTTTTAAAATGTGTACTGTAAAGTGACCTTATTGGGCTTGGTGACTTTTGCCTGAACACCGACGATATATAGGCTTACTTCCGCTGCTGTAAGGGGGTTCAAATATTGGAGATCACTTGCTCGCCAAACTTTGCCCCTCATTTGAAAATTGGCGTATTTCACGATTTTCCGAAACAAAATTGTATCCGTAGATATTTAGGGCATTGCCTTTCTCATGGGACACCCTGTATATATTTTTTCATTTTACATATCTTTGGTAACCAATTAAATCATCATTTTGTTTGTCTTCAAAATAACGAAACGTTTCCAAATTTTTAGCGCGAATATTGGCTTTAATGTGACGATGATATCCAAGTATAGCGACCAAGACGCACTTTGCGGTTTTCCTCATCCCTGCAGTACTGCCTTTTTACCCGTTTCGCGCCGTAATTCTGCGACCCTACGTTTTTGATAGTTGGCTGGAATTATAGTCTCCGACTGGAAATGGATTTCGCTTTTCGGAACGAAATATTTCCTCTCATCCCTCCAACTTCATGAATGACCCCCACAGAATGGGCATATTGCGGTGAATTTGTTATGGCGCATGAGGTATAAGCGGTGGGGATACTTTACGGAAGTTTCCTTTGTATGTTTGTTTCGTCTTTTTAATTTTTTTTTACCATAAAAATATATCGAAGTGTGTATTTGAACTGATGAAATAATTTCTTCGAAATTCTATGGGGTCTCACTACATCTGAACAATCAGGTGGAAAAGCCTGCTGTCTGGATTCATGAGCGCCAAAGATTTTTTCTCAATCTTATGGTGTCTCACTATATCAGGGCATTCAGGTGGAAAACCCTGCTGCCTATGGCTCATGAGCACCAGTTTTTCTTCTATGGTATATCACTAGATCAGCACATGTAGGTGGAAAAGCCTACTGTCTGTGTTCATGAGCGCCACTTTTTCTTCTATGGTATCTCACTACATCAGGACATTCAGGTGGAAAAGCCTGCTGTCTATGATTCATGAGCGCAAGTTCTTCTTCTATGGTATCTCACTACATCAGGACATTTAGGTGGAAAAGCCTACTGTCTTTGATTTATGAGCGCCAGCTTTTCTTTTATGGTATCTCACTACATCAGGACATTTAGGTGGAAAAGCCTAGTGTCTATGATTCATGAGCGCCAGTTTTCTTCAATGGTATCTCACTATATCAGGACATTCAAGTGGAAAAACCTGCTGTCTATGATTCATGAGCGCCAGTTTTTCTTCTATGGTATCTCACTACATCAGGACATTTAGGTGGAAAAGCCTACTGTCTTTGATTTATGAGCGCCAGCTTTTCTTTTATGGTATCTCACTACATCAGGACATTTAGATGGAAAAGCCTAGTGTCTATGATTCATGAGCGCCAGTTTTCTTCAATGGTATCTCACCATATCAGGACATTCAGGTGGAAAAACCTGATGTCTATGATCCATGAGCACTAGCTTTTTCGAAGTTTTGAATACACACCCAAGATAAAACATTGTATGGTTATAATAGCAAAAATTGCTTTATCCAAAAGAAAATGTTATCCCAGGAAATAGGAAACGTCCAAGTTCCCCATGGAACTCGTGTGCCAGCAAAGTAAAATTCGCTGCAATACGTCAAAAGCGGGTAGGCATTGGAGCTTGGGGCGGATGAAGGGAAGTATAGTACTTCCGGAAATCGGAATCCATATTCGGTGAGACGTAAACATAATTTCGGCCGACATTCGAAATCACGGGGGCGTAAAATTGGGGCACAAATATTTACGCGTGCATTTTCCACTTGCAAATGGCACTGCATTCACTTGGCACTGCTAAAATGTTCTTGACTTACATCTTACATTCGGAGCTTTCATGAGCTATACTTTAAACTGGTATATGTACTATGTGTATCAAATTCTTTAGAAAACTATAACATAATTTTATTAATTCTATATTATAGATCAATCAACTTAATAGGTAAAATACTATCAACACTCAATGATCAATTACAAGCAAGTAGAAGAACTTCTTGCACATATTATAGTAATGTTTTATTTTTACGTTGCTACAACTTGAGAACAAAACACCACTAAAATATATGCACAATAGGAACTTCTTCAAGTTTCTCACAAATGCACACTGCGTTCATACAATGTTTTATCAAATAAGTTGATTAATCAGTAATCAAATTATTATAATTTAAATAAGTTTTCCAAAAAAATTGATCATTCACTAGTTCAAAGCATAGCTAATACAAGCTCCCAATATAGATAGCAAGTCAAGATCATTTACGGCGGTCTAGAAATGTTACGACTTCTACTAATTTCAGTATTTTACACAATTACTACTGCAACTTAGATATTACTGCAAATAAATTTGAATATTATGCAATTAATTTGCATTCATTTATATAATAGGGTCTTCCGCGATTTTTCAAAAACCTTGAAACTGAACTCTTGACACATTAAAAACATCATTGGCACTAATTTTTGTGTTGAGACAAATCGTTATAATTAGCAATCACGATTTTAAAATTAACGGCGTTTGAAAAGTCCCGAAAGCCCGCCATGTTGCTGTGACGTCCCAACGCACGTTGACGCTCAGCTGTAGCATTGCTTACAATAGAGCGACAGAAAGAAAACGTCGCTGTTGTGAATAAAGCGGCGAATAAGTATTGTATTGTGCCTGGGTGTGTTAGTAGCAGTAATCGCGAACCGAATAAGTTATTTATAAACGTCCCAACAGGGGATAGGCGAAAAAAGTGGTTGCAACAAGTCCGACGTGATTCGGCGAGTGTCTCTTTGACGTCCCATTTGTATTGTTGTGAAGACCATTTTAATGTAAGTACATAATTTACGGTTATTTTCAATAAATTATCCACGAAATTCAATAAATATATATAATTGGCTGTCATCATGAGAAATAACAAAACCTCAAAATAGTTTTGTGGGTTCCATTCTAAAACAACATGGATTCAACTTCCATAAAATTAGTACTTTTTAAAAGTACTGTGAAATTATGTACAATATATTTTTACAAAAATGTTCTCATTATAAATAGATAATTCATTTTAATTTCAAACATAAAAATAAAGATGATGGTATTTGAAATCACGTCCAAATTTTGAACACTTTCATTTCAGTTAAAACAAAAAAACATGTTTAAACAATATTTGTAGCAAACTATTGATTTTAGAAATTTGTGTAGATGATTAAATAATTGCAAATTTTGAAATCAGCATTACCAATTCGTATGAGATGTAGTATATATTGCAAAGTTTATACAGTATTTTATTTATTCCTACAGCTGGAAGAGGATTTGGAAAATTATATGCGAATAAAATTAGATCCTACTACAAAAATCCGTTTAAAGAAAAAATCGCTTCCACGTTTCTTCAACTGTCAGCCGGATAGAAAAAGAGCACACACATTAACATCTAGACCTGGAGCAAAAAAATTGCGGTCCGCACGCATCTTGGCAGAAATCGAAGAAAATAATGTTTTGCTATCGAGGGCTTCAACTTCCAGTGATGTTGGTGGCAAGAGTGCTGCCAATTCTTGCGCCACTGAGTCGACTGAACTTGCCGAAAAAACCAATGAATCTACGGACTCCAATCTTTTGTCAGAAGATGTAGATACATTCAGTCATCTCTCGTTACAGGAACCGGTTCTACCGGATCTACCTGAACCGGTTCCTCTACCAAAAACAAAAGATGTTGGAACTCAAATGTCCTCAAAACGTCCGAAACATTCCAGCGTTCGAGTCCAATGCACAATTTTACCTGAAAACCGTGACGTAAAAGATGCCTCTTGTTCCCCTATAAAATTTAAACCACCCTTAATACGAAATCGTACAACATCTGTGTCTGAGTCGGAAACTTCTTCTTCGAATAATTAAAACAACACCTTAGATTATTTCGACGAATATTTGCTAACTGATGACGAAAGCGAAGAAAGTGTAAAATGTGCATTGGAAAATAATAAATCGGATATTCTGAAACTGCGATTGGAACGAATAGAAAAACCAAAAAATTACATTGGAATACCTCACCACGCTCTTTTTCTTGTTCAGTTACTAAAAACCGAGACCAACTGGAAAATCGAAGACATTTATTTAACATTGGAAAAAATAAAAACAAATCTAAGTTTTACCATACTGGGAAATGAATATGGCCGAAGCAGTTCTTACGCCAACGATGTTTTCAGAAAATCCGTGCCCTTATTAGCCAACTATTTGAAGATATGGATAATGTGGCCTTCTTCGGATACCATAAAATCCACTTTGCCTTTACCTTTTCGTGCCCGTTACAGTAATGTACAATCCATAATCGATTGCTTCGAAATAGAAATTCAAAAACCAACCAACGCCGTCAATCAAGCGTCAACTTGGTCCGAGTACAAAAAATGTAACACTATAAAATATTTGATTTCATGTACTCCTGACGGCACGATTAATTATATATCAGAAGGGTTTGGTGGACGAACATCAGATGCACTCATTGTCGAGAACAGTGACTTTTTGCAAAAACTGCCTGACTATTGTACTGTTATGGCGGATCGTGGTTTTAGACATATAGAGCCATTGTTAATTCAAAATAAGTGTTCACTGGTAAGGCCACCAAGTGTTTCTGCGAGTAAAAATCCTACTAAACAGGAAGTCATGGAAACAAAACGTATAGCCAGTTTGCGCATTCACATCGAAAGAGTAATTAGAAGACTAAGAGAATTTAAATTTCTTATACCTCATTCAGTTATCCCAACTACTTTTATGGATATTATAGATGATATAGTTTGCATTTCGGCTGCCTTAACTAATTTTCAAACACCGATAATAAATCAGGGTTAATAAATCGACTTAGCACCGTACTTATGTACCATATTTACTTATTATGTATAAAGTTTTCGTAATAAACATTTTCTTATACAACTTATAGATTACTTTACTGTATCATACAATCGATGGAAAATGTTAGCTTTCCAAAATTTCATTGCATTTTCAATAATATTTTTCACAAACAGCTCATCATATTCAACCAGAACTACTGTAATATTTTTACTTCTTTCAAAATCCGGTTTAGCAACGCAGAAATAACCCTTTTTTACATTTTTAAAACACATTTGCAGCTGTATTTGGGGCAAATATCTCTTTGCAATTGTCCCATTTTTCGCAATATATTTTACTTCAGTTTTTTCCGAAACTGGGCACTTTATTTCGACCACAAAGTCTGGACCAACAGCATCTGGAGAGGCTCCAATTATCGGGTATTGTGGATTTAGTAACAAGCCACAATTATTCAATTGAATGGACCATTTTTTCTCCAATTCTCGAATAACCTCCTTCTCTAATCTTCTCCCTCTTTCCATAGCTTGATTATTTATTAACTTGCACGCTCCAATTATCTGTTCTACAAATGTCCCATTCCGTGTTTTACAGTGCGCCATTTCGTACAACTTTGAAGCAGTGATCCTACAATACCTCAATTCGTACCACAGTTTTGACTGTGATTGTGTTTTTGTTGATTTACAAATTTGAATGCATCCTTCAACATCCATTTGACTCTTTGCAAACGAAATGAAATCATCAGCAGAACTTTGACCAGTTTTGATAAATTTGATAATTATTTGGTGCAAAGAATAATCTTTATGTGATATAACTGTAAAAAGGTGTGGAGAGAGCTGGGTATTGCAGTTTCTCTTTTGAAGTTCTTCAATAACGTTCTTTGCGAAATTGTCAGTATTTAAAAAGTAACTATTCTCTGGTTTTTTCATATCAGTAGCTCTTATAAATTTTAAATTTGTCCCAACTTGGGACAACGTAGCCTTCTTCCAATAACATACAGTTGCAGTTGGTTCTGGCTCTTCGCTTCGTCGATGAAGCCACATGAGGAAAGCGACTGCATGTTTGCATCCACCTGAAATTTACCATCGATGATCAAAAACTGAAGTCTTATGATCATTTTTATACATCAATAAATATTTTTTGTTTTACCTGCAGAGGCTGCACAGTCGTTGCATGAAACATTTAAGATTTCCTCCTTTTTTTCATCAACTTTCGCTTCTACTGAATATGGTTTACTTCGAACTCGATGTTCTGGACATATCCGTGCCCTTACAGTACAAAATTCATTCTCCCTTTTTACTTCCACATATCCAACAGCAGCATCACCATAGTTCTCTCGTTGAGATCTGAATAGTACAGTAAAAAAACATTTAATTGTTAAATGTAATTTATTTAATTTATTAAAATAATTTAATTTGATGTACATTTATGTAAATTTACATAATCAATCTGGTAATCTTTAAATTTTAACAAATATACATTGCATTATAAATAATGTCTTTAATGTAATGGGGTGAAATGATATGTCAACAAAACATTTATAGGTTATTTGAATATCTGCTGTATCAATACCTAATAAATCATTTACGCTGTATTTAACTGCACTACTGCACTATGCACACAAAAATAGACGTTATACTTACTAAAGTAAGAACAATAATAAAGACTTACCTCTGGGCTTTGACTCCACGTGTTTCGGCTACGTTGAAATATTCACTTTTAGAGAAAAAATCGGCAACCATTAACACGTGAACTTCTGGCAGATTATCTGACTGTCCCTTCACGAACCCATCAGAACTCATTTTATATCAGATTTGCTTGTAAGTTGAATTAATCCACAACTATTATCCCTTATGCACTGACACCGATCGCCAACGTGCGTAGAAACGTCACAGTGCCGCTCGGCCAATAACAGCGTTTCGTCGGTCACGTGACAAAATTTTAAAGTTTTGCGATATTGTATGTTGTTTATGGGCAAGTTACAATTAAAACAAAACGTTTTTTTCTGTGGGATGTTTAATTACAGGTTATAAACTTTACGTTAAGACACAAAAATGTTATATTATTTTTTTTCAGGAAGACCCTATTGCGTTACGTATCTTGAGGTTTAAGATGGCTACGGGATCAAGTATTGGAGAGGTATTTTTATTGGAGTTCCCAATTTAAAAAAAAACACAGATTTTGCTGTGAATTATAATCGTGCAAAAAAATCAGGTTTTCACCAATGCCCAGATTTTGAGGCTCCTTTATCAAGAAGCGATCATTTATAAAAATGTCTGTGTTTGTGTATGGAAGATGGATTTTCATATCCTCTTTCAATATCTAGCAATTCTACCAAGATTCTGCTAGGCCAGTTTAGTATGGATTTTCATATCCAATATGTTTTCTTTCAAAACCTCGCAATTTCTCCATTTGACTAAGATTTCCAGTGTAGTTGCATTAAACCTGATTAAGTTCTTGTGATGAGCCAGATTGGGATTTCTCTGTGACACTGTATAAATCATTGAGTTTTGGTGCAGCATTGTAGAACGTTATTGGGAGTACCTCGTTGAGGCCAAATGGTAGGTCCTTTTGTGCCCAGTTCAACTTCTTTGTTGCATCTAAGCTTATTGAGTACTAGAGTTACATTGTAAATTACAATTGACCGTTCATTTTTACACTCAATCATATTTTCGTCAGCTTTTCGGAGTCTTGTCGGTCCCTGTTCTTGGTTCTTTGGGTACTTTCTACCCTTATCATTGAGGATATATGGATTTTCATATCCATTATCTTCCTTCCAACTTCTCGCATTTCTGCATTTGACTAAGATTTCCAGTGTAGTTGCATTAAACCTGATTAAGTTCTTGTGATGAACCTGTTTGGAATTTCTCTGTGACACTGTATAAATCATTGAGTTTTGGTGCAGCATTGTAGAATGTTATTGGGAGTTCCTCGTTGAGGCCAAATGGGAGGTCCTTTTGTGCCCAATTAAAAGTTCTCTGCTGCATCTCAGCTTATTGAGTACTAGAGTTACACTGTAGACTACAATTGAGCGTTCATATACACTGTTGGACTCAATTAAGTCTTCTTCAGCTCTTGTCAGTCCCTGTCCTTAGTTCTTAGGGTCCTTTTCATTCTGATGGGCCAGATGTTGAGGAAAAATGGGTTTTCATACCCATTACTTCCTTTCAACATCTCACAATTCTTCACTTGACTAAGTTTCCTGAGTAGTTGCACTAAACCTGATTAAGTTCTTGTGATGAGCCAGATTGGGATTTCTCTGTGACACTGTAGTAACTCATTGAGTTTTGGTGCAACATTGTAGAACGTTATTGGGAGTTCCTCGTTGAGGCGAAATGGGAGGTCCTTTTGAGCCCAGTTCAGAGTTCTCTGTTGCATCTAAGCTTATTGAGTACTATAGAGTTACATTGTAGATTACAATTGAGCGTTCATGTACACTGTTGAACTCAATTAAGTCTTCTACAGCTCTTTGGAGTCTAGTCAGTCCCTGTCTTAGTACTTTGGGTCCTTTTCATTCTGATGGGCCTGATGTTGAGGAAAAGGGTTTTCATACCCATTATTTTCCTTTCAACATCTCACAATTCTTCACTTGACTAAGTTTCCTCAGTAGTTGCACTAAACCTGATTATGTTCTTGTGATGAGCCAGATGGAGATTTCTCTGTGACACTGTAGTAACTCATTGAGTTCTGGTGCAACATTGTAGAACGTTATTGGGAGTTCCTCGTTGAGGCCAAATGGGAGGTCCTTTTGAGCCCAGTTCAGAGTTCTCTGCTGCATCTTAGCTTATAGATTACTATAGAGTCACATTGTAGATTGCAATTGAGCGTCCATATACACTGTTGAACTCAATCAAGTTTTCTTCACGAGTCTACTTTGGAGTCTTGTCAGTTCCTAAGTCTTTGGGTCCTTATCATTCTGATGGGCCAGAAATATGGATTTTCATATCCAATATCTTCATTTCAAAATCTCGCAATTTCTTTGAGTATACATGAGTATAATAGGGCTCTAGGCGATATCTCTCATGTATAAAATAAAAAGATAACGGCATCAGTAAATTGATTTCCTGATTTGCATCATTAATCACATAATTTTGTAATTAATTTGTAATAAATAGTAAATAATACTATTTAGTAACTACAAATCTCCGTCACTGAATCATGGTTATAAATATAAACCATTTGATATTTGTTCTATGATGCATGGTATTTCACATTTGTTTTAAAGATTGCCATATGAAACACAAATATTTTTTTTTTACAAGGGAAAACCATGTATCTGTAGAACTCTACAGTAAATCATGTTTTAGTTGAAGGTGCAAATCAAGCATTTATTTTGCAGACTGTACCTTGTAGGTGATGTTGGAAATCAGTCAAAACATTGTCCATAAATCTAAAGTATAATAGAACATAGCGTAAACTTACTATCGTGCGTTCAACAAAATTACCCACTGGTGTTGGCAATCTCAAGCGCAGACATGACTTGAGATTGCGAACGCCAACTTCGTCGTCGATTTTTGTTGAACGCTCGATAGTTTCGCATGATAAATTAGCAACGTGATTTTTATTCACGAAAATCTTATGCAATTGGTTCATAAATTTACAAGAATACGCTTTGATTGGTCCATGCATATTGCATTCATGATGACGCATTAATAATGCATTACGAAACTGAATTAATAGCCACCATATTGATAACACACCGCGAAGTTTGTCAATTATTTCGGAATGAAGTTTGCTTTATATTGGTCATACTGGTTCCGTGTATCAACCAGCCAAATGTTGAATTCTTTTTACTATCTTTACTGATTTCTTTTTACTGATGATTTTTCACGCGCAATTATCACGGCAATTATCTAGTGAAGTTGTCGCCTAATATTAGAAATGGAGCTGCACAAGAAGAAGAAGAAGAAGAAGAAGAAGAAGAAGAAGAAGACGAAGACGAAGACGAAGACGAAGACGAAGACGAAGACGAAGAAGAAGAAGAAGAAGAATCGGAAGAAGGAGAAGATGGAGAAGGAGGAAAAGGAGAAGGAGAAGAAGTAGAAGAAAAAGAATATTTGTAAGTCATTATTTTAATTTATATATGTACAGGGTGGCCCACCTATCCTCGCTCGAAGCATTGCTGCTAGACTAATGCAAATTAAGGAAAAAATCTAATGGAAAGTTATTGGACACTTGATGTGCTACTTTTTAAAAGTATTTTCGAGTGTACAGAGTCTACCATAAATCCGGGGCACAAAATTTGGTCTCCTTTTTAAATGGATTCTACCAAAGCCATGCAAAATTAAATTCAATTCATTGAATGTAGCAAATATGTCGCACTAATAGGTCACTTTTATTAACCACTCAAAATCGTATAATCTATCCTTAAATGGAAAAATAGCATCTTCTTTGATGGTGGGTGTCCATTCGGAAATAACAAAGCTTCGTCTTTTAGCTCCAACAGACGTTTTAAAACGTTTGCTTTTGAAGCCATCGTAAATTACAAAACAAAATGAGGTGTTTATGATCACTCCCCATTCCCATGCATAACTCGGTAAAAAGTCTGCTATTTAAAGGACGAGATTTTATGTAGTTTACAAACATGACACATTCTAACAAAGTTATATTTAAATTTAAAGGCAAGCCAACCCTTGTCTATGGATACTACAGTGCATAAATATACAATTAATGGTTAATTCTTGAATTGGTTTAAACAAACCTTTATGACAACCTGCCATTGCACCTGCTCCGTCGCTACTTAGACCAACACACTTCATCCAATCAATACCGTGACCAGTGACAAAATCATTGGTAGTTTAAAAATCTGTTCTGTGGTCTTTCTTGTTGGAAGCCTTTTACAAAACAAAATCTTGTATCTTGTCTTCGTCAATATATCTGATAAAACACATTAGATTTGCACTATCTTCGATATCTGTGCTTTCATCTACTTGCAAGGATAAAACATGTTTTTATTTTTACTTTAGCAACTAGTTCTTCTTCTAAATATTTCGCAATATCGTCAATTCTCTAAATTAAAAACTTTTTTCCTTTATTCCACATAAATTATTTCCGACAATTTGCGGGAAGTATTATTTTTTCTCCAGCACTGTGAGGATACCCAGTCTCAGCTATTAATATGAAAATTTAAAAAACCATCAAAGCGAGCTTTTTATTTGACTGGTGAGGAAAGAGTGCATTCTTCATTTTTTTTAGCAGCACTCGATTCCTTTTTTATCAACAAAAAGGTTAATTGACTTATCAGAGTACTCGGAATGAAATGTGTCTAAATGCGGTTTCAACTTTGACGATTTCATAGTTTTATTTGAAAGTTGCGAATTGAAAATAACACATAGAGGTAAATTATTTTGACTGCTTCGGGCAATGAACCCAAATCGTAAATATTCGCCACAATATTTGCGAGTCCAATTAGTTTTACGCTTGTTGTTTTGGCGCTATATATCTGCCTTTAGGGGCCTCAAAGTATCTTCATAATGATGTTTAGCTTTGCTCGGACTTGGTTGATAATCATTTAAATTTCTGGTTTTGTTCATTAACCATTTATCCATTTTCGTCGGAAACTTTTATAACAAAATTTTTTTTAGTGATGATTTATAAGAAAAAGTATCCATTTATATTGCGTGACCCGGCAATTTTTTTCTACGACCCGGTGCCGGGTCGCGACCCTCACTTTGGGAAACTCTGGTATAAGCAAACAGTGGTAAAAATAATTAAATGCCTCAATAATTGGTCACTAATAGAAGATTTGTATGGTAACATTGCAAACATATATTTACAATTGTAGTATTAATTGTAAATATATGTTTGCAATGTTACCAATCTTCTATTAGTGACCAATTATTGAGGCATTCAATGTGTTTTTGAAATTTGCCTAAAGCGTTTAATATGATGATAAGAACTATGTACAGTGTACTGTTAAACTAAGCGTGTATGTGATATAATTAGCAGCAGACCAACGAAAATGTATAGTCTTTGATTTTCGTTCCCATTTAAGCTAGATTACTTAATGTCTACAATAATATGCCATCGCAGCAAAAAAAGAGTGAACGAAAACTTGTAGGTACTAATAACAATCCTGCTGATCAATTTATTACTACGATATCTTCCATACCACACACTAATTGTAGCAATAGGCCCAGTAATGTAATAAACGAGAATTTCTCCACAATAGTTCTCATAAAATCAAGAAACTTATTTTTAGCTCTAAGCGCACCGAAAACAATGTGATGAATTTGAAATGAAGTCCATGTATGATTCTTCATTTTAACTTTACGCGCACTAAAAACGTTGTAATGCATTTTAAATTGAGTCCAGGTATGATTTATAACGATTAAGTGTACCTGGCGCAGTTTTTAATTCTATTACGGCGTCGAGGACGTAACTACTTTTATGAGAAATGCCCCACTAAAACTTTATATCAGCGGTCTATATAATAAATTCTGGGCTGGAGTAAAAAGAAATTGAGATATATGTGCGGTGGGAGAATTGGTGGAATGAATCAAAAACATACATATTTCATCTCTCCGGGACGCTTTCAGTATACACACAGTTCGATAGTTTATCTTCGTGGCCAGCTCGAAATCATGCTTTGTTTTTGAATTACACTCAGATTGGCAGAAATATAAATAAAATACGTGTGTAGGTAAAATCTCCGATGAAAATTTTGTACAGCTTTCATACGTTTCTGTTAAGTAATTATTAACGATTTCTTTTTATTTTGCGAAACTGATATAAGAAATTATGTGTATACTCAATGCCGGGGACACATAATTAAATTAAATTGGAATAGGTTAGTTTAAGTTTGGTTAGGTTAGATTTAATTAGATTAAACTCGAAAATCCGGGATAAATTTTCGACCATATCAATTTTATACAAAACTCGACTAGTTGCTTAGAATTAGCTTACCATAAATTATCGTTTCTGAAATTTTTATTGTTGTTAAACATAATTTTTCGAACACGTATCCATTTTATCGTGCTAAATTTAAAAATTCTCACGGTAAGTGTACAGGGTGGCCCAATTTGTTTCAACAAAAATTCAACTATAACATCCACATGTGATACATCATTGAAAAGAGAAAAAAATATCTATTTATTACGGCCAAAGCCAACTATGACTTCCATTTAAAAAAACACAACTTTGTGCTGTACCGTGTTTATTTAACAAAGATATCGAAATTCTATAAAACTCATTCAATTCACCGTAAAAAAGTGCCCGAAGAACATGCAACTCATATCTTAATAAAATTATAAATAAATGAAATATTGATAAAAATCGAAAATGGAAAATAATGAGTTTTTGGCCATAACTCGAAAACAGAAGGCGATAGACAATTTTTATTTTCAGCATTGAGTTTGCCTTAGAAAAAGAGATCAAGATATTTTCTCTATCTATTCTAGTTACCGAGATCCCCTATTAAACATCCAAATTGGGCCACCCTGTACATAAAAATCCTGTAAAATTTCGCTACATAAATTTCATATAAAACATACAAAGTTTCTCAACACAAGAATTATCACAATCAAAATCAGCACAAGTCTCTGTACATACAAATTATTTCAAGCTTCCCAATATAAAAATCATTACCAGGAATGATGACATATAAATATATAAATTAGCCAACACATTCGTCATCTAACTACTGAAGATACCGCTTTGCAATGGAAATACGTGTATGAAGTTGATAAATAAATATTTTGAAAAAATATAATGGTTAAAAAACTTGCATCGAAACGCTACGCATAAGTAGTATGTGAACAAAAATCCTCATGTTGCAATTCGAAAATTGGTAAAAATCACGATTTAATTTTTTAGTCGTGTAGATTTTTAATATCAAATTTGAAAATAAATCCCGTATTATTTTTACTCCTTGAAATTTATTGGTTTGCAAAAAAAGCAATTTCACAGCACACTTCACAAATGTACATGTACTGAAAGCTTGGAATAATTAAAATCGTCGGTGCAATTTGCAATTAAACCGCAGCACGGTTAATTTACTTCAGAACATAGATACTAAATCTAGGCAGCATTGTTTCACTTACATTGTTGTTGCTGCATCAATTTGGTAACCAAATGTTTCTTTGTGTAGGTAAAAATTAAATCTTACACGGAATTATAACGAATAGTATTTAAAGTATGCTGCAGTTGAGCCAGATTTAATGCGTTTAATTGTGACAAAAAAGTTGTTAATTGGGTAATACATAAAAGAGAATGCGCCTTCGTGGTGATTTGTCGTCTTGTCATTGTCAGTTGTCATTTTGCATCCGTATGTTGGCGGCTAACATGGCTATTTTTTAACTTTATTAGCTGAGGCTCTACAGAAGAAGTTATTGGTCAGTATGTTTAAATTCAAGTTCAGAAAGTTAGGTGTAATCATCATTAATCAGCTCGTACTTTATATTCTTCTGGGAGTATTTACAATTTATGTGTCTGCATTTAATGTGTGCTGTCAACACTTTTTCCACATTAGCTCCATTTCCGTTACAAACATTTACTCTTGCAAGACGGTACATTTTAGATTGTTTATACTTTGTAGGATGCTGCCGCGAGATAGTTGGGGCTGCACACACGCTAAAGACTCGCATGTTATTATAATTCGAGAACTGAACCGTGGGCTCTCTGCGTTATATAGTGTCATGAAGACGTATTAATTAATTGCAGCAATAACCAAACAAGATGCAGACAGTGTCTCGAGTAAATCAACATCTTACAATTCGCAGGACTGTATCGCTGCAGCTGATGGCCGCAAGAAGCGATCCTCCATCTGGCCGCATTAGGGGGGTAAAAAAGCGAAGCGGAACTTTATACCGGCTTATGGATTTACAACGCACTTAAAGATTTAAAGTCCTGAAACTGCGCTAAGATTGCGGGGCGACACAAGAAGTGGACGGGCAACATAATTTATCCTGTCCGCATCCCAAATACTAAGTAACTGCTTTTTGCTCATTTCGGCACAGCTGCGGATCGTCTGCATTAGACCGATATACTTTCGAGTCCCAGTAGTTATGCTGCGGCATAATTTTGCCCAGAATGTAATTGACGCTTACGCAGACGAAATCATCACTTGCCGTCCAGTGGTTTTTGTACACTGCCCCAATCTTTTGTGCGGTTGGAGTAAGTCAAGTTGATAAATCATATTATGGGATGTAACAATAAACCTAGTTCTTACCTCGCTCAGAACGAATACTTATATCATGAAATACATTATCTAAGTAGAACATCTCTATTGCGATAAACTAATACAATATGCATGCTGCACAAACTCTTAGCTGATCAGATTGCAAAAATTAAAATAAATAAATTTGGGTTTCGCATTAAACATTGTTTCACAATGAAAATTCAAATAAACCCTGTGTAAAGTACTACAGCAAGATTAATTGATGCAGGTCAGGGATTGGAAACCTTTTGCACCTTGCGTGCAAATCTACAGGAAAAAATCACTAAGCGTGGAGTGGCAACTGAAATAAATTTAATTTATGGCACACGGGTTGTTAGTTGTTGTGTATGTTGCGCAATTTATATAAATTATAGCACAGAAGCTCTTTAGAAATCGTGCATTGCTCGCGATGGAGGTATTCAAATGCGCCGTATCAAAATTCTCGGTTAAAGAGTGAACGCTCTCTGGATTTTCACTTAGATCTGTGGCTAATTAGCCAATGAAAATTTAAAACTGGCGTGGCCGAGGGCCGCTAACGGATCGTGGAAGATAAATGGATCTATTTTTATTTTGAGCGTGCTTCCTCCCTTTGCATCTCCTCCTTCATCACCGCAGTAACAAGTGTTTGATGTGAGGCTCGACGTTCCTTGAGGGTACGCCTGGATCTCCGTCCATTAAGATCACAACGAGATTCCGCGTTTAATTGGATACAGTTTCATTACTCGCAGAACAATGGAGAGCTTTGGGGGAAAAACAGCACAAATTGTATTACATTGGGTGCAAGCCCTCCCTCAGGGCACTGAAATGTCTAAAAACCACTGCCCTCTGCTGGGAAATTATTTTCGTCCGCCCAGCGCAACTATTTTTCACGTTCCCCCTCGTTACATATTTCTAGCCTTTTTATTCATAAGATTTAACAGCGCGACAATCTTATTCCTATTCCCAGAGAACCGGGCCGTCCTCGCCGGAATGGGAATCGGACGGATATGGTAATAAAGAGGGCGCGTTAAATATTAAACGGTCGTGAGCGGAAAAGATTTAGTTTCCATTGCGCCCCCCTTTGGGGAATTGAGACAATCGCCTGTTCCAGTGCAATTGAACGAAATCGTTTCTCGCTGCAGAAGTCGCGTTCGTGAGACGGTAGGTGGAAATAGTTCAGGCGTTGCATATTTTACCCCTTTTATTACTGTCGGGTTAATGGATTTTCAAGGGGTGATACAGCGGTATTTATGTACGTACTTATATTTCAGTTTTATTTAGAACGGCGCGGTAACAGTTTCTGTGGAACGAGTTGGTGGCATGGATATTTTACTGTTTACTGCCATATAAGTTTACACTACTACGTGTGACAAACTGGAACATATATAAAGCCATAAACATCTGTAATAGTTTTGAAAATACGTGGTGCAACGTATCTTCAAATTACAAAAAAGACATATTGTGGTTGAGGTACTTGTTATGGCTACAAACAATTTGCAGTCCCCACAACAATATTTAAATTGTTGAATCTCAATATGTTCAAACAATGACAAAGTTGACATAAAATTTCAATGAACGCCGACAATTATATAAATTAAACTTAATGTGGTTTTGTAGTGGGCCAACAATAATGATTAAATCCCCAATTTCTGGGTTTAGGTTTCATTATTGAATATTGGAATTTTTATTAATGGGCAAACGTCAGGTATTGGGAGAATTTGTAAAATGTATTTCGAAAACAAAAATGTTTTTTCTAAAATAAAAGAAGTTGCATATTGTACTTAGGTACATATTGTATGCATATCTATTGTTAGCAGCGATCAAAATTGAAAATCCTTCTAGTATTCCTATAATTAAAGAAGTCATTTCAGTAATGTACAATGTCATTTCGGTAATGCGTAATATCATTTCGGTAATACATAGTGTCATTTCGGTAATGTACGTTATTTTGTTTAAAAGCCTCTATTAATACGAAAAATTTAAGGTAAAGGTTTTTCAGCGAATCTTACATCAGTCTTTTCTGCTTTTTGACCTTATTTCTGGTTTATTTTCTTTCTTTCATACTGTGTTAATTGAACACTGCCCTGGAACTTTTTATGCATTTTGTAGCTAGTTAGTGTCTTTGCTTCACCAATAAGACGATATTTCTTCAAAATATTACCACTAACTACTTCTCTTAGTATTTGTTTCTCCTTTTCATTATTTATTTTACTTTTATTAGTCTCGAGCTGGTGTACCAATTCTTCACCAAACAATAATCGTATTTTAACTTGAGCTGGTATTTTATAGCCTCTAGTCATTCGGTTGACTTTAGTGTTCGGTGTCAACTTTTTTTATTTGTCGTTTGAGTCGACGGTCTATACAACCGTTATCTATGTTTAGCTACATCCTTTTTAAGTTTAAAAATGCTGTCTTCAGCTGCGCACAAACGTCTGTATGCTTGTGCTCGGTCACGCCGTACTTTCCTTCTACCACGCATTATTTTAGAACTACCCGTTAATTGTTCCACATTTATAGGAATTTTTTCATTGTCCGATAATGATGGTGTATTTTGATTCAACAAGTCTCTTGTGTCTACCTTCAAAATCTGTTTTTTCTGTATGTTGCTGTTGCGACTCTCCACTACTTGCGCTTAATACGCTTTTCTCTTGAGTCACATTTCTTTATACTTTTTATCAGTCCCAGTTCTTTTTTCTTATGATATCGTTCTCGGTCTTTTCACCGTTTTCCCTCTAAATCAGATTCTGACATTTTCTGCCGAAATTTCTAAACTCTTGACACAAAAGTGGTGGACAAAGAATAGCATTTAATTAATGCAACTGTATAATTAATCACGGACATTTATACACATGTTTTAATTAGTAGGATTGTTCTACTTTATCAAATAAATATCAATATTAATGTAGTTAATGTTCACGTGTAGAAGAAAATAAATAATATTTCATAATGAATGACGTTTGGGACAACTTCCAAAATGGTATAATGGCAATTTCATTTTGCGCTATGTGTAGAGAAATTCCAAAATTTGTGTGTTTACATTTAACACTACATTCATGTGAAAGAGAAACATCTTTGAACAAACTTTGCATTGATTATTTGCAGAAATTGTTCCTATTTTTATCACAGCATAGCATGGGAGCTAAATTCTTCCAATACCTGACACTTACCCTAATAGATTACGAGTTTTATGAATTTTAGGCTATTTATACTGCACTCGATTATTTTTAATTTATGTATTTTAACCAATGGTTCTTAGAATGTATTAAATTTTACAATATGGGTCTATGGGTGAGCTAGTTTTTTTTTTATTTGGTGGAACTTTCAATACGTTCAGATGAATTAAAAAAACATCAAATTGCTAATTTTGAAAATTGCTGAATTGAAGTTATTAAAGTTTTTATAGATTTTATCGATGAATATTTGAAGTTATATTAATATGGTAGGAATTTTAGGCTTTGGTACTGAAACATCAATAAATTATTATTATTATTATTATTATTAATACATGTTAGTAACTAACGTTGGTGAATCGCCGCAAGTAGCCAACTTTTCATGACGCATTTGTTTGCTGCCAATTTTTACATCATTTTTATGAAAATTAATAATAATAATAATAATAATCGTCATTAATACCTATAAAACTAAATACAGTGTAATGGATTTGTCAAACAAAACGAAAAATAACAACATATGTATTAGTAACTTTCGGAATACTTTTTAAATTTGTAAACATTTTGATTTCTAAAACATAAAAAAGTGCTCTATTCTCAGACCTTATAAAAAATATGATGCAATGCATACCATTTCAATTAACTCACACAAATGTCGAGATTTGTTCAAGGCTATTTTGAAATTCTTGAAATTTTGAATAATAATGAATAATAATTTATTGATGCTTCTGACACTAGTATGTCTTACACAGGTCAAATTAAATTACACATCGAAAACAAATCAAAACGGTCATACAAGTAATAGCTTCCATCAAAGAAAAAAAAAATACAATAAAACCTATAATCTAGTTTGGCTGGGTCCAGTCCTTCCGTGCATACCGGGTGATTCAAGTTTTATTACCAGGCCAAAAGTGGCGACTTCTAATTGAAATATAAAATCCAAAATAAGTACACATGTTTAGATATTGATGAAGCCCAATCTGACGATAAAAAAAATAATTTTAACCATCCGGTAGTGTATATCTTATTTCACAAAGAATTCGTAATTTTATTTATATAGTTTTTGTCAGAACATACTTTAAGCTATTCCAAATATTCCAGTGTAATCCAAGTCAAAATAATGCACGAATTATTGAATTAAATGAATTTTGATATTGCAACAGTAAGATTTATTACTAAATAGTAAAATATGACGGGTGCTACCAGTAATAGTCCCTATAATGGATTTTATGGGTTTTATGACCTTACAAAATCATAAATCATACCGACGAAAGTTGGTCAGTAATGTAAAAAATGCTTTAATTTGAAATCAAATAATTTTCGTTAATTTTTGATTTCATAAATGGGTTCTATGAATAAAATAAAACAGTTTAGGGAAAAAATAACGCTAGAGAATTTTGCCGGAAAAGAGTTTTTTTTTTTAAATTTTATAACCGATATAATTATATCGAAAAAGTCAAACTACCTTTCCGTAGATTAGTATCAGCCCTATATAAATCCAAATTTTCATATTTTTGGGCAACTCTAAATGCCTAAAAAACCCATGGTAATAAAACTTGAATCGCCCGGTATATTTCGAACTCGCTCCATGTATAGAATGCTTCGCGCAATAAAGTGAGTTTCACTGGAGATTTAAAACCTTTTACGTCAAGTTGCCGCACACTCTGTAGTAGCGCGTTAAAGAATTTAATTGCATAGAAAGTTGTTCCTGTTTGTGTAACAGCCTGCTTTCTTTAGGATAGACATTGTCTTTCATACGTGTGTATTTTTTCTGATGTACATGACGCATTCTAGTATATACAAGCAGGGCAGGGTAAGTAGTTTTAAATTTACAAAGTGGTTCCTACAATCGGCTCGGTAGTTTGCACCAACGATAACTCGAATTGCTCTACGATGCAACGAAAATATTGAATTTAAAATCTTTGAGTGACCCCAAGACATTAGCCCTTACGTCATATGGCTTTGAAAGAGAGCACAATATGCAATTCTTAAATAATCCACAGAAACTGTTCTTTAAATTCTCAACACAAAAATAGAGCTATTCAATTTTAATTCCAGTTTCCCACACTGAACATGCCACTGTAAATGATTGTCAATGTATAAGCTTAAGTATTTTGCACTTTCTAAAAATTCAGTATTTAATGTAAGTCTTAAGGGAGAACATGATATGCACAGTTTTGGACTCATTGAGTTTTTTTGAGAATAGGTTTTATTTTGAATCTATCTTAACTTATCGAATACTTATTTATAAAATTTCTTCAGCATCTTACCGACATTTTGATCCGGCAATGTTCTGGCAGTTTAATGATTTTTTTTATGAAATTCGACAAAGTTTTATGGATTAATCCAAAATTTCTGCAATTTTCAAACCTATTTTGAGATTGTTACAGAATTGTCGAAATTTTAAATTGATTTCAAATATTAATTAAATTTCTGTAGTCCTTCACATAGCTATGCTTGATATTCTTACACAGAAATACGGATCAACTTTTAACGAATAGGTACTTGGAAAGTTGGAACCGAAATTTGTATTATTTTCGCAATTTTTTGGCAGATAATGAATTTATATGGAAACTTTTATGCATTTATCGTAAATTTTCCAAGGTCCTTTGAAATTTTTACAGAATTTTCGAAATTTTTGATTGATTTTACGTTTTTCAATTTGTACAATATTTATAAAATTTTTGCATATCTCCAACTAGTTATGATTCCTACTATTACACCTGTGGAATTAGGATTAAATTTGACGAATACTTTGAACCAAAATTTTTACTAAATGTTCGCTATTTTCTGGCTGTTTAATGAATTTGTGTGAAATTTATGGAAATTATTATGGATTTATTGTAAATTTCTGCAGTTTTCAAAGATTTTTTTGAAATACTTACAAGATTTTCGAAATTTTGATTTGATTTTAGAATTATTTTTTAATTTATGGAATATTTATAACATTTCTGCAATCCTTCAACTTGTTATTTTGTACTTTTATTACACATACAGGGTGGCCCACCTATCCTCGCCGGACCATTGCCGCTAGACGCTAGACTGATGAAAATTGAGGACAAAATCTGATTGGAAGTTATTGGACACTTGAAGTGCTACTTTTCAAAATTTTTATGGAGTGTACAGAGGGTACCATAAATCCAGGACACAAAATTTGGTCTCCCTTTTAAATGGACCACTCTATATATTCTTCCAATTTTAGAATCTACTTCATGGGGGTTTCACAAATCATCTTTATTATCAGGGATCAGATGGAACGTTGCCAAGTTATTCACATTTTAATCAAATTTAACGAAAAATCATGGACGTCGAAAAATATTCAACAAAACCTTACTATAAGAGATTAAAGAAAGAATCTGCATATGCAAGTACTCAAGTAATGTGCCAAAACATAAACAATATTTTGAGTCACGTAGAATACGCAGGGTGTTCTGAAACAATGATACAATTTTGCTATTTTCAAATTGCTAAAACTCATTATTTTCAAATGGAATATCCAGTATATAGCTTCATATTCTGAGTGCTCATCTAATGAGCTATGCAATGGTTGCATATGGACTATAATCTAATAATACTTTTTAATATCTAAATAACGATCAATTTCGATATGTTTTAGCCATTTGAAAATAGCAAAATTCGATCATTGTTTCAAAACACCCTGTATATCAACGTGACTACAAATATTGTGTATGTTTTGGCACATTGCTGGGCTACTTGCATACCCAGATTCTTTCATTGATCTCTTATAATAAGGTTTTGTGGATTTTTTTTCCACATCCATGATTTTTCGTTAAATTTGATGAAAATGTGAATAACTTGGCAACGTTGCATCTGAGCCCTAAGAATAAGAATGATTTGTGAAGCCCACATGAAGCGAATTCCAAAAAATAAAGAATATACAGAGTGTACCATATCCAGGACACTACATTTGATCTCATTTTTAAATGGAACACCCAGTATATTCTTTCATTTAATCTAGCAGCAATGGTCTGAGCGAGGATAGGTGGGCCACCCTGTATGAAATTAAAATAAAATTTTAACGAATACCTACATAGAACTGAAATTTGTTTTAAATTTTCGCATTTTTCTGGCAGTATAATGAATTAGGATGAAATTAGAAAAATTATTAAGGATTTAGCGTAAAGTTTTGCAATTTTCAAAGCTATTTTGAAACTCGCACGTAATTTTTGAAATTTTGAATATGTTCTAAGATCTATTTTAGTTTATGAAATATTAATAAAAGATCTTCAATCCTCCAACGTTTGATACATTTTTGACAAATAGGTACTTGGAAGCAAAATTTGCATTACATTTTCACAATTTACTGGCAGTTTAACGAAATTATATACAATTAGAAAAAAAATTATGGATATCGTAAATTTCTGCAACTTTCAAAGCTGAAATTGATACCAGACTTTTTACAATTTTGAATGAGTTTAAGATGTATTTTAGTTTTAGTTAATGATATATTTATAAAATGTCTGCAATCCTCCAACTTGTTATGAGTACTGTTAGATAGATAGATCGATAAATATTTATTTATGTCAAAACAATCCAGTGTACAGTCAGGCTCACATAAATCTAGTATAAGAAATTAGGTTACACTAGCTATTTTATACAGCAATGTAATTTTTTTCGTACTAGATCTATGTGAGCATGACTGACAATGTAGTACATATGTCAATAAATCAGCAATAGATAATAAAATATAAATAGTTACAAAATAATGATACATTATTTCAATACCAATGTGTGCCAATTATAACACTGGTATTGAAAGAATGTTTATTTTTACTGTTGAAAAAACATAATACAAAATCAGTCAAATTTTCTACTTAATTAGAACCTTTCTGTGTAAAGAAATCTTCCTACGAAAATATAAGCATATAATAGTAAATGCTGTTATATTTCAGGTTTGAACTCATTAATTGGTATCATTACACATATTGGAGTTAGGACCAACGTTTGTATGCAATTTTTTCATTTTTCTGGCTGTTTAAACAAAAAATCAGTTTTAATGTTTTAATTTTAATAATGTTTAATGAATATTGTCAAATTTTCGATGATTTAAATTTGAATCAATTAAAATATTGGAAAAATTGAAATATTGATAATCTATATTTGAAAGTATGTTAGTAGTGTGTAATATTCTGAGAAGATAATTTGTTAGATATCACAGTTATATACGACATTAAAAACAACAATTTAAGAGAGCTCTAACTTTTAAAAATTTAAATACAAGTCTATATAATTATATACCTGCATGTGTATATGCACATAGTCTTTAAAACAAATTAAAGTACCTAAAATAGGGAGGTTTTAGAAAACTTTATATAGTGTGTTCTAAATTCGACTAAACTAGTTCATATTACAAGATTAAACACATTTTAATGCTATATGAAATATTATAATTTACACACAATTTTCAAAAATGAAAAAAGGAAGGAAAATTTTATATTTTCTAAATTCGATTACAATAGTAAATCATTACGGTGTATAAAGTATTAAAAAATAATTAACGTAAAGTAAAGATATTTCAGAATGCTTCAAATTTTCCAAATTCCAAATTTAATTTGATGCCATACCCTAGCAACTTTTTTTAATTTTAATTAAAGCGTTTAATCAAAGCAAAGTTGACTAATACAAATCCTCGGAAAGACCTCATGAGGGGTCAAGAGTCGAATAAAGGTTGTTTCTCAGTGTAAACAAACAATACCATTACATTTATCACATTTTGTTTGTAAACGTATTGTTACAATAGTATAAAGTTGAAAAAATAACTTCTTTTTGTTTGGTTTCGGGCATTTGGTTTCGCACAGAACACACCGCAGTACTTATGTCCATTCGAAGTTCGCACGAGAACATAATTGTTGTTTATAAGAATAAGAGCGTCCAGACGCCCTCAGGGAGGTCCGTGAACTGTAAGGTGGAGTAATCGGGAAGTTTCTCCGCTCCTTTTTATCCCGCTCCATTTATAATTGTATTCTGGGCACGTCGGGGCGGCGATCCTGAAAACTAGACTTTACATGGCCGGCCGTGATCCCGCGGGAATAATGCACTGCCTCATTTTTTCCGTCCCTTAACGTTTTTAACGCACTCGCCCCTTGCGGCCCCAACACGGCGCGCTGCATTATTTCCGCGACGTTGCCGGAATACAGATTTCCCCGATTGCGAATGTAATTTAGGCGTTTCCTATTGTGGCCGGGCGATTTGTCAATAATTGACGACAGAAGCCGTGGCAACAATGGACACGTCTCCATTGTGCTCCCCGTAATTAATAAAATACCATTTATGCCGATTGACAAATTGGGGAGCACGCCATTAATTGCAGCGCCGGTGATTACTTTATCGGCTCGTTATTAATGTATCAGGGCGACTATTGCTCAAGTCCAATATTTATCTAGCCGAGATATAAAGGGTGCTCCGGGAAATCCGATCCTTGTCCATTAATTATCTGTTATTATTTCAGCGATGTTATCGAACTTGTAACTTAAACAGAGTTTCTCTATTGATATTTTACATAACAATGATCTGCAATTTACACCCCTTACTGTAAATTACGCATTGCATACTTGTTATTGTTTTAAGAAAACTGGCTTATTTGCTACTTAGCTAAATTTACATGCCCTTCGGGTTAATTAATTGAGAATTTGATAGCAATTTTGTATATTGTAAACATGTAAAATAAACAAATATTGATAATTATCGGTAGTTCTTCAATTATTACGTCAACTTCATTACAGCTATAAAATTTTAAATAATTTTTACCCAAATTGTAATAGAATTAATATTTAATGGAAATAATTAAAAATTTCACACTAATCATGGAAATTTTTGAAGTAATTAGTAAAATTTTAACAGAATAATTTAACTATAAATGAAGTTATGGAAGAAATAATTTAAATTGTGATGGCAATTTTGTACAGTGGCTCACATGTTGACTAAACAACTTATCAATGTTCAGAATTATCGCTGGTTAATAAATTATATCAAACTATTACTGACTACAGTTAAATTTTGAATTATATCCGTCCAAATTTAAACTACTTTTACCGAAATTGTGGTAGAATTTAAATTTAATAGTAATATTAGAAAGTTAAAACAGTAACCTTGGAATTTTATGGGCGGTTTTTTAAAAAATTACAAAATAACTGGAAATGGGATAGAAAATGAGCAATATTGTGAAAGAATTGAAATTCAGTAGAGGTAGTTGAGGTAGTTGAGGTCGAGGTGACAGTAAACATTGAAAATTAGACAGAATAAATAAAAAAAGTTGTCGGCAATAAATTAAATCGTGGCACAAAAAATTAAATTTTATTTTTGTTGTTGTTTGGTATAGTGGCAGCAAAGATAATTAAACATATTTACAAATTTTGACAATTCTCGCTGGTTATTAAAATATTATGTCAAACGTTGACAGATTCTGTCAAATGCCAATTATATCTGTCAAAATTTCAACAATTTTTACTAACATTGAAGTAGATATGAAATTTGATGAAAATAATTGAAAATTTTAACAAAATAATTTAAAATGATCATGATTGTACTTTAATTGAAATTTTAATAATTGAAAACTAAACGGTAATAATTGGACATTTGACAGAATAATTGAAAAGTTGACAGTAATAAATGAAATTATGTAACATTTAATTTAAATTCTGATAAAATTGAATATATAATGGCAATTTTGTATAGTGGCAAATATGCTAAATAAACAAATTAGCAGATAATGACAATTCTCGCTGGTTACTAAATTATTTTCACAAACTTTACAGATAACTGTTAGATATCTGTCAGATATTGTTCCCAACATTGAAGTAGATATAGTCCAGTCATATAAGCCTCAAAAAGCCGTTTTAGCGGAAATTAAGTACATATGTAGTTTTAAAATTTGGTACACATACTCTTGAGCACTCTAGAATCCTCCCCCTTCATCCCTTCATTCAGTGGGGGCTTTATCCCTTAATATTGAAAAGGCGCCCCCCAAACGGCCAACGTGTGTTATTTTGCTTTTGTAGCAAACCACGTAATATAATTTTTGTTAAAAAATTTGTTTCCACCAACTTTACCAGATCTAAAAAAAATTCAGGCGGTGCACCGTTAACGATATAATTGCGAAGAATTACACAAGTTCGCCGTTTGGGGGGTGTTTTTTCAATATAAAAGGATGAAACCCCCATAGGAGAAGGGGAAACTCGGCGGATATTCGATTCTAGAGTACTCAAGAATATGTATACCAAATATCAAAACTATATAATTTATTTCCGCCTAGATTTACTGGATAATTTGACTTCCGGCCTCTATTCCACGCGAACTATAGCTTTTGTGGGAAACCGTGTCATATAAATATTGTTCAAAATTTTGCTCCCATCAACTTTACCCAATATAAAAATTTTCAGGCGGTCTACCGTTTATGAGATAATTGCGATAAATAACACAGGTTCACCGTTTGGGGGGTGTTTTTTTAATATTAAGGAACGAAGCCCCCACTGGGGGAGGGGAAACTCGATATTGGATTCTAAAGTACTTAAGAGTAAGTATACCAAATTTCAAAACTACAGGGTGTCCAAGATAAGGACCAACAGCATAGGGATCTCGGAAACGGTAAAAGTTACAAAGGCGGTTAAATTACAAAAAGTTACGCAATTTAGTAGTAAGTAATATTCTGTTGAGAAAACTGGAAAATTTCACTTACTTCCGGAGATATTCCACACAATACCAACTTTGGGATATCGTTTTTATGTATTTCTAAAGTTATTTGAAAGGGGATACAAAATCAAAAGGCACTTTCTCATTGCCACTTTTTTTAGTTGTACAATACAGGGTTTATACATTTTCAGTACAATTCGTTTGGAAGAAACCATCATCAACTTAATTTTTTTATATGGCCCGTAAATAAAGTACACCCTGTATTAAATAGCAGTTCCAATTACGAATTCCCTATTACGACACCCTGTATATAATATATTTCCGCCAAAAAGTCTAATTTGACTGGACTAATACGAAATTTGATGAAAATAATTGTAAATTTTACAGAAACCTTAGAAATTTTGGCAATAGTAATACTTGAAAATTTGGCTCTAATAAATGAAATATTGGAACAAATAATTAAATTTCGATAGAATTGAAAATTTGTAGCCAAATTTGTAGTGAAAAATATGTTAAATTAAAAAAATTTACATTTTTTTTACAATTCTGCCCGGATATTAGATAATAATAATAATAATTAATTAGATAATCTCAAACTTTACTGCTACTACTAATTACTGCTAAATTTACAATTATAGTTGTCAAATATCAACGATTTTTAGTAACACTGCAGTAGATCTGAAATTTGATGAAAATAATTCAAAATTTTACTTGGAAACTTGGAAACTTTAACAGTAGTTCACAGTAAAACTCTAACCGATCAGTAAATGATCAACATTGTACTACAATTGAAATTTGAAAAATATCATTGAAAATTTGATAACATAAATAAAAATTAAACCGTATTGATTGAAAATTTGATAAAAATATTGAAAAGTTTACAGTAATAACTAAAATTATGGAACACACAATTTAAATTTTAATAGAATTGAGAATTTGAGTCAAATTTGTCTAGTGGCAAACATGTTAAATTAACAAATTAACAAATTTTGACAATTCTAGTTGGTTATTAAACTATTGCGTCACACTTTTTCGGATTTCAGTTGAATTTTAAATTTTATCTATCAAAATTACTCCGAAATTGTAACATAATTGAATTTTTAAATGGAAATTTTACAGATTTCCCCAAAACTCTTACAGTAATTTTTCAAATTTTAACCGAATAATTTAAAATATGATAGAAAATGGCCAACATTCACGACAAATATTGAAATTTTACAGAAAGCTTGGAAATTTATACAGTAATTTTTAAAATTTTGACAGAATAATTAATAATTTGTCAGTAAATAACTAACATTGTACTAGAATTGAAATTTGATAAATATAATTGAAAAATTGACAAAATAATTGCAAATTGAACAAACTTGAATATGGGACAGTGATAATTGAAAATTTGACAGAATAATTTAAAAAAGTGCTAGTAATAATTACAATTTTGAAACAAATACATGACAGAATTGAAAATTTGATGGAAATATTGCTAAATACATCAGTAGCATACATTAAGTTTAAAACTGTTAAATATACAATTTTGTTTGAGAACTCTCATTGTTTGTGAATAATAAAACATAAGTTTTTATAACGCTGCGAAATTCATGCCAGATATGAAATATGATGAAAATAATTGTAAATTTTACAGTACACTTGGAAATTTTGACAGTAGTTCACAGTAAACTGTTAACAGAATAATTGAAAATATGTCAGTAAATAATCAACATTGTAGTACTACAATTGAAATTTGAAAAATAAATCATTGAAAATTTGGCAACATAAATGAAAATTGGACCATATTAATTGAAAATTTGACAAAAGTATTGAAAAGTTTACAGTAATAAATGAAATTATGAGACACATAATTTAAATGTTGATTGAATTGAGATTCAATTTGGAAATATCTGCAGCGCAGTCTGTTTTCCAAAACTATAAATATTTCGAAAAGATCATAAAGTGGCTGTAAATCTAAAACTTCAATAACATTACCAGAATTGGGACAGATGATGCTAAAATTATCGATACTGCAACATTGGAACATTATTAAATATTAATCTATATTAAATAATAATATTAATAAATATTAAATTATGTCACAAAAAAAGAAATTAATGGAATGTGTAAATGTGGCCGTCAAAACCGCTATAAATAAAGAATGCGACCGGAGCTCGTTCGTGGTACAGACGTGGAAAAAACAATGTCATTCTGCCCACACGCGAGCGATAGGACGTACTTTTTGTGAGTCTCGAGGGTGGAAAGGTCGTGCAAATTTTGTCACAGTTAACCTTGTAGGTGAAAGTTACAAGCTTCCAGACAAGCCGCTTTTTGCGATAACAAAAAAACAAATAATAGTAATGATACCAAAAATAATAATAACTGTAATGGTGATAATAATAATATACTCAGGCTTAATTAACAGTACTGCACAACACAAGTTTTGTCCTTCATACAACTTTAATTGAATTATTTATTGTTTAACACGCTCATCACGAATAAATTCCGAAATTACTTACGAATTTATTTGCTTTTGTCATTAAAAGATATGAAAGTATTAATGTTTGGCCTCACTTGTTTTATACACAACCGGCCTACTGATAATAACAATATTATATCAAAATATGACTTATACTTGTATAAAGTGTCATACCAAACTACATCCAAATCAATGTAAACGTTCTCTTTTTATAAGCAACTTTTGTTTTTTCAAATTAACTTTGAAGCTGAATACTTTCTAAACTAAACGCATTTGTATAGAGATAAGTTTTATTAAATCGTCTTCTTTTGATCCCAGTAATCTGTGGTTAAGCCATATCCACATAATTTAGAGACACCCTGTATAGGGTGATCCATTTAAAAAAATAGACCAAATTTTGTGTCATGGAATTATGGTACACTCTGTATACTCGAAAATAATTTAAAAAAGTAGCACATCAAGTGTCCAATAACTTCCAATTAGTTGTCCTCAATTTTCATTAGTCTAGCAGCAATGGTCTGAACGAGGATAGGTGGGCCATCCTGTATATTATGAACTTATATGAATTGTAATTTGAATTTTTTAAATTTTTATATAAACATTAAATACATATGTCTCTGAAGATGGTTTTTCATAACCGAAACTAGTCAGGCGATAAAATTAAATAATAAAATAAATATACCATATATACTCTGATTTTTCTAAACTGGCGTGCACGTCATGAAACGGCTGTGTGATGAGGTTTTTTCGTACCAACGTGATTGTTTTCGAGAATATGCATAACAATAGTTAAGAATCGAAATTAATCTGAGGATCATTTGTTACATAACACTGATCACCGGTGGTTATAAATAGGTAATCGGTGAATTAACCGCGGACACAATTTTCGCCTGCCAATCATGTAATAAATCATGTTATATTGGCAGCCGTGATATTTTTTCGGCGACGATGCAACATCTTTTTCACTAACCATGCTAATACATGTGTGTATAACCAAACTTCTTTGACGTTTAACTTGTTACATTTATTCAATTAATACAATGCATATTTTGCCATTGTAGATGTTAATCCATAACCACAGGATTGATATCTGTACGAAAAACGGCAGAGAAGTCGACGAATTTGATACGAACCGCGCACTGTCGCACAAGATTGCATGGGCGGAACAGCTGATTGCAGCCATTTTTAAATACCCGTGACAGTTGGCAACCATGTAAAATTGTGCTATCATTATTATGATTATTATTTTGATGACGTGCACGCCAGTTTAGAAAAATCAGAGTATACCTGTAAGTGAGTCGTATAGAATCAAAACTAACAATATCCAAATGCAGAAATTTTGGGAATTAACCAAAAAACCGCTCTACTCCACAATATATTTCCCCGAATTTCGCAAATATTTTTTTTACTTCCTGTTAGCTCTGCAACATGAATTGTAAAGTAAAAAAATGACTTTTTATATGGCATTTTAATAATAAAAGCAGTTAAACACTGGATTGTGTTAGTTTTGAAAGCAATATGTGGATAATGTTTCTTATCTGAAGTTGATAATTACTTCTGCATCCATAATAGTTATAAAATCAATAAGATATCTAATTATATATGCAATAAAATTTCATTTATTAGACCAATACAGACAAAACTATCAAAACTAGGAACAAAAACATAGGTTATAAACAGTAACGTTAACATTCGGGTGAGGCTGACAGCTATAAGATGAGCTTGTGGTTGGTTGAAAATGAGTTTGTATCAAAAGTAACAATATCCAATGAATAATGTTGGTTTTAACTCCAAACCTCCACTTCTGATACAATTTTTCCCGGGATATAGCGAGTTTGGACTTGAACCGACGCCATATTTGATTTCAGAGCAAAATTTCAAATAAAAAACCACTGCTAACTCGATTTCGATGATTTTGGATATAGTAAGTTTTGATTCTATACGACTCAAGTACTTATTAAAACAACCTTTAATAAATATACCTGGTAATTATAGACAAAACCTTAAACTTAAAAATTATTTTGTATTATTAAGTAATACAAATTTCTTAAATACCAACATTCAAAGCAAAAATAACTTGAGATATGAATTCAGCATGTCCAAATTTAGTAAAATCGCCACGTTTCATTAAAAGGACAGAGACAAATAATAATTATTTTCAAAATTTGCTTTTCAAAAAAGTCGGTTTTGTGACAATAAAAACACATATGGTAATAATAATAATAATATATTACGTCTAATCAATAGTCACGAATTCGATCCTTGCCAAGACCAACATTGAAAATTTTCAAAATCTCCTTTTTCGAACAATTTATTTATATGTAAAAAATGGTAATACTAATAATAATAATAATAATTACAACTATATGTTCAGACTAATCAGTAGTCACGTATTTGATCCTCACCCAGGTTAATATTGAAGATTTTCAAAATATTCTCAGATATGCCCAATACAATTACCACTGGACGATTTGGTTTCTGCATTTGGGTATCGACTTAATGGCTCTGTATTGGCCAAATAATTGAAAACAGCATCGCCGCTGTTTAGTATTCACGGCTGTAGTTTAAATTGCCGCCCCTACGCAAAAGTGGAGAGGTGCCGTTAAAAACTTATCGTGCCCAGGCGTGTAAAAACACGAGGAGGGTCCAATTCGAGTAACGATTTCTACGTGAGCGTCATTTGAATCCGCGCAATTTGCCCGGAAGCGTGATAAACGCGCGGCGTAGGCGAAGTTTTCTAATTATCACCGGCGAAGGCCCGAAATTATCAATTGTCGTCCGACAGGGGCGCGTGTGCATCGCGAAGTGGCGAACCCGGAGGATATCACCGCGCCACGCTCGATCCGGATCGCGTGAGAATTTCCAAATCGAAAAACTTTTCGGGTCTCATTCATTTTATGGCACCCTAATAAAAATCGCAACTGTGCCAAAGTAATTTCACCAGACTGACAATGAGGCGAAAATTTGCGACGATTTAATGGGTACCTTTGTTTATAGGGGTATTACAGCAAAATAATTAGCATTAAACTTGCTATATTATTTATTTACACGGAGAATATTTGTGTTAAATGCTTAGTTGGGCGTGGGACGTCCAGACTGAACACATCAAACAGATATTCAAAACATTAAGTTCTTCACAATGACTATTCTAGGATCTAAGTTGGCGCATTGTTTGATTTTTACATGTAACAGTAACTGCATCTGTTATTCATACATGAACAAAACCTGTATATGACGTGTAAAATATAATCCAAAAGGATATTACATTGGAAAAGGAGCGAGGCAAAGATAAACTCATATAAGATATAACGTCAGGAAAGTAGTTTCTAAAGCAAAATCTCATTCCTTGGAGTAAAACGAATTACCGTTAAAGATCACAGTGTAGACATACAAAATACAAATTACATCCTCGCGATGCTTTATAATCGCTGTACGCTGAGAACTTGCAAAACGCATTACTTCCTGATAGTTCCAAATAATATAGTTTAAATTTAAACTCATAACTCCGGGTTTATGCACGGCTCGGAGGAGTGATGAGCAAACTTGCAAGGCGCGGTGATACAGTACGGGGGGCACGCATCCATTTCAGCGTTTTAATAAGCAGAGTTAGGTCGACGTAGGAGATATGGACTATCTGGCTTATCGCGGGAATTAAAGCAATCGCCCTTTGCAACAGAAAATCGGACATACAAATTCCATGCCGAAACCGCGTGTCGTTATTAACTTCAGAGTCGCAATGCGGGGCTCAACTGGCCACATTAAACAAGCTACCACCTCGCAGCTGTAGCGGAGATAAATTATAGAAATCTGTGCATTATAAAGGGGTGTTAAATATTTTCAGCGCGCATACAGGAAATCAAGGCAATTAATAATCAGCGGGTTAATTGCATTGCTTCCACTGGAAGCCGAAGTAAAATTAAATCGTAAGATATTTCGCAAATTTATTATTATATTTAATAAGTATAGTTCAATATAAAATGTTTGTCGTGAAAACCATAGGCTTTTGATATACATTTCGATCATCATTAACTTTACGAGTCTTTGTGAATGGCCTTCTAAATTCAAGTAGTTGCGATCAAGTTTTATTATATCCCAATATTTTTTGACAAAACTTGAAATATTTATAAAATGTCTGCGATTCAGTATACAATTATTATGGTTATGTTAATATTCCGCCTACTAGCTTAATTGCTTTCATTTTTCATCGAAAATTCAAACAAGACTTGATGTAATTGCTTTTTATCACGCCATAGGTGGAAGAGCAACCTTACTGCTTATAGTCTGCAAATTGGAAAAACAATTTCAGAAGAGAAACAGTAATGTGTGAATTTTACTATTTTGTGCGCGCTGGATCAGAAAATTGAGTCCGTTTTTCACCATCACCCTTCACATTTTTGTTATGGACCTCAGAAATAGCGAAAAATATTAAATTGGCCATATTTATAGCTTTTGTAAAATGCGTAATTTCTTACATTAATATTCTTACTTTATTCTACTCTTTTAATATATATTCTTACATAAACATAATTTTAATATTTTTATTTTATTTAGCTTATTACATAAAAATACCTTGTAGTATATAATTATTTATGTTATAACTGCAGTTTGTGAACCAATGAATGGCTTCTTCCTTTTGTCACTCATCATCGATTCGTCTTTTCTACCTTAGTAACGCTGCTCCATTTTCAATATATCCTGGTGAAAGCGTTCTCCTTTTTTACTCACAGCATCCACATTTGATGGGAAAAGGTCAAGATGCGACAGCAAAATATGAATTTCTATTGATATACGGTAGCCTAATTTTTTATAGTTTAACAAAATATTTGGCACTAAAAAATCACTATTTTGTGCTGCTACAGTAAAAGATCCCTTAACGGACGCCTCTGAATAGCGGATGCCTCCTTTGAACGGACATTTATCGATTCCCCGAATACACTAATGCAACGTTTCAAACCCTTCCTACAAAGCGGACACCTCCCTACAAGAGACATATTCTTTCGCACCGTCGGTGTCCGTTATGCTGAGGTTTTACTGTATTTCCAAGAACACCATTGACTGCATCCCCAAATGATACGATACTCTACAATACTCAACTTTATGTCAAAATTTTCATCATTGGTTCACTTAATTTAGGAAACATTTGACTTAAATATTTAAATCTTACTTCTTCTTTATTTAGTGCTTGAGCAAAGTTCTTCGTCAACCCCAATTTTATTGTTAATCGTGGCAAAATAACATGCTGAAGGTTGACTAAAGAAACATAGTTTATATTCATAGTATATGAATAGCTTTATTAAATCATATTCATATTTATTCTGTAATGGGTCACACGCTTAGTCAAATTATCAAGATAACAGATTGTTTCTATTGTTCGTCAATAATAACCTTATAGGCATATGTAAACTAAAATAACTCAAAATCATAACGCGGTCGAGTATTTTTGATTACATTTTCCGTTTTGACATAAAAAATACTTTTTATTATTTCCTGGCTGTTTAGCACGCGTTTCAGTACTATAATATCGACTAAACGTACGCGAAATTTGGTTTTTCACTGAAGAACTTCGCGTCATATGTCGTATGACTTGCTAAATGAAAGGGGGTTATCTATGGACAAGTGATTTGCTGATAAATTAAAACGTTGCAGTGAATTAACAATGAAAATATTAGTGATGGTTATGTGTTATGTTCAACGCAGGATCTGCTGACACAATGACAATAGGGCCACCATGGGCACATTGACTGCAAGGTGAACTTTGAACTAGCGAAGCCTCCGAAAGTCACGGTTTGGCGTATATCAACCTGGATGGATTGGTTTTTATTATTTAATTATTTAATGGACTAATTGTAAATTTGTGAAATTTTTAAGGAATTACTAGAAATATGGTATATTGTTTTAAATATTTAAGAATGCTTTGTTACGAATTATAACTTTTGAATTTTTGAGAAATTTCATAATTTGCACTTGTTAAACACACATTTAAATTGCACTTGTTATATAACAATGTACAATATTGTCACAAAACTTTCAATTCTGTCATTTATTTCTTCCAAAATTATAATTATTACTAGCAACTTTTCTATTATTCTGTCTAATTTTCAGTCATTACTGTCCAATTTTCAATTTTGTTGTGATTTTATTATATTTATCAACTTTAAATTTTAGTGCAATGTTAGTAATTTAGTGACAAATTTTCAATTATTTTGTTAATATTTTATTTTTAATTGCTGTCAAAATTTCCAAATTGACTGTAAAATTTTAAATTATTTCAAACAAATTTCAATTCTTTTACAATTTTAATAATTACTGTGAAAGTTTCCGAGCTTACTGTAATATTTTCTATTAGGTATTACCATAAAATTTCAAATCTAATATAATTTTAGTAAAAACACTTCAAATTTTGACAGATATAATTGAATATTTAATAGTTATCAGTAAAAGTTTAAAACAATGTAATAACCAGCGAAAATTATCAAAAGTTGTTAATTTGTTTATTTAATATGTGTGCCTCTATACAAAATTGCCACCAAATTTTCCATTCTGTAAAATTTTTAATTATTTCTTCCATGATTTTGTATATATTCAATTTTTATTTTCTCAAATCTCGAATTATTTTTACCAAATTTGAATTATTTTAGAATGTTGGTAAGTTTTTGTCAAATATTCAATTATACTGTTAAAATTTTTAATTACTTCTACCAAATTACAACTATTTAACACTGTTGCTCATTTTCTGCCAAATATTCAATTATTCAGTTAAAATTTGAAAAACTACCGACAAAATTTCGGAGACTACTGTAAAATTTTAAATTATTTTTATCAAACTTCATATCTATGTACAGTCATGCTCACATAAATCTAGTACAAGAAATTAGGTTACAATAGCAATTTTGTATAACAATGTCAGCATGTTTGTATTAGATTTATGTGAGCATGGCTGTACATCAATGTTGGTAAATATAGTAGAGAATCTAGTTGAGTTAATATTGTGTTAAAATTTTAATAATTACTGCACAAAATTTCCATGGTTACACACACATTTAAAATTACCTACTTCCATCAATTATGCCGTGCGATCAAGAATTATTTAGATAAAAGAATCCCTTGAGATGTTGGAAGTATGTCTGCTAAGGTACAAGATATCTGTTAAAACCCGGTGGAAACAATTCATGGTAGGCCTGCATTTTGTAGGGATGCGCATACAAGTTCTTAATTTTTTTTTGGCAGCTTCCATAACAGTGATACAGTCATAGTCGCCCCTTATCTAAATAAGTGTTGATCGCGCGGTATTACAATTTATGTAAAAATAGAATGACATATAGAATTGAAAATTTCATAGTAATCAGTAATAGTTTCTTGGCGAAATTTTCGGCATTTTTTTAAACTTATTGTAAATTAATAAATTAAATTGTTTGTATTCTTAGTAGTGTTTTAACTATTTGAGGGTGGTTTCTGAATTATAAGTTTTGAATTTAAATTTAAAAAAATCATACCTAATTCTTCACTTTTAATAAAATTGCCATATTTCCTTAATTACTTGAATTTTGGAATTCGTATGATTGTTAATGAAATTTAGTGTTTTCTTATAAGTTTGTTAAAAGTAGAGTTGTACTTCTAGGTACTTATGCCTATAGTACTATAGTCCGTCCAATTTCAAGACGAAGCTACGATCTACCCCGACTAGGATAATTTGTTACTACGATCGCTACACACTCGTATTGAACTTGTGTTGTGTAGAATCGGCCCTATAAATTGTCGCCGATTACGTAAACATTTAGCTTCGTCTTCAAATTGGACAGAGTATAGACAAAAAACGGGACAACTCTTAAAGCAATTTTGCTTTAATTTAGCTGAGTAACTACAAAAATTTTAAAATGCCTTATTTAAATGACATTAAGAGAGCTAGAATTTGTACGAAAAATGAAGAAGAGTGGTTTATGAGGCGCTTAGCAGACGAATTTCAGATAGGGAAAAGTAGGTACAGTATCACAAAAGTGTCCCATTTTTTTTGGTCAAATCTTTTGGTCAAATTTTTGGTGTATTATCGAAAATCTCATCCATTTGAGTATTTTTATAATTTTGTTTTTTATCAAATTTCCAATAAAATTGTACATACCAACATATCTGAAATCTGAAAAGGAATTTAATGATAGAATTTTTTGTAAGTTTGTAATACGTAGAGTTATTTTCAGGGTAAATCTGATCTGTCGGATAGTGATAAAAAAATTTTTTTATGACATTACATAAAAAAAATTGAATCTGAAACTATTTTAATAAAAGTTCAAGCTAATCTATAAAGGCACACCTTTTGCAGGAACTAAAATTTCACAAGCTTGTTTTCAATATTATAAATTGTATTGTACTATTATATTAGTAGTAGTATCAATATTTATTCCATATACAGGTACATACCTACAGCATACGTAATACATATAATAATAATATTAATAATATTATAATATTGATGATAGTATATATATGATACACGATGTGATACATAATATATGGAATAGGCTATCGACTTTCGTCTTTCGACCCACATTATATTATATTATATTGTACGTAAAAACTATTACAAACGGTTGTAAATTATAAATTTCATTATAAATTTAAAATCAATAATTCAAAATGCTAAGTTTTTGAACTTATATCGTACTTCTCACAATCGTTGGCTTTAGGATGGCTTTAGGAATGATTTTATAAACGCTTAGGCCCAGTTGTACGATCGTAGATCAACCTTGACCATGATTCAGTTACCTAGTATACAATTGTCAACATAATCGAATCCATAGAAATTGAACCACGATCAAAGATAATCCACCAACGTACAACTGGGCATGAGTCATTGATTAGTTTCCATGGAAATTAATCTCCAATTTAAATGAATTACAAATGATAACATCGGGCCTTAATGTAATCTAAACAACATGTTTGTATGTAATTCAATATAATTGTAGATTTAACATCAATGCACTTTAGGAAGACGTATAGGAAGAAATACATCGTTAGAAAATCGTTTGTTAAGCAGAAAAATTGTAAAAAAAATAATAAATAAAGTCAATTGTGTGCGTGATAATAAAGTGCGTTAATTGATGAGCTATAATAAAAAATAATTAATGAAACAATTAGCACGCAAGATTCGCCGCGTCTTGAATACTTTACTAATTTTAATGGCTTTTATAACTTTGTCAATGAATAAATTAGAGAAGCCAGTATTGAAATATAAATTCAGCGAAGCAGTTGCACCGGTTTTACATGGTGCTATATAAGTCATCCTATATAACGTATACGGACGAAAACTGACAATGACTCATCGGTCCATATTACGTTTCTCAATATAAGTTTCTTATTTCATTTCATTTTATAACATTTACCTTAGGCATGCAAACGAGCATGGAGTATTTCGATTCTTAGTTCGAAAAAGCATGATTGACAGCTTTCGTCGGTATTACTCCTACTATAGAGCCGACTGCAAACAAACTTTTAAAAACCAGAAAATTATTACTCTACCTACCTTCTCCTTACTTTTATTAATGCCTCTTATACACAAAAAGACGTAGTGCCAGCCTGAGAACCATGGCAGATCTTCATAGCTATGAAATAAGGCACAGTAATGATATTCATATCGAGAGAATGAAACTAAATACATCCCCGCACGGGAGATCGCTACTGGGGACCTAAATACTACAACTCTACCTAATAGAGTAATAAATATGATTGGAAACAGTTTCAAGCATCTCTTCAAAACATTTCTAACCGAAAACGAGTTTTTCTCTTGGGAGAAATATTTTAACAATACTTATAAGATACCACAATCTTAATAGTATCTGACCACCCATCCAATTGATACTGATTGTAATACATAGTATTGCTTTTACTCTTTTACTCTTACATTATGTTAGTCTTAAACTTCAATTGTTCTGTGTAACTGTATATTATTGAATCCACATTTGTATCTCTCACGTGTATCCTTGACATGTGTAAACTATGCAGTATGGCACAAACAAATTATTATTATTATTATATTATTATATTATACACGAGTAATACATGATATTACTCGTGTAATATAATAATGACACCGATTTTGCATTTATTCCTGCATTAAACATTCATTTAGAATGAATCATGGGACATCTCTCCTGATTTCGACTATATTTGCGATACTTGATTTATATTTAATGCATTCATGTCTTTTTTGCTGATATTCTTAAATATTGTTGTTACTGTAATATCTTACAAACCAGCATATGAACATGAAAATAATTTGACATTTTTAACATTTTCGAATATATTTATGTTTCTTATTAGTGCCTGGACGTTGTTTTCACCGTATTGGTATTACATTGTCATATTTGTTTAATTTATAATTTTCCGAGTTAGTACAGTTTGAAACTGTGGGTCCTCACATAATTTCCCCCCAGCGCCAGCGTGCGGCATGTGTACTTAAGCACCGGGTGAAATATATTCACCACCGAGCATTATATCAACGGCATGAATGAACTCCCGAGTCCTGGCTGTGAATTAAAGTATCCCGTTTAGCATTGAAGATGGATCGCGGTGGATTTATCTTCACTCGCATACCAGCCAGGGCCGTACTTCTGCTAAATATCGCGCCATTGTCGGAACAAAGGGAGCGTCTAAGGGTCCCAGGATCTTTTATTGTCTGGCCCCGCGTCTGGCGTTGCTTCCGGAATTATTGCTACGTTAAACATGTTAATCGCAATATCAATTGTCCCGACGTCCTCGGGGAGTAATGCCATCCAGCGAGAGGTTCGCGCTCCTCGGGATAATGGAGGGTGATTACGCGGCGTGAAAAGAACACGGCCGACAACAAGGTAATCTTGTTACGCATTGTTATGAGACCGCGGAAGCCCGTGCTCCTCCTCAGGAGTAATTGAGTAATTGAGGTCCTCGACGGCCGCGCCGACGTCACAGGCGCACGGCTTCGAGTGTACTCCAGGAGAATTATAGGTATTAACCTGAAACCGGCCGTTGTGTTTAAAAAAAAATCCGAACATGTGTCGGCCGTTATTTACACGGCGGCGGAAATAAATAAAACCGCCGGCGAAATTATGTGACACTGTCGAGGTTTGCGCTGTGTATTATGGATTTTTTTGCGGGGAATTATTGCGTGACTATTGTCGACCCGCCTGGAATGGGGATTAGCTCGCCGCTGATAAAAGCTGTTCTTTATACGAAATTGCATTCAAATAGAATTAACTTTCATTGTCCGCTTTTCTTCCAAACTAGGTCTTTCTAGCAAAAAGTGCTACAGTTAAAGTTCGACACAGCTGTGCATTTCTTGCTTATTAATTTATAAAATGGGATGTATAATATACTTTTATACTTATACTTAGTATCTGGACAAAACTATAATACGATATCGAACATAAGTTATAATTAGGGGAGATTTCTTCGAGGATTTCATACTATTGTGGCTTTCCAATAAGCCTGAATGGGGCGATAGTTGAGGACCGACATTTTCGAAATAGCTTGGAAATTTGCAGTAATGTTGGTCCTTTACGTCCAAGTAAAAAGTATAATGTTTTTACTTGAAATTGAAAATCTACCTACGAAGGGTGTTTATTGCGCTCCATTGTGCGAACGGAATATTATGACGGGTAATGGGAAGAGAACAGACTTCAGAGCCGGCATCAGAAAATACAGATTCAGTGCACCGTAGAAAATTAACATTAGTGATTCAGTATCATTAAATTGTACTTTTCATTATATTTTTAAGTGTACATATAATTAATTGTGTTTTACAAATGTAGTTATAATTTCATAGAAAATTTATATACAGTATGATTCGCGAAACAAATAACTAAAGTTACCAATTACATTATTGGCTTGCTCATTGCGTTAAAAAATGAACGACGTTAACATCAGTTAATTTTTTCATGAATCGTAATGTAACAAGCAAATATTATTCCGCACAACTAGATTCATCGCTATCACTTTCACTTTGAACATTAATAATTAGATTTGGTACACTAAGCGTCCTATAATCGTTTTCAATTTTAATCACATGATCGATGCAGTTTTTCCAAATGATACTTGAAATGTTGTTGCTTTCTCGCTGAACAAGTTAAATTGTTTCTTCACTCATTTTGGGATGTGCATTATTTTTCCGCAAATTTATTTTTAAAGTTGACCATATCAGCTCAATTGGATTGAAGATTCAGTAATAAGGTGGAAGGCGCAACACTTGGTGACCAAATTCTTCTGCCATCTTATCAACCACATACGTTTTTTTTTGAAATGTTGTTTTTTATAAGTTCTAATAATATTTTTTCTTTGCACTTAGGGGAATAACAATACCATTTTGAATGCAAAAATCCGCAATATCGCCTTTCTTGGAAGCGGCGTTGGGATTTTATTAATTTGCTTTAAGTGGTAAGTTGCATTATCCATTACAATTATTGAGTTAATGGGTATGTTTGGCAATAATTGATTGCCAAACCAATTTTCAAATAATCCGTCATTCATATCCTGATGATAGTCTAACGAGCTTGATGCAATATTCTTGGCTGATAAGAGCAAACTATTTGACACAAAACCTGCGTCTCCTCCTGCATGAAGAATAACAATTCTTTTTCCTCTATTGCACGGTGCTCTAAGGTGACACTTATTTGTATTATCGACCCAACCCTTGGAAACGACGTCGTGAGTATCGAACCATGTTTCATCCAAATAAATTATCGATCTCCCTCCAATTCTATATTCGTTTATTTTAGATCAATATTCTAATCGCTCTTTTTGCAATCTCGGCGATTCCATGATGTCAATTCGTTTGTCTAAAGTTTTATACTTAAAACCCTGACTAATTAGATATTTATACAAAGTAGTTTCCTTATATGGAAAATCATTTCCAAGAGTATCCAAAATAAATTGCACCGTGGGAACGTTACCTGATTTATAAGAATTGTAAATTATATTTTTGATTTTCTTGGCGATGGCATCGTCTATTTAGGTAAATTTGGAACTTATTATTCTTTTCCTTTCTAGCGGTACTTTCGTAATTATTCTCCAAACCGTTGAATATGATATTCCCGTCAGAATGGAAATTCCTTGCAGTGGAGATGCATGATTCTTGATACTTTTAGTATCAGTTGAAAGAAAAGCATGCTTTATTAATTACTGATTTTCATTTTCGATAGTTGATGTGTCCATTTGATGATGGCTGTTTTGAAATTTATCAAAATTAATTTGAGAGCAGCTTCCCTCTGTAGACTGTCGAAGGGATTCTTCAAAAAAACTTTCGGAATGGCTTCTTTCCTCACATAATTGAAATTGATCGTCGAACTGAGTGTCATTATAAATTGATGAAATAATTGTTGCAGTTTCGTTTAACTACGTTTCCATCTTAATAAACTCTACCTTTTCACAAGTTTATAAATGATAATATGCACACGTATGTAAAATGAGTACTGTTACAATGTAAAGGTTAACACCGACTGAAAGACAGATGTAAACTATTTGAGAAAAAGACTATTTGAGGCAACCTTAACTGATTGTCTACCTGGACTGCATATTCGCCCAGCAATTAAGGTACAATGAACCTTAATTGCATGGGCGCATGCCATGCCGCACAGCATAAATCATTTTTATATTATGATCATAGTGATATAATTGTGTATATATCGAAGAGAAAACAATTAAATAGCATCTTCGTCGAAGGTAAATTATTTGGTTACGTTCCTGGACGCCCGCCTCTTCGCAACACGCCATACAATGGAGAACCCTTGACCGTAATAAACCCTCATTGCAGGTACATTTTAAATTTCAAGTGAAAACACTATAACACGGTTTTCAGCAAATTTTCAACTTCGAAAATCAATATTTCTCTACTACTGAGACTTCTAAAATGTATGCATTATGTCTATAATTTTGTGTCACAAAGATTCTGAGGTCTGTTTGCTTCAACATATCTTCAAAATTAAGAGATTAGTTATGTGATGTTCTCATAAGAGAAAATTGTTTCCTCAACCTTCAATTTCGCAATTTCTATAGATTGCAAATTCTATCGATATTTCAGTTCAGAGATGCAAGAAAATTCGTTTGTCATAATATTTGTAGGTATATTGTAGGTATATTATTGTGCTTCTACCATTTTCTTGTATTAAATTATTGATGGGGCGAGAGGGCTCTCCTAAATTCTGTACACAGTGAGGAGGGTGTTCAAGGTACGTTTATCATAGACGGTAGCACAGTCAACAATGTAAAGCACCATCGGAATTAGTAATCACTTGGTCCTTAAGCTGACACAGAGTGAGGCGATTCGAATTGGAGGGGTCGGCAAACCAAGCGAGCACCGTTGCCATAAATTAGACGAGATACAGCCCGGGTGACAGATTAGCGTTAACTATCGACAACTGAGGTGGGATATTATGCTGGGCCCCAATTAATATTTACTTGTTGAGGCGATGGGCGCTCTAACAGCCCCGGAGGAGGTGGGGTGAGTGGCGTCGGCCCGTTTAAATTAACGAGGGTATCTGGGAGTCGCGCGTAATTAACGCAACTTTTATTTCCGCGAAAAAGGATTATTTTCGTTGCCGCCAAACATGTATAAGTCGCCAGGACCGAGTGCCTCAGTTAGGGAACTTTCCGGGCGTTCCAATTTTTTAATGACGCAAGAGGTGGAACATAATACCACTGCTGTAACTACTTACGGACGCACTGGGAATTGTGTTTTCGAGCACTTGTTCGGCGCAAAACTGGGATATCGTATTTATAGAGCGGAGCCGTGTTGCAGGAGCTCGTATTTTTCAGCGTAATTAATATCACGATACATCGCCAGAAGGAAATAAGCAATTTCCTGAGTACGTTAAAACTTGGGCAATAATACGATGTCATTATATTCTCAATAACAACGGTCGAAAACGTACGCCGGAAATTCGCTGCCTTCGGGATTGCGAACCTTCGCACATGAAATTTGATTAGCCCTATTTGACATCTTTCGCATTCCGCGCGGCCAATTTCCCCACGAAGCGTCGTAAACGTCCCTGAAACGACTGAAAATATCGCCTGACCTCCTGGAAGCCGAATTTTCAGGAGGCAGACGCTTTCGTCTTGATGCGCGCTAAGGATAAATCAACAACAGGCAGAAAAGCGTAATGGGATAAAACCATCGCCGGAAAAGCCCCGAAATAGGACGCATATCTTATTCATAACTGTACGTGATTCCTGTACAAGGCGAGATGATATTGATTTTAAAGAAGATGGAGGAGATGTACTGGCTGGTGGCCACGGAAACGCGCAACAGATGATCTCTACATCACCAGGTTCTCGTTTTCAACATACAATATCGGAATTTTCTTTCTTATATTATTTAATTCTGATTACATCCGTAACAAATGTAAAAATGTCACGGAAAACAAAGACCAAAAGTAGAGTCGTTTATAGAAATACTATAATCCAGTCGATTCCGTTTAATTAGGACACATCGGGACTAGGCCTTTTGGCCCAATTAAGCGAATTTCGCCTAAAATTAAACAATACGTTTTTTATTAAAGTACCTACCCGTTTATAAGAAAATAATATATACTTTAAAGAAATAATAATAGTATGTTCTAAAGAAACATGTAAAAAAAATATAAAAAATATCGTCGAAAATTCTTGATAATAATTATCAATAGAAACGTGTATATCTTAATTTTCTTAATTGTTTAAAATTTAGGGGAAATTCTAAATGTTTGAAACCACAAACGGCAACGCAATTTTGTATAATGTTGTTTTTTATAACTCGCCAACGGTCAGTATTAAACCATATTGTTGCAAAAGGGACATTTTTGATCTCTCAGGCTGTGGAATTTAACTGAATTTTCATTAATGGATTCTAGTACGTAATTAACCAATGTTCGCGTTTTACTGGCCCAATTAAGCGGAATATTGTCCCAATTAAACGAAGTAACTTACTGTTAATTCTATAATTCTGTTTCAGTTCTTTGAAATTTGGCCCAAATAGGCGGCTGCATTGATTAACCGGCGGCCCAATTAAGCGGAATCGACTGAATATGTTTTTATAATTTATAATCACACGCGTTTTAGTATCATAGTATTATCTTAGCGCACGCAAAATTTTACGTTTTAAAGATGGTACGCACTGACGAATTTCGCGTCATACGTCATGATTTGACAAGTGCAAGGGGGCCATGTACGGAAAAGTTATTTGCTGATCAATTGAAACGTTGCAGTGAAATATGCAAAGAAAATATAAGTGATGGTTATGTGTTATGTGAATGTGCAACGGATGATCTTCTGACACAATGACAATATTTGTTGTTATAATGATTTTGATGGTCATGATGAAGATTACGTATACCATTGCCTTCTAAATACGAAAAAAGCTACTCGTATTAATATAACAATAATCATGCTTGTGTATACCATACGATAAATAAATTCAGCCCATGTAAAGTCATTTATATATATACATTTGGTTGCTAACAATGGTTTCTTATTGACATTAATTTGTTAATAAGAATTGTTTCATTTAAAGTCATAAAAACGTCGTATTTGACTCGCACATAACAGCTATAATTTACTATGATGATTATAATATATCGTCTTCTTACAAGTGAAATCACTTAAGTCAAAAACTATAAAATGTGAGAAACTGCAATTAAAGTTTTATATTATGCTGTCATAAGGTGTCACCTTTCCTACTCAGTCATTTAATGAGTTAAGAATTTAGAAGTTTCGCTACAGGACCCTTTACTATACCCCTACTGAGCATGAGATTTGTTACAATTTAGTAAACCATCAAAATAAAACTTAACCAAAAACAGCCAAAAATTGACTTACTGTATTTCACTTGTAAGCCAAAAATAAGATAAAATTCATCCTCGTGAATTATAGCCTACATAATATGCTCGTTATACAGGGTATTAATTAAGAACGTAGACAAACTTAAAGGGGTTAATCCTTGATCAATTCTAATATAAAAAGTTCATATAAACATGGGGTAGTAGCTTTGTTGTCAAAATAAAGTTTAAAGAAGTTTAAAAAAAAGAGAGTTTAATAAGAAACAACCTTACAATAGATACAAAACTTGAATACCCTACTGCTATGGAAATAATTAAACAAACCTCATTTACTCATCAGCAACTGTTGAAAATGACAATTGACTGACAACTCGTTCGAAAATATCATGAATATTTATAATAATGGCATATGACTCTTATATGCGATTTCTTATATCTTCCACATTAAGCATTGTAATTGTCTGTTATTAAATAATATATTTTTTAGAACTTATTTAAACTGTATTTTTAAAACAAAGCCGCCGATACCCCATATTTGTATGAAGATCTTGAATTAGAATTGATCAAGGAATAACTACTTTAAGTTTTTCTACGTACATAATTAACACCCTGTATACAGGGTATCCAAGATAAGGATCAACAACATGGGGATCTGGGAAACCGTAAAACTTACACAGGCGGTTAAATTACAAAAAAGTTGCGCAATTTAGTAGTCAGTAATATTCTGTTGACAAAACTAGAAAATAACGCTTACTTTAGAATATATTCGACAAAATCCGAAATTTTGCGATATCGTTTTTACGTTTTTCTAAAGTTCTTTGAAAAGGTGTAAAAAAACAAAAGGCACTTTCTCATTGCCAGTGTGTTAGCTGCAAGACAGCGCTTATAAATCTTCTGTTCATCGTTTCGTTTCGAATAAACCATCATCAACTTTATATTTTTATATGGCCCGTAAATAAAGTACACCCCATATTAAATAGTTTCCTATTACGAATTCAACGATTTATAAAACAGTATGGTGTCATATGTTTTGTTCAGAAAAACAGGCTTGTTAATACATTTCGAACATTTTATTGTAAAAACAAAATCGCAACTTTTCGGATTTTGTCGAATATCTCTGAAAGAAAGCAGAAATTTCTGGTTTTCTGAACAAAATATTACAGACCACTAAATTGCGCAACTTTTTTGTAATTTAACAGCCTTTGTAACTTTTACGGTTTTCGAGATTCCCATGCTAATGTCTGAAATTTCTGGTTTTCTGAACAAAATATTACAGACCACTAAATTGCGCAACTTTTTTGTAATTTAACAGCCTTTGTAACTTTTACGGTTTTCGAGATTCCCATGCTGTTGATTCTTATTTTAGACACCCTGTATACTATTGTACTATACTATTACTATAACATTCTATAACATCTTTAAGATATATTATTCTTATCCTGTACGTATTGGTATCCTATTCGTATCCGTATTCCCTACCTATTAGTATCAATCCCTACTATATCTACCCTATTATCCCTACTGTACAAGGTGTCCGACGCTAATTGACTATCAAAAGTTTATGGGGTTCCCGATAAAATAATAATTTTAAAAAAAATCATCCATGCATGGTTGATTCCGTTCTCTTTAGGTGAAATTCTTTCAAGCTTCTATCACTTCCGGTTCTATCGGAAGTCTCCATCAACTTTCGTTATTTAAATAGAGCACCCAATATATTATTATATTTTTGTCCCGTTTAATTTGAAACATTTTTTTCTACAGGTAAATGTACATTGTACTCCTATCTTTTTACTTTCCGAGATAAAAATTAAATTCTAATATTTCGACTTCAAAAAGACGTTACGAAAAATTGTTTCAATTTCTCTTACAAATAAGATAAAAACGAAAAATGTATCTCGAATTGTATCTCAAAGGTACCTCTGTCAGCAGCTGATCATTTTGAGAGTCATTAAAAAATGTCATTATTTAAGTGCCCACTTTATTCTGTGAGATAAAAAGTATGTCATTCTATTAAAAATAACATAAATACACTTAATTTGAGTACCACTTAACTAATGACATTTATCAACATCTAATTGTAAAATTTTTCATTTGCAACATATATCAGTTATAGAGGTACTTTTCAGGTACAATTCGAGATCAATTTTGCGTTTTTATCTTATATGTAAGAGAAATTTAAGCCATTTTAACATACAACATAATAATATGTAGGGTGTAAAACAAAAGTTGATGGCTACTTCCTGTAGAACCGGAAGTGATAGAAGGTTAAAAGTATTTCACCTGAGGAGAACGGAATTAACCATGTTTGGATGATTTAAAAAAAATTATCGGGATACCTATAAACTTTTAATGGTACATTAGCATGGGACACCCTGTATATCCTACCGTTTGAAATTCCTTACATATTGTTATCAGCGATAATTTTACGATTTTGAGTAAGATTATCATGACGGTTTTGATACCCAATATCTCTCGTTCTTACACCTTCATCTCATAAATAGAGATATATGTTGGTGACATTCTGGAGGCAATTTGTTTGTTAGATTTCAGTTTTTTGTTCCATAATTCCAATCTCCGGATTTTGGAGGGTTTTCTTTAGGTCTGATATGCGAAAATTCTCTTTGATATAATTTTGAGTTTAAACATAAAAAGTTTTCTATTATCTTAAGAGTTCTAGAAATGAGTCATATTCAAGTCATGACTTTTTTAGTAACACTTGTGATCACATTTTTTTAACATCTTTTATGTATATAAAATACATTCATTACCACTACAAACATTTTAATAATATATTTCTTACGATCCAATATTCTATAATTTAGTTTTCTTCAGTGTAGTGCTTTAAAAAAAAAAGATTAAAATGATCACCAAGCAAGTATGTTTAAGCGCAACTTAATTAAACTGTTCATAATAGAGTCGTTGCAAAAATAACTAATTGCTACTTAAAATGCAGTCAAAGCAAGATTTGTGCAATTTAATTGCTTCCATTCAATAAACAAATTAGAAAGCCTAGCGCCCAATTCCTCCGAAATTATGACTAAATAGAAAATCACTTATTTACACATGCGCCTACATATTTCAATCACGGCTCAATACAACGCAATCACGGCCCATTCACTCAATCCATTACAACCCTTCCATTACCCCGAATACTAAATTTCCAGTGATTTAATAATAATAAAGCCATTACTTGGTAATTTTGTGAGTAAACAGGTTGTGTCAACATTGGGGTGCGTTATTATCTAAAAGGCGACTTCGGCGCGGCTCGACGTGTGTAAATTGAGCGTCAAGCAGAGATTTTCTAATATCCGGCGGTGGTGAAATGCTATATTTACATGCGGTAAACTAAGATTAATGGTTCGTTTTTTGTAAGCCGATTCAATCCTATTTGGTTTGTATAGAGTAAAATAAAAGGTTTCACCTTGAGGTTTATTTAGGAATTGGTTGCTTAAGACGCACACCACTACGTGTGTACACGTGTACACACGTAGCCTATTTTATTTTTTTACCGTGTAAGGGTTGGTGCACTGTCAGGTTAATTAAATAATTATTTACTAGAACCAGTTTCGGCAAGGATGGTAGTATTCAGCAGTTTTCAGGTTGTCAGTATATCTGTCTTAGATGTTAAGTGGTGAAGAATTTTATGAGCTTTCATCCCTCTATAAAAATAATAAAATGCTCGTTGAGATTTATGCGCTTAGTTTTACATATCTTACGAATTTGAAATGTCACATATGAAAAATATATTGAAATATTGAAATATATAATAAAATGTTTGTTGAGATTTATGCGCTTAGTTTTACATATCTTACGAATTTGAAATGTCATATATGAAAAATATATTGAGAATTGTTACTATGAGCATTTCAAATTCAAAATTCTAGACTTCCAAGGGTTCGGAATATCCATATTTTGTATAAATTAATTAAATATAAAACTGAAAACTGATATTAATTGAGAAGTTTAGTAGTAATTTTAAAACAGTTTCATACTCAGGTATAAACATTGAAAACACACGTAATCGGCAAGTATTGTGTTAGAATAGGAAGGGGTGATCATTTGGGGAAATAAGAAGAAATCTGATTAAATATGAATTCAATTTGAATTGAAGGAAATTACGAGAACTTTTATCATCATTAATACTAGACGCGGTCGATGCTTGGTGACGCGATTATACAGTGAGTGCCTACAGTATGAAATAAATACAGTAAAACCGAAATAAAAATTAATAAAAAAAATCCTCGAACACATCAATTTTCTTTGATAAAATACACACTTTTTCATGACAGTCGAAAAAAACAATGGATAACGTCATTACTCAAAAACAAATGATGGTTGAAGATCGATGTCATGCAAAAATATGTATTTTTATCAAAGAAAATCGACGTCTTCGACGATTTTTTTTCGGTTATAATGATTTTTTTTATACTTGAGGCGCATACTGTATAAACAATCACAGACGAGGCCAGAGCGACCAGGCTGATGACTAATCATAACAGTTTGGTATTTTTACATCAGTAACCTTGATATAGGGCACAACGGAGATCACGCGAATGAGAATTAACGCTAAAGGAAATCCCGGAGAATAGCAATCTTTCCGGTTTCATTCTCATTCAAACGGGAGAATGTTACTGTTTTCAATTGTATTTACCGTAGTAAATATGATTCAATATTTCCTTCAAAAGTTACCAAAAACAAATACTCCGTAAATAAATTATAATTTGCATCACCAAATTCTTATTCCCTCTTAATATATTGGAGGCGGCCGACTAAAAAGCGCCACCATTACTATATATGCAGTTCTTAGAGAGCTTTATTAACTTCTGTCCAACGCTTGAATGCGTTGGCGTGGAAGTTGATAAGGTAATGTGTCTGGTTTCATTCTCATTCAGACGGGAGAATGTTACTATTTGCAATTGTATTTACCGTAGTAGATATGATTCAAGATTTCTTTCAAAAGTTACCAAGAACAAATACCTCGTAAATTATTTATAATTTGCGTTACCAAATTAATATTCCCTCTCAATATATTGGAGGCGGCCGACTGAAAAGCGCTACCATTACTATACAGGGTGTCAATTTGAAAAGTTGCCACCAACTTTTTTCATAGAACTAATGATTATTTTTAGAATTACTCAAAATCATGTTTGGGTGGTTCGAAGGAGGAACCAAAATGACATAGGGAGTATCGACCCCCTGCCCACCCTTTAAGCCACAGCCACCTTTATCTAAAAAAAAAAAATGGCACCCACCTACTTGTGATACATCGTTGGAAAGCTCTTGAAAAATGTTTTCCAGTCATTATTAATACAATATGATTTGGTCAACTAGTTTTGGAATCGAGTGCAAATAAAGTGCAAGTGGAATCCATCCAGCAACTTAGCATAAATTCGCCGCTCAAATTTTCATAAATTTTAACAGCAAATTTTTTAAGTGGTCGCTTGAAATCTGTAGTTTATAAAACATAAATGAAAAATGTACCGGATACTATTGAACAATTACGAGAAAGAATAGCACAAGAATGTTGAGCTATTACTAAACAAACCTTCAAAAAGTTCGCGAAGAGTTTCAAAGGAGGCCATATTTTTGTTAAGAAAACAATGAAAGCCATTTCCAACATTTATCTTAATATGTTATTTGAATTTAATACATTGAACACTTTTGCACTTTATTTGCATTTAATTCCAAAACTAGTTTACCAAATCATATTGTATTAATAATGACTGGAAAGCATATTTAAAGAGCTTTCCAACGATGTATCATAAGTAGGGAGGTGCAATTTCATTTTTTTAGATGGAGGTGGCTGTGGCTTGAAGGGTGGGTGGCGGTCGACTACCTACGCCATTTTTGTTCCCCCTCCGAACCACCCAAACGGTTATGAGTAATTTTAAAAATAATCTTTAGTTCTATGAAAGAAGTCGGTGGCAACTTTTCAAATTGACACCCTGTATATGCAGTTCTTAGAGAGCTTTATTAACTTCTGTCCAACGCTTGGATGCGTGGACGTTGATAAAGTTATCTTTCCGGTTTAATTCTCATTCAGATGGGAGAATGGCTATTTCCAATTTCTGGACAGGAATGGCTATTTCCAATTTCTGGACAGGAATGGCTATTTCAGATGGCTATTTCCAATTGTATTTACCGTAGTAGATATTATTAACAATTTCCCTCACAAATTACCAAAAGTTATAAAATTATTAATTAAAACGAAATAAATAAAATCATTTGAATTTCATCTTTAATGAAATACTGTTTTACTGTTTACTGTTAATAGTACTGGAATACGTATAAATTATTATTAAAATCTCAATAATATCTCTTCGCTAAAGTGGCAAAACATTAGATAATTATGAGTAATTCGTAAAACTAATTTGAATAAAATGAAGATAAAGTGTAAGTGAGAAACATTACAGAATTACAGAAATAAAAGTAAAAGTTCGTTAAATGAAGTAAATAAAATTGTCGAAAATTCATCTTTAATCAAATAATATTATTCTAAATTTATAGCTGAAATCTAAAAATAATAATATTCTCCAGGGAATAAGTATAAAAATATAAAAATATAATTTCAATAATATCCGGGAAATACTGTGGCAACGCGAATTCTAAACGTCACATATGAAAAATATATCGAGAATTGTTGCTATGAGCATTTAGAAAATCAAAATTGTAGACTATTGGTTGTTTTGGGCAATGCATATAAACGACTTGTAATTAATCTTATTGCAAGTTCATTAATATCAGTTATACAAACAATTCACAGGATATATTTAACAAAATTGTATTTGGTAAAACCTAGTTAGTGAATCCTGAAGTAATAAATGGAGTGTGGCATTGGACGCAAACGGTGCCATGTTTCATGAAGTGGTGACATATAATGAGTAGTTTTGCGGGAACGTAGAATTGATAATGTGTGAAGTTATTGACCCTACTAGAAATTTCCAACTGATGTACGGATTATGTTGGTGGACACAAACATTATCATTTTCTATGCTGTGGGAACATGTGTTATAGAGTTGCATGATAACTGTATGACATGTGAAGTTGCTAAAATATACATCTTTTATCTAACAACTAATACTTTTTGAGTCAATAAATAAAGTAATTAGATTCAAATTTAATGTTTAATTGTTGTTGCAAAAAAATCCTTTAAAGTTAAATTACACTTAATCTATAAATATGTATCTTTATTTTATCAATGTTATTGTTACTAATACATGTATTACCTCTAAAAGAAGTTGTAGTTGTCACGATAATGATTTAATATCAAACATAACGTAAAGAAGTACTGCCATTATACGATCACACAAAATAAAAATAAAATAGATAAATCATGAGCCAAAACAAACGTCATAAATTATAAGAATTTATGACTCCAAGTAAAATATATCTAATTAAATAGTTGGGTATTCGGAAATCTTACAGACTTCAAGGTAATCTCAAATGTCGCAAGCAGAGGTGATTTTTCGCATTCTTTAGACTTAAAACAGTTGCCTTAAGAATATCACAAAAATAATAATCTGTACATTGTGAATATTAAAAATGTTAAAAAAGATAAAGCATTTTTTGCCATAAAATAATGGCGAACTGCTGCACTCAATATTTTGAAATTCAAAATTATACAACAGCAAATTTTTAATCAGATTTTGTTAGGTCAGGGTATTATAGACTAAATGGGCCGAGAATTTACATCCAGCATATTCTGTACAAATATAATTCAGTTCGTAATAATTTCGAAAACTTCTTTCAAAATTGCATTAAACCGCTCACTTTCAAGCAGAAATCCGTTTTCGTTTGAGCCCCTGGTGAATTGCTTTCTGCAAGTCCCGAATCTACGAGGGAGCAATTTGTTCATCTCTCAAACTTACGACACTCCCCGTGAAATTAATTCCAGCACTGTTACGTACGAGAGATTCGTGCTCGGCTTCGGTCCCAGAGGTTCGAGCCCCAAATTCGCGGCTCCCACGGAATTGCGTGTTACGCGATTAATTAATCGCGCCCCCGCAATCTTGCGCTTTTATCAAATAACCTCCCCCCCGTTAATTCCGAGGCGGAGCAGAGTCCAATTACATTTTTTTTCCATTGCTGCCACGCGACATGTTCATTCGTAACTAAGCCAATTATATTGGAGCCCACTGTTTGACAGCCGCAGGATGAGCAAAGCTGCTGCGGACTTCGTCGCGGTTTGACCCATCACGATTGACACTTGATTAATTTGTTACCAAGTTTATCAGGAACCGTCATTTGTTTTAATAGTAGGTACTTTAAAAAAACTAAAACTAAAGAGTTTTTTATGTAGCAATATTAAATGAAGGTATATTTTATATTAATTTGAGCAATAAAATATTTCGTTTGTACATTTTAACATTATAATAAAATATTACACCACTTTGCAGTTGAAAGTAACGTACAGATTATTTTAAGTTGCACACTCTAAATCACGAAATTAATTCAAAACTATAGCCAACTACCAGCGTCCGCACAGTTTTTAATAGAGTGCAGAGCATGAATATTAAAATCGTGGCCTCGTGATTTTTTTTCCGGAAGCCTGAATTTGCTTCCCGGTCGGCGCCGGCGGTGTGTGTTAAATAAATTGCAATGCGACCCGGATCCGTTAATGCAGCTGAAATAATTCGGGACGGGCCAAGTTTTAAGCCGGAGGCGCATCCCCGAGGAGGAAAAACTCGATCATGTTTATTTGATACCCTCTGATATGTGTTTATGAATATTGCATGGGCGCCGGATTTTCTGGTGTAAATTTGATTACGCTGCGTGGGAGGCGGTGCCGCCCCCGCCGGAGATATCCGCTTTATAAATCTCCCTTTCTTCTCCCTTAAATAATTCATTTTATTGTGATCGCGGGACGCATAACTGTAAGAACTGTTATACAAAATATAAAATATGAAAAATTCAGCGAGGCGTCGACGTCTTGGGGCGAAATTTATTATGATTGTCTGTATAGCTATGTCTAAAAATCTTACAAGAATTATTATTATTATCCAATTCACTAAATATATACTGAAATATGGACGAATTTTGGTCCATTAAAAAATACGAAGTTTTGATATAGTTGTGAATTTTGACAAAAACAAGAAACACAATCAATTTATTCAAGTGACGAACACATTTTTCAAATTTCGGGCATATTTAATAAAAATTTAGTGATAATGTAAAATAATAATACGTATTTTGCTATAATACAAAATTTTGTAAATTTTATTCATATTTAATAAAATTTGAGCTATCCGAAATAATCATTTTTTTTGCATTTTGAAAACTAAGTTCAATCGAATGTATCAGAAAATTTTCAGTAGTTTAATGATATTAGTTTACAATTTTGATGGAAACATATTCTGTAAAATATGTTCAAGTTGTAAAGTAATAAACTAATGTCGGGCACATTTAATCAAATTTTAGTCATCTAACCAAAATCATAATATTTTTGTTATAGTTTCAACTATTTTGGATACCAGTTATCATTATATATTTTTATTGTTTTCTTCTTAAGTCTAACTGGTAGTTTATATACAGGGTGTCCAAGATAAGGATCAACAGCATGGGGATCTGGGAAACCGTAAAAGTTACAAAGCCAGTTACTACAAAATCTACAAAAAAGTTGCGCCATTTGGTGGTCAGTAATATTCTCCAGAAAAATCCCATTACGACAGATATTCGACAAAATCAGAAAACTTTTATTTTTATTTTTTTCTGAAGTTATTTGAAGAGGTATAAGAAAACAAAAGACACTTTCTCATTGCCATATTTTTAGCTCTGCAAGACACCATTTACAACTTTTCAGTACAACATTTCGTTTCGAAGAAACCATCATCACATGTATTAGATAGCATTTCCTATTATGAATTCATCTATTTATATCATAACGTGGTTTCATATGGTTTTATTCAGGTGTTAAATGTTGTCTTCGTCTCTCATTTCAACGCATACTACACCAAAATGTTCGAAATGTATTAACAAACCTTTTTTTCTAAATAAAAACATGAGAAACGATAATGTGATATAAATCGTTGAATTCGTAACAGGAAGTGCTATTTAATACAGGCTGTACTTTAGTTATGGGCCATATAAAATAATAAAGTTGATGATGGTTTCTTTGAAACTAAACATTGTACTGAAAATTTATAAACGCTGCCTTGTATAGCTAAAAAAGTGGCAATGAAGAAATGTATTTGGTTTTTTTACCCCTTTTCAATTGACTTAAAAAAAAAACTTAAAACACTATCTATATCTATACTCTGATTTTTCTAAACTGGCGTGCACGTCATCAAAATAATAATCATAATAATGACGACACAATTTTACAAGGTTGCCAGCTGTCCTGGGTATTTTAAAATGGCTGCAATCAGCTGTTGCGCCTATGCAATCTTGTGCGACAGTGCGCGGTTCGTATCAAATTCGTCGAGTTCTCTGCCGTTTTTCGTACAGATATCAATCTTGTGGTTATGGTTTAACATCTACAATGGCAAAATATAAAAGAGTTTGCACCGTACTCGGGTCCAACACTGACAGCGACAAAAATCTTGAGGTTAGATTCGATTCCCGGCTGCAGGCAAAAGAAACGTGAAATATGTAACGAAGTTAAATGTAACAAGTTAAACGTCGAAGAAGTTTGGTTATGCACACATGTATGAGCATGTGTTAGTGAAAAAGATCTGGCATCGTCGCCGAAAAAATATCACGTCGGCCAACATAACATGATTTATTACATGATTGGCAGGCGAAAATTGTGACCGCGGTTAATACACCGATTACCTATTTATAACCACCGGTGATCAGTGTTATGTAACAAATGATCCTCAGATTAATTTCGATTCTTAAACTATTGTTATGCATATTCTCGAAATCAATCACGTTGGTACGAAAAAACTTCATCGCACAGCTGATTGATGACGTGCACGCCAGTTTAGAAAAATCAGAGTATATCTATCTAATATCTATCTATAAAATTTCGGATATTGTCAAATAGCTCCGGAAGTTAGCCGATTTTTTTGGTTTTCTCAACAGAATAATACTGACCACTAAAATGCGCAACTTTTTTGAAATTTAACCGCCTTTGTAACTTTTAGGGTTTCCGTGATCTCCATGCTGTTGATCCTTATCGTGGACATCCGGTATAAAGATGTTTTCTTGTTTGACCGTTTCTTCTTGGCCTTACTAGCTAGTTTCGGCTATATTTCAGCCATCTGTAGAGGTTAATTCTACAATATACCGCGCGTTTTTTAATCGCTGAACATAGGCTATGTTCAGTTTTCAAACGACAGTATTAAATTCATTGCTAAAATTCAATGGTATGCAACCAAAATTACAGGCCGCATTACAAGAACTCGGTCATTTTAAATGTCAAAACTGTTGACAGAAAATATATTCAACGCAAGGAAGTGTTTAAATAAGGGAATAATACCGAACTGGCTGGTTCAAATAATACAGATTGTGCGAGATTAATTTCAGTGCATTATCCTGCGATACCAATCCCATCAATCCAGTTCAATCAACAATCATCAACCGTTAATCCCGAAATAGTAACTCATTTGCCAAATGGAAGACATTGGTTTTTGTTTGGCATAACATAATTCATTTCATTTAATATCTTTGGTTGAAATATGGCATCTCCTAGTTCTTTTATGATAATCAATAGCGACGCATCATGTAGCTACTATTAAATTTTGCGATTATATTAGACATTGTTTCGATTGATTGGATTCGTCTGTCAGGATAATGCACTCAAAATACATTTCTCAAAATCCGTATACTATTGCCAGCTCGGTACCACTTGAATTTGAATATTTGAGTACTTTCTCCGTATACTATTGTCAGCTCGGTACCATTTGAATTGTAATATATGAGTACTTTTTTGCGTTGAATAAATTTTCTCAAAACAGTGTTGATATTTGAAATGATCTATTTACACGCGCTAGTAAATTTTGTTGCATAACCGTTGCATTTTAGCAATGCATTTGGTACTGTCGTTTTAAAACTGAACATAGCCTATGATCAGAGATTAAAAAAAACGCGCGGTATATATTTAAATAGAGAAAGTATATTAAAAATACGTTTTTGTTGTATGTGTTGTACGTGTATTATGTGTATGTGTAGTTTAAATTAATTTTACATACTTTTTGAGTTTAATTTATTTCATATTGGATAGGATTTTTATAAATGTTTAGACTTTTTCAATAATTTATTTATTTGTCAAATTTTGAAGTTTATGTTATAACTTGATGTTTTAATTTAGATTCGTAAGGATGATTTAAAAATATATAGTGGGTTAAAATTTAGTTCTGTTTGGTCGTTTAAACATATTGTATTGGGTGCTATATTTATTAATGTATCTATTTCATATGCCTCAAATAAAATGTGTTTGAGTCCTTTGTTAGTGTTGTGTAATAATTTTGTGTTGGTGTTTATGTCGAAGGTGTGGTTTTGAAATGTAAATGTCTTCCAAAATTTAATATACTTTTGTCTCTGATATGTACTTTAGAAGAAGACCCATCAAAACAAGAATTAAAGAACATATCAGAGACAAAACTATATCTAGTCAATTGAGGCGTTTATTTTATATACAACACATTTGTGGGAAATTAAAAAAAACTTCCACAGCAGTTATACTCAAAGTAATGGGAAAATAAATCAGGCTATTCTGTTGTATTTATTTCAACTTACTTAAAAATAAAAAACATTTTAAATAAGAACTGTGAAATAAGAGAAAAAAATGGGGAAGAAAGTTGGACTTTTTTTGTTTTTAGGTGAAAATTTTTTAATGCGAACAAATAAAAATACAAAATAAAGTTTAAATACAAAATAAACTTTACTTTAGAAAAAAAAAATGAAAATTGAAACTCATCACAACCACTACTGTTGTCATCCTCGTCCAGTTTGGGTTCCTCATCAACAACACTTAAATATTGCTCAGCAAAAAACGGTTCATAAAACAAATTTTGGGGTTCCTGTAAGAAACCCATTAAGTTCTTAAGATTCTTCAGTTTTGCTGATGAGTTTTCTTGCTTTTTGTTAAGATATTGACACTGAAGAAAAAAACCCCATGGACATGTGTCGTTTTTAAAGAATTACTATATTTTCATTGGGCTGTTACACGCGACTTGTAATGTTTTTCGAAAGAAAAGAATTAAAAAGAAAGAAAAGAAGAGAAAACTGGTTAGTGCAGAGACATTAATCTTCAGAGCCGTTTACTGTTAATAACATTTGTGATTTGTGCATTTTTGGAATTGTGTTGTGCTTAAAATAAACGCCTCAATTGCATGATTCTAATCTTGCGGTTGAAATTGTTTTATAATTATACATTATAATTTGTTTTATGCTTGGAATTTTTATGGACATTTTTGGATAGACTATTCCAATTTTTTATAGATTACATAATTTAGCGGCGGAAAGACCGTCTAGGATAGGTTAGGTTAGATTAGGTTAGGATTAGGTTAGGGCTACTGCTAGATACTCTACAGGATGAGTATAAATTGGCAAAAAAACTACACGTGGCGATGTTGGTCACAAAATTCTGAATCGAAGGTCTTAATACCAAAATGTTGTGCCATGCTTCCTGAGCCTGCACGAGGTCCTCGAAGTTTTAACATCAATTCGTTTAATAAGCGTTATAATGCTTGTTTTCATAAAAAGTGCAGGAACAGTGAACTTCGCTTATGTCAGTGTCAAATTTTTACACTTAAAATTATAAAGTTATTTAAACTTGATAGTTCCAATTTTTCTTTTTTTTTTCTTCCACTTTTGTATTTTCGACTCGATCGTATTTCGAATTTTATAACCAACATCTTTCGCCAATTTTTATACACCCTGTATAATTTACCCAATTAGGGTCGAAAACTAAACTAAAGAATAAAGAATAATAATAATTAAAAAAAAAAGTTTAACGTTTTAAAATTTTGTAATTTATTTAAAACAGTTCTGTATGTTTTGTAGAATAATTTGCATGAGCAATTATCGCTCAAATAGGAATAAATGCATTATTTCGGAAAGTAACCTAACCTAAATTGAAAGATATAAATAAATTATAGGTATTTATTTAAAAAAATCACTGAAATAATTACAACAAATGTTGGAACTAGAACCCTCTTTGAGCTTAACAGTATGAACTTTGTTTATGGTTTCTCGCAAAATTTTAACAATGTCTATGCAAACTTGTATTTCAGGTCGTCTCTATTGCGGTTGGAACGCTTTTTAAGTATCCTCAAGAAAAATATCCGATAGAGTAAGGTTCTGAGACCTTGGTGGTCACTCATAGGTCTGCATCTGCCAATTTCTCCTTCCGTTTTTCCAGAATAGGTGGATTTTATACATAAATTTCTAACTTTCAATTGCTTTTTGAACGAAATTTTTATGATGTACTTAAGGTAGAAAACAATATATATACCGTTATATCCAGAAAAAAAAGGTCTATCAAATAAAATAATAAAATATTAGAGTGGCCATTAAAAAACAAATGATGACTTCATTCAACGTAAAAAAAAAATATGAGTTATTACCGGCAGTAGGTAGTTTAATGCGTGGTCCACGTATTGGAATGACCATTTCCTGTCAAAACCCGCCAAATGCTTGGTTTTTGTGCTTTCAAAATCACGTTTAAACTCAAAACCCGCCATGGGAAAGTACTGTCTGCTTGATCGATATGACAGGCGTAAAGGCCTTGGCTGTTATAATAACGGCCGTGGACGTTATTTAAATGACAACGCAAATTTATTAGCAATAAAGTCTTCATATTCTTTCTCATACCTGCTGCTGCTTTTTTGGGGAAGTAAATCGATTGTGGCAGCATTTGCTTCATTTAGTACATCTTCGGGGATACCACAAAACGAAGAAGTTTGCACATCTGACATTATTTTTCTAATTTCACTTTGATTTGTTTGTTTGTATTTGAACCGTTGATGTTGCTATGGTATCAAATTGCACCTGGATAACTAGTTTATTAATTTTGAAATTTAATATTGATAAATTGACCAGTTTTTGTAATTTAGGTATTACAAAAAGTATCGAACAACATACGGCCGATATGCAAATAACAGGCTTGGTTGAATATAAACCTCGGCTGCGCTCCGCTCCGCTTCGCTTCGCCTCGGTTTACAAACTTCAACCCGCGCCTGTTATTTGCTACATATCGGCCTAATGGCGTTATATACTATTACAATAAAAAAAAACATAGTATACCAAAGAGGTTTAGGATTAGAGATAACACTAGACAGAAAAGATCACTTACAATTAAATACAGCATTCGGAAAGATAATGGATAAGCGGCAAAAGTTTGTCGTAATATTTTTTTGAGTATTTTCAATATTAAAAGAGTCCAGGGAGTAATGAGGCGATTTTTGGCAAGATGGTCTCCACCAAGAGAAACTCGCGGGGGTGACAGAATAAAACATAAGAATGACAATAAGAAAACTGCAATATCAATTTTCATAGAGCGTCTGACTTGTTCTGAAACCCATTACTATCGCAGTAAAACAGTAGTTAGAAAATACCTTCCTTGTGAGCTGAATATCCGAAAATTGCACAAAATGTACAATGAGTCAGTGGATGAAAAATTAAAAGTTAAATAATGTATTTTTAGACACTATGTTAACAATCACTACAATATAGGCTTTGGAATACCTTTGACAGATATGTGCTCAGATTATCTAAAAACGCAAGAAAAGCTCAAAACTGAAGCAAATCAAGACGAACTTATGTTGGCTAACAGGGTACATAAGCTAAACGCACATGCTTTTTACTGGTACCTTGAAGTTCCTTCAGAGTTTCTCATCCGATTGTCAGAAAAATCTTGCCCTGCCCCAATTAGCTGACCAATCAGCTTATTTTTCACAATTCAATTTGTATAACTTTACAGTTGAAAAGGGGCCACCATCTACAAAGTTAAGCATTGAAAACATAACTTCATACTTGTGGGCAGATCAACAATTACCAAAAAACTCCAATGTCATAGCCTCAGCCCTCGTTCATATGCCCTCAAAATTTGACATTTCTGAAGAAATTACAACTGTTCGTCGTTTTGCTGATGGTTGCGCTGGGCAAAACAAGAACTCCATCGTTATTGGTAGGCTCGCTTCGTGGCTTTGTCGAGTGGCTCTAAATAACATTTCCAAAATTGAATGGATTTTTCCCTTGGTCGGACTTTCCTACATACCTCTCGATCGAGTGTTTGGGCTCATTGAACAAAAAGTTAAAAACATGTATGCAATTACAAATCCAGAAGAATATTATAAAATAATTAGAGACTTCTCCAGTATCAAGGTTCTAGGAAAAGATTGGGATTCTTATCAATGGAAGGAAGCTACCACTTCGGTTATTAAACCTCCAACAAACTGGCATTTTCAGTTTACCTGTGCCTAAATATTTATTTTGGAAAAGATACGTGGTAATGTTAAAGTACGCGGCGAGGTAAATTATAGGATCGATATTTGAGTTCTACAAGGCATTGTTAAACGTGGCAAGACGCTAGCTATGTTAACACCTAACATTGATGCCAAATCTACAATTTTATAGGGAGGATATTGACCAAGAACCTTTGGAAACACCCATAGAAGATAATGATGACACTACTTGCTGCCGAAAATATGATCTTGGAATAGACACTGATTTTAGGGTATAAACTAACCCAAATTTTTTCGAATTTGTGTTTTTCTATTCAACTTTTTTTCTTGTGCTATAAGGGATTTCGCAATGATATTTTGGATATGTTTTTCGTTATAAATAAAAATAAACGTATAATATACAAAAATTGTTTAACAATTTTCTTTAAGTTCAGATGCAAAATCCGCCAAGTCCATTAAGTTCACATGCAAAACCCACCAAGTCATTTTTTGAATCTTTGATATTAATACACCTAATGCATCTAGATTTTAGAAAACAGCCATTTTCTGCCAATAAACCATTATAGAACATAGTAAATATATATATTACGTCATAAATTGTATACGCTGCCTTCTGAAGGTTCTTCATGTTTTTCTCAGTTAGAAGTGACTTGGCGGGTTTTACATCTATATCACTCATTTAGCTTATAAGTTTGTAAGAAACGATCTTTCAGTCTTCGGTTAAATTAATCGATGGTGTTATATTTGTGCGCTTTGCTGAAACTAATAGCATTTATATTGCTAAAAGTTCCCACTATTAATTACGATAATTAAAGGCATGCTCTTTCAGTCTCCGATTTAATCAATTAATGGTTAGTTGCCAATGTGCGTACTGGTAGCCAATGAAATTGACGTGCGTAGTTTTTTTTTGTTTAACAGTTGAATCCTGAAAATTAAATTAATTCAAGGATCCCTAAACACTCGCTGGATTTTTTTCCTACATAAAAATGGCCGCATAATTGATGGCCGTAATTTTTCCTCCCCTTTAAGAGGATCAAAGTGTAAGTGACGCCCACGCAGCGCCAGTGCGGACCATGTGAATGTAAATGAACGTCCCGGATTATCGGTCCTGCTGGAATATTAAAGCGCCAGGATTACGGGTCCCTGCCGTTATTAACCCGTCACGCTCTGCCATTAAAAAGAATCCGGAACGGCGTCTCCATTAACGTGATTACGGCGATCGGAGTCGCCGTTCATTAGGGATGCCGCTTTCGAGGATCCTTAATTGTCCATAATCCGCAGTTTCGCGCTCGGTCTCTCGCACGCGGCGTTAATTTTCGCTCCTTACCTTTTTAAGATCTTTGTTTGGCTCCCCGTCGTCAGCTTTCCGCTTCTCCGTGCCGGCGAGCTTCCCCTTGTCCTTTTCATTTCCGCATATCTAAAACAAATATATTTCCATTAAAAACGCATTACAGAGGCTTTCAGTGATGAAATTATCAGTGGAATAAATTTCGAAATTTTGCATAACTTAGTTATAAACCGAGAAAAATCGACTATAGTAATTGGATAGTAAAAAAAAAGTTACAAGGTTTATTGAATTGAAATTCATTCTTTATCTCTGCTAAATGTTTTATAGATATTATAAACTTTATATGTATAGTACACACAATGTATTATAGTATTTTTAATACCCCAGCGGACTAGTGTCATCTCTCTATATCACCTGTAATATAAATGAAACAAAAATTACCAAAATAAGGTTTTTAACATCAAGAATACACGTACTTTTGGTAACTAAAAATTACAAACACAATTACAAAATCCGTTGGGGTTTTAAAAATCCTATACTCCTAATTAATTAGGATTTACTACTATTTAATTTTAATAATTGCGATAGATAACCCTAAACTTCATATAGCTACTTCAATATTACAACTAAATATCTATTTATTGGTGATTGTGAAATCATAGGATTTTAACATTAAACTTAAATAATGTGGCTACTTAACACTGAAGCCTAGGGCGTGGTAACAGTATTATTATTGAGAAAATAGTACATAATATGAATTACCCTCTTGTTGCCCTGAAAGATTATACGAAATTATGACCGGTGGCATAGGTTGCGATTATAGGTTGCGATATGGTTCCGATTATAGATGATAATTGAGTCATTGAGTTTAATCTTTGGAAGTTTTTTCAGGACCTAATAGCCAAAAATACTGATTAAAACATGTTTATTTATCGGCGGCCCATTTCTGCTGCTATGATAAATTGCAGATGTCAAATTAAACAAATCAGTATTAAAACTTACAAATAACTGCGATAGATGACACCCAAGTTAATATGATTCGGATTATGGATGATAATTGAGCCAGTGAGTATAATCTTTGAAAGTTTGTGCAGAACCGAAATTATTTATGCTATTAGCTAAAAATTCTGATTAAATACCATACCTACTTTGTTTCTGTGATTCTTGCCCCACTTTTTTAAAGTGGGGCAAGACCACTGGTCTAATTAGTATAGGTTTGATTAGAATTTATCATGTTTTAGGACTTATTTTAGGCATTAATTTAATTAATTTACTACATTGTAATCACATTTTCTTATTAATCTAATTTCATTTTTTTTAAATGTGAAAAAAAAAATCAAAATATAATATTTAGAATAGGTAAATATTGTTAAAACACTTGGAAGTACCTTTCTTAAAAAGGAATGTACGAACTTTTATAAATGAAAATAATAGGAGCTTTTGTCGCACGTTGAACGGTTACGGCTATCGTGGTGGAATATGTTTTATCTACTTCCTTAATAGAATGTACACACTTGCGTCCCTCATATGAGTGAGGAAAGTTCTACTTTTCCTCCCACTGGAAGCAGAGAAGCTAAGCCCGGCTAAGTGTATGTTTCTGTTATCACGTGAGAACCACAAAACGTTTCCCCGAAAGACGAAAACTTGACCAGCTACATACCCGGTTACAACGTATACATCCACATTCATTTTAATTAGCTCAAAACGTCCAACACAAGCTCTTACGAACCACGACTTCGGTTTAATACACGTATTCAATCCATTGAGTATATTATGCTTTTTATTCATTTAGAATTTGATGCCCTCCACTTCGCGTCGGGCATCAAATAACCGCGGGTGGAAATGATGCACTTTGATCCCGTGTAATATAAATAGCTATTGTTTTCCTCCATCTTTAAAAAACAAAAAAAAATCTTATTCACGCGATGCCAAAACATGTAAATCCCTTAAAATTTGATTTTTTTTCACGATTACAAAAGTTGACTTTGCATCAATGTGATAAAGTAATATCACTGATTTGATTTAAAAAATCATATGATTTGAATCGTGTTGTAAATCAATTTATTCACACTTACCCTGGAAAAACTGATTTTATTGATGATTTTGAGATTTAAAAATAAATCATTGTTATTTGATTTATTTAAAAACATCTTGAGTTATTTCAACCCTGCTTGAAAGACTCTCTTATTTTTCATAAGGTATCGTATTCAAAGGGACATAAAATATAAAGAAGAATGTTAAATATGCGTATAAAAAATTTATTCAGAAGTAAAACAAAATATGAGGTACGTCAAAAAGCAACACCAAATAAAACACAAATTAACAAAATTAATCTTGAAACAATTATAATAAATCAAACAGAAACAATTATTATTTGTATAACATACATAATTCTTACGGGTGTCTTACACAAGTCATTGGTTAAAACTTTATGGGGTTCCTGATGAAATAAAAATTGAAATGGTGAAAAAACATAAAATACATGAACCATGCCCGCTATGATCCACGTGCACAGACATAATTAAATGATGTAAAAAAAATACAATTAAGGAATTTTCAAAATAACTGAAAAACCACTCATTTTAGAGATAGGTTTGTATAACATTTTTTAGTAGAAAATTATTCTGTCTATTCCCGTCATACAAAAAATGGCATTCAATTAAAAAAAATATATAACGTTTTGAAGGGTACCTGTAAATACTTGCACTTTTGAAATAGTACTAATAAAATATCAACACATACGAATTATTGTAATGATAGAGCCATGCTTCTGCTACAATATGCAAAAAAGTTTAAGTTTCTATTTCATTCATAAGAGAAATTATGAATATTTATTAATTAAACAAGTTACTTAAGCTTCGTTTACATTTGGAAAGTTTACTGGTTGAAAGTACTTGCCGCCAGTAAACTAACGATGTGTAAACTAGAAAAACGTCTTACTTTCTTGTTTAGTTTCTTTCCTGACAGACGTTTTTCTGGTTTACACATCGTAAGTTTACTGGCGGTAAGTACTTTCCGCCATTAAACTTTCCAAATGTAAACGATGCTTTAGGTAATCATTATCAAACAAAGTGTCTTGCCGCTTTCCATTCTACTGCACTGCAGATTTCCATTCTATCACACTCATCGAGCATTAGCATTAGCATTACTAAAGGCTAAAAATAGCCTTTAATAACGAAATAGTGACAATTAAAAACCATTGCCAGAAATAATGGATATAGAGCGGTTTAATTGAAAATCTTCTAAATCAGCATAAATTAAAACGTCTGTCAAACTATCTTATTCAGGAAAACAAAAAAGTCTAAACACCTACATGTTTGACGTCTGTCAAACTATCTTATTCAGGAAAACAAAAAAGTCTAAACACCTACATGTATTTCACATATTTTGGTAACATTAGTTTTGGCCACAGCATTACAAATATTTTAAACAAACATAATGTAAATATTGTATTTAAACCGTATTGTAACCTTAGTAATAACATATTTAACGCTAAATGTCCTATTGATAATATGTGTAAATCGGGGATATACAGATTAACATGTATTGATTGTAAAGCCGTGTACATCGGTCAATCTGGAAGAAACTTCAACATAAGGTTAAAAGAACATTTACGCTCTTTTCGTCTGAATCAAATAACCTCCACTCATTCCACTCATGCCAATGACCACACACAGATTTTTGGAACGGATGTACTTTCTATAATCTATATTGCCGAGAAAGGTAGAAAAATTAATTGTACAGAGCTTAGAAATATATAAAGCCCTTGCTAATCCTGGTATTCCCGTCCTTAATGACCAGATTGATGTAATGTACACCCCTCTTTTTGATGCCGCTGTCTATAAGTAAGTAATCCTGCGTTACTTTAAGACACTTTATTTGATAATGATTACCCAAGTAGTCGAAACTATAGTCACAAATAAATACATTTATGTGATACTCACAAAGTAACTGGTTTTATTTATAATTGATAAAATGTATCACAAAGTAAACACCACCACAATTCAAGATAATATTTTTTAAATCATCTATTTGAAGCAAAAATTTCGGAAATTATTGTTTTCCTCAAAAACTACTAAAGATAAGTGCCCTACAGGTTTAATAAAATGTGTTCAGAATTGAACGGGCAATTTGAATATGTAAAAATACATAGAGTACATAGAGTACTTACAATAACAAAATTGATGGCCACTTACGGTAGAAGCGGAAGTGATAGAAACATGAACGTATTTTATTTTGGGAGATCACGACGAACATGTTTGTGTGAATTTTTTCAAATTTTTATTTCATCAGGAACCCCATAAACTTTTAACCAACGACTTACGCAAGACACCCTAAGTATAGGAAATAGCGATAAAAGACGATCACATGCAGGGTGTCAATTATGTACGTAGACAAACTTTAAGGGGTAACTCCTTGATCAATTCAAATTCAAAAAGTTCATACAAATATGGGGTCTCAACGGTTTTGTTTTCAAAATACAGTTTAAAGAAGTTAAACTTCTCTTAAAAGAAGAAGTTAAGAAGTTCTAAAAAAATATTATTTAATAACAGACAATCTTACAATGCTTAATGTGGAAGATTAATGTGTAGAAATCGCATGTAAGAGTCATGTGCCATTATTATAAATATTCATGATATTTTCGAACGAGTCGCCTGTCAATTGTCATTTTCAATAGTTGCTGATGAGTCAATGAGGTGTGTTTAATTATTTCCATAGCAGTAGGGCATTCAAGTTTTGTATCTTTTCTAAGATTGTTTTTTATTAAAGAATACTTTTTAAAAATTTCTTTAAACATTATTTTGAAATCGAAGCTACTGAGACTTCATGTTTATATAAACTTTTTATATTAGAATTGATCAAGGAATCATTCCTTTAAGTTTGTCTACGTTCAAAATTAACACCCTGTATAACGCGTGAAAAAATAAGGGAAACATGAATTTTAGATTTTTATTTTTTTACTGTTGTAGGCAGTATCATGTGGGAATAACAAAGATAATATTTACATAAAACATAATATTTTTATGACATTATTATCTATCTTGGATATATTACAAATTAATGAAATTTTCAGAACATTGGGGAACTTTTCTTAACCTTCACGTATTATTTTCGTAGACTTTCCAGTAAAAAAATTGATATTGCCATTAAGTTTTTACAATTTGCATAAATATTCTGTGTTTCAATAGGAATAAGTTTTAACCGGTATTGTTCAGCGTCTGTGCTTTCTAGTAAACGACTTAATAACCCCAGAACAAGTGAAAGTTGCATAAAGAAGTTCTATGAGAACGGGAAAACATAAGGATACTTTAGCAACTTTCTTGATATCCTATGAAATAACGAAATCATAGGTTAGGTTAGGTTGGGCATTTTTTAAACGTATTCGAAAATGCCTGACCTAACCTAACCTATGAAAACGAAATCATAGGTTAGGTTAGGTTAGGCATTTTTTAAATGTATTCGAAAATGCCTGACCTAACATAACCTATGATTTCGTTATTTGATAGGATATCAGAAAGTTGCTAAAGTATCCTTATGTTTTCCCGTTCTCATAGAACTTCATTATGCAACTTTCACTAACAAGGACTAACAAGCAATATTATGCAAATTTCAGCCTTATACTCTTAAACTTCTTAAACATGATGACATATCTAGAAAGTGATGAACACTCCATATACCCTTTAATTTCTTCATCTCTTCGTATATCATTCAACGTTTCTAGCGCTAATCCTAATTTACTGCAACCGGATTAGATTAAATCATCCATTAATCTGAGTTTACAGCAATCGGATTGACCTATAACCTACAACCATTAATCTGAGCTTAATGACGTTCTAATTAACATTCGGGGGCCGGTAGGCTCGCGCGAGCTGCTCTTAGTTATATTATTTTTCGAAAATTTGCGAAAATTGAGCATTTTCGTTTATTTTATTACTTGTAAATTTAAGGATTATAATTATAAGTGTTAGAGTTAGAAGTATTATTATATTTTTGGAAAATTCACGAATTTGGAATATTGAGCATTTTTTATTACCTACTAGTGAATTTATGGATTATTATTTTTATAATGGTTAGTATCAGTAGTATTAATAACATTATTACTATTACTACTTCAAATAACACCTCATGAATCTTAATCGCTCATGAACACTGCCATCGGATTTTGCAGTTTGGATAATTTATCGCAACTGCAGGTGCACGAATTAAGCTTCGTTTAATAATTTACTGTCTGTCTTTTCATTTTGCTACATACGAGAAAGGCGCGATGGCTCGGCGAATTTCGAAATTCCTTATTACTTTCTGGTTAATCGAATTACCTCAGCGTCCCGTGAAGTACTCCCACCCCGATAATGCCGAGATATGAGCCGTACTACTTCACGCGATATTATTTTAACGAAGCAAGACATTCAATGGTGTAACACAAACTTCAGGCAAGGAGGAGAAGTGCTCGAGGTTTGGCGCAAATACTTTGGCTGTGGGAGTTAATTCTGTGCATAAGTTGCACCGTTTAAATAAAAACTCTATAAAAACCAATAGAGCTGTCACGAATGTTGTCCTTCACATGTCCTGTAACTCCATAAAAAACAAAAGAGCAGTCCAGTATGCTGTAATTTTTTTTTTATTGTTACTTATGCATTCAAGATTATAAATACTTAAGTGCAGTAGAGGACGAAATCTACTTGTTCTGGACATTTTTGTACACTTTCATATGTTAACGCAATCTAATGTACTATTTGATTTAAATAAGTTGCTGTAATAAAAATAAACGTTACAATTTTCAACCCCACTTCCGAAATGACATATTTTTATTATTGCAGAGGTTCTCTAAATTTCGCACGGCTTTAATAAAATCACGTCCACACTGCTGTGCGTTTATTATATATTATTCAGGCCGAAAATGAAGCGTGGCCTGGAGAGCTGCAAGGGCCATAAACGGAAAATATGAAGAGGCCGAGGGGCACGGAATAAACCAGTTGGCGGGAGGGGCGAATCGGAAGAATTATGGACTATTACGGGGCTGATGTAGGTGCGTCCGCCGAGTCCAATTTCATTCGTCTCCGATACCTTAAACTGCGGGAAAAGATGCGGGGAAATGGGTGAACAGGTAAAGCACAACATTTGCATAAGCCGCCGGAATAATAATGCATGCAGCGCATGTAGAGTCTAAACGCTGACAGGAAATGGAGATGCGGGAAGAAAATCTCTTTGTTATTAAGCGGCACGTAAAAGTTTCAGAAACGGAATATATGTAAGCAGCCGTATTACTGAAGCTTGCATTCTACTGCTAATCTGATGTTTTGAAATACTGAGGAGAAATTTGGTTAGAAAATTTAAAATATGCCAACCAAGACGACTCAAGTACACTTCGGTTCTCCAAAGCGAAAATGTGTGAAAATTGAATTAAGTCACTATTTGATAGCCAAAGCTTCAGGTACTCTCTGGCTCTCACCTCCCTTTTATAAAATAATGAATACCTCAAAATGGAAATCGTAATGTTATTTATTAATTAATAAAGATGCCAATCACAAAATATTAATGGAATGCAAATCCTAATGAAAATATTTATGAATTAATAAAGATGCCAATCACTAACTATTGCTGGCTATAGAAATCGCAATGGTCATGAAATATTTATTAATCCATAAAGATTCTAATTACAAAACATTTAATGAGATTATAATATTTACCAATAATTATCAACGAAGTGTTGCATCACGTTGGAGATATTTATGTCAGACCTTCAAACTATGCTGTCGATAAAAATACGAGACGTCGAGTTAGTCGAGTGAAAAACAACAAGTAAGACAAAGATTAAAGCACGAGCCGGGGGATTTGTGCAACGCAGTTCGAGTTTCGTGAATTTCGCAAACACGCGCCTTGATAAAGGTCGACGAGATATATAGAGATAGAGCCGTCTCCCTGGTATCAGTGCTGCATTTGTAATTCTAATTAATTACTGTAAACTTTAAGTGCATACGTGTAAAGGTGCTTTGCAATGCTGTCGAGAGTAATCTTGCTAAATTTGTTGGTGGTTGTAGTCGCAGGGATTATAAGTACGTACTAATTAGGATAAACTTTTCATTTTAATTAGCGGAATGTTGTCGCAATGGGCTAATAACTAAAGAATGTCATGAAAAATAATAATATCGCAATATCATAATATATTACATAAATATTAAATTTTACGGAGCTTGAATTATTGCTTAGAGATTGCTTGATTAAATGTGTCGTTATAAAAACATCGTTAATAATAAATCGTTATTTCTTGTACCACTTATTTGTAAATACGTTTCTTTTATTCCAACATCAAGAAATTAACAGTGATAATAATAGTGATAACATATAATACCAATGTACTAGTAATTGATGTAATGGCCGATATCCAATTAATACAACAAAATATTTAAAAAAACAAAAAAATTCCAAACAATTTCAAACAATTCAAGAAAATTCAATAAGAAATTCTACCAATATTAAATGAGGAAATCTAAGAATATTCCATATAAAATTGCTAAAATACCATTATTGAAGTAAAATCTCTAAACAAACTGTCACTGAACGTGCAAAATGCTGTTTCATTAAGATTCCATTTGTGTAAAAATATTAAAATATTAAACATACAGCGTGATCAGAATAATGGGTAACAAAGGGACAACTTTTATAGTATGCGTTTTAGGGGAAATAATTGTCACGCAAAAAAGTTCTACATTATCTCTAATTAATAATAGCATTAATTGAAAATTGGAAAAAATTATAATAAAAAATGAATAATTTTTCATTTAAAAAGTGCTGAAAAAATTGAATATTTTTTAAATCGATCTAAAATAGGCGAGCATTGTGTAAAAATTAAAAAAAAATCATTCCATTTTTTATTTTTTCAGTTTTCAAAAAAGTCTATTATTAATTTGAGATAATGCAGGACTTTTTTGCCTAACAACTTTTTCCTTCAAAATGCATACCAAAAAAGTTGCTCATTTATTACCCATTATTCTGATCACGCTGTATATAAGTCATTCAATAAGAAATTCCAAGAGTTTTCAAAAGTATTCAAATTTCCACGATAGGAAAATGAGAAAATCCATGAGAATATTAAATAAAAAATAAATTATACGGAAGATTGATAAAAACCTTCGTAGAAACGACTTAAGAAAATCCAAAATACACAAAAAAAATCTAACAAAATTTCACCAAAAATTTCAAGAATGTTTCACAAGACGTTCGAATGTTGCTTCATAAGAAATTTGGTGGGTGTCCATAGGGAAATTTTAAGAAATATCGTTAAGTACAGTCGAAATACTGCATTGAATTACCTAAAACAAAAATCTAAAAAATACTGTAAAAAACTCTAATAACAGTAATTTATTTATTCACGTTGCTGTATCATACAGATATGATAGGTCAAAATACAAATACAAAATAGAAAATACAACAAACATACAAAAAGTACATAAATTAAGTGACAACGCAAACGCACAAATATATAGTTCAATCCAGTCATCAATTGTGAAGAAACTTACTGACAGAATAACAGGACTTTCGCTGCAAATACACCTTTGTCCCTGTGTTTAATTCTTTCAACTACAAAAATTTAATAATAAAATAAATACAATAGAAATGAAAAAGGAATGAACACACACCAATCAAAAATAAGTTCTAATAAGCAATTCCAACCAAATTGCATAAGAAAGCGTATTAATAATTACAGGAATATTTAATAACAAATTGCAAGATTCAATAAGAAGAAAATTACAAGCACTACTACTCATAGATAGCGATGCAATCACGCCAACAAAATAAAAAGAAAGAAGAAAATTACTAGAAAAACCTGACAGAACAACAGGACTTTCGCTGCAAATACACCTTTATCCCAAGTTTTTAATTATTTGAAATACACAAATTTAATAATATAATAAATACAAGAGGAATGAAAAAGGAATCTACACACACACACACCAATCACAAATAAGTTTTAATAAGAAATTCCACCGAAATCCCTTACGAAAGTGTATTAATAATTACAGGAATATTTAACAAGAAATTAGAAGATGCAATAAGAAGAAAATTACAAGCACTAATACTCATAGAGGGCGATGCAATCACGCCAACAAAATAAAAATAAAGAAGAAAATGACTACAAAAACCCAAGATCATGGATACATCTTAAAAATCACACGAGAAAGCCAAGGAAATTTTATAAATAAATCGATGAACATTCACTAAATAATTACAGTAATATTCAAAAAGAAATTCTAAATTTGATTGAAAAATTAAAAGAATATTACCTATGACTAGAGATAGGATAATTAGGCAAAATAAAACATCAAGAAAGGCAGGCCAAAGAGGACATAAAAGTGGCCAAAAAGCAAAAAAAAAACAAAAAAGACAAAAATAAAAAACGCAAACCGCTAGTTTGGCTCACAGGTTAGAACGCTTGCTTAGCATGCACGAAGATCTGGGTTTGAGCCCCAGTACAGGTAGTACATTTGTACTGAGAAACTAGAACCATTCGCCGTTGGGAGCTCATTAACGGCGCTCTAGAGATCGGGGGCAAATTTCTAGAGTAACAAGCCCTAACTCAATACACACATTTACACAAATCACACAGCAGAAGGCCCCACGCTGGTCGATAGCCAGTTAGGGATAATGTCCCTCACAAATACAGTCACTACTACCAAAAAAACGCAAGAAAGGCAAAAAAAGTGCGCACAAACACAAAACCAAGGTATGGACCAAAAAGAAACTGAAAACAAATCTAGAGAACTGTAAGGTATGAAAAACAAAAAAAGCAAAAATAAAAAACGCAAGAAAGGCAAAAATAGTGCGCAAACACACAAAACCGAGGTATGGACCAAAAAGAAACTGAAAAACAAATCTAGAGAACTGTAAGGAATGAAACGACATATTCGAACAATCAACTTTTTATTGGTACAATTTTAAATATTAATAAATCATCTAAATAAAAATTAATAATTAATAATAATTATTCATTTTTATTTTTAAACCATTGTTATTCCACCGAACGATGTTCGATCGTGGCCAAAAAAGTGCGAAAAGTCTTATAGGTAATTTGTCTAAAATTAGCTGTGTAATCAAGTCATTCGTCGCTGCAAAGAAAAATCAAGTAACATGTCATTGTCATTGTGACATAAATACCTACATGTTACTCAATAAAAGGCCACATTTTGGAATGTGGCCGTTAGTGTAGTTAGTGCCTTAAATGAAGCAAAGATATTAGACATTGAAAATGGATGGTATATCAGGCAAGTTGTATAATTTTTAGACATCTTCAGCTAAACCAAATTCATACTAAGCAAAAAACCAGTCCCAACTTTTTTATGGCCGCGACCGTACAACAATTGGAGAAATAATAGGTAGCAGGCACAGATAAAGAGAGTGGTGGAGGTGGTCGTGGGAAAAAATGAACACTCAACGGCCATTAGTTTCATAGTTCTGAAACCTGCCATTAGTAAAATAGGCAATTGTAAAGAAAATAATACAAATTTTCCAGTGCTCTGTAAAATTTATATTTTATTTTCCAAAAAAATAGCTATTTCATTTTTTTTTTCAAGAGCATGAAAAACAAAAATTGTGGTACAAACCACCTAAGTAGCTACAGAAAAGGTAAAAAAGCATAACGCAAATTTTTCACAAAAGGCATGAAGGCTTTTTTTTTTACAAAAAGGTAAATTGCATAACTATCCTACCTCTATCTATGACATTCTAGAAAGCAAAACAGTTCTGTGAAAATTATTTATAATTTAAGAAAGCCTATACAAAAATTAATAAGAAAATTCACGAAAATTAGATGAAAATTGAAAGAAATGTAAAATTCCTAGAATAGTATCTGTGAAATTCTAGCAACTATGTTTGGGTTTCCATTTGTGTGAAAAATATTTATAATTCAACAAATTCTATTAAAAAAATTAATAAGAAACTCTACAAAAATTCACTAAAAAATTGCAAAGAATATTGAATGTAAAATTATAAGAATAGTATCGTATATAAGGAAAATATTCTTATTGGTTGACTAACTAGTGAATAAAATAATCTGTGAAATTCTATTCTTTGAATTTCAATTTGTGTTAATTATTGTATTAAAAATCACAAATGTCTATAAAACAATAAATTCTAAGAAAATTTAAATATATACAGGGTGGCCCACCAATCCTCGCTCGGCCCATTGCTGCTTGACTAATGAAAATTGAGGAAAGAGTCTCATTGAAAGTTATTGGACACTTGATGTGCTACTTTTTGAAATTATTTTCGAGTGTTCAGAGTGAATCATAAATCCGGGACACAACATTTGATCTCATTCTTAAATGGAACACCCTATATATTCTTTCATTTTTGGAAGCTGCTTATAACAAATTCTATTGCAAAAACTAATAAGAAATTCTACAAAAATTCACTAAAAAAATGTAAAGAATATTGAATGTAAAATTCCAAGAATATTATCGTATATAAGGAAAATCGCGCATTCTTATTGGTTGATTAACTAGTGAATGAAATAATCTGTGAAATTCTATTTTTTGAATTTCAATTTGTGTTAATTATTGTATTAAAAATCACAAAAGTCTATAGAACAATAAATTCTAAGAAAATTTAAATATATACAGAGTGGCCCACCAATCCTCGCTCGGACCATTGCTGCTAGACTAATGAAAATTAAGGAAAAAGTCTCATTGAAAGTTTTTGGACACTCAATGTGCTACTTTTTTAAATTATTTTCGAGTGTTCAGAGTGTATCATAAATCCGGGACACAACATTTGATCTCATTCTTAAATGGAACACCCTATATATTCTTTCATTTTTGAAACGTTGAAAAGTTATTCAAATTTTAATCAAACTTAACGAAAAATCATGGACCTGGAAACAAATTCAACAAAACCTTATTATAAGAGATCATTAAAAGAATCTGGGAATGCAACTACCCAATCAATATGCTAAAACATACACAATATTTGGAGTCACGTTGAATACACAGGGTGTTCTAAAACAACGATCGAATTTTGCTATTTTCCAATCAGATTTTTTCCTCAATTTTCATTAGTCTAGCAACAATGGTCCGAGCGAGGATATTTGGGCCACCCTGTATTTCGAGATAATTCAATGACAAATTGTAGAAAAGTAAACAGACAAGAAGTTTCGGTATAAACTAAAAAAAACACTTAGATTGAAATTCTATTGAATGACGGATCAAATAAATCAGGAATTCCAAAGAAATTCTAAAGCCAACTTGAAAAATTTTTAAGAACATTCAATGCGAAATTCTAGAAAATTTAATAAACGTAAGATTGAAGTCTATTAGAAATTAATTCCATACGAAAATAATAATAAGATTGCAATTATATGCAATGGATGTATTAATACACCGCCAAATTGACCTCCGTATTCACCCTTTCTGGGAAAAGCACCCATAAACTCTTATTTTATTGTTGTTATTAAGCACTTAATATACGATATGTACAGTCATGCTCACATAAATCTAGTACAAGAAATTAGGTTACAATAGCAATTTTATATAGCAAAGTCTTTTTTTTGTACTAGATTTATGTGAGCACGACTGTATCTATATATTAATGATTTATAGACTTATGACTTATGTTATACAGGGAATTTGCATCAATGTACTATTATTATTATTATCAATGAAATTCTATGAAAAACTATTCCATACGAAAATAATAAGAAAATTTAATAATAAATTTCAGACAGTAACTAAAAATAGTATATTGTTTTATTAGGAGTAGAAGTGACACTTTTTGTGGCGAGTCTGTAGGTATTGGCTGCCGAGCGGAGCGAGGCAGGCAACTACAGACGAGCCACAAAAAGTTACTTCTACTCCGAATAAAACATGTAATTTTTTCTTCAAACGTCGAAAATAGTTAAAAAGATAATGGAATTAATATTTTTAATTGTCCGAATACGTATAGTTTTAATTCCCAAAGAAGCATGCTATGCAGAGCGTTGCTATGGTTTTGTTTAATTCATTATTTGACATTAAAGTGTATAAAATGGACGAAGACATGTTTCAATGTACACCGCCAGATATTTTAGAATCGGCAAGGGCTGCAACAGAGAAATTATTGCCCACTAAGTCCAGTACCATCTATGAAGTGGCCTACAAAAAATTTATTAAGTGGTGCGCCGAGAAAAATGTAAGCAATTATAGTGAAAATGTTTTACTCGCATATTTTTCGGAAATGGCTAAGAAGAAAGTAAAAAGTTCCACTATGTGGTCTCAGTATTCCATGGTAAAATCGTTATTAAATATTAGAAATGGTGTAGATATTACCAAATATTTAAAACTACGTGCATATTTAAAAAAACAAAATTAGGGTTATACACCCAAAAAGGCAAGAGTGCTGACAAAGGAACAGTTCGACAAGTTCTTATCCGATGCTCCTAACGAGAAATACTTGGCGACAAAGGTGAGTTCTTAGAATAATAAACAAATACAAAATTAAACCCTAAATCGTATTTTCAGATTATTTTGATATTTGGCATATCAGGGGCATGCCGTTGCGATGAACTCGTAAAAATGAACACGACAGATATTCAAGACTTGGGATCTTTGCTACACGTAAAAATACCAGATAGTAAGACATCAAAAGTAGAAAATATCTGTGGTAGCAGCAAAATGGTTGGCGACAGCGGTGCTGTAAGTGCTGCTGTTGCTGCCAGCGCAATCAGTTTTCAAGGGGCTAAAATATCAAATTGTACCTTTAATTTACATTTTAACAATAAATAAATTTGTGTTTTGTTTGAATTTTTTGTTTTGTTCATCATGTATGCGCACCATATGTATGTGCAATATTAAACCCGCCCTCGTAGGGCGTTCTTATTACAAATTATCCAATCATGTTGTCAAATTTACTTTTACTGCCTAGTCAGTAAAAGTGAAACTTTTACTGACTAGGAGACGAAGTAAAACTTTAAGATTGTGAATCGAGTCACTAAAGGTGTCACTTTTATGACGTTTGAAGAAAAAATATAATTAATGTCCCGATCAAACACAAAAAACACCATGTCCGTTTTTCCCCTATTTTCTCATACGTTCTTTTTCAAACGGTTCGTTTGCTTTTCTTGTTAATCTTCTTCTTGATTCGACCAGAAACTATTCTAGGTGTCTGTTTTATTTACGCTGTGCATAATGAAATTTAGCTTTGGAGTAATATGTCATGAAGACATCCCTAAATGATTCGTAAAATGCTTGTAAACTGACTAAATCTCCCCAGCCAGTGAAGTTCCTTTTATTAAAAAAATAAAATCTACCAAAAGTATAAATATACTACGAAATTTCAATAAGACACTACGAGAACATTTCAAGTTTAGTAATTATTATATTTCATATTTTTTGTGAAAACTACAATAATTTTATATACAAGTTTTCTTGGTGGAAAGTAAAGTGTAATGTTTTACGTTGCTGATAATGAAAATAAAATTAATGCCGCTTTCCATTATTTTGTCACATGAATAGTTATTAAAACTTTAACTGTTATTAGGTGGAAATAATAGTATTTTTTTATAAGCTAGTAATAAAGAGATATGGAAAACACTTTAACAAGCAAAAACAAACATTTTACAGCCATCCTGCAGCATGACTTGCAGTTACGAGTTTATAAACGGCCGACATTTAATAACATAAAATTTAATAATACGGTGTTAAAAAGTAATAACATAAATATATCCCCTACACAGCCACAGCGAACTATGTTCATCCGAGTGCACTGCAGCACCTTTTAATTCAGTTTATTCAGGTCAGTGGTGAATAGCACGAGAGGCATTTAACCTCGGAACAGTGGAAGCGGCGAGTTTTAATTTATAACATCATATTCCCATATAAGAGCAGAAAAAAATGTATGCCCCTTGAAAATGCACATCATTTTCAGGACTATTAAACATCAACTGCGTTCTGCATTCCATTTTTTTGCGGTAATGTGTGTTTAAATTCCTGCATTTAAGTTGTAGATGTTTTGATTCCATCAAAGTGCGATATTTTTTCTTCTTCAAATTATGTAATTATTAATAATTATAGAAATTGATGCCTCGAATTAAAATCGATCAAATAAATAAAAATCGATTAGATAAATCCGTTGTCTGCAACTTTTTCAGACGCAGAATGTCCCAACATTGTCAGCAGGGAGGAATGGGTCGCATCGCCTGGCCTGACTTCACAGCTCGGTGTGCATCCTGCTAGCCACGTCCTGCTGCACCATTCATCGACGCCCACCTGCGACAGCCTCGTCAACTGTGCGGCTTTAGTGCGCTCGATTCAGAGGCACCACATGACCAGACAGCGCTATGGGGACATTGGATACAATTTCTTGGTGAGTTTGCGAGGGTCTTCGGGTCCATTGCAGTTTCGACAGCTCCGTGAATCGAAGTGAATGTGTACAATAGCGCCCTATGGGAGACGAAAGGAGGAGAAATGCATTGAATAAGACCGCCAGGGAACTTGTAAGGCTGTGCTTGCAATTGCTGCCACAGATCAGATAAATTGTGGCTGTGCACGAGATCAAGTTATTTTAGAGAGTGTTTACTTTAAGTTACAAATGGCAGTATGTATGTACAGCTAAACTCTAAAATGGATACATTAGTTAGTTCTACAGAACATGCAAATTATTGAAATTTGAAAAATGAAAACTAAATGATTTAACATCATGTACACTGGAAAAAATATCAAATTATGTTGGAGAAAACAGGGGCCAAACGGTGAAAAATTTCGTTAAAAATCAATCGTAGAATGTTCAAAAATGTTTACAAAAATGGGTCTGAAGGTTAAAAATTTCCTTAAATATCAATCATAGTATGTTCCTTTCTCGCCGGAAATAAACAAGTACAAATACTTATACAATCACGAATTTTGCCAAAATTGTGAAAAATGTAGTAACAACTTAAACATGTTTCTATGTATTAGCACATTAAAAAAAACGTAAATCATGTGCTATAAACTTTACGAAAGATTAAAGAAAAAAATCCAGTAAAACGTAGTCGAAATTTTGAAATGATGAGGACAGATGAATACGAAATTTTAAAAATATCCTTACTGAATACAAAATTATGATGAAATATTCCGATGAACTGTATATATTGATTTTCATTTCATTAGTGAGTATCATTCAGAAAATCTAAGAAATAACTCGTAAGAAATGAACACGAATTTCAATAAAAATATCACAGGAAAGTTTTAAACATATTCATTAAGAAGCTTCTGGAAATTTTAATAAATTTGGAATTTGATTCCAGACAATTTTTAAAAGCCATTCCAAGAAACAACATAAATTATATTAAGTAGATTCAAGATAAATTCTATAGAATTTCCAAGAAAAATCCAAAAAATATCCAAGAAAATTACAAAGATATTTTAAGGAAATTACAAAGAAATTCCAAATATATTCAATATTAAATGCTAATAAAAGCTATGAGAAATTCCAGGAATAATAATTTTCAAACATTTCTTAAAATTTTGAATTAAATAAGAAATTTTAAACTATCCATCAGAAATACAATAAAACTGTGCTCTCAAGAAAGTTTTCAAGCAATTCCACTCAAATGCCATAAAATAACCAAGATACCTAATAGACACTCTTTTAAGAAGATTCAATAGTAATTGAATAGAAATTCCACGAAATTTCCATAAAAATTGCAAAGAAGCTTTAAGGAAATTAATTACAAAGAAATTCCAAATACAATCAATATGTATTCTTAAAATATTCTGGGAGTACATAACAAAGATAATTGATATTTCATTAAACCTTTGGAAAATGTCCGCAAAAAAAAAACACATTTAGCTCATTCCATGTCAAGTGATCCAAAATTGTGCCACTATTTTGTAGCGGAAAAATACCCGTTTTCGGCGATTTCACGAGTAAAGTTAAAAACTAGTAGTGATAACAATATAAAAAATATATATTGACTACCTCGATGGTACATTAAATCAGCCAAATTTGAACAAACTCTAAGAGTGTAAGGTTTTTTCGACAGATCACTTGGTATGGCATGACCCATTTATAACAATGCAATGAAGTAGTTTGGATAATAAAATCATTTTCATAAAAATCAAAAGTTTATAAAACTTCAATGTGAAATTTGAAGAAAAGTCAATAAGAATACGAAATTTTATAAAATACCTTTACTGAATACACAACTATGAAGACATTTTCATATGAACTGCATACATTGATTTTCATTTAATTTTCATTTGTGTGTACCATTCCAAGAACCTAGGAAATGACATAATGAAATTATATAAGATATAATATCAAAATTGACGGAAGATTAAAATGTCAAAAAAATCAATAAAAAATTTCAGGATGATTGATAAGTAAATTCCAAATAAGAAATTCAAACTATAAAATAAAAAATGCAAAAAATTGGGCTTTCGAGAAGTTTCAAAAATTATTTCCAAGAAAATCCCATAAGACCACCAAGAAATTTTTATTTTGCGTGTAGATAAAAATACATTCATAAATGGGATACATCGCAGATAAAAAAATCTAAGAATATCTAATAGAAAATGTAAGAAATTTACAAGAAATTCCTAGAATATTAGAAAGGAATTCCATGAAAATTTTAACGAATATACAAGGAAAGTCCACAGAATTTTCCCGAAAATTACAAAGAAATTTCAATATTAAATAATAATAGTAACAATAATATTTATTGCATTTTGTTCTAGGTATATTTGACTAGCCAGATAATATGTGCTTATGCAGTTTTGTAGCAATTATATTTATTGTTCATATTACCCAAATAAATTGTTAATATTATTATGAGTCAAATTAATCAATTTTATTATTTTCGGCAAATTTCGTTCACATATTTTCAAAACATGACATGACAGAATGGTAATAATTCGTTCATATTTTAAGAAATAATGTATTGCTAAGGTATTTTTATTGTTAAGTCGCGGAATCGATATATACTGCGTTTCAAAAAAAATGTACCACCTAGAAGGAGTTGACGTAGAACTCTGAAATTATGTGAAAATAGTTAGTATGTGTTGAGAAACAATTGATTAAATTTTCATCGAAAAATAATAATATTTATTAAGAAAATAATTAATAATGTGTTGCATCTCCGCGCACTCTTATGCATTCAGCAACCCTTCTGGGCATGCTGGAAATCAAATGGTCCAATGCATCTTGAGGCAGCTCATCCCAACAATTTAAATGAATTAAGACACCATCTTCAGATTGCCTGGGATGAGCTGCCTCAAGATGCATTGGACCATTTGATTTCCAGCATGCCCAGAAGGGTTGCTGAATGCATAAGAGTGCGCGGAGATGCAACACATTATTAATTATTTTCTTAATAAATATTATTATTTTTCGATGAAAATTTAATCAATTGCTTCTCAACACATACTAACTATTTTCACATAATTTCAGAGTTCTACGTCAACTCCTTCTAGGTGGTACATTTTTTTTGAAACGCAGTGTAGTTTACACTATAGTTTTTCCAGTGTAACTTCGTTAAAATTAATTCGCTTAGCAATAAATTTAGTTTGACAGGTAAGTGTCAAAAATGTTCAAAAGTACTCAATTCACTTCAAATACATCGAAATTATTTAAACGGTGTTGGTGAAAATTCAATAAGAATAAGAAATTCTAGAAAATTCTATAACTGAATACGCAATTATGAAGAAATTTTCGTAATAACTGCATACATTAATTTTCATTTAATTGTCATTTGTATGTACCATTTCAAGAACCTGGTAAATGACATGATGAAACGATATAATAAATAATATCGAAATTGACAGAAGATTAAATTGTTAAAAAAATCAATAAAAAATTCAGGGTGATTGATAAGTAAATTCCAAATAAGAAATTCAAACTAAAGCCATAAAAAATGGAAAAAATAGGGCTTCCAAGAAGTTATAAACATTATTTCCAAGAAAATCCCATAAGAGCACCAAGAAATATTATTTATTTTGCGTGTAAACAAAAATAAATTCATAAATGGGATACATCGCAGGTAAAAAAAATTATTCTTAGAAAATAAGAAAGAAGATCTTCTCTAAGAAAATCTAATAGGAATTGTAAGAAAATGACAAGAAATTCCTAGAAAATTAGAATGAAATTTTATGAAAATTTTAACGAATTTACAAGAATAATTGACAGAATTTTCCCGAAAATTACAAAGAAATTTCAATACTAAATAATAATAGTAATAATAATATTTTTCTTCAAACGCTAGAAAATTATGTCATTTAAATTGAATAATAGTATATTTCACTTGGAGGCGAAGTGACTTTTCATGGCTTGCCTTCTATTACGCGCCTCACATCGTTCGGCGCGTAAACTCAGGCGCGCCATGAAAAGTCTCACTTCTCCTCCGCATGCAATAATATACTACTATTAGCAGGAGAAGCTACATAATATGCTAAAAAATAAATAACAAACTCCAAGAATATTAATATAAAAAAACTGAAAATCGTCTAGAAGTTTAATCAAAGATGATATCTGAAGATATTTCTTCAACTTATTTCCAAGAAAAGACAAACATTTATAACAACTCTATGCAACAGTTTGGAGAAACAAATAATTTTCTTAAAAATTAAATTAGAGAAAGTGTAAGAAAATTCAATAAGAAAGAATACAAAATTCTAGGAAATTTGTGTATCAAATACAAAAAGAATTACGAAGACATTTTTGTAAGAACTGCATATATTGATTTCTATTTAATTTCCATTTGTGTGTATCATTAACAGAACCTTAGAAATCACTAAGAAATTATAACAAAATTTAAGAAAAAAATCATAATAATTGGTCAGTTACTTTATTTGAAATTTGAAAAGTAAATTCCAATTAAGAAACTCTAAACTAAATCCAGGAATGCAGAAAAACAGAGCTTCCAGAAGTTTTTATCATTTCCAAGAAAATCCCATAAGAGGACCAAGAATCACCATGAACGGTTCTAAGAAGATGCAATAGAAATTTCGACAAAACTACAAGAAATTAAAAAAAAAATCGAATATTCTTCCAATGCCGTAATGATTGTTTTTTTGGTCAGTTACTTTAATAGCCCTAGTAATTATTGGTTTTTCTTACATTCCAGTTTTAGTGTTAGGAAATTATTACAAAAATTCAATAAGAAATTTTAAGAAATTTGAAAAGTAAATTCCAATTAAGAAACTCTAAACTAAATCCAGGAATGCAAAAAATAACTGAGCTTCCAGCAGTTTTGATCATTTCCAAGAAAATCCCATAAGAGGACCAAGAATCACCATGAAAGAATCTAAGAAGATGTAATAGAAATTTCGACAAAACTACAAGAAATTAAAAAAAAAATCGAATATTCTTCCAATGCCGTAATGATTGTTTTTTTGGTCAGTTACTTTAATAGCCCTAGTAATTATTGGTTTTTCTTACATTCCAGTTTTAGTGTTAGGAAATTATTACAAATATTCAATAAGAAATTTTAAGAAACTAGAAAAGTAAATTGCAATTAAGAAACTATAAAATAAATCCAGGAATGCAAAAAAAAACGCAGCTTCCCGCAGTTTTGATCATTTCCAAGAAAATCCCATAAGAGGACCAAGAATCACCATGAACGATTCTAAGAAGATGCAATAGAAATTTCGACTAAACTACAAGAAATTTAAAAAAAAATCGAGTATTATTCTTGCAATGCGTAATGATTTTTTTTTTAGTCGATTCGTACTACATCTTATTAAATTTCTTATTAAATAAAATTACTTCAAATTCGTTTTGCAAGGGTTACAAATTTCTTAAGTTTTTTATACTTTTTCATAAGAGCATAAATCATAATTTAATATAAAGTATAATTATAATGTGTGTCAAGGCGAAGAGGCCCCATATGGGGTCTATAGCCCAATAAAGATCGTTGATATATTAAATGAAAATAGTTGCAACTAAAAACTAAAAACAACAATTGCGAAAGCCTATTTTTTTTTTTTAATTTTGTACTTTGCAACTCTGTTCATCAACAATTTTCATTATTAACTTTAATTTGTAAATGATATTTCTCATTAATTTTTCTATTTACAAGGATTTCCAAGGCAAATTCAAAGAATTTCCTTGTAAATTACAAAGATATTCCAACAAAACTTGATGTTAAATATCAAACAATTATGAGAAATTCCATTTAAAAAGAAATTTTAACGTTTTCTAAAAGTTTAATCAAAGCCGATTAATATTTTATTCAAATTCTGAAAAATTTGCATAACAACAAACATATACATATAACAATGTAAATACCTAATCCGATAAGTTTGGAGAATTATATAATATTAAGAGCAAATTGTATATACTTGCCCAACTTAAAAGTATTTCAAAAGTTATGTACTGCAGGAGTATGCGAATTATTATCGATTACTCCGAGTTTCCGATTTGATTTCAGTAATGGAACCTTGCACGTAAATATACTTGATTCAATATTGATACGACGTGACAAAAGCAATTCTCGCAAACACGAACATTAGCCGGGTCGTATTTACAAAGAATTTGCATTCAATAATTAAACAGCAGCAATCAATTTCTTTCCAATACCAATTATACGTATAATTAGCTGAGCTATAACAAACAGTTTTGATTTATCTTGAATTCCATTTCATCTAACAATTATCATTAAAAATAACTACGCTTCGATTAATTGGCAGCTTGGTTGGATCGTACAAATTAATAAGCAGGGCGATACGATAAGTATAAATTCTGACTTGTTTTCAGTTGTATTACATGAGAATGTAGTTTATATAATCATATCGAAATTCATGTCAGAATTTAAATTGAGGAATTTCAGTTTTAACTTAAAAACTGAACTTTCATACTTAGGTTCTTTTTCCCTATTGTGGGTGAATAATTGAGTCGAAAAAAATGTAATTTCTTCGTGTTCGAATATTCTTGGAATGCTGTGCTGAAGTTTCTTGTAATTGTTTCATATTACATTTAATGAAATTTTACTTACAAATTACTTAAATTTGTAACTATTCAATGAAATATTACTTAGTTCTATAATTTTTTAATGTATTTCAAGGAAAATTTAGGATTTACAAATTTTTGAAAAATATGAGGAACACATTCGATTCGATTGTTTTACTTAAACACAGACACAGTCTTGCTTATACGCAGATTGTTAGTCGTCTAAGTACAACTAAGCGCGATTGCCTCAAAATGTAAAAATCTGATAGTGTTGAAAGAGTACTTCTTTGTTCGGATAGGTCATCTGTTTCGGCCGGTGTCAATTTGCACGCGCTTTTTATTCCTCTGTTGTCCCGGATTCCTGGACACTTGAGCGAATTTGCATATTTCCAATTAAAATCTGCAGAATATTTTTTCGGTACAGATTTTACGCCGCGTATTATCTCGGTCATTTGCATTTCAAATGTCGACGGATAATCTGTGCACTTCAGGTAAAATTGCTGTTACAAATTTGAAATATTCATTAAACCCTTATATGTATTTAATTACTACACTGTGCAGGTGCAAGTACATACGTATTTTGTTTACATTGATAACATATTATTTCATTAAAACAATGAATATATTTTAATTTGTGCACAGAATTAACCAATGCATGCATACAATAATTTTCTCCACAACCAATTACTGTGTGTTAATTTAATATACACAATTATATTACTTCTAAATTGCCGAATGAATCAATACATTTGTAGTCGAATGTATTTCTCATGTGAATTTATTCTTTTGATGTTACGATTTTCTTGCATGTCCATATGTTTAAAAACTCTGGCGGATTTCTCGTTTATTATGTGATCTGCTAAAAGATTGCGACTTCAAAGGGATCCCGTTTTAGGTCGGGGAAGATGGCAATGTGTACGAGGGCGTCGGTTGGAGCAGACAAGGAACACACGACGACCGATTGAACTCGAGAAGCATTGGGATCTGCATCATAGGCGATTACACATGTGAGTAGTTGGGAGCTGAATGACTGTGAGACATTTGCGAATGCGAACTTCGTGATTTCTGCAGCAGTGTTTTGCTACTGTAAATGTAATTGCATGCAATATACTCAATTTAAAATTGTATTTTGTAACTTAGTGCAAGGCATTCAGGTTTCATAATTTTTAAATTTGGAAACTGGAAACTGAAAAGGATATTTTGTTTGTATATATAATATAATACAAAACACTCAAAGTTTTGAAATTTTGAAATTATGAAAATAAAAGTATATAAAATCAAAATAAAAGTAAAGTTTTTAGTCAAAAAAATATCCTTAGCAAATGTTCAACTGATGAAAAACCGCAATCCAAGCATTGTAAAAGAATTTCAATGTTACTTTCACTAAACCAGAAAAACATTTTTTAAACTACCCCCTTATTAAAGCCCTACCCCCTTTGGTCGATAGCCAGTTAGGGATAATATCCCTAACAAATACGTTCACACTATAAATAAAGTACCAGGCCAAGTTTCATAATTTTGAAAGTGTTTTACGGACAAAAACATTGTTGAAATGAGGCAATGTTAAAATTCACTGCTATGTTTTTCTGTTTCAGCTTGGTTGCCCAATGAAGCTGCTCTAAATGCTGTGCAGAATTTAATTGAGTGTGGAGTAGAAACAGGCCAATTAAGCCCTAGATACAAGATACTGAGCCATAAGCAAATCAAGCATACGGATTGTCCTGGATCTAAGTTATCTTGGTTGGTCAGAATATGGAAAAACTGGTCAGCTGCTCCATGAACAAATGTATACATCTACTTACTATTAATTAATAGCCATAATATTTGCTCTATATTTTAATTCTTTTAATAATTCTAAATATTTATACCAGAGCTATACAAGCGGAGCTAATGTTAGTTGGCATCTACAGTTACCTTGGAACTAACTTGCAATATTAGCGAATTTTATTTCCAATGTTGGAGATAGAATAGTTAAATCCCCCTTATTTATTGTTAACATATTTGACTTGGTGGCACTGATAAATTTTATTAATTCCTGTACATTATAATTTATATTAATGGCACTGATTATTTACTTACTAATTCCTGTAGAATATAATTATAGTTATTGACCTACTAACACTGATAATTGAGCTACTAATACCTGCAGAATATAACTATAGTTATGGACCCCTAACACTGATATTTTAGTTACTAGTTCCTATGGACTAATGTTAGTGACACTAATAATTTAGTTCTAATTCCTGTAAACTATTATAAATGTTATTTACGTGCTAAAACTGATATATTAGGTACTAATTCCTGTAGAATATAATAATTGTTATTGATCTGCTAATACTGATAATTTAGTTAGTGGTTTCTGTAGAATAAAATTATTATTAATGATGTGGGAATATTTTGTTGTAGGTATATTTGACTAGCCAGATAATATGTGCTTATGCAGTTTTGTAGCAATTATATTTATTGTACATATTACCCAAATAAATTTTTAATATTATTATTTGTCAAATATTGTTATTTGTAATCAATTTTACTTTTGCGGCAAATTTTATTCAGATATTTTCAAAACATGACATGACAAAATGGTAATAATTTCTTCATATTTTAAAAAATAATGTATTGCTAAGGTATTTTTATTGTAGATATAGTCGCGGAATCAATATGGTTTACATTATAGTTCTTCCAGTGCAAGTTCGTTAATATTAATTCGCTTAGCAATAAATTTAGTTTGACAGGCAAGTGTCAATAATGTTCAAAAGTACTTAATTCACTTAAAATGCTTCGTAATTATTTGTTTTTTTAACCTTGAACCAAAAAAAGAAAAACAATTGCACGTATTGGGGAAGGGAAATCATTCCGGCAAACAGCTGCTGAATTTAATGTCTGACATACATGTGTAGCAAAACTTCGAAACCGATGGTCCCAAAATTATTTTTTTAACCGTTTAGAAGGTATTGTGTTTTATACTTGATATTGAAAATCTACCTACGGGTAAACGTCAGGTATTGGGAGAATTTGTAAAATGTATTTCGAAAACAAAAATTTCGGTAATGTACGTTATTTTGTTTAAAAGCCAATATTAATACGAAAAATGAGAGATACAGGTTTTTCAGCGAATCTTGCAGCAGTCTTTTCTGCTTTTTGACCTTATTTCTGGTTTCTTTCCTTTCTTTCATACTGTGTTAATTGAACACTGCCATGGAAGTTTTTATGCATTTTGTAGCTAGTTAGTGTCTTTGCTTCACCAATAAGACGACATTTCTTCAAAATATTACCACTAACTACCTTTCTTAGTATTTGTTTCTCCTTTTCATTATTTATTTAACTTATATTAGTCTCGAGCTGGTGTACCAATACTTCACCAAACAATAATCGTATTTTAACTTCAGCTGGTATTTTATAGCCTCTTTTCTCCGTTTTCCCTCTAAAGCAGCTTCAGACATTTTCTGCCGAAATTTTTTAACTCTTGCTATATTTTGCAGTTATTTACGTGCATTTCTATCTTTTCTAACTTTTTTACTTTTTCCATTTTCAATTTTAACCCGCTGTAACAACATTTAAAGGAAAACCATGAGAAATTTAAAATCAGTCATTTCGGTAATGAATACGTCATTGCGGAAATGTGGAATCATTACCGAAATGACCATTACCGAAATGATAATCTATAGAAAAATGAACCAGACCACTTTCTATTACGATAATATTTGGGAATAAAAGTGAGGTAATGTTCAGGCTTATAAAGCATGTTTTATCACTACATTAGTTTTTCTTTATTCAACAGGAGCCAATCACATAGAGCATTACCGATATGACGTATATTAAACATACGGGATCAAAATGTAACATTAACTACGTTATTGATGTCAAAATACGGAAAAATAAAAGAACTTACCAATCAAACAGTGGTGTGTCGTCGATGATGTTAACTACTGAGCCTTTCATTGGCGCATCCAAGTTGTGGTTTATAAGGTAGCCACCTGACAGCTCGGCATTACCGAAATGACACAAAAGTGGTGGACAAAGAATAGCATTTAATTAATGCAACTTTATAATTAATCACGGACATTTATACACATGTTTTAATTAGTAGGATTGTTCTACTTTAGAAAAATAGCAATATTAAGGTAGCTAATGTTCACGTGGAGAAGAAAATAAATAATATTACATAATGAATGTGGTTTGGGACACCTTCCCAAATGGTATTATGGCAATTTCATTTTGCGCTTTGTGTCGAGAAAGTAAAAAAAATTGTGTGATTACATTTATCACTACATTCATGTGCAAGAGTAACATGTTTGAGCAAACTTTGCATTGATTATTTGCAGAAATTGTTCCTATTTTTATCACAGCATAGCATGGGACCTAAATTCTTCCAATACCTGACACTTACCCCTAAGAAGGGTGTTTATTGCGCTCCATTGTGCGAACGGAATTTTATGACGGGTAATGGGAAGAGAACAGAGTCTATAGCCGGCATCAGAAAATCCAGATTCAGTGCCCCGTAGAAAATTAACATTAGTAATTCATTATCATTAAATTGTACTTTTCATTGTATTTTTAAGTGTACATATAATAAATTGTGTTTTACAAATGTAGTTATAATTTCATAGAAAATTTATATACAGTATGATTCGCGAAACAAATAACTTAAGTTCCCCATAATATTATTGACTTGCTCATTGCGTTAAAAAATCAACGACGTTAACATCAGTTAATTTTTTCATGAATCGTAATGTAACAAGCAAATATTATTCCGCACAACTAGATTCATCGCTATCACTTTCACTTTGAACATTAATAATTAGATTTGGTACACTAAGCTTTCTATAATCGTTTTCAATTTTAATCACATGATCGATGCAGTTTTTTCAAATGATACTTGAAATGTTGTTGCATTCTCGCTGAACAAGTTGAATTATTTCTTCACTCATTTTGGATGTGCATTATTATTCCGCAAATTTCTTTTTAAAGTTGACCATATCAGCTCAATTGGATTGAAGATACAGTAATAAGGTTAAAATCGTAACACTTGGTGACCAAATTCTTCTGTCATCTTATCAACCACATACGTTTTTTTGAAATTTTGTTGTTTTTATAAGTTCTAATAATGTTTTTTTCTTTGCACTTAGGGGAATAACAATACCATTTTGAATGCAAAAATCCGCAATATCGCCTTTCTTGGAAGCGGCGCACAGTGGGCTGAATTGTAAAAAAGCTGGTCAAAACCTTAAAAGTGAAAGTTCGATTTCTGAAATTTTGACTAATGGGGTGGGTGAACAATTGATTGAGGCATCTTCTTGCAAAAGGATAGGTACCTGATGTTTATATTACCCTTGTGGTAACACTTCAAAATGAGCCTTCAGTGAGAGCATAAGTGGATGCAATTAGCGAGTGAATATTACGGCAACTTTCAAATTGTTTAATTTGGAAGTGAACTGTTTATTTTATATTGTACGATATGGATACAATTCCCTCAGGTAAGTACTACATAATATTATACGGAAATGATTCAAAATCTTGGATAAAACCATTAAAAAAAAATTCATTTAGCGAGATTTTGGACCGCAATTTATAAAATATAAAATTGCGATACAACGAAAAGTTATGCATTTAACTGCATTTATCAAAGACTCAATTATGAACTGTTTCATTAAACTATTAAGTTGTGGAATCCATCAAAATTAACTGCCTTTAGCTGCCCATTCGATTTTTATTAAGAGGTTAAAAGAGCGCACGCGCGCTAATGTTATTTGACAGATACACAATACGTATATAAAACCAGAATATTTTTTTCCATAACATTAATATGTGTTATTAAAATAAATTTATTAAAGAACAATAATATCTTAATAATAATAATAAGTTACAATAATAAACAACGCTAAAAGCGTGCAAAAAAATGTCGAAAATTAAAATCGGAAAACTGATGATTATTTTTTTTTCATTACAAATTTACAACTTATTTTTCTGAGCGTACCTGCAAAACTTCTCAACTAAACTTACCTCCTGACAGATTAGGTAACGATTACCCACTAAAATAATTTACTGTTTTTTTAACCAGAACATTAATGTATTCAAAGCGGTTTTTATTATGGATTTATTATGGCCATACTATGGCATACAAATTAAAAACTTTACAGAAGGTAACAATAATTAAATTATTTGCAGGATCTGGTCAAGAACAAATTTTGTTCAACCGAAAGCAAGTTTTTGTAATGGTCAAACACTATTTAAATGCAGGTTTAGTTTCTATAATACAACATTTGGAAACTACAATTTTTGAAGAAAGTGGACAGAGAATTTACATACTTGCAAATATGAAATGGTCCTTTTCGAATTTATTCCACATAATGAGGACAAAATGGCATCAGGCAAATAGGACGGAGCCGACGTTTATCAACAAATTCCAGGAATGGCTTAATCACCCTGTATCATTTATGATTTCAACGAATGAAAGTTCTTCGAATAGAAGTAAAGGCGGTCGACCTTCTGTAGAATGTATCTCTTCTAGTGAAAGGTCTAAGAGAAGAAAAACAAAAGCAATTCGGGATTCTTTAACACCTGAAGAATTATCATATGCTGAGCAAATGAGTCTGCGATCTGTAGGTCAAGTTGATGCCTCCAACATAGTAAAGGAGGCCACTTTGACTACTCCAACTAGAGCTTCGAAGTATAGAAAAGCTTTTCTCATGACACAATGTGAAACAACGCTCTCAGCAGAAAGCGCTCTTTCCATTTTAGTGGAATACAAATTTTCGAAACATCAGTATGTAGGAATGAGATTAGTCTGCAAAAATCAACACTGCAAATTATTACCTTCTTATACAACAGTTCAACAGTCTTATGCAATATTTTTTAAGGTATTTTTTTTTTTTTTAATATCACTGTTAAATAGGCACCCCCTCCCCCTTAGCCATTTTAAGTAATAAAATCTACACTTTAGTGTTTATTTTTCATTACAATTCATACAGAACCCAAATACAGAGAATGAGGGTTTTGTCCAGGTTTAAGGCGATTGGGACCACTGTGCGGCGGTTGGGATTTTATTAATTTGCTTTGAGTGGTAAGTTGCATTATCCATTACCATTATTGCGTTATTGGGTATGTTGGGCAATAATTGATTGCGAAACCAATTTTCAAATAATTCGGCGTTCATATCCTGATGATAGTCTAACGAGCTTGATGCTATATTCTTGGCTGATAAGAGCAAACTATTTGACACAAAACCTACGTCTCCTCCTGCTTGAAGAATAACAATTATTTTTCCTCTATTGCACGGTGCTCTAAGGTGACACTTATTTGTATTATCGACCCATCCCTTGGAAACGACGCCGTAAGTATCGAACCATGTTTAATCCAAATAAATTATCGATCTCCCTCCATTTCTATATTCGTTTATTTTAGATAAATATTCTAATTGCTCTTTTTGCAATCTCGGCGTTCGATAATGTCAATTCGTTTGTCTAAAGTTTTAAACTTAAAACCCTGACTAAGTAGGTATTTATACAAAGTAGTTTCCTTATATGGAAAATCATTTCCAAGAGTTCCCAAAATAAATTGGACCGTGGGAACGTTACCTGATTTATAAGAATTGTAAATTATATTTTTGATCCTCTTGGCGATGGCATCGTCTATTTCGGTAAATTTGGAACTTATTATTCTTTTCCTTTCTAGCGGTCCTTTCGTAATTATTCTCCAAACCGTTAAATATGATATTCCTGTCAGAATGGAAATTCTTTGCAGTGGAGATGCATGATTCTCGCTATAAGGGTGTTATAAATATTTACGACTATCCTTTTAGTATCAGTTGAAAGAAAAGCATGCTTTATTAATCCCTGATTTTCATTTTCGATAGCTGATGTGTCCATTTGATGATGGTAGTTTTGAAATTTATCAAAATCAATTTGAGAACAGCTTCCCTCTGTAGACTGTCGAAGAGATTCTTCAACAAAAGTTTCGGAATGCCTTCTTTCCTCACATAATTGAAATAGATCGTCGAACTGATCGTCGAAATCATTATAAATTGATGAAATAATTGTTGCAGTTTCACTTAACTACGTTTCCATCTTAATAAACTCTACCTTTTCACAAGTTTATAAATGATAATATGCACACGTATGTAAAATGAGTACTGTTGCAATGTAAAGGTTAACACCGACTGAAAGACAGATGTCGACTATTTAAGAAAAATACTATTTGAGGCAGCCTTAACTGATTGTCTACCTGGACTGCATATTCGCCCAGGAATTAAGGTACAATGAACCTTAATTGCATGGGCAAATGTATAATCCTTTTAAAACTGTTTCCTAGGTGACGGCTCTTAATTATCTACTGGCGGCTGTAGTCTTGTAATTACGAGGGCTGTTTGACGGAAGAGTGACTTTTTAATGAAAACGTTATTTTTCTGTTTAAAAAATATTTTATTTTTCAACATAACACCCTTTTAACTGTACACACTTAGCCCAGCGAGTTTACAGTTTTTTTAAACCTTCCAAAAAGTAATCTTTCGGAAAGTCTTCAAAATATGCATTTGACTCGGTTATCACCTCTTCAGTTGCCTAAAATCTGTTTCCATCCAGCCATTTTTTAAAATTTGGGAATAAGAAGAAATCACTGGGAGCCAGATCTGGCAAATATGGCGGATAAAGCAGTAATTCGTAATGCAATTCAGCCAATTTAGTTGTAGCAATTGCAGACGAATGTGAGGGCGCATTATCGTGATGTAACAACACTTTTTTCTTCATCAAATGCGGTCGTTGTTTTTCAAGTTCGGCATCAAAACGTGTCTGCATAATCAGCATAATACTGGCCAGTTATCGTTTTTCCTTTTTGTAAACAATTAATAAAGATTACCCCTTTAGAATCCCAAAAAAACTGTGGCCATGACCTTATTGGCCGAAAAAAATGTTTTTGCCTTTTTGGGAGCATGTTCGCATGGAGAAATCCATTATTTAGACTGTATGCATGTTTCTGGAGTATAATGGTGTATCCAAGTTTCATCTACTGTGACATATCGACGAAAAAAATCCTTTGAATTACGTTGAAGACGGCCAAACATTCTTCTGAATTCTTAATGCGAGCGCGCATTTGTTCACCATTAAGAAAACGCGGCAACCATTTCGCGGAATGCTTTTTCTTATTGAAATGTTCATGCAAAATATTGTATACCCGTTTGGTTGAGATGTTTACTTCATTAGCTATCTCACGAACTTTTATTCGACGATTGTCAATTACAAGGCCATAGAGTTTATTAACCATTTCTGGAGTAGTTACAGTAAATGATGGTTTTGGACGATCTGCATCAACCGTGCTCATATGGCCACTTTTAAAAGCAGAAACCACTTACAAATCATTCCATGGGACGGAGCAGATTCTGGATAATATTTACGTAACTTTTCCTCGGTTTCTTTAATTGTTTTTTCACGTACAAAATAATGTTTTTCTACGAAAGTGTTGAAAGACACGTTTTCTGTCATAAAATTTGACCTTGAAAGTTGGTATTTGTTACAAGGAGTGCAGAAAGTACTTTCCGCAATTATATGAGTGCGGAAAGTACTTTCCGCACTCACTTTCCGCACTCCAATACCTCTCTTTTGATTTTTGAGGCAATAAATCGGACGAAACTGTGGATGCAATGGCCGCAAGTTCCGGCGGAGTGTTTGTTATATCGTCACTATCGGAATCCATTATTGATATTCTTCTACTTCCAGTATTAATGTATAAATTTCGAGTCTCGATTTGGTGACAAGCGATTTATAAATTTTCTGACGTTTAAATTAATGACAATGACATTTATTTTAATTTAATGATTAAATTTACATTAATCTTTAGTTTTCTACACTTTCGTAGAAAAAATAGTATGTAACACTCTTGCGGAAATGGCCATTGCAAAACTCGTATGAATGGAGCACTCGCTGGCGCTCGTGCTCCAACTTTCATACTCGTTTTGCAATGAAGCCCTTTCCGCACTCTTATTACAATATACTATTAATCAACACTCGAAATTAATTTTTCTCCATATTTACACAACAACGAAAACAGTTTTCTTCAAATAAGTATAAAACATAATCTATCTGTCAGATTGGTGCCAAATTTTGACAGTAGACCTCCGAAAGGCCTTAGGAGCTAGCAACATAATCATTATAGCGAAAGTGTTACCAACCTTTGAAAAGTCACTCTTCCGTCAAACAGCCCTCGTATATCGAATTGTAAAAAGAATTACGTCCGCCGACTCATAAAAAACGATGTAGATAGTTGTTAGGTTATTGAATTCAATTTAATTAATAAATCATTTTTATATTATGATCATAGTGATATAATTGAGTATATATCGAAGAGAAAACAATTAAGTAGCATTTTCGTCGAAAGTAAATTATTTGGTTACGTTCCTGGACGCCTGCCTCTTCGCAGCACGCCATACAATGGAGAACCCTTGATCGTAATAAACCCTCATTGCAGGTACATTTTCAATTTCAAGTGAAAACACTATACCTGGTAGTGGAAAGTTTCTACAAATAAAGACGATAAAGCATTTGTGGAACATATAAGACGAAATCCGTTTTCTACAGCAGTAGAGGCCCGTGAGGTAATTAACTTTCCAGGGCATGTGCGCACGGCAAGAGAAATAATAAAAGAAGGCTAAGTTAAGTTATTGTATAATCAATTAAACTGATTGAAAATAATTGACATTATGGGGTCTTTAATATACAATATGCCTTATACAATATACAATATGTCTTACAATATGCAAAAATTAAAAAGAACGGTAACTAGATTTATAAAATTGTAAACTGTATTAATTCCTCAACTTTTGGGTACATATTACCCAAATACATTGCTATTATTATTAATATTTGGCAAATTAATCCATTTTCTATTTTATTATTAAATGGAGCTGATAAAATGGTAATGATTTATTTGTATGTTTGCGTATTTGTTTATAAAGTTCGAACTCCGATTGATGCTTCGATAATTATTTTCGACCGTCAGCGTTGCCCCCGTGAAGTGTACAACTTGAACAAGTGCCACGATTTCTAGCTTTAATTAAAGCCTGACAACGAGGGCTCAATCCAAGCAACACAGATTTTCGCGATTCCACGTATCTTCCGCAAATACTCCGGTGGAAATTGTTTAACTCCACTTGGCCCAACTTTAATCACTTTAATGAAGATCCGTCCAGGTTCCATTTACAAGTTAAACACGGCAAAGCGGCAGCAACTCGAAGAGGATTCCGGCGGTGGGAATATGCAATCACCGATTGACGGCGGCGTCCAGACGCCAATATTTGCACATTCGCAAAGCTACATGCGGTGTACCAATGTAACTCCATTGATCAGTTGAATAGTCAAAACCAGTTCGAACGTGTAGTCACAGCAATGTTTAGTTTCCTGTTGAGTTGTACAGAGGAAACATAATTTCAAGTAAAGTTTGCAAAAATTTGATCAAGAGAAGTTAATTTATTAGAACTAGCCGAAATATGATACAACTACGACATTTAGAGTCCGAATACCATCCTCGATTAACTGGTCAAGTGAAACATAATTCCAAATAAAACTTGCTTAAATTTGATCAGGTAAACTAAACTTACTAAAATTATGACACTTAGCGATGATGCTGTAAGTAGTGAAGAAATTATTTGCAGTTTACGATAAATGCAAAAACTGGACAAAAAAATTAAATTTCGCCACCTAACTTCGAATTTATAATTTTAATCATAATTCCATTAACTTTTCGTTTTGAAATATTCATGTTTTGATAAATGAAGGCAATCTAGCAGAGTTGGTGCGATTAAAATTGTGATTTAAATCAAAATATATCATTGATTTAAATCAATATTGATATTTTTTTAAATTAATTATTGCTTTTTCAACGTTTATGCATTCCAATATGTGAACAATTAAAAATATAATGTAACTACAGATTTTGCATGCCATAAAATAGATAATTGTCATTATTTAATAAAAAATCAAAAATCAAAAAATCATGATTTTTATGATATTTTCTCATTGATTTTTGACATTGTTTCAAATCATGATTTATTCCAAGCTTGCATTCTAGACCTTTTAAAAATTTCAAATAGCAAAATTGTCTCGATATATCTACTTATTAAATAACAACTGAGTTATGAACAAAATAGAAAATCGTAAAAATAATATTTTTGCAGTGTTCCTTTGGCATTCTATTATATAAATTTTTAAATTTTTAAAACTTTAAATATTTCTGATATTGTTTATCGCACTGTGGGTCGAAAATATTTATAATTCATAATGTATTGTTTTAAATTTTGAAATAAAAAAATTTAAAATTCTTTAATTTTTTATTTCATAATTTAAAATAAAAATTAATATTGTACAACGTCGTAATTTATTTTAAGTTGGTTGAATAAAATTACAACAGATACAAATTTATGAATTGTGAAATTAAGTATATTAACAATTTTTTCCACTCCCTACATGGTAAGTACAGTGTTGTGACATTTATTTGATGGAAGTAAGCTCCACTTACCGATAAAGCTGTGGTTACTATGTACAATGGGAAGTAAGTTAAAAATTACAACCCTCAGGGAGGTAAGTAAAATAATTTCAATAGCGTTCTTTCTCTGGCACCACTATTTAAAACACTTATACGCATTTTAATAACGCCCCTTCGACTTCTCCGGCAGTAGGAAGGAACAGGCAGCATCTGCAGCCTCTTCAATTGCCATTTCTTGTTAATTTTCATTGGAATTCATTTTACAACTGAACGAATGCAATTTCTGGCACTCACACCTTTGTAAAATAGTCTTAGCAACCAAAGCCATACTGACATTTTGTTGAAGTTGCGAAATTTTTTATTTTTTATTTTTTATTTGAATCCATTAATATTTACAATCTGTATAAAATAACAATAGGTAAATTATGTGTTTTTAGTTTGTGTCATGTAGAAAGTTGTCCATTGATAACTCTCTTTCTTAGTGTTGATTAAATTGGTTATGGATACATGGATATTTAAATTATGCTAGCTGAACCTGGTGGTTAGATCTGTTGGCTTGAATCTCTTGAGTCTTCTGGTTTCACCTGTGATGTCCATCAAGTTCTGTGCAAGTCTATTTGGGTGAATGACTAGTCTGCTTCGGTAATTTTCGAGGTGTTTTTTTAATTCTTCTTTAACTATTAGGCGTAGTACTTTATTTTGAAACCTCTCCAGAATTTCAAGATTGGAGTTGCTGGCAGTTCCCCACAGCTGTATTCCGTAACACCATATAGGTTTCAGTATTGCTTTGTAGAGTAGTATCTTGCTTTCTAGTGACATTTGCGACTTTCTACCTATTAACCAATACATTCGGCTCAGTGTGATCCCCATTTGTTTTCTTTTGGTGAATATAAGTTTTTGCCATGTTAGACGGCGGTCTATATGTAGTCCGAGATATTTGGCCTCTTCCTTTTGCGGAATCTAAGTATTATTTATAGTTACTGGTGGACACGTTTCTCTTCTGGTAGTAAATGTTACATGCACTGATTTGTTCTCGTTGACTTTGATTCTCCATGTTTTAAGCCACTCTTCTATTTTGTGTAGGTTTAATTGCAGGTTCCTTGAGGCCTTTGCTGGGTCTCGATGGGATGCCAGTATAGCGGTGTCGTCTGCGAACGTTGCCATTGTAGTGATATTGGTGGTGGGTAGGTCTGCGGTGTACAATAGGTATAATATGGGGCCTAGAACACTGCCCTGTGGTACTCCGGCATTGATGTCTTTGAGATCTGTATACTCGCTTTGCTGTTTCACCAAAAAGTGTCTGTTGGATAGGTAAGATTTGGAAAAAGTGGTGTGTTATATTATTTATTAACTTGTAGAGTAAACCAGCGTGCCATACTTTGTCAAATGCTTGGCTTATATCAAGAAACGCAGCCGAGCAGTATCTTTTGCATTCTATATCGTTGGAGATCTTTTTTATAATTCGGTGAATTTGTTCAGTAGTTCCATGCAGATTTCTAAATCCGAACTGGTGATTGGGAATTAAATTTATATCTTCTGGTATTGGTTTTAATCTTTTCAATATAAGTTTTTCCAATACTTTTGAAAGTACTGGAAGCAGACTTATTGGTCTATATGATGTTATGTCCGTAGGATCTTTTCCGGGCTTTGGTAGCATTATAACTTCTGCTACCTTCCACTGGCTAGGAAAATATCCCACTCTCAGTACTGCATTGAATATATGCGTTATACATATTTGGCATTTTTTCGTGGCTTCTTGTAGAACTCTTCCTGTAATTAGATCATATCCAGGCGCCTTTTTGATATTTATGTCTTTGTTAATGACGGTATTTACTTCTTTTATCTTGAATGGTTCTATCGGGAAGTCTAGTTGGTAGGGGGTCGCCAGATAGTCTGCAATTCTGACATCTTCTTCTGCGTTACCTGCTGGGTGTGGAGTGAATACCTTTGCCAGATGTTGTGAAAATGCGTTAGCCTAAAATAAATTAATCAAACATAAACAATTAAACCAACTTCAGGAGTGGAAAAACAGTTGGAAAACAGGAGTGGAAAAACAGTGGGTCCCAAACCCGACCTCGACTGGTAAACAATACTTACCTCCCTTAATGCTTAAATAACTATTATCAACTACTCACAACCCAAAAATAATTATGAAATTATCCGATCTTGAAATTTCATTAAAGTGTCAGAATATATATTAAAATGTTAAATTAATTTATATTGTTTATTTATTGTATTGGAATTTTTGAGAATAACGAGTTTTTAGTACAAAGAGAACTTTCATCTAGACAATTTTCATGGCATTTTATTATATAAATTACGGTCTTTAGAAATAAGAAATTTCGACATAAAATAATTCTGTAACTGTTAGTCGCTTAATGAAATATCGAAAATATTTATAAAATAACATGATATAATAATAAAAAAATATTATGAAAATTTCTAATTATGTAATCTCATAATTTATTATTTCAGTTAGTTTAATGGAATTGCAAAACATGAAATTCATAATTAATTTTGATATTTCATCAAGCGATAAACTTGTGACAGAACTATTTTACGTTAACGAAACATTTCTCTTGCGTCAAAACCTTTACAATTCAGTGAATTGTCAGAAACTACATCCAAGTACAATTTTTGATGGTTATCATTTCACTAATAATTATTAGGATTCTTGACATTACAAAAATATCATAAAATATCTGTCACAATTGAAAAGTTTAATGGAAATATTTTTTTATCGTCTGTAACCAAAATATTATTAACAAAATAATTGTGCAATTATCAGAACTGATAACAATGAAACACCAATTGTTTATTCCATAGAATTTCGGATTTAACAGGCTACTAGCTTAAATCGTTTTTTTACATATTTTGCAAATATTTCGTAGTACCAATAACACTACTAAAAATTTAGACCAGTGAAAATTACTTCAACTGCTCTACAAGAATAAAGAAAAAATATATACCGAGCCATTAAAAAAAAAAAATGTCGGTTACGTCACTACAAAAATGGTGTTAAAAAAGATTTTATTTTATTCCGTTTTGAAAAGTCAAATTTTACATCAATTTCTGTCGTTATGAAACGTAAAATTTTTCACAACTGTCACACACACAGTTATGTAATGTAGTTATGTAAAGACATTATATAACTGCAGTTCCCACCAAGTTTTAAACTTTTTGTAGGTTACATCATAAGTTAGTTCTGAATCGCTATTTGAGGACATTTTTTGGCATTATTATTAAATTTGTGAATTATTTTAGTTTCTTGACAAATTTGTTTATGCCAGTGCAATCATGTTTCCAGGGGTTATATAACAAGTGGTGTTCTCATTATCGATAATGATTTTATAAATACAACGAATTTTAACCCCTACGACGAAAATTCAACCCCATTTTCCAAAGTTTGGGGTTAAAATAAGTTGTATTTTTAAAAACATTATCGATTTTTGAGAACACCACGAATTATATTTAGGAAGGGAATATAATGAATTGATTGAGTCATCTAGTAAAGCAGAATAAACAAGAAGCTAAATGTATAGTTTAAATACCTATATTTATTTAGATCACTTCATCTTTCAAAGAGTAAGCCACATTTATTACCACATTTTACTATTTTACTTGTACTTGAAATACACTGACATTTCGGGTTATGTTTTTATTAGCGGCGATTTGTGTTTAACCAAAAATTGTGACAGCGACCGACATTTATTCGTGGTATTATCAAATACCAATGAAAATACAACCGTTGTATTATCAGCATTGTCAGTTATTAATACATGCTTAACTAGAGAAACCGCATTGTTATGATGTCACTGTTTTATGTACGAGTTATATTTCCGTAGAAACAATAGGTATAAGGTGATCTGATTCTGTGATGTAGTAAGGAACGTTCTTATTCAAATAGTAGATTAAATAATTCTGACGGAATTAAATAAAGTTTTGTACGTAACATGTTGTTGTGTAATTTTGCAAAAAAAAATTTGCAAATATTACACTCGTCAAACAATATTGCACTTTTCATAACTGCTTACGTAAATAACTATTTTGTCACTAATTTTAAGCTAAGACTGTCTCATATAATAATATATATGCATTGTTGATCATTAAATAACAAATGAAGTCGCTACAGTCTTGGGCGCTATTTATCGAACACACAGTATAATTTATTGCATAGGAATTCAAAAACTATATCTTTTTTCATTTCTTCTTTCCATTTTGATATTATTATTTTCCATATTCCAAATATTAATTAATACTCCTATAATATATGTGCTCATAACAATATTGTACAGGCAAAATGTCCGGCAAATAAAGGTTGTTACTACTAGTATGAATTTTATATCTATACAATGTAGATTGTATAGATATAAAATTATACTAGGTGTCCCTAGTATGCATTCTATTATACTAGGTGTCCCGGGAGAAAGGAAACAAAATAAACATGACAGTCCCTTAAAGAGCGTTTTGAAATTGTGAGCGTTTACTTTAAAAACAATGATTGCTCCAGAGCAGCAGATCTCTTTTCCAATCAAAATAATTCTCCTAAAAAATCAAAACATTTTTTAATGAAATGAACCATCTTAGTACTGTCAAATTGATGCTGTTATGTTACACACTATGTTTTAAAGTCTTATCGTCTAATTTAAGTAAAAGAAGATGAATCTGGATTGGAGATGTTCGAGGATTTTTATTCCAGCATGTTTCTTACTTTGTACTTTTGTTGCTGAATTAATTTTGTTGCTAGCATGTCATGTTTATTGTACTTTGTTCTAAAAATATTAATTTGTTTAGAAAATATTCGACAAATTAAAAAAAAAATGCTCTGATTAATACACCTTGTATTGCAAATGAAATAAGCTTACAAATGTGCTATCCAGTAACCAAAACTCCAATTTTTAAAAAATTGGGCTTACCTCCCCCAGAAGTTAAACAATTTAAGATCAATTGCCTGCTAAAATTTGCCCCGCTTTAATTAAAAATTGACATGTTTCAGCGTTATCGTAAAAAAAAAAAACGTAAATATTTAGGGTGTTTCCAATTTGTCAGTAATCCAAGCTTTCGGACCCTTTATTTTGGTCCTTCATCAGAGAGTTTGAGGTAACTGTGTCACAATAAACTAGTACACTGAACATGTTACACACTATGTTTTAAAATCTAAGAAGAAATCTAAAAGAAAAATAATCTCCATTGGAGATGTTAGAGGATTTTTATTGCAGCATGTTACTTACGCAATGGTGGCAACTATAAGTTAAGTAACATGCGGAAATTAATTGATTCGATTGGATTTGCATGCATTTAGTACTCATAGAATCGGTTTTATTGTGGCAACTAATATTATATTAATTAAGTAAGAGGATTGGCTCTTTATTACTAGTGTAACAACTGATGAAGTTATTAATTAATTACAGTAAGCATACTAGAATACATTCCCCTAGAAATATGCAACGGCAGACATGTGAAGAATATATGAAGCAGTTGTGTACCAACATGGACATGCGAATGTGGGTCACGATATTAATTTAATTAATTTGTCCAGCAATAGGGCGGCCACGTGGGGGAACAATGCACATATTTCCCCATTATCGTCGATCTCCGGGAATTATAAAAAGCATATTTGTGTAGGTCGTGCGTTTTAAAGCAAACGGGGAAAAAAAATTATCGCGACATATTCCCCCGTGTGCGCGGCTTTTATCGTCCGCCTTTAATATGAAAATGGGTGTGCATGCCGGGAGCACATTAAAAAATGACAGAAAGGCAGCCAGCAATGTTGTCTGGGAAATCCACGGTGCCGAATCGATATAGCATGTCAGCCCTAACGATCCCCAGACACACTTCGCGTGGAAAACTGCGAGAAATATTACAAATGAAAGCAATTATTGGCGAGATATGCGAAAGGCGCCAGCCGAAAAACGGAGCGCTCCTGATAACGGCCAGATCCGGATGCGGATTAAAGTAATATACGTTCGTATGTGCTCGATAATTACAGCACTTCTACGTGTGTGCAGCAGCTTTAATACAACGTGATCCACGTCCGTTGATGAACAAGCACAGCCCGAAGTTGCGTTTGTCAGACAATCATCGCTGCAAATCAGCAATAAAATGTCTATTTTTAGATAGAAGTTGAATAAAATTCAATACGGCTAGTTGTACAGATGGAATTAGAACGCAGATGCAGATAATATCAAAAATGAAAACTTATATTTTCAAATTTCATTAAATTATTCCACATTGATGTCAAGTGGAAACGGTTATAAAACTTAAAAAAAAAACTACAAACCTGCAGAGAAACAGACTACTGACTAAGAACTACAGATACCTTTGAGGAGTTTCTCCAAAATACTTTAACCAAAAATTTGTAAAATACTGACAAACTAAAAGTATTAATCTCGAAATTTAATTATATACTGAAATCAGTACACTAAGTATCTGAAAAAAATCAACCAGACAAATTGCTTCTAAGTGAACTGTGCGGTACAGATGCTGCTTCTTAGTACCTCCTTTGCGCCCAGTTAGTCCTCAATGACTGAGGGCGGTTCAGGTGTTAGGTGTCACTAATGCTGATGATTGATGATCATCGCGTCCAGTGGATATTGGCTCGATCATCAATCTGCTCAGCTCTGATTAATGAATTATAGAAATTTAAAATTTAACGACAGTTTTAAAAAAAATATATATGTTTACAATCGCGACGTTCATTTTTACCTCATTAAAAATAATAGATCTTACGAATTCCGCTAAAAAACAATGGGGTTGCTATTTTTGGATAATCGCAAACCAATTGGGTTGCTATTTTAAGATAATGAACATCCTAGACCTAGACGACACTAAAATCTCGTAGCCCAAAAAACGAGCTCTTTTGAATTCCGCGAGAAAACAATTGGGTTTCAATATTTGGATAACGGATAATTTGTATCAAGCTCAAAGCTTTTCCATTTACGTGTCAAATTTGTAAATTTGTAGTTGCGTCCACAATAAATAAACTTAAACTCATAACTATTACTTTTTTCTTCTTGTTCTATCAGTATTGTCCTAACGAAAATGATTTTGTTATATGCACAGTTCAGTTTTACACCCAATATTGCTCGTCCATTTTTTTAATGTATGTCGATCTGTGATCACACCGAGAAAGTGTGGATGGGATGAGCTGCCAGAGGAACGGATTCAAAATTGTAACTTTAGAGTCCAGCACGGCATCACCGCATAGTGTGTTTAAAGGTGGACAAAATGAACTATCATATATCCAGGGAATTATAAATAAAATTGCTTAATAACATCGTAATAGTTTTCTTAATAGTCATCTGCAGTTTCTTGTTGTCGTAATAGTTAGAGAGTTTCGTTGTGATGGATTTAACATACAGAGTGAGCAACAGTGATTGAAGTCAAGTTAAATTTCCCGCCGAAAAAACTGGGGAATTTCTTCGCTCCAAGTCTATTATTAATTAAATTTACTGTAAAGTCAAAAGATTTGACAGACCCAGCCCAGTGCCGCCCGCGTCGTTTTATTATTTATTACCATTGTGCCAATTCTTCGCATATAGTTATTTTGTCTTCTGCTTCATAAACATCAGTTCTTATCAGGACTACTCTAAGTAAATCTTTGATTTCTGGTAAGTGATTTGCAGTTTTTAAGGTTATAAAATTATAAAAGTGAAGTTTTGTTCTAAATTTACAGAGTTTAAGTGAAATCGCTTTCCTATTGCATTGGTTTTTACACCACAGCATGATGCCTTCATCCTGAAGGCTCATTATCGAAGTGGAACACTTAATAAGGACAAGACATGAACATCTTCATTACAATCGTGTATGAATCAATTTAACGAAGCCTTCCCCGATGTCAACATTACTTACAAAATATTTATCCAGCATAAAACCCGTATTATTCACCGCTTTGAAGGAAAGAATTGTATTTGTAAGGGCAAGTCAACTGGAAGACCGTCTACCTTAACAGAAGAGATTGTTGCCGATGTCCAACAACGGCTTGAACAAACTCCAACAAAATTTATAAGAAAACTTTCAGCACAAACAGGTTGGTTCTTAATTTTAGGGTGCAAAAAAGTTATTTTTTATCATTCATGTGGTCTTTATGGCATACAAATTTTAATGTTTAAATCCGCTTACAGGAGTATCGTATGGGAGTTGCCAAAATGTCGCAAAGAAAATTCTCCATTTGCACCCGTATAAGGTATCGGCAGTTCAACAACTTCACCCACTTGATTTTCAAAAAAGAATTGATTATTGCAATTGGTTTAATCAGCATTTAAATGATAACGATATGCTGGACAGGACCTTTTTCACTGATGAGGCGTGGTTTCACTTATCAGGCTATGTGAACAGCTAAAATTATCGTACATGGGCTACAGAAAATCATCATACGTTCATCGAAACAGATTTACATCCACTTAAAATTGGTGTTTGGGTAGCAATTTCGAGACGTCGGATAATTGGCCAAATATTTTTCAATGAAACAATCAATGCGGAGCGTTACCGAACAATAATCTTGGATGTATTCCTTAATCAGGTGCATGATGATGAACAAATAATAGGTTATTTTCAGCAACACGGAGCCACTACTCATACTGCGTTTGCGACAATTAATTATTTAAGGGAATTTTAGATGATCGATTGATAAGCTCAGGATTATGGCCACCACATTCACCAAACCTCACGCCGTGTGATTTTTATCTTTTCGGACATTTGAAAAATAATGTTTTTAAAAATAGGATGCACAACCTAAACCAACTCCAAGAAGCAATTGAAGAAGAGATTAAGAGAAACATAAGTCCAGAGCAGCTCTAATATGTTTTTGAAACTAAAAAACGTAGAATTAACATCTGCCTTGAAAACGAAGACCGCCATTTTCAACATGTGTTGTAAACTTTTATTGTAACGTTTAAAAATATGTAATTATGATTAAATATTTAATTCATTTTGTTGCTGTTTTGTTTGTTGTTTGCTTCGCCACTGGAAAAACAATCTAGGGGATATTCTTTTTATATTTTCAGTTATACCAACTTGCGAATTTGGTTGCCTACCTATCAAACCTCAAGCCTATCAACCTCAAATTTTGTTTCATAAATAATACAAGAACTATGTTTAGTTTTCATAAAATTGACAAAATAAAGCATCTCTTCAAAATCTGCATGTTTTTAAACTTTGTTGGAACGAAACAAAATGCCCCCCTTGCCCCAGGCTGAATATTGTATATATTATACTTTCATTAACCCTTTCATAATTATATAAAATTTAGCCGCGGAAAATTGGTCCAACTCTATTTTTTTTATATTTTATTCTACGCCTACTCGCTCACGAAAATGGAGTCTTTCAAGGAATTGGCAAACATGTATTGTCCGAAAAGGGTACCGGCATCTATGAGTACCTATCGACAAAATACCATTTTGTAAACGTCTGTGATATATCAGTAAGAAGTATACAAGTTGAAATGTCAAGAACTTCGGCGAAAATTGAAAAAAAGTGGGATGAGTGTGGAAAATCGCGAGAACGATTCCTACAGAAAAAAAATATCAGTGATTAAAACTTGAAGACATCACTATTCATTTTAAAATGCAGCTTTCACATCCGCCAACGTCCTCAGAGGGTGGAGTAGGTATGTAAACCTAAGAAGATTTTTGAAAATGCATCTTAAAAAAATAGTTGCTGATCTCATTGAGTCAAGTAGTGCAAGTAAATTAATGATGTAAAAGCTCTTCGTAAGTCGGGTCACTGCATTCCTGCTAGTAATAGTAATACATTAAAAAAATCAATAGTCAAGTGCTCAAATAACAGGTTTAAATGTTTGAAATAATTTTTAAAAAAACACAAGGCATTATGTTAAGAACTCTCTTTACCGGTCATGATATCAACTTGGGAAATATTCAAATATTTGTAGAAGAAACAAAAAAAAACTATACTTAGATCACTGTTCATAGTACTGCATGCTCGCATCTGTAGGTAACATTGTAATTCAAAGTACAGCAATGACAACGTCATTGCTTCTTATAGGTCTTCTTTCGGAAGAAGCTCAAGAAACTCGCAATAAAGATTGCAGAAGATTTAAGTTGAACAATACTGTCAAACGTTTCCCGTACTGCCACGAATAGTGATTTGTTCAACATGTCGTTAATTAGTTCGGATCCTTACATACATAGCCTAAGAGAAATTACAAGAAAACAATACACATTTTCCAAGAAGTATTAAATTTACATTTGCCTCCTGCAATTCGATATGCTATTAAGGAAAATGTTGAAGATGAGGATTATTCAATAGATGATTACACAAAGCGAATTTGATAATATGGCTGAATCATCTAATGAGTAATTAACCATTTACTTTCTTGTTATGTAATTGTTATGTGTTTTTGGATGTATAGATACATAGATATAGATATAAAATTGTATAGCGTTGATTTGTATACTATTTGTATCTTTTTCTTGTTTTGGTGCATTTATCCATTAATGGATATTTGCGACAATGTGGTGCATTTCTTGACGGTTTCTGAGGCTATGAACCAAACTACCGATAGTAATTAGTCCAATCCATTGCCTTATGTTTCTGGGCCACAACATCTTATTCCTTCCTACTCCTCGTTTTCCTTCAATCTTGCCCTCTATGATGAGTTGAAGGCGAATGCTATACTATTACTTATACTATTTGTATAAGATTATTTATTTAAAATGAAAATTATGTATATATTTTTCTATAAAAATCATTGCTTGTCACCCTGTATATTTCCCGACCTACAATTTCAAGTATTTTGCTCGTAAAAGTAATAATTAAGCAAAATAATGCCAACTAAATAATAAAATAATTTTGTCCAGCTACGATAGGTATAAACGACACACTGCTACAAGACACACTAATTGCCCCAGCGCGTCGGGCTAATTAGAATAGGTAGATATTTAGCTCACTAAATAAGAGTAATTGCGTCTGAATTAAATTTCGATGTTAATTTAGTCTAGTCTAGATCTAAAAAGTCAAGAAATATCCATGTAGACAGCAAACATAGTGTTATAATAATTTAAAAAATATAAGATCTTTACGCAAAACAACCAATTCAATAGAAATTATAACACATGTTACAAAGAATCCAAAACTTTCACGAATAGGTGTATACGTTTAAAAAATATTCCAAAACTTGCAATTTAATATTAGCGACAACTAAGTCAAAGAGTAGAATTTTAGTTCTCATGAAAATTTTTTAATTGCTCGTTTTTTAACTGTTCACTGCTACTGGAGAAATAATATATTTGTTTATTTGTCTCTAGTATCTAATAATAATGTTATTATTACTAATACATTGTTGATAATTAATCAGAGCACAACATAATTCGTCGAAATTTTCCAATAATTACAAAACTTACAAAGTACGAAATTAAAAATATGAATATTTATGTAAAAAAAAAGGCAAAAACAAATTTATATCAAAGTAGCATATAATTCAAAAATCTGTATATACAATTCAAAAATATTGCGAAATTGTAAAAAAACATATGTTATTGCACTAGGTTGCGTTAGGTAAGGTTAGGTTCCATTATGCTGCAGCATTAGTCACTGCAACTGGATAAATAATATATTTGTTTATTTGTTCTAGTATCTAATAAAAATTATGCTGCAGCATTAGTAGTAATATATTTTTACGAATTATTGAGAAGGGAGATAATATGTGAAGCAGTAATGCCAATATCCATAGTTTGGGTTAGGTTAGGTTAGGCTACAGCAGTAGTGGCAATTTATTTTCCCGAATTTTTACTTGATTATACAAAACAAAATAGCCCTATCCAATTCCGTGAGATAACAATTGGGTTGCTATTTCTCGACAATGGACAATCTCGATGACGCTAAATGCTCAAAATTCTAAAAATGAGCTCTTTCGAATTCCATGAGAAAATATTTTAATAATTTAATTTAATAATAAATTTTTAGAACACATTTTTGGACAATGGATATTCTGTTTGAAATTTTGAAGTTTTTCGATATTTTAATTGCACGTTCATAAAACTGTTTGACAATATCTGAAAAATATGTGCAATTTGTAAACTTGTATATTTATTTGTAGATTATAATTACATTTTTTGGATTTTTTTGGCCTTGGTTTCTTAGAAACCATGGCCTTGGTCCATTGCACTTGTTAAGTTTTTCCAGATTTATTGGCAAATTTAAGGAATTTTAGGAACATTTCTGAAACATTCAGTATTTTCATTTAACTGCACCTTCTGATGTTTTTATAAAGTTTTCTACAATTTGCATAATATCTCTGCGAATGTAATTTTCTTGATATTTTCAGCGATATCTTCAATAATTTTTTCACAATTTATAGTTATAGTTTCTGCGATTTCTTGAATGATATCATTACACTCAGAGTATATTAGAAAATGAATTAAAAAAAGTTTTCGCGAAAACCCACTTGCAAAATTAGACATTTTCCATATATTTTTCGCAATTTAGATACATTTGCTGCAATGTGAATACATTTTCTGTGTGTTTTTGATTTATTTTGTTACACCTTGATTAAGTGTTTTCGATATATAGGAATAATGATTCAAAAAATTATCACAAAAAATCTTCCTGCAAGATCTGACATTTTCAAAAAAATATGCCCAATCAAGTTATTTTATCAAATGTCCGTCGATTAATAATAATAATAGCAATTTATTTTGTATCAGACTCCAGTCTGATTAACATATAATTATATAATTTAAAGTTGAGACTATTAACAATTAAATAACAATTAGCAGACTATTATTTGTACTCGTCAATACCGAGAATGATTAGATTAGCTAACTCTGAAGAACTCGTTTTTTTTTAAACTTCCTTTTGAAACTTAAGTCACATGTAAAGCTTAGATAAACTGTATTTACTGCATGTATGTATTGCATTGGCAGGGCTTGCCGTAAACAAATAAACTAAACAAATACTCACATTAATTTAAATAAATTAATCATCGCTGCTATTGCTGCATAACCACAATAATATTTCGTTCACTTCTGTGAACTGTTTATTGAACTCGTTTTAATCAGAGATTCATGCTAGGATAATAAAAACAGGATTCGATATTTAAGGGGATTCCTTGGCAATCAGGTTTGTCCAGCTTAAGTAAAATAAATCGAATGATACAAAAAAAATCGTGTTTTTGCTGGCATCGCCATTAATATTAATATCCCGTTGGGGATTTCCAGTACATTTTTAAGAGCGTGTATAAATATAACTTTGTGATAAGATTGCAAGAAGCTACACTCTGTGTTCTTGTCTCGTGCTGCAATGAAGTATTCACAAATTGTATTAGTCGTTGCATCTGCATTATTTTGCAGCCCTGCAGGTGAGTCTTTATAGAATAAATTACAAACATACATATCTATAAGATGTGTACTTGTATTATATTTATATTTAAATACTGTGTAGTAATACCATAAGTGAATTAAAATTGGTGGATATTTTATGATAGCGTGTTGCATAGCAACGAATGTTAATTTGTCAGTTAAAAAATTACAAGAGTGGTTTTCTGACAAACGCGAGTTTTTCTATACAGCACGCTAGAGTTAAATATCCTAAATTTTAATATCCAACGTTGCGTCGTTTCAAATATAACAGTTTTGAAGCATTTCATTTTCATTCGTTTTAATTCATTTTTTATGTTTGCTTTGACATGCATTATAATTATGAAGTGTAGTTTGTCAATGTATGAACGTAACTAGACAACCGACCAACTACCAAAATATTCAAAATATTCGTGAATATTTCATGTTGCTTGGTCCAAACTCACGTTGTGATTGGCTAATAAGAGTATGGATTAAATAATAGACAATATTAATTCAACCTATAAAAGTTTCTCAGATACTTTGTATCATTGTTATTAAACTAGTGAAATTGTAATGAACATTTTAGTACATTTAATTTTTTTTAAACGTACAGAATTTTCATATAATTTCTATAGGAATTTTAGAATTTTAAGATTCGATTAATTGTATTGAACTTTTCTTTCGTTTTTATTTTTCAATTTTTAGGATTTGTATTGGAATGATTTGTATCATGTTTTCATATCTGCAATTTTCATATATGGAATAGAATTTTATTTTTTTCAAATTATATTATAATATATAGATTATATAATTATATGTATAAGATATTTAAATTATAATATTATAGAATTTGGAGAATTTGGGATATTTGGAAAATTTCGGTAATTTAAGGATTATTTCAATGGTACCTACTAAGACAAAACCCGATGACAAAACCCGATCAAATAGAATCGATTGTGTCTATTGTTCGTGTGTTTTGCTAATATGCAGTGACAGCAAATATTTTAATGGACAAAACTCTATATAGCTCCTATGCTGCTAGAATACGTAGTATTCTAGTAGCATGGCATATATACGTAGTATAAAAATAAAGGTTTCGATACATTCCTTTGCGATTCGTCGGTGAAATAACTCAATAATATTTTGAATTTTGACATATCGGCAACTTTTTGGCAGAACGTCGCAAGTAACAAATTCCACATATGGCATTTATGTTAATTTTTAGCGGTATAATAATATACAGCTACACTTATGGTTTAGAAATAATGCAAGTTTAGTGGTAAAACTTTATTCTAAATATACTATACATCGGCAGGAGCTGCCACATGAAGAGCTACTAACCGTAACGAGATGCTATCAGCTGTCAAAAAAATGTCATTTACGATGTTCTGTCAGAAAGGTGTTGATCGGGTTTTGCCTTAGTACCATAAATTCACGTTGTCATTGTCAATTTTAGAAAACATGTTTTTACAAATATGTACTTATTTGCTATCATAGGTACACAATCCTTGGATTATAGGACCCAAAACTATATTTTAAATGTATTATACATCGGCAGGAGCTGCCACATTAAGAGCTACTAACGGTAACGAGACGAAATTAGCTGTCAAAAAATGTCATTTACGATGTTCTGTCAAAAAGGTGTTGATCGGGTGTCATTGTCAATTTTAGAAAACATGTTTTTAAAAACATGTACTTATTTGCTGTCATAAGTACACAATCCTTAGATTATAGCACACCAAAGAACACTTATCCCTAGTATTACAATCTGCGGTTAACTTTAAATGGCATCTACTTTCCCCGGATATAATAATTGACACGTAGCATTCGTTAGTAGTTGTAGGTCGTTAGTGAAATTTAAGTACGATTGATAATTTCAGTTATGTGTAGTTTTTTTTTCAATTTTTTTAAGTACTTAGCATTACTAACTTACATTGTGTGCATTTTAATTTGTTTATACAAAACACCTACGGATACATACGTTTTATTTTGCTTTTATGATAATAAAAATAATATGACAATAAATAAGTGACAATAATAATAATAGTCACTTAAGGTAGTATTATTAGGTACTTACTGGTAAAATTATTTTTATTTTATTTTATTATTTATTTATTTTATTTCGCCTGACTAGTTTCGGTTTCTAAAAAAACATCATCAGAGGCATGATATATGTATTTTAATATGTATGTATCCTGATCTTATTGTTATGATAAATATTTGTAATTAATTTGAATTTTGAAATTTCAAACATCTTTCAAATTTCAAAGTTCAAATTGATTACAAATATTTATCATAAAAATAATATCAGGATATATACATATTAAAATACATATATCATGCCTCTGATGATGGTTTTTTAGATACCGAAATTAATCAGGCGAAATAAAATAAATAAATAATAAAATTATATAAAAATAATTTTACCAGTAAGTACCTAATAATAATACCTTACATACATAAGTGATCATTTATGGATAAAACCTTAAACTTAATAATAATAATAATAATAATATGACAATAAAAATTATGAATTCGACAACGCAATTTTTACTATTTGATGAAATATTAGTATGGAAATTTAAAATATATTGAAAATTCCTACTTCCCCTCACATGTAGGTCGTTATATACCTACTGCCATATTTGACATACAGGTATGACATGGTTTATTGAAACTGAAAAATATAATTCATCTATCTTAAAAATAATCTTGGATAAATATCCGGCTATAAAAATTCAACGTATTACATTTATAAAATAATTTAATTATAAAATACCTAAATTATTTATTTCTAAAAGAATTATTGATAGTTCTCAAATTGTTAGCAGGAATACATATGTATAATAGTATATTATTTAACGAGTACATAATGTAAGCCATAATCCACGAGGATGAAGTTTATACACGGTCTGAAGGCGAGTGTATAATCATCCCAGTTATTCATTCATAAAACGACTGTGAATTATGAAGAGCATTGTGTTGCCGTAGTTACGTACATGATAAATGTATTATTTATAAGTCATTGATAAAGAAAATTATATCACAGTTACTAGTTCAAAAGGTTATCAGGCCCAAACTTTACGGCTTAATATTAATTTAAAGAAATGATTAAATAATTCATTTTTTCCATATGGAATTCATTCAGTAGATGAAAAATTAAAATTCAAAATAATCTAGTCAGATTTTTTTTCTCAAAAACCAGTGTCTGAATAATATTTGTAGCAATAATTACCATATTACTTTTGAGCATATGAAGACAGATTCCAAATATTTACAGAAAGTATTAATATCGTCAGCAGAAGTGACTGGGGAGCAAAAGCTCCAAAGACGCCATCCAGAAGCCTTAGAGTTAATCCACCTCCATATGTCGTCATTCACCACTCAACTGGATCGAGTTGCACCAGTAAGAGTGCATGTATCTCTAAAATTAAGAACTTCCAAATTGATCACATGACCAACAGAGGCTTTAATGATATTGGATATAACTTCTTGGTAAGTAATAGCATTTACACCACCAATGTACAGCAATGTACACCACCAAGTAGTTTTAAATATGTAATTTTTGGTTTTCTATGTTTGAGTGAAATATTTTGATATCTTAGCAAACGTCTCTGAATAATAAAAATAAAGAATATTTATTAGCAGAAAAGCTACATAATATACAAAATTTCAACAAAACAACAAAAGAAAACACAAATAGCAACTACAGTTTTCATATGATGTAGTAAATAGAATAAAATATATGTTAATATGAAAATTGTAGTTGCTATTTATGTGTTTTCGTTTGTTGTTTTGTTGAAATTTTGTATATTTTTTATTTCTTTATTTAATTCTTTAATCACGTCGCCACGTGTACAGTGTATTTACATCTGCTAGTGGATGTGACAGTCAACATTAGAATTACTAATAATAATACTAAAATAATACTAAAATAATACTAAAAATACTAAAAATACTAAAAATTCTAATTATGTAGCGTTTTTTTGCTAATAAATATTCTTTATTATTATTATTATTATTATTAACATATATTTTTATCCTATTTACTAGATCAACTATTTTCTATTTACTGTCAATAAATTTGAACATGTATTCCCTCACTTGAACTTTATACTTATGAATAGTGGTCTCATTTTTTATGTGACAGGGCTTGTTGTTATATAGTTTAAGTCCTCTCGAGAAAAACGATTTTTCCGCTTTATCAGTCCTTATCTTAATAAATTTTCATTATCTCACTTTCTATTTTTCACTTCGTTCATGCGAAATATTAATTATATTACTTTCTATCGATGCCTTCGTTTGGGCGAAAGATTCATTATCTCACTTTCGATCTATCTAACTCAAATATGCAGAAAATTACAATATATCTGCAAAAATATTAGAAACGTACCTTCGGGCTTTCAACGTTTGAGTGACATTTTTTTATATCTATAAAAATCTTCAAATTTACTCATTAGTAACGAGTAAATTACTACTATGTAATGAGTCATTACATAGTTTCTACTATTTGTTGAACAAAACAGAACTTTGATTATTTCAACATTATTGAACATTATTTCATAGAAATAGAAAATGCCAATTGTATCTATTAAAATATTAATAAAATTGTATCTTCTGGTTATCTACGTTTGAGGGAAATATTTTGATGTCTCTACAAACAGATCATCATAAATTTTCATTATCTTACTTTCTGTCTTTTACTGTGTTTCGGTGAACAATTATCTCACTCACTCACATTATCTCACTTTCTAACTGAAATATGCAGAAAATGCCAATATATCTGCAAAACTATTAGAAAAGTATTTTTTGACTTTCTACGTTTGAGTGAAAAATGTACAAAATATCTTTAAAAATGTTCATTACATAATTTCTACTATTTGTTGAACGAAACCGAAAATGCTAATTCTATCTACAAAATATTTACATTTTTTTTTACAAAATTGTATATTTTGATTTTCTACGTTTTGGTAAAATATTTTGATGTCTCTGTAAACATATCTATATAAATTTTCATTATCTCACTTTTTGCTTTTCACTACGTTTAGGTGAAAAATTCATTAGCTCACATTCTAACTTTCATTGAAATATGCAGAAAAAACCAGTATATAAGCAAATATATTAAAATGCACTTTCTATAAAGCCAGAATGATATATGTTTGAGTGACAAATGTTGATGTGTCAGTAATAATATCTTCAAATCTTCAAAAATTCTCATTATCTCATATTCTTCAGTTTCCAATATGTAGAAAATGACAATATATCTGTAAAAATGCACCTTCAAGTTTTCTATATTTCAGTGAGAAATTTTAATATCTGAGTAACAATTTCTTGAAACTCTTGCTGTCTAACTTACATCAAAAACATGTAGACAATGAGAATAAATATGCAAATATATTAAAAAAATATACGCTTTCATCTGGTTTTCTACGTTTGTATCAAAGATTATGATAGATATCATATACCTATAGTTTTAAAATAAATAATGGGTTATTTATTTACTTTTTATTTTTTTTAAATTATATAAAATTACTTTTTTTTAACTATTACAATCTGATAATACCATTATTACAAATAACCACAAATAAGTTTTTTTTTTAATACTAACTGTTACAGTCTGATAATTGTATAATTATCATACATAATTTTTATCTTTCAGGTTGCTGAAGATGGTAACATATACGAAGGGCAAGGGTGGGGTAAGCACGGCTCCCATTCAGTGTCCGTCAACGGCAAGAGTATCGGAATCTGCGTAATTGGAACTTATACGAGTACGTGTCCCTGTCTTTGCTGTGCCGTAAGTGTATTAATTTGACCCCCGCTTTCAGATTCAGTCCCCAACAAAGCCGCCCTGCAAGCAGTCAAGGACCTACTCGAGTACGGAGTCCAGCAAGGCAAGATCAGCAGCACGTATAAGTTACTGGGCCACCGGCAGACGAAACAAACCGCTTGCCCAGGGGAGGCCCTTTACAATGAAATCAAGAAGTGGTCCAGTTGGTCGCCCACCTTATAAGTATATCAAACATATTTAAAAATAAATATTATAATATTTTTTTATAGGTATAAATAAATTTTAGTTAACCTAACAATAATTATAATTTTATTACTACCAGTAAATAATACCTACTGCAAAAAGTTGGAGGAGTTGCCAAAACAGAGAATGTTATTACTAAAACTGTTATTTTAGGTTAGATCAGGCTAGGTTATTTTTTTTCTCCTGAGTTGGTTTACTAAACCCTTCAGCACATTGGACACAATAGTCCTGTTGTATTTTTTTTTGTTAATCATATGAAAATAACCATAGGTTATGTTAAGTTAGATTGAATTAGTAGATGCAGTTTGTTCATGTGGATTCTTGAAGAGTAATGCTACAATATTGAGAAACATATAAAAGCTGATATTTAATTTATAGTAACAGAAGAGTCGGAAATTGATGGAAATCAAGTGTGTGAAATATTTCCAAATTTTAATCTTCTTAAATTACGTTTTTCTAGTGACACATTCTCATTTCAATCCACATAATAGCCGGTCCAAATCTCCCATAAATAATGGTTTAATACCGAAACCTGCATTCAATATCCTCATCATACCTCTCCCCTTTGTCAATACCAATCGATGAATCGAAATTAAACTTTGCTCTATTAATGCACAAATATCTGAAAGTTGAATGTTGACTTAACGAAAATGATTAATTTTTATTTGCGCGGCTCAGTTATGCAGCCAATATTTGCTCGTCCATTTTTTGTGTGTTTTCAGTGGAGCTGTGATTACAGAGGGAAAGTATGGAGGTGGTGTTGGTTGCTGGAGCAACGGACCCAAAATTGTAATTTTAGAGTCCAGCATCGCCGGGCTAATTAGAAATAGTAGATCTTTAACTCGTTAATTAAGAGTAATTGCGTCTGAATGAAATTTCGATGTTAATTGAGTTTGCCTTATTTAATACGGTTAACTTTGGGCATTAATTAGTTTCAAGATTCACAAGTTTAGCTTATTTTATGTGAAAGTATGTGCCAGTAAAATTATAAAATATAACAGCATATTTTATGACAAAAATGTTGTATAATTATTAGAGTAGAATTTATTTATTATCTAAATAAAATGTACAAGTAATACCAAAAAGATGCGTAAAGTTTTAGAAACTTTCCGGAATTTTTTTAAACAAAATACATAACATTAAACAAAACTAAAAAGTACGGCAATATCAATGCAGACAGCAAAAATAATCGTTTATACAAAATAACAAATTCAGTAGAAATATCCATACAAATTTTACAATAATGTTACAAAATTGAAAAAAACTTTCATGAATATCTGTGAACATTGAAAACATATATATATAATCAAGACCCTTTTCTACCCGTTAGGGTGTAGGGTAGACATTGAATTGATGTAGGATCTGTGAACATTGAAAACATACTTCAAAAATACTTAATTGTTCGTATTTTTTTCACTGCTAACTGCTATTGGGTACATAATATTTTTGCATGTTGTAACAGATACATTTTTATTGGTATCTAGATACAGATACGGATACTTTAGAAAAAATGTATCTAGATACACATTTGAACTACAGATACATTCGAAAAGTATATAGATACTTCGAGATACATTTCAGATACCTACATGGAAAACCAAGCCAAAAATTGTTTTCTTTTTGCATACGCATTTTACATGCAAAATAAAATGCTCATAAATATTTAATAAAATGTGCAAAACTAAATTTATTTTTTATCGTCTGCTTATAAGTTATTGGTTCATCGATCCTTATTGAATGAATTTGACACACGTTTCTAATTTCGTTTCGTTCTATTACATTTAGCTTAAGCACACGATCCAGCATTAAGAACGCGATTGTTTATTCGAAAAAGCGTGCGTCATTGTCAGCTTTTCACGGGCTACTGTACGTAATAGATACAAGAATAGTACACAATCAAATAGCAAATTACTGACTCAAACTTAAACTAAATACGAGAAAATCAATCGAAGCCCCAAGGTAAAAATTTAAAAAAATTAATGATCTCAATAATGAATCAATAGCTAATTGTATGTAATTAACGTGAAATGCAGTGTTGTAACAGTTGTTGAGGATAATATCTTGCCAGTTTTACTAATCAAAGATATTATCTCCTTTTTTGCACTTTATACATAATCAAATTACTCAGAAGTTATGTTCGTTGTACGAAGAAATGTCAAAATGGCAATTTGTTATTCTATGGCAACTTTATTTTTAGAGCCGTCCATAGCAGTTTGATTTTTGCAACAAATTTTAAATTATCGACTTTTGGTGGTAAATAATGTCAGATTACCCATGTGATATACAAGGTTAAAATCGGAATTTTTCGCTCTTTAGAATGCTGTTAAAATCCAATATTGCGGCCATAAGAAAATCAAAAGTAGACTATGAAAATTTGGGCATGTAGTTGGCGCAGAAAATGTTTGGCACTGTCATCAGAAAGCTCACGTTGAAAATGTAAGAGTGCCAAGTTTCGTACAATTTCCTTCAAAAGTAAAAAAGTTATAAAAGGAAAAGGAAACTGCACTTTTTCAGTTTTTCAGTGTTATTTCAGGAACAGTGCAAGATATTCCGTATTTCGTTTCAGTACATTGAAAGACACAAAAATAGGAAACTTTTATCCCATTTGACCAACTCTGTATATATTTCCGTTTAATAGATCCTAATGGTGGGCGTCGTAAAAGTGACCACCCTATATATGAGTTATATCGATTTTGCGATTATAATATCATGCATTTAATCAATATATCAATATATGAATTTTGTAGAAAAATCTCATAGAATCAATATTTTCATGGTGATTTCTAATAAACAAATTGTTTTCTTGTCTTTCGTTTCTAATAAACATATTATTATTAATACCGTATTTATAATTTATAAGAGCAGAACCTCATTCGTCGAAATTTTCAAAATCAAAACTCAAAACATCCAAGAACTGACAAAAATTAATATGTAATAAGTTTACAATAAAGTTGCTTCAAAAATATTGCAAAACTGTTCAAAAATGCAGTATTACTGGGCAAGGTTGGGTTAGGTTACGATAGGTTAAGCTACAGCAGTAGCGTCAATTTAGTTTTTGATTTTGTTAGAAGGTTTTGTTATATATTTAAAAAAAAAATTGAAACTGCTAGAGATATCTAAGTAATGACAAAGAAAATACAATAATATAATGCGTAATTCGAAACTCTGTATGTACACTTCAAAAATATTGCAAAACTGTACATAAATTGCGGTGTTTATGTGCTACGTTCGGTTAGTTAAGGTAAATAGGTAAGGTTAGGCTATGGCAGTAGTGGAAATTTATTTCTCTGAATTTTTGAGAAGTTGTACATATCCAGCAGTAATACCAATATCCATTCAAATGTTTGCCAATTATTTTCCAATGCTCTAATAATTGCAAAATTTGCAAATTACGAAAATAGGAAATATGAAGAATTATTAAAAAAAAATCGAAACTGCTAGAGATATCAAAAAATTAAGAATTATTTTAGAATAAAGTTACTTCTAATTTTCAGAGATATTTAAGAAATTGCAAATATAAGTTTCCAATAAAATTACATATAATTACAAAATCTGTATACACAATTTAAGAATATTGCAAAACTGTCAAGACTTATTATTGCCCTAGGATGGATTAGTTAGAACTGCGGTTTAACTGGGCTCCATTGGGTTAGATTGGGTAACTCCACAGCAACATTGACATTATAATTATATTATTATATAATATAATTGATATTTTCAATATTTAGATACATATAGCAAAATCTGTAATATTTGTTTTTAAATCCAAAACTGAGAAATCTGTATTGATTTATCTATTTATATTATTATATTATTTATGAATTATCTATTTTCGATAATTATGAATATTATTATGGCACTTACCAAATGTGGATTATATTTAGAGGAAGTATCTTACCTGAAACAAAAAATTAATAAATTAGTATAACAATTCAACACAGGCAACTTACCATTAAGTTAGATATGATTTCCTCAAATGAGTGCATTAAAAAAATTTGGTGAAAGCATAACAAAACGTGTAACATATACACAGGTTAAGCAACGTGCCCATAGTATGTGGTGACTTAATAGCTGGCCGAGTAAAAGTTACTTGAAAAAACTGTAGCATTCCTTTATCACGCCAATTTACTGTAATGATATGTAATAATTTACTCTATTATAATTATATTTTAAATAGGAAGGTAAAGATTACCTACAACACTAAAAATGCATTCCATTCCGTATCGGAAATTTTTGAATTTAAAACTTGTACCATTGTGTAATACAACTATCGTTTTTGTGACTCGTGTGTTTTTTTTTTTAAATTTTATATCATAATTTTATTTTGTATTTTTGTGTATCTATGTTTTTATTTAATTTTATTATTTTATATTATTATTTTATTTAAGGACATCACTCATGGCTTCTTTTTATAGTCCAATTACAAATAAATATCTAGCTGTATCAATATATCAATTTCGAACTCGACTCTCCTCCTATCACTAAGTTAACTTTTAAATAGATTTAACGAGATATTTTTTCGAAAAGTCAAACTGTTATTTCGCACGAAACTACAAAAGTTTTTCATGCAAAGTGCATCCGCATTCTTTTGCATCCGCAGTAATTGTAGATCAATTTTCAAAGCTGTTAAAAACTCAGATCTACATTCCGAGTGAAATATGAAATTAATTGTATTTAAGAATGCAAATTTTAATTTCTGCAGAATTTGTTAGTTACTTGATGAGGCAATTAAACGTATTATTAATATGTTGCCATAATTTAGGCGCCAGTAATTTTTATTTCTTATAATAACTTGGCTCCCAATTATCCCCACTATTCCACTTAATTGGCGCCATAATAAATAATAATTACACTCGTAAAATAAAGTAACAGTGAAGCGAAGCTTGTTTTATTTTATGGCGAGTGCTCGCCCTTGTAGTGAATTAACGACAGTTTGGAAGGGAATTAACGACGGACGTAAAAAGAGTGGCACGCACCGTGCATTGAATTGTACAAAAATTTGCTACAAGCAAAAATCACGGGATTTAATGTATGACTGGATAATAGTTCGAAAGGGGAATAACAATTTCCATTGATTATGCAATAATTTCTAATCGTTTTAAATGTGATTGAATTATTTTATCTGCTTAGTTATTGCATGCTCATGTGTTGGTTAATGAATAGAATAATGCGGACAAAATATAAATTCATGAATAGTAATCATTTTAAAGCGCAATTATTCATAATGGCACATGTAGTATATTGATAGTGTTAAGTATCTTATCTATAAAGTAGTTTCGCAATATTTTCAGCAACGAGATTTATATACAAATGTTTATTTTTTTGGTGTATTAATGTTGAGAAATCAAGAGCGCAGATAACAGTGTTACAGTAATTGCAAACATCAAGTTCAAGTATACAAGTTATCTGCAGCCAGCAACCTGCTCCAATAAAAAATTGCGTGTCCCAAATAACTGATATATACGAGTGACAGCAGTGTAGTCAGGACCAGATAATCTTGGGTGCCCGATTTTTTTTTATAGGAACCTTCCTGCGGGTGTGTCCATGGCAAATAACCTTTACTCACCTTTAACTGTAGATGGAAAGACACTTTTTATTTGTAAATTAACGTTCCGCAAAATTCCATACTTGTCTTCTACTCATAATTTGTTTGTTAATGCAGGAATATATTTAGGGAATTAAAATCCTTTCTTCTCTACTATATGCTATATTTATGCATAAAGCATAAAGTATACAGGAATGAATGGAGGTTCTGTTTACTAATTAGGGCAATCTTTCCATCCATAGTTAAAGTCGAGGAAACGTTATTTTAAGTACACACAACCACTATAATACGTGATATATAATGTATGAAAACAAATATTTTGGTTTTTGTACATCAGACTTGATAATCCAATATGGGAAATCTGAATTTCTAAGTAATAATTACTTATTACTGTTATTAGTCTGTTGTGGTAAGTACAGAAGTGCCGCACTAAATAAGCACTCGTCGAATAAAAGCTGCGAATGCCAAAAATAATAAATGGATGTTATTTAACTGTGCAAGTGCGAGGATTTGCAGCAGTGACAAACGCGACAGCAGCGACACGATGGGTGTGCAAATTTTTCACGCTGTGCTTACTATGCATAACAATATGCACACGTACAAGTAAGTAATGATAATATCAATTTTTTGCCACTGATGGAGCGTTTTTGTGTTGGCACATAATGATACTAGCAATAAGCACGTCGTCCATCTCCCGCATTTTATGTGATATCAGTAGGAAATTATATCTACAGATTATTGCGTGTAGTCTCGTGTTTTATGATTAGAGATTACTTGGTTTTGTAGCAATCAGTTACGATGAAAAAGTGACCTTTATGTGCAAAACTATTCAAAAAAATCCATTAAAACTACGCTCGTGCATAAGCGAGCAGAATTTAGTAGTGATTCTAAACCTTTTCAACCTTAGGAAGTCATCAAACGTTCATTTATAATTTAGTGCAGGGATCCCCAAACTTTTTGATAAAAGGCTCATGTACATGATATTAATATATATATACACGTAGAATCCCAGTATTATAATGTTTCTTAAAAGTCTAAAAAATTGCCGAATTTTTAGAAAAAAAAATAATTTCTAGATAGGTACCTACAAAACAATCAATGAAAGAGTCATAAAAAAACTTGTACGAAATATAATAAAAACATCATAAGTTGCAACTAAAAACCATATCAATGGTCATTCTAGAAGTTTTGGCAACAATTCTAAATTTTCTGAAATATGGCAGTTAATTTGAAAAACCAAAGTGCAGTGAAATTTAAAAAAAACAAAATTATTAGAAATGCCGAAAATTATCTAATAATATAAAAATTCCCACAAAGTATTTGGATATTTTTTGAATGTGCAATCAAAATTTTAAAATAGTTTACAGGTCCAAAACTGAGATATTTTTAATATTAAAATAAAATATTTAGAAATTGTAATAAGCCTTTGTCATAAAACTTGGAATTTTAGAAGTGGAAAATAACTAATAACTGCAAATAAACGAAACATATATAATAATTAAATATAATTTTGCTTCGAAAGTTAAGGTTTGATAAAAACTGATCTAGAACTGATACGACTGAAACAAAAAAAATCTATAAATAATTAAATAAAATATATATTACGATAAAACTTCATTTCCACAAGTTTCCGAAATTGCTATAAATACTGAACAATATTATATCAAAATCAACGGACGTTATTTAAGACAACATACGAATTCGGTTAAAAGTAATTTTACATTTATTAAATTTAATTTAAATTAAAATTTGGTAATTCACGGAGATAATCATAAAACTTTGTAAAAGTGAAGCCAATTTTGTAATTAAATAAAATTGGATTTAAAATTTTCAATTTATAAAAAAATGACCTATTTTACAAAAATCGAAGAACTGTTTATGGAATCTCCATAAATTGTACAAAACTTCAGGCACTCTATTAGATTGCATGATTGAAAATTTCTAAAAATCCCATAATTTCTATAAACATTGAATAAATTTAAATTAAAGTGAAGCATATTATATCAAATTGGAAGAATACTGTAATAACCTGAAAGTACTAAAAAAGTAAAGCTAATGTTATTTAAGAAAATCACTAGTATCTTATTCTATAAATAAAAAGTGAAGTTAAAAAATTGAAAAAAATATTACACAAAACGGCGTTTGAGTTTAATTTGGCATAGTTTTAGGAATATTACTCGCTTTCAACTCGGTCTTTCGATTACAAAAGTAAGAAATTAAAGAAAATTTTGTTTAAAAGTTGACTACCAAAATTTCTACCAATCTTACAAAAAATGCAAGAACTATATGAAATTTGCAGAAAATTGTACAAAACTTTAAGCATTTTTATTAGATTGCAAGAACATTTCTAAAACACCCAATACTTCTATAAATATTGACAACACGTGTATTAAAGCGACGGTATTTTATAATAATTGAAAAATACATTATAACCTAAAAAGTTTGAAATGGAGAATGTTTTTTTTTCTTCTCTATGTACCATCTCCTACTCGTAGGTTAGCAATTAACATGGCTATTTTCACTGTGCACACTGCCGCTCTGAATAACTCTCTTGAACTACATTGGTACCAATTTAATAAAATAACCAGAACATAGTTCTGTTACAAAAAGCTGAAGACAGTGAAATTTATGAAACTGAACAATGTGAAAAACCAGATTTCCGTAAACATTGAAGACTACTGTGTTAAAACGGCGCTATTCTATCTCAATCGAAGCATACATTATTACCTAAAAAATCTGAATAGTGAACAAAGTGCAACAAGAAATTTCAGCCCGAGTGGCTATAATGCGAAATAAAAATAGACCATCAGACCAACAAAATCCACGAAGAGTTGTTAGGTTAGGTTAGGTTAGGTTAGGCTGTGGGCTATATTAGCTCGAATTTTTTGTAACCTCTCGAAGTTTGCATGTTTTTAAGTAAAATATTTGGAGCTATTTGGAATTCATTTCGCATTGGAGGCATAAACTACACTGTGTTCCATTTTTTAACAAAGTTAGATTTATTAGGGTAACAGTATTGTTGGCCAATGTAAAAAGTCACTAGACTTGAAAAAATAGCTTATATTTTTAAAAAAAGTTATATTTTATGACAGTGGGCAATGTTGCCATCAAGTATTGAGTATCTATTGAGTACAGAATTTATTTGCTATGTTATTTTACAAAAGCAAATCAGTCACATTGTAATATAAAATATAGTTAATGATAAAATAATAAAAAATCAGCACACTTGAATGATTGAAGCAATAATTTAATTATTTTAATATATGAATTAGGCAACGTTGTCAGAAATCTGACTTTTTTTTTCACTGTCAGATCATTTTTGTCGGTGTTCGTGTGTAAAACTCTATAAAATGAAACCCCAGCCTCCTTAGTTTAAAAAAAATGGAACAGAGTATACATAACATTTCATAAATATTTTAGAAATAGCCAAAAGTTTTCTGGATACTGAAAATTTCCAAAATATGTAATCCAAATATGGAGAATGAAAACATTATCAACTACTGTTACAAAATTTTCTAAATTTTTTTATAAAAAAAAAGTAAAAAAAATATTGAAATTTTATTTTATTTGGCGAAAAGTGTAAATATTTGAATAAATCCAAATTATTTGTTTAGCGGTAATTTTTCTCTATTCTTTGTTTGTAGTTTGTAGCGAATTTGCTCTGTTTTAGTGCATTGACATTGGAATTTTGGGAACAATCTGCCCGGATGCCTTCCAACAGTATCAAAGTCTCAATACTCTAGTTATCACTGGTGTGATTTAACAGTATGTCTGTACGTCCGTTTTTGCAGATAACAATGTTCCACTCGGACTTCGGACTTAAGGAATTTGTTTAGAAAACAAAATTAAGAAACTTAAATACCTAATAGTGATTAGTTTTAAAAAATATAGAATCCATCCCGTTAAATTTTAATGTGGGGGTTTTGACTTTTGGGCAGTTCCATGTTTATTGAATTCCCGGAATTTTATCACAGTTTTGTTTTAAGGTTTAAGGTTATTTAAACCTTTAATATAAAATTTGTATGGGTGTTGGTATTACTACCGTACGTGTATGTATTCACTTTCCAGTACTGTCCAGTACCCGCCAGAATTGTTGGGGACTAACATAAAATAGCCCAACCTAGAACAGTACACTACATTTTATTTATAGTTTTGCATTGTATATATATAGATTTTTGAATTATACCGGGTGGCCCACCTACCCACGATCAACCTCGATAAATTGTAGCCATTTGAAAATAGCAAAATTCGATCGTTGTTTCAGAACACCCTGTGTATTCAACGTGACTGCAAATATTGTGTATGTTTTGCCACATTGCTTGGGTACTTGCATACCCAGATTCTTTCATTGATCTTTTATAATAAGATTTGTTGAATTTTTTTCCAAGTCCATGATTTTTCGCTAAATTTGATTAAAATGTGAATAACTTGGCAACGTTGCATCTGATGCCAAAAATAAAAATGAGTTGTGAAGCCCACATAAAGCAGATTCTAAAAATGAAATAATATACAGGGTGGTCCATTTAAAAAAGAGACTAAATTCTGTGTCCCGGATTTATAGTACACTTTGTACACTCGAAAATAATTTTAAAAAGTGGAGCATCAAGTGTCCAATAACTTCCAATCAGAGGTTTTCGTCAATTTTCATTTGTCTAGCAGCAATGATCCGAACGAGGATAGGTAGGCAGGCCACTCTGTATGTAACTTTATTGAAAAATTATTTTTGTCAATTCTTAGATATCTCTAGCAGTAGATACTGTTTTTTTTTAACTTCATATTTTTAATTTTCATACGTAGGTAAATTTTACAATTATTGGAATATTTTGACGAATTATGCTGTACATTCAGTAGTTATAAATAATGTAGGTATTAATTATAATAGCAATAACAAAATTTTTATTAGATACCAAAGACTAATAAACAAAACTAGTATACACCCAGCAGCAGTGAAAAGTAAAAACGGAGCAATTAAATCATTTTCTTTCCAACTAAAACTCGACTCATTGAGTCGAATTTTATTTGCGAGTTTTGGAATATTTTATAAGCGCATATTCGTGAAAGTTTTGGATTATTTGTAAACATTATTGTAAAATTTGTAGGCATGGATATTTCTACTGAATTTGTTAAAGATATTCATAAATAATAAAATTATTTATGCTGTCTGAATGGTAATATCTTGACTTTTTTTTTAAGTTTAAGTACATGTAGGTATGTATTTCGTTTAAAAATTTCCGCAAAGTTTCGAAAAGTTTATATATCTTTTTTCCAATATTGGCATTGGCTATTATGTTTATATTAAGGGTAATGTTTGTGTTTTTAAATTATCATAAAATTATGTTTGCTCTGTGTATGGACATTTCTGATATATTTAATTTTTTTATATATATAAGGCATTATTTCTATATGTTGTTTGGAATTTTTTAGGAAGTTTAGAAAATTATATATTTTTTGCACTATTTTTGTAATTTGTACAGTATTTTATTTTTAAATTTATTATAAAATTATTCATGTTGCCTCTATGCATACTTCCCGTCATTTTAATTATTTGCTCATAAAAGTTCATGCCATTATTTCTATATTTTAGTCGGAGACTTCTGGGAAGGTTTGAAAATTAGTTTTTTTGTCATTAGTTTTATATGTTAGTTAGACCAAAAATATTTATATGTAGGTTTTCTTTTATTAAAATTATGTATTTTTATCATTAAAATATACCATTATTGCATTATTTTAATTTAATGGGCACATACTTTCACATAAAATAAGCTGAACTTGTAAGTTACGTTAAAGTCATCATAGTTTTCATTTTAAGAATGCACACATTTCTACAAATCGGGAAAATTTCTACAAGTTCCTCCGCAGACTCTTTACAAATTGTGAACAGAAGTGAATGGGTTGCCAGACAAGAAATCAGCACTCTTCTCGTTAATCCTGCAAGTCACGTCGTCATACATCATTCAGCAACCCATCGTGACACGGACAAGAGCGAATGTATTCAATCGCTGAAGTACTTTCAGGATCTCCACATTGATGTGAACAAGCAGGATAATATCGGATACAATTTTGTGGTGAATAATTCATCGAAAAGGCTTACCCAGAAAATACAGCAAAGTACAGCAGCTGAATTATTATAATGATCCCAGTAATCATCATTAATAATGCAAGAGCTGAATTATTATGATGATCTTGTTAATCATCATTAAATATTACACCAATAAAAAGAATAATGAGTATAGACACATTTTCTTCATACATTGAGGTACTAGAGTCCGAAAGAACTTTGATTAAACAATTTTCCAGATATATTCTCCAGATATATTCTCCAGATATATCTGAATTGCTTAGAAATAATCTTGGATGAATTGATGAACTTATCAATTCAACTTATCAACTTATCACTAATAGAAAATATAAATATTTTCCATTTACATTGTTACTTCGTTTTCAGGCAAATTAAATATAATTTTACAAATAAGGGCCCGGATAAAAGGCTTTAAGGGCGGTCAAGGACCTGATTGCCCATGGATGGAGTGACTAATAGCAAGATACGACAGGATTATAAACCGAAGGGCCATCGCCAGGCTTTACCCACAGAATGTCCTGGAGAGCTCCTATTCAGCGAGATCAAGACTTTGGACAGATAAGCCGGAAGATTAATTTTCACCAGTTTCAACGCTCTTATATGCGAATTCATGCATTTTATAAAAGGCACTCCTTGCAGCACAACTATTTGTATGAAATTTATTCACACACATTCGCCTAAAAAGGCCCCCGAATAAATAATAAAGCTGGCGCATATTATTGTTATTATTATGATGATTATCATATTTTGTTGATACTTGCGAATCATTTGATTTGTATGTTTTAATTTTGTTCAATTTTTATGTTCATTATTGAATGAGAGTATCTGTACTAGGGTAATGTAACAAAATAACAACAACTAATGACTAACAATTGATGGATTTCAGATTGAAAAGTCCAGTCAACTTTATTAATAACATCCATATTTCCAGTATTGCATACAGTAGTTAATGAAAGCACAGATTGTCCATTAACAATATATGGAAATAATTACGTTACAGTGGCATTGCAATCCTGCGTTGATAATTGACATGTCCCAGCATTCATTTCGCGGATTTACTAATAAATAATAAATATATATTGCGAGCAGTATTGACAATTGCTTTTTTATTTCTGGACATATAAAATATGCAATGACGTCAAGAGTTGCTTCATTTATTATATCCATTGACAGTTCTATATTTATGTGATTGTAAAATTAGTGAAAATGATAATTTCAGGACTAGAATATTAAGGCCGCATTATAAAAATGAAAATTTATATAAATAAGGTGGAACGCTTATTGTGTTTGCATTAGAACTATTCGTTTTTCAAATACATTGAATTTAAAAAGTAGATACAGTTTTTCCAAATTAGGTAAAATTGTAATACACCAGCTTTTTTTTGACATTTGTATTTTTAGACAATTTAAAAATTAAAAATTTCTATAAATAAGGCTCATTTCTCATTTTCTCATTTTCTAAGAAATTATTTTCTTGAAAGTTTGGCAGAATGCAATTGCGTATTACTTGTTAAAAAAAGTAAATCATAAGTAAATTTACATATACCTACTTAACCAGAAATAGCAAGTAATAATCAATATTATATACAGCAAGCAAGCAATATCATGTGATATCAATATCAAGCGATAGCATGAATTACAAAAATAATATGACAGTAGCATCAATAAGCTACTGTCATGTATTGGCTTAGTGCGAATAAGTACTGAAATTGGCGAACAATATCTAATACCAGCGGAATACTTGTTTACATAAAAGATAATTCGTTGGTTTTTCCTTGCAATTTTACATTGAATGATAAGTCTAATCACTATATGCAGACAAATTCACTGCGAGATCGTATGAATCACTAGGATGTAATATTAAAAATAATGAATGTACAGTATCCAGCAACAATGCACTGCAATACGTTAATAAAATTCCGTATTTGTTACATGTCAAAGTATGAGTCTAAAAGTCTAAAATATAAAAAAATAATGCACAGGTCCATTATGAATAACAATGGAAATGATTCATTTCAATAATCGCAGAAAATGTATACAGTTTGCAGAAAATTTATAAAAACGTCAGAAGTTGCACCTAAAAATTCTCTAAATATAAATACAAGTTTCAGATTTATAACTAACATAACACATGCCAGTAAATTGTCCAATGAGTCCAATAGAATCCAAAGAGGAGAAAATTGCAAATAATTGTTTCACAATAATAATTTCCAACTATACGCAAGTTACACTTAAAGATTTCAGCAATTGCTCACAGTTTAATAAAAATTGCAGAAAAATTATGAAAAATACAAAATATACAAATGAATATACTAAAATTTCGGCAATTTCAATAAAATAATTGATGAAGCTACATAAAATTTCATAAAGTTTAGATATTGCCAAAAAGATTTATGATAAATTAATATAATCTACATATAATATAAATGTATATTATAATAGTATATTAAAGTATCATAATGTTCAGAAACTGCGAACATTATATCAAAAACTGCTACAAATTACAAAAATTGCTAGTAAATGTGTTTTTTTTATTGTTGTAAAAAGTACAACATTTCTATTATAATAGTAAAATTATCAAGAAAATGCATCAAATTAGAAAATTTCATTGCAAAGTTAATTAAAAAATATATAAAACTCCAAACAGTTTTGGATTTAGCAATATCACATAAACTATTATGTTCAGAAAAATCAATCTTCAGAATAAATTATAATTATATTGTAAACAAAAATCATTCTGAAAATATTCTAGATTTAATTTCTATTGTAAGTAAATGTGCTAAAATTATTTTAACATTCAAATATGTGGTTTCGTTTAGTGAAAAACTGTTTAAAAAAATCTAGATTCTTAATTTTACTCCACAGGCAATTGGTATTAAAATTAGTACCAATTATTTTTATTTTGTTACTGTATTAAAGTCCTTAAAGTAATAAGTAATTGCTAATATTTTTTTAAAATGATGATTTATTATCAAATTTCATTTTTGTTTAATTGTCAGTATCTAGCATCAAGAAACAAGCAGTAATTCGAGCATTTAATTTAATGCATTTATTTACTTCTCAACAGAGCTTTTGGTTTATTTTTTATTAATAATAAATTTAAGTTTTGTAATACCCTGTTGATTTCGCTTATATTTTTAAATGTTGATGTTAACATGTTAATAAGGTTATTTTAATAATCATTCTGCCAATATCAAAGCTATTAAAATAAAAAGTTAATAACATCATTATTCGAGAACAAATGACGGCCGAAATATAAATAAAAATAAAAATAAGTTATTTTTATGTAAGATGTCAAAATGTTTATTTGAAAAATTTTAAGATCTGTCAAAACCAAACAAAAAAATAGTGGATTTAATTTTTAAAAAAGTGTCTGGCTTCATTACTCGAAAAAAAAAAGGATGGGCAAAATTTTAAATACTTATACGGGGTGTTCATTAATGACGTGCTATATTTAAGGGTGTAATTCCTCAGGTCATTTTATGAAGAAAATTTCATATGAACATATATCCGCAACGGCTTAAATTTTTTGCTACAGGGTGTTATTTTTTTATATATTAATATTTTTTTAAATAGTTACTTTTTTAATATCTCTATTCATATTGATGAATAAATTTTGTACACTAAATCTAGTTACTATGAAACAAATAAAGTTTTTACAAATACACATTCAAAACAATAATTGTTGACATAAAGTAAGTTGTAGTATTCCATTGAATTTATTCATCAATATGAATAGAGAAATTAAAAAAAGCTCTGTAGCAAAAAATTTAAGCCGTTGGGGATATGTGTTCATATGAAATTTAGACCTTGAAAATGACATGAGGAATTACACCCTTAAATATTAGCACGTCATAAAAAAAATGTATTTATCCGACTCATTTTTAACATTATTTGTTTCAATTTTAATGTATTTGTTACATGTTTTAGCGGCTCGCTGCACACAGTATAACATTTAGAAATGTATTGTACTGTTTTTTTGTGAACTGTAATATTCCTACTAATATTACTGTTCTGGTTAAAGCACCAATGTAACGATCCGACTAATACTGAATTTAACGTAGTATTTTTATCGTGAAATTATTATATAATTTCTTAATTATTTTTGGCTCGTGATTTTGTAATCATATTTAGTACTTACTCGTCATGAGGTTTAATTAACTACCGTTATTACTCTGCTATTGATAATGTGTTGGTTAGAGAACGCAAATCATGGATCAGTATAAGAAAGCACAGATTTATTAATTTGTTTAATTTATTCAATTATAGACACGCTGAAATTGTTAGCCAGGGAAATAAAACCCAGGTTACTCCTGGTTATTTAATTTTATTAAATTTTAAGCCGTATATGTTGGCCCCTTACAGAACTATTATTCAAAGAATTGCTGCGGCATAGTTGAAATTATGCCCACATATTAAAGAAATAAAATAAATTGCTTGAATCCTGTACACTACGTAAATTAAATCGACGGGGATTACCAGAGCCAGCATACAATAACACCACATTAAGCAAGTCATTAAATAACTTGCAACCAGTTTACAACTGCACTACTCTAAATACAGATAATATTTAATTAACGCTAATCAATAAATGGGTGCGATAACGCGCGTGCGAAGAATGACTCAGAAGTTGGAATAAGGAATTACTACTTGAAGGAGATCGTGGGAATCACCTAAATAAAATATACAATTTCCCTGCCTCGGTGACTACTCAGATAAGAAGCTGCTTATTTAATACGTACTCGGTCGATGGTCAACCAGTGTTACGACAGACTTGCCCGCAAAATGTTCACCAAATCCGTTGTGGTTGTGTTGTGTGTGTACGTCAGCTGTGCTGTTGCAGGTAAATTCATACTATAAATTAGTATTCGCTGGCCTCTGTGGTTGAGCGATTAAGTGTTCGCCTGATAATACCTAGATCTGGAGTTTAAACGCCGGTGGTATTGGAGAGTGGTTTATTTTCAAACATATTCATTCTTGCGAGTTAAACAAGACCGAATTGATATACTCACGATGATTTGAAATTTGTGTAGTTTTCAGTTTCTTCGTGTTTTTTTTTTTGCCATTTCAGACCATTTTGGGTGAAAACTCCCGATATTTACAACAGTTTAGTAACGTACCTTAGTGTTCTGATTAGTTTTTGGGCGACAATGGCTTACCAGAAATAAAAGTTTACTTTTATTTTACGAATATTGTCTAAATTTAACAGGTGTGTGAAAAATATTTAATGAAACTTAAAATTCATAATTTTTGTATGGCACAAATTTGCAATCATGACCTTTTGGATTATAACGAAATCTGAGTAGTAGGAGTGTTTGTATTTGTTAGGGATTTTATTACTGTCTCCCCAATTACCTAAATTATTGATTTTTCAAAAAAAACTTTGTTTTTGTCAAGCACATTATGTCAAGTCCTGATGTCTTAAGTGCTGATGTCAAGCACATTAATGTGTGCTTTTAGGCAAGCACATTATTCTCTAAATATTTAATAAAATATTTCTACTAAATCAGGTGACTGTGACTGTCAATTAGTACGATAATGTGAAGTGGTGGCATAATTATGTGATTGGCATTGTCAATTATAACGATAATGTCATGTTATTGTCACTGCCAAATAATAATTAATGTATCTATTTACCAAGTTATATATTACATAATATGTACATTCACATAAACGGCTGCATACTTTATGATTAGTACGATAATGTCATGGCATAATTATATGATTGTCACTGTCAATTAATACGATAATGCCATGTGGTTGCATAATTTTGTGATTGTCAGTTATTACGATAATCTCATGTCAGTTGTTAATGTAATGTCACTGTCAGTTACAACGATAATGTCATGTGGTAACAAAATTATGTGATTGTCACTGCCATTTATCAATTAATGTCTTTATTTATAAAGTTATGTATTACATATACACATTAAGATAAATAACTGTACACTTTATAATTAGTACGATAATGTCATGACACAATTATGTGATTGTCACTGTTAATTAATACGATAATGCCATGTGGTTGCATAATTATGTAACTGTCAGTTAGTACGATAATCTCATGTCAGTTGTTAATGTAATATCAATGTCAGTTACGACGATAATGTCATGTGGTGGCAAAATTATGTGATTGTCACTGCCATTTATTATTTAATGTATTTATTTATAAAGTTATGTATTACATATATACATTTAAATAAATAACTGTACACTTTATAATTAGTACGATAATGTCATGGCATAATTATACGATTGTCAATGTCAATTAATACGATAATGCCATGTGGTTGCATTATTATATAATTGTCAGTTAGTACGATAATGTCATGTCACTGTCAGTTAGTAGGACAATGTCATGTGGTAGCATAATTATGTGATTGTTACTGTCAAGTTTCAATTAATATCTTTAAATAGAAACTTATTATTATAAATGTACATTTAGGTAAATAACTGTACACTTTATAATTAGTACGATAATGTAATGGCATAATTATGTGTTTGTCACTGTCAATGAATACGATAATGCACGTGGTTAAATAATGATGTCTATTCAAACTATTCAAAATTCCGTGTTGAATGAATTTGACTATAAATTGAAAAAATCCTAAAATCTCTAATGTAATATTAATTTTACTGCAATAATGTACTGCAGACCATTAGTAGCCTAAGGTCACAACAAATATATAAGTATTTCTGAGCATTTTTCTTTCAATGAAATATTTATATTAAACCCAATGGTGGTAGCTTAATTGTCCGAGTTTTGTATGATTTTGCATTGATGTAAATTTCACTAATTAATTTATTCATGAATTCATACTGCGGCTAATTATCTTAAGTACTGGAAAATTATTATCATAACTGCACGACCTTGTTAATCGCAACAGATGCACTAATAAAAATTGCAAACTATACAGCACGGTAATGGACGAGTATTCCATAGGGATTACCAAGAAATGAATTGATTTACTAGATCTCTCGCGAAGAGGAACAAAAAAGGAGCAAACAATAACTTATTTTTTACTTGCTTTAAAAAAAACGCATGAGATGCTGGTGTATATTAAATTCAAATTTTCTAGTGCAATGTCCATAATCAATTGTATTAATATTTATATGTCAGATTTAAAGATATATCTATTAATATATCGTATTAGCAAAATATAATAATGAGCTGCTAAAATACAGAAAATCTCAATAATCACGCATTGTTTAATGAAATTAGACAATTTACATGTCAATCATAAAATGTGACAATATTTTGGGGTGGCCACCGAGTATTGAGATATCATTAACAAAGTCTAATTAACATTTAAGAACAGCTTTTAAGATCAAATGCTTTCAGTAAAAATTAAATATCTCAAGAAATATATATTGACTACTATACTACTATAGTATACTATAGTATACTATACTACTATAGTATACTATAGTATACTATACTATAGTAGTATATACTATAGTATATACTACTATACTACTATTACTATATACTCATTTAAATTCGTTCAGTCCCAATATATCGTGCAATATCATTAATAAGCTTTTAGTATTTATTTTGATACGCCAGTTTTCGAGATTTCTTATGTGCAAATTTTGTGAGTAGCAAAGGTGAATACTGAAAATATGAAAAATCATCATTAGATATTAATGTAAGTAATTAAATATTTTCAATACCAACCTAACGCTTAATGTCATCAATAACACTGGTCGACAAATTTTGACGAATTTTGTCCCTTCAATTTAAATGCATTTTTTTTTTTGATTTTTTACATAGGTTTTCCACTATTTACTTAAAAAACACGTTCTCAGTTAACGTTAGGTTAGAAAAGTGATGCCGGTAACTGCTAAACTAAAATTTGAATCCAGTTTGCCATAGAAAATCATCGGAATCGGTCTTGCATCATGAATAAATTAAGTTACACATTTTGCAAAAATTGAAGTATCACAAAAACCTGACGTCCTTGAAAATTTTTGTTGACGTTTCTCAAATCAACAAAAAAAAATCTATCGGGATCGGGCAAGGGCCAAAAATGTGTTGGCCAGTGTAATTTGTAATCAAATTGACCTGGTTTTAGATACTGCAAATAATATGGGAATAAAACACACCTTCAACTTTATATCTTCAATAGTTCGTGTTATATCTACTGCCGTGCATTTTATATAAATTTTCTGTCTTCAAACGTTGCTACAAAATGTTTTATTTTCAAAATTTTGACTGTTTTGCATCTTTTCAGTTATTGGCCATCCTCATGGTCATATTCATATTAAGTATATGATTGTCACCTCGGTGATTAATGTCCTAATGATGAACACATTCATATTAAGTTGTCATCTTTCTATCGGTTTTATGTATCTTGCATTCAAATATCCTGTTTTTCCTATGTAATTTAATTAATATAAAACGCACACCACCTCACTAGCTTCTATGTCTTCTGTATCCGGCAGACGCTGGATTACACCCTGATTGATAATAATATAAAACGCGTGTCATCTCGTTAGGTCCTATGTCTTCTGCATCGGGCAGAAGCTGGTTTACACTCTGGTTGATAACAATTTCCTTCCAGCACCTATGACTTCGAGTTACACACAAGACCCCCTGAAGATTATATCTAGGCGAGAATGGGGAGCCCGGAAGCCGAGGCATCCATCCGAACCTCTCACCGTCAATCCGCCCGACTACGTCGTCATGCACCACTCAGCGACTCCTTCGTGCTTCAGCAAGGACAGGTGCATTCGATCGGTGAAGGCCTTCCAGAATTACCACATGGATACACACAAGTGGGACGACATCGGGTACAATTTTGTGGTAGGTTTACTACATGTTAATGAAAATCTGATTCGCCCTCAGCAAAATCAAAAGAAGTGCAATTAGTTTCCGATTATGGTTAATTTTTGGTGTAGAAGCTAAGAATATTAAGCCTGCTCGACTTTTAAAATTTATAAAATTTATAAAACTGGTTTTATTTGCATGTACTGGCATAACATGCAAAACTGGCGAATTAGCATGTAGGTACTTTAAAATACGGAAAAGCCTTTTGAAAAAAAAATGGTACTTTAAAATATTCAACAAATCATATAATAATATTCATTATGTTTTAGATCGGCGAAGATGGTAATATCTATGAAGGTCGTGGGTGGGACAAGACTGGGGCCCATGCAACTAATTACAATTCTAGGAGCATGGGAATTTGCGTCGTAGGAAACTTCATTGGTGAGACAATTTTTTCTCAATTCACATTGCAATGTACTAAACAAACGTTAAATATTCGCAGATCATCTTCCAAATGAAGCAGCCATGAATGCCGTGAAGAAATTAATCAGCTACGGAATTCTATCCGGATATATAGATCCGTTTTACAAAGTCATCGGTCATCGTCAAGCAACCGCCACAGAATGTCCCGGTCAGACGTTCTTCAACGAAATCAAGACTTGGGATCATTGGACGCCAAGTACACAGGCGCTGGATACACAGATAGATGTGAGACACGTCTAATAAAGTTAATTGTGATTATTTTTTAACTTACTGCAAAATACTAATAATCGATACAAAATATGCAATTGACACGAGATGGATGCCAATTTATATTTCTATTGTATAAAAGCTGGTTACATAACTTGAAATTTGTAGCCATATCAAGACTAGTTTCAGAATTCGACTTTAAAACAAAGAAAATTAACTATAACCATTTCTGGATCAAATTCGGGATTCATTTTATGTCAATTTAAGCAACATGAATATTCAGGGATATTTTATGATTAACTCTACGTCGACTTTAAACTAAAGCAAGCGCCAACCATTTTAAGACCAATTTCAAAATTAACTTTACTTCGATTAGTTCACTTTAACAAAACGAAGGCTGATTTCATAATTAAGTTTTCATCGAACTTGTTACAAAGTAACATAATAATAATCATAATAATAATTGCCAAACAACAAAACGGCATTTCCATGGCTAATTTTATAGTTAAATATGTGTCCCACTTTAACTTAAGTTCACTTTAATCATTTCAATGCTAACTTCGTAATTCATTTCATGTCGACGTTAAAATAAAGTTGACGTTAACCATGTATCATTATTAATTTCTAAATCGACAAAAAATGGTTCTCTTTAGCAGTTTCAAAGTTACTTTTATGATTAGCTCTTTTAAGGAAGTTAGTTTTAACAAATTTAAGATGAATTTCAAAATTAACTTTACAACAATTTAAACAAAAAAACGCTATCGATGGTAAACTTGAATTACCTTAAAAACTTAAAGTGAATTTCAAATTTATTTTGATTTAAAACAAACTTCACTTTTAACAGTATGAATACAAGTATCACAATTAACTTCATACCGAATTTGTTACTTAAACAATTTTAATCATATCAGCTAGCAGTTTCAAAGCTATTTTTATGTTTAAATATATGCCGGGTTTAAAGTAAGGTTTACTTTAATCGTTTGAAGGCTTATTTCGTTATTATTTTCGGCTAATAACTTCATGGACTTTGCAATAAAGTTAACATTTAACCATTTTAAAGCAATTTAATGATTAATTGTATGCCACTTAAAAAAACGATTTACTTTAGTAGTTTCAGGGCTATTTTCAATGGCCACTCTTCAAAGCAAAGTCAGCTTTAACCATTTTAAGACCAATTTCAAAATTTTGTCTCAACGCTAATTTCATAACTAACGTTACCTCGAATCTGTTAAAAAGTCAATTTTAATTATATTAATTGGCAGTTTCAAGGCTATTATTATGGTTAAATCTTTGAAATCAAGTTAGCATTAACCATTTTATGAAGTTCAAAATTAACTTTATTGCGATTTAAAACCAACTTCACTGTAACAGTTGCAAGGCTAGTTTCATAATTAACTTTTCATCGAATTTGCTACAATCCCAATTTTAATCGCCAAGGCAATTTAAAAGTTTTATGTCGATTTTAAAATAAGTTCACTTTACCAGTTTCACAAATAGCTTCAAAGAAATTAAAGTAAACGCAAGTTTGGATATTTATGAGTATTGCTAAAATCAAGCACAAGCAAAAGTGAACATGAAGCAATATGCAATACGATACAAATATTTGTTCTCAAGCATCTTAAGAAAAATTAAATTTGGACTTTATTATGAAACCTGGCCATTATTATTCAAATATTAAGTCGTATTTTGAGGCTGTATTTATTTATTTTTAATTTTAAGTTCCTATGTATTATCTAAGTTTAGTATTATGTGATGTTCGAAAATATATAATAGATGTTAACTTGTAAACAATTTATTTTTATTTTTCATGAATGATATCCGTAATATGATTTGGTATGGTAGATTAGATAGGATTCGATATGATATGATATGAACACCATTGATTTTTTTATCGCAATATTGCGAACCTTTGTTTAAGCTTGTATACGACAATAAATTATACTATAAATTAACTATAATTATAAATTAATTTACAATATATTTATATTGTTTATACGGCTTACATTCAAATTATTATTTTTATATAAATTCATTAGATATTATAAAACATATTTAATCTGCATGGTTACTAAAATGCCAACAATTTTTAATAATTAATCATTTTCATAATATGAATTGCATTGGTTTTTATCGCATATGTTTATAATACTTCTATTCAAATTATTTTTATTCAATTAATTTATTATTTATATAAATTAATTGAATATGTAACAAATTAAATTTGAACGGACACTAAAATGCAAATAATATAAATATCATGGATACAAAATAATTTATTTTATACTTTACAAGAGTTTTACATTACTGATTTAATTAAAATGCGAATGAATAATATACAAGTGAGCAACTGATATATTGATCACAATGCATTATAAAATAATCTATTTGCAGTGTTTCTACTCTTCGCAAGTTTATCATTACTAATTTAATGAAATGGACACGTTACAAAACAAGACTTGATATTTGTATATGCAGGATATGAAGTCAGAGGAAAAAACGGAGTTGGCTTCATAATAAGGGGAAGAATGAGAGAGAGGATAATAGAGTTTAAACCAGTTAACGGAAGAATAGCCTACATAAAAATGCGAATGAAACTTTCAATCTAACACTGATAAATAACCGCGATTTTTTTTAATTTTGACATTTCAAATGATCGAGTTGCACGCGCATGTATTTTTGGTTGCATAACAATTGCATTTTAGTAATGCAATTGATACTGTCGTTTTAAAACTGAACATAGCCTATGTTCACAGATGTAAAAAAAACTCGCGGTATATGCCCCAACGGAAACAGCAGAAGATAAGGAAAAAGAGAGTACTTACGAAAAGTTAGAGCAAATATACAGACAAATACCAGCACAAGATACGGTTATAATACTAGGTGATTTCAACGCACAGATTGGGAAAGAAGAATACATAGAAGATGTAGCAGGCAAACACACAATCCACGAAAGAACCATGGTAATAGGCACAGAATATGGAACTTGGCAGCAGAATTAGCTATGGTGATCGCCATTACAAAATATAAACACAGAAATGAACACAAAGTAACATGGATGATCCCAGGAAAAGTCAAAGGAAATCAAATTTAGCATGTCATGATAACACGTAGACGACAAACAGCAATAATATATGTGAGAACGCACCGAGGAGCATCAGTAGACAAAGATCACTACATGATTATGGTGACACTTAAACAAAACCTAAAAAACGACAAAGAAAAACACAGAGCGATACAAAAAAGGAATGTAGATAAATTAAAAGACGAAGATAATAATGAGAACTATGAAAAAAGACTGGACGAGCTCACGAAGGACAAGGAAGCGAATGGGAAGACAGAACAAGACATTGAAAATGTTTGGCGGGAAATAAAAACGAATATAGAAGAAGCAGCAGGGAAATAAATAGAATAGATTCAGAGAAGATATGGTAACGACTGGTGGAACGACAAATGCAAAGACGGAGTATGAATAAAAATGAAGCAAGAATAAAATGGATGAAAACCAACAAAACAAATACCAGAGACGAATACGAGCGAAGGAGAAGGACAAGCAACAGAGTCGTAAGGACAATAGAAAGAGAGTGAATGGATTTTTTTAAATTTATTTAATTCTAATATGAAATACAATAATAGTGGATCGTTGTTTCTTAATCTTATATCTACTTATAATAATTATATTACCTAAGCGTAATATAATTATTATTCGTATAGAAGCAGAAAAATACAACGATCTCGAATATTAGATTCAAATCACAATTGGAATTATGGTTTCACCGGTATATGCATAAGTATAATCATAATTATAATTTGTTGATTCGTTGCCGTGGTTACAAACTGGATTCGGGTAGCAACTCGACAATTCACACGCTTATTTGGATCAACGTAGGCGGATTTTGACAATCGAAAATCACTTGTTTAACCAAGGTTTTAAAAAGGCTGACCGCCAATGAACAGTCAGATTCTCTTTAGATCCCGGAGCATCCACGTCGGTCAGCAGAAAAAAAGAAAACAGTTGCACAAAATCCAATATCGTCGAACAATAGTTATTTACATTCACGCGTTATTCAAAAACAGTTTGATTTACGTTTTGTTTACGCGGATATAATCAATTTCGGGACAGTAATTATTTGCGTTCGAGCATCTGTAACACTCGACGTGAACTTGGGAATCATTGTCAACAGCTGAAAGGAGTCCAAGAGGATTGAACGAGAACTTCAACCCCAAAGACAATTCCGCGAGAACGTCAACTATAGAAGAAGATCAACCGAGGACAGCAGGACTTTGAATCGAGGGAATTGGTGCCGACTTAATCGAATTTACTGATTCGACATCTGCAACCATGATTGCCGATCACCACTGCGAGTAGCCGCTATTCACCAGGAATATGAATATGAATGCCAGGTAGAATTTACTAAAATTACTACTCAATTAGGGAGTTAATTGGCCGAATTAGGAATTTAGGGAATTATTGTTAATAAATATTGATAGTGTTAGTTTGTTAATTAGTGTAGTGTTTGTTTTCTTTTGTCAAGCGTTCATTTTGTTTCATGTTGAATTTGTTTTGTTGTCAGTTATTTAAATATTTAATATTATAATAAATATTAATTAAAATTAATATTCTTTGCCTGCCATCTAATTTATTTTGATCCCACTTTTTAACCCTGAGAAAAGAGAAAAACAAAATAATAAAATTCATAACAACAAAAGTAAGTAACAATTTTATAATTCTTAATTATCAACCCAATAATAAATCTACGCAGTTCATAGACTTAGTATACCAGCACATGTTAAACACCCGAACGTGGGTCATTGTCTATAAGGTAGCATTTGGTACCCTCAACGTGGGGTAGATCATAATTATTGTGTTAAAATAATTAAACCCTAACAATAACATAGCAATTTGGCGCCCAACGTGGGGTAATAATAATAATTAATTAAATTAAATAAATCAAATATAAAATTAAACTATAAACAACGAAACATAGCATTTTGGAACCCGAATTTGTAAATATAAAACTTCAATCAAAACTCTAATTAGACCCGTGATGACTTACGCTGTGGAAACAATAACCATGACGAAGAAGAATAAACATGACAAGGCAGTAATGGAACGAAAAATATTGAGAACAATACTGGGACCTATAAAAATAAATGAGAATGAATATCGAAGAAAGACAAATAAGGAATTGGAAAAGAAGATAGGTGGAGAGACAGTAATACGATATTAATGTATGCTACTGGGCATGTATGGAGAGCAGGAGAAACATCAGCAATCAGAGGTATCTTGAAATGGAAACCACACTGTAAGCGGAGAAAAGGAAGGCCAGGACGGCGTTCGTACGATGAAGTTGAAAAATACCGCAAAGAAATGGGAATAGAGAGATTGAAGGAAAAAGTAAAAGAAATAAAGAAATGGCGAGGAATAGTTAAACGAGCCATAGAAGAAGAGTAAAATGAGGACTAATCCACCTCGGAAATTGAATTATGAAGACTCCTCAGGAGTGGCTAAATCCCAAAAGGGAGTTTAAAGCCTTAATAAATAATAAATAAATTTAATGAAAATGGCAAGATTTCGCAATGTTGTCTCTTAAATTGGGATCCAGTTTGAATGAGCAATTTCAAAAACATTTTTTTTAAATATCAAAACAAACATTAATGTTACCAAAAGTAAAAATATATCCGTGTAAAAAAATATTTTTAATTTCATAATAACAGCAAAAATGTTGCCAAAAGTGATAATGAATGTGAAATAAAATATTTATAATTTCAAAACAACAACAAAACGTGTTGCCCAAACTGAAAATGGGTCTGTTTGAATATAAAATCGCAAATTATCTTAAACCGCCCTGAAAACGTCCAGGTCTCAAAAAAAGCCCAATTTAATTAATACGCAGCGAGAAAGCTGAGATCCACCAGACTGTAATAATTATACGTTATACTCCGATACCTCCCTTTTCCTTTACTTCAAAATCCGATTCATCTCTTACATTAATTGACCTTTTTTATAGCGCGCTGGCTCGGTATAAATCGGCACGCCAGGTATTGATCCCCGTGGAGGGGAAGTTTGCATTTCCTTTTCCTTGGATGTATATCGGACATGGACTTCTTTTTTTCACGGAGCCGGAAGCAAAAAGAAACTATCAAGCAGGAGTGAGTTTCCAGGGACCGCCGGGAAACCTCGGCGCAAGCACGTTAATTGTCTGTTTACCTTGCAGTTTTGTCTCAGGTAAATTGCATTCTGCAAGCGACGTTTTATTTCAGCTGCATACAGAACGACAGCTTAAATTCTTAGGGGCTCGTACAGGGGTATTCACAGTTACTCCATTTTAAGTACACACAAATTTCTTTGCGTATATTTGGTATAAATACGGAAATCCGTTTTTACATATTTATTGTGGAACGTGCGCGGAATCCCGTCCGCCACTTAATGAACTTATCCGACACAATGCGGCTCGCAAATAAAACTGCGTCCGCTATTGCGAGACCCCGTTGTCGCCGGTTAAATCCGGGCATTATGCAGATTAAGGACATCTGATGAATTAACTTGTAACCGTGCCGGCTGCAGAAGAAGTCGGCGCCGCACGTCCTCCCGGATTCGCCCGTCTCTCCTAGACGGATCCGCATCGGGTTAATTGGGATTCGCAAACATTTCATGCCGCAATTGAAATTCCCGGCGTAATCCCGCGGGGGTTTTCAGGCCTCTTGTTTTACGCCGCGATTGCTGACGGCTCGTGGATACGGCGCCGCGGACGACAGAGGGGCGTCGCGACGCTTATTGTCCGCCGGAGGATTCGAGTCCTGGAAGTAGCAGCATTAAATCTCGCCCATGTGCAGCCTTGCGTTTTTTCTCTTAGGGATGATATGTTCGGATTTGGGGATTTCAGGATTTTGCTTATTCAGCGTTTGACTTTTCTTTATAATACGATTAGTGCTGGATTCATGTATGTGCCTATTTTTTTGGTGTATTTTATATGTGACGAAATCTTTACGGATTATGACACGAAATGTTACTGTGAGAATTTGTCATATGCTAATTCTACTCCACAGATTTTCTAAAAGTACGTTTTTCTAAAAGGTATGCATACCCTTTAACACGACAAGAAATATAGATGATTGGCATACATAGTAATTAATGTATGTTATTTTTATAAATTAAAAACCTTCTACTCATAAATATTCTTATTGTAACTGTAACTATTACGCAAATTCTCTGAAAATACTATTATCTGGGCCGGCTCGAGGGGTATGCAGGCGATGCGATGCAGGCGATGAAGATGCCTCATCTTCATCCTCTTTGCTTCAACACGGCCAAACACAACAAGCAGTAAACGAAAGCGACTTCCTATTTACATTCAGTTCAAATGATCCAGCAACTTGGCCAAAATTGATCACAACCATACCCACTTGAGGATTCAGGTCGTAGTTTCAACAATAATCATTATATTCGAAAGTTTTGCAATAATGACTCAGAAAATTCTGTTGTTGTTGCAAGCTATTTCAATGTGACAAAAGGCAAATTGACAACTGTTGGATTCGGAAATTGGAAAAACTTGTCAAAACTTCTGACATCGCATGAACGAAGTGTGACACATCTTAATTCCTTCATCAAATGGATGGATCTTAAAAAACAGCTGGGAAAGCATACAACAATTGATAGTGAACTGGAAAACATTTATCAGGTTGAAAAGCGACATTGGCGTGGTATTTTAGAGAGAATAGTCGAAATTATAAAATATTTTGCCAGACAAAATTTAGTTTTACGTGGTTGGTCTGATACAATTTTTAAGAAAGACAATAGATTTTTTTTTAAATTAGTTAAGTTATTTTCGAAGTTTGATGTTTTCATGGCAAAATACATCGCAAAAATTCAAAATACACACAGGCAAACTACTCACTATTTGGGGAAAAACGTCAAAAATTTACTAATAAAAATAGTTTTCAAACAAATTGTTCGGTCTATTGTTCAAATGGTAACTAACGCCAAATATGTTTCAATCTTATTAGATTGTACTCCCGACATAGATTTGTCCATAAAGATGAAAATAATAAAACAACAATTGAAGAGCATTTTGCTAGTTTCATAGAAATTGTCTACTATCAGATACCAGGTGGGAATTAAGAATTGATGCACTTATTCCTCTTAGGAACAATATTAGAGAAGTTCTGGATGCATTAATTAACCTCCATGAAAATAATAAAATGGACAACATTACAAAACACAAAGCAATCTTTAGCACAAAAAATTGAAGATTACGAATTTGTATGTTCACTACTTATATGGTACGAAATTTTAAGCAGGGTCAATATTGTTAGCAAAATGCTTTAAACTGAAAATTCAAATTTAAAGGACTCCAAAAATAATGTAAACCATTAAATTAGTTTTTTCCAACAGTTTCGATCAGATGAGAAATTCAATTCTTTACTTGAAACCGCGAAAAAGTTAGCAGATGAATTGGAAATTAGTCCCCAGTTTAAAGAAAATACACTACGTAGGCGTCGGAGTCCCGATGAACCGCCGATGAACTCGGAAATTATATATAAAATGTCATTATTTCTGCCAATTGTGGATGTAGTACGGAATTCTTTAACTGAGAGGTTTAAACTTTTGAGCAGCCATAGTCAAAAATTTCAATTTCTAACCGATTACAATGAACTTCACGAAGTATATGAGGAATCATTGAAAAAACACTGCAATAATTTACAAATACCCCTAAGTGATGGCGAAGAAAAATATATTGGTGCCCCTCCTGAGTTATTAAATGAATTGAAAATATTTAAGGACACAATAAAATTGGAAAAGTGTAATTCCTTAAACATGTTGCAATATATTTAGAAAAACAATTTATTGTCAATATTTCCTAATTTGGCTACTTCCTTAAGGATTTTGTTAACACTTCTGGTATCAGTCTCAGCTGGGGAGGGATCTTTAAATCTTTAAAAGTTAAAATTGATTAAATCCTATCTGCGATCCACTGAAACTATTTCACAAGAAATATTAGTTGGATTATCAATGATTGCGATCGCAATTTAATTAGCAAAAATTTAAAAAAAAATAGAATAATGCATTATAAGTGTTTGCTTCAATAAAGTCCAGAAGACTTCATTTTTATGTTTTGTTTTTTAAATTATTATGAATATTCATTATAATTAGTAGTAATTTAAGGATTATTGGATTATTGAATGAAAAATTATATATATTTTATTTTGTTATTTTTTGCTTTTGAAAATATATGCAACCCAATTTTTAATTTGTTCATATTTCGCATAATATGTATTATGTATGCATTAATCCTACAAAATAAATGTAGGATATAAAATAACTTTTTTATACTTTATAGGGCGCTAAAACCGAGACTTGCATCGGGGTGCATCGTACCCTAGAGCCGGCCCGGACTATTACATAGCAATGTAAAATGCATTATAATGCATAACAATGTAATACAATCTGTAGATTTTACAATTCATTTAATTTTATAAATTTATTAATAATACAACCCGGCGCCTGTACCATTTATGTAACTAACTTATCGATTCCATTTTCAAGAATTTTACAATTATTACTGGACAGCCTCTAATATTTATTCACATTTCACCTGAATATTATTGATACTTTATACCTTTAATGTATTAAATTCCTCCACGCATAAATATTCTATACTTAAATACTTAATAAGGCATTGCATTCCAGTGCAAACTAATACCAATTTGTAACCATTATGATTTCATCAAATAAACTAAGGTAAGGTTGGGTAAGTATGTATGCGGGGTAAGTGTGTATGGTGCTGATATTACACCGATATTCAATTTAAAAACTGCGCCATATATGGAGTAAGGATCAGAATAAAAAAATACATATTATTTAGTAAAGCTTAACTATTTTATCAATATTTTGCGTAGCTTGAAGTGTATTTAGTAAACACGTGATAGAACGCTTGTGTTATTGGATGCAGAAGCAATTTTTAATTCTGTTTATTTTATATAAAAATCGACAATAACGTAGAAATAGTGGAATTTTATGTTTTCGGGTTTATTTTTACATAATTATTGCCAAAAATTAATTATAAAGGATACTAATCACTTACTCCTGCAAAAAATCAGGAAGGCAAAGTATAGTATTTTGTTGGGGCAATTGTGTAGCATACTACCCAATTACCCCGGTTAAAATAATTGATAAAAACATCTAATTTGATTTAGTCCAATAGTAAGTTTTGAGCTTAAGTATGTACCTTCTTACGTAAGAAAGACTGATAAGGCTAAAGCCTATATCGAGGAAACTTTAAATAGGGCAATTGATAAGAATAACAATGGTGCAAGTACTTAAATTGGATGTGTGAGTGGTTACCACTTGGTGAAACATATTAGTATAGGAATAATCAAATACTTGGTTGACGTTTCACAATATATATAGAGAGAATATACTGAGAGTATACTCAAGAGTATACTCTTGAGAATGGCTGAGAGGCCGAAACATTTGTAGAGTTCTTTTCTATATATATATATATATATATATATATATATATATATATATATATATATATATATATATATATATATATATATATTGTGAAACGTCAACCAAGTGTTTTATTATTCCTATGGTGTAATTACTGCTTACACGGCAAGCCATAAATATAACATACCCCAAATGACTTTAAGTTCCCGGCGAAGAGATATTCGTGGCTTCAAGAGTAAAACAATAAAACAATGGGAAGACCCACTGTTATTCCATATGACAATTAAATTAAATTAGCTGAAGGAATTAAGACCATGGAGAAATTTGGGTTAATTTGCTTTGAGTAGGGCTGAAGTTTTGAGAATAGTTATGTAGAGATTATGTAAAGATAAATAAAATAAATCCGTTTAAAGAAGGTAAGCCTGGGGAAGACTGGTACTTGGGTTTCCAAAATGACACAATCTATCAATTAAAAAGCCTCAATCAGTGGAATACGCAAGAAAAATGTGCATGGATCCGTTTCTAATTAACGAATATTTTACACTGCTAGAAAAAACGCTGATTGATCTGAATTTGCTTGAGAAACCGCACCTTATTTGGAACCTCACGAATCGGGTTTCTGCTTACATCCATCAGAAACAAAAGATTGTTCAATTGTATCTATGAATGACATATTGACGACACTTCCAAAGCCAACTATTTGTGGGAGTGGCATACTTCGATTTGACATATCTTTTGATAGCTATAACATCCAATAAGTAAATACTTAGATAATACTAACTTTTATATTAGTTACTTTCATGTTTTGTTAATAATCACACTTAATTTTGTTTTAAAAAGTTTATAGAACGATACATTTTTGTCATAAAATAAAAATAAAAATATCTATGGATAGATAAAATCATCTAGTTTTACACACTTACCCCTAAATGAAAAACTTTTTTTTTATAATATTATTTATTTATGATTTATTGATCCATGTTTATGATTATAAGTTTAAATTAGTTGATTGATTTAGACCTAATACCATAATATGTGTGAACTTCGCTGTCGTTACACACTTGCCCTATTTTCAGGGGCAAGTGTGTAGTATGCACATAGTTTTCAAAACATATTCACGAAATATTTAAAAGAATAGCAACAGCGTCTATAATCTTGGTGATGGTAAGATAAGTGTCTTGATGATGGTGGAATATGAGCCCTTGAAAGTAAATAGTTTTACGGCACAATTACCATTAGTTTGCACTATCAAAATATTATTAAGCACTCACCCCACTAAATAACTGTACCTACCAATATATTCACCTTATATTTAATGATGCTATTTATTCTATTGTGCTTCTCAGAAAAATGTGAATTTTACGTTTTACCCCAATTATTTGTCATTTCAACCTGACTTAATTTTTTTTAAACCCCACTACACATCTAGCCTTATAACCCCTTATCAGTCAATAGCATGCAACCATTGCCATTTCTTCAAATTGACCCACTTCGTCCTACTCCCGGCGCCTTCACCATTTATTGCCCGGCGCCTTCACCATTTATTAAAGTTCAATATAACTACCGATACGGGACATTGAAATATCGTGAGCACAATTTAAATCTCTGCATTGAATTAACGTTGTAAATGTTTGCCAAGAACTAACATACTTTGTTTCAATACGTGGAATGGTTGGAAGGAATTACAGTAATTTACGCAATGACTTTGATATATTGTAATCAATTTTAAAGTCGTTCGTAGTATTAGGCACTTAATCAAATATTACATCAATAATTCAGAAGTGTGCCGTGCCGCACCGTCCATTTGATGATAAACAACTAATTTGTCAACCGTGATTACTACTGAATTAATGTTTAAATTGATGTGTTCACTTAATATAATAATAACAATATGTGATGTTTTTAATACCAGGGCAGTTACTTTGTATTCACTATTAAACATATGAACATATTCCTAGAATAAAAAATCAGTTACCAGACTCTAGAATTTTAGATACTAAAAATTCGTTGAAAAAAAATCACTGACAATTTTATGCATCAACTGAATAAGTTTGAAGAACAATTTTCCAGCGCATTTTATACAGAAGATGAAAGTATCTATGAACAATGATTTTTAAGGTTTTCGAATATGTTGCTGTAATGCCCGGTTGCATCAACGCGAGTTAAATATTAACTGGGGGTTAAAAATTTAACTCGGGGTTAACCTCAAAAATGACTTACACAAGATCTGAAATAACACACAAAATGCGATATATACGAACTTGATTCATTCACAAGTGACCGGTTTTATTTAACCCGAGGGGTTTTGTTGCTATACGTTACTTCACATCATCAAATTTTCATGCTACTGATTCGGAACGTCACTGTGACATAAATATAAGTGAAGGTTACATAACCCGAGTTAAAACAATGTTGATGCAACTGGACATAAATGGCAGATACCAAATTAGTTACTAAAAGACGTTTTTGGGTGGCAGAATTTTGTTTAGCCATATTTTATAAAGATATTTTGATATTTTTCGTGCTATATACGTGCTATATTCGTGCTAATAACTCCGACAACTTCCATTTTAAGTTACCTAATTTTCAGTTTTTAGCATTTGATATTATGTGAATAAATTTTACCTAAATAAACTTGTAAATTTTCAGATATACATTTAATTTGGCAACCATGATTACTGTAGAATTCATGTTTATATTAACGTGTCTGCTTCATATAATAATAACAATATTTGATGTTTTAGATGCCTGCGTAGTTACTTTGTAATCCCCATTACACATTTTCTCTAAAGAGTTTTTCAGCTGCCAGACTCTAGAATATTAGTAATTGAATTTTTTTTTTTAAATCATCAACCATTTTAAATCAACTGAAAAAATTTGACGAACAATTTCCAGTGTATTGAAAAGACAAAAGCATTTATGAAGATATTTTTTTTGAGTTTTTAGACTATGATGCTGTAAAAAGCATATTAGTTACCAAAAACAGGTTTTTGGTAATTGAATTAAGTTTTACGATATTTAATATAGTTATTTTTGTATCTAGAACGCGAAATGCCAATTTTGCGAGAAACAAAAACAAAATAACAAAACTAATTAACGCAACAGAACAATATAATAATCACTTAACACCAAAAATAAACAAAAACTGGATCACCAACTTATCACAAACAGTTATACCCCTTAACGTATTGCACGTGTTGTCCTTCGGACAATCATTCAACTTACCAACAACCAAACGAGTGCAAATACCGACTAATGAGTATATTGCGAGCATCGAAGCAGGTTTTAATAATTTATCAACAACTGCCAAAAACCAAATCAGGACTGACATAACAAAAACAATCATACACCATGCCAATAGCTTATCAAACCGACCAAAACATATTCACCTAAATCACACACAAACTTTCATTAAAAAAAACCTACAACCAACTAAATCGTTTTTAAATAATAACAAACAACTCATTGTGCTTAAACCAGACAAATGCAATAAAACGGTAATTATGGATAGTAACGACTACACAAAAAAAATCAACGAAATGTTAAATGACCACACTACATACAAGCTGATTGTAAAAGAGCCAACAAAGTCATATCAAGACAAAAATAACCTAATAATAAAAAATTGGGAAAAACAAAACTATATTTCGCCCAACGTAGCCAAACACCTTCAAATTCATAACGCCATACCACCCAAACTCTATGGGCTACCCAAATTACACAAACCAAACACACCCTTACGACCAATCGTGTCTTGTATCCAATCACCTACTTATAAACTATCTAAACACATTGCTAATGTTCTCACAAACATCATAAACAAAAACAAATACTACATAAAAGACTCTTTTGAATTCAAACGGTTCATAGATACAATAAAAATCCCCCCTAATTACATTCTCATATCACTTGATGTCATCTCTCTTTACACCAACATCCCACTAGATCTTATATCATCAATTCTAACAGAAAACTGGAGCCAATTGTCAGAGTTCACCTCATTGCCTTTGCATGAGTTTCTCTCAGCAATAGATTTCATTAACTCTACCAACTACTTTCAAATAGATAATAAATTCTACACCCAAACCAATGGATGCGCGATGGGCTCCCCAATCTCCAGTGTATTGGCACAATTAGTAACGGAAAAACTAGAAACCACAGTCCTTAACACCTTACCATTTGACATACCGTTCTTCAAACGTTACGTGGATGATTGTATTTTAGCAATCCCAATTAACAAATCAACAGAAACCCTAAATATTTTTAATCGTTTCCACCGATCAATTCAATTCACTATAGAGGAACAATCAAACAATATCCTTAACTTTCTTGACATTACCTTAATTAATAACAGCCCCACCATTCTCACACAATGGTACACCAAACCAATAAATTCAGGCAGATATTTACACTTTCACTCCGATCACCCTTCAAATGCCAAAAAAAATGTAGTCACCGCTTTAGTCGACCGTTGCATCATCTTAACAACCCCATTATACAGATCTACACTCCTCCAAAAACTCATAATTGTATTGAAACAAAACCAATATCCAGAAAATATGATTAAACGTATATACCACAAAAGACTCAAAAAATTTGAAACAAGCACACTTCACACCAATCATACACAAAACACATCAAACACTGACACAACCAACACACCACAATCACCACAGAACTCAAATAAGATAAACAAACCATCCACATACATCTCCTTACCATACACTACTGAACTGTCACAAAAAATCACAAACATTTTCAAACCACACGATTACATGATTGCACACAAAGTAGTTCCTACCACCCACAAACTACAATCAAAACTAAAAGCCAAAACTGAAAAGAACAAACAATCAAACGTAGTATACAGAATTCCTTGTAACGATTGTGATGGCACTTACATTGGACAAACCTCCCAATATTTAGAAAATCGCATTTAAACCATAAATACACAAAAAACGCTAGCACCGCCCTTTGCAAACACACCACAGCACTCAAACATAATTTCAATTTTAACAAGGTTGACATCCTAGAACAGAAAACAAACTTAAGCAAACGCTCCGTTTTTGAAATGATACATATCAATAACGACCCTAATAGTATCAATGATCGCAAAGATATCCAAAACCTCAGTAGAATCTACAAACCTTTATTCTTGTTACACACCAAACAATGTTAACCAAACAAACTCACAATCACGCACGATTAAAAATTTTTTTTCAAATAAACCGCCACAACCATATAGGTGGTCACACGCCTGTCAAAGCGTACCAACCTTGCATTTATAACTAATCTCATACATGTGCCTGCTAACAGCACACTATCACAACGTGCATTGGCGTCTCTCTGACCAAACCATGTTACAATAATTTTATCATCCACCAACATCGCAATATACGACAAGGTGATTGTCTACGACACACCTTGCCCGTCGAGGGATTGGCAAACCCGACGTTAAATAACAACAATTTATCAAAACCACAACTATATTATAGAAGGAAATAAATCATAACCAAACAAAGGTTATCCACATGGCGCTCATCAAAACACATGTAAGATATAAACAGAAACTTTACCTACTGTAACACACAACAACCAAAAATCAATTTTGGTTTTCTTTACTTATTGTCGGTTCTGATTTGGTTAACGATATATCTCTTACAGTCGCTGTTTCGCTGTATATCCCCACATCACAGGATAAAAAATAATAAATACTCAAACCACATTCATAATTGAATTGCTACTGTACAAAAGAAAAAAATATATATAAACCTTTCTCACACTAAGTCAACTAAACACTCAAATAATGAACATTGTCCCAAGGACAACATACAAACTGTTTGTTGTATCATTGCCCTCAGCTTAAAATATCATGAACAGATTGTCTATATTACCCTTTAAAACTTACTACAACTTTTTAGTTGGACTAAATACGAAATAATGTTTTACCTCATCAATATTTGTAACCATGACTGTTTCAACCCTTGTGTTGATGCAATTTTTACCCCTTCCACTATTCCAGTCCTCGCAAGTTTGAAAAAGGTGCACTGTTAAGCACCGAAACGTCACTATATAATATTATTTTTTAATTTGATCAAATTTTCTGCTTTTTTATACTATCATTAACTATACATAATATGTACCTAGTACATTAAACTTAACCAGGAAATTGTTTCAAACTCACCTGACCTACCTAATCCCCAAAAATAAAACAAACAAAATATTAAAGAAAAACATAAGTTTTCTAACAACTATAGAAAACAACACCATATATATATATATATATATATATATATATATATATATATATATATATATATATATATATATATATATATATATATATATATATATATGGTTTGTTGATGATTAAATAACAAATGAAGTCACTATAGTCTTTTATCAAACAGACTGTATATTCATTACTATAATATGTTACTATTATTTTATCTTCAAACGTCAATGAAAATAAAGTTATGCATTTGGAAACTTGCTTGCATAGTCGGCATTCCAGGCACCGAGAGGAGAAACTTTGGAAGAGATCCAAAATAAATTAGCACGTTCCTTCTACACGATTTGATTGTTTGGCACCGCACCGATGTAATCGTAAAGACAGCCAACTCGGATTTAGTAACTGCTGATTATTTCCACGTTGTTGTTTGAACTAGTAAAAGATTCATGTATGTTAAATTAGACGTAAAAATTAATAATAAATTATAGTAATAAAGCACGTACTGTACAGTTAGTTAAACTAGTGTTAGTTGAGTATTAGTTATTACAACTGTGGTGTGGTGGATATGTATTTATTTTTTTCAAGTATATTTTTGAAATGATTGAAACCAAATTCAACTTCTACAATCTTACAAAACTTTTCGGATTTGGACAAAATACTTAGATATTAATAAATATAGCAAATATAACCTAAATAAAACAAAAATATATAAAAATATAACAATTGTGGATATGCTGCCCTCTGATTTACTTGATTAGTATGCATTTATTAACAACTTTCAATCAGCTCTACTGAAAATTAGACATATTTGATAATGCCATCTGACACTGGGTAGCTGAGGGGGAAAGGAAGGGGGGGCAGACGAATATCTCAGAATAGAACAGACAAAAAACAAGTTAGCTAAACGATATTTAAAGCCCGGGGTGCTCTCGTGTGCTCGTTGGCGTGCGAGAAAACAAAGACGTTACTATGCTGCCGCGCACACTGGATGCGGACCCGGGAATTCATCGCTATGGCCTCACAAGTCGATTAACAACTGCACAAGCGGCTACGGGCCTTCGATTGACTGCTTCACGGCATGAGTTTTATCGCTCGTGCTCCAGTACCACGTCAAGGTGAGGTACTGAACACGGGAGTCAACTGACTAGCACAGGGCATCCAGAGGGGTCGACGACCAAATCCACAGATGTGTTTTCGGCACCTTTTCACGAATAGAACTGAACTGAAGCCGACTCACAGATTCCCCACGCGAAGCTACGCAACGCCGCAGCAATGTTGCCATCTATAAATCACCCCCGAAGGTTTAGCCTTCACCACTTCACATCACAGAGTTGAAAACATCAGCTATGCTAGTATCTCGTAAAGTTATTTATAATATCTTGTTCTATCAATTAAATGATAATTCAAATTTGTGATTAATTTCGAATGAGCTCATTTTCGGAAAAAAATATAAGTGCTATAGGTACCTTATGTGTGGGACCCACGAACATAAAATGGGGCAATAAAAACTACACGAGCTTAATTGTAATTGTTACCTGCGAAATTTATGCGCCCACAAAATTTATGCTCCCCTCGCATATCGCTGGCGTAAATTTCCACTTTCGTGCACACAACCGCCCCCCGGCCCTGCCAAGAACAGCGCACAAATTCGCAATAATCACAGAATCAACGCACTTCAAGCCATCGCCAGGTGACGTGCAGACGGGGGGATGTGGTGAATGGGCGGCCGCCCAGGTGCGTTCTTATCTGCACAGTCCCACATCGCGTGAAAACTCTCGGGAGGCGAGTGAACGTGGAAAATAATAAATAAGCCATGATTCAAATGCATATTTCATGAGGACAGAAGAGGAGATTAGGAGATTTATTACATTTCGTTATGGTAAACGAGGAGTCGGAGTTCGTGCCCGTACTGAATGTTGTTGTGTTAGTATCAAGGATATTGATAAAACAGAGCGTCTCGGGCTCGGGGGCGGAATATGAAAGCAGTGGGAATGTATATATATATATATATAAACAATCTTTATTAGGCTATCGCTTGGGAATGTATTATTTAAGAAGTATATTTCGCTGCGATTTCGGTATAAACATTGTTTTAAACACAAAATTTTCGAAATATTAGTTATAACACAGAATATTAATTCTTTCGGCATTATTAAAAACATTTATTTTTAACACCGTAAGTATTGATAAATGAAATCAATAAACAATTTTATTGATTTCACTACCATTTAATACTAAGTAAATCGCATATTTATCATATATTTAATTTGTTTTATTTTTATGCTAAATAAAAAAAAAAACTCAAATTCCCTCACATGAGGATAACATGCAGTAACAGAACAATGGATAAAGATAAATGAAAGTATTCGAAGCATTCTGTAGATAAACATCGACCGTACATGTATTTTCACAATTTGTACTTTGATAATAATTTATCTTAAATATCTAATGACTTGAATTTTCCAACAATTTATACTCTGATAATGATTTTAGAGAAAATAAGTAATTGAAGTGCAATTTTTAAGATTTTGGATATTCACCAATTCTCTAGCTTGGTGCAGAAACAACCAATGTCAATTTTATTGAAAAATAGGGTTATCTAAAATGACTAATACATGAGTGATGAATGAGCCAGTAATGGCCTGAAGTAGGTAATATTCGATAAAAAACCGTTCAGTGAGAAAACAATATGTCTAAGGCCCGTATCTATAGTCCGTACGTGAACTTGAGTACGACTCAAGTCGCATATTTGGTTGCGTTTGGTGCAGAAACGCATATAGAAAATACGCAACCAAATATACGACTTGAGTCGTACTCATGCTCAAGTACGGACTATAGATATGGACCTAATTGTTAGGAAAATTTAATCGACAGTTACTTAGTAGCAATTCAATCCCAGTTTTGTAAAACTAAGAAATTTTGACATTGGTCGTTCTTGTAGCAAGCCACAGAATTATTTGAAATGAGTCATAACTCAAGTTTTGTAATTAAAGACGCAGTGATTTATAATTAAGATTGTTTCGAATCTGAGTGTAAGTGACATAGGGCCCAGGGCAATACTAAAATTGTAAAATTTCTCGTAAATTAAATGAATACCTATTATTTTCCTGTGTCGTTTTTCACTTTGCAGGAAGTTATGGAAATATGAAATTCCAAAGTTATGGGAAATGTGACAAAATTTACAGTCCGGTATTTACAAATTCTTTGAATTTCAGGAAATTTCTTCACGATTTGCTCATTAATTTGAGTATACACTATTCGCGCAATTCTGTATAATTCTTATTATATGTTACATTGAATAAGCGGAATGTTCTGTAATTAGTCAGTAAATTTGTGTTTATATTCAATTCATAAGACATTATTACAAATTTATTATATAAATTGGCTTCTGTTTCGATCAATAATTACTACTGATTACATTTTAATCAAAATTTTAAATTTATAAGACACATACATATAATTTTTGCAATTTCATAAAGTTTAAATCATTTGTTGTTCACTAACAAAATATACTCACAAATCGAAACTACTCATAACTACTGATTCTACATCAAACGATTTTTTTTATTTTTAAATTAAATTTTTTTGGTCTCTAATATATTGTGATTTTTGTTGCGGGGCAGAAATATGCACACAGATTAATAATTATTATCAGAATTAATCTCCACACATTCTATTAGTATTAGCATGATGAAATAGCATATTGTTTTTATAATGAATTGGTTTTCTATGTTTATCATATTTTTGTCATTGGGTCAACGATGGCTTTTGACTTTTGAAAATTTATGAGATTTTAAACTTTTTCTGAACGTCCAAGTTTTGTTTTTTTTAATATGGAAATTTTTTTAAGAAGTATTTGTACAGTTGATGAAAGTTCATAGTATTCTAAACAATTTTTCAAATTTGATTAAACACTTTCAAATGTGATGCATTGTTATGCTACTTATACAAAATTTATAATATCGATGATGAAATTGTGTTAAATGCGTAGAATTATTTTAACTAATAAGCAAATAAAATAAATTTCATTATTTTCTTTAAAAACATAATTTATTTCCACTAATAACCGAAATTAGTTAGGCGAAAGAAATAAATCATAAAATAGAATAAAGATTAATATTATTTACCAGTAAGTACTAAATATAACAATCATAAATATATAACTGGTAATGTATGCTTAAAACCTTAAACTGAATAAAATTTATTGTATCGTAATCTTTAATACCATGCCATTTTATTACATACATTTGTGCACTACACTATCGATATATGTACAATTACTTAAAGGATTTATGGTTATATTTTCTGGACTTTTTGTAGTCGTAATGTTTTCAAATTTTGTAAAGCTTCTATTTAGTATAGGAATAATAAAACACTTGGTTGACGTTTCACAGTATATATGTAGAAAACAACTCTACAATTGTTTCGGCCTCTCAGCCATTCTTCAGTTTATACTCTTGAGAATAGCTGAGAGGCCCAAATAATTGTAGAGTTCTTTTCTATATATACTGTGAAACGTCAACCAAGTGTTTTATTATTCCTATACTAATATGTTTCACCAAGTGGTAACCACTCACACATCCAATTTAATTCTATTTTATATCGTTATAGAAGCTAAGAATCACGTAATTTATTTCAGATTTTTTTATGAAATATTCAAAATATTCGGAAAATCGTTAAGGCAATACTAAATATTAAGAAGTTATTTCGGATTGTTGCAAATTTCTGCAAGCCTATACGTTTGCATGAATATTTCAATTGATGACAATTTTCTGTGGTTTATCTCCTACCTATGGGGACATTTTCCTACGTTTGCGAGACATTTGGAACTCTCTTGAATATACAAATTTTCATTGTTTATACTATTATTTTTAAATAAAAACAAATTTTTAATCATTCCTAAAACTTTTGATATTTTTTTCCCAAAATCCACTGAAAGAAATTACTTTTTCTAATTTACTCTCGTAAATATGTCGAGTTTTGATAGTATTTCTGCAATTCTCATTTACTTGCTAAAAATGCAAGGCTTTTTAAAACTTTCGATTAAATTTTTCCAATATTCATGAGACATTTGTGTCTAATATTTCAAAAATCAATTTTTTGGACTTTCATAACTTTTATTTTAAATTTTATTCGATTGTTAGAAATATCGGCAAGTCCAAATTTTACTAATTAAATGAAATTAAAGGCTTTAGTATCGTGATACAGTTTTAATATTTAAATACAGAACACTTTCAACTTTGTTAATATCACATTTATTTGACCTATATGTTTTCATAAATTGTGACGTACCTGAAGGGCAGTCGGCGCGTTAGGCCGTGGAGCGAGTGGAGGGTCCCTTTGAAGTAGTGACGAAGGCCAGGCTCTCGGTGTCAGAGAGTGGGGGGGTTAAAAAAAGGCTCCACGTAATTTTACCTCGTTGCTACTTCGTCGCAAGGGAGGCTCCACCCTACCTGCGTGGGTGGTCGACAGACAGTCAGCGAAGTTCAGAAATCACGAACTGTCACAACGCTGACCGTTTGACGCCAACACCACCAGGTTTAAATCTCGCAGTGAGAATAGAAAACTGTAAAACTGTAACTGAAATAAACCGAATAGAAAACTGTAAAGAGAAAACGTGGGGGGAGCAAAAAATAACAGGTGTGAGTTTGGTATGGTAAGATGGCGTTTATTCACACAAATCAAGACGGACACCGTGTCCTGCGCTCCTGAAAACAAATACCTCCGAGCGCCACCCTTTCGCGCAGGGTTTATTCTATTCGGCCGAATAAAACAAGCTCCTAATCGCGCGATTTAAAGGGCAGAGGGAGCGACCTTTCTCGTACACTAGCGCAAAACACGTACGATACGAAACACGTCGACGCAATTTACACACAAAACAATAATCAGCAAAAATGGCTCAATCGAGCACACAAAAGGAATTATATTATAGGAATTTGTATCTGGCCTGAGTTCCGGGTGGTCGTCGCTGGTGACTGCTACAGTTCCGGAAGGGCGACGGCTCGCGTCGTAGACCTGGAGCTCGCTCGCGGCCTCCAGCCAGGAATGTTCCGGCCGAGCTGCCTGGTGAAATACCTTATCTGCAACGGTTCTTCTGGCACGATCTATCTTGGGCACGAGTCAATGTAGTTCTGCTTCGTGGTGGCGCTTACGCCGGTGAATTTAAAAATCGCTCACCGGGGAGACGCGTCACCACAACAAAAAAATGCAAGCATGGTTGCCTACCGTGCAGGTCCATACGTCCGTTAATTATTAAAAAGCCGTTTCTGCCGACGCTATTTTTGGACCGTTACAAATTGTTATATTAACAAAGTTAAAAGTTACAACAAACTTATTTATGTAATACCTAACTATTTTATACAGAATTTTATAGCTTTTTATATGATTTGTATGATATCATAAATGTGATATTAACAAAGTTAAAAGTGTTCTTAATTTAAATATTAAGTTATGATTTATGTGATATTTTGTAGAGAATTTTTTGAGCTGTTTATGAAAAATGTCCCATTTTCACAAAATAAAAGTATTCTTTATTTACATATTAACCAAATGTTATGAAAATGTTACGTGTTGACTATTGGTTATAGATTGTTTTGAGCTGTTTATGAAATGTGCCATTTTGTGTACAGATTAGTTAGAGCATTTACGCGTGTGAAACAACTAAAAATGATTTACTCTCGTTACTATAATTTAAATTATATGAATTCTCTGATAGCGAAATTTCTCGCTCTACAACTTTAGTTATGAGCACTTTTAATGAAAATCTAGTCGTTTGGTAGTTAATTACGAAAGGAGAGCCCGAGAAACGTATTGTGCGTCGCGCGCCAGCGTCTTACTTCCGGCCTCTATACCTTGCGAACTATAGCTTTTGTGGCAAAAGCCAAAAAGTCTAATTTGACTGGACTACGTGGTGTTAATACGACCCCCTATATTTGGTTACCTTTGCGGATTATAACCCCCATCACCTCCGACCACGCACAGCCAGGCCGTGTCTAAAGAGGCACCCCACCAGGTGCATGAGTGGCGTCCAGGAGCTTTCCCTCCCTGCACTTGAGTACGAGGAGGATACACAATCACAAATAGGATTACACCTTATCTTACAACTTCATATTCTTTAATTTTCTTCGTTGTATGCACCATTAGTTTGAATTAATCCATTTGGTAAAATAGAACCGGCAGGTGACGATCGGCCTAGCCGACATTCCACTATTTCCTAGTCGAATCATGGGTATGTGATCATGCCTGCCGCCTTCGAGCGTTATTGCGGAAAAAAAATGTGCCACGGGATTAGGCGCCGTCTTCACTCAGCTGACCAGGGCCAATACATTATTCACAGGGGCGAACGAAAAAGACCGCAAATAACACAGATAAAATATTGAAGAGATAAGAGAGAAAAAGGGGACTTCAAATTATAAATAATTATTGTAAGCCCTAAGTGTAATAAGTTTTTCTGGTTGTGGCTAATTTTAAAGATTTTTTTAACTTTTGATAAAAATTTCACCATAAAATTGAGCAATGTTTTTTATTTTTGTTTTGTAATTTCTGTTAGTTTTCACAGCTTTCATTAATGGGAAGAAACTCAAAAAATGTGTCGATGGTTTGTAAAATATCTGTATCAAAACACATTTGAGTTTTCTAATACGTAAACGCAGTAATAAATCAGTTGAATCATGAAGGATAAAGCTTGAAGAGAATCGGCGATAATTTGAATTTAGCGTCAACTTATCATCATTTTAAGTCAACGGTAGGAGATATTATTCAGTGCTATGGAGAGACAGTCAGATACAAAATTCGGAAAAGTTCCGGTCAACCTAGTAAAATGACATGCAGAAAGAGGTCTTGTGAAAATATGTAAAAACCAGCGAAGAGTCACCGTAAGGGATATAACGGCCTTATTTAATGGGAAAACGGAGGCAAATATTTCGCGAGAATGTTGTAGGCAATGGATCCATAAGTCAGGGCTCAGTTTTTATAAGGTACATAATAAATCAAATATTAAATAACTAACAAATAAATAGAAAAACAATTGTATAGCGTGGGCTAAGTCTAAATTGTCTTGAACAGTAGAAGACTGGTCCAAAATCATATTTAGCGATGAATCCAAATTCGAAGTTACTGTAGGTGATTGCAGAAAAATAATTATTCGAGATAAAATGGAAACTTTTAAAGCGGATTGTATAAAAAAAATATTGAGATCTTTCACGCCAAATTACTGCAAGTCTTTGCTGCAAACCATGCCAGCCAGAATACTAGCGATCATAAAGGCGAAAGGTAATGTGACACCGTATTAATAATTTAAACGATCGTCGGCCGAACATTAAGTGGTCAATAGAATTTGAACATTAAATGTGCCGTTCGAACATTAAGTTGTTAGGGCTCCTAGTATTAAACTAAGATTTTAAATATGATTCAAAATCGCAGTCGTGTTGATACCCCTGCTCTATTTCAAATAAATATTATTTTAAGATTTCATTCCATTCCATTTAAGGGGTTGAAGAAATATATCCAGGCTCAGTTAGAATTTGATAAACCGCCGGGGTCGAACGAACGAAACGGGGAAAATCCAGAGCACGTGAAAGAAGCCGCGGTAATCCCGCGTGTGTGGCAAACCGGTGATGATGCTGACGTTCAGTTTCGCGCCGTTATCGATGTCGCACATGAAATGTGCCTTCGTCCGATCAGATAGCTGGGGCCGCATTCAGCGGACTATGGGGCCATTGCCGTCCCCGCGGAGTCCCCTACGTAATCCCCCCCGACACGATTTATATTTCACTAAGGCCTGCATAATTTTCGTAATACGTGATTCCGTTTTTAACACCGCCACATTAAACTTTACACCGTTTTGCCTTTTAAATATTATAATAACTATATACACGGAGCGAGCGCCAGGCCGGGCTGTTGGGCGCACTCTTTTTATATTGCACCTTTTTATTTGCTGCTTTTAATAAAGAGGAGCGATATGTTTATCCCCGGAAATAGGCCTTTTTATGCACGGCCCTCCGGCCTTGCATATAAAAAACGTGACGTGAATGCTTCGCGCCTTTCATTGCCCGGTTTTAAGGACTTAACTGGATGGAAGATTAACTCGAGAGGTTACGGCGCAAAAGGTTTTATGATTTACGCGCACAATGTCTGTCGTACTTTTCGCTGAAATTGCTAATTGAAAAAAATGTTTATGTCTAGTGCCTTTTTGATTGACCCTGTGAGCGGACTTAAAGGCTTTACTTTGTACGGAGCAAACGTTAATTGTTTAGTGCAAGACGAAAATTTCTAACAAATTATTTGCATTTTTAAGAATTCAGTTGGTTGGATTTATAAGGATAATATAGTTAGCTACACAAAGCGGGGCCAACTTATTTATGTAATAGATTTTTTTTATAGTAATGTACATTTTGGCATGATTGATTCTATAAGGTCATTTTTTCCTCTATATCACCTGTACAAATTGTGATATGTTTAGGCTGACGGAGGTATAATGAAACATAAAACAGAAATAACGCCCTTAATGCCAACATGAATATATCAGCCGCAGTCTGAACTACAAGGTGTACTTAAATGATTGTTGTTATGTAATTACTTCAATTTAATTGTGCCGCCTTTCAAATATGTATACCGTACTATATGAGAACTGTCACTGTCAACCATACCTGTCAACTTTCAGACAACATAATAACAGTAGTTTGAACAGTAGTTTGTTAAAATGTACGCTGATCAGAAGAACACTTTTATTGTTGAGGCTTACTTTCGTAACGGACGATTTGAAAATGGACAATGGATTTATTCAATTCTAGAGTGCGTTCGGGAATTTCAACAAAAGATCCCTGACCACCAATTTGTATACTCGGTTTTGTCAATACATATTTCACGAATAGTGCACCGTTTTAGGGAAACTGGTAGTGTTCAGAAAGGGAAATCGTCAGGCAGATCCTCAGTATTAGGAGAGGTTGTTGCAGATGTTCGTGAACGACTCGAAGTAAGCCCTCAAAAGTCAATTCGTAAATTTGAATTGCATGAAGATAGCTTTTATTGCCATCTTCATGAGTAATGAGTGAAATGTCTCGTGCGTCTTTAAATAATTCTTCATTATTGTCTTTTCATGTGTTTGGAAGCCAGAAATATTGCTGAAACTAATAATAATTTCGAATTTTAGCAATCAAATATGAAATATCACCATAGAAATTAGAATAGCATGAAGATAACTTTGATTGCCTTTTCATGTCTAATGAGTGTAAATGAAGTTGCCTATGTCAAAAATAGAACTATTTTTACTGGAGCGGAACAAAAATATTTTACATGGTGACGTACCTAATTACAAGCATTTAGATACACCTTGTACCTCGTACATACTGTGTGTTGCACAAGCAACTTAAAAAAATGGACATTTAGATTATAAACTCCCATATTTTATGGGGACGATCAACCACTATTGCTATTTCATTTTCCTTATCTAATTTGCAACTGCAATTCGTAAATTTCACCACAATTCCAGTAGCGGCATGTCATAACCATTACTAAAACATCTCCATCGTGAGCCGTGCATCAGCGCGACGTACAATTATCATTCCTACTGGAATCTGCAACAGTTCCATAAATTCCAGCGGCAAAACGCTTTATGTGCCGCAAAGAAATTACGCAGCATGCACCGTGCATAATTAATAGCTTCCCTAATTTACGGCGTCACGGGCGACACTTTCGTAAATCGCGCCTGGGGCGGGGGCGGCGTTTAGCCCGCGACTCACGGAATTATATCCGTCGCCCCAATAATCATAACTGTCCCATAAACACATCCTTTATTATGCATGTACGCCGGTATTTATCACATCGGAATTATTTTACGCCTTAATACAAACACGCCGCCCTAACCACCGCGCCGCCCCAATGTACGCTTCGAGCGCTGCAATTTATCGACGCAATAATCGCTCCACCCCGGCTCCCATTAGCAAGATGTAATGCGATAATCGCCGTGTTCTCGAGATGGTGTCTAATTGTGACGTGCTGACGATACGGCGGAACCAAAGCCACTGCACAAATCTAATTTTACGAATCAGCATTGAGGAGGTAATATCATACACGCAGAATTTAGAACATTATATTAAAGCTGAGCGGTATCAATTAAAGCTCCTATCACCTAAAAATGAATGCAATTACATGCATACATACCCACTCAAGGCTTTTCTAAACTATGGCAGATTGTATTCGTATTTAAATAACTATCTGTAATAGTTTCTACTACTTATGGTAGTTACAAATTTGACACAGTTTAGTTTGATATATCTAAAGTAGTTTTAGAACACCAAACAAAATTTATTAATTATTATAAAATATTCTTGGCACCAACTACTTCAAAGTGTAAGATTGAATATATCAAGGTTGTCAATAGTTAATATGCAAAAAATAATAATATAAATTTCGCATTGATGAGGCTGATACACGATGAAACTGAATGTTAATATATAAATAAAACACAATTAGTGAGAGTTTCACACAGTGGCTTCATCAGACAGATGAAAACTGAACTGACTTCATGACTTCATATGACTTCATCTGACTGATGAAGCCACTGTGTGGCGTAACAATTGTCGTAGTACAACATTAAACATTTTGGGAAACTCACACTAATTGTGTTTTATTTATATAATAATATAAATTAATCTTAATAAGATCTAGTAAGATTTACTAGAATTAGCATTGATCTATAAATTTGCCATTGAGTAAGCTATAGTTATTTAGGTAGAAAGCCTATTAAATTAGCCTTTACGGGATAACATGAAAGTTTGCAGAATGAGCGACGTAGGAGCGAGTCCTGTAATCCGGTGAGCCCCTGTAAAGGCAAATTGCAAGCGAACCCCATATTACGTTTTATGTCGTCCTGCAAACGAAAATCCTTGAAAATAATTATCTTTGACAGCTTCAGAAACATCTTTTGATACTGGATATAACATATTGAATTGTCACTCTCAATATTTACTGTCATCTTGACTAACCCGGTAACCGACTCCCTGGTGGCGGTGGAGCTGTGTTTGTTTCAGACTTGACAGAAGTGTCCGGTAAAGTCGTCATGGCAACCCTTTACAGGCACTTGGCTGTAAAGACATGCTTACCGAGTCAATCTATATAGATAACAGAAAACGAACTTTTACATATCTTGAAAATTTTTACATAAAAATATGTATTTGAGTATTTTGGTATGAAGAAAAATACATGTTTATAGTTATAGAGTACTATTCTATGAACGGAATCTATAAAATAAAGTCACTTTTGTAAGATATTCTATAAACAATGATGAAGATTCTTCAAGAAGACAATTTTGTGTTATTTAACAATTATCTCTTAAAGATGTATGGTCGATACTCCTCTATGGCATGGAAGGTTGGACGCTTAAAACAACAGCTATGAATAAGATTGAAGCGTTTGAAATGTGGCTTTACAGAAGAATACTGAAGATCCCGTGGACAGCACGAATTACCAGTGAAGAAGTGCTGCGGCGAGTAGGTAAAGATCGCGAAATTTTGACCACAATAAAAAGAAAAAAAGTTACATACCTAGGACATATCATGCGAAACCAGAAGTATGATGTCCTTCAACTCATCATAGAAGGCAAGATGGAAGGAAAACGAGGAATAGGAAGGAAGAAGATGTTGTGGCTCAGAAACATAAGGAAATGGACTAGACAAAATACTATCGGTAGTTTGGTTCATACCCTCAGAAACCGTCAAGAAATGCACCACATTTTCGCAAACATCCATTAATGGATAAATGCACCAAAAGAAAAGATTCTCTTACAATCGGAGAACTTTTAAAAAAATTCTAAGAATTTCCATAATAATTGATATGCTATATTTCAGAAATTCCCTACTATAATTTATATGTTTTCCTATTTATGTATTTTTTTGTAAATCGTGTTTACAATTTCACAAAATAATTTTTAAATTAACTTCTGCTTTACAACAGAGGTTCTTATTTATACCCTAGACTTTTCGCTTAAATGAGACAAAATTATTGGCGACAACTCTTTAAGTCTTTTCAAGACTTTAAGAAATTTAATTAAAATATAAGACAATTGTACAAATATTGAAAATAATTTTATTTAGATGCAAGTATATGGATATACAGGGTGTCTCTAAATTACGTGGACATGGTTAACCACAGATTACTGGGATCAAAAGAAGACGATTTAACACAACTTATCTATATACAAATGCGTTTGATTTAGCCAGTGTTCAGCTTCAAAGTTAATCTAAAATAACAAAATTTGCTTATAACAAGAGCCATGTTACATAATTTAGAGACACCCTGTATAGTGTAAGGATAAAACGGATAAAATAAATAAAATCGTTGAGAAATATGCCCGGACAGATCGATTTTTATCATTAATGTCCGGTTGCATCAACGCGAGTTAAATATTAATTCGGGGTTATAAATTTAACTCGGTGTTAACCTCAAAAATGACTTACACCAGATCTGAAATGAAACATAAAATGCCAGTTATACGAATTTGATTCATTCACAAGTGACTCGTTTAATTTAACTCGAGGAGTTTTTTTGCTATAGTTAACTATAGCAATAGTAAACTCTGGGTTAACTGAGTAACTCAGGGTTACATAACCCGGGTTAAAACAATGTTGATGCAACCGGGCATAAGAGATGTAATTTTGTATATGTATGGAACGCAATTAATATAAGTCATGAAGTTTGTATAGTTACAAAATTCGTTATCAAATTATACAAATACTAAAGAAAATTATGTATAGTCAATTGTGTAAGAATTTTAATAAACATTGAAGAAGATTCTTTAAAAAATATAGCCAATTCTACAATAACATCTACATATTAATAAATTCGAAAATCGATTGTATAAAAAAAATCGGTCGAAATTGAAAAAAAAACTTCTATAAAACATACAAAGATTTCCATAAAAAACTACGTAAGTTTAGCAATATTTTTTTATAATAACAATGTGTGTCAATGTCAATGTAACAATTCTGTATGAATTTTTATAAACATTGACGAAGATTATTTAATAAATATAGTCAATTCAATGAGAATATTTATAAACACCGAAGAAGATTAATCAAATAGATTGTCGATTTTATAATAAATCGTTAAAAATTGAAAAATTTATTCTGTGAAAACTGTTTACTCTAAAAACTTTTGTAAAACATACAAGTTGCATAAAATAAAACTAAGTACTTTCACAATATTTTTTATAAAAACAATTATGCACATTGATGTATCATGTATTGACGAAGATTTGCTGATAATTATAAATCCATATGTAAATTTTACAAAAATGAAAAAAATCTATAATTGTTAAAAATACCAAACAGTTTCATGGTATTTTAGGAAATATAAACTTCTTTTCTAAATATCGTCCAGAAAATACCATAAAAATCGAAAAACTTTTGAATAATAATTGATTAATATTGTATAAGGCCATCGGGTACGATACAAGCGATGAGCGGCTGCGAATATTAACGTCTAGAAGCAACGGTGAGCGGCAAGCGTCAAGCGTCACGTTTTCCCGGCTCGATGCACTCAAAACGTGAACAAAACGTTTGTTTTGTCACTCTGCAGCTCGCCACAGCCGCTCACCACTGCCGCTCACCACAGCCGCTTACCGCTCGAATTGTACCCGAAGCCTAAGAAAATTATATAATGAATAGTATGATTTTTGATAGTCTGATGAACTAATGGTTTTATTGTCTGTTCACCCGCACAGCTTTGAGATAACCAATAATAATAATTAAAAACATATATAACGATTGAATGCAATTCCCATAAACAATAATAATAATACCAGATGAAAATAATTTAAACATGCAAAAAAGCTTCTTTCAGCAGAAACGAAAAGGTTTAAAAAAATGTAAGATCTTTATTAAAGTTCAACCCTATCAGGAAAAGCCTCCAGCAAATACAATTAAAATCGAAAATCTCTTATATTATAATTTAATGAAATTTTATAGAAAATTATCAAATAATTTTTCAAAATTGGGAATAAAACTATAATTGTGTAAAATTTTAAGAAAAACAAAGAGTTATTAGATATAATAAATTAATGAAATTAAAAAAAATGTTCATTTGCATTCTAAAAAATAAATGTTCACTTGTTTTTGGACCGTTTACCAAAAATATTTAAAAAAAACTATGTATTTGTTACGGTAAGAACAGTTTAAGTGAAAATTATGGGAAAAGTACACTTACCTACTATTGATTCACTTGTTTCTGTGCAGTTTGCCTTAAATATTTAAAAAAAAGTGCAATCTTTTTAATTTCATGTGAAAATTGTGTGAAAAGTAAACTCACTTTTGATTCTCTTGTTTTTGTACCATTTGCCTTAGATATTTTAAAAAAGTGTATTTTTCAAGAAATTGTTCAAGTGAAACTTACGGGAAAAGTAGCACAATTTTAGAAAATTCTGTTGTACTTCTTATATGAAAACAGTAGCAACTTGGTTTTTTAACCTTTCTGAAATAAGGATGCATTCTGTAAAATATTATTTAAATTCACCAAATTGTTTGTTTAAAGAAATATATTTTATTTTAGATAGGAAAACTACGAATAAAGCACAATAAAGATGCCAGTTCTGAAGTTATGTTGACAATAGGATCGGAAGCAGCTAAATTGTTTCTAGTCATATTCCGGCTCAATATTTATAAAAGCTAGAGATGATACGTATTAAATACTCTTGTGACTCACAGAGATGATGAAACTCTTAAAAAATTAAAAAAGTATCGGCGTACAATTTGCAAAGCGACAGATAAAAATAAATTGCATTCCTTTGTGACAAAAAGACGGACGAGGTTTGGTTGCCTTTCACGGTGAGCGGCGGAGCGTTAATTTGCGATACACAGCTCACAGTGGGTTGTATTATTTAATTAGTAATTTTACAGGCACTTTGTGTTTCCAGAAATATTAATTAGCACGACCGCCAAGTGCGGGTTTACGCCGCTTTGGATGTAAAGAGAGGCCTATTGATGGAGTTGATTGAAATGCCCGCTCAAACAATATTAATGTTAATTGTATTAATCTACATTGAAATGTATGAAAATTTAACAATGGATAATATAAAATTATTGTTTTGAGTTTTCCAATTTTATTTTTTCTTTATTTTGTTTCCCGACTGATATTGGGATATCCAAGTGTTGCCGTTGTGTACTTATTATTAGGTTAGGTCAGGTTAGGTTAGGTTTCCTTATACTTACTGGCATAAACTTTTGTTGCAGCACTAGCTTATGCCAGTAAATATAGGGCAAACCTCATAACCAGGAGCATAAAAAATGTAATTATAACATGCATTCTATACAATTTTTTTTGTGAATTGATCATACAACATGTTATATATTACAAATCTTACAAAATGTTATAGAAAATCAATATACCGCTCAGGGGACTAAATAAAATTTGAATAGTATCTCGGCAATAATCTTTAGCATCTTAATTTTAATAAATTAATAAACATACAAAAAATGTGGCAGGAATAATTATGAATTTTAAAAACTTTTGTTTTGTTTTTTTTTGTTTTACTAAATATTTTTTTAGAAACCTTAAATCTTTATGTCTAGTCAGTATTTTAGTATTTCAGTTGACGAAATTTGAAAATATTAATATTATGTCTTATTTTCCCATTTAAATTTTAATTCAAAATTCTTTATTCACGTGACAAAGTATACAGAGTAGTGTATTACATTGATAGCGGATATGACAGTCAGGAAAAGACAGGAAAAGAAAAAAGAAAAGAAAATAAACTCTTCAACAAAGTGTTTATTTGCTGGTTGCTTTGATGGCTAATTACATTGTTACTTGCAATGATATTTTCTTTATAAAAAATCATACAAAATCATTCCGGATTCGAAAGCAATAAAACGAATGAGATAGAAAACCTGGACAAGATCCCAATAGACATTTTATCAACTCGAAATCAATTACCCATGCGCGCAAACACGATCAGTGAACGCTGCGCATTTATTTTTCATCCATTCCCGATTGAGTTCCAACAGGAGGCGCGCCGATTCCTGAAGGAGCGGACGAAAACAAACGCTTTAAACAAGAGTTTTCATTCTAAAGCGAAGCGGAAGCTCCACTGAGTATTTTTCAGTGGGACAAGAGACGAAAAAACAGCGAACTTTTGTGTGTGGAATCTTTATAACTAAGTTTACGTTTCGCTCTAACACTAAACTAATAAGTGTAAAAAGAAACCGTTTGTTTGATGTGTCTTTTATGCCTCCCCTGTAAAAAGGGGATATTATTTTCGCACGGGGCGAAATTATTTGTGTTCCTCCGCTTTTTTTTTTTGCACGGGCCCATTCAGAATTTCGAGGTGGACGTTAATGGCAGCTTAAACGCAAATAAACAACGGATGTGTTTAAACAGAGGAAATAAGTGCTGAATAACTCCTCCTTATACGTTATTCCAAGGCAACGGAGATTTGCGCCTTGTACATGAAATCGGCTAATATTTGTGTGCTCACTGCGAAATGATCAACGCCGATTCTAATTAAGTTTCCGAGTACAGATAAATCTATGATCTCACAAAGAAGCCGTGGCACAAAAATATAAATAGCGATTTTCAGAAATAAAAAAATGCATGACGTCGTAAAACATCGAGGTGTAAACGCTCAAAATGAATGCCAGAGGATGCTAATGTGAAAGAAACATTTGTTGTCGCATAAAAAATAATTGCATATGGGCAAGAACAAAATTTATATGACGCTTACTGCAAGATGTAAGTTTTGGATTGAAGATGGCAGAAACTACACCGTTAACGTCTACAGTGATTGAAGTTATTCGAAAATAAAGTGAATGTCTACAACATTCATTGAAGATTTTCGAAAATAGAGTGTCAACTACAATAGACATGAAAGTTATTCGAATATACAGAGCCAATGATAATAGAAATTGAAGATGTTCGAATATACAATATCAACTGCAACCGTCATTGAAGATATTCGAAAATGCAGAGTCAACTGCAATAGTAATTGGATATACTAGATAATACAGGGACAATTATAACAGTAATTGAATATATTCGATTTTTTCATTAGCGAGTTGATAAACGAATAAGAATGCGTGCTTTTCCTCAGTTACAGCGTATAACAACGGTTATTTGAGTAACCAAGATGACTAGCGATTGTACGAACCTTTGTATTATCGATTACACAAAGGTTTGTATAATCGCATCATTAAAATCTTCCTCATCCTTGACAAAAAACCAAGGAAAAAACTAATAATCGATCAAATGTAGGTATATAATATTTGTACATTCAATATCAATAATTATTAAATTTAAAAATTTCCTGTGTACTTTATTGTAATTAATTTATTTTGTTCCGAAAATAATTTACCTAGGTATATACAACTCGGCGATCGAAAATACTCGAATCTCGACGCATTGCCATTTAAAACACTGTTTCAGGCAATACGTCTCGTATAATCGATTATTTTCGACCGTCTAGTTGAATAACTTGCGAATATAAAGTGCCAACTGCAATAGTAATTGAAGATTTTGAATATACAGTATCAACTGCAACAGTAATTGCAGATACTCGATATTATACGAGTATGTGTCAATTATAACAGTAAATTAAGATATTAGAATATACAGTGTCAACCATTGCAAATCTCGTGTCGTGTAAATCGTGTAAATGCGATTGCCTCGTGTCAATCACATTCGTTCCAAATTTACAAATTATATTTGTTTTCTTTCCATATTTTCGTGGTGAAAACTTGTCGAAAAGTCGTCTTCGTATTTCGCGCTGACAAGTTAATTAGTAGATGTCGCTGGACGAGATTAAGTGCTTTAAAAATCTCTTACGACAGACATGACGTGCTTATGAAAAATACACACGTTTAAAGCGAGCGCTGGCCGAGGTTTTAACGCGTCTTATAATTATAACATCTTTATCACAATTAATCGGATTACTGATATAACTTATAGTATTTAACATGTGGAAATAGATAATACACAGACATATTGTAAAAATAAAATTTCACCTCAATTTATTAATTTCATTGTGCATTTCAACATCCAGAATTACAAAGTAAATTGATAGACATACTCAAAATCAAACAATTAAAACTCTATAAAAGTGACAGTTTTCTTGTAATAAGTTATGAAACATTAAAACTTTATAAAAATATTTCTTTTCTTGTACCATTCACTGAAATGGACAAAAATGACAGTAAAAAAAAAGTGATCATAATTTATTTATTATGCCGTTGAACATGAATTATATTTCTCGCATCAAATTACGTCATACAGGCAAGAATCTTGCGAAATCTTCTGCAAGTACTTAATACAAATCTCGTATTTAGTCGTAACCAAAATTCCCAAAGTAAATTTCGAATTTTCCGTAAAAATAGATAATACACAATTTTAAACTTACAAAAAGCGTTAGTATAAACAAATGGTAGGCGAGCAATTTTCCCTACGAAGCTTTGCCTTGCTAATATGTTGAAGCTTATAATTATTGTTTGAACAGAATCATTAGCTTGTTTCCATATTCTTTTTATACCGCTCCCTTTTACAACCGGGCATTTTTCTGATGTTTCAGTAAAAACTGAACAATAGATGTTCGTTTTTGGTTGATTAAATTTGGTGTTCAACTCATCGTTTGAAAACTTTCGCTTAAAAAATCGAATTTTAATTGTTGCTTAAAAATAAATAAAATAATTTGGGGTATATTAAGAATATCAAAATAGAAATTTAAAAAAAACTAAGTGTCAATAAGTTTGAAATAAAACTCAAATGGCTCACTTATTATGGAACAGAAGTAGTACTTAATTCGTATATAAAAAATAACATTTCTAAAATGAACAATAAAGTATATAAATCGTAAATTAATTTTCAATGAAAAACTAACAGGTGATCAAATTTTCTTCATAAAATTTTCTTCATAAAAGAAAGGTGGTAAAATTGGACGTATCATTCCCATCCATACATTTTATTTTCCATTAGTTTCTAATTTCAACCTTATTTTCATTAATTTTCTATTGTTCTAACCTAATGTTATTTAAAAAAATTAAATTTGTATCAATCCACCATTGGACTGGTGGGAGCAATTTTAAATAAGTATGACTTCGCGAAACGACAAGTACAAACATTTATAGGTTTTTTCACACGTTCTATAATAAATATTGGGGTAATCTTGAAGAATTGGTCGAATAAACGCGAATAAATTGGAAAGGGAACGTTTTAACTGTTGCCCTCCTTACTTTTCCTACCTCATAATAAAGGGTAATGTTTCGTAATACCGTGGAATGGCGATTTTTTTGTTGTTGAGAAAACTATAGTACTTACGGTGATTTTTGTTTGAGGCATTCCTCGAATACTGTCCTACATCACCGTTCTACATTTGTAAAAAAATGTATCAAATTAATGTAAATTTAACGATTTATGTTCCAAACAAGCCAATTTTGATGAGATTTGAGAGTTGATGCTCAATCAATGAATGAAATGACATGCGCAAAAAATATAGAGATTTTCTTGAAATGTTTGATGTGTTATAAAGTCAGGTCATCAAGGCGCAACCTAGAGACAAAAGAGCGCCCTTGGGCCCTTGGGCTATGTTAAGATAGATTCGGTTGGGTTAGGTTAGGTTGGGTTTGGTTAGGTTAGGTTAGATTAGGTTACATTTGGTTAGGTTAGGTTGGGTGCCGTGGACGCCCTTTCTCTTTAATGTGCCCAATTCCCATCGTTATATAGGGTTCAAAATGAAGTGTTAACAAACGATCCAAGTTAAAATATAAGTTTCTAAGAAAAATCTTTATGTAAATGATGAGTTAACGCATTGATGGCACTGCTGAAGGTCCACTGCACAGCATTACATAAATTTGTACTCATTTTCATGTCAGATTATTATTACAAATGCACGCGTGCGTTATAGTCGCAAATTCAGTTCCGTTGAAATTAAATGATGTTTTGCAAAAAATGTATAATGTTGGAGCAGTAAATAAAATTACGATGACGCAGTACAGTATTCCAGGAATACGTCATAAAAAACATCACTGTAAGTGCTATAGTTTCCTCAAAAAAAAAGTCGCCGTTGCACGGTATAAGCAAACATTACCGCTGAGCTAATAGGGCATGGGATGCGATAACCCATTAATGTACGGATAGTTTTAAAGAGTTTGGCAGCACTAAAATCGTTCGCTTTCCAATTTTTTCACGTGAATCATACGCCGGGGGTTAATTCTACAAGCTCGGTTAAAAAAAATGTAATGAAATTGTGTGCAATAACTATTATTAAGTATATATTTTATTATTAATTATTTAATTATTATTAGTAATATTATAATTAACACTAAGAATTATCAGTGTTAATATGGATTACCACATAATAAAGGTCCCAACCGTCTTAATTAGGATATAATAATTATTTTTTATAATTATTCCAATATCAATTCATTCATTTTCAATTTTTATTTTGCCTGATATTACTGAAATATTTCAGTTTTTATCCGAAAATTATAAAGTATCTATCTCGCTGGATTGTTTGGCAATTCTGTGTCACAAACTCGGCAATATTGCCATTACGGGCCACAAAGATCCCTCTCCTCGATAGCGCTATGAAAAAGTTTCCCGTTTAACGGCCAAGTTCGCCGCCATCCGATGTATTTGGGGCCACATGAAAGCGGTGTATATCTGACGTTAATAATTTAACAGTATCGCTGAATGTTTATAAAGCGCCGTGGGCAAATACGAGCGGCAGATTACCACCGAGGTTTGAGTTGGGATGTCCCGATACAACTTCGGCGTTGAAACAATTATAGGGAAAGCTGTTTACATGCAGTGCATTCTGCAGCAAGTTTTTGTGTTACAAATTTGTGAATTGTGAAGATAAATGGTGGCATGACAATGTAATTTTCTTTTTATAATTAGAAATTTCGCCTTTGGAATTTTATGGATTTTTTTCCATTACAAGACACTTAGATTATATTTAAATTGCAAAAAATTCATTAATAATATTGAATTTTACAATTAGAAAATCTATGAAAATTTTAACCGCATACCAAATATGCGGTACCGTACCAAAATAAGCATATCAAAAGTTTCTCAATTTTCTGAAATTATTAAGTAATGTTCGAATAAATGTACAATAGTTAAAGAAATCGTAATAACAAAATGCAAAAATTGCAGAAAATGTATGCAAATTGGAGAAATTTTAATGAAAATGCTGAATGTTTCAGAAATGATGATAAATTTTCTGAATATGCCCGAAGAAGGCAGAAATGAAAAAATAATAATAAATATAATAAAGAATATTTATTAGCATAAAAGCTAAAAAAAAAATAATACTAATAAAATAAACAAACAATATATTTTATAAAAATAATAGAAATCATTTGCAACCAGAATCCTACAAATAAAAATACCAGACGTTTTAGGAGCACTCACAAATTCTCTTAAACATAACCGAAGAAAGTAGAAATTAAGTAAGTTGCTGAATATCTAATCATATTAACAAAATATACAAAAAACGGGCCATTGGGTCGTTGTTTGCAGAAAACCCATTTCTTAAAATGTGGATGTTGGTATAGTCCTTAGAATGAAAGTTTTAGTGTTTTACAATCAAAGAGACCATCAGGATGTAGAAAAAAACAACCTATGATACTTATCAGTTTATTTAATAAGCGAAAATAACATTTAAAACTATGCGTTCTTCACTACCTATTGCTCATTCGGCGTTATGCATAGAGGATCAAGGTGGCTACTGGGTTTTGATTTGTTTGTTTTCGATTAACTATCATTTTCATTTATTATTTTCTGTTAAGTTTATTTTGCAGAAATGCATTTTTTTCGTGTATACGTACATTATCGTTTTCGCTTATTAATGTTCATTAAATAATTAATAAGTACCATATGTTGCTTCTTTTTACATCCTGACGGTCTTTTTGATTGTAAAACACTAAAAATTTTATTCTTAGGACTATACCAATATCAAAATTAAAAAAAAAATATGTTTATTTTGCAAACAATAACGCAATGACCCGGTTTCTTTGCATCTGAGTGTAAATTTATAGAAATTAAATTTAATTGAAATTTCTGAACTTCAATCAGAAACCCTGCAAATAAAAATTCTAGACGGTTCAAAAATACTACAAATAAAATGCTGAAAATTTAATCATACTTATAAAACAGGCACACAAAAATCCATAAAAAAACTCGAAATTAAAAAAAAACTCGAAATTGCGACCAATTAGTACGTGTATAAAGAATTGGTCCAGAATATTGAATCTCAATTGAATACACCATCTAAAATCACAAAGTTAACCTTTATGAATCCAAAGAAAGTGAAAAGCGAGAAAAAATTTACAGAAAACTTTTCAATCATTCATAATATCAAAATATACAAATATTTATACGGGGTGGTCACTTTTACGATGCCCACCATTAGGATCTATTAAACTATTAGGATTTGATTAAAAATCAAAAGTTGACTATGAAAATTTGAGTATCTAGTTGGCGCAGAAAATGTTTGGCACTGTCATCAGAAAGCTCCCGTCGAAAAATGTAAGTGCCAAGTTTCATAAAATTTCCTTCAAAAGTACAAAAGTTTTAAAAGGAAAAGGAAAGTGCAATTTTTCAGTTTTTCGGCGATATTTCAGGAACTGTGCAAGATATCCCGGATTTCGTTTCAGTATATTGAATGCCACAAAAATGAGAAACTTTTATCCCACTTGACCAACTCTGTATATATTTCCGTTTAATAGATCCTAATGGTGGGCGTCGTAAAAGTGACCACCCTGTATACAAAACATCATTTCAATAACATATGATGAGTTTAAGTAATCTTACACAACATTTTATAAACATTTCAGAAATCGGCAAAAAATGTATGGAAATTAAATTTAAAAAATCAAAATTTACAAGTATTTAAAAAAAAATTGAGTCCAGTCAAAAGTAGCTGAAGGATCACAAACTGCTACGGAACATCCATTATAGATATGATTTGTCAAACTTAAGGTGGGCGAAAATGTCACACTGTACAATAATTTTGACAGTGTACTTCTAAAAAACTAGAAACAAATATGTCATTGATGTTTTGAGGTTATGAGACCTATTAGTTTTTAATAATTTGGGTTGGTTTGATAACAAGAAGTAAGTACCGTTGCAATTTTTAGTTAATAAATTGTGAAAATGAGAAAGAAACAAAAACATTTTAAATTCATTCAAATGACACAAAGGACTTGTCAAAACTTGAAATAATCATTTCAATATTGCCGCCAGATTTAAATAGTTAAAATACCCATTGGCGTTCCTAGTAACTTTATCAATAATGCCAACCCAATGGCAGTTTGACAATTCATACCTATAATGGATTTAGTTTACCATTGTAGCCTTGTGTTATACCAACCATTGTTGCGAATAATGAAAATTGCCACACAAGTTGAATAAAAGTTTCAGAATATCGTTCAAATTTTCAGGAAATTGCTCGAAAGTCACAACAAATCTACAGAAGTTACTAAAATTATAATCAGACTAAAAAGCGAATTAAAACTACATGTCCTTATTAACGTTACTAAGTGTACTGTCATTTTTTTAATCGCCCACCGTCAATAGAGCCGTGCATTAGCATTACGATTTTCAGAAGTAAACAAACACTTGATCTAACTGTAAAAATAATAGTATACAATTTTACGTGGAGGAGAAGTGAGACTTTTCATGGCGCGCCTGAGTTTGCCCGTCGAACGACGAGAGGCGCGTAATAGAAGGCAAGCAATGAAAAGTCACTTCGCCTCCAAGTGAAATATTCTATTTTTTTCTTTAAAGCTACTGCAAACTTCAAAAACTCTTAATTTTGATATAAAATTTTTACAAATAAATTTAATATCAAAGAATGCATCGTATGGTTTTCTGTTTTCTTGACTATTTCAGCATTTGACAGTGACAGTGATAATTTTTGTTGAAGAAACCATTTACAGAATTAATCTATTGTTAGTGAAAGCAGTATATCTACCAGAAAATAGGACAAGAATTGCAAAACACTGATATATTTAATTGTTATATGATGAACTTTATAGTATTTCTTCGTGTTGTTTATTTAATGTTGCCATGACAACACTTTCCTTTCCACCGACTGGAAAAGGAAAAGTAAAACTTCCGCGGGAGAAAATGTGACATTTTTCCACAGTCAACTGAGTTAAATAATGACATTATTTTCTGACGTTTGAAGAAAATAGTATTTTATTTTACGTGGAGGAGAAGTGAGGCTTTTCATGGCGCGCCTGAGTTAGAGATGGAAGGCAAGCCATGAAAAGTCACTTCGCCTTCAAGTGAAATATACTATTTTTTCTTTAAACGTACTGAAAAATACGAAAAGTCGTAAATTTAATATATAATTTTTACAAATAAATTTAATATCAAATAATGCATCATATGGTTTTCTGTTTTCTTGACAGAAACTATATCAGCATTTGGCAGTGACAGTGATAATTTTTGTTGAAGAAACCATTTATAGATTTAATCTATTGTTAGTGAAAGCAGTATATATACCAGAAAATAGGAAAATAATTGCAAACCCTGATATATTTAATTATATAACATTATATTCATTATATTCATATTATATAACATTAATAAATGATGAAATTTATAGTATTCTTTCGCGTTGTTTATTTAATGTTGCAATGACAACACTTTCCCTTCAGCCGACTGGAAAAGGAAAAGTAAAACTTCCGCGGGCGAAAATGTGACATTTTCCCACATCAACTGAGTTAAATAATGACATGATTTTCTAACGTTTGAAGAGAAAACAATTTACCTGCCGCTAATATTTATCAACGTGGCCAAAACAACTATTTGACATTAATCAGATATCGTTTGTCGCTGTCACGGCTCAAACAGTAAAAGTTTTGTCGTGAATTATTTATAGAAAATAATGGAAGAAGATATGGGTGGTAAATGTTTGTATGCTTACTGACGTGGTAAGTGTGTTTATCGAACTCGCCTGTTACTCGCCTCGCTCGCTTCGCTTGTTCGGCTCATACACCACTCTCGTTCGACAAAGAATAACTTTTCTGACTTGGTACATAAATAACTATTAAATTCCCGAGGTCAAGCTGGTTTTGTCCTGATGACAAAAAAGGTGAAAAATTAAAGACTGCCTTAGAAAACAAATAATGCAAGGTAACCAAATATGATTTACTAATGTTACTTTGTGTTCATCACATATGGTTGTAAATTAAACTGTATTAGAAGTGTTTCTCAATAATTGTCATAATTATAAGTATATTCTTATAGGCACTAATATCTTGTCAAGAAATCAACATTTATTTTTGTAATTTAAAAAGTCGATAAGAATGGTAAGATAAAGTAAAAATTCTAAAGTAAAAAATGTAAAAATCTTCGGTGTTTCTGAAAGACTTCCAAGATAAAGTATTGAAACTTAAAAACACCGGAAATATTTGGCGAAAAAGAAGTCGTGCAAACGCCTCGACATTTTATTATATATTTTTATTGATTCCATCAATGGTTTAAAAGATTTCCAAACTCATATGCCAGTAATTTTGCAGAGCCTCGCATAAATATTTCGACAATGTTTGTCAAACCTAAGACAAGCCTGGATATTTATTAAAATATCTCTGAAGTAAAACTACATTTTAAATGTTACATGTGAAATCACTTAAGTCAAAAACTATAAAATGTGAGAGACTGCAATTAAAGTTTTATATTCTGCTGTTACCTTTCTTACTCAGTCATTTAATGAGTTAAGAATTTGGAAGTTGGGCTGCAGGACCCTTTACTATACCCCTACCGAGCCCGAGACTTACAATTTAGTAAACCATAAAAATAAAACTTGACTAAAAACAGCCAAAAATTGACTTGTTTCAAGTTCAAGTTTCACTTGCAAGTCAACGATATGCAATATGCAATCTGTTGTACAAGTTGTACTGCAGATCGGAGAAATAATCGGTACAACAAGTTGATGGGTATTTCACCCACAGACACAAACGATCTGAACATGAATCAGAAATTTCCGAAGAAAAATAAACTGTGTAAATGCCTCGACAATTTTTTTATAAATTTTTGTTTATTCCTCAATTTTTCAAAGAAAATATTGGCTTGAATCTTCCTCTACAGCATATCTCTAAGTATGACATTTTTGTCAAAAATTAATTATCTAACAAATATTTGATTGACAAATTGAAATTATAAAAAATGTGGTGAAAATATGGCAAGTGTTTTATTCTTTGTATGAAATATTAATGATGTTTTGAAACATTCTTTTTGAAAACAATTATTTATGATTTATTTAAGTATTTTATTTTATTTTATTTTATTTATTTTTTTAATTTGTTTATATCCAGCAGCTACTAAGTTTTTAATTTCTTAAACATGTACTAAAATTATAATACAGTAAGATAAGAAATGAGGTAGAAATAATCTCGAGCCAAAATTTGTCAATTTGGTTTTTATAATATTTAGCTGCTCAATTCAAGTAACCGGCTTCCGAGTCTAACTATGATCATTGAAACACTTCTGACCTCAGGCACAGAATGACTCGCCTTGTGAGGCTTCGCAGGCTTCAACTTCATTATCAAAGTGTATTATTGTTGTGCACAACAGTTCGTAACTCCTGCACCCACTTCACGTACGATCACTCACACGTCTGGGCGCACAACAATCTCTGCAATATTTGTAACGTCTACACATAACTTCGCACACAATTCCCACGTCGCGTCGGACGCTCAGCCGAGCGCAGGTAAACTGAAGTAGTGCAGATGTGATTTACGAGGAGCGAAAACGGGGCTAACGTGTTTGTCCGGGGAGAGATAAAAAAATCGATGCGAGAAGTAAATACGGTGTGATAATTCTGAAGGTACGTTGCGTTGTGGAAAGTCACAGCGATTTTATACGTGAAATAATTGTGATTAATTATCAAAGCAAACGGTAACAGGCGAAGGTACCGGCTCAAGTAAAAGCTACCCAAAAAAGGGGTTCCGAGCCCCCTAGAAAAATTCAACGGATTAAATATCAAGTATTCTGTTGTACAATAACATATCTATATGTTTTGTGGTGTTTCTCTATTCTTTATTATAATGCATAATAACAAGTTCTATGAGAAAGAATAACAGAAAATATGTAAATTTCGTGTGGTGTTTCGCTATTTTCTTGTATTATTACAAGTTTTAAGAGAAATAAAATAACTCTAATTGCAGAATATCAACCGCTGTTTTACACTACTTTTATATCCTACAAACGTCTCCATTAGGACCCTAACATCTGTGGGATTCCCTGGGCTATAAAGCCCTGCGATAAACAACGCACGTCGCCTCTCCTAGCACGACACCCCTTTATTTCGTGCACGTGTAGGCCATTTTCGTGCGGTCTCCCTGCATACAGCGGCGGAATGCATTTTCCTTGTCTCCCCGTCCACCCTTCACTCCTGGCGGTGCCACAGGGCTTGTTATTTGACCCTCTTGCAGTATTTATTCGGTGCTTCGGCGTCGAGCTGTTAACATCCATTCATTCACGCCCACTGATTACGGGGCTCCACTTCCATTCCCTTTACACTTGAAAACTTCCGCGGAACTTTTTGTATAATTCGGAATAACTTTGTGGAGTTCCAACTTTAAGCTTGAGGCAAAAAAGCCGCCCCCTAGGAATTAATTTGTACCGAGTTAATTTATTATAAGCGCCTTAGCGGAACATATGATGTTAAGAAGTTTTGTTATCATACGCGAAGGAGTTTAATCACCAGCATCTCGATGGCCGAAAACTAGTCGCAACTTCAGCATAAACTATTAAGTTTTATTACTGGAGTATACGCTCAGAATCGGATTGGAAAAGTTATTGCGTTTAATGTATAAGTATACTGAAATATTACTAATATGACGTGCAAAATAGATTAACGAATAATGCAAGAGAAAATGCTCGGTTTAGAGGTAAAACTCATAAAGAATCTTTTAATAAAAAATGAATTAAATGTTCTTTTTTAATGTTTTTTTTTTTTAATAAACTTATAGCTATATCTCAGAAATATAAAAATGTTACATGGGAATGACTCACGAGCCGCAGACGAGTCTGTCACCTTGTAGAGCCCGTAAAAACCATTACCCGGAGTATAATGTACAATATTTTATTTGTTAAACACGAGAAAATAGTTAAATTTAGATAATAACATGACAGTATAAAATATATCATCTGTCGGTGTTAAAATTTTCATAAACACAACATCATAATTTTAATCATAATTGCATGTAAAGTTGAAACAAACATACCAAATAATAATAATTGAAAGTCAATAAAAGTTAATAATAAGTCAATTAATAGTTATTTATATAACAAGTGAGTTAAGTGGATGTTTTTCACCAGAATAAATTCGACTAATTTATTTGAGCGAGAAATATTCTTAACTCACGTGTTTTATTCAATTTTTTCTACGAAAGTGTTGAAAGACACGTTTTCTGTCATAAAATGTAACCTTGAAAGTTGGTATTTGTTACAAGGAGTGCAGAAAGTACTTTCCGCACTTATATGAGTGCGGAAAGTACTTTCCGCACTCACTTTCCGCACTCCAATACCTCTCTTATGATTTTTGAGGCAATAAATCGGACGAAACTGTGGATGCAATGGCCGCAAGTTCCGGCGGAGTGTTTGTTATATCGTCACTATCGGAATCCATTATTGATATTCTTCTACTTCCAGTATTAATGTATAAATTTCGAGTCTCGATTTGGTGACAAGCGATTTATAAATTTTCTGACGTTTAAATTAATAACAATGACATTTATTTTAAATTAATGATTAAATTTACATTAATCTATAGTTTTCTACACTTTCGTAGAAAAAATAGTATGTAACACTCTTGCGGAAATGGCCATTGCAAAACTCGTATGAATGGAGCACTCGCTAGCGCTCGTGCTCCAACTTTCATACTCGTTTTGCAATGAAGCCCTTTCCGCACTCTTATTACAATATACTATTGCCGAAAAACGTTTAGAGGTTAGACATTTCAATTTTATAATATCAAGTCAGTGAAAAGTGAAACTGACATTTCTCGTACTTCTCTTTGGATTTCGTTGGCAATAAATTTTTAGTGACTGCTGCAACAGCTTTTAAATTGTTCGACTCGTCCATTTGTAAGTTTTTTGAAAATATTTATTGTCAAGTCAAAATTTTAAAAGGCCGATTGCAGTGTTTTTGTACCAGAAGGGGTTCATCATGAAGCCCCAGAAGCAGTGGGAAAGTTGGTGTCCACGAAGTTAAATTTATTCTATTAAATCGATGTTGTATGATTTTGATTTTGAATAAATTTTAAAAAAAAATCGTGTACTTAATGGAAAACTAAGTCATGACTCAATAGAAATGAGTGAAGAAATATGCTACTTTACCAATTAGTTACATATTTCTTCGAAGTAACCACATAAACAAGAATCACTTTTGTTACGAGTGGAACAAGTTTTTCGTGTACTGAAAGTACATTTAAATAGAGCGTGCTTCGAATTATTATAATAATATAATATATGTAGCGGAGGGTAATCAATTATTATATCTGTAAGACTAGCCTTCTCGAAAAAGTATGCGATCATAATATCTTCGTCGATTCCTCCCTCCACCTTTGCTCCCGTTGCACTGGCAAAATATCTCATACTGTTTCGCGTATTTCTCTTTGGATTTTGTTGACAATAAATTTTTAGTTGCTGTTGCAACAGCTTTTAAAATGTTTGACTTGACCATGTGTAAGTTTTTGAAAATATTGTTTATTTATTTATTTGTCGTTGGCATGGTGCGTTGCCGTGCAAAAAACACTTCCATTTCAGAAGCTCCTTTAATAATTATAATAATTTGAAGCACGCCATTTAAATGTACTTTAAGTACACAAAAAAGTTGCATGTTCCACACATAAGAAAAGTGATTATTCCAGGCTCGTGTAAATTTGATTCACGAGCGAACGAAGTGAAGCAAGGAACTGCCACTCGCTGGAAAACTGCCATTTTTCTTCACTTGTAGAACAATCTACTATAAATTCACAAGTGGAATCAAGAAATTTTTATTTCATTCACTTGAAGATAAACAACTGCTTATGATGTCTGCTAAGAGGTATATAACGTCAGTTTAAAACGTCAGAATTGAATAATAGTTATTTAAGCATTAAGAGAGGTAAGTATCTTTTACCAGTCGAGGTCGAGTTTGCACCCGAGCGACAGCGAGGGCTAGCAATAAAGACCGAGACTGGTCAAAACCTACCTCTCAAATTGCTTATAACTGTTTTTCCACTCCTGAAGTTGGTTTAATTGTTTGTGTTTGATTAATTTATTTTCGCAACATGAACAAAATGTCAGTACGGCTTTGGTTGCTAAGACTATTTTTCAAACAAAGTGTGAATGTCAGAAATTGCATTCGTTCAGTTGTAAAATGAATTCCATTGAAAATAAACAAGAAATGGCAATTATTCCTTCCTACTGCCGGAGAAGTCGAAGGGGTGTTATAAAAAGTGTTTTAAAGACTGGTGCCAGAGAAAGAAAGCTATTGAAATTATTTTACTTACTTCCCCGAGGGAAGTAAGTGATTACTTACTTCCCGTTGCTCATAGTAACCAAAGCTTTATCGGTAAGTGGGACTTACTTCCACTAAATCAATGTTATAACAGTGTACTTACCATGAGGGAGTGAAAAAAATAATATAATCATGACAAGGGAGAATATAAATTTGACACGAGACAAGTACAAATTTTACACTGGCTCATGCCACTGGCCAATGGCTTATGCAAACATTACATGCACGGTGCAGTAATGGTTACCTTACCAGGTAACTGTACACGCTGGTTAGAGTAACATTTACGCGTGTGAAACTTTAAATGATTTTTACCTCTACATGGACGACATACATTATACATGGATGTAAGAAGAGGTGGAAAGAAAGTACAGAGAAAAACATATTTTTGGTAATAATTTTAAATGTAACCTGCATCAAATTTAAGAAATTATTTATCAATATAAAAATAATAATAAATTGCTATTTTTCTTCCATCGTTCTACAAACAGTCGTTTCCTAGACTAAACGCAGTCCACAAAATGTACGATTCCGGTAGTGATGACGGTTGATATATAAAGATAAATAACTGTACTACAATATTTTTATTCCAGGCCTAAGCCGGTAATGCAATATTCCTGGTGGTCTACAACAAATATTTTCTTCTTCGTCTTCCATATTTTTACAAAACTTGCAACAATATTGCAAGATATTGCAACATTGCAATATTGGGAGAAAAATTAGTATGTGCTGTTCGGAGATGAAGTACCTTCCCGGCCTCTTCGGCTTGCTGTCCTCGCATAATGGCTCGGAAATTAATTGCCGCATCGGCCGGGAATATATCACTTCCTGTACTAGCCACACATTCAGGTGTATTGCGTATCAAAAAATGTTAAATGTAAGGTGTACGTTATATGACAAATATTAAATGGTCTTGTCATAATTACATTTGACATTTGAATGTGATGTTGTCACATAACAAACACGTTACTCTTAACGTTTTTTGACACCTGAATGTACTATTATAGGATATTTTTAAATTTCCATTTAATGTGTTCAGTTTGATAAATATGTTATCACAAATAAGTAGGTACTGGATATATATTTTGTGAAATAGACAAAACACTATTTTATGAGAAGTGTTCCCATTTAAAGGTTCGAATCAACAAAACAAAATAAAATATCGATAAACAATAATATTTATTACATCATTTACATTTATTATATTATATTTTATATTATAAATTTATATTTGATATCGCCATATTATATTATATTAAATTTATATTTATATATCGAGATGTGGCCTTCATAGTTACAAATTTAAAAAAAATGTAGAAACATCAATAAAACCCTCTTTTGTAAAGCATCCATGAATTTGATTTGCGTTCAAAGATTTTCTTTTAAGCGATGAATACATTTTTGCGAACCACTAAGATTTCCGATATATTAGAGAAAAAAAATGCAAATATCTAAAAAAACAACATATCATCGTGGTAACTGCAATAGGTCGTATGTAAAAAAAACACTTATTGATTTATAGCTCATTGTTGATCATTGTCGGTCAGCTACACAAACTTTAATAGGTCGTATGTCGGTAAGCATAATGTCCCGCGTACAATGATCCCGTGAAGTTTGTGCAATTGACCTAGTTGATAATGAATGTGCAATAAACCAAAAACTGTTTTTTTAGACATACGACCTTTTGCAGTTACCACGACGATATATCATTTATTTGAAGCGAAATGGTTTATAAATTTAGCCTTTAGAAGAAATATCGATATTTCTTTGGAACCATCGAGATATGTATGCAATGTGTAATATTCACGGTACGCCATTAAAAAAAACGATGAACACATTTTTGAGAACTATGGAAATATCTTACAGTAAAATTTAAATTAAAAAATGACAACAACAACAACAAAAGTAATAGTAGCTAAAATAATAATTTATTTAGTGCGAAATAAATTCAGACTTTATATCGATCTCTTTTTAACCATCGAGATATTCATATTTGCAATTTAAATTTAAAAACAAACATGCTAAAATCTTTGAATTCAGAAAACCATCGACATTTCTGCATACAAATTATAGAATTTAGAAAAACCGAAAATTACATTTTTGAAAACCATGGAGCCAGCAAAGGTTAATTTAAAAAAATAATAGAAAATATAATATTAACAATAATAAAATAATTTAGGGTTGTTATATTATTATTTAGTACTTACTGGTAAAAAAAAATTATGATATATTTATTTTATTTCGCCTGATTAGTTTAGGTTATATACAACCATCATCAGAGGCATCTACGAAGAATACAAGAATACAATAAATTAATTAGGTTAAATATAAAATTAGAGTGAAGTTTGTTACAAAATGTTTAAATATAAATTATAATAGTATTTGTTATGTGTTGAATGTTATAGTGTGTATAAATGATCTAGTGTCTACTTAGTTTGTTAGGGCGAGGAAGAATTAAAATGTGTGAAAATTATTTTTTGTGTGAGTATTAATTTGGCGATGGAAAGTAAAATCAATTCTTAAATATGTGTTTCAGTTATTTTATATGTTCAGTTATTTAGAATTATTTACTTACGTATTTAATGTATATACAGGCTCCGTCATTTCACCTCCCGTCTTCTATAGCTCAGTTACTAATCGAGTTAGGATTTTGATATTTTGCAAACTTTACTTGCATTCTAGGGCGTATTTCAGGAACATATTTTTGATTATACAGGTTGTCACAAAAAAGTGTGACGTCATGATGATGTATATTTTTAAATTGCATGGTACATTTTTTGTTACTTATTTGGGTACCATTTATGGATGCCTACATACCCATATATTTTTATTAAAATCGGTTCAGTGATTTTAGAACAAAAAAATAAAAACTGGAAAAAAAAAACAGTTTTGCACAATTGGTTAAGAAAATTAATAAGAGATAAAAATATGCCTTGTTAATAAAACCATACAAGGTACTCATTAAATAAGGTCTGGCAGTTGCGTTAACCAAGTTTTATTGATATGCATTATACAGAGTGTCCAAAATTTAGTGTCAAACTTTTTTAACTTGATAGCACTTTATTTTTCTTATTTTAAATTAGAGCCCCTGTATATTTTTGTCATTCCATGTGGAATTGAAAGACAAACATTTTTTCCTAATTACAACTCTATCGCAATTCCTAACACATTAAAAGTTATGTGCAGAAAACTCGATTTATCAACCATTCCAATAGCCATTTTAATTTATAAAACTCGAAGGTGACTTTGATAAACAATTTATTGACATAACATGTTTTGTAGTTACAATTAATATCTCGAAAGAATTAAAGGTTTCACAGATTTTCGTCTAAACCTATTACACATCGTAAAAGTATTATGTTTTGTATAAAAAATAGTTTTAGTAATAACATTTCATATAAACATAACATATCTGTGCATTCTAAAATTTATTAATTGCTAGAACTTATGTTCGATATGTCTTCCGCCCTCTTGAAGGCACAAACGAAGACGAGTATGAAATGACATTGCCACTCTTTGTAACAGGTTGGGTGTAATATTTTGAAATGCGTTTAAGAGTCTTTGCTGCATGTTTTCTGGAGTGTTTGGAGGTTCTTGATAAACGATTTCCTTGACGTGGTAGGAATTGAGATAGGGTTGTAATTAGGAAAAATGTTTGTCTTTTAATTCCTCATGAAATTACGTAAAAATATATTGGGGTTCCAATTCAAAATAAGAAAAATAAAGTGCTTTGAAGTTTGAAAAGTTTGGACACTCTGTATAATGTAAAATATACCATGCAATCTAAAAATATACATCATGATGACGTCACACTTTTTTGGGACACCCTGTATAATCAAAAATATTTTCCTGAAATACGCCCCTGAATGCAAGTAAAGTCTGCAAAATATCAAAATCCTAACTCAATTAGTAACTGAGAAATAGAAGACGGGAGGTGAAATGACGGACCCTGTATATACAACGTATATACAACGGTAACCAAACACTAAAACTTCTTGTATAGCCACGATATAGTGGGAACATACCGAGTGATCATTTAAATTTCAGCTCTGGTTATCCATGAAAATTTAAGTTATGACTCACAGCTAATAAGAGAGACGATACCGATGATTTCGTCTTCCTTATTGGCTGCGAGTCATGACTTAAATTTCCATGGATAACTAAAGCTGAATTTTTGAATTAATATCGCAATTACATTTAAATATAAATTGGACCCACCCGCAGTAAAAAGTTTTCCAAATCTTCTCTCCACTCCCCTATTTGCACATGCGGTGTATAGTAATGTTATTTTATGAATCATTTATGTCGACGTAAATATTTGCCCCGGCTCCTGAATATTTAAACCTGCCCCTTGTTCCCCAAACACGCAGATTCGATTTCCGCACATAAGGGCCCAGCATCCCCCGCGCCCTTCCCGCCTTTTTTTCTGCAGATTTGGCACAGGCCAGGAACACGCCGCACTCCACACACCTGATTACCCTACGCAAATAGGATCTCGTCTGGGGACCAATCCGGCCACCATTATCGCCGCCCCCGGAGCCCCCAGAGGCAGGAAGAGGTCAGAGAAGAGATCGAGGGTGCATATTCTGGGCGATGCCCTTAACGAACGGTCATCTATACGTATAAGTCAGAGAAGTGGTCCCAGGACCGAGGAAAGACATCCAGCCTCTAACGTGAATTGATTGCTTTTATCGACGTGAATAAAATCGCCACATAATTTTATTGTACATTTTTGTACAGCGAAATCACAAGAATATATTCGTATTCTGTATGTAACTAACTCACGTCATTAATTTAGATATATGTTTGTACATACGTTTTTATTTGCATTTTTATACACATTCTTGCGTGGTCATGCGATAAATAAATAATGGCAGATCCTTTGGGCCTTTGGTATTTTAATCCCGTAAAACGGGCCGGTGATTTCTACATCTTGCCCGACTTATTGGCGTTTACGGAACACTCTCTTTCTGGATAGAATTTTCCAGCTTTTATCTTCGACACAGTTAGAGGTTCTCCTTTATAATATCTTGAAAGGAAATTCCTGCTGCTGTATAATGAAAGTGGGATAAAAACTGGGGGCGTTTATTGAAAAGGCAAACAGTAAAAGTTAATACCGAAGCCACTCACCGGATTTCCAAGTAATGCGGTTTTCGATTAATTGCCTGGTTGCATTTATCTATAATATTATTGAAGGGGCACATACTTTATTTAAGTTCCATGGAAACACAATAGAAAATATTTGTGGACACGTGACAAACTGTACATGTAGTAGATAGCTTCTTCAGGAAAATGATTAGCCATAGCATAAAAAGCGGACTATATGAAGTAAGAAAAGAAAAATCAAGTTCCTAGTTCTTGTCTAACTGGAAAATAATTTATTGCTTTCTATATATCGTGTACCCTCGCATGCCACTCGAAGCTTGGATAGAGGTTTCATTAAAAGATTAGAAAGGTTTAGATTCATTAAAATACTCCCACATGTTAGTTGAAATGAGTAATCGACGGTTATAAATTGAAAATTGGCGCTGGAAAGTATTCGGACGTGTAAATCGATGAGGCCATCATCATTAGCGCAGGTTTACATTAGCTGCGGTGAATTAACGAACACACAAACGCTGCACGTACGCGTGTACGTCGGCCGGCGTCGTACGCCGTGTATTTCCATGCATAAAGCTCCGAATTATACTTGTAAATGCGCCCGCAGCTTAATTGACATTTTACCTGTGAAGTGCTGTATGCGTGCATTACTGGGATGGAAACGTTTGATCGATAACCGCCAGTAATGACGACGTTGACAAATTGAGACTGCCTACGAAAATACGCCATGATTCGAGGCTCGGCATAAAGGAAAGCTAAGCCGCCATCCGCTGCGAGGAGGAAATCTGATATTAAAATGTCATGCATAGAGAAAAAGTAAAAATCGTATTGTGTACTGCAGGATCCGGCCCTCGAGAGGATTCGATCTCGCCGCCAATATTATATACTTCAAATTAACATAAAAAGTACTTGGGAATTTCTGGAAAATTTCTAGCACATCCATTAGCTTGGAAATCGTTAGTCATGGAAAAAAATGATACATTGTCAACACATTTTGTTTCTTCAAAAATTGTTTTAAAAAGAACATTTTCTCTGTGTTTCAAAAATACTAAAGATTTTCACATGGAATTTTTACTTTATCTTGCCCATTCTTAACGAAAATTTAAATTACAAAATTTAAAAAAAATGATTTACTTGAGAGGTATTTTAATAATTATCTACGCTTACTTCAGGTTTGGTAAACGTTGTCAAAATATTTAAGTGGCCTTTTATTTAATTTACCAATTCAGGGAAATTTAATAAAAATTGGCGACGTATATATACAGGGTGGACCACGAATAACGGCCAAGAAAAGTTTATGGGGTTAATGATAAAGGAAAAATTTGAAAAAAATCAGCATTGCATGGTTGAATATGATCTCCTCAAGGAAAATATTTTCGGCCTCCTATCACTTTCGGTTCTACCGGAAATGGCTACCAACTTTGTTATTTTAAATAGAACACCCTGGGGAGAAATAGAAAGGACATAAAAAAAATATATATCTAGAAAAGACCGAGAAGCATGCATCTTGATTTACCAAAGAAGAAATAATTGTGTTGTATACGCGGAAGAAGATTAGAGCAGCTATTCTAATTTCAGCGATGCACCACCGCGATTCTTTTGGATCTGAAGAAAAGCATCTACCAGAAATTATATAATTTTACAATCAACATAACGAAAATAGAAGTAGATGCCTTGGACAAAAAGTGTGCTAGCTACAAAGAAGATGGCCTCTTGTTATATGGTACCGAATTTTGGATATTGTTGCTTCCAAAATCTCTTGGTAGAGATTTATTTCAAGAATGGTTAGCACGACGATCTACTATAGCAAATATGCCAAGAGGACTAAAATTGAGCGTAAAGCAAACTGCAAATATTCCTGAAAAGGAACCATCTGCTTCATCAATTAGCAAACAACCAAAGAGTGCCAGGTGTAGGTGCTAGGAGTGCATAGGTCCAAATAAAGATAGAAAAAATTCTCACCTATGTGAAATTTGCAAAATAAAAGCTCGCAATAACCGACTTAATCTAGCTGTCAGTTTTTGGTATATATTTAAAAAATATTTTTTTTCAAGCTTTATCTGCGTAGAATCAAAAATTACCTGTGTTTTTAAGTAGAAATTACGTGTTTTTTTTTCTAGGAGCTAAACTAAGCTAACTAATGTAACGCAAACAAAGTATATTATTATTAATATTATTAGTATTGTACAATTTTTCATTTTATAAGGTAAACATTTTTTATATTAAAATATTCACAAACGATATAGAAATAGGTACAATTATTTTGTTTTTATGGAATAAAAAAAAATATTTCCTTTAGTGATGGTTTTTTTCATCTTTCCATCCACTTTGCAGTAGGTGTTTTCAGAATTCTCCGTATCAAATAAAAAAAAAATTAAATGTACAAAACGTGTAAAAAAATGTCAAGTTACTTACCAAGAAATACAACTGCGAGTTCTTAGATATTCTGACAAATTTATATTTAAATTGTGGAGGCTTGATAAAAATTCTTTCAAGAATCTCTACTCAACTTTCTGAAAATTACTATTTTTTTATAAACGAGACCACCCAACTGATCTATTCAAAAATAGACAAAGTATATTCGCTGTATCGAGATACTTAGCTGGACAAATTGCAAAATTCTTGAGATATTCCTAGTGATTATTTTCGTTTTATTTTCGAAGAAAAATAGTCAAATTCTCACATGATAATTGTTCAAAAATTCACAAATCGTTTACTTAGTAATATTATAAAATATCAAGGTATTTCAGTTTTTTTTTTAATTGTTGAGTTATTTGTATTATATTTCTTTTGAATTTGAACAACATTGTCTACATTAAATTTATTTTGTGGGCTATTTATACCTTTTCTTTAGATTTTTTTTAAATTGCAGTTCATTTAGTGATATTAACAAAAATACGAAGATATTGCTATGGATTTTCAAAACTTGATAAGGTGCTTACTTAGTAATATTAAAAAAATACCAAGACATTTTATTCACATAGATTTTTTTAATTGTCGAATTATTCTTGTAGGAATTTTTCAAAATTATCTACTAGGTCTACTAGGAATATCTTTCAAGTTTCGACAAATTACCTAACCTAGGATATTAAAAAAAAAAATACAATACACTTAGCAATGTTAAAAAAAATATGATAGTTTAAGTTTGGTTTTTAGTTTGATTATATTTTTACTAACTTTAGTAGATTTGTCCTAGGTTTCGCGCAATTTCTTGAAAATTTGGGGAATAGTCTGTAACTGTTTTTATAGATGTTTTATACATGTGTACTGTTTTAATAAAATTTTGTGGCAATTTTCGTTATTTGTAAACATTGGTTGATACAATGATCACAGATTATGATCCGTCAGATACTTTTGATATTTTAATTTTTAAAACAATCTGGTCTTTTTAACTAATTAACATTTTGATTGTAAACTTTGAAATTTGTATTAAATCTCCATACAACTTGTTGTGCGATTAATGAATCTTTATAAAATGATGCATAATATCACCGAAACTCACTGATATTGCTATTTAGTGTATTTATATATGTATTTTGATAATATGATTATGATTGAAAAGTTTTCTGCACCTTTTTTCTCGCTTTGCACTTTCTTCGGTTGCATAACGGCATGAAGTTCTTAAAAATTACTTTTAGGTTAGCAATTTTGGAATCACTCTACACTTTTGACGAAGTACCTAATGTTTATAAAAATTCTACAAATTTGTATATTATTATTTACCTAAAATTAGAGATTGGAAAATTAAATTCAGATGAATATTCTGGACTATTTCTTTATATAAGCATTGATTACATGTTATGAATGGAAGAAATCTTCCATTCATATAAATGTTATAGAATTTTTTTTAATATATTTTGTTAATATGATCAAATTTACATCCACTTACTCATTTCTATTTTCTTCGGGTATATTTCAGGAAATTTAGGAGTATATCTAAAACATCAAGTATTTTTATTTGTAGGATATTTGGTTGATACTTTCATAGCTTGTTATTCCTTAATTTTTTATGAAATATGCAGGGTGTTTCGGGATTAAGTGCAAATATTTTGGGAAGTTGTAGTATGAATGATTCTAAGTAAAAAATGTCATATGAGAATGTGTCCCATCGTTAACAAATGGTTACAACTATCAATTACGATTATTTGTTTAACAATTATTCTTGCTAAATTATTTTTAGTTACTATTTTGGTACCTATTTTGGGTTAAAATTAAGTAATCATTATTTTTCGTCGTCATCATTTCAATGCCTACTACAAGAAAATGTTCAAAATATATTAACAAGCCTTTTTCTTAATAAAAACATGAGAAACCATTCTCTGACATAAATAGTTGAATTCGTAATAGGAAATTCTATCTACTACAGGGTGTACATTTTTACGGGCCATATACAAAAATAAACTTGATGAAGGTTTCTTCGAAACGAAACTTTGTGCTGAAAATGTGCAAAGGCTGTCTTGTAGAGGTAAAAACGTGGCAATGAGAAAATGCCTGTGGGTTTCTTATACGTTTTCAAATAACTTCAGAAAAAAATAAAACGAAATCGTAAGATTTCGGATTTTATCGAATATCTCCGGAAGTAAGGGGGAAATTTCTGGTTTTTCTACCGAATATTACTGACAAATAAATTGCGCAACTTTTTTTTTAATTTAACCGCCTTTGTAACATTTACGGTTTCCGAGATCCCCATGCTGTTGATCCTTATCTTGGACACCCTGTATATATATATTGATTATTTTTCATCAGTTCCCAAAATATTTGCACTTCCTCCTGAAACACCCTTTATTTATTTTATAGTTTGTTATTATGATAAATTTTAGTAACTTTCTCATTTCCACTTTCTTCGGGCAAGTTTTAGAAAATTTAGGAGCATTTGTAAAACTTCTGGTATTTTTATTTGCAAAACGCAAAAAGTTACAACCAGATACTCTACTGGTTGCAACTATTTGTTACATATAATTTCGATAATTTTAATAAAATATGTGTTTTTGTATATTTTAGTACAAAGCGTTCAAGAACGACCGATATCAACTTTTCCAACTAATTCTAACGAAATAATAACAAGTAATTTGACATTTGACAAACAAGACATTTTGAGACAATTTAGTTAAATTATTTTCTTGTGTCCTAGGAAAAATTGTCGCAAATATATTTGATTTGCGTCTTGAACAGTGTCATCTATCACTGTCCAGCATAAAAGTTGACATCACTTTCTTGAACGTTCTGTATTATGATTACATTTACAGCAACTTTCTGATTTTTACTTTCTTCGGGTATGTTTCAAAAAATTTCTAAAACTTCCAGCATTTTCTTAAATTTTCTGTACGTTGCATACATTTTCTGCAGTTTTTTTTTAAATTTTGTTATTGCTTTGTTTAACTGTTTTAGATTTATTAGAAAATTACTTTACAGAAAATTGAGAAACTTTAGGTATACTTGGGTGATAATAACATGTTCAAGGATCCAATGGGGAGGTATTAACATCATGTATAAATACAGGTCATGAACTTCAGGCCCATACAGATCTTAAAAAGTTTGTGCTGCCCTTCTGTCAGAAAGATTGGGGACCTCTGGTGTTGTGGAATGCAATAAGAAGTTCATGTTAGTCGTGCGAGTGGCGGGAATAAACATTCGCTCCTCATTTGGGCCAGATTATGTGAAGTCCTACAAGATATACAGCTTTTACTTTGCCGGTCGTGAAGATTTTCACAGAGTGCGCGTCGCCGGACGTCCAATAAAAGCATGTCAGTGTTTTTGCCACCCTCCGAGGACGTCTTCTTATCGCTTCTAATTTTTGCCAGGCGATATTTCATAAAAGCAACCGCCTGCCTTTTTGTCCTGCAAAATCCTACAAGGCTTCCTAATTACGCCGTTTCCTTTCGGCGTACCATAATTAATATTAACAGCGTTTCTAACAGCGTTTCATGTATCTTTCCAGCAAAATGTGTCGCCGCGTGTGTAACGTGCGGAAATGATGTGGGTTGTTATTGGCGTAATTTAATCATGATGATACCACACAAATATTTTAGTGTTGCTTTTCGAGAAAATAGTTTTACATAAAATGTGCTCATAATTCCCGCATATGTATCGCATTTAATATACTCACGTCTACAACGCCGCTCGAATGTTCTTCGCGTTCAGAATCTCTTACCTGCAAAAATAAACTTAATTAGAATCAAAACAAGAAGTCAGCCGTATTTGGCTGAATGTGGCCAATTTGCGAGAATTCGCGCTCGCGAAAGCTGTTTGAAATTTCACGACCCACTTGCTGACGCAGACTTCCATCCTAGGAATAATATTTGTGTCTAAGCGGGCGTAAAATTTGATACTTCATGCGTTATCAACTTGACGCCCCACTTCGATGCATCCTTTTATATAAGTAAACAGAGTTTTCGGCTCGCTCCTCTAAGGTGGAGGATAATGTAGCACCGCTCTAAGCGCGACCTGTTTGGAATTCAAACGCTGGGGGCAAACAAAACAAAGGGTCCAACCAGAAACGTCTATAAGGATTCGGTACCACACACTGTACCAGTGAGTATAAGAATTCATAAAGTTAGTGCTCTGTTAGAAAGACACGGAGATTCATAAAAGCAAAAGCATAATAATCGGTAGCTTCCAGTAAATATTGATTTGAACCGAAGCAAAATAATTATTTATTACTTAAAATTACCTCGTGTAAAATATTAATTACATTTTATACCCTATTATTTCCAAAACAATTATAATCTCTGATGCGAAGTAAAAGGCTTTTAATCGAGTTACCAATAAAATCACTATAGTAATTGTTAAATTGAGTTTAATATGTTCCACTGGAATCAAAAGCATGGTGAAACATTAACCCAACATCCATTATAGATGCAGTTAACTTATATATGGCCAATTCATTAACTAAATCGGCGTGCATACGGACCAAGTTTATGGCTCCTGGTGTGGAACGGGGAAAAGTTCATCGATGTTTCCCGTTAATTTCACGGAAGCTGCGCCATCGTAGTTGGAGAGCTCCACGCGGTATTTAGCGATGCCTTTGTTGGAATGCAAATATGCCAAGAGCCTTTTTTGTGCAGAGCTCAAGTATCGGACACTCGACGAAACTTAACTTCAGTTCCAGCAGCAATATATGCCTGTGGAGAATTTTTATGCATCGGTTATTACTTAAGGTTTGCTCTCGCATAGTATTCTACTGACATCTCGCATTTATTTTGCAAAATTCAAATGACTGCGAAGTTTCACCTTTTAGGCGCAATTTTATGGTATGTGTGAATATCACGGCTCAATAATTCAAAGGATGAAACAGTTTTTATTCGTACAGGATTTTTATAAGAAAGCCAAGTTTCACAAAATTTACCGATATTTTTGTCTGTATTTATATTTTTATGTCCATAAATATATTCGTGAGGTAAAAATTTCCAAGATCAAAAATTCAAACGATATATCTGGATTACAAAATTAATTAATAAAAAAAATCTTCAGGAAATTCTGCTTTATTTAATTAAGTAATTTTTTTTTAAATTAACATAAAATTTCTTAATTTTATTATTCATTAATTCATTCATTAATGAAATTAATTAATTAATTGGTTATAAAATTCTTGGTATAGGTATATTAAAATCATGTAAAAATTCAGGTAAAAGACCATCTCCGAATTTAAAAAATATATATTGTAGCCAAAAGTATGGGGGCCAGAAGCATAAGTTAGTGTAGATGAAGTACAAGAAAATATGCGTAGAATAATACAAACCATTATAGATGAAGTAGAAGAATGCGCACCAGCTTATCCTCCTCATGCCAGAATTAATTCAATAACTGGCTGAGCGTAACTGTCTGCGATCGGCCGGTATTATATATTTACGTGCAGAGGCGCCTAGTAGTGAGGCGATACACTCCACGTTATTACATTCTGACGTGACGCACTTATTTATTAAATAAACTTGCAATTTCTCCGATAATTTCAGCCGACAAAGATTGATACATTGTGCACTGTGATAAGATTGTTGCGAGATTGAGTAGAGCATCTGTCTTCGAAGTTTACGACGGTGTCTCTGTACCCTGGCTACAGTTAATATACAATTTTTCGTATACAATAAAAATCATAATAATAATAATATTTTTTATTATTTTCTTCTTAATTGGAGTACCAGTAAGTACTCTAATTAAGAAGAACACAATAAAAAAAATAATAACTGGTATCCAAATATGGATGAAACGATAACAAAATTAATAAAAATAATAATAGTAATGCTAACTTTATTCCATTACTTGCGAAGAATAAACTCAGGATTTTTTCTGTTATAGGAGAGTGAAACATGTTTTCTCCCAGAGGACTCCTCTGGGATTTTTCTACTTTATTGTATATTTTGTTCGTAATATTACACAATATAATTTTGCAAATATTCTGGTACCTGTTATTATTTTTTTTCGAATAAATTTATTAACAAACTAAAATATGAAATAAATTTCAATCGTTCATCGTTTAAATATAGGTAATTGTTGCAAAAATTCTGGGACTTGTTATTATTACTAGAGACGAGCTTACGATTTATTTTGCAATATTTGGTTATACTTATTCTGAGGGTTGAAATAGTTCATCACACTTAATTACCTTAGGGCTCCCGCACACTTGCAACTTTTTAATCAAGGTGATTAAATTGTTGAGTTGCTCTTAATTGCTTTAACCTCTGTTAAGAGCACACTAGCAACCAAATAGTTGCTTTCACTCAGTATAAAATGAATTTTAGGGAGAGTGCATATGCATTTGTGCTTTGAATTTGACATTTAGATGGAATCAGAAGCGTCAAAAATTGTGGTTCCGTCTTTTATTAAGCAACCGACTTTTTGATGGACAATTTTACAAATTATTAGAAACTTTACGAAAATATAAGACAAAGTTTTTTTGGACGATGGTGTTACTGCAGACTAAGTTTCCAGGCCGTGTCATTTCTCGATTTGACAATCAACATTGGCCACCAAGATCGTGCGATCTAACACCGATGGACTTTTTTCTTTGGGGCTTTGTGAAGGAAAAGGTGTACGCGCATAAGCTAGGGCTTGCAACCCCGGGGATCCCCGTCCCCGGGGCTCCGGGGATTCGATTATTTTAGACGGGGATTTATCCCCGGGGTTTGTCAACCGTCCCCGGGGTTGAAAAAAAAACTTATAAAAGTTTTTTACCCACGGTTAACGATGAAGAGGCTTCATCTTCATGTCAATCAGATATTGAAAAGCAAGCGGCAGAAAATCTCCCTTCTGTGGATGAAGTCATTCATTCAGGCCCAGGTGACGATCACGACTCATCTTCTGAAGATGACGAGAAATCACAAGATGATCAACTTGTGATTGAAAAAATGGCACACAAGAAGGCAGAAATTAGTTAAATCCTTCCGCAAATCTCCAACAAAGAATGACGCTGTCCTTCAAAAACATGTGAAAAATAACATTGAAGGACGTGAGTGTCCACTCATCGTGTATGCTAAGACTAGATGGAGTAGTCTCGTTCTAATGCTAGAGCGCTCCCTGAAATTGAAAGATTCTATAAAGAATGCTCTGATCGACATCAAGTATGAGGATTCCTTCAGTAACGAAGAATTTGCAAAAATTCCTGAGGTCGTCGACTGACTAACACCCATTCGAGCAACAGTTGTTGTGTCAACAAGATTGTACCCTGATTGACGCTGAAACCGCACTGTCCATGATGTTTACAACCTTGGAAGGTTTGACGTCTAATCTTGCCAAGACACTGGTCAATGCCCTATCAGTGCGAATGCAGAAAAGAAGAAGATATTTATCCGCATTATACGTTTACTTGGAGAAGACACGCGAATAGAGGACCCTAACGAGTGAGACACTAAGCAAAATCTTTTATACACTTTCAAAGCCGAAAGTCCGCTCTTTAATGGTCAGAATGATAAAACGTATTTGCCCGCCCCAAATGACGGAGGTGTCAGTGGTAGCAGAACTTCAAACAGCTTCTACCAACGTCAAGGACGAACAGGATCCACCCATAAAAAATCCCAAGACCCACCCGTCCGAAGCAGCAAGAAACTATCATTTCAAATTAAAGGAGGCCATTACAATATTCCGGAAATATGCCCAGACTACAACACCAGCATCTACTCCAGAAACCAAATCATTGGAGACTATTATCAAACAAGAGATAACTTTGTTTGAGAAGGGTGGAAACAAAGGTATCTGATGCTGATTTGACAAGCGTTGAATCCGAAAGTACATTTTGAGCTGCTGGGTATGTGTCCGAAAATAAGGTCAAGCATGAATGAAGAAACCCTGGATGCCCTTTGTCACCTTCGGGGTCACTTTCAGTTCCAATTTACTCCAACTTCAGCATCGAACTCTACACGTAATTGAATGTGGACGTACTGAATTAAATGTTGTGAATATAATGTTCCTTACTTGAATTGGTATTAATTCAATAAATATTTATTTATGCACAAATGTTAAATAAAACTATTTCCCTTTAGATTGATAATGAACTTATCTATTATTTTATATATCTCATTGCAGCATGTAAAATAAACACGTAGTCAGCTAGAATTATGTATAAATAATTAAAAGTTATATTATTACAAGTTTCCCCGGGGAACCCCGGGGAACCCCCGGGGAACCCCGGGGAACCCCGGGGAACCCCGGAGACCACGGGGACAGATAAAATCCGGGGACGATTCCCCGGGGACGAAAAGTGTCCGGGGTTGCAAGCCCTAGCAAAAGCCTAAAACAGTCTTAAACATCTTAAAGAGGAAATACGGCGCGTTATTGGTGAAATACAGCAACATTTATGCGAAAACGTGAATCAAAATTTCAACAAAAGAATAACCCTGTGCCAGAGGTTTCGTGGTGGCCATATGCCTGATGTTGTATTTCACGTTTATTCGAAACTATTTTTCTTTATGTTGAAATAAAAATGTTTGCTTAATAAAAATAATAAATTATTATAAATTACACTGGTCGACAAATTTTGACAAATGTGTTATCCCTTCAATTTAAATGCATTTTTCGGAAAGTATTTAATATGCATATGTACCAAATGCAAAACAAAAATGTTAATGGTTATTTTTCTTTTAAATTTTTTTACAAGATTTTCCACTATTTACTTACAAAAACATGTTCTCGGTTAAAGTTATGTTAGAAAAGTGATACCGGTAACTGTCAAGCTATAATATGGATCCAGTATTGCCATAAATAATAATCGGAATCGGTCTTGCATCCCGAAAAAAATTAAGTTATACATTTTGCACGAATCTAAATATCACAAAAACCTGACGTCCTAGAAAATTTTTGTAGTTTATGAAATAAGCAAAAAAAAATTCTATGGGAATCGGCTATTTACGTCTAAGGGACAAAAATTGTGTTGACCAGTGTTATTATTATTGTTTATTTAACAACGACCTACTTATGCTGCTAGGGCTAATTACCTTCTCCAAGGAGCGACTACTATACTTGGATAAATATCCATTCATCCATTTTATAATTAGGGAAGATCTTAAGATAGTTTTCTTAAATGTTTGGTTTACCATTAAAACACAGATTAAACATTTAAAAATGACATATTTTGACATTTCGGATGAGATTAGGAGTAAATTATTATTATTATTTGCTTCCATAACGACGTCTTATTTCTGAGGCTATGGCTAATTACCGCCGCTAAGAAACGATATAAAACCATCGGAAATTTTACCATTGTGCATTTCGTTAAGTATTATTTTGTTTGATATGCATGCACAATATAACAGTACACGGGACCGCCTGCTTCCGATCCCCCAAAGAAACCAATCGTTGATGTTGATGAAATTGTCACAAATAATTGATTTTGTAATATTATCTTTTTTTATTAGTAGTATTTTTTTTACTTCAAGCTTGATGTTAGCTTGTGCCTAATTTTGAATAAGTTATTTTATTTATTTTAGGAGTAATATTTAGTAATTTTTTATTGAGTAATATACAGGGTGATTTTTTCATTTTAAGTATTGGGATCACGCAAACCATAAGACATAGAGATTCGGTTAAATGAGAAAAGAGTTGTCGTTTTAAGAGCTTATGCAAGATATAATACAAAGTTATAATAATTTCAGTTATAATACAAACTTTATCTATTTTAAATGGCAGTCTTAGTTGGCATACTCATTTTTAAAAAGTATATTGTTTTCTCTTTATGGCGTTACAAGGTTTGCTATACTTACTTCGGTAAATAAAGGCCATCTTCCAAAAATTTACTTTATGAAAATTGTATAAGACATAGAGATTCGGTTAAATGAGGAAAAAGTTGTCGGTTTAAGAGCTTATGCAAGATATGTTTATGTTTTTTGAAAAAAGACCACTTACTTTGATAAATAAAGGCCATTTTCCAAAATTTACTTTATGAAAATTATATTAGACATAGAGATTCGGTTAAATGAGGAAAGAGTTGTCGTAGAAAAAGACCACAGTTTTTCAATTATAATTTAAACTTATTTTTTTTAAATAGCAGTCTTAGTTGGCTTAGTCATTTTTAAAAAGGACATTTTTTTTCTTTATAGCGATATGAGGTATGCTATACTTACTTTGATAACTAAAGGCCACCTTTCAAAATTAACTTTATGAAAATTGTTACTTACTTTGATAAATAAACATGATACAGAACTATTTCTATTATTGAGAGTAGCAAAAACAGAGTTTGTTATGGAAAACTTATTTTTCCTCTTACTACGAGAATTCTATTTTAACTTTTCTAGAGAGTAGAGAATTCTAGAAGAATTTCTAGTACTTTTTTATTCTAATTATAATAAATTCTATTCAAATTATACAACGAAAATTCCTGCATCTCATTTATTTATGAAAGTAAGTATAGCAAACCTTATATCGTTTTCAAGAGAAAAAAATGTCCTTTCAAAAATGTCATAGTCAACTGCCAAATGCAACTATGACTGCCATTTAAAAGTTCGTATTATAACTCGAAAACTATTTTTTTCAAAAAAACAAAGGCATATTTTGCATAAGCTCTTAAATATGGTTTCCGAGATCACAATGCTTAAAATGAGAAAAAACTCCTGTATATTCGCCCTTTTCAGTAAGTACTTATATTATTTTTTTCTTATTTCATGCTTGATCTTAGCTAGTATCTAACTTTTAATGATATATTCTGTAATATGTATGTAGTTATTTTCTATTGAGTAATTTGTCTTTTTTAATAAGTATTATTTTCTATATGAAGCTTGATCATTTTTGACAAATACCTTTAAATACTTTTTTTAATTACGTGTAATTATTAGGTTTATCCCCTTGTTGCAGAAGTCTTCGATTTTGCAAAATTTTAGCACAAAAGAAGAATCAAAATTCCATGAAAATTCTGATTCCTCCATTTCAACACACTCAAAATCGTATTGTTTATTTAATTTTAATTTAAACTTCTGGAAAAACTATGCGTCGGGTGTAACTATTATTATTATTATTATTATTATTATTATTATTATTATCATTATTATTATTATTTTTAACTTGATTTTCATGCATTCTTAGGAAACAATTTATTTCAGAAATTTGATATTTGAAATTTGTTCATTTGTTTCATTATTTCCCAGAATCCCTCAGACAAAGTTTCGTGCATGATTTTTGTTACAACGTGCATAAATTTTAATGTTTCATTTTGTAATAGTTAGTTTTTTTTTCGAGAGAGTATTATTTTCTAATTAAAGCCTGATTTTAGTTGCTACCTAAATTTTGATATCCACATTTTATACCCTTCATTTCCTGCCTGATGAAACCATCAGTTTCTAATCGGAAAACCCGATTTTCCCGATCCTCCCCAGAATTGTAACGATAATGGATCAACCTCAGACGGCACTTCCATGCAGCGGTCGTGCTGCGTCCCGCGTTGAACCACGGGAGCCTGGATTATATCCGGGAGGCTCCGACATTTTCCCGGACTCCCCGGACTCCCATGCGAACGCAACCCCGAAAACTCGCCCGGATCCCCGCAGAGGTCGGGTCTCGCTCCGGTTCCTTGTCTTTCCAATGAGGACAGCATGTAGCCGTGGGCGCGGGAAAAAATGATGCGATTTTCTGAAGTGGTCTCTGGAAAATGGTCCGTTGTGTGGTAAATCATATGCTCAAGTATTGGACATATACAGGGTGTCCAAGATAAGGATCAACAGCATGGGGATCTCGGAAACCGTAAAAGTTACAAAGGCGGTTAAATTACAAAAAAATTGCTCAATTTAGTGGTCAGTAATATTCTGTTGAGAAAACCAGAAAATTCCGCCTACTTCCGGAGATATTCGACAAAGTCTGAAATTTTTTAGTTATTTGAAAAGATATAAAAAAACAAATCATCAATTTTATATTTCTATATGGCCCGTAAATAAAGTACACCCTGTATTAGATAGCATTTCCTGTTACGAATTCAACGATTTATATCACCGTATGATTTCTCATTGTATTATTCAGAAAAAAAAGCTTGTTAATACATTTCGAACATTTTGGTGTATCTCGGTATCTCTGCCATCATTTATTTGATAATTTAAATGACAACATCCATTTCTTTTAATTGATTTTGATTCACTTGCACTTTTTTTTAAGATTCAAAAATATAATTAAATACATTAGCAAGAAAGTGCGTTGGTGAATCATTAAAAAACACAGGCTATACGTATAAATATTATACCGTATACCTATAAACATTTTAAAAAAACTCGAGCAAAAGGGAATGGAAAATTAGAAATCGTAAACTATCTAGGGAGGGATCTATAACAGAAAAAGAGTTAGAAAACGCACTAAAGATGTTAAAGAGCGGAAAAGCTCCAGGTCACGACAAAATCAAATCTGAACAGCTGAAATATATAGGACAGGATGGGAAAGAACTACTACTACAGATAACAAATAGAATATGGGAAATAGGAAAAATACCAGCAGACTGGCAAAAAGCAGTGATCTTCCCAATACATAAAAAAAGGAGACAGTAGAAATTGCAACAACTTTATGGGAATATTCCTGCTTTGCACAGCGGCAAAACTGTATGAATCAATACTAGAGAACAAACTAAGAAAGGAAATTGAAAAAACAATGGAAAAGTCACAAAGTGGATTCATGAAAGTACATTCAACACAAGACCATATCTTCACAATTAAAAAGATGACAGAAAAAATGTTAAGACAAAACAACAAACTATACATGATATTCGTGGACTTAGAAAAGGTCCCAAGAGCCAAAGTGTGGGAAATACTTGAAGAAAGGAAGATAAAAGTGCATTTAATAAAAGCAATCAAGAGTATGCATGAAACCACAGAAAACTACGTAAGGACAAATAATTCAATATCTGAGAATTTCACAACCACACAAGGCCTTCGACAAGGGGGCGCTTTAAGCCCTCTGCTCTTTATTATATTCCTAGACAACATAATGCAAAAAAATAAGGATAACACCAAGAAGGTAGAAATAGGATACTATAAAATGAAAAGAATAGTGATAGCAGAATGTGCTTTTGCTGATGACTTAGTCATGCTAGCCAAAAGCGATGAAGACCTGCAACACAATATAAGCATATGGGAGGAGGAACTAAAAAAACACAACATAGTAATTTAGATAAACAAAACAAAAGTAATGGTAGTAGCAAAAGAGGAAACAAAAGCAAATATACTAATAAATTTGAAAAGGATAGAACAAGTTGCAACCTTCAGATATTTAGGTACAATAATACATAATAAAGGAACCATGGAAAACGAAATAAATAACAGAATCATGGCCAAATAAAACCTACTATGCAATGAACAAGTACATTCTAAACAATAGAAGAAGCTCCAAAAACTCGAAAATGACACTCTTCAAGACAATTTATAGACCAACACTCTTATATAGAAGCGAAACCTGGTCAACAAATGAAAAGACAATAAATAAAATACAAGCAACCGAAATGAGTTACTGAAGAAAAGTTGAAGGAGTCACGAGATTAGACAGAGTAAGAAACGAACAGATCAGGGAAAACCTACAAATACAAAGTGTGGAATAATTAATACAGAAACGACAACTAGGATGGTTCGGGCACCTGATAACAAGCCAGAAGACAGACAAACAAAAATAGTATGGACATCAAAAGACGAAAAGAAAAAGAAGGAAAGATGAAGGCCAAGATGGGAAAACAATATAGAAGAGATCCTAAGAAGAAATGACCTCGATCAACAAGGAGCAAGGAAAAAGGCTACAAATAGAAAGGAATGGAAAAACTTCGTAGACAACATAATTTAGTAGTGACATGAAGCTAGACACTACAAACTGCACTTTGGCATCCCATTTGCAGTGTATTTTGGTTCATTTCGATATCAGTAACGGTGTAGGTGTAATCGAGCCTGCCCGTCCTATTGACTCACCCTGTATATATATATATATATATATATATATATATATATATATTCAGGGTATAATGAGGCGTTTATGGTGTGACACGCATAAACGCAAGTTATGCTTCATCTGGATGCATCAACCTGTATGCCGTACCTTGATGTATAACTTATTCAAAAACTTCCTAATCAGAAAAGTTGAAACCATTGCTATAGATAACAGACTAATAAAATGGGGAACGAATTCCGCGAAAGGATCCACAGCGCGGGTGTTTTCTTCGAGCTGAATTATCGCGGTACTTACAACGAGAGGGAAAAACTCACCCCAAGAAGAACTTGCAGGTTGTTGCCTCGCTTAATCTCCCGCAACAACTTGGAAGGGGATGTAATGAGAACGGGGCACAGCACAAAGCTGAAAATTTATTCCTCTAACCGCCACAGTTACGCGAGGAATTAAACAGGATGATGCGTAAGATAACGTAACCAAATATTTATTACATCGGAGCAATGCGATGTAGGCTAATAATTTTAGAAAAATGTGTAATTAAACGCAATGAAATATAATCGGCTGTGTGCAACTGAAAATATTTATGCTTGACGTATTTGTATAATTATCTACCAAAGGTATTTTGTTTATTAAAAGAATAGTATGAGATATAGTACGTAGAAATGCGCCTGTTTATGTTTTTTATTGCATAAGTATATCTTGTCTTTCAAACAATGTAAAAGGAATTTAGTTGCTACAAAAGTACTAGAATTATTTTATACTATTGGAGACGGTTTTTTAAAAGGTGAAATAGAGAAATGATTAGTTAAAAAGTATAGAACTATATTTTATGTCGTGTAAAATTGATCAACCTTCACAACTTGCACTTTTCATTGGTTACTCTTTGTTATTACAATAAAATTCCGAGGCCAGACGCCGATAAGATAAAACCTCGGAAACTTTGCGCGTATCAGATGTTTACCCGTGGAGAAATCGGGGCAAACAGGGAAGCTCTTCCCCGTAACTTAACTAAAACGGGACAAACCTGGTTCCAGGAATTACCAATGCGGCCGCGGCGGCAAAAAACGGCGCTTATAATAAAATATTCAAAGACGTCCAGGAGTTCGAAGGGCAGCGCCAGACATAATCGTAAAGAGCAGAGCGCCGTTCCTGGAAGCCAGCCAGACGACTGAAAACGGGGAATGTGGAGGCAGATTAGCACTAAGCCAAATTGAATATGTGCGCTGCCGCGCCCCCGAGCTCAACAGATGTCCGGGGCACGTATTAATAAAACCGGAAAAGCGATAGCTGCCAAATTTATTGGCGATCAAGTCGGGTAACCGTATCTTTGGCAAAGCAAGCGAGAGATTTATTGCCTGCATTTAAAGCAGATCGCCGCTGCGCTACTCAAACCATCAGGCACTTAACTCTATCATAGCCGTAGATGTATTTGTTAGCCCAATTATCGCAAACTGGCTAACGAGCCTTCAGTTATGTAATCTGCACCCAGAGCTCATTAATCCAAAAATGTGCCTCCGATCTCCGGAGCGAGCGGCGTGAATAATTTCCCAACGCATTGCTGCGAGTACAAAATAGGTGTGCTTGCGTGCTGAACAAGTATTTTAACCGGCCTCCAAACTGGTGTCACACCATTATATGTTTGAGTGCACGTGAAATTGCACGCATTAAGTGTAAGGTAATTAAATAGTAAGTACGTACGAAGAAACTCCAACTCGGAAATTGCGTTTCCGTGCCGGTGTTTATAATGTTGTAGTTGTGCGAGTAACCCGCCATTGTTTCCAATGTCGATACAAAACTGGAATGTCACATTTCATTTTTGTTGACTCTTACAGTATATTAACCCTGCCACTGATATGAATCAGGGCGTCTCACGGAAACCGCCCGTTAAAAGTTTATGGGGTTCCCGATAATTTTTTTTTAATCCATACAAACATAGCTGTTTCCTCAAATGAATACCACTACCACTTCAGGTTCTACCTGAAGTAGCCATCGAGCCATTTTTCAAATTTTGTTTGCAGCCTTCTTTTACGAAAACCACTTTAACGAATTTAAGAAAATAGTCTTAACCTTTTGCGATTCTTCAGAGGATACAAAAGACTTTGTCCCAAAATACTTTGTGATTTTGCAGAAAAAATAAATAAAATGTGTGGTTCTTTTGGAAACAAAATAACGATTAATGCAATGGGTGTTTTGAATAAAAATGAAGGTTTTCGTAAATTAGAGCAACATTTTGATTGTCTCGAGGCAAATTCGTACGAAGTTGTGCAGACCAATCCATAAACTTATGATTTCAAATTTACACAAATTACATCAGTTGAACGATCTTTGCTGTTTTCAAGAACATCCTCAGCACTGAAGATAATCATTTAAAAAAACATAGAAATGATAGAAATGTATAAAATATACAAAATCAAATGAGCTATTATAACAGTGTTGCATTCTCTAGAATGTTGGTTATAATTTGTTTCACTTTTCAGAATAGCAGCAATGGAAAAAAGACTAGATCATATTAATTAATTGTATTATTGCATTATTATATTAGTTTCAAGTATATCCATTTATATTTTATATTTACCCTTAAGTATCGATGTCGGACTGTAAGACAGCTATGATTTTTAAGATTGTGAATTTTCGTACGAATATTTTATCTCGGCACATCTTGACCCCAACCTTCTCAGTACCTTCAAGTTCTGAGAGAATAGATGAGTCTATTTCTCATCATATGTGAAAGCACAGCCCTCGGTGTGACATCGCTTATTAACTGTTCATCATTTGAATGTCGTTAGCGGTCTAAGAGACCGATGTTCGGTACTACGTTTTTTTTTTCAACTTTAATACTTTCAAATGTTAGGTTTTTTTTTTAAATAAATATACATGAATAATCAGCCAGGCCCTTCGCATACTGTTAGAGTAGATGATGCAAACTTCGAAGAGTGTGTATTACGGTGGTTTGATGAATGTGATAGTGACAAAACCGACAATGAATCAGAAGATGACGGTGACATTGAAAGCGCTCATAATTCTGTATCAGAGCAATCGGAAACTGAAAATGAAGCAGGACACGAACCTGCAAAAGAAGCATCATCATTAGATAAAGGATTACCAGAAAACGAAAATCAGCAAAATAAAAAATTATATGGAAAACATAGATATCGGTGGTCTAGCAAACCATTTATAACCCGCTCCAGAAGTCGAAGTCATAATATTGTGAATAGTATTACCGGGTTTTCAGATGTCATGCTAAATGAAACTACAAAAGCACCTATTGCTATATGGAACTTGTTTATCAACGATGAAATGTAGGACGATATATTACGGTGGACAAATCATAATAATATTTTTTTCATCGCGAACTACGTCTCACAATAAAACGTATTTTAGGACTTGGTCTACAATGAACATTTTGAAGAATTAAATTTAGAAGACAGACTACAAAAACGTAAAACATGTTCATTGTGTCCATACCAGAAGAAAAGAAAACCCAATAAGATATGCATAAATTGCATTCAACCGGGACATAATTGACAGCTTGCAATTTTGCATTTTTTGTTTATAATTTACATATATTTTGGTTTCTTCATATTTAGCGATTCTATAAATTTTGATATGTATTAAATATTTGATGAGTTTTTTTATATTTTTCTCAGAATTTAAATAGTTTGCACATAAGAATTTTATTTTATATTTTTCGAACATTTAATAATAAAGATGCCTTAGACTTTTCCTGTGTATTGTTTTATTTCATTTATCGTTTTTTTTTTGTTGAATAAGGTTTACATAACTAGATACATAAATAATTGTCCTTGTTAAATTAAATAATATATGCTGAGCAATATTTAAAACGACGGTCTGAGAGACCGGGATCGGTATTTATGTCCCAAATATATAGGGTAGGTACTTAAGGATTTAGTTAAGTTTATAATATGCATTAAATGTATTTATTTAATAAATTAATGAATTTGAAACATTGCGGTAAGATTTCCTTGTATTGTAGTGCTATAAATCTATAACTTCTATAACGTTTCTATAATTATCAACGTACACATCGATGAAGAATTTCTTAGACTTAATTGCAGGAACTGTCATAATACTGAGATTTGGAACACGGTAAAAATTACAATTACAATTCGCACAAAAACGTAATTAATTGACAAACTTACTGTTCAGTGGTATAGGTATACAATCATTATTTAGTCTATTTATGGTATAGAAAAGATTACGATAAAATGATTATTAAACAATTGGCAGTGGAAATTCGTTTTTCAATTTCGAGAATAATGTTTGTTTATTTTTTTAATCAAAATAATGCATAAAATTAAATAAAAACAATGCATTGAATATCTGTATAACAAAATGAATCTTCATTGATTAATTTGTGTGAATTCTAAATAAATGTTCTAAAGGAGTACTTTCTATTTATATAAATATAATCCAATGATGTTATAAAAACTAATAAAAATCGGAATCGTGCGATATTCAGGTGGAGAAATAAAGTGAGAGTTTATAGTGAACATTAATTGCAATCAAGATACACTTTAGTATATTTAAAGAGTAACTCAGTTGACTGTGGAAAAATGTCACATTTCCGCTAGCGGAAGTTTTACTTTTCCTTTACCAGCCAGCGGAAGGAAAAGTGTTGTCATGGCAACATTAAATAATCAACACAAAGCAATACTATAAATTACAACAAATAACAATTAAATATCGGTGTTTTGCATTTATTTTCCTATTTTCCTGTAGATATACTGCTTTCACTAATAATAGTATAAATTTATAAATGGTTTCTTCAATAAATATTATTACTGTCATTGTCAAATGCTGAAATAGTTTCTGTTAAGAAAACAAAAAACCATACGATGCATTCTTTGATATTAAATTTATTTGTAAAAATTATATATGAAAATTAGGAGATTTCGTATTTTGCAGTACGTTTGAAGAAAAAATAGTATATTTCACTTGGAGGCGAAGTGACTTTTTATGGTTTGCCTTCTATTACGCGCCTCACTTCATTCGGCGCGTAAACTCAGGCGCGCCATGAAAAGTCTTACTTCTCCTCCGCGTGAAATAATAACTATTAAAAATATGTCAATTTTTCTGATGTACGCCCATTAGGCAAATTTTGTTAAAAAATAGTTTTTTTTTAAATTGTGCTATAATTTTTATGGATCTTCAAAAAACTGTTTCTCTTAAAAGTATCAATGCAAATGTGTCCCATATAGGTCAAAATGTATAGTAGATTTACTGCGTAATACAGAGTGAGCAACAATGATTGTAGTCACACCACGTTTGATACGCCCAATCGACATTCTGTTTCTTCTGCATCAAAGGCTTCTCCACTAAAAATTAATCTAGAAGATTTTCTTCTTATATTTTCAAACATGCGTATTTCGTTGCGAAAAGAATATGTTTAAAATTACTCTTTAAAATTATGCGAAATGATATAGACAACAACGAGTTTCGGAAAAAGGTAAGTCGAATATTTCATGAAATATTGTACAAAAAACGCAAATAATCGAAAACCCAGCCGTTCAGTAGCATGAAATCATTGTTTTGTTAAGTTATTCTATAAAAAGGATAACGTTAGAATGATTATCAAGCTTCAAAACACGTCAAAATTATTAAAGACAAAAAAACGGGATTCGAAAAACGGTAAAATTCGAACTTTTTACGAATTTCTGTACAAATATTCAAAAAACAAAGGACTCAGTGGAAGGCAAAATATATTTTGTGAATTTATGCTATAGAAAAGATAACGTGAAAATGATTATTAGGCTTTTAAATTCTGTGAATGGCACTCTAGTTTATATTTTTAATGTTCAAGACCAGTTTAGTGTTAATTGTAGATAATACTTTATTTTCATATTAAAAAGAGTTATTAAAACTTCAATAGTTACACATCGTTATAATGTATTGAGGTCTAGAACTCAAAAATAAAATGGAAAATGCAGGTCTGTATTTAAAAATTTAAACTTGATGACGGTTGCACTCACACTAAACGTCTGATCGAAGTTCTAAAATTTCCTTGTTGGAGATGACAAAACGTGCCAATGAAAATGTTTTTTTTTAATATCTCTTTAAGTAACGACAGGAAAAAATAAATAAGGTTTTCAAAAATTTCAATTGAAAAAAAAACTCAGTAACCATTAAAATTTTATTAACTATCTTTATTGATTATTGTTACCTATATGATTACGCAACTTTACCCCAATTTAACCGACTTCGTATCTCTTACCGTTTTCGATATCCCCATAGTGAAAATCGAATTTGAATAACACTGTATAAGCAGTAGCATGGGCGTCCGCAGAATTTTTTTCAGGGGGGTGGGGGGCAAAACAAAAAGTTATATTTGAAAATATTTAAATTATTCAATAATTAAGTATAATAAATCAATATTTAAATCTAAGTTCAGAAGAAATATATTGGGAATCGATATAAAAGCAAATCGATATCATAGTAAGTTAAAATTTTCTCGGCATCATTTTCGCAATAGTTTTAGAGCGGGGGGTGAGGAAAGAGCCCGTTACTGCGGGCGCTTATGAGCAGTAGGGTTTATTATTATTATTAAATTTAAGGTTTTATCTATAATACCAGTAAATTATATTTAAAGTTATTATAATTGAGTGCCCGTTACTGCGGGCGTTCGTGAGCAGTATGATTTATTATTATAATTAAATTTAAGGTTTTATCCATAATACCAGTTAATTATATTTAAGGTTATTATAATTGAGTATTTACTGGTAAATATTTATGTTTATTTTATTTTATTATTTATTTTGCCTGGCTTGTTTCGGTTTTTATAAATAACTATCTTCAGAGGCATGATATTTTTATATGTTAATATGTATTTATAGAGTATCTTGATGATAAATATTTATTTTTATTTGAATTTTGAAAATACAGATGTCTGAAGTTTTAGTTAGGTATTTCTTTTTTTTTAACAAATGAGTCAATTTGTTATAATTCAATCAATTGAGGTCAATTAGAGAGATTAAAAATCAAAGTGTGGGGGTTAATTTATCGTGCGGTTTTATTGGTTTTCTTGGAGGATAAATCGGTCAGGGGCGAATTAGCATTTCCCTGCGGACCGAGATTCAAGCGGCAATAAACAAACATTTGAGCCGCTTGACTGACAATTATTTATTGATCGGGCGCATTTGGTTATTAAGCTCCCGCGCAGCACAAGTCCGCCGAAATTAAGGCAATTACTGCGGTATACATCGGCGCCGGATTTGATCGCTAATTGGCGTTGTAAATTATAGCTTATTAGGGGTAAAATTTCACGTACATCGGCTATTAAAATAAATTTAAACGTATTTTCCCAAACTTTTGTTGAATAATAATGACAATCAATTTTTTGTTTGGATCATTTTTTAACGGATGCGATCCTAATTGTCACATAATTAACATAAAACATATAAAAACACTTACAAAGTATATATAGGCAGTCATTCTTGTAACTTTTGTGGCCAAAAGGTGGCCAAATATACAAGGTGGTCCACTTATCCTCGCTTGGACCAGTGCTGCTAGGCTAATGAAAATTGAGGAAAAAATCTGATTGTAAGGTATTGGACACTTGATGTTCTACTTTTTAAAATTATTTTCGAGTGTACAGAGTGTACCATAAATCCGGAACACAAAATTTGGTCTCTTTTATAAATGGATCACGCTGCATATTCTTTCAATTTTAGAATGTGCTTCATGAGGGCTTCACAAATAATCTTTATCTTCAGGGATCAGATGCAACGTTGCCAAGTTATTCACATTTTAATCAAATTTAACAAAAAATCATGGACGTGGGAAAAAAATTAACAAAACCTTATTATAAGAGATCAAAGAAATATTTCATCTGATCCCTAAAAATAAAACTGATTTGTGAACCCCACATGAAGGAGATTCCAAAATTGAAAGAAATTACGTCATACTTTCGGCAAAATGGCGGTTGTCAGAAAAACATATTTTTATTTCGTTCGGCATATCATTTACAAAAAAACTTTTCGTACAAAAGTTGTTTCTTTTTGAAATACCTATCAAACGATGTTACACATAACCTAGGTTCCCATTTATAATTCTGAAGTTGAGAGCATTAACGCCTACTTCAGGTAACTTCCGGAAATCTAAACTATTTTTTCCCTGAACCTCAAATACGTTAAATTACCGAGAAAAATGCCTGGGCCGGGTGGTCTGAAACACCCTGTATAAATATGTATGTATACCGGGCTTTTTTTTCGTTTTTACACATATGATTGACAATGCATAACTGGTTGCCTGCATCTACCCGCAAGAATTTTCCTATGTGTAATTCTAAAAAAAAATAATCAACTCATTAGCGGTCGGTGCAAGCAACCTGTCAATGTTGGCATATGTTACACATAGAGGTTATGTTTTTATTCAAGACAATATACGAGAGTATTCGTAATGTATCAAGATCAGCTGATATGTCAACAAATGATTATTTTCTTTGGGGTTACCTGAAAAGTAAAATTTTTAATGACGTACAAATACATAACGTAGATGAGTTCAAAGGCCGTATACGTACTGCATGTAATGGCATAAATCCACAATACATTACGAATACTCTGCGTGTCTTCAAAAACCCTGTCGTGTATTGCCTTGAATAAAAACATAACCTCTATGTGTAACATATGCCAAAATTGACAGGTTGCTTGCACCGACGCCGCTAATGAGTTGTTTTTTTTTTTTTAGAATTACACATAGGAAATTCCTTGCGGGTAGATGCAGGCAACCAGTTATACATTGTCCATCATATGTGTAATAAGGAAAAAAAAGCCCGGTATATGAAAACATGAAATAAACAACTTTAACCATTTTTCCGGTACAATTTATTCAAAGGTATCTAAAGTGATAAGCCCATTTTGTATTAACAGCCGAGCTACGCTTGTAGTGAATAATGTAACTGTGACAAACCTGTAACATTCTTGAAGTGTAATATATTTTACGAATTATACAGTACTGTGAGAGCAACGTAGCATTAATATTGTCGCACTGGATTGTATGAATGTTAACTCTATGTGATAATTAGTCTTGTGGATTATCTTCTGCTTTCCTTGATTTTACTCTACGCCTATAAACGTCTGAACGCGATTATAAATTCGACGTATTAACAGTTACTCCGCGGAGCGTGAAACCCGTAATTTATCCAAAAAGAAAAATTGTGGGCGAGAGGAGAACATCCGTAAAGTCGGTCGCACATGAGACAACGCAATGTATTGTATTCTGGCCGTCTTCAGTTACGTGTCTCAAACTTTAGCTGTTTTTGCTGCCTTTTCCGCAGCAAAACGCATCGAGACCGCGGCTTGTCTTCTCTTGTCTGCACTCCGCTCTTCAGCGCACCTGATAAATCACCGCACCTGTTCTCGTGTTTATTACAAGCTGCGGGGGCGGATGGCGTCTGGGGCTTACCGACGACGCCGACGACGACGCCTAGAGTCGTGGCATAGGCTTTCCTGTCCCTAGGCGCAGCCGAATTTTAATCAATCAACTTGTGCACATTATGCAGCAGAGTCAATTGAATTGTAATTAATAGTTTATTCGAGAGCGCATTTAATAAACCACGCTGTTGTGCGATTCCGTGGGTTTAACAAACAGTTAGTAATTGATGGATTGAAGCAGAAACAAATTTTCCTACATTTTCTCGATGCATTTTCACAACATAAATATCTTTTTACATTTTCCCGAAAAGTACATAAGCTAAAATTAAACTTAGTCTTGATTTAGATACGCATCACGCATGCTTTAAGGTTTCTTACATATAGTCGACATCAGGAGAGATGTCTAATGATTCGTTCTAAATGAACGTTTAATGCAGGAATAAATGCAAAATCGATGTCGCTATATTACCCTAAACCGCTGAAGTACATTTTAAAAGAAATAATTCATTGAATCTGTCAGTGTCGCTGTTAACCTAACATTCACGCGTTTGCAGAATGTCATAGTTAAAGAACATATCGTTAAAAAGCCAATCGCAAATCATAGTTATGAATTTGCTTATTTTAACATAGAACGTGATCGAAATGGACTCTTACCTCTTACATCGCTATATCAGGTAAATATAAAATACTATTGATTTATGTATGCAAGCCATATAATTATAACCATTAGAGAACTGTAGAAGCATGTGGTGTTACTGAAAAAACAGTAACACCTACCAAAGCTCGTTTGGCTGCTGCTCAAACAGCCGGTCAATCCACTCCGCAGTCTCCACAGAAGAAGAGGCGACGTCTTAGGTCAAAATCTGTGGTTTTTGACGATCACATCAAGGATTTAGTAAGAGGTAAAATTTATAAAATGCACTCAAAACGTATGTTAATTAACGCCATTATAAATAATTAAAAGTGTAATAAGTAAATATATATTATTTTAGTGACGCCCATCGCAGTATCTTCGTTACGGCAGGCTTTACAAATCTAGTGTGTCAAGCTTAACAACGTTGTTACATTCGCTCGAGTTTCAATATAAGATCGATAATGGCCGAAGAAGACTTCTTGAAGAGGAATATGTAGCAGCAAGTCGTGCAAGATTTCTGAGGGAATATTTCCATAAGAAAAATGGCACAAAGTATGATCCAGTTTTTCTTGACGAAATGTGGATATTGCCGTGGGTCATCATATCAAACGTGGCATGATCAAGATAAAAAAAAAAATACGAGAGAGAAACAAATTGGTGAAGGAAAACGGTAAGCTGACTTAGTTTAATATGTTCGTTAATAAATTAAATAATTATTCTCCATTTTAGATTTATTGTTCTGAGTGTACGCAATAAAGATGGATTTATTCCCAATTCATCGCTGATATTTTCGTCAAAATGTAAAACTGCAGCTTATCATGACAAAATGAACACAGATTTGTTCAAAAAATGGTTTGTGGATCAACTCTTGCCCAATTTAAACGAGCCAAGTATCATCATTCTTGACAATGCTTCATATCATTCTACGGTTGTGGAAAAAATTGCCAACATCTTCATGGAACAAAGAGGATTTGTGTAGTTGTTTTTAAAGAAACGTAGTATCGTATATTCGACTGAAATGCTAAACGTGGAACTGTTACAGTTAGCAAAAGCAGTAAATGTACAGAAACGCTATCAAATCAATAAATTGGCTAACAAATGGGGACATACCGTACTGCGCCTTCCACCATATCATTGTCAATTCAACCCCATAGAACTTGTATGGGCAAATGGGAAAACATTTTATAACAAAAATATTGCCAGTGAAGGATAGAGTGATGAGTAAGTTCTTGCAATATAGGAACGGACCTTGCAACAGGTGACTGGTGAAAATTGGAGCAAATGCATTCAACATACTGAGAAAGAAATGTGCGAATGGTGGGACATTCAAAAACGATATGACCAGGTGCAAGAACCAATTATTATTAATGTAGGAGATGATAATGAAAGTACTGGTAGTAATAATGAGGATAGTGACATTGATAGTAACATTCAGAATAAAACATTAGAACGTAGTCTAGCAACAATTAATTATAACCAGTGTATTTTATATTCCTGTGCCACAAATAATATTGTCTGTGAAGTTCTAATTCCTCGCAAGCAGTGTTACCAGATATACGATAATTTGTTTATCGACAACAAGAGTGCGATAATGACAAAATGTACAATTGTAGGTGTAGTGGCTGTCGACGGTTTGTTTTATTGCTTTCCACGCTTTTCTGTTGGATATTGGAGGTGGAAAAACTTTTAATATAGACGAACAATTATCTTCTATTTAAGGTTTTATCCATAATTACCAGTTATTTGTATCTGAGGTTGTTGTATTAAGTATTTACTGGTATTTACTTTTATTTTATTTTATTATTGATGTCTATCGCCTGACTAGTTTCGGTTTAAAAAAATATAAAAAATATATTCAGTTCAATGAACGGTAAGTGAATAAATCTAAAAAAAATCAAATTTTGTGATTTATTTATTAAAATTAAATGCACAATTTTTTATTATTTCGTCTTTACGTACTTATACACCCATAACCTACACAGCGAAATTATAGCATTGCAGATGTGACATAAACGCGATACAAATGAACTAATTCGTAGGCCTAATTGGTCGGGCGCATTTTTGCGCAACCAAACATCAGGCCAACCGCGTGCGTATAAGTGTCGACACACGTTCAAGAAAATTTGAACCATACATTTGAAAGGAATGAATCATGAGACATCTCTCCTGATTACGAGTATACTAGTTTCGATGAGACAATTACTCAGTCTATATTGCTGGAATTCGACATACGTTGCTTATTTTATTTCACGCTATTACATTTACCTGAAGCATGTGAACAAGTATAGAAAACGCGATTCTTTGTTCTAAAAAACATGAGTCATTGTCAGTTATCCTCGGGGACAACTATACACCAGTATTATATATCATATTATGTATATCATATTTAATTTTCATGGATTTTGCAGATCTCAATTTTATTATTTATCACACTGACAGACAAAGATTCAATTGGTTAAAATACAATGAAGAGTTACAACCTACTGTATACGCCCTAAGGTTATAATGTGGCATCTACGCCTTCAAACAAAGCACATGATGTGACCTTTATGGACCAGCAGTGCATAAAATTGCTATACTAAGTGTTCAAATCCACGGCTGTGCAGATTGGTTGTTAGTAGAGTGACTAGATGTCCTGGTTTCCAAGGACATGTCCTCTTTTTTAAGGCGTCCTTCTACGTCCTAGGGGGTTTTTACATTTTGTCCTAGTATGTCCTAGACTTGTTCCCCGGCGAAACTGTGCCTCCGGTGAGCTCATTCTGTAAAGTCCTAGGGCCTCTAAATATCATTTTCCGCCCAAATTTAGGACCGAAAAGTTAACTTTCAGAACAGGTAGGCGGAAAACATTTTTCTAGTCATCAATATTTGTTCAGAGGATGCAAATACGTGTAAATCCCTTGAAATCTGATTTATTTAGTTGGATCGAAACAAAATAAACTAGTAAGTACCAATCGCACTTACAGGTATGAAATATTAATAACGGTTACTCACATTACCAAAAATCTGTATATATATATATATATATATATATATATATATATATATATATATATATATACATATAAATATATATATATATATATATATATATATATATATATATATATATATATTACGTAACACTAGTGCATTTTTTTAATACATAAAAGTGTTACATAATAATTAATGGACAAAAAATATAAAAATGTCGTCGTTTTGCCCTCTTTCAGAAAATATCGAATGTACAAGTTTTTCGGAAATATATATGGTCACCCTAGTTGTTAGTAATATTCCCGTCTTTGTAAAATATACAACTCTTCTCCAGCTGGGAAATTTGGCGTGGGTGGATTGAGCAAAGCTAACTGTTACGAAACAAGACGACAAGCAGTGGAATAGAACAGGTCTCAGGAGACGAATCGAGGAACTGTCAACGAACATAAACCATGGAACCTCCAAGAATGTCCTCAGCTGGCAGCAATGAGAATAAAAACATTTATCTGTACAGCCCATTTAAGACGACACAAGTATTATGTACATATAAATTCAACCACGCTGACAAATGGCTGGATTCCACACAATACAATAGCGTAATAACCTCGGATCTTGCATACAATGCAACTCTCGTAATCCTTTACGTGCAGTTTTCAACATTTTACAAACGTTTCTGCAGCAGGTAAGAGCTCCTTTGTAAAATCTGGCATGCCAACCGGAAATAAGCCGTAAGTAGGTTTTATCGCATTAATATTGCAACTGTAACGTAAGTTTCGCGAGCGTATTTAACGCTCGACGTACGTGTGCATTTCAGCAGCGTTTTGACGCGAAACTGCTATTTTCATCACACAATCCGGACCTGGGTTTGTGGGTTTGTAATATATATACTTTCATACAAATACCACCAAGAGCTGTCTGCGTGCAAATCTGCACTTTGTACACTAAAAAAAACGTAATTCGAATCGTACGAAATTTAATTTCGTTTTTAAACCTGGATTAATCTCTATCAAACTAATTTAGATTTTGGCAGTTACCATTTTCGATAGTTAAGACGTAGTTATTTTTTATACAAGACGATAAAATATAACTTTATCGACGAGAGAAATGTGTTCAATCACGAGCGACAAAAGTGTGAAATATAAAAAATATGCAATTCATAGTGGCAGTTACGTTTTACTACGTTGTAGACTTGGTTGCAAGGGAAATATATTTAATTTAAACAGAAATTATAGTATATTATTTAACGAGTATATAATGTAGGCTATAATTCACAAGGATGAATATTATACACGAACCGAAGGCGATCGCATAATCATCCGAATGAATTATTATGTATGTTGTGTAATGAAGTACATTATATTACCATAGTTACGTACATAATGAATGTTTTTTATTTATGAATCATGGATAAATAGCTATTTATGGTATAAGTGAATAAAGTCGAATTTTATCCACGAAAAAACAGTTTAGCGCAAGAGGCGAAGCCGAGTGCGATAGTTTTCGAATAGATAAAATTGCGTTATTCACGGGTATCATACAAGATTGTTTCCAATTCCTTATTAGAGTAGAATTTGCGTGAAGTGTCACATTGACAGGTCAAAACGAAAATTTCAAGGATAGTGCGAATTTATCTATTTTTTTACTTTATTCACGTTGTCAATGGTTATAGTGAAAATATAAACATTTTATTCACCCATTATATTAAAATGTAGTTTTAAAAATGATATTCAATATACATAATGAGCATATTAATAATGCGAATTGTAAAATGTACTTTATCCAACACTTCCTAATTATACAACCATAATTCTACTCATTTCAGTAAAATTATAAACCCTATAACTCACTAGTGAGTTATAAATCATTCATATCTCAAGAACACTAATATCTTAAAATTCATAAATAAACACAACAATGTTAAGTATTATATTATTTTTAATAATAACTATTAGGTATATAACAACAGTAGATGAATCAAAAAAGGTCCTACTCTTTATTAACATTCACAATAATATTCATGTAACAATCAAAGCTACATCGATTCTTGCATCGACGCGACGCGATGTTTAAATTAATTTGTCAAATAAAAATGTCACAACTGTCATTAGAAAAAGAATGAGTTTTAACGAAATTCTGGAGATATTTGATAAAATTATGTATGGAACTAGTGTGTTATAGGACTTATAGGTCACAACTCGCTCGTAAAACTAAAGCTACTCGCACTGCGTGCTCTTGGCTTACTCGTTTTTCCTCGTGATGTATTTTCCTTATAGTACACTTGTACCATAAATAACTATGTATTATCTACCCTTGCTGTTATTGCATTACTTTATCTACTCTTACGTCTAAAGTGACATTTTACCTACTACTTAGGACCGGTTCCATAATATCACAGAAAAGTCTCCTTTGTGTAAAGCTTACTTAATAGAAAAGTCGACTTTAAATTCTGCTTCTGTTCCGTATGATAAAAGACACTTTTTCGTAAAGTGACGTTTATTAAGAATCAATTATGGAACACGTTTACAGTACAGGCGCCTTTGCGGTTTAAAGGAAACTTTAATACCATTATGGAACGGGCCGTTAGAGTTGGACAAAGCACACTTTAACATCTGCTATAGAATCTCTGTTATGGATTTTGTTTATCACTTCACATTGCTAAATAATTTATGCGAACGAATTAATAACCAGTTTGAAATGTATTTTTAGATCTATACAATTAATTGGAGCGTAAACAATGCTATATGGACTTCACTTTTTTCTAATGCTTTTCCTTTTATTAAATAGCAATTAACAGTCAAAATATTCAAAAATTCAAATCAGCAATAGTTTCATGAGATTATAAGTGATATCTAAACTTGACATTAAGTAACAACTATTTACACAAAACTTTAAATCTAATATCTAACATGATTACAATCGCTCAGAAACAAAATAAAAACTATAATAAAAATAGACCCACAACCACAATATGAATGTAAGTGTCAAATATGTTAATTATGTCAAATAACTATACTATTAGTACTAGATAGAAAACTAACCATATACACTACTCAAAACAATTATCGCATAATCCAAAAAAACATGACTTTTTAATTTATTTTTTATATTTTTCAATTTATTATGTTAGTGGTTCAAAGAATAACAAAATTTAAAATAATGTTGATAAAATTTAAAGAAAATTAGGAACAGATATTTGAAGTTAACAAAAAATACTCAAAATATCATAAAACAAATTTTTCAAAATTACTGGTATCTGTTTAGAATTATAGTTTTAATACTCGGTGTTCCCTCCTCTGGCTCATATTACTGCCCTACAACGCCTTTCCATGCTGAGAATTAAATTTTCCACTAGCTGCTGAGGAATGTTATTCCATTCTTCCACAAGTGCTTCAGATAACTCGTTTAGAGTTTGTGGTACATTTAGCCTACTTCTTAGTCGTCTGCCAAGATTGTCCCACATGTGCTCTATAGGATTTAAGTCGGGTGATCTTGCTGGCCAGTCTATTGCTTCGATATTAACCCTCTGGAGATACTGTGGCACTATTTGTGCGGTGTGTGGGCGAGCATTGTCATGCATTAACAGAAAATCATGGCCAATGAATGGAGCAAATTGCATGACATATTGTTCTAAAACATCTCGGATATACCTGTCTGCATTTAAAGTTCCGTTATGAAACACATGTAACTCTGTACGTGCTTGTGAGTTGATTGCTCCCCAAACCATGATTCCGCCCCCACCAAAGGCATCCAATTGGCGGATATTGCATTGGGAAAATCGAGTCCCTGGAGTTCTCCACACTCTGTGACATCGATCGTTGGATGAAAGAGTGAATCTCGACTCATCCGAGAACAAAATATTCGCCCATTGCTGGTGAGTCCAAACCACATGTTCTCTTGCAAAAGCAAGTCGCCGTACTGGATGTTCCCTGGTTAAACGAGGGCCCGTTGCTGGACATCTAACATTTAAATGGATTTCATGTAGTCGGTTTCTAACTGTTTGATCTGAAATTCTTGTATTGTGCACTCGGTGTAACGAGTCTTGTAAGAATCTAGCGGTAACTGTTCTATTTCTGCGAGCAGAAAGTGTTATGAAACGGTCTTCTATTGGATTTGTGGCCCTTAGTTGTCCTTGTACTCGGCGTCTGTAATATCCATGAGTTTCTCGGAAACGTTGGTACACCCTACTAATGGAGGATTGGGCCACATTTAAAATTTGAGCCACTCTCACTTGTGTCAGCCCTTCCCGGAGAAGAAGAACTGCAGATTGAGCTTCACCATCTGTTAAATGTCTTGTATTGCGTCTATTATTGTTTTCCATTATTTAAACGTAGTTTTAGAACACAGAACCGACGAAATTTCAAATTTAAAGTAGAACCGCTCAGTTTGTTATTTGGACATTTAAAAGAAATTATTTTTCTAAACACTATCAAATTAATGATTTTGATTATTAGTGCAACAATATTCTTAGACAGATAAATGCATAAACTGTGTTTTGTTTTTATTTCAATCTAAGCTTACTTAAATCCATTTCCATCAATATGCGTTAATTGTTTTGAGTAGTGTATTAATTAAAAAATGTAAACTGACACAAACGTTTCATTTTAATAAACAGAGTTCGTACAGTTGCTGATAAATTCAGATTTCTTCAAACAGATCTCAAGAAATATAACTTTTAGGTAGAGAACATGCACAATAAAAATAAAGGAACTATATTGATTTTAAATTTATCAATTTTACCTGTCCAATACTGTAAGAACAAAATTTAAAACTTTTGGCATTATTATACCAATTCCGGCATTATACTAAATATAATTCTGTTCACTGATAATTTGTTTCCAAACGAGTGTAGGACAGTCACTTATATTTTATTTTTTTGTGCCGAAACTGTAATAGATATCAAAAACTATAAAGATACAAAAAAACTTAATAATGAATGCCTGCGTCCGAATTGACTTTTTTTAAATTATTTGCGTTGTCATTAAAAAATATGAATATATTAATGTTGGGCCACTCTTGTTTTGTACACAACCGGTCTACTGATAATAACAATATTATGTCAAAATATGAGTTATACCCGTATAAAGTGTCATACCAAACAACATCCAAATCAATGTAAACGTTCTCTTGTTATAAGCAAATTTAGTTTTTTTTAATTAACTTTGAAGCTGAATACTGGCTAAACCAAATGCATTTGTATATAGATAAGTTTTGTTAAATCGTCCTTTTTTGATCCCAGTAATGTGTGGTTAAGCCATGTCCACGTAATTTAGAGACACCCTGTATTGAAGCACACGTATTTTGTAAATTTCGATAGAAGTACGAAAATTGCAAGAAATTTCTGGTTTTCATTTCAACGAAAGAATAAAACAATTTTCTACAATTCTACAATTTTAAATAAAAATTCTGGAAAAATGGATCGGCTCCATCTTGATTTTCATGAATGTATTCTTAAATTTTGAAGCTATATTTTACTTGTGTGAAATAAAATATGAGTACAACCGAAAATCGAAAATTGCGAGAAATTTTAATTGTAATTTTTTAATTTGTATATATTCATTGAACTATATCTTCAACTTTAAATAATTTAATTATAGTTTAAGGTATAAAAAGATATACAAATAATGGGATCTAAATATTGCTGATATGATTTCTTTACTACGTAGTAGTATGAACATTTATTCCATATAGTCTTTGTAACATTTTTTTACATAGTTATAATAAAGATGACGTTTAAGATATTGATATAAAATGCGATATCAACTTTCGTGTTTTAGCCTATTAACTTAAATTTCTTTGCTTTTTTATATTTCTTTATGAGTTTTTTGGAATGGAATATGTATGTAGCTTTCTGCTAATAAAAATATTATTATTATTATTGTAGTGTGTGAAATATTAGCTCAAATAAAAAAACACGGGTTATTCTGTAGTTTGTGTCGTATATTTTTACTAACTTCAAATGCAAATTGTGTAAAACCTGTAACTGTATTATAATTTAAATTTCATATTTTCTGAAATATTGAAACACTTTTTTTTATAGATGTGTGAGGTTTGAGCTCACAGGGAAATGAAAAATTGCAATTTAAAAATAAATATATTTCTCCCACTTTTCATGAAAATTCAGGAAAAATTATAGATGGCTTATGCTGTATGAAGTATTAGGACGTAATGGGTGGAAGTTACGGGATACGCTGTAGAATAATAAGCTGAAATATGAACTTAGATTATAATAATTTAAATCGGTGAGATTATTTCGATTTACTGCAAGGTTAGAATTAAAATTGCGAGTTTATACAGGGCCCGCCAAAATACAAATAGGAAACGGTTTCAATCTCTAATACCTCCGATGTTTATTAACACAAAGCAAAACAAATTAGCTTAAATCAACGAACAATAAATGAAATTTCGTGTGCTAATTTAGTCTAGTGGAGATAATAATCTAATGGCGATAAGTCGTGCGAATAAACAGCTCACACAAATCCAGACTGGGCCTGGGCTTGCACCAAGGACTTGGTTTGCATCCAAAATTCAATAATTTTACACTCTTGTTGATTACTTCGGCCCATGATATTTTTTCGTACGCCCACTGAGGGTATAAATTGTATATAGTTATGGAACATGCTGTAGAATTATAAACTGAAATATGAACTTAGATTATACTAATTTAAATTGTTGAGATTATTTAGATTTATTACTGGGTTAGAATACGAAATATTATATACCTACAGTTAGTTAGTTAATATCGTTATGTGACTTGCTGTAGAATAATAAGCTATAATATAAACTTAGATTATAATATGTAATTTAAATAGCTGTGATTATTCAGATTTATTGTTGGGTTTAGAATTTCGAAATATTCCTGGGCTTCATGTAGTTCATGAACGATTCACACGAATAACAAAACTTGAAAAAAAATAATTAAAACAAACCGCGGTTTCCCGGGCGCAGGAAAAGCGGACCGTTTAATATTAATTACATTCATCACACTTCAACTTCACCTTTTAATTTATTTCAACTGCGCGCTTAATTATTTTTAAACCGCCGTTCGCTGTAATTTGGGCAAAAATTGTAAGGCATGCAAACTTCGCCCCTTTGTCGTGGTCTAAAAATGGAAAACGCAATTTGCGCGGAATAACGGCGTCTCACAATTAAATCCCCCCGATGTACAGCTGCACTTCGTTTGTGCGCCGCAGGACTTTACGTTTCAGCACATTTCCGATGCTTTTGTCGTAAATCGATCGGTGCAGCGGGGAATTTTTAATGCCCCATTTTCGTTGCACACTTTTCAACAGGTCGACTTCAGTTCCACTGCGGCGACGTATCGATTCGTGCATTCGGGCGCTTCGTTTCTACTAGAATTCAATTCAATTTTGAAGCTACTTAATGGATTTTCTTTACCCTTAAGAAAATCCAGCTCGTCATCACGATGTGTCCTTTGTTCCGGAAAATTTCATTACGAGCCTCTCTTGTGGTTTTTTTATACATCTTTTATATTGACCTGATTAATTTACACCTTCGCATTCCAAAAATTAAAATTAACAAACTCTACACGCATTGTAATTATCTATAACATCACTGACAATAACTCAAGTTATTGATTGAAGGCAAACAAAAAATTCAAACGAAATATAACTTTTATATTTAAAATATATATATATATATTTAATCTTGGAGAATACGTTATTATCTTTACATAAAATAATAATTATACAAATTAAAAAAAAAATACATTAAGCGTTGTATATTTGAGTTCTTTCAGTTTCGCAAACTATAAATAACAGTTTCTTAGACAATTCCGTCGAAATAAGGGCATCCTGTGTAAAACAAGCCAAAATCGATTGTGAACCCAACGTAGGAAAATCCATCCCGCCGTGTTAATTAATCAGCACGTGCGGGGAACACGTAAGATTGATCGTTTATGAGGGACGCTGTAAAAATTTAAAGTGATATAAATGCGCCCACGTAACGGTAGGTGAAACGTGATTTTTCGCAAGTTATGAAAATGATTTTTTCGTGTTGACAATAAGTCGCTTTACGTGTAGCCCGCAAAAGCGCGGTAGACCATGGTTTATGTGGCTCATTTTCCTCTGCGTTCGCAATTTCACAATTAAACCACCACAATTTGGATATGTTAGTACTTGTTTTCTTCAAAACGGAAATTAACTTAATTATAACGCAAAATAAAAGTGCCAAATATAATAAAGATATGATTCCAAAAGTGCATGCAAATCTATGACTGTAAATGTAGATACTTACTTTAAATTACTTTAAATCTGTCTATTAGTTTGAAAGACATTTTTTTACGGTCAAATTGACAGTTTCGTACTTTGTACTTTTGTTGCTGGTTACATTTTCGTTGTTGGAATGTCATGTATGTTTGTACTGCAAATTAAGTGAGCATTCAACCCCTACTCCAAAATACGCTCAGCTCCCCTACGGCAAGGGGGTTAAACAATTAACCCCCCCCCCCCCAGTTGTAAAATTCTTTTTTGTGGTAAATTGTGTATGTCATTACATAAAACAATTAAAAACGCTTAATTTAAGTGGGCACTTAACTAATGACATTTTTAACAGAATTGTCAACTGCAAAATATATCAGTCATAGAGGTACGTACGTTTCAGGTACGATTCGAGATACATTTTTCGTTTATATCTTATTTCTAAGAGAAATAGAAGCCATTTTTCATACGTCTTTTTGAGGTCAAAATTTTATACTTTAATTTTTATCTCAGCATGTATAAAATATAAGTGTACATACATTTCTACAAAAGATGCTTAAAATTAATCGGGGAAGCCAAAACCATAATAATATATAAGGTGTTCCATTTAAAAAACAAAATTTGATGACTATTTCCGGTAGAACCGGAAGTGATAGAAGCTTGAAAGTATTTCAGCTGAGGAGAACGGAATCAACCATGTTGGGATGATTTTTTTCAATTTATATTTTATCGGGAAACACATAAACTTTTAATGGTTCATTAGCGTGGAATACCCTGTATAGTTCATTAACATGTTAACATAAAAATCTGTTCGAGCACCAACAGAAAATACAATTTTTACCTATAGACTATGCACATGTATTTATTGCAAATGTGGATCTTCGATGGATGTATACAATTTATTATGAACGAGTTTTTCCAAATACAGGGTGGTCACTTTTACGTCGCCCACCATTAGGAAATATTAAACGGAAGTACATACAGAATTGGTCAAATGGTATAAAATTTTCTTATTATTGTGCCTTTTAATATACTGAAACGAAATCCGGGATACCTTGCACAGTTCCTGAAATATCGTTGAAAAACGGAAAAAGTGAACTTTCATTTTCCTCTTATAACTTTTTTACTTTTGAAGGAAATATTACAAAACTTGGCACGCTTGCATTTTTCGACGTGAGGTTTCTGATGACAGTACCAAACATTGTTTGCGCCAACTAGATGCCCAAATTTTCATAGTCAACTTTTGATTTTATTATGGCCGCAATACTGGATTTTAATAGCATTCAAAAGAGCGAACAAATTCTAATTTCAACCATGTATTACACTTGGGAAATCTGATATTATTTACCACAAAAAATCGATAATTTAAAAATTTGTTGCAAAAATCAAACTGCTGTGGCTGCTCTAAAAATTAAGTTGCCGTGGAATTGGTAGTATATAATCTCAGATTATCCATGTGTTATATAGGGTTGAAATCGGAATTTTTCGCTCTTTTGCATGCCATTAAAATCCTATATTGCGGAAAAAAAATATCAAAAGTTGACTATGAAAATTGGGCATCTAGTTGGCGCAGAAAATGTTTGGCACTGTGATCAGAAAACTGACGTCGAAAAATGTAAGAGTGCCAAGTTTGGTAAGATTTCCTTCAAAAGTAAAAAAGTTATAAAAGGAAAATGAAAGTGAACTTTTTCAGTATTTCAGCGATATTTCAGGAACTGTGCAAGATATCCCGGATTTCGTTTTAGTATATGAAAAGGCACAAAAATGAAAAACTTGAATCCTATTTGACCAACTCTGTATATCTTTCCGTTTAATAGATCCTAATGGTGGGCGTCGTAAAAGTGACCACCCTGTATATGAGTTATATCGATTTTGCGATTATAATATCATGCATTTAATCAATATATCAATATATGAATTTTGTAGAAAACTCTCATAGAATCAATATTTTCATGGTGATTTCTAAATTTAGTAACATTTCCAGTGATTTTCGTATAACTTAATAGAAAGTTAAGTGTTTTATACAATAAGTATCAAAGTTCTGTGAATAACTAATAAATATTGTATACTGGTAGCGGTTACTTTGTGGAACATTGTAAATAAGAAAATTAAATAAAACAACTTTGTTATTTCTACTCACACTTTAATTTTGGAAAAATATTTAGTGACTAAACTGCAGTCACTAAATATTTTTCAATAATAAAAGTGTGAGAGGAAATAACAAAGTTGTTTTATTTAATTTACTTAATAACTAATAAGTATTCTTTTAAACAATTTCCCGTTAAGTTATGTAATTTAGAACAGAAGTTAATGTTATGTTAAGAAGTATATGTTAAATATTTATAGAACTCTTGCAAATTCTATGATACTATTCAAACTATTGCTGAAATTCTTTCATGGACTATATATGGGGCTCTACAAAAATCTGTCACACACTCAATATTTATGAAAAAATGCAATTTTAATTTGCGTAAAACGGTTTTGAAAGATATTTACATTTATAAAAATATGTGACCGTTTGTACTGTAGAAAGAAGTTTAATGAAATATTTATCAAGTTTGATAACATGATATCAAATTATCCAAAATATTGAAAACAAGCTTGATGTTTGATGAAATACTTATTCAATTCTATAAAATTCTATCAATCTGTTCCAAATATTGAGAATATAGCTTGAAATTTGATAAATTGTTTCTGGTTGATATTTGAAATAAAAAATTCAAACAGGTGATTTTCCATATTTACTGGCATATTTCAGAATATTAAGGAACATCTTAATCTTTCAGTATTTTCAATTAAACAGTTTTCAGTAGCAGCTTATTGTTCTATTAAAACTTCTACAACTTGCATCAATTTTCTGCGATTTTTTTAATAATATCTGCAACATTTACAAAACATTTTCTTTCATTTTGCATTTTTTATTTTGTAATTATCTCTTTCTGCGTTTTTTAAGTGTTTTTATTACAATTTTTAAGAGTTTTAGATGTAGGTATCAGTAAATTAATCAACAATTTCTTTCGAAAATTTTTGCGTGCAAAATTTTATATCTTCATTACATTTCCTACCATTTTGCAATTTATTTGATTTTTTTAGTGCAAGTTTGATAACATGAAATCAAATTATCCAAAATATTGAAAACAAGCTTGATGTTTGATGAAATACTTATTCAATTCTATAAAATTATATCAATCTGTTCTACATATTGAGAAAATAGCTTGAAATTTGATAAATTGTTTCTGGTTGATTTGATTTGAAAAAAAAATTCAAACTGTTGATTTTCCACATTTACTGGGATATTTCAGAATTTTAAGGAATATCTTAATCTTCCAGTATTTTCATTTAAACAGTTTTCAGTAGCAGCTTATTGTTTTATTAAAACTTCTACAACTTGCATCAATTTTCTGCGATTTTTATAATAATATCTGCAACATTTTCAAAACATTTTCTTTCATTTTGCATTTTTCATTTTTTAATTATCTCTTTCTGCGTTATTAAGTATTTTTTATTATAAAATTTTATATCTTCATTACATTTCCTCATTTCATAAGCAAACCTTTACTAGGTAATAAAGAGATAAACAGAAAAACAAAAATGATAATATATAGGACTATTTTTAGACCTATACTAACTTTTGGAAGTGAAAGCTGGGTCCTTCCAAATAAAACCAAAAGCAAAATTCAAGCGATAGACATGAAGTTTCTTAGAAAAGTGAAGGGAATAACGAAAATGGATAGAATAAGAAACGATATGGTCAGGAAAGAACTGGGAATAGAACCAATCTTCGATATAATAGAGAGACAACAACTGAAATTGTTTGGACACTTGTGCAGGATGTACGAGAATCGACAAGTAAAACAAATATGGGAAGCAGATTTGTGCGCGAGAAGACCAAAAGGAAGACCAAAGAAAACATGGAATACACAATTAGAGGAAATATTATCAAGAAGAGGAAAATCTTGGGCGGAAGGCAAAACGATCGCCAGAAATAAAAAGAAGTGGACAAATTTCGTATACCGCAGAGACCAATTGTGACTTAATTACTGTCAACTTAAATTGTACACCTTACACCTTACGGTAAAAGGTTATTGATTATGTATGTATGTGTACGTTTCCTACCTTTTGCAATTTATTTGATTTTTTTTATTGCATTATTATTAAGTGTTTCAGAAGTGTTTAGTATTTTCAGAAAATTCATTATAATATAACGCATAGTTATGAGCACGTGAACGATTATTTAAAACAATACTGTTAAAATTTTGCACTGAAATTACTTTTATTATTTAAACCAAAAATACATAAATCCAAAATTATGATAAATTGAGTGGTGTGAAATAAAATAATCATAAAATTCTGCTTGCAAAATTTGATTTTCTGCTAGGTTCTTGAATACATTTCTTGCGATTTATTTTTTAATGCATTAGAAAATTAATGAATAACATTTTCAGAAAATTGAGCAACTTTGACATTTTGTTAAATGTTGTTATTCATTATATTGAAATCTACGATTAGGTATATTAATATCATGTACAGATACAGGAAAAGCTGGCCTGGAAATTACATGCCTGTGTGACCCTTCTGCCAAAAAGTTTAGGGACCCCTGCTTTAGGGTCGGTTCCATAATATCACAGAGAAGTCTTCTTTATGTAAAGCTTACTTAATAGAAAAGTCGACTTTAAAGTCTGCTTCTGTTCCATATGATAAAAGACACTTTTTCGTAAAGTGACGTTTAAAAATCAATTATTATCGAACATGTTACAGTACTTTAAGGTGCCTTTTCGGTTTAAAGGAAACTTTAACACCATTATGGAACCGGCCGTTAGAGCGATGTCCACTTTCACTTTTTTATGGTGATTTACTGACGAACCAGAAGATTCTCATATATGATCTGCTCGCCAGCAATGGTAGTAAGTAACACAGTGTGTATAGTTAAATACCCATAACATAGCTATAAGTATATTTTTTATGCACAACATAAAATCAAGGAGATTTATATGCAAGTAGCAACACTGTGACTCTCGGCTAAATAACTACATACTTACAAACTCGCCCAATACATTTAATAGAGCAAGACCGTAACAGTGTTTAGTAGCCAATCCTTAATCAGTTAATTGCCCGCAAAGCTGCATTAAATTGCACGAGCCGTATCTTAATAACTACATTCTCATGCATTCACGGCTGTAAGCTTGTTAAAATCGATAGCGATACGATGTTTAGAGTGTGTTTTAATAAGAAAGTAATGAGTTTTTTGCGCGTTTTGATCACAGGAAGCCCTAACACTAAACTTGTTACGAGTTATATAAAATAATAAGTTCATTTGGAGTCGTTAATAATTAGTAGTGGTATACGATATATTTCTTGCTAGCCATCATTAGCTTAGAAACATTATTCCAATATGCTATACATCATTGCAAATGAGCCAGTTCATATAACGAATTATCTGAGTTCTCTACTAATGAGAGTTTTACGTATTCATGTGCTTTATAAAAAAATATTATGTGAGGATTTTCATCAATATTTCACGTAGGAAATAAAAACGGGAGTGTATATTTCATACAACATTTTATGCGGGTCAAATTGAGTCTGATCAATTCCGCCTGTTTTAGTACAGTTTTTATTGCAACTGTAGAACGCAAATTTATATATCATCCCCTTTATAATTCACGATGCCACGTGTGTGGGTGGGAGGCACGACCCTCCAGGGAGCGGCGACTATTCATGAGGGTCACAGTTTACGTTTTGAGTGACGCCTATAAAATTTTGATGGTATATAAACACATTAGGGGCGTATATTGGACGTGCGAAGAGTGTGGTGAATTTAGTGCAGCGTGTGATATTTGTACGCCGATCAGAATGGGCTGCAATGAATAATACATTGAATGCGGTGTTTTCCGCGGCGCTTGGTAATAATTTATTACTGTTTACATTATTAAGGGAAAATACCGTGTATAATGTACTTATTGACCTCGGTTGTCCGGCCCTGATTAATACGCCCACATGATAATCTCATTGAAACAGGTGGCGGCGCCCAACGCAACTTGCAATCCCGCAAATTGGAATCCAAATTTTGCTCCTTGGCTCCCAACGTTGCCATCGGAAGACTCATTAAATCTAATTACAGATGAAAATCCTTTATTATCCACCTTCATCGCCTGTAATTCCCTTATAGAACGCGACAGGCATATATTCAGGCCCGAAAACCCATTTCCTCTGCGAATTGGGGATCGCCCAGGGAGATTTTATTTAATTATTTATCAATTTCTTATGAGGTACCAGGTGTTGTACCCAATTTCACGCACCGTGAACGATAGGCAATCGACGGAATAACATGATAGAAGTTCTATACACTGCAGGAAAGGATGCTTACGCATTCCCCGCTTCAATGGGTGTAATCAATTCAACTCCGGAGGCATGAATACATAAATGCACAAACGATGGTGATGGTTTGTTGTTATTCGATGCTGAGAATTGGAGCAACAAAATTTATTGTAATTTATGATTTGTTCCGGTCAGTTTTCACAGCTGATACGCATAACATTTTATGCCGGTCAAATCGAATCTGATATTCAATTTCGGGTACGTTTCACACAAACGGTGTGCAACATTACATTATTTGATATTATTGGCAACGATTCGTTTTATCATTACGTATGGAATTAAGTATATAATTTTATGAAAAATACATAATATTCAAATACTATATGTACCTACATTTAGTAATTGTATTATAATTTAAATATTCTTTCACATGCACGAATATATATGCTACATTTTAGATTTCGTTGCTATCAAAATTGGATAATTTCAAACTTTAGTTCTATAGTTTCTACTTTTTTTTAATATTATAGTTTTTCTGGCGATTTCGATCTTATTCTTATTTCAAGAGAAAACAAATCATACTGACCACAAAATGGCACAACTTTTTTTATAATAAATTAACTGCCATTGTATCGTTTGCGATTTCCGAAATCCCCATGCAGAGATCTGCATCTTGCACACTCTATATGGTATAAAATTCTGCTAAGTTATATGAAATTCACAAGAAATGGTACTAAATTTAGGAATCATTTATGAAAATGTTGATAACATTGTATGACATTTTTCTACAAAATTCATATATTGATATATTGTTTGAATGCCATAATATTGTAATCGTAAATTTTACATACCTCTTGTGAACCGAAGACTTGTTAAGTGAAAATTATATACATCCATCGAAGAATTCAAAATCTACAGTACGTATTATTTATAAATAAATAAATATATAAATATAATTTATAAATAAATAATACGTATTGCCCATATCTGAAAATTGTATTTTCTATTCGTGCTCCATCAGCTTTTTATTGAAACATGTAAATTAACTATATTTTAAGATAAGTTCCTTCCTTAACAAATCTTCCAAAGTGAATACATTATTAATAATAATGATTCTAATTACGAAGCACATAATCAGTTCAAAATTTTATAATATGTCGTGAAATATTTATACAATATTATGTATATTATTATGTAATAATATTATTATGAAATCTTAAAATTACACTCTGTAACATGAAATATCTGACAGTGAAAAATTTAGTAAGATTGCAACATGATATTGATAATTAAGCTTAGGATAATTGTGCATTTGTGTATGTTCATATGCAATTGCATATTTTTACTAATATTAAGGATACATGCATATTTTGAACATTTTTGGCTTAAATGCATATTTTCAACATTTTTGGTTCAAAATGCATATTTTGGTAGGTAGGGTACTTAATACTTTCTTAGAAATTTGCAAATTTGCAGCTACTGAAAACTGAAACTGAACTATTTGAAGGGCGGAAGCTTTAATTACCTACATACATAATTGTCAACTAATGTATTACTGATACATACAAGCAAATCTGCATTTGTTGGAAGTCAATTTTGGAACCAAAATTTTACGATCTAGATTTGCCTAATCGACTTTATACCTTCGTTATGGATGGTAGTGAAAGTGTGAAGGAATTCAAGGAAAGAGGACTGATGAATGGGGGCTTGGGGTTTTCAGGAGCATTTTGGTTTAAGTTGTTATTTATTTATTACGTTCCTACTTGAACTTGGTTTTGTACACTTCATAAGGAAATTTATTGAAAATATCAATATGTCAAAGGATAAAAGGTCTAAAAGTGCAACATTAAGTGATTTTGTGAAGGAATTCGAAGACTTTCAAACTGATGGAAGCATTTTATTATGTAAATATTGTGAAATTCCGGTATTAGTGGACAAGAAGTTAAAGTAGTGCAACATATAAAAACTGCCAAACATGTTAACAACAAAATAATTATCAATGATAATATTGTAGGAAATTTTATGCTAAGTATCAATATTCATAAAATTTTACAAACTTCTATCAAATTGTCTCCGAAAGTAGAAAAATATATAAAAAATAGTACGAAATTCAAGAAAACTGATCAGAAAAATATTATACTTTCCATAACTATTTATACTAATTCCATTAATATTTCATTATTTCGTACACAACACAACTATATATATATATTTTTATACAACTGTATCAGTATATCATATGGTATAAAATAGGTATAAGTGCAGGGAAACTAAAGAAACCAAAAACTGATAAAATTGCAAAATATTAACAAATAATGTCAAAATATACAAAGTTACATAAAATTCCACAAAAACTTCAGAAATAGTCTGTAGTAATACCATAAGTGAATTAAAATTGTTGGATATTTTACGATAGCGTGTTGCATGGCAACGAGTGTTAATTTGTCAGTTAAAAAATCACAAGAGAGAGAGAGAGAGAGAGAGCAGCGTTCGAATGATTTCTGAAAAATGAACACAAAAACAAAGAGTTTTTCTATGCAGCACGCTTTTTATGTTTGGTTTGACATGAATTACAATTATGAAGTGTAGTTTGTCAATGTATGATCGTAACTAGACAACCGATCAACAACAAAAATGACTGGGTAAATAACGCACGTTTTGAGTTAAAAAAAATATTTTAATGTCTGCGACATGTTTCAACACACAATGTCTTCATCGAGCAGATGAATACAGATATTACAAATGTACAACAATTCTTAAAAATACTTTAACACCTTAACAGTTTTGAAGTGGGGGGCGGGGGAGTATAATCTAAATACGGGAGAGGGAAAAAAGAACAGTTCTTACAGTTTTAAATTTAAAGTGGAGATTTGCTCACTTCAGCTTATTCATTTAGTAATATTTCCAATTTATTGAAACGATTGATTTCCAGACTTTCTAATAAATTTAATTTTAATACTTTTATCCATTGAGTAAATTCACTTCAGTTTATTCATTTAGTAAAATTCCCAGTTTATTGAAACGACTGATTTCCAGACTTTCTAATAAATTTAATTTAATACTTTTATCCATTGAGTGAAGGATGCGGAAATTATCATGAAATTTGTGCCCTTCTTCTAGAAAAAGATGAGTTGCATATGTGGACGTAGTTTTTTTTAAATTTTTTAAACTCAACACGTGCGTTATTTACCCAGTCATAATAATGGCGTTTAAACAAGTATCCGCCAAATCTATTTCCATGTTAAACAACTAAAATATTCAAAATATTCGTAAATATTTCATGTTGCTTGGTCCAAACTCACGTTGTGATTGGCTAATAAGTGTGTGAATTAAATAAACACAAATATGTATGAACATTTCAAGAATGTGCAATCAAAAATCAAAAGTATCAATAAGTCCAGAATTTCGATCAGAATATTAAAAGTTCAGAAGTACGAACATTGTTGTAAACCTTAAAAACGTTTTGTTAAGTTTTTTAAATTTTGAAATCGAAGACAGTGCATTTTAGACATTGTAATTGAAATTGCAGAAAACTTACTAATACCTAAATGTACTAAATTTTCAGAAGTTTTAATAGTATAATCATTGAAGTTACAATCCATTTTATAAATATTTTAGTAGGAAGATATAATTTATCGCAGTTGTATTCTGTATTTTTATTAAAATTAATAATGCATATTAATGGGGCGAATAATTAATATAAAATTACAGAATATGCTACTCTGCATTTATTTTGGAAAGTAGAATGAAACCAGTTTTCCTTCTTAGCCACAAAGATATTCTGCTTGAATTAAACGCAGCCTAACGACTTGAAATTTAACAATGTACCCAGGGTGCGTTTGTAGCGTTTCATTTGTACGATTCCGCGGTGTACGGTGTGAGTTTCCTTTGTTTACTGGAAGATAAGACACGTCAAGTTTTATTTGGAAGAGACACGAAGCGGATATAATAACGAGTAAATTCTGGAGACGAGGCGTAAACCCTGACGATTCAGTCAAATAAATGCTGGATAGAAGCTTCTGGTTTTGATATTTGTTATGAATCCATACCGACCTGTACAAGTACTGGAAAAGCTAATAATCACTAATTCATTTTCAATAACAAATAAGGAAAAACAAATACCAAATTTAAGTGCTTTAATTTAGATTTATCTGATAAAGATCTTGAAAAATAATATCGAAGTACTTGTTATATCATCGAACCTACGATGAATGATTAGTCTCCTTACTCCTCACTTAGCTTTCAAAATTATAATCATGTATATCTAATTAAAACAAATTAGTGTACTTATTATTACAGTACTCAAATACTCACATTAATTAATATAATTGACTCAAAAAAATGTGAGTATTAAAGCTAGTAGCAAAATAAACGGCATATAAAAGTGACACTGTTTTAAATGCATTAAATGGATAATACAGTGTTTCTTAGAATACAATTAAACATGATTTATTAGCCATTATTGACTTTATGGGTTTAAAAAAATTTGCAACTGGTATTTATAGGTATTCTTTATAACAAATATTTGTAATTAGATATGTGGAAGCTAAAAGGGGAAATTTGCGTTTTCTACTAGAACTATTACGGTGCAGGAAATTTTACATGTGCACAACAGCATAATAAAAATTGCGTCATAATATAGCGGATCCGGACATAAAATTCCTTGATTATAGCGGCATTTTTGCCAATCCGTAATATTTTTATTGAAGAATTTTAATAAAATAAAAATTGGAGTAAGAGTCGCAATAGTTCGAGATGAACAGAAAATAAAAAATTATCAAATTTAAAAACTTATTTGAATATTTTACACATGCCTTATAGTTTTACAAGATATTCGAAATAACCTATGAGCCCTGTTATTTTGACCACAACACAAGATTTTTTGAAAAAAATCTTGCTTACCTTTCAAAATATTTTATCGTGCCATATAATATTGAATACACATAAAACACATAATTGTAAAAAGTATTTATCGTACTCACAAAGCTTCTACATAAAAATTAAAAACATTTTCTAAATATCAATAGTCTCCCGGTAATTTGAAGAAAGTGGCTCAAACCATTTTCGAGAAATAAAGGAAGGTGTTAAAAGTATTTTGCCTCCGTCTATGGATTTTGCTTTTATGTACACTCAGATGCAAAAAAAACGGGTCATTGGGTCATTGTTTGTAAAAGAACCATTTTTTTTTTAATTTTGATGTTGGTATAGTCCTTAGAATACAATGTTTAGTGTTTTACAATCAAAGAAACCGTCAGGATGTAGAAATAAGCAACATATGGTACATATTATTTATTTAATGAACATTAATAAGCGAAAACGATAATGAACGTATACACGGAAGAAAATGCATTTCTGCAAAATACACTTAACAGAGATTAATAATGAAAATGACAGTTAGTCGAAACCAAACAAGTCAAAACCCAGTAGCCACCTTGATCTTCAATGCACAATGCCGAATGAGCAATAGGGAGTGAAAAAAGCATACCTATAAATGTTATTTTCGCTTATTAAATAAACTGTTAAGTATAATATGTTGTTTTTTTCTACATGCTGATGGTATTCTTGATTGTAAAACACTAACATTTTCATTCTAAGGACTATAACAACATCAAAATTTAAAAAAAAATGGGTTTTTTGCAAACAACGACCCAATGACCCGGTTTTATTGCATCTGAGTATAGTTACAAAGGGCAGAAGCAAATTTTCGGAGCGGTCCAAATCTGGAAGTTTATTTCACAGCTAAAAATTGTCAACACAATTTTGAAATACATTTACTGAAAATGTACCCAACAATAGTATATTGTTTTATTAGGAGTAGAAGTGACACTTTTTGTGGCGAGTCTGTAGGTATTGGTTGCCGAGCGGAGCGAGGCAAGCAACTACAGACGAGCCACAAAAAGTTACTTCTACTCCGAATAAAACATGTAATTTTTTCTTCAAACGTCGAAAATAGTTAAAAAGATAATGGAATTAATATTTTTAATTGTCCGAATACGTATAGTTTTAATTCCCAAAGAAGCATGCTATGCAGAGCGTTGCTATGGTTTTGTTTAATTCATTATTTGACATTAAAGTGTATAAAATGGACGAAGACATGTTTCAATGTACACCGCCAGATATTTTAGAATCGGCAAGGGCTGCAACAGAGAAATTATTGCCCACTAAGTCCAGTACCATCTATGAAGTGGCCTACAAAAAATTTATTAAGTGGTGCGCCGAGAAAAATGTAAGCAATTATAGTGAAAATGTTTTACTCGCATATTTTTCGGAAATGGCTAAGAAGAAAGTAAAAAGTTCCACTATGTGGTCTCAGTATTCCATGGTAAAATCGTTATTAAATATTAGAAATGGTGTAGATATTACCAAATATTTAAAACTACGTGCATATTTAAAAAAACAAAATGAGGGTTATACACCCAAAAAGGCAAGAGTGCTGACAAAGGAACAGTTCGACAAGTTCTTATCCGATGCTCCTAACGAGAAATACTTGGCGACAAAGGCGAGTTCTTAGAATAATAAACAAATACAAAATTAAACCCTAAATCGTATTTTCAGATTATTTTGATATTTGGCATATCAGGGGCATGCCGTTGCGATGAACTCGTAAAAATGAACACGACAGATATTCAAGACTTGGGATCTTTGCTACACGTAAAAATACCAGATAGTAAGACATCAAAAGTAGAAAATATCTGTGGTAGCAGCAAAATGGTTGGCGACAGCGGTGCTGTAAGTGCTGCTGTTGCTGCCAGCGCAATCAGTTTTCAAGGGGCTAAAATATCAAATTGTACCTTTAATTTACATTTTAACAATAAATAAATTTGTGTTTTGTTTGAATTTTTTGTTTTGTTCATCATGTATGCGCACCATATGTATGTGCAATATTAAACCCGCCCTCGTAGGGCGTTCTTATTACAAATTATCCAATCATGTTGTCAAATTTACTTTTACTGCCTAGTCAGTAAAAGTGAAACTTTTACTGACTAGGAGACGGAGTAAAACTTTAAGATTGTGAATCGAGTCACTAAAGGTGTCACTTTTATGACGTTTGAAGAAATAGTATATTGTTTTATTAGGAGTAGAAGTGACACTTTTTGTGGCGAGTCTGTAGGTATTGGCTGCCGAGCGGAGCGAGGCAGGCAACTACAGACGAGCCACAAAAAGTTACTTCTACTCCGAATAAAACATGTAATTTTTTCTTCAAACGTCGAAAATAGTTAAAAAGATAATGGAATTAATATTTTTAATTGTCCGAATACGTATAGTTTTAATTCCCAAAGAAGCATGCTATGCAGAGCGTTGCTATGGTTTTGTTTAATTCATTATTTGACATTAAAGTGTATAAAATGGACGAAGACATGTTTCAATGTACACCGCCAGATATTTTAGAATCGGCAAGGGCTGCAACAGAGAAATTATTGCCCACTAAGTCCAGTACCATCTATGAAGTGGCCTACAAAAAATTTATTAAGTGGTGCGCCGAGAAAAATGTAAGCAATTATAGTGAAAATGTTTTACTCGCATATTTTTCGGAAATGGCTAAGAAGAAAGTAAAAAGTTCCACTATGTGGTCTCAGTATTCCATGGTAAAATCGTTATTAAATATTAGAAATGGTGTAGATATTACCAAATATTTAAAACTACGTGCATATTTAAAAAAACAAAATGAGGGTTATACACCCAAAAAGGCAAGAGTGCTGACAAAGGAACAGTTCGACAAGTTCTTATCCGATGCTCCTAACGAGAAATACTTGGCGACAAAGGTGAGTTCTTAGAATAATAAACAAATACAAAATTAAACCCTAAATCGTATTTTCAGATTATTTTGATATTTGGCATATCAGGGGCATGCCGTTGCGATGAACTCGTAAAAATGAACACGACAGATATTCAAGACTTGGGATCTTTGCTACACGTAAAAATACCAGATAGTAAGACATCAAAAGTACGTTCGTTTACTATTCTCGGCGATGTGTATCTTACACTATACAGAAAGTATGCTTCCCTGCGCCCATCAAGTCTAAATGAGATGCGATTTTGACTAAAATATCAAAATGGTGTTTGCTATAAACAGGTGATGGGAATTCACAAAATTGGAAGTGCGGCAAAAGAGGTAGCTTCTTTTTTAAACTTGCCAAACTGGAGTGAGTATACAGGACATTGCTTACGCCGAACTTCTGCCACACTGCTGGTAGATGGAGGAGCTGATGTTACTTGTTTAAAGAGACACGGGGGGTGGAAGTCCAGCAGTGTGGCAGAAGGGTACATCGAGGACTTTATTCGAAATAAAAAGGATATTGCGAAGCTAATTTTGTCACTAAATAGTGACAGTGTTGAGTGCGGCGAATCTTCGCAAGAATCGCAAGTAGAAAATATCTGTGGTAGCAGCAAAATGGTTGGCGACAGCGGTGCTGTAAGTGCTGCTGTTGCTGCCAGCGCAATCAGTTTTCAAGGGGCTAAAATATCAAATTGTACCTTTAATTTACATTTTAACAATAAATAAATTTGTGTTTTGTTTGAATTTTTTGTTTTGTTCATCATGTATGCGCACCATATGTATGTGCAATATTAAACCCGCCCTCGTAGGGCGTTCTTATTACAAATTATCCAATCATGTTGTCAAATTTACTTTTACTGCCTAGTCAGTAAAAGTGAAACTTTTACTGACTAGGAGACGAAGTAAAACTTTAAGATTGTGAATCGAGTCACTAAAGGTGTCACTTTTATGACGTTTGAAGAAAAAACATATTTAATAACTATGGAACGATCAATTTGAGAGCAAAATAAGCCATACCCATAAATATGTCCCATCCATCAAAATATGTTTCGGCAATGTTCTCTTCGGGTTTTGAACACTTGATTTGATTCAGTTATTAAAAATGTGATTATTATTTTTATTATGTAGAAATTTAGACAGATATTAAAGTAAAATTCTGAAAAATATGAAGCAAACTTATGACGTATTGTTATAGTATTTTATAAATATTTCGTAATATTTCAACTAATTTCTTAGTGTTTTATAAATACTTTATACCTCATACTTTTCAACCAATTGAACGTATGTTTTATACAATTTAGAATGTGTTTTAAAGAATTATACTATATAATATTATTTGAAATAATTTTCATCATACACCATTAACATGTTTTATACAATTTCAACTAATTTTGCAGCATTTCACAAAAATTTCCTACAATTTCAACTAATCTTGTTCTTTTAGTATTTGATAAAAAAATATATCATTTCAGCTACTTTATACTCGTAATTCATAAAATTGAATTTATGCACTCTCAGAATGTAGGGGTTTAAATTTTCACAAACGTGAACAATAAATCGCATATTTTCAATGTGCAGTTTTCATAATTCTATAGTATTATAGAAATATTTCCAACAAATTTTCATTTTTTAGAGAATTTCATAATGTATCGTAACTTGTTATTATAGATTCATCGATTATACTAGTTGTATAAATTATATTATATTTATTTTCTTGTACTTACTGGTAAAGAATTAGATCTTTTTGTTTGTCTTGCGTTTTTATTTATATCTGCCTAACTAGTTTCTGCCGATTACGGCCATCTTCAGAATCTATTTCTACAATATATTAATATTATTAGGTAAGGTTTAACTGTTGTTATTTGTTCTTGTTGTTAAATTGATTTTATTGCAAAATTACATTAATTAAATAATATTTGTAGTAGTTAAATAATATATCTCTCACTTTTGTCTCTTTTGGAAATTGTATATATGTTATATTGAAAACTAAAAAAGTTACAGGGTTTTGAGAAGATTAAACTGACTTTTCACCAGTTTTTTTTTTATTTTCAAAGATTTGTAATACAAAATGCATACATGTGTAGCAAATTGTTCGTACATTAAAAAAATATTAGCTTCGAAATTTAAAAAAATACATTTATATTTTGTATACAAGTATGTAAATGTAATTTTTCAAATTTCGAAACTAGTAATTTTTTAATGTACAAACAATTTGCTACACATGCATGCATTTTGTATTACAAATCTTTGAAAATAAAAACTACAACTGGTGAAAAGTCAGTTGAAACTTTTCAAAACCCTGTAACTTTTTTAGTTTTCAATATTACGTCGATTGGGCTAAGTAGATTGGAAAAACAGTAACATACATATTTGTTATGAGATCTTCAGAGTCTTTGGGCTTACATGGAGTAAAGTTATATGTAAACCAAGATTCACCTTGCACCTAGAATCTGAAGAATTCTGTTATCTCCACTGTAACTGTTGGTCGGTAAACACGCAATAATTTAAATGTATTAGTATTTCCAGTATTTCTTGTATTATTTAAGACCAGGATATATAGCGGACACCTGCAGCATATGTCACGTAAAGTATTCTGAACGTACGTCAGCGATTCAAATGCCATCCATTCATGGGGTGATTGAAAATTCTGAAAATTTAAAGTCCTCTATTCTGCGATAGTGATTTGTATATAAATAGTAATAGCAACGTGCGCAATTTCAATCAATACATTTAGTATGTTGGTTCTACGCCTGCTGTCGCTTGTAGCATACGTACTGTGCCAAAGAAGTGAACTAAAAACCATATATCCAAGTAAATATAAAAACTACTCATTAATTTAGTGCGCCTAATTTAAGTAATAATTGAGGGGGTAAGAAGTCAAGGGGTCCAAAGTCTTGAAATATGTGTTTTGAGATATTTTAGTTCAAAGTGTTTTAAGTACTGTAAAATTTTACAAACACTTGATACCACATCGATAGATGGCTTTAGTGTTGAGAAAATGATTGGATCACTTTACCTGCAAGTAAAATTGTAAATCTTGTTTTCATATATGTATGCACTTGGGTCGATTTTGATGAAAATGTTACTTGGACCACTTGGCTTCTCACCCCTTCAATAATTCTGTCAAAAGTTGTATAGTTTCTGTCAAAATAATAAATATATTGTCAAAATTTAAATTACTTCCATCGAAATAATTACTATTCTGTCATAATTTCAATTGTCTTTGTTAACAAACTAATTATTATACCAAAATTTCAATCAGGACTATCTAAAACTACTAATGACTTTTCAATAAAAATAATCCTTTCTATCACAATTTTCATCATTTACTCAACATTTAAAACAACACTCACACATTATATCTAAATGATATAATGATTTCTCCCAGAATAGGAATTATTATTGCCGAAATTTCTGTCAAAACTTTAGTTATTCTGTCAAAGTTCGATGCTTACGGGATTTGCACCTAATAGTAATTATTAAAAGTTTTAAAAATTTCGGCCTATCAAATATTAAAATTGTTCAATTATCCTCAGAAAACGCATTTCTAAAACGCATCTGTAGTAAATTCTAGTGGATTCATCGAACAGAAACACTAAATTATATATGTATAAAGATAAAAATAAAACGAAAGATAATAAAATATTTTTTGCAGCCTACGAAAATCATGAATGCGATCGCAAATGTGATGGACAATTAAAGACATGTTCTTACACATTGACGTTGGATAGATTCTTCACCATGCAGCCAGATTGCTTAAATTGCAAAAGGTATAACCAGAGCGATTGCAGCAATCCACAGTGCATACCAGGAGATGGATCTCGCAGACAAGTGCTCGTGTTTAATGGATTACTTCCAGGTCCTACCATAGCGGTAATTATATCTTATAATAAGCTTAATATCATCGGATTAGTACACTACCAAGGCACTATAATCTTGTTCGTATGTATCTAATTTGATATGGATTGGTATGGTATTTAATGCATTACTTCCAGGTCCTACCAAAGGCGTAATTATATGTTATAATAAGCTCAATATCATCCGAATTAGTATACTTCCAAGGCACTATCATCTTGTTCGTATGTATCTAATTTGATATTATGACAACTTTATTTGTAAGACTTTGTTATTGCTGATGAATGTTTATCTTTCGATTTCAATACTCAATTTTCATTTCAGTCACGACCAATTTCTGTAATGGTTATAGCTACTTATGTAGGCTTTAGATGCTTTTTCATTTCAATTTTGATTAACAAATTGCTTGGTGCTTGATTAACCACTGTATGCAACTTTATTTGTAAGACTTTGTTATTTTTGATGAATGTTTATCTTTCGATTTCAATACTCAATTTTCATTTCAGTCACGACCAATTTCTGTAATGATTATAGCTACTTATGTAGGCTTTAGATGCTTTTTCATTTCAATTTTGATTAACAAATTGCTTGGTGCTTGATAAACCACGGTATGCAACTTTATTTGTAAGACTTCGTTATTGTTGATGAATGTTTATCTTTCGATTTCAATACTCAATTTTCATTTCAGTCACGGCCAATTTCTGTAATGGTTATATGTAGATACTTATGTAGGCTTTAGATGCTATTTTCATTTCAATTTTGATTAAACAATTGCTTCACTTTGAACAAACTTCAATTACTCCAAATGTTCCAATAGCTTCAATTTCTACAGATTTATGTTATTTAGGTATGTCATGGTGATACCGTTGAAGTTGACGTTGTAAACTTGGCAGACCCAGAAACAACCACCGTTCATTGGCATGGGTTGCACATGAGGAATAACTCTTGGAACGACGGAGCGCCAATTACTCAATGTCCCATATTACCTGGTACCACTTGGCATTACTCGTTCAACGCCTCACAAGCAGGAACCCACTGGTACCATTCCCACGCATGTAATTTAGGTATGGCATTTTATGGACCATCGCTAATTTTGTCTCTGCAGCTATCCAGCGGTCTGATGGGGCTTACGGGCACCTGATAATAAGGGCGAAATCGGTTCCCAGTAAGAAGTTCAAGTACGATTTCGATCTGACGGAGCATGTGATCAGCTTTCTGGATTGGCTGACTTATCCGGCTATCGATGATCTAAACAGATATTATAGGACTAAAGTGTTCTATACAGCCTGGCAAACTGCTATACTGGTAAATGGTTATGGTCCAAACATTACGAATAATTCCCCTTTGAAGACATTTGTAGTGAAGAAGGTAGGTCTCAAATAACAATGAAAAATAATTTACATGTGTGTGACACTATAAACTTTCAAAATTTTATATTTTTATGTTTCAATTTCCTGTTTTTATATTTAAAGCATCGATTACTAGGGTCACTAGGCTTACGTTGATAAATAATGTACAATAATTTGAATGTAAGAAATTTAAAAATGATATATTTTGCTATTAGCATTGTACTCGTTTATTTCGAGGTGTTTGAAGCAAACTCGTAATGATATCAAAAGAAAAAACTATAGTAATATAATTACTGTTACTATGTTCGCAAAATATTCTGAAATTATATTGATATGTAAGAAAATATTTTTCAAAACTTGCAAGAATGTTCACAAAATCTGCTGAAAATATGCAAGAATAAAAATTAATTGCAAGCGTAATATTTGCACTTTGCATCATTACAAGATTCTGACTTTTTCAGGGCAAATCTTACAGGTTCAGAGTTATACATGCCGGAAATATGTTGTGCCCTATGGAACTGTCCATCGATAGCCATAAAATGGTTATTATAAGTTCTGATGGAGAATATATTCAGCCGGAAACTGGTAAGTCAAGAAATTTGGAGAGGAAACTTTCTCAAAACAAACTTTGTACAATTTCTGTGCAATTATCTGTCGTATTAATTGAAGGACTTGGTCCAGAAATGGATATCTCACTTATTAAAAATATGGAGGAGTGATAAAACAAGTACCTTTATTACTTTTAGCAGTAGCATGTTTAGTATTTTCAGTCTCCTTAGTAGTAGTATACTTAGTAGTAGTAGCAGTAGTATTACTTTTACAATTATATTTTAGTTGATATACTGACCATCAATAACGGTGAAAGGTACGACTTTATTTTGCACGCAAATCAGAAAGAGTCTTCCTACGGAATGCGAATTTCCGGCCAATTCTCATGCACCATGAAATCTCTAGCTGTGCTATCCTATAATGCGAAATCGAATAATAGCATTGTGGGCTTCGTAAACGGTCCACGACGCACTGGACGGGTAAGCTGCGCCGCAAAAAAATATATAGATAATGTACCTATAATATCATTTCAGACACTGAACTGTCGAGTTCCATCAGACTTTGCGAATTGCATAAATTATACCCAAATGTCTTCGCTTACGCCTTTAGAGAGCGAACTGAGGAACGTCGATTTCAAGTACTACATCAGTTTCGACGAGTACAACGCGGTGATTCCCCGATTTGATGGGGTTCTGGCAAATGAGGAGCTCGTATCTCCTTACATAAACGACATATCATATGTGGCACCTTCCACGCCGTTACTCGTGAATCCTACGGCGACAGAGTTTTGTAATTATGAAAATAAACTGAACTGCAATGTAACAGGACTTTGCCAATGCACGCACGTCGTTCCGGTAAATTTGTGATTTAAAATAAAACATTTGAACTATCTACACAGTATTCGCCAGAAAAAACAGTACTGAAATGTAGGCAACCAAGCATAGGCATCATACTGAACACGATGCAATGCTTATGCTTAGTTGCCTTAACTTCAGTACAGTTAATTCTAGCGCATACTGTACTTATTGTTTATATTATGTTATGTAGGCACCACAATTAGCACGAAATCGTACATTAACGCGCAACTTCGGCTCACTTTACTGCCGATTTCAAGAAAATTAATATTAATTTAATAATTTTAAATTTAAGATACCAGCAAACAACGTTGTGGAACTGATTTTTGTGAACGAAGGGAAGCTGAGGAACATATCTCATCCATTCCACCTGCATGGTTACAACGCCAGGGTATTGGCGTATGAAAAAGTTGGCACATCAGTGTCGACTAGTACTATACGTGAAATGGACCGAAAAGGAGAGCTAGTCAGAAACTTTACAAATCCCATAGTAAAAGACACCGTAGCCGTGGCAGATGGAGGGTATACAATAATGAGATTCAAGGCTGATAACCCAGGTATAAAATATTAAGGCTATTTAATTCTACGCATCAAATTATCTTTCTTGCAGGATTTTGGTTGTTACATTGCCATATTGACTTCCATGCCGAAGAAGGTATGATGATGGCACTGGCTGTGAAACCTTATCCCCAGCCACCTTACAACTTTCCACGATGTGGAAATTATGGAGGCAGTCCCGGGATATAGTCGCCGATCTAATAAATGTCTTGATTGAAGTATTAAACAGATTTTTCTTACTTCTTGTTTTAATTTGTATCTATAAGTCCACTCAAAGTACCTCCTCAGAATTTTAACTACACATTTTAATTTTGTATCTCTCAGTCCATTGAAAGTATAATTCATGTGGTGGTCAAAATATTATCTCTACGTTTTAATTCGTATCTGTAAGTTCATTATTATTTCTTCGGTAATCCATTTATGTAATAAGTACAAATACAATTCATGTGGTAGTCAAAGAATGCAGCATTCGACAAGTCAAATTAGGGCAACTAACTGAACACGTAATATTAGCTTGTCTATTCGAGCCATTTCCATGCGAATGCTTCGTTGCCAAAATATCAGTACTATTTAATTTGACGAATGCTGTATATTTGTGCAGATATATCCGTGTAGTTACAACTTGAACCTGGAAATTGTTCGGCGATCAATTTTCGAAAGGGGAATCTTATAGTGGCAACTTGTCGGGCAAATTACTCAACGACAAATACAGGGTCCGTCATTTCACCTCCCGTCTTCAATAGCTCAGTTACTAATTGAGTTAGGATTTTGATATTTTGCAGACTTCAGTTGCTTTCTAGGGTGTATTTCAGGAAAATATTTTTGATTATACAGGATGTCCCAAAAAAGTGTGACGTCATCATGATGTATATTTTTAGATTGCATGGTATATTTTTTGTTACTTCTTTGAGTGCCTCTTATAGATGCCTACATACGCATAAAATTTGATTGAAATCGGTTTAGTGACATTATCACAAAAACAAAAAAACTGAAAAAAATCAGTTTTGCACCATTTCTTAAGAAAATTAATAAGGGATAAGATAGTGCTTCGTTATTAAAACCATACAAGGTACTCATTAAATAAGGTCTGACAGTTGCGTTAACCAAGTTTTATTGATATACATTATACAGAGTGTCCAAAATTTAGTGTCAAACTTTTCAAACTTTGAAGCACTTTATTTTTCTTATTTTAAATTGGAACCCCAGTATATTTTTATGTAATTACATGCGGAATTAAAACACAAACATTTTTCCTAATTACAACTCTATCGCAATGGTGCAAAACTGATTTTTTTCAGTTTTTATTTTTTTGTGCTAAAATCACTGAACCTATTTTAATAAAATTTCTTGGGTATGTAGGCATCCATAAAGGGCACCCAAATAAACAACAAAACATATACCATGCAATTTAAAAATACACATCATCATGACGTCACACTTTTTTGGGATACTCTGTATAATAAAAATATTTTCCTAAAATACGCCACAGAATGCAAGTAAAGTCTGCAAAATATCAAAATCCTAACTCAATCAGTAACTGAGCTACAGAAGACGGGAGGTGAAATGACGGACCCTGTATATTTATTATAAATAAATTTAGTACCAATGCAAACGAAGAGTACTGATACTTAATATGCGAGCACACAAAATTCTCACAATACGAGAAACTGTTGAATTTTTGATTTTTGAAAAAAAAGTCTTTCTATGCGACATTTTGTCTTGCCATTTTCAATTGAGGCGTTTATTTTAAAAAGTGCACATGTCCAAAAATCTGTGTTGTGGGAAACGTGAAAAACGTTACAGCGGAAGTTATACTCAATGTACTGGGAAAATAAATCAGGCTATTCTGTTGTATTTATTTCCACTTATATAAAAATAAAATTGATTTTAAATAAGAACTGTGAAACAAGAGAAACAATGGGGGAAAAGTTGGAACCTAACAGGCGCGTAACAGTCAAATGAAAACAAAATCATTTGCCTGTTACAGGCGACTTGTATTGTTTTTCGAGAAAATGGGTTTGTTAGTGCATAGACATTGGTCTTGAGAGCCATTTACTGTTAATAACGCGATTTGTGCGCATTTTTGGACTTGTTTTTAAAATAAACACCTCAATTGTTATGGCATTTCCTCGAATAAATAATATGTGAAGCTGAAGTATAATTTTATTTTGTATTATACGTAAACATTTTATTCAAAAATTTAAAAAAAATATTTTAGTAGGAAAGGTCCAAATATTAATAAAATTGATTGTAATTAGAATAATAAGGTAAACATAAAAATACAAATCAAATATAAATTTTAGTTTAAAAAAATCGACACTTGCAATAAACTTATATTTTCTTCTCAAAAATTCAAGCTTAATCAGGGTGGCAAATATTTCATGGCTGAGAAATAAAAAGGGAATGGATTAGACTAAGGATCATCGGAAGTTTTACACATTTTATTCAAAAAATAAAAAAATATTTTAGTAGGAGAGGTGCAAATATTAATAAAAGTGATTGTAATTAGAATAATAAGGTAAACATAAAAATACAAATCAAATATAAATTTGAGTCTAAAAAAATCGACACTTGCAATAAACTTATATTTTTTTCTCCAAAATTCAAGCTTAATCAGTGTGGCAAATATGTCATGGCTGAGAAATATAAGATAATGAATGAGTCTAAGGATCTTCAGATGTCTGATTCATAGAGCCAGGAATCGAGAATACATGAATCATATTGTCGCAAATATCAATTCATGAGTAAATGCATAAGAAGAAGACGAATTAGTCAGGTCTTGAATTGGGTTCACAATATGATATTTTTATGCATCATTTGAAAAAAAAATGCTTTCAGAAAGTTTTTACATGCCCTAAGATCGCAGAAACCGTCCGACCATCTCAAAAAAAATTCCTCAAAATGTTTCTGCTGTTGATGGTTTAAAATAAACTACATTTATTTGAAAATACCTTTCATATTGTTTTAGAACTTTACACAGTAAAAAATTTAGTAGTAGTAGGAGATCGATATTTATTCGGCTATCGACCTAACCGGTCTTTCCGCTTTTTATTTTCTTCTTTTCTCCTTTTTCCTTTCTTTTTCTTCAGCCTTAGTAACAAATCTTTCTGTCTTATTTCTAAATTTCGAGTAAACATTCCTTAAAACATAGACATCAATTTCTCGTATTACAACATGAATAATTTCTTTGAAATTTTCTAAATTGTTTCCAAAATTTGAGCTAAATATGTAGTTAAGAAATGGTGTGTGTCTTTTTCTTCAGCCTTAGTAACAAATCTTTCTGTCTTATTTCTAAATTTCGTGTAAACATTCCTTAAAACATAAACACCAATTTCTCGCATTACAACATGAATAATTTCTTTGAAATTTTCTAAATTGTTTCCAATATTTGAGCTAAATATGAAGTTAAGAAATAGTGTGTGTCTTTTTCTTCAGCTTTAGTAACAAATCTTTCTGTCTTATTTCGAAATTTCATGTAACATTCCTTAAAACATAAACATCAATTTCTCGTATTACAACATGAATAATTTCTTTGAAATTTTCTAAACTGTTTCCAAAATTAGAGCTAAATATGAAGTTAAGAAATAGTATGTGTAGTTTATGATTTTCTCCATATTTATATCAATAAATGGATAAAATATACAAAGAATATACAGTTCCAGCTTACAATATATATATATATATATATATATATATGTTTTTTAAATGTTTTTAATTGTCGGTCATATTTTCTAAACCATAAAAAACGAAAATATGGAAGTAAACACCCGCATCCGATTAATGATTTTGATTGAAACCTTTTTAAACCTAGATTTTGTTCTAAAAACCATAATTTCAGGATGTTATTCAATTATCTTGATATGAGCCGTTTCTGACATATCGTAAAACTCAAAATGAATTAATGCAGGCAAATCATGTGCATCTACATCCACATACATATACACATACGGGCAGACCTTTTTCAAAAAAACTATTTTACTGGACTTCTAAATAAATATTGTATTAAAATATGGAATCGAGAACTTTCAGTTTAACCAGTGCAGTAATATAAATATTTTTCTATTTCTTATAATTTCATCAAATGTTAAGTAAAAAGAATGTATTCGCCTACTTTTTTTTTTTTAATTTCCCGCAAGATATAAAATTTATATGTTACTCATTTGTAATCGTCATTTATTGACACTCCACATAAACTATCAAAACAGATCGTTACGATCTACTAACTTGTAAAATTTTACAGGTCAGCTGTCAATTTTACAAGTTAGTACATTATCAATAATCCTAATAATTATAAGTTATTTATTTTCAACATTGACCATTTACACCACAACGATGTTGCACTAAATTTTGTCGAGGGTTGGTTAACGTACGCTAACAGTACCTTTTCCGTCACGCCAATTACGCCCTTTTGTTTAAATATAAATATCGGTTATAATTTTTTCATTTATATTTATTTAATATTAATAATTTAATTAATTATTAATATAAAAGTTAATTCCAGCAAACTTTGAAATTAATAAATAAACAATTGGCGTTGTCAAGATAATACATACTTCCAAGGCTTATGAGATTTAGGATAATTTTTGACACCGTAACTGATATTTTATATGTTACTCATATGTAATGGTAAATTGATGTTATGTAGTAAAATTATAATCAATCTTGTCAGTTACGGTGTCAAAAATTATACTAAATTTGGCGTGACGGAAGAGGTACTGTTAGCGTACCTTAACCATCTCTCGACAAAATTTAGTCCAACATCGTTGTGGTGTAAATGGTCAATGTTGAAAATAAATAACTTATAATTATTAGTATTATTGTTAATGCTACTAACTTGTAAAATTGACAGCTGACCTGTAAAATGTCTACAAGTTAGTAGCTTGTAACGATCTATTTAGATAGTTTGTGTGGAATGTCAATAAATGACGTTTACAAATGAGTAACATATACTATTACAGGTTCAATGTTTTTTTTTCCTGTAAGTTAATAAATTTGCAGGTTTCGTCTTCTTCCAGCAGATCCTTCAATTCGTCACTAGATCTAACCATACAAAAGCCCTAATACTTCAGATTTCGTATCAACAATAATTCGAATCTGCCCATTCTAAAATAAAAATCTATCGATTTAAGGGAAAATCTTGCAGGTTCTTGCGAGTTGCGAGCAATATAATGTGCCATATGGAATACAGATTCGTTGATGGTCATAAAATGGTAAATACAAGTTGTGTTGGAGAATGATATTGAACAATAGGTAAACACGTATGTTTAATTGTAAGTTCCTGATGACGAATTATATTGAGCATCAGGTATGTTAAGAAATTTGGAGAGAAATGTTTCTGAAAATATACTTTGTGCTGATTTCTATACAAGTGATCCAATGGCATTGCAATTTGCAATTAAATAAAAAAACGCAAATCTGCTGGCTCTTTCATATTTTAGTCTACATTTTTTTAAAATTTCGCACTACCTACAATTTTCCATTTTCAGTGTGTACCACGAAACTTTCCAATATTTCTCACGAGTGTCTGTCGTTGGTTTCCATTTTTAACATTTGCCTCTAAATTTTCAAATGGTTCTTTCAAGTACGTAACTAGCAAATATTGGATTGATGAGGCATATACTTGATGAACCTCCATAGTAGAATTGGTAATTAAAACACTAGGTTGTTTGATTTTTACAAATGTAATTGCTTATAGTGCAACAATTGTTTCGCCACACGGTGGCATCATCAGGCAGATGAATAATAACTTTCAGGTATTCAAGCATTTACTTTTCTTATTTAATGTATTCCATGCATTTTTGTGTAATATTTTTTATATGTCAGAACCTTATTGTCTATTTTCAATATTGACCTCTAAATTTTCTTATATTTATAGGAAGTAATGCATTGATTGAATTTACTTTTTAATTTCCAATTTTTGCTACAAAGTTTTCCAATAGTTGTATGAATTAATGCATTTAGTTTCAATTTTCTCTATATGCCCTGAAGTTTTCTAATATTTTTTATGTGCCAGAACTTAATTTTCTATTTTCAATATGTGCCTCTAAAATGTCTTACAAGTAAACCATTCCAAGACCGTACAATTAGACCGTTACTTTTCTAATTTCAATGTATTCCATGCATTTTTGTGTAATATTTTTTATGTCAGAACCTAATTGTCTATTTTCAATATTGACCTCTAAATTTTCTTATATTTATCGGAAGTAATGCATTGATTGAATCTACTTTTTCATTTCCAATTTTTGCTACAAAGTTTTCCAATAGTTGTATGAATTAATGCATTTATTTTCAATTTTCTCTATATGCCCTGAAGTTTTCTAACATTTTTTTATGTGCCTGAACTTAATTTTCTATTTTCAATATTTGCCTCTAAAATGTCTTACAAGTAAGCCATTCCAAGACCGTACAATTAGACCGTTTGAATATACATTTTTATTTCCAATTTTTGCCACTAAATTTTCTAATATTTATTATAAAGTAGTGTCTGAATATGATTTTCCATTTTAATAATTGGCTCTTATTAAAACTTTTACTTTTGTGACTGCAAAGTTATGATTCCAAAACTAAAGCAAATTAGGCTTATGTTCGTAAAATACTGTTATTACTCTTAGAAGTGCATTGTCAAGCATATGTAAATACTTTGCAACCACTTGGTAGATCATCTGTCTGTTAAAAATAATAATAATATATAAAATATAGAATGATAATAACAAAATATGGCGTACATAAATATGTATTAGCTAGACTACAATAATGCGCGAAATATAAATAACAAATCCATTATCTTACATGACCTTACATATCCGCATTGCAAATATTCCTATCGTCGCTGTTGTTCACTAGCAATTAGAATTATTATTGAGTATAAAAAATATATCATTATCTACAGAATTTCTCAATTATTTCGCGACTATAAATAAAATACCTGACAACTTATTTACTAACACTTACAAGCCTTTTACACGCGACTAATTAATCGAATTAAAAAATTTCATAATAAAAATATAGAACGGTCTACAACAACGGTCTACATAATTTCTCAATAATTTCGCAGGTGTAAACCCAATAGCTGAGAAATGCGGCACACACCATCATTTTGCATGTCGCTAAGTAAACGAACTATTTATTCCACAAAATTAATAAAGTGAGTTATTTGCTTTGCGATAATGATTTGTATATAAATTGTGGTGATGGTGAAAATTTGCAATCCATTTATCATGTTAGTTTTGCACCTGTTATTGCTGGTAGCATATGGAGTGTGCCAAAGAAGTGAACTTAAAACTATATATCCAAGTAAACATTAATTATTACTTTCTCTTCAGTTAACGTATCAATTACGCTTTGTCTATATCATGGTCGTTTAGACAAGCTGTAACGAAAATTGTTAAATTTTCCTCGTATTATGACTTTTCTGTATGTGAAAATGATCTCAAATATCTCACCGAATCAAACATAAACATTAAATCGATGTTATTAAATCTAATGAATATTAATTTGTCATATCCTTGCAGCCTACGAAAATCATGAATGCAACCGCAAATGCGATGGTCAAACAAAGACATGTTATTACAAGTTAACGCTCGACAGATTCTTCACCATGCAACCTGACTGCTTAAACTGCAGAAGGTACAATCAAAGTGATTGCAATAATCCGCAGTGCATACCAGGAGATGGAGCCCAGAGACAAGTGTTGGTTTTTAATGGATTGCTTCCAGGTCCTTCCGTAGTGGTAATTATATCTAAATATTAATAACAATAATCTTATCGAAATTAATCATCAAACCGTTATTGAACACAAAATATTTCCGTTTAATGATATACAAATATTATTTGCCGCTTTAAGATTGTACAAAGCTGGAAATCATTGTAAAAACCACCTGTATATTGTCTATGAATTAAAAATCAAATATTTTTGAAGTAATGTAACTTCTGAAACTTCTTCTAATATTGAAAATGGAGTAGTTTTTAGATGTTATTTTCCTTTGAATTTTGATTCATCAGTTGCTTCAATTTCTGCGAGCTTATTTTATGTAGGTCTGCAAATTTTGCCCAACCCATTGCTTCAATTTCTACAGCTTTATGATATTTAGATTTGTCATGGGGATAACATTGAAGTTGACGTTGTAAACTTAGTAGACCCAGAAACCACCACCGTCCATTGGCATGGGATGCACATGAGAAACAACTCTTGGAACGATGGGGCGCCAATTACTCAGTGTCCCATATTGCCTGGAACCACATGGCGTTACTCGTTTAAAGCAACGCAGCCTGGAACCCACTTTTACCATTCTCACTCCTGTATGTAAACAATATACCAGGAAAAATGTTGCATTAACCGAAAATTCGTAGCTATGCAGCGGTCCGACGGAGCTTACGGACACCTGATTGTCAGGGAGGCATCAGTTCCAAATAAGAAATACAAGTACGACTATGATTTGACGGAACATGTGATTAGTTTTTTGGAATGGCTAACTTACATGGCCATTGATGACCTGTTCAGATTTTACAGGATCAAAGTGTTCTACACAGACAGGCAAACTGCGATATTGGTGAATGGCTACGGTCCAAATACAACGAACAATTCCCCTATTAAGACATTTGTTGTGCAGAAGGTAGGCAGTAAATGTAATATTCAGAAGACGGTTGAAAATGCGCTTGAAGACTAAAAAATACTAAAGGGGGTTGAAAATGGTGGATAGCAAAAGTACTAGAGAGGGATCAATAAGGCCGAAAAAATACTGCAAAAGTCTGAAAAGTGCTTGAATATTGTAGTACAAATAAGTTTAAAGTTCTCAAGCAAGTCGCCTTATTTGTTTTATTATTAACTTTATTAAGTTGTGTGTTGCTTATTTAATTTGCAATACTATATTAAGTTATATTATATTTAGTATATTAAGTTTTCAAATCTGTCAATTAGTTTTCATCAACATTTTTTTTTAGGTGCACGTCATTGCAGCAATAAAAAAATATCCAACAACAAAAGTACAGAGCAAGAAATTGTCAGTTTGACAATACTAAGATGGTTTATTCCATTGGAAAGCGTTTCAATATTTTTGTGGGGATTATTTTGATTTAAAACAAGAGCTGCAGCTCTGGAGCTGGATGATTGTTATTACAATAAAGGCTCACAATTTCAAAAGGCTCTTTAATGGAATAAAATACCTTAGTACTGTAAAATTGACGGTTTATTACTCCGTACTTTTGTTGTTGAATAGATTTTGGTTGCTTGAATGTAATATTTATTTTGAACTTCGTCCAACTTAAAAATATAATTTCTTGAAAACTAATGGACAGATGATTAAAATGGATACACCGTTGACTTGCAAATTAAGTCAGCTTTTAAATGAGCCATCACTCGACCCTTACTCAAATTTATTTTGAAAAATGGGTTTACCTCCCCTGCGGCCAGGGGGTTAAATAATTGAAGAGCATTTTCCTGCCAAAAGTTGTTTCTCTTGAATTAAAACCTAAACGAAATAATATTAAAATTAAATTAAATATTAAAACGAGTTTCAGCAATTTCGTGAAAATAAATAATTCGGCATAATTGAAAAATAATAATTAATTAATAATTAATAAAAAATAATTAATAATAATAGTAACAATAATAATATGCTGACCATTGCAGGGAAAATCTTACAGGTTTAGAGTAATACATGCAGGATCTCTACCGTGCCCTTTGGAAATGTCCGTCGATGGTCATAAAATGAAAATTATAAGTTCTGATGGAGAATATATACAGCCAGAAACGGGTAAGTTGCAAAGTTTCAAATAGAAAGTGTCTGGTTATAAACTTTATTCAGGGTATCACAACCGATATTTCATAAGATTGCAGTAGTTTAACAAAAACTTCTCTCATTCGAAATAAAACAGATAGAATCGACGCTCTAATAATTTATGAAGTTTTTACTTAAATCAAAAGACGACTTATTTACTGATTATTTTTTCGAACAAAACTGATCGTTGATAAGAATGCAGATTTTTTTAAAAAGTGTTATACAACCAATAATTTGAATCAAATCTTGAAGATAAATTTGACGCTAAATTTAAAGAGAAGAAAATTTTCGCTTAAGGGTAAGAAGATCTAAATAAATTTATTATCAATTTTAATTAAATGTATTACTTCTGCTTTTCTATGAAGGTATTACCTAAAACCAAACTTATTTATTGATTTTTTTAATATTTCATGCAAACCCTCGTTTGAAAGTTCTGCTGAAGATAAATTGATCCCTGTAGTTGTTTTCAAGCTATAAATCAAATAGAAATCGACAAATTTCGTGATTTTTTCGAAAAACAATTTCAGTCGTACCGAATTTGGCCATTGCAAAGTTTTCGTCCGGTATATTAAAAAATAAAAAATACATATCAATAATATGGAAATAGATTTGGCGGATACTTGTTTAAACTCCAGTATTATGACTGGGTAAATAACGCACGTTTTGAGTTTAAAAAAATTAAACAATATTATTCATCTGCCCGATGAAGACACTGTGTGTCAAAACATGTCACAGACAATACAATATTTTTTTTAAACTCAAAACGTGCGTTATTTACCCAGTCATATCAATAATACTTCATTAATCAATAAATACTAATATAATATTTATATTACTTTCCAAACAGAATTTTATTATCCCTCGCAACCGTTTATTAGCATATAGAGTACAATTTTTACCATGATTGCATCTGATCGTTTTAGGTTATAGCCAAATTCACAAACGTCCTAAATTTAAAATAATATCGTCAAATATTTTCGTTTCTTTGCGTTCGTATGTTTTGATTAAAACTTGATTTCAGTTGATGTACTGGGACTGAACAATGGCGAAAGATATGATTTCATTTTGGACGCAAATCAGAAAGCAACTTCATATGGAATACGAATTTACGGCACTTCCACTTGCAGCAACTTGCAAACCCTGGCCATACTAACATACGATAGTAACTCCAATAACAGCATTATACGTTTCGACGATCGTCCACCACAAAGTGGTCGGGTAAGCCAGCTTCTTATGCAAGTGCACATCTTGGATGTGCACATTCTTCTTGCTTTTTAATTATTCGTGCAGTTGGTCAATTTAAAAATTGCTAGAATTGTTCAAATTATTTCAGGTAATGAACTGCGAAAACGTGGAAAACACCCCGAATTGCATAAACTACAACCAGATGTCCTCAATCAAGCCACTAGAAAATGAACTGAGAAAGGCTGATTTTAAGTACTACATTAGTTTCGACGCCTACAACGAGGTACTTCCTCGGTTCGACGGAGTTTTGGCAAACGAATTTATTGTAGGCCCGTATGTAAATAGCATAATGTATTCGCCACCTTCCACACCGTTACTTATCGATCCAAATGCAACAGAATTTTGTAACCAAGAACATAAAATTAATTGTAATGTGGCAGGATTTTGTCAATGTTCACACGTAGTACCGGTTAGTTTCTTTAATTAAGTACAGTAAAAACAAATATTTAGATATTGGATTGGTGAGGCAGATACTTGATGATACTCCATAGTAGCATTGGTAAATAAAACACTAAGTTGTTTGAGTTTCACAGATTTATTGCTAAAAACTGCAACAATTGTTTCGCCACACAGTAGCTACATCATTATTCATTTGCCTGATGAAGCCACCAGTGCCGAAATAATTGTTATAGTTATTAGCGATAAATCTGTGAAACTCATACCACTTAGTGTTTTATATACCAATTTAAATCTTGAGATATTTACAGTTATTAGCGATAAATCTGTGAAACTCATACAACTTAATATTTTATATACCAATTGTTATTATAAATGTTTAATGATACAAGATAATTATGGAGTTTTTATTCATGTTATGTTGTTTAGGCAACCAAATTTGCAGAAAATCGTACACTAATGGATTATTTCGGTCAATTGACTGCAGATTTCAAAAACAAAATTAGTAGTAACGATATTTTATTGGCCATCGACCTGCGGTTTAACATTATTTTAATTATTTTCTTCAATTTAAGATACCGGCCAAGAATGTTGTTGAACTGATTTTCATTAACGAAGGGAAAATGCTAAACATGTCCCATCCATTCCACTTACATGGGTATCTCTTTAGAGTCATTGGGCAAGAAAAACTGGGCGCATATGTGTCCTCCAGTACCGTACGTGAATTGGACAGTCAAGGGAAGCTAATAAGAAACTTTACCAATCCTATACTAAAAGATACGGTTTCTGTGCCAGACGGTGGGTATGTCATTGTCAGATTCAATGCGGATAATCCAGGTAGGTATATGTTTGTGCGAATTTAAATTATTGAGTAATTTCAATTTTCGTGTCTTCGCAGGATTTTGGATGCTGCATTGCCATGTTGATTTTCATTCAGAAGCAGGTATGATGATGGCAATAGCTGTGAGTCCATATCCTAAGGTGCCTAGAAACTTTCCACGCTGTGGAAATTATGGAGGCAGTCCTCATGTGTAATCTTTGTGATAATTGATGTATTGATTGAGACATTAAATTTTTATTTTTTATCATACCTACATCATAATATTTGGTTATCTAACTAATAAGTGTGCGAAATCGTGTCTTTCTAGCACAGCGTGATACCTAATAACGATAAATTTATTGACAAAATATAAGCGAAAATACACGTCAAGCAGTACTATTTTTTATCGAAATAAATATTAAATGTACACTTACTATTGCTGGATATCCGAAAAGCAGAAACCAGAAGTTTCAAACGTTTTATTATTGGTTATTTGGACACTAGCAGTTTCAACCTCCAGCATTTCGTTAATGATATTGGCATCTATAGCAGATGACATTAATGCAACAAATACCTCGACATTCCTTGTCGATGTAAAATGAATCTTAATGTTTCTTATTTTTTCTTTATTTTCACTCGTGGTACAGGTATAATGAAAAAACAAATAATAGGTACACGTTTATAAAGGCCTTTCTAGCACTGCACCAGCCGTTGGAAGCACTCCATTTCACGTCGTGTTCTTAAACCCGGCTAGCGTTCTTGAAAGGTTCTCTTATGCACCTGTATCATAATGTACTACTTACATCTACTGCCGAAATAAAGTTTAGTATAATTTACAATATTTTACGTATATCTAGATGTAAATAAGTCTTGAGATGTAAGTTTTTTATTGCACTATTTTTATTAAACTAATAATAATAATAGGCGGAAAGACCACAGGTTGATAGTCAAAAAAATACCTTTACTACTAATAATAATAACAGTTTATTGGTGCTAGTACAATAAAACATGTTAACACAAGTTAAGAAACATCAAGTACGAATATAAAAAGATTGATTTAAAAAACTAAATGGCAGTATTTTAAAGCATCGTAGCTAATTAAAGAGGAGCAAGATCCTCCTCAAAATTATTAATGAAAGACTAAAACCATTCCTGTTATGGCAAATACCACCACAACAAGCTGGATTTGTCAAAGGAAGAGGCACTCGTGAACAAATTTCCAACCTAAGAAGGATCATTGAGCAAGCCCGAGAAATCAATAAACCAATTTACATGTGCTTCGTTGACTATCGTAAAGCCTTTGACAGTATGAAATGGGAAAAACTTTGGACCATACTACGCGAAATGGGAGTCCCTCATCATCTAACCTCATTAATACAACAACTATACAAAAATAGTAAGGCAAGAGTACGAATAGATAAACTCCTCTCAAATCCATGCAACATCAAAAAAGGAGCGAGACAAGGATGTATACTCTCGCCAATCCTCTTCAATATATACACAGAATATATAATGAGAAGAGTTCTTGAAAATTGGAATGGAGGTATAGTTATAGGAGGAACACCCATAAACAACCTGCGATATGCCGACGACACTGTCCTGCTAGCATCAACTGCAGAAGAACTCACAGGCCTTGTGCAGAAATTGAAAACAGAAAGTGAGAGCTATGAACTGGAAATCAACATGAGCAAAACAAAAATCATGTCCATAGACCGAGGCAACAACAATAATACAGACATAACACATATAGATGGATACGAGGTCGTCAGCCAATATATATACCTAGGAGCACTCATTACAAACGATGGTGCCTCCACAAAAGAAATAAACAGAAGATGTGAAATGGCCAGACGAACCACAAGAGAACTTCAAAGAACATGGATGGATAGTGATATAACCCTAAACACTAAAAAACAAATAATAAAAACACTGGTATTCCCAGTACTACTATATGGCTCTGAATCATGGACTATTAAAAAACAGGATAGACGAAAAATTGATGCATGTGAGATGTGGTGCTGGAGGCGAATACTACGTGTCCCATGGACAGCTCACAGAACTAACGTATCTATTAATAAAGAAATAAATGAACCCCAGCGACTGTCACAGATTGTCTATACTAGAATCCTAAAATTTTTCGGCCACATCAATAGAAGAGATGATAACAACCTATAAAAGCTGGTGATACAGGGGAAATTGGAAGGAAAAAGACCAAGAGGAAGATCGCCGATGAGGTGGACCGACACTATCAAGGCAACAACCAACAACACAATAACACAAGCAACAAGAGATTCCGGGAACAGGGAAAGATGGAGGGATATTGTACGAAGAGCGACAGCAAAAGAGTAAACCACAATCACGACCTCTCTGAAAAGAGAGAAAACGAAGAAGAAGAAGAAGCTAATTAAAGAAACTAATAATAATAACAATATTAATAATAATAGTTTATCGATGTAAGTATGATAAAATATGTTAACAATAGTTTAAAAACACAGGTGAGAATATACAAAGATTGATTAAAAAAATCCTGATATAAAGCGTCGTAGCCAATTCAAGAAAATTGACGAGAGACAGAGTACTTAAAACGTGCGTCCCATATTGGGCTACATCGTTGTGTCTTGGGGATGAATATTTTTGAGAAGATTGTAATTTCTTTAAGTAAACTTCTTTTGGTGACTTTTTGCGGAGTGCTTCCAACAGCCGGCGCAGTGCTAGAAAAGTCCTTATGCACGTGTACCTATCATTCGGCGTTTTTTATTATACCTGTACCAGGAGTGAAAATAAAGAAAAAAATAAGAAACATTAAGATTCATTTTACAAGGTACGCTTGGATATCATTTTGAATCGTCAACAACAAAAGGGTTGGTATTTGTTGCATCAATATCATCTGCTATAGACCCCAATGTCATCAACGAAATTTTAAAGTTTGAAACTGCTAGTTTCCAAATAACCAATAATAAAAAGTTTGAAACATCTGGTTTCTGCTTTTCGGATATATTTTGGTGACTTTTTATCATAAGATTGTTAATTTTTAATAAACTTATTTTGGTGACTTTTTACCACAACATTGTTATTTTGTAGCAGACTTCGCTTGACTTTTTACCAAAAGATTACTGAATGTCCGGTAACCTGCTTTGGGTAAGCGACCGATAGGTTAAGAAGCACTGTGTAACGTTTTTCTCGCTTACGCGCATGGTTGTACGGCGGCCTAACTTAGCACCTTGGCAGCAAGCTGAGCCGTTTACACCCTTCTCACAACGCGATTTCCTCGAGACGCGAACCCATTCGTATTCGAGTTCATAGGCCGGTCAGGTCATATATTACAGAATATCATATCACACTCCCATGGAAACTGTATTCAAAACAACCAAACAACTAACAGTTAAACAGCAAATAGTACTAAGAAACTTCATAGAAATCCACAAAATTAAAAATAAGATGATAAAAACCAATATAAAACTTCAGACAAATAAAGACATACACAACTCTAGTACAAGAACTCGAAACGCAATAAGAACATTCAGACATAAAACAAATAGACATACACTACAAATCTACCGAACAGGAACAAGACAATACAACTACCAGATGCGACGAAGGAGCTAAACTTTAAAAAGTTCAAAGCACTTACCAAGAAACTAATGGTGGAGCAAAATCTACAGAAGCAAGAATATACACGCCAATAACAAAAGCCCGGCAGCAACATAAATGCAGCGAGCCGAGACAAATATGGGAGTGCTTAGACAATATATATATTTTTTCTTTTTTGTAAATAATTAAACTTGTAATTTTTTTGCAATAAAAATTGTCACGGATAAAATTTGCATAATTGTCGGGATACACGAGCGCCATTAACGCGTGATATTATTGGAGTGTGTGAGGTTCCGTGATACCCTCCCCCAACGTGAGCTGAGTGCTGGATTAATTAGAATTCGAATCATTATACTTAGCGGCCATTATCGTTCATTAGGTAAGATTTTACTCTTTTTCTTTTTAGCTAGTGGCTTTCGCACTACCCTATCTGTAGGCCAAGTGGTTACAGGCGCACGACCCGTATCTACAACCATAGACCGCCCCCTTTGACCGGTGTGAAGTTAGCAATAGATTCCAGCAATAGATTTTAAATTTAATAATTTCTATAATATACTCATATAAATGCATTTAATGTCTTTCAAATCTAACGCCACAGTGTTATAGTCCTCGTTCCGGCACCCTCACCACCCTGTTTCACGTCATTCACCCCTAAAATACGAGATTTCGCATTTTTCTGTTTTGCACTAAATGAGGCGGGACCACTCATTTAAAAATTATCCAGTAGCATTCCAGAAGGTTTTTCCAATCATAATTTATCATTATTAAAATGACATATTTTTGAAACTACCGAGTTAAAAAATTATTAAGGCGAGTTATTGCACGGGACCGCGACGCGCACTCACTAAATTCAAAATTCCCAAAAATGAGGCAGAGCCATAACTTTTTTTAAATTACATAACCATTCTACAGTGTATTACCAATCGTAATTGACCAAAATCAAAATGACATGTATTTGAAACGGCCGAGATATAAAAATATTAAGGCGAGATATTGCTTGGGACCTCGACGCGCGCTCACTAATTTCAAAATTCTCAAAAATGAGGCAGAGCCATAACTTTTTTTAAATTACATAAGCATTCTACAGTGTATTACCAATCGTAATTGACCAAAATCAAAATGACATGTATTTGAAACGGCCGAGATATAAAAATATTAAGGCGAGATATTGCTTGGGACCTCGACGCGCGCTCACTAATTTCAAAATTCTCAAAAATGAGGCAGAGCCATAACTTTTTTTAAATTACATAAGCATTCTACAGTATATTACCAATCATAATTGGCCAAAATCAAAATGACATGTATTTGAAACGGCCGAGATATAAAAATATTAAGACGAGATATTGCTTGATACCGCGACGCGCGCTCACTAATTTCAAAATTCTCAAAAATGAGGCAGAGCCATAACTTTTTTTAAATTACATAAGCATTCTACAGTATATTACCAATCATAATTGGCCAAAATCAAAATGACATGTATTTGAAACGGCCGAGATATAAAAATATTAAGACGAGATATTGCTTGATACCGCGACGCGCGCTCACTAATTTCAAAATTCTCAAAAATGAGGCAGATCCATAACTTTTTTTAAATTACATAAGCATTCTACAGTGTATTACCAATCGTAATTGACCAAAATCAAAATGACATGTATTTGAAACGGCCGAGATATAAAAATATTAAGGCGAGATATTGCTTGGGACCTCGACGCGCGCTCACTAATTTCAAAATTCTCAAAAATGAGGCAGAGCCATAACTTTTTTTAAATTACACTAGCATTCTACAGTGTATTACCAATCGTAATTGGCCAAAATCAAAATGACATATATTTGAAACTGAGGAGATAAAAAAATATTAAGGCGAGATATTGCTTGGGACCTCGACGCGCGCTCACTAATTTCAAAATTCTCAAAAATGAGGCAGAGCCATAACTTTTTTTAAATTACACTAGCATTCTACAGTGTATTACCAATCGTAATTGGCCAAAATCAAAATGACATATATTTGAAACTGAGGAGATAAAAAAATATTAAGACGAGATATTGCTTGATACCGCGACGCGCGCTCACTAATTTCAAAATTCTCAAAAATGAGGCAGAGCCATAACTTTTTTTAAATTACATAAGCATTCTACAGTGTATTACCAATCGTAATTGACCAAAATCAAAATGACATGTATTTGAAACGGCCGAGATATAAAAATATTAAGGCGAGATATTGCTTGGGACCTCGACGCGAGCTCACTAATTTCAAAATTCTCAAAAATGAGGCAGAGCCATAACTTTTTTTAAATTACACTAGCATTCTACAGTGTATTACCAATCGTAATTGGCCAAAATCAAAATGACATATATTTGAAACTGAGGAGATAAAAAAATATTAAGACGAGATATTGCTTGATACCGCGACGCGCGCTCACTAATTTCAAAATTCTCAAAAATGAGGCAGAGCCATAACTTTTTTTAAATTACATAAGCATTCTACAGTGTATTACCAATCGTAATTGACTAAAATCAAAATGACATGTATTTGAAACGGCCGAGATATAAAAATATTAAAGCGAGATATTGCTTGGGTCCTCGACGCGCGTTCACTAATTTCAAAATTCTCAAAAATGAGGCAGAGCCATAACTTTTTTTAAATTACATAAGCATTCTACAGTATATTACCAATCATAATTGGCCAAAATCAAAATGACATGTATTTGAAACGGCCGAGATATAAAAATATTAAGACGAGATATTGCTTGATACCGCGACGCGCGCTCACTAATTTCAAAATTCTCAAAAATGAGGCAGAGCCATAACTTTTTTTAAATTACATAAGCATTCTACAGTGTATTACCAATCGTAATTGACCAAAATCAAAATGACATGTATTTGAAACGGCCGAGATATAAAAATATTAAGGCGAGATATTGCTTGGGACCTCGACGCGCGCTCACTAATTTAAAAATTCTCAAAAATGAGGCAGAGCCATAACTTTTTTTAAATTACATAAGCATTCTACAGTATATTACCAATCATAATTGGCCAAAATCAAAATGACATGTATTTGAAACGGCCGAGATATAAAAATATTAAGACGAGATATTGCTTGATACCGCGACGCGCGCTCACTAATTTCAAAATTCTCAAAAATGAGGCAGAGCCATAACTTTTTTTAAATTACATAAGCATTCTACAGTGTATTACCAATCATAATTGACCAAAATCAAAATGACATGTATTTGAAACGGCCGAGATATAAAAATATTAAGGCGAGATATTGCTTGGGTCCTCGACGCGCGTTCACTAATTTCAAAATTCTCAAAAATGAGGCAGAGCCATAACTTTTTTTAAATTACATAAGCATTCTACAGTATATTACCAATCATAATTGGCCAAAATCAAAATGACATGTATTTGAAACGGCCGAGATATAAAAATATTAAGACGAGATATTGCTTGATACCGCGACGCGCGCTCACTAATTTCAAAATTCTCAAAAATGAGGCAGAGCCATAACTTTTTTTAAATTACATAAGCATTCTACAGTGTATTACCAATCGTAATTGACCAAAATCAAAATGACATGTATTTGAAACGGCCGAGATATAAAAATATTAAGGCGAGATATTGCTTGGGACCTCGACGCGCGCTCACTAATTTAAAAATTCTCAGAAATGAGGCAGAGCCATAACTTTTTTTAAATTACATAAGCACAGTATATTACCAATCATAATTGGCCAAAATCAAAATGACATGTATTTGAAACGGCCGAGATATAAAAATATTAAGACGAGATATTGCTTGATACCGCGACGCGCGCTCACTAATTTCAAAATTCTCAAAAATGAGGCAGAGCCATAACTTTTTTTAAATTACATAAGCATTCTACAGTGTATTACCAATCGTAATTGACCAAAATCAAAATGACATGTATTTGAAACGGCCGAGATATAAAAATATTAAGGCGAGATATTGCTTGGGACCTCGACGCGCGCTCACTAATTTCAAAATTCTCAAAAATGAGGCAGAGCCATAACTTTTTTTAAATTACACTAGCATTCTACAGTGTATTACCAATCGTAATTGGCCAAAATCAAAATGACATATATTTGAAACTGAGGAGATAAAAAAATATTAAGGCGAGATATTGCTTGGGACCTCGACGCGCGCTCACTAATTTCAAAATTCTCAAAAATGAGGCAGAGCCATAACTTTTTTTAAATTACATAAGCATTCTACAGTGTATTACCAATCGTAATTGACCAAAATCAAAATGACATGTATTTGAAACGGCCGAGATATAAAAATATTAAGGCGAGATATTGCTTGGGACCTCGACGCGCGCTCACTAATTTCAAAATTCTCAAAAATGAGGCAGAGCCATAACTTTTTTTAAATTACACTAGCATTCTACAGTGTATTACCAATCGTAATTGGCCAAAATCAAAATGACATATATTTGAAACTGAGGAGATAAAAAAATATTAAGGCGAGATATTGCTTGGGACCTCGACGCGCGCTCACTAATTTCAAAATTCTCAAAAATGAGGCAGAGCCATAACTTTTTTTAAATTACACTAGCATTCTACAGTGTATTACCAATCGTAATTGGCCAAAATCAAAATGACATATATTTGAAACTGAGGAGATAAAAAAATATTAAGACGAGATATTGCTTGATACCGCGACGCGCGCTCACTAATTTCAAAATTCTCAAAAATGAGGCAGAGCCATAACTTTTTTTAAATTACATAAGCATTCTACAGTGTATTACCAATCATAATTGACCAAAATCAAAATGACATGTATTTGAAACGGCCGAGCTATATAAATATTAAGGCGAGATATTGCTTGGGACCTCGACGCGCGTTCACTAATTTCAAAATTCTCAAAAATGAGGCAGAGCCATAACTTTTTTTAAATTACATAAGCATTCTACAGTATATTACCAATCATAATTGGCCAAAATCAAAATGACATGTATTTGAAACGGCCGAGATATAAAAATATTAAGACGAGATATTGCTTGATACCGCGACGCGCGCTCACTAATTTCAAAATTCTCAAAAATGAGGCAGAGCCATAACTTTTTTTAAATTACATAAGCATTCTACAGTGTATTACCAATCGTAATTGACCAAAATCAAAATGACATGTATTTGAAACGGCCGAGATATAAAAATATTAAGGCGAGATATTGCTTGGGACCTCGACGCGCGCTCACTAATTTAAAAATTCTCAAAAATGAGGCAGAGCCATAACTTTTTTTAAATTACATAAGCATTCTACAGTATATTACCAATCATAATTGGCCAAAATCAAAATGACATGTATTTGAAACGGCCGAGATATAAAAATATTAAGACGAGATATTGCTTGATACCGCGACGCGCGCTCACTAATTTCAAAATTCTCAAAAATGAGGCAGAGCCATAACTTTTTTTAAATTACATAAGCATTCTACAGTGTATTACCAATCATAATTGGCCAAAATCAAAATGACATGTATTTGAAACGGCCGAGATATAAAAATATTAAGACGAGATATTGCTTGATACCGCGACGCGCGCTCACTAATTTCAAAATTCTCAAAAATGAGGCAGAGCCATAACTTTTTTTAAATTACATAAGCATTCTACAGTGTATTACCAATCATAATTGGCCAAAATCAAAATGACATGTATTTGAAACGGCCGAGATATAAAAATATTAAGACGAGATATTGCTTGATACCGCGACGCGCGCTCACTAATTTCAAAATTCTCAAAAATGAGGCAGAGCCATAACTGTTTTTAAATTACATAAGCATTCTACAGTGTATTACCAATCGTAATTGACCAAAATCAAAATGACATGTATTTGAAACGGCCGAGATATAAAAATATTAAGGCGAGATATTGCTTGGGACCTCGACGCGCGCTCACTAATTTAAAAATTCTCAAAAATGAGGCAGAGCCATAACTTTTTTTAAATTACATAAGCATTCTACAGTATATTACCAATCATAATTGGCCAAAATCAAAATGACATGTATTTGAAACGGCCGAGATATAAAAATATTAAGACGAGATATTGCTTGATACCGCGACGCGCGCTCACTAATTTCAAAATTCTCAAAAATGAGGCAGAGCCATAACTTTTTTTAAATTACATAAGCATTCTACAGTATATTACCAATCATAATTGGCCAAAATCAAAATGACATGTATTTGAAACGGCCGAGATATAAAAATATTAAGACGAGATATTGCTTGATACCGCGACGCGCGCTCACTAATTTCAAAATTCTCAAAAATGAGGCAGAGCCATAACTTTTTTTAAATTACATAAGCATTCTACAGTGTATTACCAATCGTAATTGACCAAAATCAAAATGACATGTATTTGAAACGGCCGAGATATAAAAATATTAAGGCGAGATATTGCTTGGGACCTCGACGCGCGTTCACTAATTTCAAAATTCTCAAAAATGAGGCAGAGCCATAACTTTTTTTTAAATTACATAAGCATTCTACAGTGTATTACCAATCGTAATTGACCAAAATCAAAATGACATGTATTTGAAACGGCCGAGATATAAAAATATTAAGGTGAGATATTGCTTCGGAGCGCGAAGCGCACTCACTAAATTCAAAATTCCCAAAAATGAGGCGGAGCTATAATTTTTTTTAAATTACATAAGCATTCTACAGTGTATTACAAATCATAATTGACCAATATCAAAATGACATATATTTGAAACTGACGAGATAAAAAAATATTTAGGTGAGATATTGCTCGGGACCGCGACGCCCACTCACAAAATTCAAAATTCAAAATTCCAAAACATACACAGATGCGTACGTTTATAAAAAGTGCAGGCACATTCAAAATGGTTTTTATAGGGGTCCAGTGCAAGAATAGGGCATCTCTATAAATTAAAACTTTACAGGAGACCATAATAGTATATAACGCCATTAGGCCGATATGTAGCAAATAACAGGCGCGGGTTGAAGTTTGTAAACCGAGGCGAAGCGAAGCGGAGCGGAGCGCAGCCGAGGTTTATATTCAACCAAGCCTGTTATTTGCATATCGGCCGTATGTTGTTTGATACTTTTTGTAATACCTAAATTACAAAACTGGTCAATTTATCAATATTAAATTTCAAAATTAATAAAGTAATTATCCAGGCGCAATTTGATACCATAGCAACATCAACGGTTCAAATACAAACAAACAAATCAAAGTGAAATTAGAAAAATAATGTCAGATGTGCAAAGTTCTTCGTTCTGTGGTATCCCCGGAGATGTACTAAATGAAGCAAATGCTGCCACAATCGATTTACTTCCCCAAAAAAGCAGCAGCAGGTATGAGAAAGAATATGAAGACTTTATTGCTCATAAATTTGCGTTGTCATTTAAATATCGTCCACGGCCGTTATTATAACGGCCAAGGCCTTTACGTCTGTCATATCGATCAAGCAGACAGTACTGATAAATGTCAATAACACAGAGGTTTTACAAAAAAATATTTTATACTCACCTTCTATAAACAAGGTATATTTTATTATTATTGTTTAGTTATTAGATGTACATGAAGCAAATTAAGCCAAATGTGCATCAGGAGTTTACTCAATTTTTGATTATTTATAAGGAAAGACTCTATATGGGTTCGATAGCCAATACAGATTGTTTATATGTTTATACAAATCCTCCACGCGCTCATTAAACACAAGCCCATTATAAGTTAAGAAAATAATTATTCAGAGCTGACATAAAATCCTGATTATAATGCATATATTGAATGCCAGCTTAAATCTCGCCTAATGCACGTAAAACTTATAATAGTTCCTTGTGTTTACAGTAAAACTGAAGTCGATTCAATATTTTGTAAATTAGTTCTGTGACCAGCGTGCACGTGAACGTATGATTGAGCAGCCCTTGCTTAAGAATTGTTGTGTTTCTCCCGAGTTTAATTGTAAGTGAGTGAGTTTAAACTGTAGTGTTTGCCATTTAGGTAGTAACACATATAGTGAATAAGTAATGAAACGTGAAGATTTTTGTTGAACCATTTTAACATTTTGTTTGCGTATTTAACAACCGAAAAAGGGACAAATTGTAAAATTTTCCTGTGAAGTAAGTGATGACGTTGCAAATCTAAAATCAATGTAAAATTATTTATGTCATGAGAGGTGACACTTATATGAAGATGATATGGAATACAATTTAGAAAGGTGTTATTGCAAAATATATCAGAAACAAATTTAAATATTGTACATACGTGGGAATGGTCATTCAAAGTGTAGTAAAACGTACACACATTTAATATTAAATGTAAACGAAACTGTGCTTAACGTATGCAACAAACTCATTAATATAACGCCCATACCTTGCTAATCCTGTTAACAATATTTTCAAGACACTTTTTATCAAATCGGTACGAAGTAGATTTTCGCTAGCGCTAGGAGGCAGTGCAAATTACTACCAAATCTCTTCACAGTAACTATTTGATTGCATAAAATTACACTCCTAGACAATATCTTTAAGTAATTTGGGTAGTAATGAATATGTAAATATTTATTTGTTCTAATAGCCTTCGTTTCCAAAATATAGGACCTTAAAGTGTTTCTTATCACATCAGTTTTCTTATTAACATTTCTACTAGAATCTCCTTGGAAATTTTTCGTCTGATATTTTCCGGCAAATCGCCCACTTTCAATACACATATTCACAAATAATTACAACAATCCGAGTTGAATGTTAAAAGTTGAAATAAGCACACTACATTATTGTTAGAATTGTTTTTTTTAATTATTTTATGTTTTGCCTAGCTTAACCTCGAATATCTCAGAAACGCTTCATTTTTTCGGAGTTTGGTAATACACTGTAGAATGCTTATGTAATTTAAAAAAATTATGGCTCTGCCTCATTTTTGAGAATTTTGAAATTAGTGAGCGCGCGTCGAGGTCCCAAGCAATATCTCGCCTTAATATTTTTATATCTCGGCCGTTTCAAATACATGTCATTTTGATTTTGGTCAATTACGATTGGTAATACACTGTAGAATGCTTATGTAATTTAAAAAAAGTTATGGCTCTGCCTCATTTTTGAGAATTTTGAAATTAGTGAGCGCGCGTCGCGGTATCAAGCAATATCTCGTCTTAATATTTTTATATCTCGGCCGTTTCAAATACATGTCATTTTGATTTTGGCCAATTATGATTGGTAATACACTGTAGAATGCTTATGTAATTTAAAAAAAGTTATGGCTCTACCTCATTTTTGAGAATTTTGAAATTAGTGAGCGCGCGTCGCGGTATCAAGCAATATCTTGTCTTAATATTTTTATATCTCGGCCGTTTCAAATACATGTCATTTTGATTTTGGTCAATTACGATTGGTAATACACTGTAGAATGCTTATGTAATTAAAAAAAAGTTATGGCTCTGCCTCATTTTTGAGAATTTTGAAATTAATGAGCGCGCGTCGCGGTATCTAGCCATATCTCGCCTTAATATTTTTTTATCTCCTCAGTTTCAAATATATGTCAGTTTGATTTTGGCCAATTACGATTGGTAATACACTGTAGAATGCTTATGTAATTTAAAAAAAGTTATGGCTCTGCCTCATTTTTGAGAATTTTGAAATTAGTGAGCGCGCGTCGAGGTCCCAAGCAATATCTCGCCTTAATATTTTTTTATCTCCTCAGTTTCAAATATATGTCATTTTGATTTTGGCCAATTACGATTGGTAATACACTGTAGAATGCCAGTGTAATTTAAAAAAAGTTATGGCTCTGCCTCATTTTTGAGAATTTTGAAATTAGTGAGCGCGCGTCGAGGTCCCAAGCAATATCTCGTCTTAATATTTTTATATCTCGGCCGTTTCAAATACATGTCATTTTGATTTTGGTCAATTACGATTGGTAATACACTGTAGAATGCTTATGTAATTTAAAAAAAGTTATGGCTCTGCCTCATTTTTGAGAATTTTGAAATTAGTGAGCGCGCGTCGAGGTCCCAAGCAATATCTCGCCTTAATATTTTTATATCTCGGCCGTTTCAAATACATGTCATTTTGATTTTGGTCAATTACGATTGGTAATACACTGTAGAATGCTTATGTAATTTAAAAAAAAGTTATGGCTCTGCCTCATTTTTGAGAATTTTGAAATTAGTGAGCGCGCGTCGAGGTCCCAAGCAATATCTCGCCTTAATATTTTTATATCTCGGCCGTTTCAAATACATGTCATTTTGATTTTGGTCAATTACGATTGGTAATACACTGTAGAATGCTTATGTAATTTAAAAAAAGTTATGGCTCTGCCTCATTTTTGAGAATTTTGAAATTAATGAGCGCGCGTCGCGGTATCTAGCCATATCTCGCCTTAATATTTTTTTATCTCCTCAGTTTCAAATATATGTCATTTTGATTTTGGCCAATTACGATTGGTAATACACTGTAGAATGCTTATGTAATTTAAAAAAAGTTATGGCTCTGCCTCATTTTTGAGAATTTTGAAATTAGTGAGCGCGCGTCGAGGTCCCAAGCAATATCTCGCCTTAATATTTTTATATCTCGGCCGTTTCAAATACATGTCATTTTGAGTTTGGTCAATTACGATTGGTAATACACTGTAGAATGCTTATGTAATTAAAAAAAAGTTATGGCTCTGCCTCATTTTTGAGAATTTTGAAATTAGTAAGCGCGCGTCGAGGTCCCACGCAATATCTCGCCTTAATATTTTTATATCTCGGCCGTTTCAAATACATGTCATTTTGATTTTGGTCAATTACGATTGGTAATACACTGTAGAATGCTTATGTAATTTAAAAAAAGTTATGGCTCTGCCTCATTTTTGAGAATTTTGAAATTAGTGAGCGCGCGTCGAGGTCCCAAGCAATATCTCGCCTTAATATTTTTTTATCTCCTCAGTTTCAAATATATGTCATTTTGATTTTGGCCAATTACCATTGGTAATACACTGTAGAATGCAAGTGTAATTTAAAAAAAGTTATGGCTCTGCCTCATTTTTGAGAATTTTGAAATTAGTAAGCGCGCGTCGAGGTCCCAAGCAATATCTCGCCTTAATATTTTTATATCTCGGCCGTTTCAAATACATGTCATTTTAATTTTGGTCAATTACGATTGGTAATACACTGTAGAATGCTAGTGTAATTTAAAAAAAGTTATGGCTCTGCCTCATTTTTGAGAATTTTGAAATTAGTAAGCGCGCGTCGAGGTCCCAAGCAATATCTCGCCTTAATATTTTTTTATCTCGGCCGTTTCAAATACATGTCATTTTAATTTTGGTCAATTACGATTGGTAATACACTGTAGAATGCTAGTGTAATTTAAAAAAAGTTATGGCTCTGCCTCATTTTTGAGAATTTTGAAATAAGTGAGCGCGCGTCGAGGTCCCAAGCAATATCTCGCCTTAATATTTTTATATCTCGGCCGTTTCAAATACATGTCATTTTGATTTTGGTCAATTACGATTGGTAATACACTGTAGAATGCTTATGTAATTTAAAAAAAGTTATGGCTCTGCCTCATTTTTGAGAATTTTGAAATTAGTGAGCGCGCGTCGAGGTCCCAAGCAATATCTCGCCTTAATATTTTTTTATCTCCTCAGTTTAAAATATATGTCATTTTGATTTTGGCCAATTACGATTGGTAATACACTGTAGAATGCTATTGTAATTTAAAAAAAGTTATGGCTCTGCCTCATTTTTGAGAATTTTGAAATTAGTAAGCGCGCGTCGAGGTCCCAAGCAATATCTCGCCTTAATATTTTTATATCTCGGCCGTTTCAAATACATGTCATTTTGATTTTGGCCAATTACGATTGGTAATACACTGTAGAATGCTTATGTAATTTAAAAAAAGTTATGGCTCTGCCTCATTTTTGAGAATTTTGAAATTAGTGAGCGCGCGTCGAGGTCCCAAGCAATATCTCGCCTTAATATTTTTATATCTCGGCCGTTTCAAATACATGTCATTTTGATTTTGGTCAATTACGATTGGTAATACACTGTAGAATGCTTATGTAATTTAAAAAAAGTTATGGCTCTGCCTCATTTTTGAGAATTTTGAAATTAATGAGCGCGCGTCGCGGTATCTAGCCATATCTCTCCTTAATATTTTTTTATCTCCTCAGTTTCAAATATATGTCATTTTGATTTTGGCCAATTACGATTGGTAATACACTGTAGAATGCTTATGTAATTTAAAAAAAGTTATGGCTCTGCCTCATTTTTGAGAATTTTGAAATTAGTGAGCGCGCGTCGAGGTCCCAAGCAATATCTCGCCTTAATATTTTTTTATCTCCTCAGTTTCAAATATATGTCATTTTGATTTTGGCCAATTACCATTGGTAATACACTGTAGAATGCAAGTGTAATTTAAAAAAAGTTATGGCTCTGCCTCATTTTTGAGAATTTTGAAATTAGTAAGCGCGCGTCGAGGTCCCAAGCAATATCTCGCCTTAATATTTTTATATCTCGGCCGTTTCAAATACATGTCATTTTGATTTTGGTCAATTACGATTGGTAATACACTGTAGAATGCTTATGTAATTTAAAAAAAGTTATGGCTCTGCCTCATTTTTGAGAATTTTGAAATTAGTGAGCGCGCGTCGAGGTCCCAAGCAATATCTCGCCTTAATATTTTTTTATCTCCTCAGTTTCAAATATATGTCATTTTGATTTTGGCCAATTACCATTGGTAATACACTGTAGAATGCAAGTGTAATTTAAAAAAAGTTATGGCTCTGCCTCATTTTTGAGAATTTTGAAATTAGTGAGCGCGCGTCGCGGTATCAAGCAATATCTCGTCTTAATATTTTTATATCTCGGCCGTTTCAAATACATGTCATTTTGATTTTGGCCAATTATGATTGGTAATACACTGTAGAATGCTTATGTAATTTAAAAAAAGTTATGGCTCTACCTCATTTTTGAGAATTTTGAAATTAGTGAGCGCGCGTCGCGGTATCAAGCAATATCTTGTCTTAATATTTTTATATCTCGGCCGTTTCAAATACATGTCATTTTGATTTTGGTCAATTACGATTGGTAATACACTGTAGAATGCTTATGTAATTAAAAAAAAGTTATGGCTCTGCCTCATTTTTGAGAATTTTGAAATTAATGAGCGCGCGTCGCGGTATCTAGCCATATCTCGCCTTAATATTTTTTTATCTCCTCAGTTTCAAATATATGTCAGTTTGATTTTGGCCAATTACGATTGGTAATACACTGTAGAATGCTTATGTAATTTAAAAAAAGTTATGGCTCTGCCTCATTTTTGAGAATTTTGAAATTAGTGAGCGCGCGTCGAGGTCCCAAGCAATATCTCGCCTTAATATTTTTTTATCTCCTCAGTTTCAAATATATGTCATTTTGATTTTGGCCAATTACGATTGGTAATACACTGTAGAATGCCAGTGTAATTTAAAAAAAGTTATGGCTCTGCCTCATTTTTGAGAATTTTGAAATTAGTGAGCGCGCGTCGAGGTCCCAAGCAATATCTCGTCTTAATATTTTTATATCTCGGCCGTTTCAAATACATGTCATTTTGATTTTGGTCAATTACGATTGGTAATACACTGTAGAATGCTTATGTAATTTAAAAAAAGTTATGGCTCTGCCTCATTTTTGAGAATTTTGAAATTAGTGAGCGCGCGTCGAGGTCCCAAGCAATATCTCGCCTTAATATTTTTATATCTCGGCCGTTTCAAATACATGTCATTTTGATTTTGGTCAATTACGATTGGTAATACACTGTAGAATGCTTATGTAATTTAAAAAAAAGTTATGGCTCTGCCTCATTTTTGAGAATTTTGAAATTAGTGAGCGCGCGTCGAGGTCCCAAGCAATATCTCGCCTTAATATTTTTATATCTCGGCCGTTTCAAATACATGTCATTTTGATTTTGGTCAATTACGATTGGTAATACACTGTAGAATGCTTATGTAATTTAAAAAAAGTTATGGCTCTGCCTCATTTTTGAGAATTTTGAAATTAATGAGCGCGCGTCGCGGTATCTAGCCATATCTCGCCTTAATATTTTTTTATCTCCTCAGTTTCAAATATATGTCATTTTGATTTTGGCCAATTACGATTGGTAATACACTGTAGAATGCTTATGTAATTTAAAAAAAGTTATGGCTCTGCCTCATTTTTGAGAATTTTGAAATTAGTGAGCGCGCGTCGAGGTCCCAAGCAATATCTCGCCTTAATATTTTTATATCTCGGCCGTTTCAAATACATGTCATTTTGAGTTTGGTCAATTACGATTGGTAATACACTGTAGAATGCTTATGTAATTAAAAAAAAGTTATGGCTCTGCCTCATTTTTGAGAATTTTGAAATTAGTAAGCGCGCGTCGAGGTCCCACGCAATATCTCGCCTTAATATTTTTATATCTCGGCCGTTTCAAATACATGTCATTTTGATTTTGGTCAATTACGATTGGTAATACACTGTAGAATGCTTATGTAATTTAAAAAAAGTTATGGCTCTGCCTCATTTTTGAGAATTTTGAAATTAGTGAGCGCGCGTCGAGGTCCCAAGCAATATCTCGCCTTAATATTTTTTTATCTCCTCAGTTTCAAATATATGTCATTTTGATTTTGGCCAATTACCATTGGTAATACACTGTAGAATGCAAGTGTAATTTAAAAAAAGTTATGGCTCTGCCTCATTTTTGAGAATTTTGAAATTAGTAAGCGCGCGTCGAGGTCCCAAGCAATATCTCGCCTTAATATTTTTATATCTCGGCCGTTTCAAATACATGTCATTTTAATTTTGGTCAATTACGATTGGTAATACACTGTAGAATGCTAGTGTAATTTAAAAAAAGTTATGGCTCTGCCTCATTTTTGAGAATTTTGAAATTAGTAAGCGCGCGTCGAGGTCCCAAGCAATATCTCGCCTTAATATTTTTTTATCTCGGCCGTTTCAAATACATGTCATTTTAATTTTGGTCAATTACAATTGGTAATACACTGTAGAATGCTAGTGTAATTTAAAAAAGTTATGGCTCTGCCTCATTTTTGGGAATTTTGAAATAAGTGAGCGCGCGTCGAGGTCCCAAGCAATATCTCGCCTTAATATTTTTATATCTCGGCCGTTTCAAATACATGTCATTTTGATTTTGGTCAATTACGATTGGTAATACACTGTAGAATGCTTATGTAATTTAAAAAAAGTTATGGCTCTGCCTCATTTTTGAGAATTTTGAAATTAGTGAGCGCGCGTCGAGGTCCCAAGCAATATCTCGCCTTAATATTTTTTTATCTCCTCAGTTTAAAATATATGTCATTTTGATTTTGGCCAATTACGATTGGTAATACACTGTAGAATGCTATTGTAATTTAAAAAAAGTTATGGCTCTGCCTCATTTTTGAGAATTTTGAAATTAGTAAGCGCGCGTCGAGGTCCCAAGCAATATCTCGCCTTAATATTTTTATATCTCGGCCGTTTCAAATACATGTCATTTTGATTTTGGCCAATTACGATTGGTAATACACTGTAGAATGCTTATGTAATTTAAAAAAAGTTATGGCTCTGCCTCATTTTTGAGAATTTTGAAATTAGTGAGCGCGCGTCGAGGTCCCAAGCAATATCTCGCCTTAATATTTTTATATCTCGGCCGTTTCAAATACATGTCATTTTGATTTTGGTCAATTACGATTGGTAATACACTGTAGAATGCTTATGTAATTTAAAAAAAGTTATGGCTCTGCCTCATTTTTGAGAATTTTGAAATTAATGAGCGCGCGTCGCGGTATCTAGCCATATCTCTCCTTAATATTTTTTTATCTCCTCAGTTTCAAATATATGTCATTTTGATTTTGGCCAATTACGATTGGTAATACACTGTAGAATGCTTATGTAATTTAAAAAAAGTTATGGCTCTGCCTCATTTTTGAGAATTTTGAAATTAGTGAGCGCGCGTCGAGGTCCCAAGCAATATCTCGCCTTAATATTTTTTTATCTCCTCAGTTTCAAATATATGTCATTTTGATTTTGGCCAATTACCATTGGTAATACACTGTAGAATGCAAGTGTAATTTAAAAAAAGTTATGGCTCTGCCTCATTTTTGAAAATTTTGAAATTAGTAAGCGCGCGTCGAGGTCCCAAGCAATATCTCGCCTTAATATTTTTATATCTCGGCCGTTTCATATACATGTCATTTTGATTTTGGTCAATTACGATTGGTAATACACTGTAGAATGCTTATGTAATTTAAAAAAAGTTATGGCTCTGCCTCATTTTTGAGAATTTTGAAATTAGTGAGCGCGCGTCGAGGTCCCAAGCAATATCTCGCCTTAATATTTTTTTATCTCCTCAGTTTAAAATATATGTCATTTTGATTTTGGCCAATTACGATTGGTAATACACTGTAGAATGCTATTGTAATTTAAAAAAAGTTATGGCTCTGCCTCATTTTTGAGAATTTTGCAATTAGTAAGCGCGCGTCGAGGTCCCAAGCAATATCTCGCCTTAATATTTTTATATCTCGGCCGTTTCAAATACATGTCATTTTGATTTTGGCCAATTACGATTGGTAATACACTGTAGAATACTTATGTAATTTAAAAAAAGTTATGGCTCTGCCTCATTTTTGAGAATTTTGAAATTAGTGAGCGCGCGTCGAGGTCCCAAGCAATATCTCGCCTTAATATTTTTATATCTCGGCCGTTTCAAATACATGTCATTTTGATTTTGGTCAATTACGATTGGTAATACACTGTAGAATGCTTATGTAATTTAAAAAAAGTTATGGCTCTGCCTCATTTTTGAGAATTTTGAAATTAATGAGCGCGCGTCGCGGTATCTAGCCATATCTCGCCTTAATATTTTTTTATCTCCTCAGTTTCAAATATATGTCATTTTGATTTTGGCCAATTACGATTGGTAATACACTGTAGAATGCTTATGTAATTTAAAAAAAGTTATGGCTCTGCCTCATTTTTGAGAATTTTGAAATTAATGAGCGCGCGTCGCGGTATCTAACCATATCTCGCCTTAATATTTTTTTATCTCCTCAGTTTCAAATATATGTCAGTTTGATTTTGGCCAATTACGATTGGGAATACACTGTAGAATGCTTATGTAATTTAAAAAAAGTTATGGCTCTGCCTCATTTTTGAGAATTTTGAAATTAGTGAGCGCGCGTCGCGGTATCAAGCAATATCTTGTCTTAATATTTATATATCTCGGCCGTTTCAAATATATGTCATTTTGATTTTGGCCAATAATGATTGGTAATATACTGTAGAATGCTTATGTAATTTAAAAAAAGTTATGGCTCTGCCTCATTTTTGAGAATTTTGAAATTAGTGAGCGCGCGTCGAGGTCCCAAGCAATATCTCGCCTTAATATTTATATATCTCGGCTGTTTCAAATACATATCATTTTGATTTTGGTCAATTACGATTGGTAATACACTGTAAAATGCTTATGTAATTTAAAAAAAGTTATGGCTCTGCCTCATTTTTGAGAATTTTGAAATTAATGAGCGCGCGTCGCGGTATCTAGCCATATCTCGCCTTAATATTTTTTTATCTCCTCAGTTTCAAATATATGTCATTTTGATTTTGGCCAATTACGATTGGTAATACACTGTAGAATGCTTATGTAATTTAAAAAAAGTTATGGCTCTGCCTCATTTTTGAGAATTTTGAAATTAATGAGCACGCGTCGCGGTATCTAACCATATCTCGCCTTAATATTTTTTTATCTCCTCAGTTTCAAATATATGTCAGTTTGATTTTGGCCAATTACGATTGGTAATACACTGTAGAATGCTTATGTAATTTAAAAAAAGTTATGGCTCTGCCTCATTTTTGAGAATTTTGAAATTAGTGAGCGCGCGTCGCGGTATCAAGCAATATCTTGTCTTAATATTTTTATATCTCGGCCGTTTCAAATATATGTCATTTTGATTTTGGCCAATAATGATTGGTAATATACTGTAGAATGCTTATGTAATTTAAAAAAAGTTATGGCTCTGCCTCATTTTTGAGAATTTTGAAATTAGTGAGCGCGCGTCGAGGTCCCAAGCAATATCTCGCCTTAATATTTTTATATCTCGGCCGTTTCAAATACATGTCATTTTGATTTTGGTCAATTACGATTGGTAATACACTGTAGAATGCTTATGTAATTTAAAAAAAGTTATGGCTCTGCCTCATTTTTGAGAATTTTGAAATTAGTGAGCGCGCGTCGAGGTCCCAAACAATATCTCGCCTTAATATTTTTATATCTCGGCCGTTTCAAATACATGTCATTTTGATTTTGGGCAATTACGATTGGTAATACACTGTAGAATGCTTATGTAATTTAAAAAAAGTTATGGCTCTGCCTCATTTTTGAGAATTTTGAAATTAGTGAGCGCGCGTCGCGGTATCAAGCAATATCTCGTTTTAATATTTTTATATCTCGGCCGTTTCAAATACATGTCATTTTGATTTTGGTCAATTACGATTGGTAATACACTGTAGAATGCTTATGTAATTTAAAAAAAGTTATGGCTCTGCCTCATTTTTGAGAATTTTGAAATTAGTGAGCGCGCGTCGAGGTCCCAAGCAATATCTCGTCTTAATATTTTTATATCTCGGCGAATTCAAATACATGTCATTTTGATTTTGGTCAATTACGATTGGTAATACACTGTAGAATGCTTATGTAATTTAAAAAAAGTTATGGCTCTGCCTCATTTTTGAGAATTTTGAAATTAGTGAGCGCGCGTCGAGGTCCCAAGCAATATCTCGCCTTAATATTTTTATATCTCGGCCGTTTCAAATACATGTCATTTTGATTTTGGTCAATTACGATTGGTAATACACTGTAGAATGGTTATGTAATTTAAAAAAAGTTATGGCTCTGCCTCATTTTTGGGAATTTTGAATTTAGTGAGTGCGCGTCGCGGTCCCGTGCAATAACTCGCCTTAATAATTTTTTAACTCGGTAGTTTCAAAAATATGTCATTTTAATAATGATAAATTATGATTGGAAAAACCTTCTGGAATGCTACTGGATAATTTTTAAATGAGTGGTCCCGCCTCATTTAGTGCAAAACAGAAAAATGCGAAATCTCGTATTTTAGGGGTGAATGACGTGAAACAGGGTGGTGAGGGTGCCGGTACGAGGACTATAACACTGTGGCGTTAGATTTGAAAGACATTAAATGCATTTATATGAGTATATTGTAGAAATTATTAAATTTAAAATCTATTGCTGGAATCTATTGCTAACTTCACACCGGTCCCCCTTTGACGTTGGGTCAATGAATTTGGTCGACGCAATCCATAACGGACCACGACGTACACCCCCCACTCCCCCAACGGAGATTTCACTTTACACTTTACTTTACGATTATAGATTGGATTTTTACATTGATTTATATATAATATATTTTAATATATTTTATAATATATTTTAGTTTTGATCCACCCTTCCACCTTGTATTTAAATATAAACAATTAAATTGCGTGGAGCCACACCCTTATCTAGATGAACGGGTTACACTGGGACCGACCCGGACCGAGGTGGTTTTGTTTAGGGGTGGACCCAAGATCGACAACACCGGAAAGGTGGAGTATAGAGGCGAGGGACAGAAAGAGAAAAGGAGGTGTGACAGCTGTGATGTATGATCTTCCATTTAGATATTTAATATTGAAGTCTTGTGAACTTTGGTGGTAAAATTGTAGAGTTACGAATTTTAATATTTAAAGGTACACAATTTGGTGATTATTATCGTAAATTACGATTTCCACAATTTGATAACTGTTGAATTTTGATTTATAAATTGAAGAAAGATAAATTTTGCCAATTGTTGCCATAAATAATTACGTTCATCATAGTTGAATTTCTTCTACTTCACCACCTTTCCCTTCACCACCAAAATTTATAATACCTGGAACTTGGCAATACGTTTTCAAATTCTTCTATGTCTTTAATCAGCCAAGGCATACCTTAATCATTCAACTTTGTTCGATATATATTCGACGAAAGTGTGTTCGGATGTCTACATCCTTCCTTCTTCTGATTGAGGAAAAAGAAGAAGATTGTGGTCTTCAGAAAGGACCTCGTTCTTATGAAAATATTTTCGAGGACGAGGAATTAGAGAAGGGGGACTTCTCTTTCCACAATCAAAATTCGAATGTATCATGCGATAATATGAATAAATATAGATGGCAATATAAGTAAGATGACAAAATGAAATTATGTTGCTCAAACGCTGGCCAAACTATAAGTTGTATTGAAAAAATCCAGAAAAGTGCCAAATTCTGGATTTCTGAATAGTATAGTAGTATTGATAATATTTTTTATACAGATTGCCGTGGATATTTTTTAATTTGATATCGATGGTACCTACTTCTTTATATAGCATTTTTTACTTTATTATAATGCACCACTCATATAGTGCATTACTTCCATTTATTACTCAGCGAAATCACTTTTCCATTTGATCAATCATATCATATTTGAAGGTGATCGAAACACGCATGTTTTTGGTTTCCTGATGAAAGATTGAGTTGGATTTATGTTCAGCGATAAAAAAAAGCGCGGTATAAATAAAACACATTTGGTGTCAGTTTCACAAAATATTTAATGTTGTACTGCGACAATTGTTTTGCCACACAGTGGCTTCATCAGGCCGATGAAAACTGATCATCAGTTGCAGTACAACATTGAATATTTTTCGCACAATCGTGTTGATATAGCGTTTTACAGTCTCTGTTGATATATCTGGTAAGTTGAACATAACAATACTGTGGCTAGTCTCCATGGGAACCCAGTTCTGTTCGAGTTTTTAACAGCTCTAATGTGGTAAGTAATAGTAATATTTTTCACCAACAGATGTCAGATGTTAAAATTACAGTTTGTACAATTATTAAACGTTTCATACCTTTCATTTGATATTTTAGGAACCAAATATTCACAACCCCTTTTGTACGATTCTTCAATGTCTGTATTTATTTGAAAATCTTCTTCATTAACCATTGTGAAAAATTAATACTGAAACTCCAAATTGTTTATTCGGTTTCTAACCACAGAACGTTTCTAATTAAATACATTCATAACAATCGGGTTTATACGATCTACACCATTTTGTCGGCAAAGTGAAGATTTAAATCAGAAACAACTCAAATTTTTGCTTATTTTTTTTTTCTTATTTGGTTTATGCGATTGTGCGAAAAATATTATACTCTACACGGTTATTAAGTGCCTAAGAGAATCTCGAAAAGTGAAAAATCTTGACTTCGTCTTGATTTTTCAAACTTTTTCTCGATTCTGTTATAACGGACTTAACAAACTAATAGTGTAATATACTATTGTGAAACTCACACCAATTGTGTTTTACTCGTATTTATATATAAACATGGGGATTCATCATGTATCAGCCTCATCAATCCTATAAAAATATAGGTAATAAAAAATAGCTCCAGATTTTCATATCTGATATCTGATTTTTCTCCTAGTAAGATACATCAAGTTTCTCGCTTCATTAAGGCTTACATTTTAACATTTTAACTAAAGGTAATCATTACATTCGCTTTTAAAATAATTGAGCGAGTGTCTTTAATCAACGCACTGGCAACCGGATATTATCCGATGTTGCCGAATATCCCCTTCAGGGGACGAATTAAGTTTTATGTATAATTAGGAGCGAATCTCTTTTAATTTGTTTAAAACTTGGGGCGTATTTTTAGAATTAATAAACCCCTGGAAATTTAACGAGGGACACGCCGCGTCTGTGCAAGTACGGGCACGAATAAATGAATGCCCGGCGCTTAAAGTGTTCCTCCCTATCTTTTCAGTTTATGTATAAATTTAAATGGAGTATAAAATGTATATCGACTTGCACGTTCCTAGGAGACGAGACAACAATGGCTTCAATTATCATGCCAAATGCCCAAAACTGCGTTGTTTAGAATGAAATCAGTATTTGTATCAATCGACGCATCAAAATCAATAACAATAAATTACAATCAATTATATTATTACAACAAGATTTAAAACAAACCAATATGAAGAAACTGGAGAGTTAAGAATATGAACTTTAATATATAAATGGCATTTAAACTACATATTAAATTTATCTGTAAATCTATTTTCAATCAAATTTTATTTCATATAACTTTCCGTGCTTTTAATCTAGTATAAGACATCGTTTCGTTTGTGTATGTTTTTTATATACCTTAGTTTTGATGTATGCAAAGGTAACTACTATACTTCTCGCAGAAAGCTTCTTAATTGTTCATGGACAGATTTTCGGGGCTAGTTAATAGGTGTTGAATTTTCAACATACAAATTTCGTTTGTCACTTTTTAATAAGTTATTAACATATATAAATCGAAGAGGATTAAAAGTAGGTATTACTATGAGCAGAATGGCATCAAAGCGTTGTAATGTAATTAACACAAATGCAGTAAAAACTGCACTGTAATTAACAAGAATGCAATTAAAACTGTAAAAGAAAACCTGGATTAAAAATTGAGCAGCAAGTAGGCAGTTAAAAAACCTAAAGTACTTAAAACATTACGTATGCTTCTTTGTACGGGGTATTAGCCTAATGCCAGTTCAGTGATATGATAAGATGTGGTGCCAAAGAGTCAAAGGTGCTATCAATTTATGTTTAGCAAACAGTTAGGATTTCTTTGCAGAGAAAGTGGAAAATTAATTTTCCCCTATCAAAGTTAAATAAGTTATCAGCTCAAGAGGCGAGTTGCTCCGCTGAACGAGGCTATTTACATTCCTCCGTTTACGTCGAAGGCGGAAAAACGCAAGATCGAAATCTTCCGGGAAAACGCCACCATAAATATCGGAAGTTGGGCATCAAAAGCTCGTATATTACTCCCTCGGAAAAATATCATTAAACCACCGGGTCCAGGGCAGATACACCCGCCGCGATACGGGGGGAATATTAATCACCGCGAATATGAGAGGCCGTTACGTTCCACTGTGCCGATGCATAAATTTCCATGAGTCACGCGGCCGCAAGTGCGAAGTGCACACGACAGGGGGGAAAACCGTCGCCGGGCACTTGAAGTGCTGCGGAAAAATCGCGCCTCCGCGTACCAATTAAAACCAGGTTAATGGTGTCGCGTTATCTGCGCGGGGAGCAGTCCAGTGCTTGCATGTAGATTCATTTTCTGCGTATTATAAGTGGAATGATAGCTGGTGCGCTATAAATTGCGATTATTGTAGTGAACATAAATTTAGATTAATTTTTCAATCGCGATATAACCGGTGCATTTGCGTAATTAAACTCCACTACGCATTTATTATAAATTAACTTAATTGCCTGCATTTGCACGAATAAAACCAAACGCGCTTGATTAACGCTTGATGATTTAAATGAAGATGTTAAATTTTATCGTCCTTTCATTCGTTTTAAGTATCACAAATAATGCAGATGCAAAAAAATGTTTGGACCAAACCTAATATATTGTTCTAGTACTATTATTCACGCTAGTGAAATAATATGAGCTTTACATGGAATTAGAACAATATACAAGTTTTGTCGTCATGAATGGCATTCTTATTTTCCATACTTATCAGTAAAGTCAAGTATAAAATCAGTCCCGAAATCAATTATTTTAATATTCTACTCATATAAAAGTACATTAAAAATTTTAATTGCCTCACAAATTTCAAGGTAAATTCCAGGCAAATTCTATGACAATCTAAACTATTATTCATAAAAAGTTATGACTACCCATCAAAATTGGATGCTCGTCAAATTTAAACATCAAAATATGCCTACTTTACACGAGCTTAGTGCTTGCCATTAGTACTTTCACTCGCACTTATCAAACGCACTCGTACCCACGTGTATACAGGCAATATAGTAGGTACCAAGAACAAATATTACATGTGGAGGGAAAGATAATTTATAATTCTTAACTTTACAATAGTTTTTGGATCTCTAACAGCAGATATTTCCGAGAATACCTCTGAACTAGTTTTTAAATGAGGGCATAGTTTTACAATTTAGTAGTAGGTAACAACTGTATTGCGCTATCGATCAGAGGTGTTTGTGCATTTAAATAATAAATAAATAAATTAGTATAAATAATTATAATAATAGTTGAAATATTTGAGGGTGTGGGGAGATCAATTAAAGAATTATTAGTAATTTTTAATATTTGGAAGCTACTTCGAAAAGGTATTTTCATTAAAGTTATTATTAGCATAATTATAAGTTGTTTCCATAGATAATTGAAATATAAAAATCAATAAATAATTAAAATTAAAAATATTAAACAAAGAGATAAAAGAAAAACAAAACAATTTTTTGTTTGTTTTTATTTGGTTTGGTTTAAAACAAGCGTGAAGTATGTAAATGAAGGTGAAAATTTACAATATTATTTCCCTGATTTTACGACTTCTGTGAATGTTCTGGTATTCTATCGAAATTTAGACTTTTTAGATGTTTCTCAATAAACAGTTTTAGTTTTCCCTTTGTAGACTTTTTCAATTTTCTGAACTTAAGATAACTTAACATGAATGTTCTGGTGATTTTATTATTTTTTTTTTTATTTTCCTTGATCAAAAATCGCTTCAAATTTCATATTGAATTAATTACTAGATACTGTTTTAATATTTTGGAATTGTAATCTTAATTTAATTAAATAGCAATTTGTGCAATAAGAGCGCCAATTAGTGCGCCATTGTTGCTCTCGTGACGTAACGTACAAAGTTGCCGCGCAACGCAAAGCGGAGCGCGGAAATTCCCCGAGAGCAACAATGGCACTTAGCGCTCGAATTGCACTCAAGATTTTTTCTACAATTTATTGTTTCAAAATACAATATAAATTCTATTTCCACTTTCCAATATGTGTATGGTAGGGTCCAACAATTATGATTGACTTTTTAAATGACATGTAATTGATCCAGCGATCAGGTTAAATAGGTGCCTCGGACGTCTGTAAACAGAGGCGTTTTCGTAAATGTCACGTCATTTATTGAACCTCCACGAATTCTGTTCGACTCGACTGCTGCGCTGCCGAATTATATTCAATTCAATTTGTAAAGAAACTGATAAGATTGTATTATTCAGAAGCGACAAAGTGTTTACGCGAACTTTGCGGTTGTTGTCAATAGCAACGCGCGACAAAGTGACGGTCATCGGAAAACGCCAACTTTTTTTTGAAAATTTTCAATAAAAGTTCCGCAATTCACATAAGTTTTCTACAATTCCTTGTTTTTTATTTTATTACACTTTCATTAAGTGTTTTAGATGTTTTCTAATATTTGAGTTCATAAAAATTTCAAGGAAATTAGGCAACTTTTCAGCACCTGAGACTTTCTACTTCTATCTACCGGCCCTTCTACCAAATACTTTGGGGACCCCTGTTTTAGGTTATGCTATACACACATTGGGGTGTTCAATAAAATCTCTTATGAAAATATTTAGCATGCATACACAAAACACGACTTTAATAAAAATTACACAAAGCGCCACAAGCCACGTCCAAATATTTTTAATAAAAGGGAACATCAATGACAAGAAATCGCCGCGCTCATAAAGGTTAAGGCGGCCGGTTATTACATTTTAAGTATTCCAAACATTTAATTAACGGGAAATTTCTGCTCCAAGGGCTCTCGTAGTACAAACATATGCGCGTGTAAGGGAGGCAACGTACACGGGCGCATAAATATGTATTGTCTTGTGCGAGATTTATGCGGTCTCAATTGAAGGGGTTTAATTCAAATGAGGCCATTAATTTCGCTAGTACCAGACGGCGTGAAGTATGTAATGTGTGCCGCAAATCGCGCCCTCGGCTAGCCTCAGATTAAGCAATTTAGCAGGCTTAATCAAAATAATGCCGTAAAGATTATCATAACTAGCGGGCGCCCTGCTGAAAATTAATGGATGAATCACCATCGAGGAGAGAATTTTAAGTCGACACTTTATTATTAGAGCAGGTCATTATGATATTATTATATTATATTATTGGGTTATGTTAGGTCAGGTTAAGTATGGTTATGTTCGGTTAGTTTAGGTCAGGTTATGCACAAAATACTCGATAACAGTGTTATTATCAAACATAAAGTACATATGCAAAGTCAGCGTAGTAGCCACAAATGCTTAGCAGCTACTAACGCTAATCAGAATGTGTTTTATCTTGCAGGAATGACATTAAGTGATGTACTTTCTAACCGTTTTTAGAATATACTAAGTTCATATTTACATTATTACATTGCATATTTACATTTGTTGCGACTTGCTGTTTGATAATGCATAACTAAACAGTCCAACTATAGTCCTAAATGAAAAATAAAACCACAGGATATTAAAAAACTTAATACTTGTTTTATTTATGATTGAAACAAATGAATCACGAAGTTAAAGTCACCAACGTTCAAAATGGGTCAGATCAGGTTAGGAGCAATATATTTTTATGTAATGTATGTAGGCAGCCACTATTACTATTACTGGCGCATACGCCTCTTCTTTGCCTGTAGGTATTGACATTATATCGTCATTTAAGGATCAGATAAGGTATTTGATCAGTAAACGTGTTAATGTAGCATATGATTTAAAATTTAAAACGTATTTCTGCTGCATTGGGATGATGGTATCTTATATTAGCCTTCATTATCTGTATTTCTCTTTTGGTTATTGTGGGACTCAAAAATTTTAAATTCCGCTGCCCGCAGTATCCCTCCATATTCCGGCTTGCGGTTCCACCTGATACATAAACGCACATCTGATCGACGCAAGTGCCCTAACCGCCCCCATCGGCTCCTTTTGTATTGAAAATATTTGGTGTGCCTCCCATATGCATCGCCGTCATCTCGAGCTGGCCGCCGTTATTACTCGCCCATTCGAATGCAATCACATCGTCCTGGGGGTGGGTTGCCCCCCGCGCCTGAGGCATCTGCGGCCGAGGAATCGACAATATTCCGCCGCCGCCCCCGCAATATCTCGCGTCTGGTAAGCGTGCATGCGGATACAAAGAAAGATCAAACTGTCCGAAATATCAAGTCCGGGGCAATTTCCTGGGGGAAATAAAGCTTTGTGTATTTAGATTCAATACATTACGTTTCAGCGGGGATGGCGAAGTTTATGGACGTCGCCCACTGCGTATACAAATACACCTGTTTTACACAATGTGTCGGAGGGGAAGAGTATATCGTGGAACTCGGCGAAATACCGCACGTATTAAAACTTACCCTATTACCACGGAACGATTCAAACACAATGAGACCGTACGAGAATGGTCAGGAGGGGAATTTTAATTACAATGCCAGATTATTTTGTTTATTTAGCAACGTCCTATTTATGCTGCTGTGGCTAATTACCGCCACCAAGGGACGTGTAGATATACATTCCGAAACATATACAGATTTTAAAAATATTGGTCTTGACAAGTATTTAACCTTAAGCATATAAATTGTGTTTGTAAGAAACAGGGTTAGTGTGATTAAAATAATGATTTAAATCAATTGATTTAAATTATGATTTAAATCAAATGATTTATTTAAATAAATCATTGATTCAACTCAAAATTGTGTTTTTTATTAATCATTATTTTTGCACTGTTTGTGCATTCCAATTGGTGTACAATAAAAATATAATGTAACTATAGAGAGCTTCAAAATTGATAATTGGAATTATGTAAAATAATTGTATTTTCTTCCATTTTTGGTCCATCAGATAAGTACAGATACACCGATTTTTTTCATCAGTTCTTGTTCAAATTCTTGAATTTATTTTAAAAAAATCATATGATTTGAATGTAATGATGTAAATCAATTGATTTAAATCACATCGAAGCTGGCAAAAATGGATAAATAATATTATTAAATTTAAAATATATTTGATTTATTTTAAATCATTGATTTTTGTATTTTTTTTTAAATTTTGATTTATTCCAACCCTGGTAATAAACCTGTTAACTAAGCAGGTATGTCGTCATCGCAATTCTCCACTCGCGGCACTCAAGCTTTTTGCAGACTAATATTATTAAACACATTTTGTAATTATTATTAAATAAAATGGATTAAAAACATATTCTTTAGATGAAAATAGATATTTCATGCATAACTAAGTTGTAAGTTTCTAGTGAGAGGCCGGGTTATAAATGGGGGTATACACTTTTGGTGATGAACTAAATTATTAAATATGTTCATTTGTACGTCATATTTCTTAATATTGTTTAATATTTTTCATAATTTGCTTTTTTATAAGGGAATGATTTTAATATTTTTAAATAATTCTAAACTATGAAAATGGTATACAATAAAAGCCACAATAAATAAAATTAATTTATTTAAATATGGGTATTAAATTATACCGAGTATCTGGGATAAGAGGCGAACATAGGAATTTAACATATAAAATTAAATATGTGCAATTATTAGCTCCCCTATTAATTTTAGAGAAAATTCGTGAAGGAATACTTTCTCAAATGGTAACAAATAATTATAAATTCATGCTTGTCGTTTGGGACAAATCAAAATAATAACACGTAATTAATAACACGTAATTAGTAAAAGAAAGATTATTTATTCATTATCAAAACAGTTTACAGGAGCGTCAGTTTACGCAGAGTTCGTGACTTATTTTCGGTTACATTTAACAATCGACTAATTCCGCCTGTATCAGCAATTAGCAAGTGTAGCAGCAGATGATTCAAAAGTTATTTTAATACTCCAATTTCAACAAACTTGATTTCAAAATCATTAACATTACAGGCAAATGGAACAGAAGAAGCAACGATGAATTGAGAGAAAGAGTTTTGGGTTTGATAAATGCTGAACCAACAACTAGAGTTGTTAGAGCAAGTACCTAAAAAGTTCTCCGTTCTCTTCATTGGAATATCTCAGATTATTATTCATAGTAATTGATATCTGATTAGCAATATTATTTTCACTATAACATGACATTTGTCATACCCACGACAACGATTTTTATGGTACATTGTTCAACTTATTTTTATTATTTCTGGGGTGGATTCTGGCACAAACGTAAATTAAATGGTCGATACATTTACAGTTTTTAATACTATAAAAAAAAAAATCCATTGCGAGTTTTCTCTAAAATTTATAGGGGAGCTAATAATTACACATATTTAATTGTACCTGTTAAATTTCTATGTTCGCCCTTTATCCCAGACACTCGGAAATATACAGGGTGTTCAAGTTACCGTGCTCAAGATGGGGATGTAGATGGAACTTATAATGGTATATATCTGATTTTAACAATTTTCAAAAATATGTATAGTGCCGAGATGAGATTTTCTGATTTTTACCAGACATACAGAATAAGTTTAATACATTTGAGTAGTTTTATTAATTACTCCCATACATAAACTTCAGAAATCTTCAATTGTTCTCAAACTTGTAAAATTTTCTCAGTCTCAATAATGAGTATGTCATCTAGGTATATTTCAATTTTTTTATTATTATTATTATGTAGTACACTTAATCAAGAAGTGGAGAATTAAAATTCTGCCGCTAAAAGAATTAACATTTTTTCTGAAAAATAAAGAATTTATATTTACACAGCGGTACTTTGACAGACAAACGTTGTGGGAAACCTAAGGGTAGGGTATACTACGATTTTTGCAAATTTTGATAATATAAAATTTAAATTTAAATAAGATTTTTTTTTTTTATAATATATTATATAATATTTCATTTAAAATAAGAAAGTTGCTATTTCTTTCTAGGAAACCACCTTCTAAACTTTTGTTTTGACTTGATTCTTAAGTTTGTGCGATCGAACCAAGTAACTCTTATTTTAAACTTATTTCCGTATCTTTAATAATTATGGAATCATAGTAGTTTTTAGAAAATCGCAATTTTTAGTTTTTTTTAGAATAATTTCTAAACTGCTCGGACTATTAACAAATTTTCAACATAATCTGAACCAGTATACAAAACTTCATGACATTGCCTTTTTAACCAGGTCATCTTTCAAAATAACAAAGATATCCATGCAATCCTACTCTAGTTAGGGCACCCTATATATTATTAAATGGGACAATCTTAGCAACAAGTTACAATGTGAAAAAACTTTTGTATTCTTGTAGGACATTTTAAGTACTTTTCATCGGCCTTTAAGTATTTTAGTATTGTTATACTATGAAATTTTTCTAGTAGGCCATTAAATCCTAAATTCTCTAGAATAACAATTAGTGATGATAATAATACATTAAAAAAATACCACAAACGTCGGTTCGTGAAATTGGACGTAACACTAACGCATCTGTTCACCAGATTTTAAAAAAAGCATAAATTACGTCCTTGTCAGGTGCATTACATCTTTATTACTTACGATATTCATTTACAATTATTAATTCGTTGGGTCAACCTAGTTCATAATTTACAACTGAATAATGCTGCAAAACAATAAACTTATTTTTAACTTGCTTAAATATTATTACCATTTGTTTTGTTTCAGAGAATTTCGGATTTAACAGCCTACTAGCTCAAATTAGTTTTTTTACATTTTTTGCAAATATTTCATAGTATAACCCTACTTAAAATTTAGACCAGTGAAAATTACTTAAACTGCTCAACAAGAATACACCACAAAAATTATACCTAGCCAATTAAAAAATTGTCGCTGACGTCACTTCAAATAAATTAAGCTGTTTAAAAAATATTTTTTATTACCAAATTGTAGCTAATACTGTCCCATTTAAAAATATATATGGTTCGTTCATGATTAAATAACAAATGAAGTCGCTACAGTCTTGGGCGCTTTTTATGGAACACACTGTATACCACGCATTTTTTATCTCTGAACATAGGCTATGTTCAGTTTTAAAACGACATGATCAATTGCATTGCTAAACTGCAATGGTTATGTAACCAAAATTTCAAGCGCGTGGAACTCGATCATTTTAACAAAAATGTTTTCATTTTCAATTTTACGCTTTGGCTCGTTTAATCGAACTTATATTGAAATGATATTTTGTTATTATTAAGGCACTTTTTTGAGTAGAATTGAAATATGTTATTAAAAATGACGTATCACATTATTGGATATTGAGATTTTTACTTGACTTAACTTTCTTAATTTAAATAGAAGGCTTTAGTAGGCTCATGGCTATTCGAAAAGAACATAATATTTTGTTTTTTTATGTAATATTACCGCTTGAACAGTAATAAGCGTCAACTTTCATCATTAGTCATATATTTCCAACAAATTCTAATACAATGATTTTAACACTAAATAATCATCTATCTATGATCTAATTCTAATACATTTTGATAATTTTTATTTCGTATGTCATTATTTCTGTGTGTATTTTAAGCTTAAAAATGAATTATTTTTTTTCAGTTGCATGATGCATTTTAATTAATGTGTACTCTGTCGATATTATTATTATTATTATTATTTGCGATTTATTAAGGTAAAATATCAAACTAAAAACTATGCATTTACAGTTTTTGAAGCATAAAATCTATCAAACATCTTTCAACTAGCGGCGACCGAATCACTGTGTTTTTTTTAATAAAATCTAATAAAGCTTTCAGTAACGATTCAATTGCCAGTATCTACCTGTATTTTGCTCGATGCAGTATTAAACTATGAATGGAAATGTTCTTTATGTAACAAGATGTATTGATTATTTAATAATACGTGTACGGCGAATGAAGATGGATTATCTTGCATGAAATTGAAAGTTCTACATGTCTGCACCTAATACTTTGCTCAAGAGAAAAGTTTGCTACGTGCCATGCAGTAGCTTATGCACTACTAGAAGCCATAAAATTATGCCGGGAGTAATTCCAGTCCACAAATTACACGTATTGAGGGCTATTACTTTCAAACACAGTACTTAAGTAGGGTAATTATTTGTCATGAAAACTCGCAGGTTGATGAGTTCAGTTGCCTATCGTTAATAATAATAATTTCGTCTGGAGCTTACACAATCATCTTCAGTTGCATTACCTAATAAATACAATAATAATTTCATCAACAGAATACATATTGACTTGAGTTACATTACAATTTCTGGTACGAAATTCAAACAATCTTATGTCTAATTACTTAAATTTCATCGCTAGTATTTTATATATAAGATATAATTTATTGAAACCTTTAAATATTTGATGTTGTATGTACATTATTAAATTGTAAAAGAAGGTCTTGCAGCAATGCTTCAAATGGCCATAAGCCTCAGCCTTTCAGCCTGGATTTCTTCATATGGAGTTGATAACGTTGTGTTATGGCAGGATAGTATTTTATTTTTACGTAAAGGTGATTTTTGTTAAAATTATAATAGATTATGCTTTCATATAAATGCCAAACAATACCAACGTTAACAATTACGAATATTGGGGTACACAATTTTGAATCTTGAATTATTACTGCTCTCTATTAAGTATTCGCTTTTACGCGTTACAGGAGATTGATCGAAACTAAGCGAGACTAAGACATTGTTTGATAGAACATAATCTGGCGACAGGATTAATGCAGAGCCAGCCAATTAAGAGCATTATTATTGCAACACATTCGAGAAGCAAATGGCGAATTAAATATGTATATGGTAGATATACAAGACCGTTGATTAATTGATTTACCAAGAACGTTCCATTGTATTAAACCTTAACATGCCGAAACAAATGATTTATTGGGTGCGAACCATTACAAAGTATAGAACGAACAATTGTAACCGTGCAGTATTTACACACGTTTAATACCAAATCATCCATAGTGGCAACTGCGTTAGGTAAATTTGGTTACCTTACAATTACAAAATTATTTTGATTAGGAATTAGAATTAATTAGAAAACAGATTTCGAGTTCTGATGATTTCTTAAATGTTAACAAAATACATTAAAATTGAAAATCAACATTTTTTTCATTTAAATTTAAAATTTAATAGTTTAGTAGGTCATCACTAAGTGTTGTTCTATTTTTTGATGACCTACGAAAATATTAAATTTTAAATTTTAATGAATAAAATTTTGATTTTCAATTTGATGTATTTTGTTAATATTTAAGAAATCATCGCAACTCGAAAATTGTGCTTAAAAAAATATTTGAGAAAGTGTCGTTTTAATAACAAAAATCGACTGTTGCGTGATTTAAAAAAAAAAGTGTAACACTTTATGACAAACCCGTTTTGCTACATTTGTAACTTTTTCTATGAAAGCCACGATGCTTTCTAAGTGCTTGCTAAATTCCTCCACGTACTACATACGGATTTGCTAGTTTCAAAGCGGAACTGGGGCAAATGGTATCTCCCCGATGTGCACATACTCGTCACATTTTCCGGGAAGCCTTTCCGTCTCCGGCTTTCCAATAGTGCTCGCCCCTGATGTCATGTCTAACTGTACTGTCTGCTTTACATATTGCAGCGCGCTGTTTTCTCTATCTCCCGGATTCCCACTTGATTCCTTGCACAAATCGGGTTCAACAACGTCTTCCTCGTTTCACGGACTGCAAATCTGCCATTTAAATAATAATTTTCCACAGAACGACGCCGTTACATTGCGCGTGCAGTATTGTCCAATCGAGCTAAGTGATTATGGGCAGACAGCTAATAATACTAATAAAATGATTGCGCCAGTCTCACAATTCTTGCTGTCGTTTGTTATAATTGGCAGCTTATTAAATTTATTAAGTAGGCTTTAAGCATCCAAGTATGACGATTGTCGAACTAATACCAATACAGCTTTTTTTGCAAGTACTTATATGTAAATCTTGATTCAGGGATTATGATTCTTCATTCTGGATCTAAATTTTGGGATTTGAAGTAAAATAATTAGACGACAATAATGACAAAAAATTAAGAATCCTAACTGGGCAGAAAAAAACAGATGGATACAAAATAGGAGAACATCGGAGGGATTTTAGAATGAAAAACAGTTAAAGTTTTTGATTGGTGCAGAAAACTCAGGACGGAACCATGGCGGAAGATCGGACTGCCGATTAAGCCAAGGACTAAACGGCCTATGAGCAATTACGCCGGGATTTAGCACGTGTGATTACTGATTTAAAAGAATACTCACGTCTAGGTGTAATATGGCCATATTGTTTTATTTTCTTCGGTTCCCGCCAGAATTTGCGAACGTGCGGGATACTTAATATTCCCAATTAGGGTAGGAAACACGAGTTTCCTGCGTGGACAATTCTTCAAATCCTGAAGCTTCAAGCAGTTACAAAACTGATTAGGAATGCCGCCCGCGTGTTCACACTTTACAATGTCTTCGAGTCAAAAAACCCGAGATTAATGAGATTGCCGATCGCGATAATTCGCGGTTAGTTCGAGCTTAATCACCGAGATGACGCGGTATGTGCTAGGAATGGCTAAACACGTAAGGATCCACTATGGACCTTTGGATATTATGACAAAAGTCGATAAATGAAATAAAAAAATTAAGGTGAACCAATTTCCATAATTCACGACTTTAACAATCTACCTGTTGAAATTAAATGTGTACCTAGTCTGTATAGTTTTAAACGTGGTATGTCTAATTATGTAAAAACAAATCTGATATGTTAATTTGCTGCGTTTGTTTATATATTTTATTAATGTTATTCATATGTACCTGTACATTTTAATAAACATACTACTACTGCTACTACTATATTGTTCTCAATTTTTGAGCCTCCAAATGCGTTGATATTTTGATTCCAGGCATTTTACCTTTCTTGAAATTTTGATCTTCAGTTTCAATTTCCAATATTTATAAAACGTTTTTCACTTTCTTCGGTTTAATAATACCTATATGTACTACACCGTGGGGTACTTAAAGAAAATAAGTTTTGAATTTTTTTGTTCTCAGCTTCCCATTTTATGAGAATATGCATAAACATTAGTTATGCAAAATTTCAGCTCAATCTCTGGTAGCTGTGAGAAGACATATTGCAATAATTTTAAAAATCATAATTTAAATTACTAAAGAAGTTCTAAAGTGTAAGAAGTTCTTAGGAAATTGTTGGATTTAGGCATCTTGCTGTACAGGGTGGGAAAATTTCGATGTTTTAATAGGGAATCTCGATAACTATAACAGGTATGATAAAATGGACCGCCCCCCCCAACTCTTTTTTCAAGAAAAATTTATTGGTGGAAACCAAAATTGGCTATTGTCTTTTGTTTTCGAGTTATTCGTAAGAATTCGATTTTTTTACTTTTTTGTGGGACGCTTATTTATGAGTATTGAAAAAAATAATTTCTACGTTCTTTAGGCACTTTTTTGATAATAATACAGCGGCTTAGTAAATTAGCAATTCGAGTTATGACATAAAGTTGTGGTTTTTTATACAGAACTCATAGTTGGCTGTGACTTAGGTAAAAAATGTTTTTTTTCTCTTTTCAACAATATATGATAAATGGGGTCAATTCATAATTTTCAATGTGATATTATAAAAAAATCTTATTTTTGAAGGTAGTTAGATGCTTTTTTCCTACGTTTTTCGCGTAGTAGGCTTGTGGCATTTTGAATATAGGTACCTTATTAAACAAAGTATCTGTCATTGCGTTGTTACAATACCAATCGTTTGATTGACAGAGTTACTCACATTTAATTGTTTATTGTTTGATTGCTGTCTATAATATTTTATCGTTAAAAGTTCGAAATGGCTTATGAAAGTTACGAAATGTTTGATATGTTAGAATGTTATATTCTGAGTAATAATAATTCTGAAGCTGCAGTGAAACATATTTTATTCGTTACCCAGACAGACGCCAACCTAATATATCTATTTTTCTTCTTCTTCTTCTCACACCATCTCCCTTCGAAGGTTGGTGATCCAAATAGCCATCATTGTTTTAGACACTGCTGCACGGAAGATTTCAATTGATGTGCAACCGAACCATCGACGTAAATCTTTCAGCCACGAGTTCTGCCGCCTTCCGACTGATCGTTTCCCCTGGATTTTGCCTTCAATAATAAGTTGAAGAAGTTCGTACCGACTCCCTCTCATGATGTGGCCTAGATATTGAGTTTTCCTTTCCATAATTGTGAGCAGTAGTTCTTTTTGCTTCTTCATGCGATTGAGTACTTCGACGTTGGTCACTCTTTGTATCCATGATATCTTGAGTATGCGTCTGTAGAGGTACATTTCGAAGGCTTCAATTCTTTTTTCCATGGAGGGGTTGAGGGTCCAGCTCTCGCATCCATATAGGAGTACTGGTAACACATAGCATTTTAGCATGCGAATTCTCAATTCTAGGCTTAGGTCCGGTCTAACAAAGAAGTTTCTCATTGTAGTGAATATCTTTCTTGCCTGTTCTATTCTCGATTTTATCTCTTTTGTCTTGTCACAGTGTTGGTTCACTATGGTCCCCAGATACTTAAAATTGGTCACTTGTTCTATAATGTTGCCATTGATTGATATGGCAACGTTTATCGGTGTTTTTGAAAATACCATTACTTTTGTCTTGGTTGTGTTCGTAAATAGGCCGAATCTCTCACTATGTTGAACTATGTTGTCCATTATTTGTTGCAGGTCATTTGGATTGCTTGTTATGATGACTGTGTCGTCGGCATATCTAATATTGTTTATTATTTTCCCATTAACCTTAATTCCGCCTGATGTTTCATTGAGTGCTTCTTTAAAAATTGTCTCTGAATATATGTTAAAGAGAAGCGGTGATAGCACGCAACCCTGTCGGACACCCTTTTTGATCTGAATAGTATCAGTAACTGCCTGGTCTATTCTTACTTCGGCCGTTTGGTTCCAGTACAGTTCGGTGATAATCTGTATGTCTCTTCTGTCCACACCAGTTGATTTTAAGATGTTAATCATTTTCTCATGTTGTACGCAATCAAACGCCTTACGGTAGTCTATAAAGCAGGTATATATGTCTTGATTCATGTCTCGACATCGTTGTGTTAAGATGTTTAGGGCGAATAGTGCTTCGCGTCTATTTTTGGAAGATTTAAAACGAATCTTGTTAATTATGGGTTGTTTATTGGACGTTGCAAAAAAAGATCTAATCTCAGTGCACAATACATCATTTTCTGTAATAGCACAAATATTTAAAATCTTTATTCTTAAATTTACAAATTTGCATATATATATAACCTTGTAACATTAAGCCGATGGCATTTCGACAACTGGAGGTAATCATTTCACAAATTTTGATAATTTTACTCAAAATTTAACATATATTGACAGTTGCTATTATAAATTATACAAATTATCATAGCTAATGCTAATAGTTTGAGAGTGGCAAGAAACTATGACAGATTCAATTATTAGAGTTGTAAATATGACAAATTTAACAAGTGGAGCTAAAAAATGAATAGATTTTGACAGATGCATCCGAAAGTTGAATAAGTATTCAGAGTAATAATAATTCTGAGGCTGCAGTTGAACATATTTTATTCGTTACCCAGACAGCAGACAACCTAATATATCTATTTTTGGAAGATTAAAACGAATTTGATTAATTATGGGTTATTTAGCAAACCAAGATCACAAAGAAATAATTATAATATGCAATATGCTGAGGAAGTTGCCATCAATGTTATTCCAATGACAATTGCAAATCCTTCGATTTCAAGACGTCAAATTGATATGTTAGATGCTCATTTGTGTTTCTGTTAATGTTCGATGAATATTGATGGCAATATCTATACTATCTTCAAAATTGTGTTTCTTTCTTCTTGTTTTATTAAATGGCCCGTTATTATTGAGATTTGCTGTTCATTAATGCTCGTGGATTGTCATTGTAAAATGACACAAGCTTACTACGCGCAAAAACTTCAAAAATAAAAAAAGTAATAACATAAGATTGAAAATTAAGAATGGACCCCACATGTCATATATTGTTGAAAAGATAAAAATCCCTCTTTGTAGCTAAGTCGCAGCCAACTATGAGTTCCATATAAAAAACTAAAACTTTATGTCATAACTTGAATTTCGTACTGTTTTTTGAAAAATTAACTACGCCGCTGTATTCTTATAAAAAAAGTGCCTGAAGAAAGTAGATTTTTTTTCTATTCTTATAAATAAGCGTCTTACAGCTATAAAACGAAAAGTCGAAAAATCGATTTTTTGTGAATAGCTTGAAAACAAAAGATAATAGACAATTTTGGTATTCACCATTAAGTTTTTCTCGAGAAAAGACATCGATGGGGGGTGGGGGGTCCATTTTTTCATACCTGTTATAGTTATCGAGATTCTCTATTAAAAAAAATTTCCCAACCTGTACAGCATGCTCACATAAATCTACTACAATAAATTAGGTTACAATAGCAAGCTTTTGTAGCAATGTCAAATTGTTTGTACTAGATTTATATGAACATGACTGTACACTATATTTTGAAAATATTTTTAAGGGACTCAAATGTAACAATACTTTATGAAATCGTGAAAAAAAAGATTGATTTTCGGTTGAAAATATTCAAAGATAAAGTTTTCAGTGTTAAAAATGGAATTCATGGTTTAGAAAGAAACAACATCAAAAGGTGGATGTTTATTCTTATAATATTTTTGTTTCTCATAATTAATTCCCAAAAAATTGACAGAGTTTTGAAAACATGTTACGAACAATTAATAAGAGCAGTAGATGTTAAATTTTTAATAAATATCTACAGGGAATTTGGATGGACAGATGTGTCTCTGGGTTTGGGAATTATGTAGAAAAAGAAAATAAAATTGTTAATTTTTAAGTTAATTTGAAATAAAGTGAGAGTAAATGTAAATGTAAAGTAAATGTACAGTTTTATTTTTACCCATTAACGGCACAAACATTTTGAGCATACTTTCCGTGGCTTCAAAAATGTTCTCAAAGAATTAGATTTATTTTCAAAAATATATATATTTTTTAATTATGAACTCAGTACGTAAACATGCTGTACCTATGAACTCACTATATAAAATGAAAGAGAATACTTTCTGTGGTTTTAATAAGTTTCTTAAAGAATGAGACTTTTTCATAAATCACATTTTGTTTCTATTATGAACTCAGTTCGTAGACATTTTCCATAGCTGACTATATAAACATTTGAGCATACTTTCTATAGTTTTAAAAACTTTCTGATCTTTTTTTTCTGAATGAGACTTATTCTATTATTATCTCGGTCCCTAGATTTTACAAACCTAAAAGATATAAAAAACAAACCCTAGTTTTATCATCAACAATCATGTAATACTTCCATACTTAAACGCCCATTAGGTGATGTATGTAAAACGAAACAGCAACAGGACAAGTACGAATAACATTTCACGCTCACCATCAATTCATTTTGCAGATGCGTTGCATAAACGCTTTTTAATTTGCTGCTACTCCCCGCAGTCGAAAAAAGCGACGTATAAATTCCTGCTGAAATTAATCGCCGCCAGCGCAATGCATTAAACAATTTAATTATAAAACCGAATTAAATTGTAGGATCCCCGGCCATAAAAAGCGAACCAGCACTGTACTATCATGATTAGACCGCTGACACACATGAAATAATTAAATTATATATTATGGCAGCGGATTAAATTATAGAAAAGCCAGTTCGCGAGCGCGTCCGTATTATGTTACTGCAAATACCGCGTGCGAGAATTGCGCCCAAACAATTTAATTATAAGCGTCGATTAAATTACAGAAGAACCACGCGAAATGAGCGAGTCGGAATTATACAAGTATGACTACAGGGGCTCCGGGCACATACGTAAACACAATTCCGGTGATAATTACGCGTCTTTGTTTCCTGGGCCGCAACTCACGAGCACTAATTGCCGCACTAATACCTGGATGCTGTGGGCCCCAGAAATTATGTGTTTTACGTACACGCGGGTGAATTAGGCGACAAAATTGTGGCAAGGCGTGTTCATTACACGGCGAGGAGAAATATGATTTCCGTTGATAATTTGCTTATTCCTCAAACAACTGTAACACACAAACTTTGTAGTGTGTATGAAATAAATATGAATTGCAACACCAAAACGTAATTACGTAGAAGATTACATAAATATGTTTCTTTTGTAATTTTGATATTGGCCACGATGCCACTACCAGTAACAATTTTTAGTAATTTTACTATCGGTACATTTTCAAACGATCATTCTCTTCACCAAGATTTGTACTTGGGACTTCTCTGGTGCGAAAAGAGACCAGCAGCATAGTTGAGGCCGGTGATTAAAAGCTTCATAGGTGTACTATTTTTTAGTAATTAAAACATTAAAAATGGTACGTATTATGTAGGTAAGATTTTTTTTTAATTTGATTTAAATTTAATTTAGTTTTGGAATTTCGTAATAGCGTAATTCACGGTTGGCGTTTCATTCACGCACACTTTAATCAAAAAGACGCCCCAAACCAACCGTGGAAACCCGCAACAAAGCGTCACATTATTGATTAAACAAATACATCCGTGCAGTTTTGTTACAAATGGCGCTGCTGGTGTCAGTTCAATAAAAAAAAGGCGATTACCTTTTTAACAGGGCAGAGCACGGAATTCGTACATTTTCGCTGGCAACTTGGACTCACCTGAAATGAAAATTATGCGTGTTAGGACAAAATTAAACACGGAATTTGATACAAGAATAATTAATGGGATCCAGTTAATGTGCGAAACACAATAATTCAGTGTAGTATGTTAATATATCTGCGATGTGCTAAAATAGGGACCGCAAAGTCACTCAAAGCAGGGGTTTATAGAAATCATAATTAAATCAGTTATTTGAGAAATCTTAAAAATCAATAATATGTCAGTAAAAACCAATTCGTAAACACTGGAAAACAAAATCGCACATTGAAAACAAAAGAGGCACTATAAAAAAATACCATTTTACGCTCTACTGTAAATTGGTATTTGTTGGTTTAACTAATTTTATTTTGTTCAAAAAATATTACCATTAATATACTGCGTATAGCAAACATTTTCCTATTAATGATTGTTTTTTAATGTTTTAATTTATTTGTAATAAACGGTAAAAATAAAATTATATAAAAATGGTATTTCGCAACAATTTTTATATAGTGTCACATTTATTTTCAATGTGCAATATGTGTAGCTAATTGTCATATTAAACTTGTCTTTTTGACATACAATTATAATTTAAAAAAAAGTATGTTCGTATAGTGTAACCTCGGTGTAAATAATAAATTTGAGAAACGCTTTATCACCTGTAAATCGCAAAATACGTAAATATTATTGTCTAGATTTTTTTTTTTCAAAATTAGTGCTAAAAAGGTTTAATTTCTTATAGAATTACGTAACATTATTTTTAGAAAACATCACAGAATATACTGTATCAGTTATCAATAGAGTTAAAAAATGACTTGAACTTGAAAATTGTACAAATTTGAACAGTTCCATTTGAAAATTTAACGAAATTATAGAATTGCAACAGGTGCAGTTGTAAGTGACAGATTTCGATTACTTTACGAAAATAAATTGAAGATTTTTACTGCCGTAGATGAACCTTTTTCTTCACCTGGGATGAGTACTTTCAATATTTATGCGGTGATTTAGCCACAATAGGAGAGTTCACATAGTGCATAATTGCTGACCAATAATTATTATGTTATGTCTCTTGACCTTGTTAAAGAGTGTAGGTGAATGCTCGTATACCTATAAGAATTTTATGTCTTTTATCATATTTTATGTATCCCTGACGCATGCAAACAATTTTCAAAATGTAATGCACTAAAAATTATAATAGTGATATAACATATTTAAAATAATTTCATTAACTGGAGTTAAGTAATGAGTTAAGTAACGATGTGTACGGTTTTCATGCAAAATCTGTAAAATTTTCTACTCCAGCTGCCGAAATTCTACAAATTTCCCAACAGAACTCTTCAAATATTTTAAATTACCAATTGAAATTTGCACCTGTTAAAACCTATTACTATTTTCATCGGCCAAGATTTGGACGATTTTGATTGAAAATATAACAGATTTGTAGAGTTCAGTTTGAAAATTCTTGCACATTTCATCAGTTTGAATTAAAATTCATAAATGATTTCACAGTTAGTGGTAAAAACTGCTTAGTTACTATTGAAAATTATTGAACAGTTGCAAAAAGATCTAATTACAGTGCACAATACATCATTTTCTGTAAGAGCAAAACTATTTAAAATCTGTATGCCAAAATTTACAAATTTGCATATATAACCTTGTAACATTAAGCCGATGGCATTTCGACAAGTGGAGGTAATCATTTGACAATTTTTGATAATTGCACTCAAAATTTAGCATATTTTGACAGTTGATGTTATAAACTGTACAGATTATCATAGCTAATGCTAATAGTTTGAGAGTAGCAAGAAACTATGACAGATTCAATTATTAGAGTTGTAAATATGACAAATTTAATAAATGGAGCTAAAAAATGAATAGATTTTGACAGATGCATCCGACAATTGAATAAGCTTTAAAAATTTCGATCATATTTGCAGAGTTTTGTTGGAAAATATGTTGGGTTTCTACAGCTTCAGTTAACAAATTAACAGATTTTCATATCTGGTGCTACAAACTGCAAAGAATTTGACAGTCACAGTTAATAATAGGACAGATTTCGACTTTTAAATGAAAATTATAACACAATTATGACATAAAAGAAAATTGAGGTTAAACTACATATATGTCACCTAGACTGTATGTGACATACAGGGTGTCCAAGATAAGGATCAACTGCATGGATATCTCGGAAACCGTAAAAGTTACAAAGGCGGTTAAATTACAAAAACAAATTGCAAAATTGAGTAGTCAGTAATATTCTGTTGAGAAAACCAGACATTTACGCTTACTTCCGGAGATATTCGACAAAATCAGAATTCTTGCAATTTTGTTTTTATTTTTTTCTGATGTTTCGGAATTTGTCGAATAGCTCCAGAAGAAAGCGGATTTTTTTGGTTTTCTCAACAGAATATTATTGACAACTAAATTGCGCAATTTTTTAATAATTTTACCGCCTTTGTAACTTTTACGGTTTCCGAGATTCCCATGCTGTTCATCCGTATGTTGAACACCCTGTATATTATGTAACAAACTGAAAAATGTCAAAAGTTGGAGTTACTATTTCGCATAATTGGAGCTGTATATTTGACAAATTCTGGTTGTTATAGGTTTAGGCAGTAGCAATTAAGATATAAAACCTAGTAATTAACAGATTTGCTAGTCGCGATGCTAAACGTCGACAAAGTTACGACAGTTTCGGAGGTCAAATTATTACGGTTTTGCAAAATTGCTGTTAAAACTTAAATATTTTCCACACGCGTAAATGTTACTCTTACCAGCCTGTACACATACCTGGAAAAGTAACCATTAAATGCACCGTGTATGTAAAAGTGACACGAGTCAATGTAAAAATTTTACTTGTCCCGTGATAAATTTATACTCTCCCCTGTAATGTTTATATTATGTTAATTCACTTAATAATTTATAGGCAAGTATTATTATTTAGTATGTTTGTTTCAACTTTGCCGTCGATCGATTTAAATATTAGAGTGCAATTATGTTTGAAATTATGATATTGTGTTTATGAAAATTTTGACTAACATATGATATATTTTATACTATCATGTTAATATCTTAATTTAACTGTTTACTCGTGCTTAACAAATAACATATTGTACATTATACGCCTGGTAATGGTTTTTACTGGCTCTAGAAGGTGACAGACTCGTCTGCGGCTCGTCAGTAATTCCCTTGTATCGCCAGTAAAAACCCTCTTACTCGCCTTATAATGTAAAATACCATTGACAACAGCAATAAAGGTTTGGCCGAATTCTACTTCTACGGCCGTATTTATTTAAATAGTATTTAAATAGTACAAACAAATTGACATAATTGGACAATTGAAAATTGAACAGATTTGATAACTTCAGTGCGAAAATTTGGTAAATTACAGCCGAAGGTAAAAACTCGACAGATTTTGACAGTTGCAGATGCAAATGACAGATTTCGATTGTTCCACTTTAAAAATGGTAGATTTTGACACTGTTGATGAAAATTTTACAGATTTGGATAGTAGCAATATAACATATGACAGACTTGATCTGTTGTATTTGAAAATTTGAAATCATTTCACAGTAGGAAATCAAAATTGAACAATTTGTTAGAAAATTAGACATTACATAGTCTGAATTTGTTTTATTTTCTTAATACTGCCAATATAATTCGCTGGAAATACAATATATTTAACATCATACATCGATGGTGTAGTACACAAATGTTGTAAGTGCTAAAATTAAACATTCATTTTTCGTAGTTAGTAAGTTATTTACACATTTGTGCATAGTATTTAAGATTACCATACAATTAAATGATGTTATTAGTGGAAATAAACTATGCTTTAAAAAAAATTGAATTGAGTTGATTTGCTTATCAATTAAAACATTTATAGGCAAATAACACAATTTCATCTGAAAATGTACTTACAACATTTGTGCGAAACAACGTAAATTGACAACACTATCGACATAAATTAAAAATATCAATTGAAACAGTTTTTTTTCAAAAAAAATTCGCGCTATTTTGTTTCTATAAACTGTAAATATTAATCATTCGAGTTTTAAATCGAGAAATACATTGGTGAAATTGTAATGACATAAGCGAAAATAAATGTTTGGTACCCAACTTTTTAATCAATTCTTAACAATTTTTTGTTTGCTCTAAAATCGAAGGAAGGTTCTATGGCACTTTGCAATATCGGTTAACATGTTTCTACATCTACCTATGGTCAGCTCCTAACTCCCAATATTCCCTCTTCAGCTCCATATTGTTCCATATTTCTCAATTTTTTTGCACTCCTTCTCGGCTCTTATAGACTTTCTCAAATAACTGATTCATTTCAAGACATAATTGTTCAATGACCAGTTCACTGATACATTTTGCAATTTAAGATACAAAAATGATCAAATATCTGCCTTTATGCGGAAATGACAGTCAAAAATATTCAACTTTTAATAATAGTATCACATTTCCCTCTTATAAAAATCATGGCCCCTAAATTTAGATTAATTTTGCTTATAAGCAACCATCTTTTTGATGTGTAAATCGGACTCGCGTGGATCGATGAGCTTATACAATCGGTTTATAGCTGCTGAGTGTCCCTAAAATGATTACATTTAATTGCAACAACGGGTGCAGTCAACATCGATGCAAGTATTGATTTAATAAATTAATATGGAAACAATTCAACCTAGTACACTAATTAACGAGCCTGTAAAATATATAAAATCACCATAATTTGAAATTATTCCGTCGTCAATTATTGCGGACAATACACGAATAATCACACTAATCAGCACTTGTGGCTATCAATTGGCGTTAAATTAGCGCCGTGAAAGCACTACGATAATTCAATGGCGTGAATATTTCGGAGAGAAAAATATAATAGGACGTATTTTTACGAATACTTTTGAGTGCCGCGTTATTACTGAGCCGCCTGAAAATTTCACGAAAAAAGCGCGTCGTGCCCGACAGTAATGGTAAAATCGAATATGTAAATGGAATTTCAGATATACATTATTTACGCCGTGAATTTATTTATTGCACCTTCGTTGTTGTGTCAATATTATAAATTACATCCTGAATTAATAATAGTAATGAGCAAGTGAGTATGATTTATTGTGAGTATTGCCGTAAAAATATCGTGATTACAAAAGTTTCTTATAATTAACATAAAATATGAATTTACTTTTACTTATTATTTTGTGACCTTTTTTGGGTTAATTATTAATAATATTATTATAAATAATAAGTAAAGGCGATGTAGGGATAATTGTTACTAAATATTCAATTACATTACTAATGCTCTTATTGGGTAGGCACATATTCAGGTGTATTGGTTATAAAAAAACGTTGGCAGTAACGTGTACGTTACTAGACAGCATCACATTCGAATGTTAGATGCATTCATGACATAAATGCATCTGACATTTTAATGTGATGCTGTGAATTAACGTACATGTTACTGCCAATGTTTTTGATACGCAATACACCTGATTGTAACACTAACAGCGCCGTTTAAATCACTTTATAGCCAATCAGACACAAGCAAGCACTTCATGACTGAGTTTTCAAATAAATTTGAACTCTACCAGCGCTGTTTTAATCACTTTCTAGCCAATCAGGCACAAGCAGGCAATTCATGACTGAGTTTTCAAATAAATTTTAAAACTCGGTGCGCGATTATCTAAAAAGTAATTTTAAGAGTAGCTGTCTAAACAATTACAAAATAAGGCCGCTGGAATAATTTTAAACATCCAAATTGCACTTGCAGTTTGACGAGATCTTGTGCATGGGATGTATAATTCATAGATTTGTTACTTTTTCATTGATTTATAACTTACATTTTCGCAATTTGTGCGAGCGGCTATGAATGACAGAGTACGTTATTTACGATACGAATCTTTATAGATTTATGACTTGCAGTTTTCACGATTTTATTCGCTTTTCAATGAATCATTGAATGAGCGATTCATCTCTGGATATTCATAGTTTACAATTTCACCACTATACGCGCAAGTTAATGAATTGCGGAATTCCGATATATTCATACGTGGCGTTGAATCATAGAATACCTTAACATTCCTAAAACAATCATGAGTTGCCGTTTCAAGAGATCTTGCGCATGACGATGAATCATATACTTATTTCGTAATGTACAGTACGTTACTTGCATATTTTCGATTTTGTGCACATATTGATGAACCACGGAATAAACCTGCTTGTTTGTCTGTCCGGTTTTATATTTATGTATGTACCTCTATTTGTATGTCTCTACATTCGTATCTCTGTCTCGCTGCGTTTATCATATGATACATGAGTATATACATATAAGAGTAAACATCCATTTTCAATTTTACTTCAAAACTCTCATAATTTTGTGTGCTCTGTGGTGAGCAATAAAATTAGTGTTGGAACTTTTCACGAAAAGTTGAAATTGTTGAAATTTTCGGCCAACTTATCTAGAAAAGTTGGAAAGGTTCGGAAAAGATGTAAAAATTAAGATTTATTGTATCAGTTGTATCAGTTGTTGTTGAAATGCAAATCATGTACATACGCATACACATACACACATTGAACATAATTTTACATTTTTATTTATACAGGGTGTCCTTTTAATGTCTTAAAAGCTCCGGATAGCAGTCTTCTTTAAAATTATCATGTTGGTTTTAATGAAATTCGGCTTCAAAGGCATTAAAGGGACATGCTATATAAAGGCAAATCAGTTTTAAACAACAAATTTTTAAAGAAACGAAAATTTTTAATCAATGGAAGTCGGAGTGATTGGATGAACCACCCGTAACCGAAGTATTTGTATCATCATGGAGAGTGATAGTACCTCTATCAGTACTTGCAGTATATTCTTCATCAATTGAACTATGTTCTTCGTTTTCCTCTGCTAAATTTGGTTTGCGTCGTTTAGCAGGAACATTCGATTTTGATCTTGTGAACCGTTTCCTAGGGACGGCCACAGGCAGATAACAAGTACTTGACTCAGATGGATCTTGATCAATGTTGTATAAAAGTATCTTGGAACCGTGATCATTATTAGTGGTCTTTCTTTTTTGTGTCGTACCGTTTGTAAGCAGCTTCAAATTATGGCCGATATAAACATTTTTTTCCAGCTCTAAGGGTTGTTAAACGATTTCTACTTTTGGTATGAATTCGGCTATATGTACTAAAACTTCTCTCGGTAGCGGCTGATGTAACCATTGGCAAGATAGCAGAAGCAACTGCAGACAGAGCGGATGTAGAATCCATACCATTCCACCAGACAATAGTATCCACTTTGTGAGCACATTTCCAAACAAATTCTTTAGCCCACAGTCCATATTTTCCTTTGTACTTTGCAAAGTCGGTCATTACTTCTCCATCATCTATATCATTTATGTGCTCTGCAATGTTACTGATGAACTCAAGTCAATCAACATGTTCCTCAGGTGACAAACTATATCCTTGATAACGTGGATCTAGGATGTTTGCCGCAAGATGAAATTTATGTAAACAGAAGTCTTTACGATCAGAAAGCATATCCATAATTTTATTTTCTTCTGCATTGCATTTAGGTACCTTTTCCTCAAAAATTGGCTTCAGGTTTGCAAATATTTCGGGAGCTAATGAAACATTTGGCTTGCCTTCTTTGATTTTGGTTATCCATTTTCCAATGAGTTGTAGGAGATCTCTGGCTTTCACGCCTTATCCAAAAAATATCACCAGCTAATAGCATTGTTTTCGTTCCTTCCTTTCTTCCTGCTTGATTTTTTAAACAGAGAGTATTATCCTATATCATATCATATCATATCTTCAATAAGGAGGTTGAGAGAATGGGCAATACAGCCGTAAAACGACATATGATTACATATCATTTGAACGACTTAGGTTTATCATAAATGCCAACATTTCCTACTATTCCAACATTTCCAACTTTTCCAAGGTACTAGCGAGCTTTTCCAACTTATCCATATATTTTTCCAACTGTTCGTCGGAACTTTTCCTGGGTTGCAACACTAAATAAAATACGTGACTGAACTTATATTCTTTGAAGATTCATGACTTGCACCCATTTTGTTGTTCTATTATTGTACTTGCATCTTGAAGAATCATAGAATGAACGATTATCTGCACATATACCATAGAACACAGCTTAGAATTTAACAATTTTGCGCGCCTGGCGAATACGTAACTATTCTATAAAGATTAATGACTTTGCAGTGTTGCGATTTTCTTCTCATGTCAATGAATCATATACTAAGCGATGCATCTGCTGTGATTCATAGTTTACAATTTCATAAATATACACGCAAGTTGATGAATCCCTGAATTAGAAAAGTGACAGATGCACGACTTGATATTTCACAATTTCGCACGCTTACGACGAATCTTAGAAATTTCGAAAGATCCGCGACTTGTGATTTCTGTGACCTTTGACCTGTGATTAATCCTACAATACATATCTAATGTACAGACTCTTGGATACCAAATTAGCAATTTTGGGCGAACATGATGCGTCTGTAGTGGTGTACACATCATTTTATGTGATGGCAGCATGAATGCCACCAACTACTAACAATAATACAATAAACATTTTAGACCTCAACATCCAATTACTCACAGATAATACTTTCAAATTTAAAATCTTCAGACAACCTACACAAACCGACAATATTATCCCATTTCACTTATTTGACCACCATTCACATATACTTGCATTATTCCATCACTAAATACATAGACTTTATAATTATCCTTTAAAAACAGATGACTTTAATTTTAAAAAAACATAATCTATCAACTTGCGATAACTCACGAATTTCCTCTTAAAACAATTAATAAACTATTCCATAACAAAGATCAACAAATAATCAAGAAATTAATGTCACCCAATAACATCATTCATCATAAAACAACAATAATTGAAAAAACAAACTGCTCATTAACATACCAAGGCTACCAGCTAAAACCCATGATAGACGTTCTAAAAAAAAACTAAATATAACACCTTCTTTCAAAAACCATCCGTCAATTCAAAATAAATTAGTTCACAAATCCAATAAAAATAAAAATGAGTTAAACAATAATGGTTTATATTCCATAAAATGTAACGACTGTAACGCAATCTATATTAGTGAAACAGGTAGAAAAATCATAACGAGAGCAAAAGAACACCTTAGAAATGTTACAACCTCAAACTTGGACAACCATTTGTTTGAGCATGATCATACTTGCGATTTGATGACCAAAACCAAACTCCTTAAACCCTTGCAAAAAGGTTCGAAGCTTGGGCTATATGAGGCTCTTGAGATCAATAACATAAAGAATTTCGACATAAATTTCGACATAACTCGTTTTCATTATGACCATACTCAATTTATAAAGAAAAATTCAACCTTTGCATCACTCAAAATATATTTTCAATTTTACAATTTTTGACCTTCTTCACACTTGATACGCACAACATTCATCACTCTACCAGTATGTCAACCGGAAGCCGGATTTGGATGCTGATGACGACCCCCCGGTCGAAACTAGTCCACGTAAACTAAATACTAACTTCACACTACCTGATAGTGCTGTCCTCACCTATTGAATTCACCTATAATCAGAATGGATCTAAACACATTTTAAATTTGTTTTATTTAATTCATTTACAATGTTCCACAAAGTAACGGCTACCAGTATACAGTATATTTATTATACACAAACTGTAATTTATTTATATTTACAATATACAATTTATATGTCGTACATATTTTAATACGACAATTGCTGACCCCGACGTGGATGGTAGTGTAGTGATGTTCACGTCACTAGTTTCTAAATCCAATTGACTTGCAATTTCGCATGCGTATGAAGATTAGTCAAAGAATACGTGACTCACCACGTAATGCATTTATCAAAATACAAATTTATCGAGGTGTGTTCAAAACTTAAAGATTTTACGAGAATAATAAAGAGTAATAAAATGCGTGTCTCATATTTCGAGATGTCAGACTAACATTAAATAATACGCGACTTTAATTTCTAAATTTTTGGCAAATGGCGACGAATCGTGGAATGCGTGACTGATCTCTAGAGATACGTGACTTGCAATTTTCCAAGTTAAAGCGCGTGGCGATGTATCATAAAATACGTGACTGGTATCTTAAGATTTCTTGACTTCTAATTAAACGATTCTGCGCGTGGCGACGGTATATATAATACATCACTAGACTCATTCCCTATAATCAGCGACGGTATATGTAATATATCACTAGACTCATGAACTATAATAACCAAGGATGGTTTTAAAATAAAACATGGTCATCTCATTCTTAACTTTTACATCTCTTCTAACCACTCATAGTGTCATGGACTAACTTATACATCTTTGAACACCTATTGTAATGAATCATTGACCCATGGACTAATATTTACATCTCTTAACATCTCTTCAGTTTGTAAAGGCTTATTATTTCTTAACCCTTCTAGACTCACTATTCCACCACTTCATTGTTCCACTTATGCACTTGTTTTATTCCTGATTATAATTTCAGCTTTCTGCAAATAAAAGGCAGTTATAAAATATTATTGGTGGGAGTGTTATTTATCGCGAAGGCAAGTTGGCGCAACAGCGCGTCGATTTACATCCGAAACACATATCACAACGTATTTTTAGTATCTCTGTGATACACCGCAAAATTTACTGCTTCAGTCGCAAATATTATGAGAACCCCTTGAAAAACATCCGCAGCCTACCCTCACACATACACACGCACATACACTTCATGTATTTCAAACTTTTTGGTGGTTTCCGGTGGCGCAAAGTACGTAAGGTGACCCTAATTCAAGCCGAAGTTATTAACTTGAGCGATCCTTAACGCGCGTTATCTCGCACTGCGGACGGCTCGTGCAAACATGTTTTAACATTAATTAAGTTCGGCGTGGAAGGCTGAATATTCGCGGCGGTTTTCTTTCGGCGGTTTAATTGGGAAGCCACAGCGCTGATTTCGTGCCTAATTAACCCTGATATCTGCCCTGCGAATGAAGAACGTAGTAATATTTCCAGTCTACTAAAACCGACACAAATGCCTTTTAATATCGCCCGTTCAAAAATTGCTTAGGACTCACCAAACATTTATTGTGAAAACGTGGGGTTATGGAAACAACTGTTTCAAGTAAAAATTACAGAAATTAATAATAAGTAAGTAGTTACATATTTAATAATGCATTTTTATTTGTATATATATATATATAAACAATCTTTATTAGGCTATCGACCCCATAGGGTCTTTCCGCCTTTATTTGTATAAAATTACGAGCTTCAATAAATTCCCATCATTTGTACGTTATTTTAAATCGCTGGCGCATTTCTGATTTTCTCCAAACACGGACCGTATGTGCTGTGGCCCGGACGTCCTTTTCTGTGTCGCTTTCATTTTCGGGCTCACGAAAAACGCGATAATAACATTAATCAATCAACCAGACCGCCACGTCCCACACAAACGTATGCTAAGCGTAGGGATCGAGGGCGCCAAAACGGGCATATCGACCAAGTCGTATGGCCGAACCCGGCGCATCCACCATTTACGTAATGGAGGCATACGTGTGTCTCTTTATCTTCACGCACAATAAGTCCATCGGCTTTGACGCAGTTTATTTAGCATTGTGTGGTATTTTACCGTGGAGTGCATTCAGCAGCGTGAATAGCGTCGTATTGTTTACGGTGCTTTGTGCTGCATTGAAATCGGGAATATTTCACTGCCGGTTCATCGACACTCTGTAAACACTATAATATTCATGTTTGCCATGTATTTGTTTGATCAACATATATGTACATCAATAAACAGCCAGAGTGTTGATGCGTATAACTAATGTACGCGATTATGAATTATAAATAAAATTTATCGGCCATAAATTATAAACACTCAGTTGCACCATAAGTACACGATCGGTTGATCTATCGCTATTATTATGAAAATCACCTTCATATTTTACTGGTAAAATCATATTTTCCATTACATGTAGCTCTTACAATTCAAATACGAGAGAAAATTGCGTCCAAGCTCCTGGCATACATACTGGTGAGAAGAGAAGTGGAGACCTGTCGGTGCAAGAAAATTGCCGAATGGGAACACATTTGTGCTAAGAGCGGTGCTACATTTCATCAGAGTTGTGACGATAAATATAAAAGGTGCCGCGGCCTATTACTTAATAATTTTAAGAAAAATAACTCAAACGCGAAGAAAATTGCAGAAGTGGGACATATAAATGAATTGCTAAAGGAGTCAATAGCTAATCACTAATATTTTGCAATGTTCTATTTCCCCGATATTAATAATCAATTTTTCTGTGGTATACAGGGTGGTCACTTTTACGACGTTCACCATTAGGATATATTAAACGGAAATACACACAGAATTGATCAAATGGGTTAAAAGTTTCTTAGTTTTGTACCTTTCAAGATACAGAAACGAAATCTGGGATATTTTTCATTTTCCTCTTATAACTTTTTACTTTTGACGGAAATGTTACGAAACTTGGTACACTTACATTTTTCGACGAGAGCTTTCTGATGACATTTTGACCAAACATTTTTTGCGCCGACTAGATGCCCAAATTTTCAACTTTTGATTTTCTTATAGCCGCAATATTGGATTTTAATGGTATTCAAAAGAGCAACAAATTTCAATTTCAACCATGTATTACACATGGGTAATCAGATATTATTTACCACCAAAAATCGATAATTTCAAAATTTGTTGCAAAAATCAAACTGGATTGAACTGGTTGCCAGATTTAGGAATTTCTTTGAATCGCCCCACGTAAATCCTCAATGTGTTGCACACATTAAGGAAAGCGTCGAGCATATCCCTGTTAATTAAATAATCTATTATTCATAATTAAATTATCGAATACATAATAAGCTATCAAATCAAATATGATCAACAGAACTAACTGCTTAACTACAACAGCTACAACGAATATTTAACATACTATGCTGAAAGTAAATATGTAAGTTTTCGATCAAATGATGATTGGGAATGTAGGTATATTAAAAGTGAGTTTTTAGTACATAGGGAATGATACTGATCTAATGAAATACGATTTTTATCTGCTGTTTATTATGTTGAGTAAATCCAGAGCATTCAGTGTTCTCAAATTAGCAGTCATGCTCTTGACATGATCCCGGAAGACCAAAACCTCTGTGCGAAACTCTTCCTTGTCCAAATCTTCTGCGTATCTCGCAGCTAAATTTTCAGCCTGTCGTTTTAGATCGTTATCAGACATTGTGCTCAGTTCTTGTCCATGAAGAAATGAAAACCTCTGATTTAGTTGTTGCGCACTTTAGATTCTGGTTTTTATTTCAATCATTATCGTATCTATAACTTATTTTATATTGTGAACAAATATATTTTCTTTGAAAATTGTCGGGCTCATCATTTGCTTCTTCTAACTTATATTTTTTTCTTTTTGGATACTCGGTTGTTGCGCACTTTCCATTCTGGTTTTTATTTCAATCTTTATCGTATCTATAACTTCTTTTATATTGTGAACAAATATCTTTTCAGGTGAAAATTGTCGGGCCTCATCATTTGCTTCTTCTCCTGGATTTTTTTTCTTTTTAGATACTTGGTGAAATTCCAAATGCGGTTCAACGCCGATGCATGCTGCCATTTCCGTAGCGGTTTTCAACCACTCATTTGGTTCATTTCTTAACCTTTGGCAAGTAGAAATCGGGCCTGTCAACATTCCCACTGATTTCGAGAGAATAATGTCACCTTTCTGCACTGCTTTGTTTACTCTGTTGATTTCTTTCAATAGTTTCGCCCAAGCGACTAAGTACAGTATAAAACTAAAGTCAAGAACTGAATGGAAAATTGCTTAACTTTTTTGATATATTTCCCGCTTATCTGCTTTAGGTCAGATGCGGAATGCGAATGCCACGTATAAGACAAAATCAAAATAAAAACTGGTCTTCAAAGTTTTTCATAGCGTACCTCAAATATTTTATTGTTCCATATTTTTTTAAATTATTTTCCTCATATTGCCACCCCCCCGCCTTGTCCCCTTTAGACCCCCCCCCCCCACAGATCCGGCACTGCACGACACGAAGCGGAGTGCTTTTAACGGCGCAGTGCTTGAGGCCCTAATATACTTATCACTCCGGAATACTCATTAGTTCGATAACCAATGATTGTGATGCAAGTATGATAAAAATGTGATTGTTAAGTCAATATTGCAACAATTTCAATGGAAATTATAATGTGTTTGTGAATATTTCAATGACCTGACCAAATTTAATCATTCTGGCAAAATTATAAAAGCAACCATTGAAATATCAATCAATTTATCAATTTATCAAAAACTTTACATTATAATCGTATGACGATATCTTGGAAGAGAAAGGTAAACGGTTATAAAATAAGCTCATGAGATTAATTTATGCGTGTCAGAAAAATCATACTCACATCTTAACGAGTAAATCTAAATGCACGAAGTTGACATACCTGAAATAGAAAACAAATGCATTAGTTAATAATCCAAAGGCACGAAAAATTATGTAACATAAACACTAGTCCGGTTGCTCTCTTCATATGAGCAAGACAATTCTGATCTGGTCTTAAAATTAGTTAATAATCCAAAGGCACGAAATATTATGTAACATAAAAACTAGTCCGGTTGCTCTCTTGATATGAGCAAGACAATTCTGATCTGGTCTTAAAATTACTTAATAATGATCATTATTTTACAAATTTTACAATTTTATACTTTTTCCTTTTTCCCAAATTTTTTTAATAATATAATAACATTCTCCGCTTTTCTCCTATCGTTATTTCTTTCCTTTGATACTATAAATGCACATTTTAATTCCTGTGCGACCTAAAATTAAAATACATAGATAGGTCTCTCTCTCTCTCTCTCTCTCTCTCTCTCTCTTATTATTAAAATTAAAACTATTAAAATACATTTAATAATAGCGCGAAATTGGTATAATTAATAATTTCACGAATCCAATATTGATTGAACGGAGATAGCGAGAGAGAGAGAGAGAGAGAGAGAGAGAGAGAGAAAACAATATACACTGTGTTCAATAAAAAGGGCCCAATAGTGTAATGTCTTTATTATTATCAGCCAATTATTACTGTTCAAATTTCAATTAATAGTGTCACTATTCCAATTGTAATTCTGAAAATTTCATTTGTTAATCCAAAATGTTAAAATTTTACTCTGAAAATTTCATGTGTTCCTCTGAAAATTCAAATTTTTACTGTAAAATTTGATATCACGTCACCATTTAAATGATAACTCAAATATTCTACAGATAATGACATTACAAAAAAATGTGTTTGTTATTCTAAACAGTTCAAATTTCACTGAAATTTCTATGATTTTTATTAAAATATTGTCAAAAATATTGTCAAAAAACAAAATAATAACATTCTCCGCTTTTCTCCAATAGTTATTTCCTTCCTTTGTTAATATAAATGCGCATTTTGATTCCTGTGCGACCTAAAATTAAAATACATTTAATAATAGCGCGCAATTGGTATAATTAATAATTCCACGAATCCAATATTGATTGAACGGAAATAGAGAGACAGAGAGAAACAATATACACTGTGTTCGATAAAAAGGGCCCAATAGTGTAGCGTCTTCATTTGTTATTTAATCATCAACAAACCATACATATTATTAAATGGGACAGTATTAGCTACAAGTTGGTGAAAAACAAACTTTTTTAAACACCTTTATTTATTTGTTGTGATGTCACCGACAATTTTTTTAAATGGCTCGTGATTTTTTTGTTGTTGTATTCTTGTAGAGCATTTTAAGTACTTTTCATCGGCCTGATTTTTTAGTATTGTTATACTATGAAATTTTTGCAAAAAGTGTGAAAAACTGATTTGAGCTAGTAGGCTATTAAATCCTAAATTATCTGGACAATCCACTGTTGGGCTCTTTTTATCGTACACGCTGTATATTGGGATATCAAGCCCTCATGGGGTCTTTCCGCTTGATGGCAAATTTATTTTTTATATTAAGTACTAACATTTGTAAATAAATGCAAAATTGCTGGTTCAATTTCAACAGGTCTCCAATTTCTTGAATTTAATTAAATACTAATCTGACAAAAAGTGCGATAATATAAAGTTAAAATTACTTTTATTATTGCGCATATTTACTTGCTTTATTTTAACTGAATACTAATTTGACAAAAAGTGCGACAATATAAAATTAAAAATACGTTTATTATTGATAAGTACTGCGCACTTTTATTTTTGTATGCTTTTGTAATATCATATTGACACTAATAAACTTCGTATGGTTTATAAATTGTAAGCAACATAACTTATGTGATGCCTAATAAAATAAATACTCCAGTCTTAGCTGCAACTAAAAACCTCGTTAAATCACCTCATCTGCATTCGAATTCCATTCATAAAATTTCGTCCTCAATGCGAACAGATTGCGAAATTTATTCGCCGGCAATCAATATTTCATCGGTCCCAGTGAACAGCGAGAGACGTTCGGCGAAATTAAAATTCACGATTCCGCGATAACTGCACAATTATCGCGTCGTTTTCCCCCTTTTTGCCGTTTTCTTTAATCACGCGCGACGTGTTTTTAATCACGACGCGCATTAAACGGCGACCCTTTTATTTTTATGCGCCACCGCTCGCCCCATTTCGCGGGATGGCCCTTTATTATCTGAATTAATTAGCGCCGATTCGCGATTGTTGAGATAATTAACTGCTCATATTTAGATTCGCGCAGGTGATTGCCATCGGGAGCTGAATGGAGAATTTTGAATCGGCGCTCGCGGATTGGGTAAATTGTAAATTAGCATAGAAATTTACAATAAAATACGCTCAATGCAGATACTGACGGTATTAGTATGGTACGGATTCAATTGTACTTAATACTTATTAGTACGTATTGTGCATTTGCGCAATATAATTGATGATTAATAACATACCTGCGGGTTACGTGCTGATGGGCGATGAAATTTTATATTGTCATTATTCATATCGTGCATTTTGGTATTTAATAGACCTTGTCTTGGGGGGACGTAGTACGGTAGATGAGGACGTGATGATATGTGGGAAATTATGCAATCAGTAGATGTGACTATAATGCCCCGCGGGCGGTTATGGGTCACGTAGCCCTTTGATGGCCCTATTCGATAAGGGATGCGTCCATACTTGCGCCCTGAGACAATGCATCGATTGGCGTAATAATAGCTTTTATGTTTGTACTGTGCACCGATGAATTATTGGAGGGACGCACCAAACGGAGATTATGCATAAAGCACATCCGCTCCCGCACACATTATCACCTCCAAGATAATCGATATTTCGCAATAGACGCCTCAATATATTCTGCCTCTTCAGATAACATATTTCCCGCAGTATACAAACACCAACACGAACACCAAAATGCATGTTCGTGTGTCATAGCTTTCCTATGGGGTTACATAAAGAATAGAGATTATTAAACAAGATTTGAAAATGTAAATCTAAGTGTGTATCTTGTATGAATAATATATCCTTGTAAATTAATGCTTTTTGCATAAAACAATACATTCGTCTGTAGGTACCGGCAGCTCTTTTACAATAAAAAAAAGTCGGAGCCTTAACTCGCTACTATTGGCCCCTATTATTAAGCCTTGTGAAACTACAGCGCAAAGCGAACTTTTAGGCACCTATAATATTTGCGTGTAAATCGAGAATTTCGCGAACTTTGAACACGGCGGGCGGCATTAACGCCGTTTATCAATTTGAGCTGAACCCGAGAAGCGGTGCCAATCCGATATCGCGTGCAGAGATCGCGTCGCCGATACAAGCAACTTATTTTCCACAGCAATTATAAGCATTTTGTTCCCCGACAGCTGCTTATTTTTACGCACAGCCGCAGCCCCAGACGCCGCCCCGCAATTCCACAATTAAAGCCCAGGGCTTTAACGCACTTACCGCGGCCCGAATGCGGGCGAGATTGTATTAGCGTGTAAATAATTCAAATTTTTGCAGGTCGCGTGTTGCGGCTTAAAAAAAATATTTCCCCCCTTCAACGTCTAGACTAGTTTTTCCCGACGGGCGAGCTGCGCGAAAAATCCGTTTAGCCGGGGTAAAAGACGCCGCCAATTAGTATCTATTACGCTTTACCTCGCTCACGGCGTGTGTTTAATTTTCGGTTCGCGCATCACCGGGGACAGTAATTGCTTTTGTTGGGGTCCGACTTTATCAAACTCTGATTTATGCGTTTCGATTATTAAATAATAATGCCAGGGGGGAGCTGTAATTACTGATAAACGCATTGTTAAACACAACGAATTTTGATTGCTGAAAACGGGATTACGTCGATGATGATAATTCATTCTGTAAATCAAAATGAATTATACAATTGGGTGTTATAGCAATAATAATAAAAATTAATAATTACTCACGGACGTAGTCATCGATTTTTATTGCAAAGTTATATTGAAAAGGTACATCAGAATCTTTAATTTGATTTGTTTTAATATTCTTTTAATTTCAGTGCATTGCAATACATTTTTCGATCCGATTAATCAGTATTAAAAATTATAAAAGTTCTAGCAGAAAATTGTGAATATGTTCTAAATAAATAATAAAACTAGCAATAATAACAATAACAAGCCCGTATGGCGTTAAGGCTCTGACTAATAATTGTGAATTTTATTTTTACCTATGGTAAATGCCCATAGGAATTGTAACGGCGCGGAGTCGCGATTGCCAACATCGCGTATACATGTTCCGAGACATGTGCGTCGCGCAAAACCGGCGACAGTGCTACCTACATTCCGATCGCTGGCGAGTACACAAGTGAAGGCGTGCTGTGATATTTGTTGGTTATATTACCGCAACCGGTTTCCGGGATTTAATCGTGTGCACCCTAACAACTCTACTGGAGGATTAAAACACTGAGTGCGAGACTGGGAGTCTATTAATTACGCTCGAAAAACAACGAGTAAGTAATTAGAGCAAACGATACTTAATTTTTTTTTGTGGTACACGTGGTGGCCATATTTCTAATGGGCCATGTAATTTTAGGCGCTTGGGTAGAGACTAGCCACCCACATAGGCATAGGCCTATAATAACTTCGACAAGGAGTTCTGAGAGTGTTGGTGAACGGGAGCCAGGCGCGTGCACGTGGCGATAGCTGGGCGATAAGGCGGCAGGACCAAGGCGCACCAGAGGCGTCCGAGCAGTCCCGACGGAGTCAGGAGGAGCTCCGGAACAAGGCCACAATCTAATTTATTTTATTTGCATATTTATTTTATTTTGCTATAACTTCTTTTATAAATATTAACTTAGCTCAAATTTTCAAGTCACTCTTCAAGCATTACAGTTAAATTTTATTTATTTGTGTGTATATATTTGTGTATTGTGGCGTTTATTGTATTGTACGTGATCTTGCGCCGTTGTGAGAGAGGTATTTCCGTGAGTACTTCAACTTGCGTGTTTGCGGAATTTGGTCCAAATTCGGTTAACGCGGTGTAATTACTTACAGAGCGGAGATATTTTCTTACAGGTACCAGCGGAACACGGTGTCCGACATCTTGTGAATAGACACAATTATTTGAATCGCAGAACTCCGATCTTTCATTACCCCCAAATTGTCTTAATCTTTTCTTTATTCCAAAATTAACTTCTTTTTCATATATACTAATATCATTTCTCACTTTGAGTCATTTCAAATCTGGTGGTGTGGGCGTTAGATAGTCAGCTGTTGCGATATTTTCGTAGTTTTGAGTATCCCTGATTATTTTTCGTCAACCCATACGGATAGGGTAGAGGCCCTTATACCGAAGTAGCGACGAGGTTAAATTACGTGGAGCCTTTCTTTTACTGAAAACAGAACCCGTTTGCTGAAAAATAAAATGTAATTAACTGTTAATGTTCATATGTAAATTAGAGATAAGAAGTGTTACGCAATATTATGCAATAGTTGTGAGTTCGTCGTCTTAGCAACTTACCGCACGACTGTGTTTAATGACGTGGATGATGGGAAAAAGTTAACGATGATAATTGAATGATAGATATCAACAGAGAGAAGACGAACGGTACAGGAGGTAAAAATTGGAAACGGAATGTAATCCGGCGACTGGAGAATTCGTCACGGAGTGAGCGTGATCGACGGGAACACCAAGTACGAGTTTCGCAACGAACCTAGGACGTGGGAATACGGCTAAATTAGCGACCGTCAAGCAAGCAGTATAACAGGGAACTAGAAAGTGAGTCGTCAAAACCCGGCAGGACAACGAGAGAACAGGATACTGCGACTACAGCGGCAATTATGAAAACATGCAGGGCGCAAGGTAGCGTAACCCATAAACATTGTAAATTACGCAAAGTATATTGGAATTAATTAGATTAGTGATAAGGATTATTATTGGTTTATTATTTGCGCTTAGTTGTTGTTTGTTTGGTTACAAGTCTGTTGATTTAAAATTCTGTTTCTGGTTTTAAAAATATCAATTGAGAATAAATAAGTTCTTAACATATAAAAAAAAATGATTTTTTTAATAAAGAGTACGTATAGTGACACCCCACACACAGAACCCACAACAACCCTTAGCATCTGCAGTGAAACTTGAGCAGGTAAATAAAAATACAAAATACGTAGGGAAGGTGAGCAGTGAGATGAGGTGAGAGGTGAGCAGAGGTGAGCAATATACATCAATAAATTGTGTGGTAATAACATTGCAGTCTTTTATTTTGAGATTAATTTTGATACAATCAATTGATTTGTTTATATGCTGCACTGCGTTATTTTTAAATTGTTATGCATCTGGAAGAATATTTTACAGTATGCACCTACGATCCACACACACGCACACACTCACCCACACGCAGGCATTTTTCAAAATATGAGACTGGGTTTCAAAAGGAACATTTTAGTGAATTATCGGGAAGTAAAAGTCGTAAATGTATAAAACTTATTCGTTATTTCTTAGTCATTGACCTCTTGTACCCTCTTGGGTGTCGTGGTTTTGCTCTACTGCTTGTAGAACTCTAGCCACTGTTTTCTCTCTTTTGTTAGGTCCTTTGCCTGTTTCCAGCGTTTACCTCTACTCTTTAGCATTTTCATGATCGTGTCATTCCACGTTTCTCTCGGTCTACCTTTTGAACCTCTTCTGCTTTTGCTTCCCATGCTTTCTTTACTTGCCTATCGCTGCCCATTCTACTTATATGTCCAAACCACCTTAGTTGTCCTTCTTCTATTTTAATTTGTGTTGCTTTTGCTCCAAGCAGTTCTCCTATGTACACATTTTTGATTTTGTCTCTCTTCGTGATGCTTTCTATTTGTCTTATGAATTTAATTTCGTTTTAAATTTTGGTTTCTCGCTCATCGCCCAGGATCCACGTCCGTATGTTAAAATTGGTGTATATATTATTTTGAATATTGAATACGTCAGTTTTGTCTTTTTTTATATCTCTCTCTTGTTTATGAACTAGCTTCATTGTACAGGCTTCCTGCTTGCTTCACCATGTTATTAATGTCTGTGTCTTGTTTTCCCTGCCGGTCGATTATAGCCCCCGGATATTTAAACTTGTCTATTTGTTCCAGTGATTCCCCTTCCAGCTGCCAATTTATTTTATTTTCTGTCTTTGGTATTACCATTGTTTTTGTTTTGCCTTGTTTTTAAATTCTTCTTACTTAGTGCCTCTTTTCATATCTCGATGTTCTTGATCAGAGCTTTTTCTGTTTTTCCAAAGACAACTATGTCGTCTGTAAAAGCGCACTCCTTCATCTCCATTTTATTCATGTTTTTGTACCCCACTGTAAATCCGGTTATTTTTAATCTGTCATATTCGATGCCATCATCCATTACTGCTATAAACAATAATGGGCTCAGAATCCCTCCTTGCCTTACCCCTATGTTAATTGTTAATTATCTTGCCTTGTTGGCGGTTCTAGTAGTTATTCTCTTACGTATATGTTCTCCATATATTTGATCTCTTCTGGTGTCATTCCGCAGTATCCCGCCGCTTTTCCAACTTTTATCTTGCTAATTGCTTTCCTTAACTCATCCATTATCAGTTCTTGTTCGTGCTTTCCTTATTTGTTCTTCTCTTCTTTTTCTGCTTCTCCTCTTTTTGCTTACAGCGTTTTCCCCGCATCCAGTAGTTCCTCGAAGTGCTGTTTCCTTCTGCCATTATATGCTTTTCTTTTATGGGTATTTCTCCGTTTCAGTTGGCATGTTTTTTTCGGTTCTTAGATTTCTAAGTACCTTATAAAACAGTTTTTAGTTTCCTTCACTACCCTCCTCCATCGTCTCTCCAAACTCATCCCACGCTTTTGTTTTAACTCTTTGTACAGTTTCCTTTGCCTTTTTCATTTGCCTTTTGTATTCTTCGTATACCTGTTCTGTTCCTATTTGTAAATATATTTTCGATACCTTTTTCTTTTTAGCAACTTCGTTCTTGGTTCTTGATTCTTGGTTCTTGGCAACCTGTTGTTCCACCACTTTGTTTGTTTTCGATTCCTGCACTGTTTCGCTGTTCCACATGATGCTTTCGCTGCCTACTTGTTCGCTGATCTACTTATTGTTTTAAGGTGAGCGTACATTTTCCCAGCTCTTTTTCCTGCCTGTTAATTTGTTTCATGCATTCGTTTTCTATTATTCGTTGGTATTCTTTTCTTCTTTCGTCTTCCTTTAATTAGTAAGTCTTTATTACTGATTTTCTTTTGTGTTCGTTATTCGTTGTCTGTGTCTTGTTTCCTGCTGTTTTTAATTATTTTTGCTTCTAGCATGTAGTGGTCACTCCCAATCTCGGATCCCCTTCTACATCTTTTACTTACCTGAAGTTAGCTCTTTCTATTAATATGTAGTCTATTATCGACTTTTCCCTTCTGATTTTTACTTCTCTTGTGTATTGATTGATCTGTTTGTTCTCAAACTTTTCATTTATAATTACCAAGCTGTTTGTTACGGAGAAGTCAAGCATTCCTGTTCCATTATTGTTCCTGGTATATTCCCCCAGTTTACCCATTATTTCCCCATACCCTTCTATTTTGTTTCCTATTCGGTTATTAAAGTCCCCAGCTATAAAAGTTTGCCCTGCACTTTCTTCCGTTATCATCAATAATTCCTCCCAGAACACTTCCTTATTTCTTTTATTGTCATCGTCGTTGGGCCTGTAGACAACAATTATTGTGATTTTTGCACCTTGATCTTTTCCATCTCAATTATCATTATGCTTTTTGACACCGCTTTTCATTCTGTAACTTCTGATGCTTTTTCCAGTGACATTATTACTCCTACTCCTGCTTTTGCCTTATTTTCTTCATTTGTTCCTCTATAATATAACACATATCCGCATTCCAGATTTTTGCATCCCTTACCTATCTTTTTCGTTTCTGTTACGGCAAGTATTTCTTGATTTACTTTTTGCAATTCTATTTTGAGCTCTTCGTCTTTCTCTCGTATTCCTCTGATGTTCCAGGTTCCTATAGTGTATATTTCTGCTTTTTGTTTTGTGTCTGAGTACTTTTTCGTTGCCCGAGTTTCTTTCTTTTGTTTCTTCTTTTTTGTTTTTAGTTTTTTGCACTGTCCCTACTACCGACCTCTGTTAGTCTGTTTCTGGGTTCCATCTGTATTCAGTTCCATTTACAACTAATTTCTTATACCCCACTCTATTACCTTTGTTGCTCTCCTCTCTAGCAATACTTCTGATTTCACTCTGTATGCCTCGTTTCGCTATTGTTAAATCATTGTCCTTGTATATTTTCGAGTTTCGCAGTCTGTTACTTCTTGGTTTAATGATTTCTTACTTTTTCTCCCATAACTCTATTTCCATTACTATCATCTCTGCTTTCGTGCCTTTGTTTATCAAGTATGCCTTGGCTACCTTTGTGCCTGTTCCTATATCTTTCTTTACAAAACTATCCACTTCTACCTTTATATCTGATATTTTTAGTTGCAATCCTTTAATTGCGATGTTATTTTTCCTCTTTTCCTCCTCCAGATTTTCCCTCCAGTTTTCTAGGTTTTCTATTCTAGTCACCATTTCTCGTTTTTCGCTTACTCTCCCACTTTTCGACTTTTATTCTGTTTTCGTTTCTTAGTTCTTTTATCTCAGTTATTATTTCTTCATTGCTTTTCATTAAATTGGACAACATTTCTTTCAATTCCTCCATGTCTGCCTCTTCTCCTTTTGGTACTTTACACTTTCTTTATTCTTCTTTCTTCCTCACTTCTTCTATTTTCCTTTCCTCAGGTGATCTGAGCGTTGTCTTTGAGGTGCTTAAGCTCTCCTTCTCTTCCATTTCTTTTTCATCGCTCCTTTTCCTTCTCACTCCTCTGCTGGTCATTTGTTTTGCTTTCCTTGTGTCGAGAAAATTTTCGGAAAAATTATCTATGCCGGTCCTGCCTCTTATCTGATTACTGCGCTAGGTCCGCCACCCGGATCTACTCCTCGGAGGTAACTTAACCTCTCCTCCTTTGTTTTCCGTCTTTTCATCTTACTTCTATTGTTATTTTCCCTTCTGTTTTTCTTGTTGTTTGACTTGTTCACTTCCTTTTCACTTTTCCCTTCTTAATATTTGTTCATTTTTCCTGCAGGTTTCTAATTTATAGATTTACTCTGCGAGGAATTGTAAACACTTCTACTTTTGTGTACAGGTAAAACTTATGCAAGTACAAAATAATAAATAATTTTACCGCATTCACGCATGGAATTCCCATAAATATTTATGCGCGCCAAGTTTGGGTTACCATCCTGCGATACAAAAGTTGCAGCCTTAACTGTTGCACCACCAAATAATACTAATTTCGCATTAGTTCCGCATAGCGTAGGTTACGTATTGCTTTAAATTCGGCCTGATCCCTTAACAAATAGCTCCGTTTCGCATCGATAAACGCAAGCTGTAATTTTCGCGCTTGTGTGCGCGATGCTGATAATTCCGCGAAGTTTGCGCATACATCAGGATCACTTCGTATCAGGCAACGCACGAACGAGAGAAAAAAAAATTGGAAACTTCTCCCAAACGTGCCCAGTGTGAAATACAACAGTTGTTTAAGCATATGACAAACAACTCGCGTGCCTAAGATGTTTATGCATGGGAACTTATGATTTATTGAGTGAGGGGAGCAAATTTATGTCTGGCCTCAGTATATGCATCTTACTTGTTTGCAAGCATTTTTAAATGCAGACGTAGCAGAAGTAAAGCATTAATAATGTATTAAGCTCAAGTTCAAGCTCAAGAAATATTAATAGTTTCCTTTATTTCTGTGCATTATATTTTGTAACTACATATTTTTAACTTTCAACTTAAGAAATATTGTAAACGTAATTTAACCTGTACTGATTTTGTTGCGATTGACACAATATGTATGCACCTACTTATTATAATTGTCCTAAGAATATATTTTTTTATCACACTAATTATTTGATTTGTATTAATGCAATTATCATAAAAGTTTGCAGTATTAGAGAATTGCGCTTATTTATTTTACACCGTTAATAATTCTAGTATGTATATAATATTTATATGCATTACTTTGGAGGAAAGTTTATTGCGCACATGCATCATGAAAACACCCCACTTTATCGGGGATATGTAGGATAGCTTAATTATGCATGCGAATGTGTGCATTATTAAATGGAAGACGCAAGTAATGGGCTACCGAGTAAGGTAAATTATACTTTGTAGTTAGGCATTGTTCATTTATGTGCCATATTGTTAGTTATGATATATTTGCGCCACCTTTGTCATCAGGACGTAGCATTTATTATTATTAGTTGAGTTAACCGGTTTATATGTTGCTTTATTATTACGTATTGTCTATCCAATATATGCATCTCTGTGAATAATTTGAGAACAGTGAGATTTAGCCAAAATCTTAAATAAACAATTAAAAAAAAAACTACGTGATAAAGAATCGTTATTTGGCAAAAGTCATCTCGTCTCTTTATACTCGTATGTTAACAACTGGACTTTCAAGCTCCTTTTACTTGAAATTAAGGAAGTAAATTTACGTCCAGTAAACTGATTGTCAATTTAATTACGTTTCCAAATAGGTACGTGGACTTGAAATGTGAGTTGGTATATTACTTTCTTATTGCCTTTTATTCAGTCTCTCCTCTTTGATCTCCAGCGGACAAATTGACACAAATATATTATGGCATTGCAGACTATATTTCGTCGAAGACATGTCTGCTGTTTAATTATGCTGAAATATTTGTATTTGAACAACATAATACATACAAATTATCACGCTGCATATCACAATTTCTCGGAACATTAATTAATTGGATTCAAATTAAGAAGAACATTATTTTACACATGTACTCATGTGTTAACTAATCTGGCTTCTTCTCGACTTTCTTGCATATATGCAGGAAATTGGCCATATATACCGTCAATAATATTAATATAGGTATTATATTCTCAATTCAAATAGAATTTATCAAAATATATGCAATTTTTATTTCAAGGAGATTAATAAAATGCGGCTTTTATTAGTTATTCCCAACTCAAAACAACAACACAATTTTTACAAATATGTGTTCAGAAATTCAAGTTAAATTTTTCAGAAACACCGGTTAGAATGATCGAAATGCACTGTAATATATTATCAGTATTCAAAATATGTGCCTCAGAATCCAGAACAATCGAAGTACATATTTAATGTCAATGTAAATTGCTTGTAAAATTAGTATCAATACAAATTTTTCATTTCAATAAATACGAATAAATTTATGCATCAGATTTCTTTTAAAACAATTTATTTATATTTATGTGGCAATAAGCACCAATAAAACTTATATTATTATAATAACTGCAGAATATTTAATGCGGCCATAATACTTGGCATCGCCAATTTTAATATAAATATAACTCGACGCTTGTTTAAGCACCAATAATTGCAGAGTTCTCAGTAGCACGGGTAATTATGAGCCCCTTAGACTGCCGAGGCGTTTTCAATTTCCCCCGCATTAAATTAATGCGCGCGGAATTCGTCCCCCCGCGGACTTTAATGCCGCCGATAAAAGTATTCAGAAGCAGTAAAACGGCAAATTGTGGGGAGGCAGCGATAAATGTGCTTACCATTTACATGAATTTATTAAATGCGCATGCCCCTTAATACCGAACGACTCGATATCTGAGCACTTTTATTGGACTTCTTCAAAACTACTTACTCGACGCAATTAAGGTAGCAATAAAGGATGAAAATTGCCACGAGGGAGGAGGAAATTGTGGTAATGGTAATACATACGTATGAGAAAATATTAAACACGTGAAATTTGTAATGAAAGATGATTTGCATTCATTAAAATTATAACAGACACAAATAAGAAAAATGAATTTTATTGAGCATAGAAATATTCCGCACCACCATTTTTAAAAGTGAAAATAGGCAGAGCTGTCTTATATTATATTCAATGCTTTTAAAATTTAGTAAAACAAAATATTTAAAAATACCATAAAATGTATAATAGTACACAGATATTTTCAAAAATATCATGGCACATTATAATTTTTAACGCAACTATAATATTTCTGACTGATAATGTCAAAAATGTCCTGGAAATTTCCGGAATTTTAAAAGTAGTTATTTTCTTCTTGTGAATTCTTTTAAAGTTGTTGCTAAATAATAGAGCAAATTTCAAAATAATTTTAGCACAGTGAACAATAATTGTGGACATGGGTGCAAGAATAGCGTAAGTCGCAAAAATTAGTTTCCAGAAAAACGCGTCGAAAGATTCAAAACTTAATAAAAGTTGTAATATAGTAATTAGAGACATGGCTTTTTTTAGTAGGCTTATAAATATAATAAAAAACAAAGTTTAAAATAAATTGTATCAAAAACGCTAGTTTTATTTGAAATATAACATCAAAAAATTTACATTTTACGTCGTTATTGCATAAATGGATAATGATATGGCCAAGCTAGTCCGAATCAGACATGTCGCTTGGTCCAATATCCGCATCCTGAAACACATTATCATCCAGAACATTCTCAAACCACTCTGCATTTTCCGGTTTCAAAAATCGTATTAGTGACATCACATCGGCTTTTTTTGCAGGTTTTATACCAGGCTTATTTGCAGTGCGCAAAACGAGTTGTTCGAATTTCAAAAATACTTTTTTCGCATCTAAATATTGAAATCGACTATATGCCCCCTGATAACGTTCAGTCGATGACACTGTGCCCCGCCTTGCTATAATGATTTTACAATATTTTGTATCGTAAATTTATAGCCTTTGCTTCGGGGGGGGTTTCAAAAACATTGCACATAAAGACTGGTACCAATCTTTGATCAAATCTGAGCTCATGAGAGCTTCAAATGGCATCGGGTTGCTTCTACAGCTTGCCATTATTCCAGTCTTCCATCAATCCATTCGAGTGCGACTTTAATTATTATTTTTTTTGCAACTTGTATGAACAGTAGCTATATACTTTTAAACAGACTTATAAATAAGGGTACATATATTCTAATAAACAAATTTGCTAAGAACCGCATAAATCGACTTACGCTGTTCTTGTACCCAGCTCCTCAATTATTATAAAGACATTTCAAGACTTTGATTAAATTATTATTTAAGTTGCTACAATTGTCTTGGGATTACTATCAATTTACTGCTATTATTCTGGAATAACGTATTCCAAATAATAATTAAATCAAAGTCTTGAAAACTTTGGCAATTCAATGCAATGTCGACAATTTGTTTAAGAAGGCCAATATTCAATTGAAGCATCAATATTATCATGCTTTTAGATTTTCTCAACTTGTAGACGAAATTGATTGAAGGCCAATTTCTTGCAAATTCCCGACGACATATCGCAAAGCCAATAAACGTTACAACAGTTTAGTTGTAACGTAGATTTTCAGCAAACTTGAGCAGCAAACAATGATTTAAAAAATGTAGAAGAGTTATAGAAGTAATAATAACTGTAGTATTATAGTAACTGCAAATTCCATCAAAATGTGTGTGAAGTTGCGAGGAATATGGACGATTTCTACAATCTATAGCAATGTTCTTTAGAAATAGTTAACACATTGAAGAAGTTTTTTTCGAATCATTTCTAAATTTTATAGCACGTTCCCGATTGTATTTGTCTTAAAAATAATGACTACCGGAGAAAAAAAAAACAGAAAGATTTAGCTGAGTGACTAATTAGTTTTCTATAAAAGAAGAATGGGTGTATCTAGAGCCCATTCCAGAACCATAAGTTTCGGTACAAAATTTATGTGTCTCAAATTAGGCTGTAATGATGAAATATCCAAATGGTTTTGGAAACAAAAAACTTCATGACATGACATGTTAATCTTCATGACATTAATTAGACAACTTATTTTTTAAGTTAGTTGCATTAAAATGTCTTATAAATTGGAAATCCAAATATGTATTTATAAATTGGTTGGGCGGATGCCTAAGCCTGAAATAGTTCGGATTTTTGAAAACCAAAACATCTCCTAAAAAGTGGAAGACCAAGGATTTTCACCCGAGAAAGAGCAGAAAGAATGGTAACAAGAGTAGAAGACAGACTTTTGGTGTCTACAAGGAAATTACCGCATGACTAGGTGCGGTACATCAAACTATACAGTATCGCGAAAATTAGCAAGAAATGGTCAAAAATACCGAAAAAGACCGAAGGCGGGGTATCAAAAAATTAAAATATAAGGCGGGTATATTTTGCGAACAAGAGATTCATTATCCTGGACAATGAAAAATATTTTACTCTTGCCAACTCGGAAATCAAAGGAAACTATGGTTTTTATATGGCCAATGTAGAAGGATAATCTTCTATTTTGAAAATTTAAAGTAAATTTGGTAACAATTAGAAAAACATTTAGAAATAAGAGTAGACATTTTTCAGATATAGAGAGACATTTAGAAACATAGTAATTACTATAATATGTAGCAACTGCTATAAAACTGTAGCATATTCAATAATAAGAATGCGAGCGAATTTCCGATGGAATACAATAATAATAATAACAATATACAGAGTATTTCTACAATATATAGCATTTTTTTATAAACAGTAAAAGTTTTTACAAATCATTTCTAAAATCTATATCCATTAACTTAAAAATCGTGATTTCCACACAAAAATTCAAAATTTATTTTAGCAAACTGAATAATAATTGTAGTATTTCTAGAGCCCATTCCAAAAGAAGTAGATACAGTGAATTTGAGTAGAATAATAACGATTCCAGAAAAATATATAGGAATTGCAATTCAAAACTGCAGCAATTTCTGTAGATTTTCGACAAATTTTCATGGCTGCTTGAACAATTTCAGTAGATATTGAGGAAATTTTGAATGCTTTTGGATAATGGGACAATTTCTGTTTTTGAATTTCTAGCCCTAAAATTTTATCATGCCTAAATATTTAACAAAGAATTCACACATGCATTATTATAGTTTAATAATAATAATAATAATTCCTACTACTCCTCCACCTATGCGTGATTGGTTACTGTCATTATTTGACAGAGAATTCTGACTCAATTACATTTTATTTTACCATAGGCCCCTGGACTATTACTAGTTATGCGGGCGTTATGAGGAGCGGGCATTATTGTTATTGCCCATTTGTGCCTGCATGCGACTTATAGATGGTAGAGGCACATTTCCAAAATTTGTTGCAAGGAAATGTTAAGGAAAACTGCAGAAACACCACCCTAGAAATGCAGACCCGGGAATCGAATCCGGGACTTTGCGGTGAAGAAGCGAACGCATTAACGCTCACTCTTAACAACTTAGCAACCACTCCGTTGGTATTGATAATAATTGATAATAGAGTTATTATCATTTAACAGCACGTTTAACAGCAGTTCAGTTCAAATTACCAAAAACTGCCTACTAATACACATACGGGTAAACATCTTAAAGTTTATATCGTAGACAAATATTGACAATAACTTTCAACATTCGCGCTAACAATCAAATGAACATGATATTTTTCTGTGATACATTCTAAGAAATTGATATTTATTGGACTAAAATTTAGCCTAACGTTTAAATTGCCAAAAACTGCTAACTAATACACATACAGGCAAACATCTTAAAGTTTATATTGTAGACAAATATTCACAATAACTTCCAGCATGCACGCTAACAACAACATGAACATGATATTTTTCTGTGATACATTCTAAGAAATTGATAATTTTTAAATGATTTTTTTTAAATGACAGAAAATAATTTAAAAAATATATATTCATATGTTTTTCTTCCTCATGACTATCTGTAGCAAATTCTTAACAAATCGAATATGATAACGCCACTGAGTATAGCAATTGGCGACTTAATACAAACACACTTCAAAGTTAGGTATATAAGTTTTCCTACCTTAAATCTATAAAATATATATTTTTTTTATAAAACAACTAATCTTTTGACTTGTTTGATCAGTAGTAAAACAGCTCATTTTTTCTTTTGTTATTTATTTTTTTCGGGGAGACGAACACGGATTTTGCATAGGATCAGATTCTGCCCTTGTGAGTGTAAGACTTAAGTCTCTGAATAACCACAATTAATGAGATCAGCAATTACCTAAGCTTTAAATCGAACTAATAAACATAATTTTCAACGCTGCCTTGCTTAAACAATATAATTTTTAAGCAGGGTTGGTGTGATTTAAATCAATTGATTTAAATCATGATTTAAATAAACTGAGTTTTTTAAAGAAATCATTGAATTAAATCATTTTTTTTTTAATTAATCATTGCCTTTGCACTGTTTGCGCATTAGAATAGGTGATCAATTAAAAATATAATGTAACTATAGAGTACGCATGCGTTAAAGTAGATAATTGTAAGTAAAATATTTTTCTTTTCTCCCATTTTTTGGCCCATCACATAGTACAGATACACAGAAATTTGTTTTAATCACAAATTCTTGTTTAAATTCTAGAATTTATGATTTGTTACATCATGATTTGTTTTTTTTTTTTTAAATTTAAATAATGATTTATTCAAACCCCAGTTATTAGTAAGACATGTTTATAATATAAAACACAATAATAATATTTAAATTTTTTTTTAATTAATAGCAAAATTGAATAAATTCCACTAAAACAACATTGCATTGTAATCTTTAATACCATGCACAAATGTGTAAATAACACTCAAAAATGAAAGTTTAATTTTACCACTTACAGCATTTGTGCACTACATCATCGACATATACGACACCTAAATTTACACAATTATACATACATATCAATCATTGATATCTTATAATACGGTTTTAAAAAAAAATCCCCGTTCATGATTTTTCGTCGTAAAAATGATTTGTGAAGCCCACATGAAGCAGATTCAAACATGAAAGAATATACAGGGCGATCCATTTAAAAAGAGATCAAATTTTGTGTCCCGGATTGTACCCCGGTGTACCGAACTACACTCTGTACACTCGAAAATAATTTTAAAAAGTAGCGCATCAAGTGTCCAATAACTTTCAATCAGATTTTTTCCTCAATTTTCATTAGTCTAGCAACAATGGTCCGAGCAAGGACAGGTGGGCCACCCTGATTGTAAGTCGAGAAAGTTTTAGTCCTTCCAAGCACAAAAAATTATACTTATACTATAATTAAACGTATCTGCTGTCCGCATATTTTTATTTTGTAAACATTTAACCAAAGCAATAAGCACCAATAAAAACCATATGCAATGTAAAGCTGGTAATATTAGAGTACATTCGTACGAAACTGTCGTAAATGTGAAATTATTAAAATTCATAGCGCATAAAAATTTTCTGAGCAAAGGTTAACTTTATATTGGGCACGCAAATGTTACGATCATGAGTATTCATCGAATACCAACAATTGCACGTAGCGAGGGAAGCAATATTCATGGGTGTATCGGCCCCATACAGTTGTTCCATTAATGTAATACCCTTTGCAATGCAGACATGTGTCGTGCGCATAAAATTTTACGGTGCAGCACGCCGACATGGACGTCGCAGACGGAACAAAGGCACGAAACTATTAAATTCGGAGCCGACTCCGCGCCGGGGAAAAACGCACTGAATAAATCCGGGCAGGAGAGGCGCGTCCGCGTCTCAATAAATTATTCATGCCCACCTGATTCCGGTGTCTCAACCAAAAACACGCACCGAAATGGGCCGTCCGTACGAATCTAAGGTGATGCTAAGAGGGTGGAAACAATTTTTGCCCGGGCGATTTCATTTTCAGCTGACATCTCATCATTTCTACCTGTGGGCTCAGATGCATTTTTTTATAATACCAGTTGCATTTATTATGAGGGCGGGAATTATAGTGAGCAGCTAATGCATTCAGTTACGGATTTCGTAGACAGGAGCTCCCAATATAATCAAGGTAATTGATCAGGCAAATTAGTGAATAACGTACGAGGGCGTTAAAAACTGGAAATGTCAAAACTGGATATGACAGAAGACATTTTAATTTCAACCTTATCTATTTAAAATTTCCTATATCTTTGATAGATAATAAACCGGTGAGTGATCGAATGGTGCCGGAGGATTATAAGCAAGGTCACGGTGTAAAAAAATAAACAAGTAGTGAAAGTGGTGTTCGGATGAGGGAGGCGAGAGGGTGATCTGAAGTGAAAAGCAAAAAGGAGAGAGAAGTTGCAAGGGTACAATAACAACTGAAAAATTTTATAAAGAAAGTGTGGTAAAGTCATATCTGAGTAAAAACAAGTAGAGCCCGCACAGCTACACGGCGGAATCGACATTTTCCGCCGTGTGGATATGGCATCTCAACGCAGGATACCATAACACTCAGCTAGCAAGCGAACACGCCAAAGAAGAACTTACAGAAAACAAACGAAAATGCGTTCCACAGCCACGACGGAACAAACGCAAATGCGTTCCACAGCCACGACGGAACAAACGCAAATGAATAACGAAAGCAGAAGTAGAAGTATCAGTTTCGTCCATAAAGGAGAGGACATCGGTGAAGAGGAATAAAACGAAAGTTCTTTTAAGCGAAGCACAAGAATCGACAGGTAATAAGAGAGGAAAAAGCTAGGGAAAAAATAATGGAAATGGAAGATCTACTAGAAGGAATGCAAAGGTTGTTAGCACAACTGACGCTGAACTAGAAAGGTATCAAGAAAGAAGTCGAAAAAATAAGAAATGAAACGAAACAACCAAAGGAAGAAATAAAGAAAGAAATAGAAGAATTCTACGAAGACATCAAGAATAACGTAGAAAAACTAAATGAAGATATAGAACAAATAAAACAAGCTGAGCAAGCAAGACATAATACATAATGAATATTCAGACCTGAAAAAAGAGTGGGAGCGCTAGAAAAAACAGAACTGCGGTAAAAACACATCGGCGCACTAATGAGGCTTGAGTTGAAGACGGAAGTGGGAACATCAATCAGCAGATAGAACAATATATCAACAAAAAACAATTAATTAAAATTAAAGTTAAAGTTAAAACGGGCTACATACTATCAAAGAGAAAGAAAATACCGTTCGCAGAAATAAACACTTGCGAGGAAAAATTAGAAATTCTAAAATATATTAGAGGAAAGGAACATAAAAATAGAGCTAAGCAGGATGCATAACATAAAAAACAGATGTGGATAAAATTCTTAGCACAGTAAAAAATCTCGGATATTGGAATGTAGCGAATGTAGCGTAACGTTTGTACGTAACCAGTTGTCGAAATGGACTTTTTGACGAACCGGAACGCATATGAACCAAATCTATCATCACCGATAGTGTGAAAGTATCTTCAGTACTTTGAAAATCATTTTATTGCTTATAATAATACCAAACACATAATAAACATAATAAGTAGAGATTTAGAACAAAAATAAGTAAAAATAAGAAGAAGTAAATATTTAGAACAAAATTAATTTAGAATAGTTTCCATAAAAACTCGTAGGTTTTGTCAACTTTCCCTTGACTTTTTTTGCTTGGATCATCTAAATGGTCTCATCATCAATGGTCAATCATCTCATCATCTAAATGGTGCCGTTTTGTCAAGCTCGACCTTACATATTTATACGTATCAAACTGCAACAATGAAGGCCCAACGCAATTAATGAATACAAGTGCTGATATTATTCCCACATTTAGCTTTGATTTTAACGGAGTTACTATTTCGTTCATGTTACTAAAATTTCTCCCATATTCGCTTGTTGACATTTTAATGGTATTTATTGTCTTTCATAAAACTTGAACGTCGTCAGGTAACATGTTGTCAGGTACCACGTCGTCCTACTTGTTCAGTATGTAGATTATAAACGAACGCATAATATTTTTCTTCATTTCACAGATGGTACTACTTGCATAATGCACGAATTTCATCTTCCCTACTTCTGATATTTGATGAAAACTCTTCGCTCCTGTTCTTATTAAAAACTTTTATTTTACTAAGAATATTGCTATATAAACTCGCGTTTTCTTTTTGACGTTGCTCGTCCAGAATAATATGCGAAGAAATAGTGGTGAGTAACCGATTTATTAGATTATTGGCCATGAATTCCAATGAAAATAAACAAGAAATGGCAATTGAAGAGGCTGCAGATACCGCCTGTTCCTTCCTACTGCCGGAGAAGTCGAAGAGGCGTTATCAAAATGCGTATAAGTGTTTTAAAGAGTGCTGCCAGAGAAAGAACGCTATTGAAATCTTCTTGCTTACTTCTCTAAGGGAAGTAAGTTTTTACTTACCTCCCGTTGTTCATAGTAACCAAAGCTTTATCGGTAAGTGGGGCTTGCCGATAAAGTAATAGTATAATAGTAAGCAGTATCAAATCAATTTTACAACAGTGTACTTACCATGTAGGGAGTGGAAAAAACTGTAAATGTATCATCCATTTAATATTCGTTTGTACCAGAATCTCAGAAATAATAAAAATAAGTTGAACATTGTACCATAAAAACCCTTGCCGTCAGTTTGACAAATGTCATGTTATTGTGAATAATATATTACATTAAAAGGGAAGGAAGCGGGATTTACCCTACCGAGCCAAGTTTGCAGCCTGAGCGTAGCGAGGGCTGCAGCAGGCGAACAAAATAAGTTAAATTTCGTACGTTGTCCAAATTTAAATGAAAATTCTGGGGAGGCTATAGTCCAATTTCAAGACGGAGCTAATCAAAACATATTTACGTGAACTAATATAATAGTTATAATAATATTTACAGGGCTGATTCTACACAACTCGAGTTCAACACGAGGGTAGCGATCGCAGGAATAAAGTATCCTTAGTCCAATCGTGGGCTTGTGTAATGTAGCAGTAATATTAGCTTTGTCTTGAAATTTCATTCGGCCTAATTTTTATATTTTGTTAAATATTGAAACATTTTTAATCATTTTGTGAATTTTAAGCACATTATTTGTTCAAAAATTGCTAACAAAATTTACTTTTCAACAAAAATATAAAATACAAGAAAAATTGTATTGATTTTCGAACTTGAGATGTATATTCTGGAAAATTTATCAATGGCATATATTTTGATTTTGTATTTTATGACACTTGACGATTTCTTAATCATTGGAAGAAATTTAATCTGAATGTGCGTACAAAATTGCATATTGGCTTTCAATTAATATTTACAAAATAAATCAAAAGGCGTAAATTTTTCAAATTTAAGTGAAAATTCTGGGCAAACTAGGAATTAATTAATTAAAACTTATATATTTTAGAAATTGGCGTTATATTTGTAAGATATAAGTAAATTCATATAATTTTAAATTTTGTCCTTAAAACGGGAATTTGGTACAGATTTTGATTTTTATAAGTAGAACAATTTTAGATAATACCCAGAAACAATATCTAGTGGTTAAAAAATATGGGCCACCCTAAGGAAGATATATGAAATAGCTTTTTATGTAATAAGTAGGAGAGAGGTGGCATGAAAGGGACACGTATTGAAACAAAACGAAACAAAATCTAGTGGTTAAAAAATATGGGCCACCCTAAGGAAGATATATGAAATAGCTTTTTATGTAATAAGTAGGAGAGAGGTGGCATGAAAGGGACACGTATTGAAAGGGACAATTCAAATCACGCTACAATTACAAATCTCCCTGAAACAAAAGTATTTATGTTGTGTGGCTACACCAATGCCATTTGAACCTAACTACAAGCTTCTGTCCTTTTATAGATGGCGGAATTATGCTTGTGATTTTATTCGTCCTCCAAAGTAAATTTTTTGTAATTCTTTCCAAACTAGTTATGAAATGTTGTAAATGGTTTACTGAACTGTTCGTCATTGTATATAATTAGTGGTATATTCAATCATTGGAGAACGAAAAGTCAGTCCCATTTAGATAAAATTATAGCTTTAGAAGTTATGTTTTTAATTTGTGTGTGATATTTATGAAAGGGACACATCAAACGTTTATGAAAGGGACGGTTATATCAAATGCGGATTCTGGCTTGATAGATGATAAAAACTCTGAGACTCTGAATGAATTTCCTACCGAATCATTTATATATACAACATATATGTAAGTGTTAATTTCATTGAAATTATCTTTAAGAAAAGAAATATAGGACCGATTTCCAATTAGTTTTTAAAATGTGATTTTAAAGTATACATGCTTAACAGTACACGTCCTTATCGTGTACGTGTACGTATAGTAATTATTTAGTATATGTAAAGTAAAATACCAGTAGATACATGGTGACTTTTCTCGTCATTATGCACTGTCCCTTTCATAAATTATTGTGTCCCTTTCAATACAGTCTAGTGATGAAAGGGTCAAAATATACTTTTTTATAATGAAAAAATATACAACTAAGAATAAAATAAGGTTTATCATTATATTTTCTTTCAGTAGTGAACTAATTGAAGTTTTCAATTATATTCGTAACTGTTCAAATTATTTCCTTATTTATTTACTAGACTCTTTAAAACAAAAATGAACCTTTCATGCCACGTGTCCCCTAAGTATTAATACTAATAGAAGTACTAAGACCCAATTTGAAACAAAATTACAGATCCACTGATATTATTGTGCATATTATAATTGCAGCTGCGCAAATTTTGCACGTTATAATATTGTCTGGCATAAAAATAGTGGCAATATCATCAAAACTGTGACAATTTATGCAACAACTACCTGTTACCCGCCGCCAATTTACACCGCAACAGCTTTTTTTATCACGCGGGTATCAAGCGTAATCTTCTTTTATGGCTATGTAAAAGCACGGCATAATTAAACCCATAACATTTTATATTATCACCTCAGCCGCCATCTGTAACATCCCATTACTTCCCCGGCAGAGAAAGCGGCAATTTTCCTGACCGCCACAGAAATTACGGCGCCCGGGGGCGGCACGTGGGGGCAAATTAAATTAACGCCGGGGCCCTTTTTTAATCGGCCCGAAAGTGTAGCCGAGGCCGAGGTTATTGTTGCTTTTTTATGCCGCCCCTCGAGATAAAATGGGGGCGGCGGTTTCGCTATAAACATGCCTATGAGGAGCGTATGGGGGACTTAACTGCCTCCATCGAGCCTGCCGCCGATCGAGGGGGCTTGTTAATAGTTTCTCGGCGGAGGCATTTATAATTTAGCGAAAATAAAAAGTAAGGCGGTGCAGGGGGCGTTTACTTTCAGGGATAAGCATCAGCTCGAACGATACATTAAAAGTGGCGATTTTTTTCCTGTGGTAAATTGAAAGGCACTTGAACCAAATATCGATACAAGCAGTAATCACTTTTCCTGATAGATTTTGTTTGTGTGTAATATTTAGGTCCAATATTTGATGATTGAATTCATAACACTTTGATCTCGGCAGTTTTCAGATTATCGGTGTCAATTACACGTGTTCCATCATAGCTGTAAAAGAAATTGGTTCATCAATGACTACAGATTGAAGTAATTGTTGTTATTTAACCACACGAGTTATATCACGCACGTAAAAGGAATTGGCTCAGTAATGATTACAGATTGAAGTCATTGTTGAATAAGAACAGCAATGATGATTGCCAAACTCCGCAGCGGAGATGGAACCTGAAGTCATTGTTGAAACAATTTCTTTTACAGCTATGAAAGAAAGCTGTGAAAAATATTTTAATAAAAGTAAAAGACAATTTAAACTGCATATCTTTTGTGGGAAATAACATTTCCTCTCGCGCTTTGCGGACGAAACTACGTTTGAATTTAATTTTTATCCCAATATTCCTAATAATATGGAGATTTGCCTGATTTTTACGTAATAATTTCTGCACCCTTGAAACGGTTTTTGGTGTTTTAACTTATTTCCTCCTAACAAAAATTCTGTAGTCCTGAATGCATTGTGCGCTCGTGAATGTGCAATATCTAAACGGTAAGTATTTTTCGAGCGAAAGGACACCGCTTATCTCATATTGTGCGATGCAACTTCGGCGAACACTTGGGAAGTTTCGCTCGGAAGAAATTGAATTAAGCGCGGCCTTAAATGTAGGAAACCGATAAATCTGGAAAGCAATAAATTTCAGTGACTGCAGCCGCTCGTGTGTACACATGCAGCCCCGAGCCACCCCCGATACCCACACGTTGGCCTAATAACACACACACTCACACACCACATGCATTTATGCTAGGAAGATACGAGTCCACTTGTCGCTGCCGAGTCGCCCGACAAAATGCAATTTGGCGCGGGCACAAAAGGAGGACGGGGGAAAACGCGAAACAAGAAGAAAAAGGGGCCGGAGAACAGCGCCCCCGGCCCGACGCTAGAGGGGGATGAATATTTAAACATCAATCGGAATGCTGATAATGACATGACAAGAAAATGTAAAGGGCCGAGTGGAAAAGGGAGGGCGGGAACGCACGGCGTGGAAATTCGTCCCCGAATAATGGAGGATTTTTTTCGAGTGGCCTCTCCGTCGGGGCGGGCTGTTTGCATAAAATCTAATCAGATTCCTGTGCGAATAATTGAAACACTTTGTCGCACTTTTTCCGGCGCACTTCACACAATGTTTCATTTCACAGATACGAATCTGTGCCGCGGCAGGATTCCCTGTGTAAATGTCGCCGAATTAAAAGAGTACACAGCCAAAAACGCAGATAATTAAGACAAGCTTTTTAATTAGGCTACGTAAAATTTTGCATAGAAAAATGTAAACACAAAAAAAATAAAGTTTTATTAGTTAAAATTAAAGTTAGAAATGTGTACCTTTACGTGTACGTGCATGAATGTTTACCAACGGCCCTATTCTGTTATTAATAATTAATTATGTATTGATTATTAAACCCTATCAATTATTATAAAAGCGGCATTAAATAACTCTTTAAGGCAATCAAGCTCCTAGAGTTGTAAAGATTCGGCACCTCATTTACTACATATTGTAGCATTCAGGCGCCCCTTCAAGAAACATAGTGAAATATGTGCTGGAGGCAACTTTGGGCGAATATTTGTATAAAATAGCATCGTTGACCAGTTTGTGCTGCAACATTATAATGCGAATACGAACAAGATTCAAAAATCATGACAGCCGTTTTCCAACGGCTTAATAAAACGCACTGTAGCGCAAAAGCGCAACAATATCTACTAACATGAAAAGCGGCCGGGATTCAACTGAATCTATTATGGCATTGTTTTATATTCCAATTTATTGTAGGGATTTCCTCTTTGCGGCTTACATTTCGATTCTGTACGGATCATCAATTTTCTACACCGCTTAACTGATAATTTTGATTTGTTCGGACGTAAAGCTTGGTAGAAAAAAATATATGTTTCCATTAAACAGATTTATTCTCGTTGTTGGTTTTCGCGTGATAAAGCCGATTTTTTATTCACGGGGGCACGTTTAGAAATAGAGGCAGAAAGTTGCCAAAGCCGTCGAGGATTTAATGTGACGCCAGCATTGATGTTTTAAAAATTTAGAAATAAAATGGTTACTGACATAGCACAGTGATTTAAAGGGTACAGCTGGAATTAGATTGGAAAATGCGGAACATTAAAATGTATACGTCAATATCATTACTAGCTGGAATTAGACTTGAATATACAGATTTTTTCTAAATATATACGTATTTCAACATCATTACTTGCTTTGTATCACTCTATGGAATAATTCAAAATAACCTGGATGTGGAGCTCACATTTCTAATAACACATTTCAATTTTTCACATCTTACAATATAGAACTTCCAAGTCCTAATTTTCAAATTTCTACACAATTATGTACTTCAAACACGTGTCATATGTTTTTGAATTATATCGGGTGGTGCGTTGGACAATGCACCATAGGGACTTTCATGTAAAATTTTAAATATTTAAATATTGTCTTCCCGAATAATTTTAGAGTAAAACTATAATTAACTCTTTTGTAGAGAAAAAAATACTGCGCCAATGTATGCTATTACTTTTTATTTTTCATTATCCATGACCTAAAATATCGACCAAATGGAAGTTACACTTAAAAAAATCATAGGTGAATTGAAAATAAAAGGCAAAGAAAACCTTTTTTACATGTGTCAGTTATATTTTAAAACCTTACATTTAAACATAAACATAAAATTTTAAATCTTTAAATATTGTCTTGCCTAATAATTTAAGAGAAAAACTATAATTAACTATTTTGTAGAGCAAAAAATACTACGTCAATTTATGCTATTACTTTTTATTTGTCATAATCCATGACATATCTTCATTAGGATATCGACCCCATGGGGTCTTTCCGCCTTGAGTAATATTACATTACATTATACATTACATTACATGAGATTTATGAGTGATTGTTTTGAGAAGAAAGTGTTATGAAGTGTAATATGATCCATGAAGCGTTTTGTCGGATGTAATTTTGTAGTTCGTTTGTCTTGTCTTTTAATACATAACTCGTCGAGTATTGTCCTATTGTCCTCTTTTTGTTGAAATTTATTTCGTAGTTTTTCCAGTCTTTGTTGGATGGGTATGATTTTGGTGATCTTGTATAAATTTATGTTTGATATGTTATGAAGATGATTGTCGTCGTGTCTTAGTTTGGAATATTATTATTATTATTAATATTTAAATTAACTGTATGTGTGGTTTTTCTCTTGGTGGAATATGTTATATTATATTTATTATTATTATTATGATTAATATTATTTTTAGGTACCCCGATTGAAACAGGCAATACCAATTACCAGAAATTATTTAAGACTTGATGCCGTGAATATGGTTAAAAATGTGCACATATTATTTATAAATAATTTAATCTATAAATTTAATATTTAAGATTTAATTTTTAAATATTTATTTTATGAAATATTTAATAATACTTAATAAACTTGGATTATATAAAATATATAATTGGATAATTTGGATTTTAGAATAAATGTCACTTTCACCTTAGCATGTCAGAATTAATTGATTTACATGGCACGCTAAGTTTATATTAGTGAGATCTGTATTCATTTTTTTCAGAAATACCTCCCAAACTACCAACTGGTGAGAAAATATATAAGGAGTGAAAAAGATGTAAAATGAGACGCTGAATACGACTAAGTAATAAAATGTAAGGTATGCTATTTAAAAAAATCTAGCTATGGCCCTTCAAAGTTTACCAAAATCAATGTGTCACAACAAGGTGATGCCACAATGCAAATAGACGGTCTTACCACCAAAAGATACACCAAGCAGTAGTGTTGAAACAGGCAACCTGATATTCCAAAAACCAAGTGCGCTGCGATTTTTTGAACAAGTACCTGCAAACGCAAACATTTTGGTAAAACAATAGACAACTTCTGAACCGATAGAGCGAATTTCAAAAACGTTTTAATGAAACACAACTTTGATACGTTTAGGGCTTTTGGAATACCCTGTATAATATGAAATTTATTTTAAAAAGTAACCATATTAGACCCCTATATATCCCAAAAATGAAACTGTTTGAAAGTCACTTGTTTTGGCCTCAATATTCCGTGCCGTATAGCGTGAATAACGCGTATATTATTATCATTTTGGTGGATGCGCCAGGATTTACGTTAAATAAAGTTGCCTACATTATTACATTATATTTTACATTAATCCAGATAATTGGACTAATTTGATTACAATGGAATCACACCGAATAAATTTAGCGCATATTTAAAACGTTTATGGCAATGTCTATTTATATACACATTTACAGGTCCAAATATGTTCTGGACCCATACTAAATCGAGGTATTTTTTTTTTCGAATTTTGCTGGAGTATCCGTTTCGTTTCTACTCGATTCTGATTACATTCATTTGTTCATTTTGGTAATAAAAACTTGCTATTATTACTTAACGACAGCTGTTTTCAATATTTGTGGCTAATTACCTTAACATTTTTTTCAGTCATTATGAAGATAAAAATTCAGGAGATACATTTGTGAGTCAACCATAGTAGCAGACATATCGTCGACTGCGATTTATTTTGAACCAAGTCCACATTTATACAAATCTGAGTAGATATCTTCAACATGCTTTACACATAAAAATTCACCATGTCCAGCTGGTAGAACAATCTAACAGAACTCACTATTGGCTAAAATTCAGAATTACATCAAACCATGTCCGAAAATGTACAAATATTACACATTTAATATTTTTGGACTTGATTCAAAATAATTTTCACTCGACGATATCGTGTATCGCCATAAAGATATCATGGCGACAACGCAAATTAGCGAGTAGCTAATTTCAAAGTGGAATTATAGTAAACTCAAATAGTTCATTGTACAATTTGAAAAGTTTTTTTTTTAAATCATTTAACGAAAGCCTATTTATACTTCTATGACTAGTTATTGTTGCCATAAAGGATCTGAAACCGCTTGAGAATTTCAATTTTATGAATCTCGCCTTATACTTAATTGTGTTATTCTTTTAAGAGTATATCAATTCATTCACAAAAAATGTTCTATAAAAACCAAATTATTTTTTACTTTTAACAAAATCAGATCACAATTTAGATCATTCCGTCTACATAATAAGGGGAGCAAAAGTGATACAATGGACAAGATATAAATAATAAATTATTTGTTAATATTGACAGCAACTTTTAACAGTATTGGAGTATAACTGGCATAACTGGAATTTTTAGCAAACGTCATATATTTATTACCTGTTTGGACTAATTTGATTACACTATGTTTACTATTATTTTGATTACAAAATGTGCGCTTAAATTATATTAAAGTTAAATTAATGTACTTGACTATAAGGTACAAGTACATTTTATGATTGACAATTTTAGTACTTCTAAAGTTATATTGCACAGAGCTTATTAAAAAAGAGCTAATTAAAAATTTATTATTTTGCTTAACGATTTTGTCAATATATTAATGCGTTATTATAGTGCTATTATAGTATTCGTCTTCTAAATATTAATATTTGTTATAAATAAATTGTCTAAAGTATTCAATTTTTACAATTTTTTACGTTTATTTTTGGTTTTTAAATTCAAATCTCAGTAATTTAAATTTAAGATTGTTTTAGTGTCAATGTTTAAGAATGGGCTATTTCTATTCCTGCTGCTAATGACCTTCTCCAGAAAGTACTTAATCTACGGGTGCAAGGGATGTCAATTTTCCACAATATATTTGTGGGACGACCAATGTGTTAATCTAGTAATTAAAATTTTACAAAAATATTGCACCTAGGTACATGATAAAAATTTAGAAAATAGATACATGCTCGCATGTAAAAACAACAAATATTTAAATATTAACAAAAATATGGTACATTAGGCGACTCCATATGGGGTTGAAAGCCAATAAAGATTGTTTACATATACAGGGTGTCAATTTGAAAAGTTGCTATCGACTTTTTTCATAGAAAACATGACTATTTTCAAAATAAGTCAAAACCGTTTGGGTGGTTCGTATGGGGAACTAAAATGGAAATAGGTGCTGTCGACCTCCTACCCACCCTTTAAGCCACAGCCACCTCCGTCCCTTACTAACTGAACGCTTTTGAACTGTGCTTGCACTTATTTCCGAAACTACTTCACCAAATCATATTGTATTAATGGACTGGAAAACATTTTTCAAGAGCTTTCCAACGATGTGTCACAAGTAGGGGGGTGCCATTTAAATATTTCAGATGGAGGTGGCTGTGGCTTAAAGGGTGGGTAGGGATTCGACACTACCTATGCCATTTTGGTTCCCCCTACAAACCGCCCAAACGGTTTTGAGTAATTTAAAAAATAATCATGTGTTCTATGAAATGCGTCGATGGCACATTTCAAATTGACACCCTATATATATGATATTAATTATTGTTGATATTATTGATATTGATTGAATATTTATCAAATAAGGGGGATCAAAAATATGTAAAATTTCTTACCATCAACATTAAATCGATAATTTCCCCCTAAACTAGGAATTTCCCCCCTGTTGGTGGAGCCCTGTTTACTGACAGTCTATTAATGTTGATATATCCATAATAACAAATATTATTAAAATTTTCATGGAAATTGTCGGTTTTCGTCATTAATTCCCGGATAATCAAAATTTCTTACAATTCTCAGTGAATATTTGATGAAATTATAAAAATAGGTAAGTAGCTACTTATAAAATTTCAAATAGTAAATATTTAAACAATCAGTTTGTAATTGTTTATAAAACCATTAAGACAATTACTACAAATTGATAGTTGCAAATTGCAGGCTGATATCCATTAAAATGTCCCTATTCCTACTACTGAAATAATTGGAGATAAATCAAAACATTTCATAACCCTTGAAATATTTGGAGACATGTTTATTATGTTTAATTAAAATTTAATGTTGTATTTTAATTGTCTAGGAGTGTAAAGAGGTCATTAAATCCTAAATATTTTAAACAATTGTCTTAATACATTTAAAATTCATACTAAATTCATCAATCATTCCGTAATTAAATAAATAAATGTGTACAATTTTTAAATTTAGTGATATTTTTGTATCAATATCTTCGGAAAATATTTTCCAATTTTAATAATTGGTGAAAATGATGTGTATTGTGCGATTAAAAAAATGGAACGAACATTATTAAAATGAGACAAAACAAAGCGAACATTTTATGTATTGTGAGTGTCAAAATATGGAAAATTGTTAAAATACTTCATTTTACTCATTAAGTGAAAAATAGCAATTTTTCCATGGCTTGGTATACATGAAAGTGATATTTTTCCACTCTAGAAATGAAAATATTTTCACATCTAGAGATGAAAATAAAGATGTAAAATTTCATGGAAATAATGCATTTATTGCAAGGAAACGATTTTACAAACATTCATTTCAGTAATTTGAAATTTTTGAGTGAAGAACTTTCCACTCACGAAACAACGCTATTGTTGTTGCAATAGCGTTGTTTGTTGTTGAACTCATGTTGCAAAATGTATTATTTTGACGAAAGATTATTTTTATTGCAACACAACATGATTTAGTGTTTATGATTATAGTGATCCAAATAAATAATACAATTTTTGAAAAATAAATGGGATAGAATTCGGGGAAATTTTCAATTATTAGAAGCAATGCTAATGGACGTATTTGTTAATAGTATATCTACTTATCGATTATCGACTAGAATTACAAAAAATGAAATAAAAAATTGTTAAAAGTCGTTAAACAATAATTATTAACAATTGGTCCTTCTGCTATGCAATTTGTACAAGACTGTATCGAGTTAGGGTTCGTTATTCTAAAAATTCGCTTGATATCCACTCCTCAATAGCGCCGTTAATAAGGTTCCAAAGGCGAATGGTAAGTGCCAGTTTCGCAATACAAATATATTACCTGTACTGGGGCTGGCTGGGCCAGCTTTCTGGATTATTAGTATTTAGTATTCATTAGCATTTCATTAAAAACTAATGAAAATAGTCTACGTTTGAAAGAATTTAAAAAAATCAAGAAAATTCCAACCAATATCAAGCTTGGCGATTTTTATGGACAATATACCAATTTGTCATAAGTTCTCCCTGAATGGTATTGTTTACGCTTATTGTGTTATGTTAATGCTTATTAATATGACTTTTTTAATGAAAGGCAATCTGATGCTCAATTGATGCAACAATTTTAATCGCCCTGCTTCATGTTTCGCGTCTTCTTTTAATTTTGTTCTGAATTCTGATACCGTCGGCTTACAAGTGAAATCACGTAAGTCAAAAACTATAAAATGTGAGAAAATGCAATTAAAGTTTTATATTCTGCTGTTACCTTTTCTACTCAGTCATTTAATGAGTTAAGAATTTGAAAGTTCGGCTACAGGACCCTTTAGTATTAGTAAACCATGAAAATAAAACGTAACCAAAAACAGCCAAAAACTGACTTAACTGACTGTAAGCCGACGATACGTTGTAGTTTCCACTTATTGTTCTTCCTTGAATATTCGATGAAATCATACTTAAAAACTTCTACGTTGAATGAAACTTGCTCATTATTTTATAAATTATCTGCAATAATCTTATTGCAGTTACTGTATATGAACCGAAATTTTATAACTTGAACGAGGTCTTCACAAATGTCACAAAGATCTAGATATTTTGCTTTCATTTCATGTATTGGTACGAGGATATATCATCAATTGAAGTGCTTCTGCCGTACTCAATCATTTTATTACAATGAATCATAATAATTTATTTCTAATTGGATTCTGCGTTGAATGAAATTTGTTTAACTTTTTCATAAATTGTACAAGAATTTCTACAACTTTGATATTTTCGAAACTATTAATTGCTGTTTCCTGTAACCGAGCCGAAATTTTATAACTTCTGGTCTTCACAAATGAAACTAAATTCTAGATTTTTTGCTTTCATTTCATATTTTGATTTGACGAAATCTAATTCTAAGGAAATCTAATTTGCCCTATTAAATTATTTGATTCTAGTTAATTATAATAATGAATCCTTAATTGGAAATTTTACGAGTTGCACCTTATGTATTGTGTGTGAGCCAGGCGCATTCACCAAAACTTCTAAATTGTCTTGTACCAACGTTATAGCAACACTTATTTTGATATTGTTTTGGCCCCTCGAAGTATATAAATAGGGTCTGATCTCAAAATATGTACATCAAACACTGTATATGCGTTTAGTCCATTGAAAGTATTTACAGACAATAGAAAATGGACTGATCTTATAAATTAATTATTACCAACAAATCGCCGGCTTAATAACTGTAATCAAATCCTTAATCTCGCGTTGTACCTAAATTACATTGAAATAACATTGTTATCATTCCTCGCCAGAGCGAAATATTTGCAAGAATTTAGATTGGCTTCCAATCTAATGCCGTAGCTTTTGTTTGATACATCTCCAAAGCATTTGATAACATTTAATGCCACTGAAAGTAAACGAATTTGTCAGGGCCTGCAAATTTTTGCGCAGATATTAATCCGTTTCTGACGTAACCGTGAGGTCGGTCGCCTCGCCGTCAGCCGCCCTATAGGGTCATCAATCACCTTCGATCAGATGATTTATTGAATTATCGGCTACTCGGGATTATTACCTAATTCCGTGCATGCAGAATTGTCCGGCAAGAAAAATCACTTTGGGGCTCGAAATGGGGCTCTAAAAAACGTCCGCGATGATGAATTTTCCGACATTCATTCATGCCCTGATAAATTGCGGTCCACGGTTCTATTTGCGCACGCAAAGGAGGCCGCACAACGCCGGATGGACGTTGTTTGTGCTTGCACCGGAATAGCGCCAAAGATTTTCCCATGGAAACCTGAGACGGGAAATGTCACGTGCGAGGGTACTAGGTAATGGACGCAAACTTTCCTACTAAGAAGTCGAGTTTCATTAGACGTGCATCTGCATTGTGTATCGCGCGAGTAGCTGAAAGAGATCCCGGGCTTTGCATGAATAACTGCTCGCGCACACTTGTTGACGAATGCTCGTTTCGCTCAAATAATGAAACGATAAGACAAATGGAATTATTCCGACAGGAACGGTCCTTGCACAAGGCGCGGCATTAATTAAGCCGGGAATATTCAGTGTGAAGTTTTCCACGTGATTAACTTTAGAACTTCGCTGTATAAATATTATTCACGCGCGTCTAAGAGATTGCCAGGACGCGGCGGAATTCTTTCCGGGAACTATACGTTTCTCCTCAAACAAACTTTCAGCGTTTTCTACGCGAATTCGCAGCCGCTGGGAGGAAAATTATTAGTTGTAGTTCGTTATTTAACTTGCGCGTCCCAGATAACTGAAAATATATAAAGCAAAAACTCGCAATTTGTTACTGCAGTTTCATTTTTAGTAGTAGGTATACATTATGCTCGTATTTGTAACTTCGCAGATTCAGTTTTAAAGTTCCTGACGTTAATGAACGTGTAAAATATGGGCCACCGAGTATTTATTTGTAGGAAAAAATATACACTTTCAGTGCTACAGACTTGGTTTAAACATAATTACTACCTTAGGTACAATTGGATTCAAACTTTGTCATGTTCCATAAAAAGGAAAATATAATATACGCCAAACCCTATTCTGAAAATATACTCTATATATTCAGTACACTGAAAATGTAAGAATAAAACATAATAAAAGTGGAAGAAGTTTGAAGAATAAAAAAATATACACCTTCAGTGCTACAGACTTGGTTTACACATAATTACTACCTTGGGTACAATTGGATTCAAACTTTGTCATGTTCCATAAAAAGGAAAATATAATATACGTTAAACTCTATTCTGAAAATATACTCTATATATTCAGTTTACTGAAAATGTAAAAATAAAACATAATAAAAGTTTGAATCCGATTTTACCTAAGACTGAAAAACTAATTTTCAAGATGATTGAAGTGAGCACACCTGACATTTTTATTAAATCATAATGATATTTATTATTAGAGGACCTACATAATATTAAAAAAAAAATGAAAACAAACTCAAAATCACAATAATATCATAATTATCTATGAATCAATGAGTACACTGAAAATCATTCCTTGTACCGTAATTGATTAAAATTTTACCACTGCATCAACCTGTAAAATATATCAACCAACTCGTACTTTGTTGGAGGCCTTCCCCACGCTTTTGTCGATCATTATGCAAACTGCCGCCCTAATCGTGCAAATTACTCGCGATCTCCATTCCGAAAAATTAATCTCGACCCCATCGGCCGTTTACCCCGTCTAATTGCCCTCTGCCACGGCTGTAGACCCGCAGTTTGCAGACTCTGCGGACTGGCCTTGCCCCGTGGGCAAAGTTTATCATGAATCACGTACTAATTTCGCAATAAAATTGGATTAAATTAGGGCTGAGCATTTGAATGCGAACAAGGTATAAGTGTCCACGGAATAATGCCCGAAAATTTTAAAACGATATACGAATGCCAGAATTAAAACACAAATAAGGATTTAAGTATTTTATTAATTTTATTCAGTACTTAATGCAGTTATTCTTCGATACATGCAGAATTAAAGTATTGAATGCTTTTACTTTCACATACTTCTAAGAATTAAAGTATTATCTGAAGTATTTTATGATACATTGAAAAATCTCGAAGCATTTTTTACATTGATAAATCATTTTATGAAATATTTTATGCTATTTCATTATAATGTATGGAAGCATTGAAATATTTATGTTTTTATTATGCTAGACTTTAACAAATTGAAGTGTCTTTTGAAAGGACACATAGCAATATTTGGATACTCACTTCAACAATGAAAATATCTCTGAAAATCAAGAAAAAAAATAAGAGGTTGTCTTTAAAAAAACAATGGATGACTTCATTACTCAAAAACAAATGATGGTTGAAAATCGACTGACATTCAAAAATGTGTATTTTTATCAAAGAAAATTGACGTATCCAAGGATTTTTTGCATTTTTTATTTCGGTTTTACTGAATTCAGTCCATACTTTAGGTGCATACTGTATTTTCAGATACATTGAAGAATGGATATATTTTATGTTTTATTTTCAGATACCTACATTCACGAATGGAAATATATTATGCTTTTATTTTCCAATACATTGAAGAATGGAAATATTTTATGCTTTTATTATGCTATATTTTTACGATTTTTAGTATATTTTGTTCGGTGTACATAATTTCAGAATTGAATCATTTTATGCATTTATCTTATGATACATTAAACCAATACATTACAAAAATAGTTCGCTGTACCTACGTAGAAGAATGTATATATTTGTTAAAACATTTTATAGTTTTACTGCGTAAAATTTATTTTTTAAATCCAGGGTGTCCTAAATTGAGTAGGATTGCATGGGTATCTTTGTTATTTTGAAAGCTAGAATTCTGATTAAATGGGCAATGTTATGCAGTGTGCCATCGAACCAAGTAACTTTCATTTTAAACTTTTTTCCGCATCTTTAATAATTATGAATATATCTAAGTTTTAAGAAAATCGCAATTTTTAGTTTTTTTAGAATAACTTCTAAACTTCTCCGACTTTTGAAAATTTTTCATCATAATCTGAACCAGCATATAAAACTGCACAAATTTCCCCCTTTAACCATATCTCTAGCTTTAAGAATAAGAAAGATACCCATGCAATCCCACTCTATTACACCCTGTATATAATTTGTAGGTAGTTAATTTTCTGATACAGTTAACAATTGAAATATGTTATGCTTTTACGTTGTTATCACACTTTAATGAAAAATCTTTAATGAAAAATATTTCATTTACAATTTCCTTCACGTGCTCAAGAAACATATATTATCACACTTTAACATTGCACTATTAACAAACACTTTAACAAATTAAAGTATTTTTGAAAATTAAAAAAAAATACATGTTTTGCCTTAATTTGCAGATGCCTAGAAGGATTAAAATATTACAAGCTTTTACTTTGCCATACTTTTCAGAATGAAGTATTTATTTATATATTTTATAATCATAAAATGAATGATTTATGGAATGATTAAAGTATTTTCTGAAATATTTCATACTTAGTGATACATTCAATAATTAAAATGTTATGTTTTTTTTACTTTATTATAATTTACTAATTTATATACAATTTGATATATTGTATGTAATTATTTTGTGATACAAAGAATCAAGGTATTTTTTGAAAAAAGGTTTTTAATTTCACTTTGGTAACGTTAGAGAATTGAAGTATTTTCTCAAATGTTTTATGATATTTCATTGTTATAAGTGAAAGCATAAAATATATATAAAGAAAAACAATTATAAAAATAAATATATTTTTTAAATATAAATAATTTATACAGAAAGCGCATAAAGTATTTAGACCTGGCTTAATTTTTTTCCCGTATAAACGCTTCAACAGGTCAAAATTATTTTCTTTTTTCCATCTCTCTCAGTTTTGAAGTTATGACGTTAGAGCCACATTTTTTAAATGACATCCTATATTTTTTATTATTGATTTTGATAGTACTTTCTATTATGTTTTCAACAACATGACATTTTCAATATGTAACATTTGAAAAATAATGAGAAAAAGTGCGTTAAAGTAAAACTATTAAATTATTAATTCAATGTGCAGAATGCATCTAGTTACCATTCAAACCAACGTCAGTTAAAACAAAATTTGGAAAGTTCTCCTTAATGTCTGTGCGGCCTTTCGACATCGATTGGAAAACTGTTAAGAACATCTAATTTGATTTTTTTCCCTAACCAATATTTTTTTCGTTATTTTAATTATTTTTGTGACTTCATATTATTTTAAAACTTATCTTAAAACAAGTCATTAGTATTTTTTTCTCGATAATAATTTCTTTTGGTTCTTCTTTTCTTATTTTTGTAATTGATGATATTGTAATAAGAATGTTTTTCAGGTTGATCAATTTTGTTTTATTCCCATATTTAATATCCAAGCCTGTTTTCCTAATTTTGTTTTAACTGACGTTTTGAATGGCAACTAGAAGCATTCTGCACATTGAAATAATAATTTAATAGATTTACTTTAACGCATTTTTTCTCAATTTTTTTCAAATTTTACATATTGAAAATGCCATGTTGTTGTACTATCAAAATCAATAATAAAAAATATAGGTTGTCATTTTAAAGAAATGGCTCTGACGTCATAACTTCAAAACGGAGAGATGGAAAATTGAAAATGGTCTCAAAATATTTCTTTGAAAAAAATCATTTTGACCTGTTGAAGCGTTTTTCGAAAATTTATATAGGGGAAAAAATAAAGCCAGGTCTTAATACTTTATGCGCTCTCTGTACATATAATAAAATACCACTTCGCGTACAACAGATGAACTACAAAGAAACTTAGAATTCTCGAAGAAAATCTATGAAAATCTATTTTTTTAATAAATAAGTTATTAAATTATAAGACACTTTCTAATTAATAAATGCTTCAATTCTACCAGTGACTTTTTAATGACTAGATTTTATTTTGGGGGGAACTGTTTAATAACTTATGCGGTTTTTTCCCAAAAAATGTAAAAAAACAACTATTATTTAAAAACGATTAGTTATGTTAAGAATGTTTTTAATTGATAATACATTGTTGAATTTCTAAAAGGAAATTTGGCGTATTTAATGTTTGATTTTTAATATGTACTAAGTATATTTTTATAATGTGATGTATTATATATGTGTGTTACTGACAAAACAAATGGAATTGGAAATATTTGGCCATTTCATTGTTTTAGGTACATTGAAAAATTGTAATATGTTTAAAAATATTATGTGGGTTTATACATTGAAGAATTTAAGTGTTTTCTTGAATTTCATAAAATTTCATCATAATATACCGAAGGATTGAAATCTTTTCAGAATATTTTATGCTTCACTGTATAATGCATTGAAGAATTGAAATATGAAAAACATCATATGTTATGCTTTTAGTATAATACATTTTAAAGAATTAAAGTACGCATCCAAATATGTTATGCATGTATTTAGTGGTTCATAAAATAATCGAATTATATTTTTGATATATTTTAAGCTTTCACTTTGCTATACGTTGTAGTTGTCTTTTTAGAAATATTTTCTATTGCATTGTCATACAATGAAAAATTGTAATATCTTTAAAAATATTTTACAGTTTTACTTTACTTTAAAAGATTGAAGTATTCTCTCGAATGTTTGCTATTTCATTATGCTAGAATGAAGAATTGAAATATGTTTTGAAATATTTTATGCTTTCACTGTGTGAAAGCACAGTATTCTTAAATACATTTAAGAATAAGATGAAAATATTCTGGTTTAACTTTCCTGATTTCCATCTTTACTTCGTTTCTTTTTACATTTTGTGTTTTTTTTTCATGTTTTCATACATCCAATGAAATTTAGACTATGAATTGACGGCTTTATGTATTTGACTCTATCATCGGTCTAATATTTCATGATATTTTAGTATTTTTTATTTCAAAATGTACAAATATGTTATTACTTACTAGTTTTCCATTTATACTTTATTGATATAAGTAAACACTATTCACGATCAATTCTTGCCAAAGTCGGCCGTGGTATTTTGGTATCAAGTTCCATGCATGAATTTTAATGTATCAAAAGTTGACCTAGAAAAGACAGTGAAATTCTAATGATAACTTAGAAATTAGGATTGTTAGAACAAAATCCAAAGTTAGAAAGATTTTGCAACTAAAGAGATTCGGAACTATTACTCGTATGAAAATTTCGTTATTTATCGTTAATTTAAAAAATATGCCAGATATTTGATAACGCTTTTGTGGACAGCATAAGTGAAAAATGGTCCATGGTAGATTACAATTTAGAAATTCAGATTTTTAGAACGAAATTCGAATTTGGAAATATTTTAGAAAATATTGGGGTGTCATATTAGTTTTTTATCATTAATTTTGAAAATATCACATCAGAAATTTCACTCGTCTGATAATTTAGTTTTTTATCATTAATTATGAAAATAAGGCAGATCTTTGATTTACATTAAAACAACGATTTTGTAGACACCGTAAGTGAAAAATGGACCATGGTAAGATTACAAATTTGAAATTAAGATTTTTGAATTTTGAAATTTTAAGAATCTCTTCTATTTATATTAGTTTTTTGTCATTATTTTGAAAATATGACAGCCAGTTAAACAAAATTATAGAAGTTAAAGAAAATCTAAAGCAGAATATTTCACACCAGTCTCATTTGACGTAGAAAATTAAGTAATTAATTAGTAGTATTTCAGTTTTTACCGTTCGGGGCGAAATTAAATTACTTATTGCGTTTTATGAGATTTTTTTATTAGTTCGTTATTGAGGAGCGTCGTCGCAAAAACGAACGTCCATCAATAAAAGTTTACGCCCGTGCGCGCAATCTAAGGGCTCCATAAAAAAACTTTGCAGCAAAGTGTTTCTGAACATTTTATCATTTATGTATCACTTGTTAAACATTTTCGAAACAAAGGTCGAGTCTCTGAAGACCGACTTTTTTGTGGTCGTTTATGGAGACGGCGTCGCTTTTAAAAATGCAGTGAATGTTTGATGTTATAAGCATAATGTGGATGTAAATATATGAATATACAGAAAATAGCATGGAGACGAGAAGCCCAGTGTTTTTTTTTTCACTCAAATAATCCAAACACAAAATATCGTTCGCAATCATCCTGAAGGAAAAATCTACAGAAATATATAATCAATATTTATTTGGCTACAGCCCTCATATGGGGGTTTTCCGCCTCTACACTAATATTTTCTTTGCTTTGATATATTTGCCAGCGAAATAGAGGTAGCATACAATACAGCATACAATAACAGCATTATGTGTGCCTCTTCCAGAGTATACGTGGGTGTTTGTTTATATTACTTTAGCACTTACACTCGAAACAATAAATTGTAAAATCGCATGGGGCGCTGCAATTAGCACATTATTTCACCTATACAAGCGCGGTTATTATTAGCGTCTACCTGTAATGGATAGCTTCAATTTATAATAATGCAAACAAACAAAACACTGCGCGCGGTGGTCAATTAGGGTCTAAATATAGAGTAACTGCGATTGCTATTATTTTATATATAGAAACAGTGAGTACCAGCTGATAAATTGCGAACGGGCGTATTATTAACTTTCGAACTAATTTAAACTGGCCGCGTTTAATGGGCCTCCCCATAAATCATCGCATTGTACTCGCTAGTATGAAAAATCGGATGCAATATGAAGTGCGATGTGCGTAAGAAATGGGCCTTGATTGATTGAACCCATGGAAACGTTGGCGCAGTTTGTTTATGCTCTTTATAGTAGTTATGGTCTATGATAAATTTCATCCTGTCGCAACTTTTTCAACGTACCTCAGGATCCATGCAATCTTTTAAAGCGACGATCGTTAAGTTTTATGAATAACTGGCGCATAATATCGCGCAGCAGCTCGAGATTGATTGCCCTAGTTAGAAATTAATTATTTTCACTCACTTCGCCACCTAATCAAGATTGCCACATGTATGCTTAAAAACGGATTCTTAACCAAGCTGACAGAAGGAATTATATCAAAGAATTTGGATGTTAATTTATGTGTGACATTTCACCAACACATATTATTTGTTGCTGATACATCTACTACGAAGTATATAAACACGTGCTTAACAACGGGCTTTATTATTCATAACGCCCGGGTCCATGGCAACCTTATCTAGGGCTGAATTATGGTTGCCATCCGGACATTATCGTCTCCATAACGAAGATCGATCTCTGATTTTACTAACAACGTAATTATGTATTATTTGTGCAATAACATGTTGACTGCCAAGGTTTCCGAGACTGTATTTGGATTTTTTCCAAGAATCACGCCGGCTGACCTTACCATTTTTAATGTCTTACAGAACCGCTTGGCTCATTAAAATTGAGTATAATTGTATTTTTCTGTAGTGTGTTCAAAGTAATTCATGATGATACAAATTCTTAAAAAATTGAACGGATGTAGAAAACAACATTTTACCAAATATTGTGATTTTCGAAACCATAGTGTTACTAGTGTTGTTTTGAAATACACTTGAATGAATAACATATAAAAAAGCATGACCCATTCATTCAGTTCGGCTCAACACGTCTGGTAGACAATGTGAAGTAAAGTAAAAACATTTTCAATTATTCAATGTATTATAGAGCGAAAGCATAAAATATTTAAATTCTTCATTATATCACAATGTATTAGCATAAAACATCCAGAAAATACTTCAATTCTTCAACGTAGAGAAAAATCCTTATATATTTGTAAACATTTTTTCAATGTTTCACTGTAGCATAAAATATTTCTAAAAATATTTCAAGTCTGCAACTTATAACACAGTAAAAGCATGAACATTTTCAAGTCTGCAAAGTATCACATAGTGAAAGCATAAAATATCGGATTGATGAGGATAATACATGATGAAACTCCATGTTAATATACAGGGTGTATCAGCCAAATGGAATAAATTCAATAATAAATAAATGGGGGCGTGTTCGAAAAAACGCTCGGACACGTCGATTGTTATTTTTAGTTGCGCATTTTTTTCAACAAAAACTTTTTATACAGGGTGTGTCATGTGACCGTGGCCAATACCAACTTTCTTATTTTAAATGCAACACCTGGTATATTATTCAATTTTTGGATTTTATATTATTAAATAAATATTTAAATTTAAATATCCAAAAATGGATTTAGCTACAAATATAATATACTTTTAAACATATTGCAATTTTTCAATATAGGCAATAACACAAAATATTTCCGGAAGTATTTCAATTCTGCACCGTATAGCAGAGACAAACCATTTTTATTTTCAAAAAATACTTCGATAGTTCAATAAATCCCAAATTAATGGTATCACGATTTAAATATTTCAAAATTACTCAAATTCTGTAACATATTGTAAAGTGAAATATTAAAATATTTCGAAAATTACTTTGATTCTTCCATGTATCAGATATGTTATAATGGTGGAGGCTGCGGTGGAGTGAGCGTTAACGCATTCGCTTCTAGACCGCAAGGTCCCGAGTTCGATTCCCGGGTCTCCATTTCTGGGGTAGTTTTTCTGCAGTTTTCCCATTTCCTTGCAATAAATGTTGGAAATGTGCCTCTACCATCTATAAGTCGCGTGCAGGCGCAGATGGGCAGTAATAATAATGCCCCTCTCCTCTTAACGCCCGCATAACTAGTAATAGTTCAGGGGCCTATGGTAAAATAAAAATGTAATTGGGTCAGAATTCTCTGTCAAATAAGACAGTAACCAATTATGCCATAGGTGGAGGAGTAGTAGGGATTATTATTATTATTATTATGTTACATTCATGTATATCCATAAATAAGAGCATTATTATTTCAAAAATATGCGTCAAGTTAAGTAAAGGAATGTAAAAACCAGAACTATTTCAATTATTTTATGTATCGGAAAATTAAGGCATCAAGTTTTTAATTTTTCATAAAAAAACATAAAATGATGTTTCTTAAAAGTTTAAATATGTTACGTTGTTACTAAATAACTAAAATACAAGATATATTTTTTAATTGTCTACGCCAAACGAGACTGATACGAAAATACAGCTTTACATTGTCTTTCACTTATATTAAAATATTTTTTCAAATGTTTTTATTTTCAAAATTAATCATAAAAATTTTAAATGTGACAAATAAGACTAACTAACTTTTCAAATTTTGTTTTCATAATTGCAAAATTATAATTTTACCATGGGCCATTTTTTGTCACAAAAGCATGGTCATATATCTAATATCAGTTATATTTTCAAAATTAATAATAAAAAACTAAATTATTATAAGGAAATGTATTCAAAGGTTCCGAATGTCTTTTTTCCGAAATCTTTGGATTTTGGTCTGACAATCTAAATTCCTAAATTATTAGCAGCTGTCATTAAATTTGCACTATTTTCACTTCTTGACATATATTAAAATTCATGCCGAATAAAGCACATTTTGAAATAAAAAATACTGAAAAACCATGTATTTTATCATAAAAATGGCCGATTTTATAGGCCGATGATAATGTAAAAAAAAGACGCCATCACTGTATAAATTTAAAAGAACCTCAATTCATCTTGATGTTCATCTTTTTTTAATTAAAATATAAAGTTTCATTAGAAAGATAAAAACACCACGAAAAACGAAACGAAGTAAAGATGGAAATCAGGAAAGTCAAACAATAATAGGGGTGACTTCTTGGGGTCATAACGTGTGAAATCGTACTTTTGTAATTTTATAATTGGTAATTCGCAATTTTTAATTAGTATTCTTGTAATTTGTAATGACCATGTTATCTGTAATGAATGATTTGTAATTTTGTATTTTTTATCTGTAATTGTTGACGATGACGATCTCTTTCTGTGCAAGCAATAATTGAGTTTTGAATAAAGAATACTATTATTATTATTATTAATAATAGTATCGTTTTATTCTACTTTATAAAGTAGACAATAATCTAAATATACAAGTGTATGGTCTTCTACAAAAAGGACGAAAATCAGTTACTCTTTTTTGAATTAAAATATAAAGTTTCAAAAATGACAATAGAAATTTTTGAAATAGCGCCATTTCATTTGAAAAGTTTTGTAAAAACATTAATTTATGAAAAAAATATTAACAGTCTTTCTAATCTAACTCTTTTAATTTGTATCAAGAAGATTATTTTCTAAGTATTTTTGCTCTAAGCTCCCAGAATCACCATTACCAATACTCACCAATAATGTTAAAAAATGTCAATAGTAATGCTATCTACTACTCATTTGAAATCTATAATATTCATACTATCTTATTTGAAAAGTTCTATAAAAAAATGTATGAAAAAAATGATTTACACTCCTTCTATCTAATATAATCCTTTTCATTGATATTGCCAATAAGATGATTTTTGTGATATTAGTAATATTTTAGTTTTGACAAAAATGTGTGTTTCTTTTATGTATTGACAACCTTTCGAATGTAACCGTTTTCATTCGTATATTACTGATAAGATTTGAATTATTTCTGCTGTAGTCTCCTAGAGTCTTCATCTCCAATAATTACTTGTTTCTAAATATACATTCCCAATTTTTTGTCTGTGCTATTAAATGTAATTTGCCCCAGGGTCCGCACGAATCACCCAGTCCATTAGCGCTAATCCTTTAAGTTCGCCCAGGGCCGGATCAAGCCCCTATGACTCCCAAATAAACTGAAAACAGTTTGTAAAGTAATAACATACGTTACGTCTTAAACTGCGGCTTTTGCTTACGACGCCATTTCAGCTTGAAATCAGATGGAGAGTTCCGGAAATCATTCACTGCTCCAGTTGATATCGTAGTCTAGTCTGCAGATATGTTGTGGAATAATTACCAAATCAAATCATGCTTTTGATATATTTTCAACAAAATATTACAAACTGTTAAGAGGCTAAATATTTATGTAAGACTAAAGCTATGTTTTATGGCAAGTGAGTAGAAAAGGCATACATAGTTCGTAGATAAACAGAAGTTCCTTCTCCGTGTAGTAACTCAAGATGTAAAAATATAAAAGATAATTTATGTTGCTAGTAGCAAACACAGACCGATATCACACAAACGAAGAAGAAAGAGAGGTAGCAAATTAAAAATAAAAGTAAATGAAGATAAAATAACGACGCGAGAAATCTACATACTCAAAAATAGAAACGCAAGAGAAATTACGGGGACTAAGCATTTGTTCAAAAATAGAAATTTGGGAATTGGTACTTTAGGTATCAGGAATACCAAGGAATACCAAGGAATATTGGTACTTTTTATAAATATAATAAGATATTATAAGATTAAAATTTTTATAAGATAAAAATCTTAATATTTACATAGAGATGTTTGTGTAATATTTTATTAATAAAACGTGTACAGTTTTATTATCGTAAACCTGATTTCCTCTGATATTTCCAGGTAGGACAACATATGAGCAAATATTTAATTACGCCGTAGTCCGGAGCACAACAGCAGCACATTGCACCACCGTTGTCTTAAGCCAGCGCGATTTAATACCATCGCAGTTTAAAGCAAACTTTTTTAATATATTTCACTATATCCCATATAAAAGTAGTTACGCACGCCGTAATACCTAAACACGCGTGATCGCGAAAATTCAACCCGGAATATCTAATCAAAATGTAATTACACCGCGCCAGGAACTTCAGGAGGCCGAACTTTGTAATAATAGGAGTTGCAAATTCGGCATATTTCAAGTTTAACTTGGACGGAGAGCGGCCACTTAATTTTTACACCGAGCAGCCCCACGTATGCACGTTTTCGGGCATTTCATAACCCGGGGCCCTTGTTTTACGGGAATAAATATTTAATGAAATTAGAAAATCAGCAAAAACCGCGGGGCTAAGGGGTACTTCTACATAATTAATTTCATGCATTATAAGATAACGAAAAGCCGCTTAAGGCATGTGCTTAAATATTAAATATTTTATTAGGCGTCGTTGATAAAAATATTATGATAAAATGCCTTGAAAAATAGAATTACTGTAGAATCGTTTAAAATTTAACTGAGACCACTAAAATCGCCCAGTAAAATTCGTACTGAAGAAGAAAACGATGAAAAATTAATCATAACTAGAAGCAAAGTAAACTTCGGGAATATAATGAATTATCTACACAGATTTGAATTTTATCCGAATTAAAAAATATATATATTCCAGAAATCCATAATGAATATTGAAAATTATGTGAACTAAAACAATAAAATCAATAAAAAACTATTACTTAACCGAAAATCGCAAAGCATTGATTATAATGTTGAAAAATGAAAATATAAAATTTTCATTATAATATAAAATACATTTTAGAGAAAATTTCAAAATTGTATTAAATTTAAATAGTCGTGTTAAAACAAGTCGTTTATTCGTATATTTCACATTTTACACATTACCTAAATACCTGTTATACAGAATATATATTTCCAAGGTATATTGTCTAATAGGCATTTAGGCATTGTGTAAAATGATTTAGATTTCCTTTAGAATTTAAAACACTGCTTTAGGAAATATATGAATGAACGATTTTTTCTTGTCTAAGTGACAAGTGATTGCAAAATGTCGATGTATAAGTGATTGCAAAATGTATAATCCGATATTTATTATAAAATGATTGTACATTTGAATATCATCCCCGTGGACAACTGAAAGCCGGTTTTGACCTAGTAGCTCTCATTAGTCCAATGCGTTCGGATATGATAACCTAAAGTACACTTTGTATAATTTATAAACTAATCATAAGATAGTATTAAAGTCTTGTAAGCTAGAATTAAAGTTCACTTATTTTTTGCAAGTAACCGAGGAATCAATTTAAATTTTCCCGACCCGAACTAAACCCATCAAACTTCGCCGCCCCTTATAAATAGCAATAGGTCTGGGCCTCGCCCGCAAAGTCCATTATCGTCCTCCTCTAAAACCGGCTGCCCCTTTTTTTCTCACAATATAGGTTCATTATTTTAAACAATATCGGAGATGTTAAATGCGATCCTAGACCCCCTGAGGCCGAAAGTCTTTGTCCGCCCCCCTCAGCTGACGCCCCACGGCGCTAAAACATTAACGAATTTATTTTCGGCGGGCAAATAAGAAAATAAATAACCCCTAGGGAGGGAAGTTTCGAATATATTTATTTTTATCAAAGTGGGCCTTGGAAAATCGGCGGCGCCAAAAGTCGCCGTAATGTTACATTATTAGCAGCTTAAATAAATACACGTACATCAAATATTTAGAGCGGGTGCTCTCTCTAGTGCATTGAGTGCTGGGGTCGCATCCGAGATGAAATAACCAAAGTTGTATTGTAAACAATTATGGGGGCTGTAATTATGCGGCGGCTTGTTTTTGAGGCATGTCTGTACTAATGTTTCGAAAGTACAGATGTTGACAGTCTACAACTCGTGTAGGAACCTCGAGTATTGATTGGAGCAGCGAGCAAAGTTTAATTTAGAATACATATAATAAGTAAAAAGGGCAACCGGAATACTGTGGGTATAAAACACGGGTCGTCAATTTTTTGGCAAGAAGAGTACAGACATAGTAAATAAGTAAAGTGAAACAAAGAAATAGGTATAAAAAACGAAGGAAATTATTAAGAAAAAAATATTTTAAATTCAAATATCTTTGTCTCAAAGTCTTTATTTTTAGAAAATCGCGAAAATATAAATTACTTCATTATTTCTCAAATTCAACATCTGAATTCTTTATAGCTACAACTATGACAAATCATTAAGTTAATTTGAGTTAATTTTATTATACAGCGCTATTTTTGCATAAATTTTTATAAGTATATTTATTTGTAAGTTTATTTTTAAGTGACTTTCGTCGCTTTCCTCTTTAATAACAATATCTGAAAAAATATTCATTTGTTTGGTTTTCTAAAAACGAATATGAATAATAATTATTAGGGCAACATAATCAGTCCAATTTTATCAATTGTAGAATGTCGCCGAAAGTTTTATGAAAATTTATAAAATTCAAATTAAGTTCTGTATTATAGATCAAGTCCACATAGATTAATTGGAATGCGTCGATTTCTACGGAAATATATACTTTTTGTAGGAATCTATAGTTAAATCAAGGTGTTCGATATCGGAATAATCTGTGCAAATGATCTGTAATTTATACAATTGCTGCTTATGAATCTGTAGACCTGCTGACTGAAACTAACGAGTTTTACATTGTTTTATAGAATCTTAATATGCTATATAAATATACAAAAACATTTTTAGCATCATTCGTTCCAGTAGTTTTCGAAATAGGTACTAAGTATGTACACTGTAGGGTCAAGTGGTGTAAATACGAGACAGCAAAAACTTTGCAAAAAGTAGACACTAATTTTAAAAATACTAAAATATATTTTAATTATACATTATCTCATGATATATTTTAATCATATATTGAATGGAAAAAATACTATATTACATTTCAAACACTACATATTTAGATCATATAATGACTTAGTTTCGTCTACACTCGTAAATAAGTATAAAAAATTCTCTTCGTGGCGTCTACCATTTTGAAGCAAAAACCTTTCATATCCCCGATATCATCATGTTATCGAGTTTTCAACGAAGTATGAAAACGAGACATAGCAATCATAATGCGAAAGGTATACATTAAAAAGAAGCGGCCATACGTTGAAGCAGATATTGCTAAAGCTTGAAATCTAATTGAAAAAGGAGAGCTTTCATTACGGGAAGCTGCTAAGAAAATGCAGGTTGATAAATCTGTTCTCTCTCGACCTCCACCCGGTGTTATTGCGAAACAAGGAAGGAAAACTTCTTTATCACAGGAAATAGAAAAGATCTGAGCAGTAAACTTGAAATTATGGCAAAATGGGGCTTCGCTCTCACTAAAAATAAAATATTAAATTCTATTCAATCATACGTACAATAGAATGATCTCCACACACAATTCAAAGATGGCAGATGGCCTGGCAATGATTGGTTTAGATTTTTTGTCAACGTCACAAACTCAGCCAAAAAAATAGAATATTTGGAGAAATCTAGACGCACAGCAACCAGCGACCGTTATATTATATATGGTTTCTTCGAGAGGCTGGAAAAGACTATTGCGGATCTTAAATTAACAGATAAGCCAATGAATATTTGGAACCTGGATGAGACGAGCTTTTTAGCGGACCCTACTAGGATTAAAGGTGTAGCGGCAAAGGGCCAGAAGGTTCATAGGAACATAGAAGGGTCTGGTAAAGAAAACACCACCTTAATGGCATGCATTTCGGCAAAGGGAATTATACTTCCACCTCTAATAATATTTCAAGGAGCACATTTGTGCACTTCTTGGAAAGGTTGGTTTTCATATTTATCAAATATTAGTAAAATTTCGTTTTATAGGAACAGATCTGCAAAGTACATTATATGCATGTTCCGAGAAGGGTTGCATGACGGTTGTAATTTTTACAACCAAAATTTCCAAATTTTTATTTTGTGGTAAATTTTGAGTGGTTCCGTAAATTCTGCTTTTTGGTTCGTGAAAGACCTCTTCTTGTTATTATAGACAAGACATGTAACACACTTGGACAAAGGGACAATTGAATTGGACATTCAGGAAAATATAATTTTATTGAAGCTGCCACCACACACCACGGATATTTTGCAACCACATGACAAGTGTTGTTTCAGACCCCTAAAACCCAAATGGAATAATGCTCTCATAGAATAACAGATGCTAAACCAAAGAAAATTAACAAAAAGGGAATGTTCTAATTTGATTTGCAAAATATGGCATGATGGATTGTTCGAGCAGGTCATAACATCATCTTTTGTTAAAACGGGCTTTTATCCCTAAGCCCGATGCCCCGTGAGTTGTTTGAATCCTCTAAAACCAACAAAGTACAAGGAAAGCAATACGGCAGAATGAAAGAGCAAAGGAGAATACAGAGAAAAAGAAACCAAACGCAAGGAGCAGTAACACCGCCAGTAGTGAAGATGGGGAACAGAACAGTTGCAAAGTTACGTATCAGGATGAAAGTGACTTGGAAAATATTACATTAGAACATATCATAGGTGAAGAAAACATAACGTCTGATTTAGAAATAGAATGAAATCGATAAACAAGTGCCAAGGAGGAAAATTAATGCAAATGCAAAACAATTAATATCTGAAGAATTTTTAAACGAAATAAAGGCAAAAGAAAAGGCAAAGGAGAATAAAGAGAAAAAGAAAGCAACGGCAAGGAGCAGTAACACCGCCAATAGTGAAGATGAGGAACTGAACAGTTGCAAAGTTACGTATCAGGATGAAAGTGACTTAGAAAATATTACATTAGAACATATCATAGGTGAAGAAAACATAACGTCTGATTTAGAAATGGAATGAAATCGATAAACAAGTGAAACTGTACAAATATTTGCATCTAAAACTACCCTACTTTATTTTGTAGCTCAAATTGATAAAGTAAAGGAAGACGAAGTTTATGTACGGTATCTGAAACGTCAAGGTAATAAATTTATTATTCCCGAAATTAAGGAGAAATGCGCTGTATTCAAGTCGGATATTAAAGAAAAATTATCCGCTCCAAACATACAAGGAGGTACTTCACGTACAGCTAATATATTTCAGTATATTTTCTATAGATTTGACAAAAGATGTCAGATAAATTTTCGATTATATATTTTTAAAGTGCCATAGTTGTGATATTACGTTATTAATAATAAATATATACAGGGTGGCCCACCTATCCTCGTTCGGACCATTGCTGCTAGACTAATGAAAATTGAGGAAAAAATATGATTGGAAGTTATTCAACACTTGCTGTTCTACTTTTTAAAATTATTTTCGAGTGTACATAAATCCGGGACACAAAATTTGCTCTCTTTTTTAAATGAATCACCCTGCATATTATTTCATTTTTAGAATCTGCTTTATGTGGGCTTCACAAGTCAGTTTTATTTTTTGGGATCAGATGCAACGTTGCCAAGTTATTCACATTGTAATCAAATCTAACGAAAAATCGTGGACGTTGGAAAAAATTCAAATTCATTTATTTTAAGAGATCGATGAAAGAATCTGCGTATGCAAGTACCTAAGCAATGTGCCAAAACACACACAATATTTTGATTCACGTAGAATATACAGGGTGTTCTGAAACAACGATCAAATTTTGCTATTTTCAAAAGGCTAAAACTTATTCAGAATGATCGTTATTTACCTATTAAAAAGTATTATTAGATTATAATCCATGCTAGCATTGAATATTTCATTAGATGAGCACTTAGAATATGAAGCAATATACTGGGTGTTATATTTGAAAAAAATGAGTTTTAGCCATTTGAAAATAGCAAAATTGTATCGTTGTTTCAGAACACCCTATGTATTCTACGTGACTCAAAATATTGTATAATATTATACAATAATTTTCGTTTTTCCACTAGCCAGCTAAACTACACAATCTTGCAAAATTCGTACTGTCTTGTTTTTACCCAACCCTTGTCTTGTTTTCGCCCAAACCCTAGAGTAAAAATGAGACAGTATTTTTATTTTGTATTGCATCTTGGATGCGCAGAAGGAAAAACTTGAGTATATAAACTTACTTACCATCCTAAGGGTAATTACCAGGGATAATATAACAAGTGGTATTCTCATTATCGATAATGATTTTATAAATACAACGAATTTCAACCCCAACGACGAAATAAGTTGTATTTTTAAAATCATTATCGATTTTTGAGAACACCACGAATTATATTTAGGAAGGGAATATAATGAATTGATTGAGTCATCTAGTAAAGCAGAATAAACAAGAAGCTAAATGTACAGTTTAAATGCCTATATTTATTTAGATCACTTCATCTTTCAAACAGCAAACCACATTTATTACCACATTTTACTATTTTACTTGTACTTGAGACACACTGACATTTCGGGTTTTGTTTTTATCAGCGGCCGACTAGATTGTGGGCGCAACCGATAAATAACACCATCGCAACGATCGTCGCTGCGATTTGTGTTTAACCAAAAATTGTGACAGCGACCGACATTTGTTCGTGGTATTATCCTGAACATACAACCGTGGTATTATCAACATTATCAGTTATTAATACATGCGTAACTATAGAAACCGCATTGTTGTGACGTCACTGTTTTACGTATGAGTTATATTCCCGAACAAATTAGTTAAAAATTAATTTTATATCACTGAAAAATCAAAAGATTTAAAATTTGTCTCGTTTACATTTACAATTTTTAACCTTTTCATTGGATGAAGCTATTTGCATAGATACTTCTATTATTAATTATTACTAGTTATAATTATTATTCGTTGTTTTATATAATTTTGAGTATATGGGTCTACAGTGCTACTGGTAAAGAGTATATTTGTAATAATATCAGACAAATAAAAAATTAGATTTACCACGCTTACGAATACTGTTATCCGTTTCATTGTATGAAACGGATAAGAAAAAGCCCGTGTGTAAATGAACCTATTTACACACGGGCTTTTATTGCATACACGAATTACGGTCAAATTAGATGTGTGCCAGAAATTGCAGCATCCGCACGTGAGAGCAATATAGCTTCAACGAAGCAGTTAAAATTTTGTGGTTCATAAACTCCGAAATACAATTATAATCCCGGCAGAAATATACAATAATTTGTATATGTGCGAAAGAAGAGCCACTAGTTAGTGAAGCTTCATAAATAATAAAAGCATTTAAATTTAGAATGTTGCACACGTTTAATTTGCACACAGAAATCAATTAATCAATTTAATATGAACGCACTAGATAGTAATAATTATGAGAATAATATTATTACTACTACTACTACTAATAATAATAATAATAATAATAATAGGATCTAATAATATTAGTAACAATAATCATAATAATAATCATACTGAAGGTGTTGATGTAGAAAAGTACGTATTAATAAAAATATGAACGTGTTAGATAACTACAATACTGATAATTATAATAATAGTAATTATAATAATAATAATAATAATAATATTAATAATAACAAAAATAGAAGTAGGAGATAGATCTATATTCGGCTTCGACGTAACCGGTCTATCCGCAGTAAACGATAATAATAATAATAATAATAATAATAATAATAATAATCATAATGAGGGCTATTTCCGTAGAAATGTACCTACATATTAATAAAAATGTGAACCAACTTGCAGCATGGCTTGCTATGTTGTAGCAATTTTCAAAAATATAAAACAAACTATTTTAGAAGAAAAATATCGCTTTTCATTGTTTTTCAATTAGCCCTTCAGTTCTATCTGTCAGTTTTCGTCGCCATTCAAGGTCTGCCAGGGCGGTCAATGGCCATAGAAGTCGACGCCGCCCAACAAAAAAGTAATAATCACGAAAATATACACTTCTGTCTACTGCCAATCCCAGACAAGGCTGCGGTCGGCGCTTTCATGTAGTCTTATTTCTCGGGGGTGCGCAACTGTACGTAACATTAATATTCGCCGCCGTTCACCTCTCGTATCGTACCCGAGGCCTAACAGTTTGGCATATTGTCTCTCATGTCACTTTGAACAATACTTATAAAGATTTATATCATTTTTCATGACTTTGTTCTTGTTCGCATTTTTCATTGTTAGGCCTATATTATTCTTAATAAATTAATTATTTTGTTACCTACTTTTTAACCTCATTAACTCTGAATCGAGAGGAAATTTGTAAAAAGTTTTTTCTCTCATTTCGACTTAGAATGTGATTCTGTATACATCATTTCATTTTTGCATACCTGTTATAAAACACCCGGTATATTGCGTAACACCAGTGATTTTTCATTACATAATACTGTTACGTAATAATTGACTTACTAGGCATGAAGTCCGTTTGTAATTGACAATTTACTGATGTGGGAGTAGAAAATTAAATATACAAACTATGTAAGATTTAGTAGTTACAAAATTCTGCACAATATGCAATTTGTTGCTTTAACACGATGTGCTGCATTCCTTTGTTATTATAATAGGTTTCTCATATATTGTTACATGCTTTCTCAGCAATTACTCGCGTTAACAATCCTTTGCGTAATTGTACGTTTAATTGAGCATTTTTATTCTTCTTCGAATCAAAGACTTGCATTACACCTTCCATTAAATTCGAAACCCATTAAATAAACATCAAGAGGAAAGGCTCATTAGATCTATTATAAAGTGTAGCATTTAATAGTTCCATCCACTTTCACTTAAACGTGCAGATAAAAGCAGTAATTCGTACAGTTTAATATAAAGGTGCCTGACTTTTTATGAGTATGACTTGAACAGATGTTTAAAACCCTCATTTATAAAGTAAAATGTCCTATAAATATTGATCTTAGAATTGTTGGTTTTTGAGATACAGGGTGATAGAACATAGAAGATAATATAAATTTTTATATTAATTAGAATAAATTATTATATTATATTAAGTATTACTTATATTTTTATATATTTTTTATTTTTGCTTAATTGTTAATATCAAGATACTTTTTCTTACTTAACAGTTGTTAAAAAGTCACATGAAGAATAAACTTCCTATAAATGAGCCGTTTATTTTGAAAATGGACAAATGTTCATTTGATTTTTTTTTTTGTGGTTGACTGTACAATTTGTGGTTAAGTATATTCAAAGTTTGTCATAATTTTGAACATATAAATGTACACATTTAGTTCAATTTATTAAAAACATTGTATAAAAGTGACCACTTCATTAATGATAAATACAGAAAGTGCGGATCTTCAAATTTCCGAAGGCAGCGACGAAGATGATACCTATTTATAATACAACTAAAGCATGATTTCAACAATAATCGAAACAGAAAGATAATTTTAGAACAACATTAATCATCAGAGAATGCAGACACAGATAGGGCTTTAAATAACAACAACTCTAAAGAGAGGTGCGCGGAAATAATGTTGACAATGCTAATGAAATACAAGCAAAATATATTACGAGCCCTAGACGTTCGGCCATTTCATAATTTCTATATAAATTTTGTTTTAACATAAACTGTTACTAGTAAATCATATTTATTATACTTTTTTCCGTAGATTTTGTATTACCAGTATTCTGGCTGCACATGGTAATAAAATTTAATAACAATCACAATTTATGGGGAAAAATTAGCCAGAGACTTGCATTTACCAAAATCTACAGTTAATTACATCGTAAAATTATATTTAAGGTTGTTTTAATGAGTAGTTACTGGTATTTCTTTATTTATTTTATTATTTATTTTTATCGCCTGACTAGTTTCGGTTATGAAAAACCATCTTCAGAAGCATATTTATTGTACGAAGAATACAACAAATTAATTAGGTTAAATATAAAATTAGATTCAAGTTTGTTACAAAAATGTTTAAATATAAATTATAATAGTATTTGTTATGTGTTTAATGTTATAGTGTGTATAAATGATTTAGTGTTTATGTAATTTGTTAATATGGGAAAGTTAAAATGTTTGAAAATTATTTGTTATGGGGGTATTAATTTTGGTGATAGAAAGTAGAATCAATTCTTAAATAAGTATTTTAGTTATTTTATATGTATATATTTAGAATTATTTACTTACGTATTTAATGTGTATACAGGGTCCTGCAACAGTGCGTCGGGCTTTCCTAGCGCGTTTTCCGTAAGAGATAGAAAAAAATGTTTCGTACAAAAAGTTATTGGTTTAAAAATCTTTATGCCGTAAAATTATTTTTAATTATACAGGGTGTCCCAATTTTGCGGAATAACTAAAACAGACTTTTTTTAATAGAATACCCTGTATTTATTCAAGGTTTCTGAAGACATTTTTCAATCTCTACATTGCTGTCTATTTAGTTTTAGATTATGTTACAGTGTTGCCAATTTACAAAATTTTTCTCCTAATATCATGCATAAGCAAACTCAACTTTAAAAAATCGTAGCGACCTCGATTTTTGAAGCTAAGAATAAGTTTTAGCAATATTGTCAGTGTGGTTAATAAGCAACATGTTGGCAATGAGCAATTTGAATTTAGTAATACAGGGTGTTCAGAAAAAAATGCCAAACTTTACAAATTTCAAAGCGGTATAACCCATTTTTTTTTAAATGAAACGCCCCCTATTTTATGTCATTATTCGATAGGTTTTTTCTTCTCTTCAATTTGATGGTACATATCTTATGTCTGAACCCCATAGTTGTTGAGATATTCATTATTTTATACAAATTACTTTGTAAACCATTTAGTTATATTTGTATGCACTTAAATAGGTCATGCTGAGACAAAACAACTGTCAAAATGTAAGTAAGAATCAATGTGAGATAAACGAAAATAGTAAAATAGTAGATAGTACTTCTGTAATACGATTAATTATTTTATTCCAAAACCATGAGAGATAACAAAATTATTAATACAAAAGAGAAACGATACTACAGTAATGTTCAAAATGTATTTGTTCATCTCACATTCATTCTTAATTACATCTTGACAGTTGTTTTGTCTCAGCATGGCCTACTTCGGTGCATAGAAATGTAATTAAAAGGTTACTTTTGTGAAAAATATTGAATATCTCCACAACTATGGGGTTCAGACATAAGATATGCACCATCAAATTGTAGAGAAGAAAAAGACCTATCGAATAATGACGTAAAATGGGGGGCATTCCATTTTAAAAATTGTGTTATACCGCCTTGAAATTTGCAAAGTTTGCCATATTTTTCAGGACACCCTGTATTACTAAATTCAAATTTCTCATTACAAAAAGGTTGTTTATTAACCACACTAAGACTATTGCTAAAACTTATTCTTACCTTCGAAAAATGAGGTTGTTACGACTTTTTAAAGTTGAGCTTGCTTATGCATGATGTTTTGGAAAAAAAATGTAAATTGGTAAAACTGCAACATAATCCAAAACTAAATAGACGACATTGTAGAGGTTGAAAATTGTCATCAGAAAACCTGAATAAACACAGGGTGTTCTATTTAAAAAATGTTTGTTTTTGTCATTCCGCAAAATTGGGACACCCTGTATGTTTGAAAATAATTTTACAGCATTAAGATTTTTAAGCTAATAACTTTATGTATGAAACATTTTTTTCTATCTCGCACGGGAAGGGCGCTAGGAAAGCCCGACGCACTGTTGCAGGACCCTGTATATCTTGAATTTATTTGAAAAGAAATTTTATATTTGATAGATGTCTAATTTGAAGTTTTATTTAATTGTTTTTGTTGTTTCATGTGTTATATGGATTATTTAAAAAATATATTAAAAGGTTTAAATGTTAATTGAATTTGGTCATTAATGCATTGTATGTTGTATTCTGTATTGATAGTTTTATCTATTTCAAATGCTTCTAATTAAATAATAAAATTTGTTTTAAGCGTTTATCTGTATTGTGTAAAAGTTTAGTATTTTTGTTTATGTCGAAAGTATGATTGTGAAAATGTAGGTGTCGTCCAAAACTTGAAATGGTTATATCTCTTAAATGTTTCTTTATTCTCAATTTTAGAGGTTTTCCGATTTCTCAGATGTATTTTGCACCGCAATCATTGCAGGTTATTGCGAAAATTCCATTTTTATCTAAAAAGTTTGTTTTATCTTTAGCGTTAAATAGTTGTGTTTTGCTGGTTTGTTTGCTTAAAATAGAGTTGAAAAAGAAAATTGTTAAATTGTTACTTCTTATTATGAAGTTTTATTTTGGCCGAACATTTAATTATCGCGTTTTGTTCAAGAAAATATTTTTTTTACAAACAAAAAATTGTTTTATTTTGTTATAATATGTTAACATTATAAAGTAGCCAGAACCATATGGATTCTAAAATGAAAAACAAATACATTAATAAATATATTTTACTAGTAACACTACATAAAGATAAACAAATTTAGGTAGTATTTATGAAGTGGCCGAACATATAGCTGTTAGGGCTCGTTTACTCAGACTGGAAACATTACACAATAAAGTAGCTTTAATATGACTAAAAATTACCCGCACCGTTGAACATAGGCTTTTGAACGAGTTTTGGAAAGGTTAAATAATTCTAACGGAGAACAATAAATTGTTACAAATATTTAAATTAAGTTTAAGGTTTTATCCATAAAATACCAGTTATGTATTTAAGGTTGTTATATTATTATATTTATAAAAGTACTTACTGGTAAATAATTATTTTTATGTTATTTTATTATTTATTTATTTTATTTCGCCAGTTTCTGTTTTTTTTTAAACCGTCATCAGAGGCATGATATCTATTTTAATATTTATATATCATGATCTTATTTTTTTGATAAATATTTGTTATTAATTTGAATTTTTATATTTGAAAGTTACATATGTCTGTTTGAAGTTTTAAAAACTTCAAACAGACATCTGTTAATAAATAAATAATAAAATAAAATATAAATAATTATTTATGAGTAAGTACTTTTATAAATATAATAATATAACAACCATAAATATTTAAATGTTCTATAACAAATAAATTCACACGGAGTTTAAAATCCTTGATTTATTGCCACGTGTCAGGGTAGACCAAGAAAATTCGAAAATATTGAATAGACATCGTTTTATTAAAATATAAAACCAATTATGACATCGAAATACGAGGACATGGTGGACTTGCTACGATATACCACAGGAGCGCCATGGTTTCTTAAAATCCCTTCCGCATACACAAAATGTAGATGTGCAGTAATTTTTTATGTAATTTATATAGGTATTTAAAAGATTTCCTGAATTGTATAAATTGTGTTTTTGAAGTGTTGAAAAGGTACACAGGATATTAGGGAAGTCGACCGAAAAAAAATCTAGGGCTGACTCAGGGTGAAAAATGAAGTCGAATATTATTATGCCATTTTTGTTTAAATTGATGGTTTTCTCATAATCACTGTTAAAATTGGTGCCAAAAATTTTGAAGACTTCTGAAATTAAACTTTAATAATGCACTGTTTTTTAATCTAGCATGTGACAAGGGATGGCTATATCACCGAATTGCAGCAATTGCGTTGCCACTACATTCCCCATTTACAAAAAGGATAAAGTTTCAAACGTTCAATTTGACCCTTTTAACAAAGTTAAACGGGTCAAATTTAAAACTAATGCAAGTAATATGCTAAATTTTAAAATACAATGCATTATCGAGCTTTATACAGCAGTTCGAAATATATGTAGCACCAATTTGAACACGGATTTAGGGGGAAACTATGCATCTGCGCCAAAAATGGCAAATGATATTCGACTTAATTTTTCGTACTAATTTGCTCCTAGAAAGTTTTCCGTCGACTTCTCGCCGTGGTTTCCTCGAAAACGGTGCCGTCTTTTTACGGCCGTAAAAGTACGGTGGGTGACGTCACAAAAACGGTGGCAAAGGTACGGCCGTCGAAGCGGTGGCAAATAGTGTAAACTCTGAAGTCGAAGCGGTAGCATGGATGAGATTGACATGTGTCGTACCTGTAATTATTTTAGAGGAAGAAGAGTCGTCAGAAGATGAGGCTCAAAAAGAATATGAATCTCAATTATTCAAAAATGTGTCGTGTGATTAATAAAAAATCCCAAAAAGAATGAAAATAACTGAAATATTTTAAAATTACGTCCACCGCTCTGCACAAGCAACCGTCAAAAAACGTTGCACGACTGATTCCCACCGTTCAGGCCCACCGCTTTAAATGACACGGCACCGCTTTATTGCGAAGGCCAACGTTTTCGTGACGTCACCCACCGTACTTTTACGGCCGTCAAAAGACGGCACCGCTTTCGAGGAAACCACGGCTTTAACACCCTATATAAAATAAATGGACTATTGTTTTTCAATTTGAAGTAAGTATATCAAACTTTGTTGAATGGAGCTTTTTCAGATATTATACCAAATCTAACTGTTAATTTTGAAAGTGGCTTAACTACATTTGTTAAGAAAACACATACTATTTATTTAATGATTGCTAATATTTTAATAGCAATTGTGAACTATTTAACTCTCTTAGGAACACTTAAGCAGTGTGACACGTTGGTACTACATACGTACATTTGTAATTTTATTGAAACGCAAACTCTTAAATATCTTTCAAAACAAACAGCTTAAATATTTTTTATGCTTCGGTTTTGAGATACAGCATGTTGTAGTTGAAATGAAAATATTCGTTTAAAATTTGATTTAATGTTACTATTTAGGACTTTAACAGCTATATTTTAAGAATAAAATTGCGTATAAATATCGGTTACCGATTTGAGGTGCTATGTGTTAAATTTGAAAAAATGTTTATTTAATTTTGCAAAATTTTGATTCCATGTTACATTTAGACATTTTAAAAATAAAACTTGCCGTAACTATTGGACGTAGAATGCTTCGTTTTTGAGATACCGTGTCGAAAACAAAGCGTTGTATTTACAACCCTACATTAAAAAAAATGTATTCCTGAAATGAGGCTTTTTGAAAGTCCTAGTCCTGAAAAGTGAGATATCTAAACTGCGAAGTCTTGTATGCATCTGTAATAACATTCTATTGCGTATATGGGCCGTATGAAGATTTAAACTGTTCCATCCGGAAGCCAAACGGGACGTTCCTGCGGGCATCGAAGACATTTTATTGCGTAAATAAAATGTCGTAATCACCCTACACAGCGATAAACGAGTCCGTTGTATTCATGAAACGCGGGCGTTCAAGTCGCGCCGCGAGGCACTTACTTTCCGATGAAAAATCGCAAAACCATTCGCAGAAGGCGCATGCAAAAAGTCCAACTACTATTTGTAGTGTCGTAATTTTTCCTCGTGCTCCCGACAACCGCGTGTTTTGGGGGCCATCGATTGTGCCTCGAAATCATCGCCTCGTACTTCGACACAATTGCGAGGAGCAAGGACGGGGTGGATTTGGCGCACCGCTTTAATTGCTCCGACGCAATTACTTTAAAACCCAAAGTAATTGCATACCTTTAACCATCCGTGACTCTCACGGTTTGGTTTTGTTTGCGCCGGGGTTTTTAATTCCGCCAGCAGCGCCGGCGTCTGGTGTAATTGCGTCAGGTGTAAGAAAAAGGCAGTATGTACGTGGAGAGGGGCTGCTGTCTGCAAAACGTTCAATTACTTTTCCGAAAGCGGACTGCGGGTAGCGCAAGGATATATTTTAGCATGTCGGGACGAGGCAATTAACACATCGGCAGCGCCAAGTAGGAATGACATGCCGATGGACCTATTATCGGCATGCACACCTCTCCCGTTCGAGTTACTGCTGCTATGGGCATTTCCTGCCCTCCAGTGCGTCGGTAAACCGCCAATCAGCAAATGAGCGCCCCTGGCGTATATCTGCACTTTACAATGTTGCGGCGAGATTTAATTTGATTTCTTAATAAAAAGAAAATGACTACCCACATGGCGCAGCGCACACTACTAATCAATACTTTATTTGCCTTCCGCGAGAAAAATAATTGCAATATAATGCCTACTTCTGCAATTATTAATAGTCGCCAACACTGTTTATCTAGAAGCAATGCATTGAGTTAATAATATTCCAATCGCTATAACAGAATTTTTGTAAAGTTTCTTTATACAGGGTGTCCCATGCTCATGGACCATTAAAAGTGTATGGTATTCCCGATAATATAAAAAATTGAAAAAATCAACCAAGCATGGCGGATTCCATTCTCCCCTGGTGAAATACTTTCAATCTTCTATCACTACCATAACACATAACACTTCAATGGCCTGTCCATCCGGAACGACCATGAAGATGGCCTGTCCATCCGAAGAAACTATGAAATGATAAAATTGTTGCCTGAAGAAGTGTGTCGACAATGACCAATAGATAATTATAATTAAAAAAATATGAATGAGATATAGTGCGGCGGGGTCGTAAATAATACGTTTGAGATAAATTTTATTAACTGTTTCTAAAAATACTGAGATAAGTAAGTAAATGTTATCTCCTTGATTAAACTGTTCGCGCTACTGGTGTCAGCTCAATAAAAAAAAGACGATTACCTTGATTAACAGGGAAGAGCTGAAATTCGAACATTTTCGTTGCCGACTTGGACTCACCTGAAATAAAAATTATGCATGTTAAGGACAAAATTAAACACAGCATTTGATACGACAAGAATGCATGGAATCCAGTTTATGTACACCACATAAAATGGCAGTGTGGTAAGATAATAGTGTATCTAGCAGACATGTGGTATAAAAGGCATCGCAATTCTCACAAATGGAGTCGAAATGGGGTTTTGCAGAAAACATAATTAAATTATTAATGTGTGAATAAAAGTGTACTTCCTTAATAATTTTTGTTATATTTATATTTGGAATTGGTTTTCACCAAACTCAAAATAATGAATCATCATCAGGCAAACATTGTCAGTTAATGCTCAGTAGCAAGGCCTTTTTATATTATATTTTTTTATTAATTTTATTACGTAATTCAAATGATATAATTGAATCAGTTATTTGAGCAATCTCAGAATTCAGTAATTTACCAGTAAACTCCAATTCGTAAAAACCCGCGGAGAAAATAATTTTCTCAAAAACAAAATGTTGTTTTGTTGACAGGTAATTATAATTATACAGAAAGCGCATAAAGTATTAAGACCTGGCTTTATTTTTCCCCTGTATATATTTAAATAAAATGCTTCAATAGGTCAAAATGATTCTTTTTCACACAAATAGTTTGAGACCATTTTCATTTTCCATCTCACTTTTTTTTAAATGACAACATATACTTTTTATTATTGATTTTGATAGAACTTTCTATTATGTTTTCAACAACATGACATTTTCAATATGTAACATTTGAAAAAAATTGAGAAAAAGTGCGTTAAATTAAAACTATTAAATTATTATTTCAATGTGCAGAATGCATCTAGTTACCATTCAAAACAACGTCAATTAAAACACTATTAGGAAAGTTCTCCTCAATGTCTATGCGGCCTTTCGACATCGATTGGCATTATGCGCTCTCTGTATAATATGAATTTTCATATATTATGACCAGGTTGTAAATAATAAATTTCAGAAAAAAATTATTACCTGTATTTTAAAAACTACTGAGACAAATGCGTAAATATTACTTTCTAGAATCAACAGTAATTTCAAAAAAGGGGTGTTTGAAAGATTTCATTTCTTTCTTGTACAATTATGTAACAATATTGTTTAGAAAATATCATAGATATGACCTGTTATCAGTTATCATTGGAGCTAAATATTCGACAGATTTTTTTACAAATTTGAAGTTTCATTTGAAAATTTAACGAATTCATTTGAATTATTTGAAAAATAACGGAAAATTGCAATACGGCCAGTTCTTAGTGACGCATTTCAATTGCTTCAATTAAATAAACTGTAAATTTTGACAGTCGCAGATGAAACTTTTAATGATCTGGAGAGTTTCAATACAAAATGTGATAGACTTGTCATATGAAAATTTTTAAATAACTTCGCAACAGGAGCCAAAAATGTACAGATTTGGTCGAAAATATGTTTTAAAAAAATGAAAACATTGAACAATATTAAAATTTCAATTAAAATTATTCAAATTTATGAAAATTTCCGATGCATCTGTTTATAGTTGTTAAAAGCACCTGTTCAATTTTGACGATTATTATTGAAAATTCTATAAATTTGGAAAGTTCCGGTTCAGTTTTGCAGATTTCAAAAGCTGCTTGTTTACAGTTGAAAATATTAGCAGTAAAATAACAATAAATAATAATTTATTATCCGACACTTATAAGGTGGCCACATATTATGCAGAAAATAAATAATGACAAAAGGTGTTTGTGAATTACAATATTAATTGGCCTAATTAGTACAATTGAAAATTTGATACATAAGTATTATCATGCGTGTAATTTAAAAAAAAATCCACAGCTGGAGGTAATCATTTGACAAATTTTAATGGTTGCACTTGAAATTTTGAAAACAGATCTGGAGCACATTCAGAATTTGGCAGATTTTGACAGCTGTAGTTATAAATTGTACAGATTTTCACAGTTAATGCTAATAATTTGAAAGTACCAAGAAACTAAGGCAAGGTTGTAAATTTGACAAGATTTGTTAGGTTAAGCTCGAAATTAAAGGATTTTGACATATGCATCAGAAAATTTGACAAATTTTAACAAATTTTTATTGATGCGTGCATCTTGCAGAGTTCTGTTACAAAATAAGTCAGATTTCGACATTTTGAGTTAAAAATTGTACAGATTTGCATATCTAGTGCAGGACCAATTTTGACAGTTATTAACTACTTTATATTAGACTTACAATGTAGGTAACACATATTAGGTAACAAAATAAAAAATGTCAAAAGTTGGTGTTTATAAATTCGCAATAAAATGAGGTGCATATTTGATAAATTATGATTGTTTTGATAATTTTTACATTTTGCAGTAGCAGTTAATATATAAAACCTAGTATTTGACAGAATTGCCAGTCGCGGTGCCCAAAGGTCATAGGTTTCCAGTTTCAGACGAAAATATGACAGTGTTGGAAAATTGCAGTTGAAACTTTTGTCAACAAAAAGAAAAGTTTAAGCGAATTCTACCTCATAGCATAGTATTTAAATACTAGTGAACATAAATTGACATAATTAGACAATTGGACAAACTGCAGTGAGATAATTTTGTACATTTCGACAGATGCTATTGTAAAATACTGCTGAAGGTAAAATCGGCAGATTTTGACAGTTGCAGATGTAAATGGCAGATTTCGATTATTCTATTTTAAAAATGGTAGATTTTGACACTTGCAGATGCAAATTTGGCAGATTTTGATAATTGCAATAGAAAATATCGACACCTTTTTGGCAGAGCATAGTAAGTAGCAAATTCCACCTAAGGCATTTATATTAGTTTTAATGGTATTATAATGAACTGATTCACTTGTTTCAGAATTAAGGCTAGTTTAGGGGTAAAAGTATATTTTAAATGTCTTCAGCAGGAGCTGCCACATTAAGAGCTACGGTAACGAAATGAAATTAGCTATCTAAAAACAATGTCATTTACGATGTTCTGCCAAAAAGGTCGATATTGCATATTTTAGTTGTTACAAGTACAACAACTAAAATATGCAATATCGACCTTTTTGGCAGAACCAGAACCAGAATCTGCCAAATTTGATACAATTTCACAGTGGGTAATCAAAATTCGGAAATTTTTAAATTTGACACGAAGAGTCTCAATTTGTCTTATTTTCTTAAAAATGTCAATATAATTGGCTACAAAGTAATTTTATTTAATATCACAAGTAATGACGTAATTGAAAATTTCATTTGAAGCATTTTTTCTATAAAAATAATTCCCACTATTTAGTTTCCATAAACTGCAAATATTAATCGTTGTTTTACAATTTGAGAGAAAAAAATTAGTGAAATTTCAATGAACACGCGAAAATAAATTTGTGGAGCTCTACATTATAATCAATATATTTACATTTTTTGGGTCTAAACCCAAGGAAGGATCTGTTGCACCTTGCTATATCGGTTAACAGTTTTCTACATTTAGCTACAAACCTTCTGTTGCTAACTACCAATATTCCCAGTCTATCTTCAGTTCCATATTGGCAATTTTCATGCAGTTTCTATTCTGTCATTAATATCTAGGGTTTGTGCAGCTAAGTCAAATGTTATTTAATTGATACTTCCAATAGCATTTATTCTTGAGTTTATAATTCACTAGTTATTTTTTTACGTATTATAATTATTATTCAATAAATTAATATCAGTTACCTTTTGAACACGTGTTTTGAACATCGATGTTATAATCTCATTTTCAAAGGAATATTATTGTATAATACGTAATATCAAATTTTCTTCAGCATTACAGTTGATTATTGACAATTGAAAAAGCTTTTATAAAGCTTTTAAAACACGGACGTTGAAAACATAAGTGACACTATACAAAAAGTATAGTTAAAAGACAATGTTTTTATATAATTTTATTTCTAATTTTATTGTTAACAAGAATTGGTATAAGCAGTATTAAAAGTTGACAATTTTTAAATTAATGTGAAGGATAAAATATTGGCGGGCTTATGTGAATGATCTCGTGGGTCGTAGTTTGAGGACTCTCATATGTAGTATAGTATAGTATAACATTTACATAGTATAGTAATTCTTTTATTGGTGTTAAGTAAGAATACATTTAAAACAAATAATTATTTAATGAGGAAAATATTTGGATATAGACTCAATAGCCAATTAAACTGGCGTCAAATAATTAAATATTTATAAATAAAACACATCACTTTGTTAGTATCACATACAATTATTTATTGATTTGTTTCTAGTTTAGACTACTTCAGTAATCATTATCAAACAGAGTATGAATGAGTATAAAATGATTACTTAAGTAGTCGAAACTAGTAACAAATAAATAAATAATTGTATGTGATACTAAAAAAGTAATGTGTTTTATTTATAATTAATAAAATGTATCACGAAGTAGACCATTCAAAAAATTAAATATTTGTTCAAGTCATGATACAAGACAAACACGTAGTCATTAGGTTATTACTACAACACCATCTATGGCCGACAATTTCATTACATTGTTTCATGGTTCGACTCCACATCACCTATAATGACAATAATTATTCACATTTATATTCTCGTCACGTCTAGGCTTTAGATTATTAAGTAATACAGTAGTATTATTTAAATCCAGGGCCATTAAAATTAAACTAATACCCCTACTCAGATTGGATCGATTTCCGAGGAATTTCTAAATTATGGAAATAATAGGCTATAAATATAGGCCGATTACCCGTTATTAGCTGAAATTACGCCGTCCGTATTAACGTGATTTTTTTAATAACCGGCCAATGCTACTGACCTTTCCCCAGCGTTGGGGAAATTGTGTCCGTCTGTCGCCGCGTGTGTTTACAAAGGGATAATTATAAAGCCCTTTCGGCTCTGAAATAATTATTATAATGTCGCGTTTACGCCATTAATCACCGCATTATTTATTGCTCACGCAGGCAAGACGTAGACAGTTTAGCTCGGCGGCACGTGAAAAAGCGAGGCGTAATTGTTGTCGGCGAGAGGAAATAGTTTAACATATTTTCCGTATGGAAATTACTAGGGGCTTGAATCGTTTTTTGCGGTGGTTTATTTTTCGTAGTGTTTAAAATATTGAAGCTCGTATAGTAATAATAAATGTACGATAATTATTTTATTACCAGATAAATCAAATCTCACAATTCAATTTTTAATATCAATAAAATACTTTTCCCAAGCATAAATGTTACCAAAAATTAATGAATAATAATTAATACTTAATGTAGTAATAAGTTGTAATAATAATAATAATTAAATTTATCAGTCATACATTAATTGTTAAAGTCCGTTATTTTAAATTTCTATAGAATAATAATTCGCAGAATATTAATTTTCATCTTTCAACGTCCTATCCTATAGCGATCATATAACCCATAAAGTTTTTGCAAGCATCATTTTTGTGATAAATGTGTTTCTGCACGGTGCTGTAAACCAGCTTTTGATGAATTACGGCAATCATTGCAGGCTCTAGCATTTCAATCATTAAGCTATATCACATCAACAGAGTCCGGCCTCGCAGGAGTATTAAGTTAAATTTATACCTGTAACACGTAACAGGTTCCTATTAGGTCAGCAACATGTTTATCGATAGATCCAATTAGCGCACACAATGCTAAATTGTAACCTCACACATAGATAGAGAGAATGCAATTACTTATTGAACCAACAGCTGCATGTAATATCTACAGATTATGGAAAATTGAGGAGTAACAATACTTACTTAGTTAATTAAGGGATTACAACAATTACATAAAAACTGTGAAACTACATGGGACAACGGATGTATTACATTAACCGGGCATTCCACTGTTTGCGACTAGGACAACAATCGCCAGAAGGCTTCATAGATTTAAATTCTAGGATTAAGAAAATATAGCTGGAATTGGTTATTTTATCTGAAAATTCCGGGAAGTGTTTTTCTTTTGCATAACTGGGACAGCCTGTACATCTGAATTTTATTTGTATGAAAAATATAAAGAGAAAATTTGATGCAGCAACAATAGTGCAGTTTATCAAATTAACCGGCAAGTGCTGTCGTAAACAAAAAAAACTACTTTAAACTGTTATTAATACACACGCCGGGATCATTTTTCACGCCGGGAAATCCTCGCAGCCCCTTATAAAAACGCATCCTACCGTGCAGCGCTCGCTGATAAATGCCGGTTGTCCTGGCGATGCGAGCAAATAAATAAGGACTGGCGAGTGCGCGCCGCATTATCCGGCACTTATAAGTAGGGCGCGCACTCCGAGAATCCCGGAAAAGCGACCGGTGGATGGAACAATTTTATTTTAGATTTCCGCCGCTGCAAGAAACCCGATTTATTGTTCTGCTCGGCTGTGGCCAGGAATAGCTGCAATGTCCATTAGACGCGACGGAAATACAAAGAGGAGCCGAACGAAATTAAACGTCATACCACTGTCACGGCAATTGCAAATCCGCAGACACCGTAAATAATCGTTAGATTTAATTATGTCAGGTTTGATTGTAGCAGCGGTAAGTAATTAATATTTTATGTTACTGTAATTGCTGATGCAGTAAAATTATGCCAAACGAATTAATAAATATGGTGACGTTTTAAGTTAAGGCTCCGATCAATGGCGTACCTTTTTATTATAATTACTTTTCTTGCTTTTTTATTGGAAAAGTCTTGAACGACATTTTCAAAATTTATATCTTCTGTTAGTTGCTTTTCTATGGAAAGTATCGCTAGATTTTTTTAGATAATTTATAATTCATTTTAATTTGGAAAAGATCCGTTCACTAGCGACACTGATGGTTATTGTTAAAAAAATTCTTAACAATATTGGGAACAGACTTTTCCAACCTATATTTTTGAATAAATTCTAGAAGTTCGAGAGACCCTTGCCCGTTTTTTCAATGTTTTGCTTGTTCTTGTAGAGCAGGTACAGACATCAAATCCTGCATCCTTTTCTTCTCAATATGGAATTTTTCTACATCAATGTCAACAAAGTTATTCAAAGATTGGACGGTATTAGGCACGAATACTTCGCTGCAAGGACATGTAGTTGCTCAAAACATACTTTTATTTCCTGGATAACACTATCCAATTTATTTATTTATTTTTTTAAACTCCATGATTTATTGCAATCTGTCTTACATGACAATAAACAATAGTTTTATATTACATTGACACAAAAGGAGGTTGCCCAGTGGCAACTCCAGAAAATATATTTACATGAGCAGATATTTTGGATCAAATTAGCACTACACTGTACGCTGATGAAGGTCCAACGGGTCGAGCCGCTTTAGTCTTTTAACACTGGGTATTATGAGGAGGTCCTTGGCCAGGGTGTTGGGGTGATGACTGAGGCGATGGAGACACCTTTGACTGGAGGAGGCTATTTCTTCATCGATGGTGGAGATGCGTAGGTCCCGATGAATCGCTTGATTTTGTACGTACCATGGTGCAGTACATACAATCTGTAGGGTTTTTGACTGGAAGCGTTGAATGTTTATGATGTTTCTGCGGCTGGCAGATCCCCATATCTGAATACCATAAGTCCAAATTGGTTTTAATATTGCTTTGTAAAGCAGCAGTTTACTTTCCATGGACAAGTTGGAGTTGCGACGCATAAGCCAATACATTTTTTTTAGAGTGAGGCCTAATTTGAACCAGATATGTTTTCCCCAGTTAAGGCGTCTAAATGTATGCCGAGATATTTCACTTCGTCTTTCTGGGGCAGTGGAATGCTATTTAGAGAAACGGTTGGACATGTTTGTTTATTGAGGGTGAATGTAATATGGGTCGATTTGCAGCTGTTTATTTTGATCCACCATTTTACGAACCATTTTCCGATTATGTATAGGTGCCTCTATAGGTGGCGAGATGCTAAGAGTGGGTTGTCATGTGAGGCCATTATGACAATATCGCCCGCGAAAGTATATTTCATGATATTTCAGTCAAGTTGTTTGTTGGTAAGTCTGCTGTATATAGTAGATATAGGGTGGGCCCGAAGACGCTACCTTGTGGCACTCCTGATTCTATGGTATGCAAGTTGGTTTGTGCTTCTCCATATTTAACAAGGAAATATCTATCCCTCAGATAGGATACTAGGATCTTGGAAATCGGATGAGGTAGGTAGGTTTTGATTTTGCTAATTAAGCCGTCGTGCCATACCTTGTCGAAGGCTTGGGAGACATCCAGGAAGGCAGCTGAGCAATACCTCTTTCTTTCCAAGTCTTCTTTAATTTTTTTTATACTCGATGTACTTGTTCAACTGTGTTGTGTTTATTGCGGAATCCAAATTTGGAGTCTGGAATTAGGTTTTTTCCTCGATGATTGGTTAATTTTTTTTCAGTAAGAGCTTCTCGTATACCTTGGAGAGTACGGTAAGAAGGCTGATAGGGCGATATGACGTTACATCTGAGGGGTCTCTATCAGGTTTCTGTATGACTATGATCTGCGCGACTTTAAGTCGATACTAGTGATAACCTGGAATCCCTCATCTGGTAATTATTTCAGGACTCTCCCTGTAATCAGGTTATAGCCTGGAGCTTTTTTGGCTGTATGTCGTTTAGTAATGCATCTTTGATTTCTGATATTTTAAACTTTTTTAGTGGAATATCCATTTGGTAAGGTGCTTCGAGGATTGCCAGGATAGGTTTCTCCTCCTCTACTGAGACTTGTCTAGGCTGCGGCTGGAAGATCTACGTTTCGAAGATGTTCAGCAAATAATTTTACTTTCTGTTCAGCGCTCTTGGCCCAATCACCATTTGGTTCCCTGGTGGGAGGATTGATTTAGTGTGCATTTTTTAATTTTATTTGTTGTTTTCCACAGAGATTAGTTTTTGTCTTCTGAAGCTGATAAGTTTTCCAAGAAGTTTCTGATTCCCCGATTTTTATGTTTATGGAGTATCTCTTTTAGTTTTGTACATGCACGGTTAAATTTGGCTTTGTCACTGGGAGCATGAGTACATTGCCATCTTTTCCGTAGTTTGCGTTTCTCCTCTATTTTGGATTTTATGTAATCTGGACAGTACCCCGGTCTGTCTGCTGTCTGAGTTTCGGGAGTGGCCCTCCATGCTGCATGCTGGATAGATTTCGTTAGGTGTTCGATGGCCTCATCAATATCATCATCAGTTTTTAGTGGCATTTTTTATTGGAGTAGTATGGAGATATCAGTTCTGAAGGTCCCCCAGGCACCCCAGTCCGTATTGTCCTTCGATATTATTGGCGGTTTCTGGAGTTTGCATATATTTGTGTTCAAGGTAGCTAGGACAGGAGTGTGATCGGATGAAAGATCCAGTGATGATGCAATGGACATATAGTTATGGGAGATGTTTTTGGTTATGAAGAAGTCCAGCAGGTCTGGAGTTTTACGAGGATCCGAAGGCCAGTATGTTGGTTCTCCTGTGGATAGCGATTGTATGTTCTTGTTTTGCATGGCTTTGAATAATACTCTATCACGTGGATTTGTGAGTCTAGCACCCCAATGTCTATCCAATGACAAAAACAATTCTCGTTCTATCTTCTTCTAAAGATAGCCCCACGACTCGCGAATGTTCACCACTCATACTTTTTTTCCTTCTAAGTCGACGCTCAGTGGATATTTGCAACTCGTTACCAATTTGTTTGGCTGTTGTAACTGCATTTTGCACTACTGTGCCCCTTTGTCAAATGAAATACAGTGTTCGATAGATCCAAAAAATGTCACTGAGTTTACAGCAGCAGAAGCTGCATGTACACATACCAAGTTAAAGAATGATTTGCTATAAATTCTACACGCTACAAATTCTGCATCTGGATTTGTTTCTTTAATGCGACTTTGAACACCAGTGCACTTTCCTGCTATTACGCACCATTGTCGTAGCCAGTCCTATGTAATCCCTATCTAATCCCTATTTAATCCCTATGTAATTATATCTAATCCGTCGTTTTTTAATTTCGTTAAAATCATATTTGTGGTATCTTCGGCAGTTTTGCTTTTAGTTTCTACAGAGGTAATAAACGATTCTACAACTTTCACATCGCTTCCATCAATAACCACATATCTAATAAATTGACTGGTTTTATCTTTATGAGAAATACGCGGAGAGCTGTCAAATATAATACATATTTAGCTTCCTTTATTTGGTCAATAATTGTTTTTCTCACCTCGTCTCCCAATAACTCTACGAAATGGTTCTGAATCTTCGGTGACAAGTAAGTGGTACTATATTTATTCCCCATCTTAACTTTTAGTACATGCTTACATAATACTGAATCGTATTTAGCCAACTCCAAAAAAAAAAAACAAGCTCCAAAAAAGTTCCTCTATTTACCATTGTATTGATGCCTTCCTGATGAACTCCTTCACGGTGACTTCGGAACGACAAATTTTGTTTTTCTTCAAACGTCATAAAAGTGACACCTTTAGTGACTCGATTCACAATCTTAAAGTTTTACTTCGTCTCCTAGTCAGTAAAAGTTTCACTTTTACTGACTAGGCAGTAAAAGTAAATTTGACAACATGATTGGATAATTTGTAATAAGAACGCCCTACGAGGGCGGGTTTAATATTGCACATACATATGGTGCGCATACATGATGAACAAAACAAAAAATTCAAACAAAACACAAATTTATTTATTGTTAAAATGTAAATTAAAGGTACAATTAGATATTTTAGCCCCTTGAAAACTGATTGCGCTGGCAGCAACAGCAGCACTTACAGCACCGCTGTCGCCAACCATTTTGCTGCTACCACAGATATTTTCTACTTTTGATGTCTTACTATCTGGTATTTTTACGTGTAGCAAAGATCCCAAGTCTTGAATATCTGTCGTGTTCATTTTTACGAGTTCATCGCAACGGCATGCCCCTGATATGCCAAATATCAAAATAATCTGAAAATACGATTTAGGGTTTAATTTTGTATTTGTTTATTATTCTAAGAACTCACCTTTGTCGCCAAGTATTTGTCGTTAGGAGCATCGGATAAGAACTTGTCGAACTGTTCCTTTGTCAGCACTCTTGCCTTTTTGGGTGTATAACCCTCATTTTGTTTTTTTAAATATGCACGTAGTTTTAAATATTTGGTAATATCTACACCATTTCTAATATTTAATAACGATTTTACCATGGAATACTGAGACCACATAGTGGAACTTTTTACTTTCTTCTTAGCCATTTCCGAAAAATATGCGAGTAAAACATTTTCACTATAATTGCTTACATTTTTCTCGGCGCACCACTTAATAAATTTTTTGTAGGCCACTTCATAGATGGTACTGGACTTAGTGGGCAATAATTTCTCTGTTGCAGCCCTTGCCGATTCTAAAATATCTGGCGGTGTACATTGAAACATGTCTTCGTCCATTTTATACACTTTAATGTCAAATAATGAATTAAACAAAACCATAGCAACGCTCTGCATAGCATGCTTCTTTGGGAATTAAAACTATGCGTATTCGGACAATTAAAAATATTAATTCCATTATCTTTTTAACTATTTTCGACGTTTGAAGAAAAAATTACATGTTTTATTCGGAGTAGAAGTAACTTTTTGTGGCTCGTCTGTAGTTGCCTGCCTCGCTCCGCTCGGCAGCCAATACCTACAGACTCGCCACAAAAAGTGTCACTTCTACTCCTAATAAAACAATATACTATTTGCTAAGAATCTATTTATATCCTGTATTCTTGTAAGAATTTCGTTCCATGCTGTTGTTTCCTTTTCAAAATTTTGTTATTGTAGTTTGTCAATAGTTGCGCCATGTCTAAGTCTAATTTCGAATTCCTTCCATTGAGTAAAAGATTGAATGTGCAATGGGCTCGACTCGTGTTGACATATTTTGGGATTGAGTTTCCACCACTTGTTAAACCCATTTTCCGAGTTAAAACTAGATTGAAAAGTTTACAGCAAAAGCAGTAAATACTTTTCTTTGATGGTGAATATACCGTCCACGACCTTAACATATTTTCACCATTTGACAAAATTTGAAGAAAAAAAAAACAGTTGAAACTTTTCTGGTTTTACCCTTGATTGTCTTAACAGGACGAATTAATCCTTCGCTGAGATCGGAATCTATATTTTTGACTTCAAACGCACCTTGACCTACTAGAAGGACTCTAGTATTGTTGTCAATCTTTATAGGCCATAGTCCTACATGTTTCAAAGAAATATAAGATATACCAGCAAATTGTTCAATACTTTCTTCATCAGCATTTGATAAATATACATATTTGCCAATACTTGAGGCAGGTCTTTCCTCTTCAACCAATCAACAATTCCAATGGACTTTACTGGCTCTATAAGGTGACAGACTCGCCTGCGGCTCGTCAGTCATTCTATTTTATCGCCACTAAAAACGCTCTTACCGGGCTTATAATGTAAAATAGTATTACAAGAGCAGCAAAATGATTGCCATTTTATCGCCCTTTAGTGACTATTTTTAACAAGCATATACATATTGATAAAATCGTCTAAATTGAAATCTCTGACTGATATATCTGTATTTTCTTTAAATCGTCTATACAATGTTTTTTTTAACGCTGGTCATAGGGTTTTCATTATTCTAATAAATATTATTTATTACCTTATAATTGTTTTCTATCTTCATAGAAGTATTAGATTTATAAATAAAATTATTCAATTTTCACTACAAAATTTCTGTGAAATTTGTAAAATGTTGAATATTAATTAGAACATAATTAATATTCAACATTTTACAAATTTCACAGAAATTTTGTAATGTTCAATTCACATTCTATAATTTTTATCGAAACCTTGAAATCATCAAAATTTCGTAATAATAATCCAAATGTTATCATTATTTATGAGGTTTTTCTAGAATTTTTTTAATTTGTTGTGAAAATTACTTTCATAGTTTTTTTTTTAATTATTTACTATCAATATTTTACACCTTCCATGATATTTTTGGCAAATTTCTATAACAACTTTAATAACTTTGTAAGGAATATGATTTCTGGGGAAAGCCGTAATATTTTCCAATTAAAAACACGCAGGTTCCATTATCTTTTTATAATTTAAGAAAATTTTGCTGTTCATAATAAAAAAATTCTAATAAAAATTTTGTAATTTACAATAAAAATGCAACATTAATTGTAATTTGCAATCGAACTGACATAATGTCATGACAATTTTGTGGTTGGATGAACTTTATGCAATTTGTAATCAAATTTCGTAATTTTTAACGAAAATGTAGAAAATTTGAATACAAAATTTGTCATTTGCAACGAAAATATCATAATTTCTATTTAAATATTTCATTTACAATCAAAAATTTGTATTTTCGAATAAAAGTTTTGCCAGTTTCCATTACAATATTAATAACTGAGTGAGACAATTTTTGTTATAATTTCTAATAAAAATTGCAGGTTTCAATTAAATATTGAAATTTATAATTAAAATTTTGGTATTCATAATAAGAATTTCATAATTTCTAACGAAAATGTTGTCATTTCTATTGACAATTTCGTACTTTCCAACTAAATTGTGTAAATTTATCTGGACTTTGTTAAATTAAATAAAAATATTGTAATATACTTACATTGCAATTTAATAAATTTTCTCGGATAAATTATATAATTCAAATGAGGATTTTCTGTCCTGATAAACATTTTGCAGATTAAAATTTGTAAGTAGGAAATAATGCCTAAAATTACTTTTCAATGTCTTAGTTATAATAAAAATTTAATTTTCATTCAATTTTCTGCAATAACTATGAACATTTTAACTACTTTGCATGGAGAATGTTTTCTGAATAGAGGTTCTATAAATTTCAATAAAAAATTGGCAGGGTTCAATTAAACTTTGTAATTTATAATTAATATTATGGTGTATAATCCATAATTACAATCCATGCTTTTATATAATAAAAAATTACAATGGAAATTTCGTGATTTATTATGAAGATTTCGTGATTAAAAACTAAATTTTGTAATTTGTTATGACCGCTTTATTAGTCCCATTAAATTTTCAAAGTTTCGATAAAAAAAATGTCACCAATAAAAATTCGCAATATTCATTGTAATTTTGCAAAATTACAATGTAAAGTATATAATTTTTATTGAAAAATTTATACATTTTTCAATAACATTTACTAATTTGTAGAAATATGTCAAAGTTTCCGTTTAAATTTTGTTAGTTGCAATAACAATCTTCGTGTTTATAGAAATATGAAAGTAGGAAAATTCCTAGTTTTTCAACAACTTCCATTATTCCATTGAAACTCATTAGAGCACTATGCAAGTTACATGCAGCGTATTCAATGAAACAAGATCCTATTTAAATGAAAACTTGGTGCCAGTTTTCATTTAAATGGACAAAGTTGTTTGATTTATTATGCAATCCTAAATTCTATATTTTATTACTACATCTAGTCAATATTATAATTGATCTATGAACATATCAGCAATTAATAAACCAATTGATGTCATTTCCTATTACTATAATATAATTTTAGGATATAATTAGGATAATACGATATGCGAGTAAGATAAAGCATGACTATTTTTTTTAAATAATTTTTATCATATTTTAATTGATATGATTGAAAGCTTTCATTTGTCATTTATTTGTTTATTTTGTATATTCGAGTTTTTTTGGACTTGATTATAAACTTTTGCAATATTCCACTGCGCCCCTGCAAAGACGCCGCGGCGCACACTTTGGAAACCACTGTTATAGCCTGCTATAACCTGTATTTGAATTAAGAAAGTTTGTATCAATATCTCAATATTCATGAATGAAAGGTCAGTTTTAATAACATATTTGAATTCAACTCAAAAAAGTGCCCAAATAATGTCAAAATATCATTTCAATATTAAGTTCAAGTAATATTAGATCATGGTTTTTCGCCATTGGCAGCCAAACCATCCAATTTTTTAAACTTTTATTTTCTCTGCTTAACTAAGCCTTGGGTTCAGGATTATTTTGTCTAATTTAACCAACTCTCTTTCTCTTACGGTTTACGAAATGCCAATATTGAGCACAGTAACTGGAACACCCTGTATATGTACGAGTGTGCGTAATCTAATAAGGATTGATCTGGCCAATAAATAGCGAAAAACGATAAACGTAGCAATAAAACTCAAGTTTAAATAGGTTTTAGACTTTTTTCTTATTAACACTCAAGAATGTTCTGTTTCTCCCACTATTCATTTGCATGCATGAAAAATGATTTATACTGTTACATGTGCTTAAGCAGGGGTGAACGTATTATTGCGTGTGCATAACTTCCGAACTAATCTCCGATTATGCCGAATCCTGTTGCTTGCAGTCCATTCTGTATATATGCAGCTGCTTATATTTTAATAACCGCCCGGTTTTCCCTGACTTTTCCTGATCTTATCTCAGCTTTTTCCGGTCCGAAAGTTCTCAATCCGAGCGACGGAGTCGGCAAACGTTGGGGGGGAGATTCAGAGTTCGTTCAACCCCTATCGCGGACTTTAATAAAGATGGGAGTAATAAAATCAACAAAGTAACATCCAATTAAATATATAATTGCCCCTAATCAACTCACTCCGCACTGTAATGAAATTTCCAAAGTGGAAAATTTTCGTATAATGAAATTTCATTACTGCAAAATTTTATTTCTCATTCGGGCACTTGATGAACTGACGCATTTACTTAGGCTTGCAATTAAATCTTGCAAAACTTTGTGGTGCATGTGATAAGACTTCAATGCAATATTCATTACGAATTTAAGTTAGCTTATGTAAAACAATTTGTATTTTTATTTACATACACCTTTTAATACTGAAATAATTATTTTATGAAAAAAAAGTATTTTTGAAATAAAATATATTATACTTCAAGCCTATATTAGAAACATGTATTCAATGATTATCTTATTTGTTAAAAAAATACTGGTAGAAAGTTTTGAACCTGAAAATCACATCATATTTTGCAATACTCGTTCTACTCATTCCTGTAATGTATATTTAGACGGCTTAGATTATGCATCATGCATGACTAGGAATGAGCGAAATAAACTCTTGAAACAGAAAAGTATCCATCATATTATATCTTACAATACTCGTTCCACTGATTGCTACAATATATATTTAGACGCTTTAAATTATCAGGTTTTTGTGCATTGGTTCATTGAACAAATTACTAAAGTTATTAAAGTTATTAAGTATTAGTTTCACACGGCACGGTTTTAGTGGTTAAAAAAACAACGGAGAATGTACAATTTCCCTAATGGATAGTTTAGACATAATGTGTGCGCTCCAATGCTTTCAGTAGGTTCACAATTTGTCATGCATTTGCATTATTGGAGTAGGTTGTACTCTATGGAATTAAATTGGAAAGAAATGAGCTCGCTTTGTCAGGCATACATGAATTTAATAATAATATTTCATCAGCAGTGATAATAATAGTAGTAGACTGAAAATGCCTCCGATGTTAACAAATTAGGGTTTCGTATTTTACTACAGACCTGTTGTTGTATGTACCTATATACATACAAGGTATCCCGTGACTTACCTGCAATACGTTAAGAGGATAATGCTGAGGTAATTTTAAGTCAAAAACAAAATAAAAAACATTAACAACAAAATTAACAACAACAAAAATTAAACTTGGGTAAGAAATTAAGAATGAACCACTCAAAATTATCGTTAATAAACCACAAAACACTAAATTTATGACATTTGCTACATGCCATTGATAAAAAAAACAATAAATTCGTAGTTTTTTAACTAGATTTTATTTACGTGAAACGAACAATCACACACCTATTAAACCTTAAAATTAAAAATGCCTGTATTTTTGTAATTAAGGAGTTTTTGATAAAAGTTCGTATGTTATTTTTGACTTAAAATGACCTCAAAATTACATCCTTAAAGCATGGCAGATATGTCACAGGACACCCTGTATATTTAGTTATTTGTTCAACATCCCTAATTTGCGATTTTATTCTTTTTCATATTCTGGTTATTTTTTGTTGCACAAACAAAAAGACATCAGGATGAACTTGGAACAATAAAACTTGATACAGAAATATTTGAGGCATAAAACCAAAACGTAATTATAACGTTAAATCCGTGCTTAAAATTTGTATTTATTATTTGGTACAACTGGAAAAACAAAATTAGAGCTGGTGAATATTTACACCCACAATTATAGACTTAATGCTTTGACGAGAAAAGTTTCCCCATTAGACCGTTTCACCCACACAAGTCTCATTTAAATTTCACGAACTTGTTGGATTCTTCGTTCGCTTTTATGTATCACACTGCAAGACCCGGAAGCCATTCAAGACCCCATAAATCCCAATCGCAACCAGGCCCTCCACTGGTTCATGCATCATTCTGCTCTCAGGTGAAAACATTTTGAGCCGACCAGATAAATGAAGTATACAAGAGCGGCATAATTATAATTATAATAATAATAATAATAATAATAATAATAATGACAAACTTAAGATTTGAGGTGAGAGTTAGTGATTTTATGTTTGAAAATTCTAAAATAAAATTCAGAAAAACTGATCGGGTCGAAAACTGCATGTTGATTTGGAGCTCTTCATATCCTGACAATAACACTATCATGACTTCCTAAAATGATCTTTTGAGGTCACGTCTGATTCCATTACAACTTATAAGGTATTTGCATTGAAACACTGTCGGATACATAATATAAAAAAATTAAATGGCCCAAACTAGAACTAAAACATTTTAGATTTTTTATAATCAAAATATCAAATCTCTGAATTTTGTATTTTGAACTTACGACAGTATCGGTGTTATCGGTATATGGCGCGATATACAATAATCGCACATTATAAATTACACAAGAAATTTGACAATGACATAACATTGTAATAGTATTTTACAGTAACTGACTTGCGAGAGCCGCAAAATCTAAATCTGATGACGTTTTTGCTATTTTTTTCATGATTTACTTTCAAGTGTCATTTACTCGTAACATTTCTTATGTAACATTGCAACATTTTTATACTGTCACTTCGACAATGAAAATATCTCTTAAAATCAAGAACAAAAATAGGGGGTTGTCATTCAAAAAAACAATGGATGATGTCATTACTCAAAAACAAATGATGGTTGAAGATTGACTGGCATGCAAAAATGTGTATATTTATCAAAGAAAATCGACATGTTCGAGAATTTTTTTCAATTATTTTCTATTTCGGTTTTAATTATTTCATTCCATACTTTAGGCGCACACTGTATATTGCAGGTTAAAGTATGAGTTATATCTAAAATACTAGATAATCATACACCGGACCATTTTGAATAACTGTGGAAATAATAACATTTCAAAAATCGCAAAATCGAAATATGCCAATAAAAAAAGAAAATTGCAAAAATTGACATCAAAATATACAAATACATACGCAAGTTGATACGCTAAAAGATTTCCGAAATTGCCACACACTTTTATGGACATTTCTAGAATATTCTCCATCTTAAAATGTCTAGAATTGTAATCAATTTCTTAAGTAACAAGCTCTAACTCAATACACACTCTTACACAAATCGCACGGCAGAAGGACTAGTTGGTCGATAGTCAGTTAGGGATAATATGATCAACAAATACATCCACTACTACTGCTACTACTACTACATACTATCAAAATATCAAAAGAATTAAGAGGTTCGGAATTTGCGAACAGTGTAGTAAACTTTTATAGAAATTGAAGAAAAGTGAAATTGAAAAAAATATCAAAAAGTACAAATATATATACTGAACTTGGAGCAATTTAAATAAAATAATTAATGAAGTTACTTTACATTTCATAAATAATTTAGAAATTGCAAAAACAAGTATAGTAAAGTATCAGAATGTTCAGAAACTGCAAATCTTATTATATCAACCAATGTAACGAATAACGAATAATGCCAGCAAATATATTTTTTAATTGTTTTTAATAAGTTACGTTAAGTTTAATAGTTTTAATAAGTTTATAATTTAATAAGTAATTAAGTATTTAAGTACAAAAAGTATATTAAAATACTTAAAATTTAAAAAGCAATGCATACAACTTTTAAAATCTTCAAAAGTTAATACAACACATATAAAACACCAAACAGGTTTGAATTTAGCAACATTGTATCATCACATAAAATGTTATGTTGAGAAAATTTGAATTATTATTGTATTGCAAATTTAAATCATTCTGAAAATGTGCTATATTTTAGATATTTTCCATGAAAAAGGGCTAAAAATATTTGAAGAATCATTTTTTTAGTGCGAACCTGTTTTAAACATCTATATTATTTTTTTTTACTGCACTATTACTGGTCTCAAAATTAGTACCCATTTTTTTATTACTGTGTAAAAAAGTATTGCTTTCTTATGAAACTTTATTTTTAAACTGATCTGAACCATAAGGTAGCGGGTCGGATGCAATTTTTCTGGGGGCCTCATCCAGCCCGCAGGCTATAGTTGGGGGCTCTTGTTCTAACGTATCCAGAAGAGCATTGGGCCAACTCCTTAAAGTAATAAATAATTGCTATTATTTTTTTAAATGCACATTGTATATAAAAAATTATATCCGACTGTAATTTTGTTTCGAGAAATGATATTGATAGCAACATCCTGTTATTTTCTCGACAAATTCTGTAATTGTCATTATCTAATGTCAAGAAACAAGTGGTAGTTCGATCACATCATTAATTTAATAAATTTATGTCCATAGCAACAAAGCGTTCATTTATTTTTTATTAATAATAAAATTACGTTTTGTAATTTCTGTTGCTTTTGCTCATTTTTAAAATGCAAACTATCAACATGTTTATACGGTTATTTTAAAAATCATTCTGTCAATATCAAACAAACAAAAACAGCCATTAAAACAAAAATTTGACTTTATTCGAAAATAAATGATGGCTAAAATTGAAGTATATATAAAAAGTTATTTTTAATGAAAAATGTCAGTGTATATAATTTTTAAGATTTGTCAAAATCAATGACAGTAACCAATTACGCCTTAGATGGAGCAGTAGTGATAATTAAACTGGTCAACAATAGACATTTGTCATACCACACGAACTTTGATAGGTAACTGTTTTAGTAACTACCCTCATTATTAAACTGCAGTTGTTTTGTTTCAATTAGCCTCAGTTTTTTTTTGTGAGGTCTTTGTTCGAAGATTTGAAGGCTACAAGTTTCATTTAACTTACATCCTTAGAGATAGTTAAATGTAATTGTACAAAATATTAAAATACTTTAGAGATGCTTCATTAGAACATAGATTTTTTCTCATTCTAGTGAGAATTTTCTCCTAATTAAATTAGGCCTAATAATTAATAATATTATTGATAAAACACGGTAATACGGTAATACTTATAACTAGTATGTACTACGGCAGTAAAAGCAAAGGAACGTTCGCCAAGAAATAGTCATAATAGTATATTATTTCATGTGGAGGAGAAGTGAGACATTTCATGGCGCGCCTGAGTTTGCGCGCCGAACGAAGTGAGGCGCGTAATAGAAGGCAAGCCATGAAAAGTCACTTCGCCTCCAAGTGAAATATACTTTTTTTTTCTTTAAACGTACTGCAAAATACGAAAACTCGTAATTTTGATATGTAATTTTTACAAATAAATTTAATATCAATGAATGTATCGTATGGTTATTTGTTTTCTTGACAGACACTATTTCAGCATTTGACAGTAAAAGTGAGAATTTTTGTTGAAGAAACCATTTATAGATTTAATCTATTATTAGAGAAAGCAGTATATCTACCAGAAAATGGGAAAATAATTGCAAAACACTGATATATTTAATTGTTATATGATGAAATTTATAGTATTGCTTCGCCTTGTTTATTTAATGTTGTCATGACAACACTTTCCCTTCCGCCGGCTGGGAAAGGAAAAGTAAAACTTCCGCTGGGGGAAATGTGACATTTTTCCACAGTCAACTGACTTAAATAATGACATTATTTTCTGACGTTTGAAGGAACTATTTGTCTGTGATTTCATCAAAATATTGCGATTTATTAACTGCGTTAATATGTCGAGAAAGTGTAGTAACGATTATAACTCTTTTCGTTATGTTTGTGGCGAACTGACTTTCAAAAAACAAAGACGAAATTTCCCTAACCAGTCTTGGAGAGTTATCACCGGTATTTTGGTTTCGCTGTGGCCAATCAAGACAAATCCTGGGCCCCTCATATTTGTTGCATAACGTGTGTGAAGAATTTAACCGATTGGAATAAAGGGTCCCATCATTTGCTGTACCCATGATTCGGACCGAAGCAAGAGACATTTCGGACTGCTATGTTTGTGTTACTGACGTAAATGATACAAATGTCAAGAAAAAACACACAGTTATTTACCCTAATTTACCTTCAGCCATGAGACCAGTCACTCATAGTGAAAATTTGCCTATACCAGTTGCATCTGCATCCGTTGGTCCCAAGCACCTAAAATAAGGCCAAAATTCAAATTTTGGGCATATATTCTTGAAAATCAATATTTATATATTTTCGGGGTCAAGGAATTCGAATTCAACGTCGAAATCCTCGAAATCAAAATTGCCGACCGACCTTATAAAAATGATGTCACTCTCGCGAAAATCAGTAGTCACGGGTTTTCGGGGTCAAGGAATTTGAATTCTAGGTCAAAATTTTCTAAATCAAAATGACCGAGCGACTTTGTCAAAAATGATGTGACTCTCGCGAAAATTTGTAGTCATGGGTTTCCCGGATCAAAGAATTCAAATTGAAGGTCGAAATTCTCGAAAACAAAATGGCCGACTCAAAATAGCCTACTGTCAAAATGACGTTACTCTCGCGAAAATCAGAAGTCATAGGTTTTCCGGGCCGAGGAATCTGAATGTATGGTAAAAACTAGAAAAGACTTATATTTTTACAATTTCAATGGTCTCGCTTATTTTATCAGTAAGTTTTAAGCGCATTTCACACATTTTTATACTTAGTACTAATCATTACGACAGATGGGTTGAAAATCCCGTACGTGTGTGCCTTAGATTTTTTTATTTTCGTCCAGCTTTTCGGGTACTTGCGATCACTGTGCCCCGCATTGTTGCGCTTTTTATATTAAATTACTTCAAAAGTTGCAAAAAGTGGCAGCTGATTTTAACGGTATTTTAAGGTACACACTATTGGCTATAAATTGTATTATATCTGATGAGAGACTTCCCGGGGGAAAGTAGTTAAATATCAACAATAATTCATTAATGATTTTAATATGTTTAAGAAGTAAAATAATAACAGATTAGATACTTTCTTCTTTACATTCCATGATTTATCCACCAAAAATCTAAAATATTGCATTAGAATGAAAATTGGCAATAACGGGTAACAAAAATTCGCTGTGAAAGAAATGTTAGAAAATAAGTTTCTGTAACTTTGGAAGCCTCCTACTATTATTTGCCGTTTTAATGGAGTAAATATTTGCGGCTACGTTAGGTAAAGGGTTTAAATAATGTAATAAGCATAAATGTACTTAGAATTATTGACATCATTATTATACTATTATGACCGTTCTCCCCATATACGAAGTACCACTGTGCATGTGTTGATGAGGACGATGTCTCTAAGTTTATAAGAAATTCTAACCAAGCCACACTTGATAACTCCAATAGACCTAAGCGATTTGGTTTACGATATAAAATTGTCAAAAAATCAGTCAAAACTATTAGGATCTCAATTAAAAGAATGGAATCATGAAACTAAAATCAGCTATTTTCGAAATCGTAACACTTCAGATCATAATTTTCTCAAGACGGGGATGTGGTATATTGTAATGATATAAATTGGATTATGAAGATTTTGAAAATCGATTTTGATCCATCCCAGTGGCGTTTATTCATTGACTCTTCTAAAACAAGTCTAAAAGCAGTGTTACTGCATAACGGAAACAAATTTCCTTCTGTACCTCTAGTCCATGCTGCTAATATGAAAGAAACTTATGAAAACATGAAGTTATTACTTGAAAAAAATCAAGTACAGTAGATATTCTTTCAAAATCTGTGGCGATTTAAAAGTCGTTGCCGTATTACTCGGACTTCAGCTGGATTATACTAAATTCTGCTGCTTTTTATGTGAATGGAACAGTCGAGACAGAACAAACCACTATCATATATGGCCAACGCGTGCATCCATAATTCCTGGACAAAAAATGTAAAGTATTTACCTCCTGTAGAGCCATCCGAAGTTCTTCTTCCACCATTGCGTATCAAATTAGGCCTGATAAAAAAAATGTAAAGGCAATGAATCGCAATGAGAGTGGATTTTTGTATCTAAAAGAAAAATTCCCCAAAATAAGTGATGCAGAGATAAAAGAGGGTATTTTCGTAGGACCTCAAATCAGGGACTTAATAAAAAATCCGGTATTCGAAGAAACATTGAGCGATTTAGAAAAACCAGCATGGAAATCTTTTAAGATTGGTGTTACAAATTTTGTGGGTAACCATACGAGTGAGAGCTACAAAGAGTTGGTTAGCAAGCTATTGTTGGCTTATCAAGCATTGTGTTGCAACATGTCACTCAAGATTCGTTTGTTAGACTCACACATGTTTTTTTTTCCTGAGAATTCGGGGGCTGTAAGCGATGCGCACGGATACAGTTCCATCAGGATATTTCTAAAATGGAAAAATGTTACCAGGGCATATGAAACCCAAATATGTTTTCAGATTACTGCTGGACAATCAAAAGGGACCAACCAGGAGCTAATTTGCTAGAAAATCTTAGATCGTAACTTCATAATAAAACTTTTTTACATTTTTGGTTTAGGAGTTGATTGTTTTTTGAAATATTTTAAATTACTTAAGAGAATCAAATTCTTGGCATGAAAGATTTTTTTGTTTGTACTGCCAACCACCTATTAAAGTAAAAAATATCATAAAAATCCATGTGGCACGACAAAGTTACAATTATGTTTGCCAGTGTTATTATTATTACTAAGGTTCGGGTGTAAGGTGCAGCTAATTATAAACCGTGAGATAATTAGAATGTTATCAATAAGTGCACTTAGAATCCCATATCTTCTCTCATCTGAATGGCCAGATCATCGGTTTCCTCGAGTAACTGTTGCGTTCCACTTTACCGCAGCAGAGCGCAGTCAAATCAAGTAAAACAAGACCATCTCCATTGTTCCTCGTACTCGCCGCTTTCATTCATTAATGAGCTTCTTATGTGCATTGCCCTCGAATCCCGCCCAGTTACATCTCAATATACACTCAGCAGGCGAGCCCAAGAAATTCCGTCGATACAATTACGCAACCGAGCGTCCTGGAGGCATTGTATACCGCACAATCGTTGAATTGCATGAGTCCTGCGAGTTATTGCACTCGTCCTGACCTTAGCGCTCGCGTCCTTTGAGCAGGTGATGCACGGCCGTGTTCCTCCGACGTCGTTATGCAAGCGACGTTGTAGTAATTGCATTGTTATGCGATGATGGATGTTATTGTTATTGTGGGCTAATGGAAGGTTAAATGTGTTGATCTCTAATTGACCAGAACTGCAATTGTGATAGATCGGGTAGGCGTCGACCAATGATTTACACGTAATAAATGTTCTTTGCATATTCATATCTCCAGATTTTACAATTACAATCAGCCAAAATACAAAAGCCTTCCAGACTCGATAAAATTAACTTGCGCGAGTTTTCGAAAAAGCCCATAGGTATATTTTGTGTTAATGGTAATTTAATAATTATGATTGTAACGTAAACTGTCATTATCCATACCTACACATGGAATTTTTATGATTATAATCGCACTATCAATTGTCATGATGCAGACTGCAGGCTAAATCACATTTTTCATGGTTACTTTATATAATATTTTGAAGTATGGTTATTTATCAGCATGTCTGCTCCATTGAGCATTATTCACGTCCGTGCAAGTGGTGATCATAAAAGAACCGGCGCCTCGCCTCATGCGATGCGACTTAATTTAGCCGCACGTGAGTGTCTCGAGTGGCGGAATGGGCCCCTTCTAGACTGCACTCTCCTTCGCCGGGATCATCTTTGAAAATAAAATATTCCCCTGATAAGCGACACCGTAATTGCCGCAATTTGAGCGCAGACATTTCACACCGGGGCAGTGGCCTCAGACTTCACCACCGCGAAATTTACGCAAACAAGATCACACAAGTGTGAACGAGCGCATAAAGAAAAATACATATCGAATATTATTGAGTCATTTAAAACTGAGAACTTGTTGTTTAAGAAAAGGGTACCAAAAAGATTTGTACACGGAATATTTTATTATGTTTCTAAGATTTTTATATCAAGTATGAATTTTGTTGATGCGCAAGCCGTTTGTACCATACATGAACAGATTTGGAAAATTTATGTTTGCACATAAGTTTTATTTGTATTTTTAACAAATATTTCTTCAAAATTCGAAACTAACTATAACTGTTTTTTTTTAAACTTAAAAAGACGTACAATTTTCAAATTTCAAACTGTGTTAAACAGGGTTGAAATAAATTATGATTTAAAAAAATTAAAAAATCAAGTTGTAAATAAAATTTATAACTTTGGTTGAAATAAATTATGATTTAAAAAAATTAAAAAATCATTGATTTAAAAAAAATCAAATAAATCATGATTTATTTGATTTATTTGACATTTTTATATTTCTCATCTATTTTTGCCCGTTTAGATATGATTTAAATCAATTGATTTGCATCACGATTTAAATCATATGATTTATTTAATAAAGTCTGAATAAATTTGAACAGGAATTGATGATTAAATAGTTATTTACAAACCAAGTGCGGGAACATAATTTTCCCGCATGAACGCAATTTTGAAGCATGAGCGACCGAAGGGAGCGAATGCTTCATCTGCGTGAATGCGGGAAAATGATTCCCGCAAGTGGTTTGTACATTTTTTTTTGATACGAACAGAACGATCAGCATAAACTCAAATAATTTTCATTCCGTTTCAAAATATGAAATAAAGCAAGCCATGGCTGTATAGCAAAACAATGATTGTTACTTTGACAGTTGATTTTTTAAAGCCTGTCGTTTAAAGTCTCAGTTTCTAATAAAATGTCTTCCGATTCGGATATAAGTAGTTGTACACCTCCGGAAATCCGCAATGCCGCTAATACGGCAATTAAAAATTTATTGCCGGATAAATCCAAACGAAGGTACGAGTTGGTATACTCGAAATTTATGGATTGGTGCAGGTTAAACAAAATACGGACTTATTCAGAAAATTGTTTGCTGGCATATTTTCAAACCTTTTCAAGCAAAAAGTCGCTATGGTCCACTTACTCTATGCTAAAGTCCTGTCTACTAATACACAATAACGTAGATATTTCCAAATTTACGAAATTTTACGCATTTCTCAAAAAAGAAACGTATAACCTGAAACCGAAAAAATCCAAGGTATTAGAAAGTCATGAAATTGACAAATTTATTCATGAAGCCCCTGATAACTCATTTCTGTTAATGAAGGTACGTACACAATATGTTTCATTAATCGATATTATTCTATTATTCTATAATATGTTTTACAGGCAGTAGTAATATTGGGCATTTCTGGCGCTTGTCGCCGCGATGAATTATGTAAAATGTTAATTGATCATATCGAGTTTAAACATGAAATGGTACTTGTTAATGTACCAGAGACCAAAACTAATATTTCTCGACGTTTTGTGGTGATCAATCCAGAATGGATAAATTTATTGTTAAAATACAAAAATTTAAGAGTAGGGACAAATAAACGTTTCTTTTTGACCTACAGAAATGGGAAATGTATTAATTCACCTATTGGTCTTAATACAATTGGCAAAATACCTTGCTCTGTGGCACAGTACCTTCAGCTAGAGGCTCCACAGGCCTACACTGGTCATTGCTTTCGAAGAAGTTCAGCTACTTTACTTGCAAACAACGGTGGCGATTTACTGACTCTTAAAAAATTTGGCGGTTGGAGATCTTCAAGCGTGGCCGAAGGTTACGCCGATGACTCTGTGCAGAGTAAAATTAACGTAGCTGAAAGATTGATGCAACCAGCTCCGGGACCTTCATCTCAAGTTGAAAACTATACAATCTCTGAAACTCTTAATGTGTCGCACACTATATCTAAACCCGATGCGGTGGAAAGTTCGGGAATTTGCATTTCAAATTGTACTAATTGTACGATAAATGTGTACAATAATAACCCTGCTTAAGTCGATGTAGATCGTTCACAATAAATAATTATGTATTGATTTATTTATGACAGTGTTTTTTTGCCGTTTTCCCGGTCTACTAGACCGGGAAATACGGATTTCCGGTTGTCAATAGAGTGCGTCAAATGTCACTTTCGAGGCGGTGAGTTCAAAAACAAATTTCTGTGTATCTGGACCATTTGATGGACCAAAAAATGGAAGAAAAGAGAAATATTTTACATATTTACAATTATCTACTTAAAAGCATGCTAACTCTATAGCTATATATATACAGTGTGGCCGAAAAGTCGCTTTACCGAAAATATCATAATCTACAAAATATGTATTGTTTTTTTCAAATTGTATTATTTTCAGTAAAGCGACTTTTCGGCCACCTGGTATTTTATATTGTACATCTATTGGAATGCACAAACAGTGCAAAAACAAAGATAAATTTAAAAAATCAATTTTGATTTAAATCATGATTTAAATTTGATATCGGACAAATTTTAAAACTTAACTTAACTTAACGTAACTTGGGAGTTAAAAAGTTCGATATTGAGGTATTTCCTACATAACACCCATGCTAGGGTGATTGTTATTTTCAATATAGCCTTGGGCGTAATGAAACTGGCCATAAGTCAGCGCCTTAACTCGGACTTAGAATTGCAGAAATTTTACTCAATTTCGAGTTATTTCGTAACATTTTCAGAAACTTCGGCTTAAAAAATCTACAAATTCTATATGCGATATCACGAACGAACGATATATGAAGATATCATGAAATTTTTAATGGTTGTAAAAATTAACAGAGAATTGAAGAGGATTAAATATCATCTTTGAAAGTGAGTTACTCTGCAAATATACCGGGTGGTGACAATGCACTAAAAACACTAAAAATAAGCATTAGTTCTATAAAAAAAAGTCGGTGGCATCTTTTCAAATTGACACCCTATAGATTAGCTATGAATCTGAAATTCCACGCCTTAGATCAACTTTTGCTGATGAATACGAAATATATAATTCCAGTAGTAGGAGTAGTAGTATAATAGTATAGTAATAGTAGTAGTATGAGTTAGGCTATATTTTGGCAGCGTGCAACACAAATACGAAAACTGATGGTAAGTCTTTCTTTTAATTTTTTACTAACCGTTTTCATTTCAATTCATTTCTTTATTTACCCATTTAGCCATACAATTACATATATTGGGTATGTAAAAAATGCGAAATACACAAGTTGCACGTTAAAAATACAACAAGAATACGTTTAAGTTAGACATGCTGACCACAGGCTATAGTGTTTCCGACGTTCGCGTACTACTCATTGATGGAGTAGAAGCCCCTACAAGCAAGGAAGTCTTTGAGCTTAATTTTGAATATCGGTGCTGGCATGTTATAGCATGTTAATGCAGCATGAACGGGCAACTTTCTGGTAGTACGAATGATTGAACCTGGTGATGTTAAAGTATGAATTCTGTCATGTGGGGTAGTATGTAATATAACTGTAAAATAACTGTCTTCAAAATAATAGTTATTTATGTACCAAGTCAGTAAAGTGATTCTTTATCGAACGAGTCTGGGGTATGAGCGTGCGAGGCGGGTAACAAGCGAGTACGATAAAGATACTTTACTCACGTGGTGTATACAAACTTTTATCGCTCATATCTTCTTCCATTATTTTCTATAAATAATTCGAGACAAAACTTTTACTGTTGGAGCCGTGAAAGCGACAAATGATATCTGATCAATGTCAAACAGTTGTTTTGGCCATGTTGATAAATATTAACGGCATGTAAAATGTGTCATTTTACAGAAAGATAAAGTGTTCGTCTTATGTGTTCGGCAATAAAATATATTAAGTATTTCAAAACATGAAGTTGTTGTTATTAACATAATTAATAATAGAAGATATTACTAGAACAAACTACCAAAATATGGATTTTATATATTTTTAATATGTGTTTGTAAAACTGTAAATTTATGTATTTTCACCAAAATTCCCAAATTTTAGGCTCATACACAAAATCAAAATGAAGCACAGGATAAAAAAAAATCTATTATCATGCAACTAAACTCAAATACTTGCCCGATATTAAAAGCCGAAAAATGTGTTGTGTAACATTTGAGCGTTAAGGTAGTATTTATGCTTTTTTCAAACTTTGGGGCTTATGGGCGTACTGAAGATTAAACATAGATTATTTTTTTAGTTAGTTTTCCGTTTATTAGCATGCAAATACGCAACTTATCCGCACAATTAGAATTCAATACATGAAAATTCGCTTTTTTCGACTCGCCCTACTCTACATATCGGGTAAAAGATACAAACAAGCGATACAATCGATTAAATTTGACTTATGGGGTTTTGCTTTAGTACCACAGCATTTTTAAACAAACCACAGAGCATAATTTACAACCGTATCACAGTGATCAAATTCACTGATATTTCCCGCATCACTTTTAGATGAATCAAAGAAATTAAATTTGCTGATTACTGCATTACTTTTTAGACCAATTGCAGGGCTTAATTGTATCCAAACTTTAATTTCAGCATGTATTACAACGAACGAATTTAAAATTTTGAATTAATATAGTTCCCATTAAATTTTTAAAAAAGCTGCATTTTGAAGCAAATATGGTAAAATAAACCTACATAAAACTACAAAAAAACAATAATATTTTCATAAAACAAAATATCCAATAGAAGACAATTGTAGACAAACTTTGAAAGAGCAAAATATTAAGCCCGTAAAAATGCAAAGAAGTGGTCTTAAACTTTTAAAGAGCAAAATATTAAGCCCGTAAAAATGCAAAGAAGTTGTCTTACCTCTTTGTATTTTTGAAATTTACATGAATATTTTTTTAATCTTTATAGCTACTCTTGCGCGATTGTTGAGATATTTGCGTTTTAGTGCTTATGAACTTGTGTTTTTTTTTTGGCATTATCTTCAAATATTATCATTAATTTATTAGTGATATCTCAAACACCATCCTGTAAATATTGATAGATGTCCACCGGTATATTATTTGACAATAATTACCCTATTTAAGGGTATCTTACATACAAAATAACGATCCGAGAGTAATTATTTATTTCTAAGAACTCTAGGGTCATTATAAAAAAATAAACGCTACTTGTTTTCATGGATACAACTTTTATTTCAATAATCTCAGTGTTCTGTGACATAACTAATAACATATAACGAAAAGTCAGTTTGACAAATTAACAATTAAAATGACCCCAAAATTTATTTTAAAAAAACTGGTAGGACAAAAAACGTTGAAGGCACCACGACCACTATGAGCTTAGCATTCTCGGTCGATGTACATTCCTCGGGCCACAGGCCATCGGGTTGTCGGGTCGCTCTTGGTACTTAACAATAATTTTCACGTTAAATGATAAGTTAATATTCAGCTATTTAATTAATTAGCTATTTATTTATTTATTTGCTTTAATTTAATTAAAAATCAAATACAATAAAAAAAAAACGTATGTCTGGAGACGTTTTTGAGATGATACATGGTATATCATACCCTGAATTGGATTAAAATATAGTTTCTGATTCTCGAGATATTTGCGTTTTAGTGTGTATTTAGCGCTATCTTCAAATATTGTTATTATTTTATTGGTGATATTTCAAAAATCAGCCCATGAATATTAATACAATTTAATGTTCATGTTTAATGTTATGTTGATATTCAGATATTCAATCGAATTATTACCAAAGACGTGATTCTTCAGATGTTCTCAAATTTAGACATTACTTTATTGACCATTAGGGCTTGCAACCCCGGGGATCCCCGTCCCCGGGGCTCCGGGGATTCGATTATTTTAGACGGGGATTTATCCCCGGGGTTTGTCAACCGTCCCCGGGGTTGAAAAAAAACTTATAAAAGTTTTGTACCCACGGTTAACGATGAAGAGGCTTCATCTTCATGTCAATCAGAGATTGAAAAGCAAGCGGCAGAAAATCTCCCTTCTGTGGATGAAGTCATTCATTCAGGTCCAGGTGATGATCACGACTCATCTTCTGAAGATGATGAGGAATCACAAGATGATCAACTTGTGATTGAAAAAATGGCACACAAGAAGGCAGAAATTTCATTTGAAGAATATTGTACCGTCATTACTAAGGTTCGGAAAATCGTTAAATCCTTCCGCAAATCTCCAACAAAGAATGACGCTGTCCTTCAAAAACATGTGAAAAATAACATTGAAGGATGTGAGTGTTCACTCATCGTGGATGCTAAGACTAGATGGAGTAGTCTTGTTCTAATGCTAGAGCGCTCCCTGAAATTGAAAGATTCTATAAAAAAGGCTCTGATCGACATCAAGTATGAGGATTCCTTCAGTAACGAAGAATTTGCAAAAATTCCTGAGGTCGTCGACTGCCTAACACCCATTAGAGCAACAGTTGTTGTGTCAACGATATTTTACCCTGATTGACGCTGAAACCGCACTGTCCATGATGTTTTCAACCTTGGAAGGTTTTACGTCTAATCTTGCCAAGACACTGGTCAATGCCCTTTCAGTGCAAATGCAGGAAAGAAGAAGATATTTATCCGCATTATACGTTTACTTGGAGAAGACACGCGAAGAGAGGACCCTAACGAGTGAGACACTAAGCAAAATCTTTTATACACTTTCAAAGCCGAAACTCCGCTCTTTAATTGTCAGAACGATAAAACGTATTTGCCCGCCCCAAATGACGGAGGTGTCAGTGGTAGCAGAACTTCAAACAGCTTCTACCAACGTCGAGGACGAACAGGATCCACCCATAAAAAATCCCAAGACCCACCCGTCCGAAGCAGGAAGAAAGTATCATTTCAAATTAAAAGGCCATTAAAATATTCCGGAAATATGCCCAGACTACAACACCAGCATCTACTCCAGAAACCAAATCATTGGCGACTATTATCAAACAAGAGATGACTTTGTTTGAGAAGGGTGGAAACAAAGGTATCTGATGCTGATTTGACAAGCGTTGAATCCGAAAGTGCATTTTCAGCTGCTGGGTATGTGTCCGAAAATAAGGTCAAGCATGAATGATGAAACCCTGGATGCCCTTTGTCACTTTCGTTCCAATTTACTCCAACTTCAGCATCGAACTCTACACGTAATTGAATGTGGACGTACTGAATTAAATGTTGTGAATATAATGTTCCTTACTTGAATTGGTACTAATTCAATAAATATTTATTTATGCACAGATGTTAAATAAAACTATTTCCCTTTAGATTGATAATGAACTGATCTATTATTTTATATATCTCATTGCAGCATGTAAAATAAACACGCAGTCAGCTAGAATTATGTATAAATAATTAAAAGTTATATTATTACAAGTTTCCCCGGGGAACCCCGGGGACCCCGGGGACAGATAAAATCCGGGGACGATTCCCCGGGGACGAAAAGTGTCCGGGGTTGCAAGCCCTATTGACCATATCTTCAAAACTAACGCATCAATAGTAATCAAATGATGATATTTAACGATATAGTGGTATATCATACCTTGAATTGAATTGCCATGTAATGCGCGATTCCTAAGATTTTTGCGTGTTAGTATGAGCATGTGTTTTTGGCATTATTTTCAATTATTGTTGATACTTTATTATATATCAAAGACTAGCTTATGAATATTAATATAATGTATTTGCACGTCAAGTAATATGTTGATATTCAGTTGTTTAATTGCATTATTATCAAAGTCGTGATTCTTGAGATGTTCCCAAATTTAAGCAATACCATATTCATGATATCTCCAAAACTAGTGCATCAATATTAATCAAATTTGTGGATGATACATAATGATATATTTTTATGTCAGACCGTCAATTATTATTACTGAATTAAATTACAGTGCGTGATTCTCGAGATATTTGAGTTTTAGTATGAGCATGTGTTTTTGGCATTATCTTCAAATAATGTTATTATATTATCAGTGATATCTCAAAAGCCAGCCTACGAATCTTATATTTTCCATTAAGAATTATTTTATAAGTTATATTCCAAAAACTAGCCTGAGGATATTAAAACAATTTATTTTTTCTGTTACGAAGACAGAAAGAAAGATTATTATCAAATTCGTAATTCTTAGTACGCATTACAGGCCTCTTAAATGATACGACATTGGAAAACACATGCATCGGCAACATCCTCCGCCTCATTGCGGCCACTCTCATTACGCTGCAAAAACACGAATGACAACCTCGGACACACGCTGCATCGTAACAATCTCGCTATTACTTTACGAGATACCGCTTCTCAACTCGTTTCCTCTCAACGGTACAATCAAGGCACATACACGCGGCGAAAACGACCAAAACGATGCGATAAAAGAACATCCAGCCGGCAACATTCGTTCGTCCCGTATTTAGTGTACCGTGTCATCAACAATGGGCCGCACTTTCGTTCCAGGTGCTTCTGCACATCAAAATTTCATCCGGATTGTTCACGCTCCACGGGAAAGCGCCTAATGAAATACGCTGCGGCGCGCTTAATATAACTGTGTAATTCCGGAATTCATAAAGCAGGAAAACGATAAAAACGAATGCAACATGAATCTATTGAAAATTCCAGATGTACAGAGTTGTGGAATTCTTTGTTGCGATTATTTGGTAATAGTTAGATGTGTTAACGTAAATACATAATGCGAAATTTGTGAGTAAAATGGCATAATTTATATATCTAATATTACGTCCACTTAAGGTCACGTCTGGCTAAAAGCGTCCTTTAACAGTTCAGAAGTGGGATCTGAACGGTATCATTATTATTTAAAAAATGAAGGATAAATGAAAACTGCCAAAATTCCACTATTTGTAGTACAGATCTTCACTAACTATTTTAAATGTTTATTGCGAAAATTATATTATATAGGATTTGTTTTGCAAACATTTTCCAACTACCATAAGGTTTAACCATACCAACCACAAATGCAATATAAAATTTCTACAACACGTTGTTACCTCACTTCTTAATAACACATACATAGCACAAAAATAATTCCACTTTTGATCCACATAAGCTACCATAGACCATCAAAACAAAAATGAATAATGTAAATTCAGAGTAGCGTTTGTACCCTAAAAATCTCAAATAAACTGAACCGACGTATCCGCTCTGATAATGCCGTAATAATAAATGTAAAATAAAATTTCTCCCCATTTTCTTACGTACGCATTCGCGTATTTATATTCTGTTTGTACCCTCCTCGGTTGCATTACTCCGGGCATTTCCATCTTGCGCTTTCGGTTTCTAATATGTACGTCCTTAATTTGCCGGTTTACTCGGGGGAAATTTATTATATTTCGCGAAGTAAAACAGAATCTAGTATCTTCACCTTTATTGCGAACACAATCAGTCAACTGTGCAGACACAACGTTAAATTTTCATCAGGGAAATTAAGGAAATTACATCATGAGGGCAACGTAATTGCGAGTTGTACAAAGAGTGTACATTATTTCAATTTTCAGAGGTGTACTTTTTAGTTTAATTTAAGACATCAATTGTTCTAATAACTGGCTATTTTCATTGATATTGGTAATTTTTGAAGAATTTCATATTGAAGGCCCGATGATTTCATTTTCATGAAGTAGCTGTAATAAATATCATTTTTTTAAACATTATTTTGCACACTTGAAACAATTCATGCAGTCAAATTTAAACTTCTAAAATGCCCTTTCGAAGATGGAAACCATTTTTACAGCTCGTGATTTGGCAAATTTAAATATTCCAACTTCAAAAATAGCCTGTACACATTCAATTCATGTATATTGGGATTTCCCGAAAATTGCAAAAAGTCGAGACAATTTCTACAAATCTCAAGAATCATAAATGACGAGAATTCCGAAGAATCAATCAATCACAAGTATGTAAATTCTCAAAAACGAATTGAGCATTAGCTGGAATTTTTCAGAGCATCAAATAGACTCGAAAATAAATGACATGTACATTTAAAATTAATATAACTATGGATATGAATCTCGGGAATAAAAAGTAGTCGATATTTGTCGAGAATTGTCGAATAATCCACAGCAACACAACACATCGAGAATCGTGGGGAGTGCATAAGAAAATTGATACTTGTATATGTCGAGATTTGATAAAATGTTGTATAAGTACCCCGAGAATCATAAAGAATCGAGATAATTTCTTAAAATAGCAAGAATCATAACAGGGGGTCAACTAATCCCGAGCATTAAAAATGTTGGTTTCAGGTTTAAATAGAATTAATAGTAAGTCTCGAGAATCAAAAGAACTCGATAATTGATGATAATTAGCAGAGATCACGTGGATTAAAAAAAACGTCGATAATTGATTATAATTGATTATAATTGATTATAAATTTCAATAATCACAAATAATTCTGACAATTACCACACAATTCCATGCATAATGCATAATGCATAATTCCATGCATAATGGATTAGTTTCCATGCATGCATTTCCATGCATGCATTTCCATGCACATTTATGCAGCGAATATTATTCCATAGAATTTAAAGTAAATCTCGAGAATCAAACAGATTCTAGAATTCAGGATGATTGACAGAATAAAAAAAATATCGGAATTCGATATAATTGACATGAAAATATGTAAGACAGTTGAAACTGTATATTTTATTAGTACGAAAATTATAAGAGTTATATTATCAGAAAATGGAAAACTGACCATTCTAATTGGCTATTTTAAAGATTAAGAATTTTATATCATTTAGGTTTCTCATATTAAGGTTGTTTCTTTAGTATTTGGGGTAGAAACAATGTACTTCGTTAATTCTTGTTTGTAATATTTATTTATAATTTATATTTGCAACCGGTTTCGAGTATATTCGGTGTCATCATCAGACAAAAATTGTCAGAAGAGTCATCACCAGGCAAAAATTGTCAGAAGAAATACCTTCATATAGCTTCCGACAATTTTTGTCTCATGATGACTCCGAATAGACTCGAAACCGGTTGCAAATATAAATTATGTATAAATATTACAAACAAGAATTAAGGAAGTACAGTCGTGTTCAAATTGTGTTGTACACAAATAATAGGCTGTTGTAAGTCGTGTTTAAAAATGTGTCGTACACAAATAAGTAGTTGGCTCTATATTTGGTCAATTTTAGATACATTTCAGAACTGTCAAAGTGAAAACTAATTGTGACAAAAATTTGTATTATTGTATTCTTTGTATGAAAATTAATTACTCTAGATATTTAGTGTATTATTTATTCTATAATTAAAAGTTTATATGTAGTAGTGTTTTCACTCAACAAAGGCTTAGATCTTAGATCTAATCTAGATCTAGATCTAGATAGATCTAGATCAAAATATTTGTATGTACAACACTTTTTTGAACTTTGCGAAATTAAGTCACATTCACACAGCAGACATGTTGTACAACACTTTAATGAACACGACTGTACATTGTCTCTACCCCAATCACGCAAGAATTTTATGATTAAACTTTTAGTTGAAATTAAAGAAATGTGATTGATATAATTTCTGTCTTTGATCTTGCGCCTATTCTATTGATAACTTGAAAAATATGGCATATATTTAAAAATGCTTTAATAAAAGTGAAACAAAATCTTAGAGTGGCAAATCAGGCAAGTAGAAATCCAATAACAATATAACGTTCACCAGAAGTTTCTGAAAAGAAGCACAATTCGCTGAAAATTTTATAAATAATTTGTTTAATTCACTTACTTAATAAAAGTTAAATAAAATAATGAATTGACTTAATATCCCCAACCACCGAATAAATGACAACTCACCGACCATACAAGTTAACGGGACGAACGTACACCCAACAACGACAATAAAGTATCTAGGAATGACTATAGACAATAAACTAAAATTCGACAAACATCTACGCAACACAAGGACTGAAATACTAAAAAGGGCAAAACATTTTAGATGTTTAACGTACGGAGGAAGAGGAATATCCATTGATACAGCCACAAGAATTTACAAATCCATCTGCAGACCCACCATCGACTACGGACAAATGGTACTCAACAACGCTAGAGACAATTGCAAACGAATCACAGACGTGACTGAACGTAAAACATTGAGACTAATCACTAAACTGAGACACAGGGACAATCACCTTCATAACATATCAAATATAAATTTATACAATAGTACCAATATCACACCCATTTATCAGAGTCTTGACAAATTACGAAATAAATTCCAACAAAGACAGGACAACAGGACAATAGTGGACGAATTATGCATTAAAAGACTAGACAAACGAACTACATAAAAGAACCCGACAAAAACGCTCCATGAATCATACTACGCCCCATAACACTCGTCACCAATCAACGCATCATTCATAAGCATATCATACACTCACATATCAGAACATATTATATATTATTTTATAATAATGAAATGTATTAAAATGCTAGGCGGAAAGACCCCATATGGGGTCGATAGCCCAATAAAGATCGATTATATATATATATGAACAAAACCATTGCATAGCTATCAGTTACCACCAAAGAGTTATTAAAAGTGTTTTTTAACGTGCACAATGTTCTATAAAATCTGATATTTTGAGAAACGTTTTATAATCACTAAAAAAATTAACTTGTAAATAAAGTTTTTAATGTATTTTTAAGAGTGCATTTTTCTCAATTTATTTTTGCATATAGAAATTACGTTTTCTTATAAACACAACATTTTTAGCTATGTTAGCTTTATAATTTTATATTTTCTAACATTTTTGTAAAATTTCTTGGATTTTGAAGAAAAATCCAAGACGATATCACGACACGATATAATGCAATTCTCCGAGTTCCTACTGAACAATTTGATCAAAGTTTATTATTTAAGTCCTAACATTGTAATTAGCATCTGTTTTTTAGATTTTACTATACTTACATCTGTAATTGATTGTTTGGTCAGCAATTATCTAAACGATTTTGAAAAATTCCGTAGATTTTGTGGAACTTTGGCAAGACACATTTAATTAAAATATGAAAATGCAACTAAATATATGTTGCACAAATTCCACAAAGAATTCAGAAATTTTGGAAAATTCTAGAATGTGCAACCAAAAGAGTTAAACAGTCCAGATTTTCAATAATACCAAATGTATTAGAAATTACGATCTCTATAGAAAATTTTATTGAAATTGCAGAAACTTAATAATTTCAAAATGTACAAATAAATATAATAAATTTTGAGCAATTTTATTAAAGTTTAAAGGAGAATGAAACTTTTCAAAATATGTGATCTAAATTTAAGAAAGTTAAACCGTCCACAATGTTAACAAAAATATTAGAAGAATGTTCAGAAACTTCGAATATCAACCAGTATATCATGTTACGGATTTCGAAAATTGCCAGAAAATGTAAATCTTTCAATGTCTATCTGCACTATCTGCACAACCTCTATGAATTCAACAACTTCAATTATTCCTTAAAATTTGAGAAAATTGCAAGACACTTTTAATAAATCTGCAAAAGATGGTAAAAATATATTCAAATAAAAAAAAAGAACTAAAACTCCAACCAATTTTGGATTTCGCAGTATTACAGATATATAAAATATAGGTTTAGAAAAATTTAATTCTAAATTTTATTGTAAATAAAAGTAATCCTGTAAATATTCTAAATTTAATTTGTTTCAAGAAAAAAATACTTACATTTTTCGTACATCATAGATATTAATTTTATTTAGAAATTAACATTGATTCCCTTTGAACAATTATTTATTGCGTATTACATAATTATGACGATGATGAAGTTTACGATATTGATATTGTCAGTCCACTGCCAAACCCATGAATGTGTAGAATTAACATTCAGGTGAACATAAAACAACGCTCACAGTAACGTGTACGTTAGTTGACAGCATCACATTCGAACGTTAGATGCATTTATGACAAAAATGCATCTGACGTCTACACATACATCTGATACACGTTACTGCTGACGTGCTTTGATACGAATAGATCTGAATTTGAGATAATCGAGTTTGAAAGTTGAAAACGCTGTGCAAAATAGTATATTATGAAACGAGCACTTAATGATGATTATTAAGATAAGAGCATGAGAACAAGAAACGAACATTGGCGAGTTTCGCAACGAACACGAGTGTCTTAATAACCATTAAATGCGAGTTGCATACACTATTTTTTCTACGACAAAGAATGAAAAGTGGTAATTGTCAAAATACCTTGGACAATAAATATTTAACATCTGGAGCATCTGTAATAAATTGCTTGATTTCGTTGGTCGCAAATGTTTTAGTTTTTTTAGCTATATATCTTTCAGATTTTCTTTGTAATAAATCATGTAATTTGGGATATTTGGAAATGTCCACATTATGTTTGATACCCAATGTAGATTTCAAAATTGAATATTGCGTCCATAAAGTTGGAGTTTTCAATTGTTTTGATAATTCATTAAAATAAACAAGTAACACGTCTTCGGAAAACCTGCTGACCTTATTTGTGTTTCTCCAATCCATAAAATTAGAGTAAAATTTCTCGTAAGTTTTTAACGATTTAACTGGTAATAAATTGTTTGTGGCTCTTGTGGGCAGCTCCACAATGTCCGGTGGGGTTAAATTTTCCATATCACTATCACTATTCGACATATTTAATGATTATTTTAAAAAGCAACAATTTATTAAGAATACGAATTACCAATATCCCATGAATAGCTGTCAAAACTAATTAATTTTATATCTGTCCTTGTCATGGATTTTTAGATAAACTTGTATCTTCATGAAACATTTGTATCTAAATGACTATCATTTAGGTACAGGCAGCGAATGTTTAATATATCAATTAAAGTGTAGGAGTAGAAAAATCTACTTTTTACAGTAATTCCCACAATTTGCAGGCATTGGTATTTATTCATACTGTTTATAATCTATTTATAGGAGTAGAACTTATTGAAACATATTTGGCAGTGTACATGTACATTACCAAAAATATGCTATTTTGCACATTCATGGTTCTGGCGATGGGCCGACGATATGATATGATATATGCAAGCCCATTCCATATATCATATCATATCTTCGGTCCAACGCCAGAACGATGAATGCGCAAAATAGCATATTTTCGCTTATGTACGTGTACACTACCAAATATGTTTCAATAAGTACTAATTATTGATTAGCCCATATCGACTCTCGTCTTCAGCAGGCCAAATGAAAACTAAAACCATAAAAACTACTTACTACTGTAGGAAATTTGTAGGAAATCAGATAATTGGTAATTGGAACGATTAACATACAAACTGACCGTTATGACTGGTTATGACTTATGTACCTAGAGAACGTCTTACATGAAAAAAAAAAAAATTTGATTAATATCACTTTGTACTAGATCAATTACATACTTATTACATACCATTTCACTGTTGAACTTCTTACTTGAAATTAAAGACATTTGATTGATATCTCTTTGTCCTTGATCCAGCACTTATTACATTCCTTGCACGTTAATCATAGACTCCATAAACATGGAGCACATACGAATATGTCCTTAATGAGCGCTCTGTGCTCGCAGTTCTCCATAAATGCTCCGTATTTAATTTGCACCGCATTCCCTCCGCAATTGGTTAAGGCTTAAAGTGCATCTTCAGCAGTGCTCTTAATACCTTGATTACTCTTTATGCCCTAATGCCTAATTTATTGTGCAAGCCGTGGCTCCGTAAATGACGAATGCCTGGGTGGCTTTTTGCAATCGCATCTCTCATCGCCTATAAGGCCTCACGACAGTCTGGCCCGCGTTATTGCAGCCCCCTATAAGTCTCCGTCTTATTAGGAATGGTCGCCACATGTTCGCTTTTTTTGTACCAGGTGACTCCTGCTGCAATTACGTCCGGCCCCGCGACCGTAAGTCACTTTTGCACGCCAGCAGGACGAACTGCAGGCGTTAATTATTCAGGCCCAGGTATGGGTCGGCGGCCCATAAATCCGCTCCGACTTTATTTATTCCGGAAGCGAATCACGGAGAGCACGCGAGGCGATGGAATTGCGATTCCTCGCGGACGTCCCGCATATTCGCAGTTACTATTTTATACAAGGGAGAGGTGTGAAAGTTTTATGAGTGATCACGTCAACTTCATAACTTTATTTCTTGCGACGCACGAGCCCTGAATCGCAACCGGACCGTAAAACGCCCCATTCTTCGCAGGCCCTTTTATTGCGGCCGTCGCGCAGGACTAATAGCGCTGAATATTGCCGATTTATAGGGCCGACAGATATCGGAAGTCTGCGCTCTGTATTTAATAAAAAAGCCCTTCGCGAAGACGCCGCTTCGGCTTTATATAAACCTCGTAATACGGCGGGTAAGGGTTAGTGCGAGGGCAATAAAACACCCCCCGGCTATCACCGCGTCCAACGCAGCGTGCGCGCAGCCCCCGATATATCGCCACCCACAGCTTATGTGAGAACGCTGAAAACTTAATAGAATGTTTGTTAAATTTGGGAGCGCCCTTAATAGGGACGTGTGCCGGGACCGCAGACTGTGGACTCCTCCGGATCTAACCAAACATCTGCATACAGGGTTAAAAGCGCCGCCCCAGGGAAGGTCCTGCTGTGAAAGTGGGATTAAATTCGGTCCCTTGTAGACGGAATACACCTTGCAGACCCGCCGGTCCATGTGTTCGCCCATTCGAATACATGCACACACATACTCGCTCAAGAGCCCCAACTTGGGCCGTAGTTTTGTTTTTGTAATTGGAAAAGTTTGCGGCCCACGCGCCTCCGTGTGTATTTATTTGCACAAAAATCCTAGGGACGGCAGGTGCATGATGCACCGGATTTATTGCGAGGACACTTCCGGTTTCGGATATGTAATTTTAAAACCAATATCAATGGCGGACAAAAAGTTTACTTTTTGGCACACTAAAACCTCAATAAGGTTTAAATATATTACTGATGTTCATAAATGATGTTCATCGTAAAATAAAGCTTTCGGGATATCGTTATTCTAATAGTTGCCAAAATGTCACTTACGAGTTTTTGTCCTATTCTGATGTCCTATTAACTTTTTGTACAGAGAAATGTGGGATAATAAGGTTACGGATATTTCTAAATGCCTAAAAAATGTTTTAAAAATATTATTTAATTAATACACTAGTAAACTCATAAAATTATTATCAGTTACCTGACACGTGTTTCGATATACCGCAACATTTTTTTAACTCTGAACATAGTCTATACAACGTCCCTATGTTCAATTTAAAAAAAACACATGTCAACAATTTGCGAGTATTAGCCATGCAACCAATTATACCATAAACCTGCAAAAAAATCTGTCGAGCTAGCTGCCATTTAACATAATTCAATTAAAGTCAAGTAATTTTTATGAAATTTATTTTATACCGTGCAAATCAGAGCCTAAGTAATGATCGTGAGGTTTTTCAGTCATTTATCCCGATAGCCAATTTCATCAATGGGAACAATTTTTAAAATTATTACAAAATTTAACAACCCCGGATGCGCTGAGTATAAATACCATAAACGAATTAGAACATATAATTAATCAGATAACAGGAACAGGTAAGGAATGATACGTTATTTTAATAAATATACGAAATGGCTACCTTCACGTTCTAGACAATATGCCAGCCTATTGTAAAAACCTAGAATTTTTAACGAAATTGGAAACTTGCTCATTGCATGCATGCCTTATCCGATAGTTCTTCAATATCATTTATCATAATGATATTGTAAATTTTATTGTTTAGATGCCCCCAAAGGAAAAGGTGATTTGGGAACAAATCTGGTGGCCCAAGCTGTTTGCCTAAATCTTCCTATCCAACGCTCCGCAAAAATTTCATGTAAATAACGCCCTATTATTGCAGTGGCATGTGGGGCTCCATCTATTTGAACCCAGACATCATTGACATTCAAGTTTTGGATCTGTGGAATTATTTGTGTACCAAGTAAGACTAAGCAGGAATTAGATTTTAAATTTCCGTCGTTGAAAATGGGCCAATTAATAATACCTGCCCATACTTAAGCCCTACTGTTGTAGTGAGTCCTTGTTAAATTTTGGAGGTGCGGATTAGTCCTTGACCAATCATCTGTAAGGAAATGAATTATAATGATAGAGGATATGATACATCAATATAGACTAACTGATAATTTTGAGAGTTTACTTCACCATAAAATGTTCATGATGCTTCGTCTGTAAATACTATTTTTTCTAATATTTCTTCAATGTTATTTATTAAATTAAACATCACTATACAAAAATGTGTTCTTTTAATTTTATCTTCAGTAGTTAGTAGCTGGTGATTTCTAAATTTGTAAGGTTTAGATTTAAATTCTTTAAAAACCTTTCTGATTGAAGAAGACGAAACTCTAAATATGTTTTCTTCGGCATAGAATATGATGTTTAACATAGCTTCTTGTGTTATGACACAGTTTGTTCTAATTAGTTTGTGGTGTTTATACTCAACGCATCTGTGGTTGGTAAAACTTGACATAATGTTAAAAATTGTTCACATTGATGGAATTGGTCTATCGGGATAAGTGACTGAATAAACGTCACGCACATTTCTTATGCTCTGCTTGCATGCTATAAATGCATTATTTTTATCTGTTCTTCTATTAAATATATTTCTTTAATGTACCCATCAAATAGTTATTTTGACGTTCCTTGGTCACTTGATAAATTCCACGCATTGACCTGTGTTTTTTTTTTCAAATTGAACATAGGGACGTTGTATTGACTATGTTCAGAGTTAAAAAAATGTCATGGTATACTCTCGTTTTCAACGGTATTTATAGTAAAATGCTTGAAATATAAATGTCTTCGGTCATATCAATTTGATTATTGACAATTAGTTTCCTACTATTTAACACCATCTTAATTTCTAGTACTTCTAAAATGATTAATTTATACCCCTTTTCTCATATATGTAACGGTTTTAAATCTCCAACCATGTGATTATATTGTATGCAATGTTTAGAAATTCCTGTATCATAAATAATCTTCATTATTGCATCTTCATTTATGTTGTTTTAGTCTCATTTTAAAATGTATTCCTTTTTGCCTAATATAAATTGCAACTGATAATAATTTTATGAATTTACAAATGTATTAATTAAATTATGCCTTAAATGAAACATGAAAATTGTATGTAGGTTGCTTGATTTTCCTATATAAGTACATATGTACTGATATAATTAACTTAAAATAAATATCAGTATGGTTTTTTGTGCAAAGCAAGAGTGCCCTAAAATATTGTTTTTCAAATTTTATTAAAATAGTGTTCAAATATCTGCAATATTTTCGGAAATTTTACATAGGTACTTATTTATAGTATCATTTAATAACGTTTGCATTAAAACTAGCAGGCAGTAGTCAAATATATCAAATTTTGACGTATCGACAAAAAGTAAGCTATGAGCAGCCCACAAAAATGCGACATTTCGCATTTTGAGAACAAAAATTAGAAAGTTCGAAAATTATAATTATTATGAGCAATAGTCAAAATTATACTATGTTGCACGAGAATAACAAAATTTAGCATTTTGACAAACAATGTACTTAATAAAAGTATGAAATCTAATAATTCGTATCAAAAATACGAAAATTTAGCAAAATGTGACATTTAGTAAAAATAGCGAGAGTTTGTAATTTTTAAACTACCTGTGAGATGAAAAAATAAGACATGAAGAAATTTCAAATTCATGTCATGAAGCTGCGATGAAAACAACATTTGGTAGTTAAGAAAAGTAATAAAAGCATGATACCACAGGAACACCAACAATGGGCTACTTGAAGATAGAACCAGAAAAGGTGATGAAATGTAATAACTGAATAATTGAAAATTATGACGATGCATTAATGTCAAGACTATTTAATATAATGCTTGTAATCGAAGAAATATGATGACAATTTATTTCATCAAGTAGAAAGTCTAAGATCGAAAATTGTAAATTATGATATGCAGCATACAGTGTATTCAAGATAAGGATCAACAGCATGGGGATCTCGGAAACCGTAAAAGTTACAAAGGCGGTTAAATTACAAAAAAGTTGCACAATTTAGCGGTCAGTAATATTCTGTTGAGAAAACCAAAACTTTCCGCTTACTTCCGAAGATATTCGACAAAATCCGAAATTTTTCAATGTCGTGTTTATGTTTTCCTGAAGTTATTTGAAAAGGAATAAAAAAACAAAAGGGACTTTCTCATTTCCACTTTTTTAGCTCTACAAGATAGCGTTTGGCACTTAAAAACGTGATAACAATACTGTAATAAACATTGAATTCGTAATATGAAATGGTATCCTTACATTGGAAATGGTATATTTGCCTAATACAGGTTGTACATTTTTTACCATATAAAAATTACGGAAGTACTGAAAATCTGTAGTCTGTAGATGCTGTCTTATAGACCTAAAAATGTGCCAATGAGAAAGTGCCTTTAGTTTTTTCTTATATCTTTTCAAATAACTTCAGAAAAAAATGAATTTTGTCGATTATATAGAAGAATATCCAGAAGTAAGAGGAAAGTTCTGGTTTTCTCAACAGAATATTATTGACCACTAAATTTCGCAACTTTTTTCTAATATAACCGCCTTTGTAACTTTTACAATATTCGAAATCCCCATGCTGTTGATCTTTATCTCGGACACTCGTATATGAGAATACCAAAATAAGATATTTTAAAAATATGTGAAATTTCAAAGTTATCAGATGAAACAAGTTGATTTGAAAAAGACACAATTTTGCAATGAAGAACAAAGTACTTAAAGTATGATGCCATGAGAATTAAAAAAATGGGCTGTTTAAAAGATAGAATAAGTGTTGAAATTTAATGCCCGAATGATAAAAAAGGTAATAATATATTATATCAAAATTTGACAATGTATCAATGTAGGTATACAATTTAATAGAGATGATGACAATTTCATTTTGGCCAGTAGAAAGTGTAAGAATGAAAATTCAAAATTATGACGTGCATCAAACTTAACAATAAGTAATTGTGACATTTTTGTAAAAGTAATGACATTTTAAAATTATTACATGCAGCTTGTAATTTAAGTGAGATGAAGAGATGTTTATTTTATCCAGTAAAAAGTGTAAGAATGAAAATTCAAACTTATGACATGTAGCAGACATTAGAATTTCAAAATATGGCACTTTGTGGAAACATACGTAATGAAAAGTTTAAATTATAATTTAAAGCAGCTATTAATCCGACAAAATTTAGTTTTAAGTAAAGTAATGTAAAGTTTTATTACCACTGAAGATATGTACAACATTAAGGACATAAATACATTATAGCACTAAATACATTGTAACATATATTATGGAGTCGGCTACTAGTAATACACACACATTAACATGTTAAAAACTCATTTACCGACTAGTAGCATTTTTCGAAGAGAAAATGTTTTAAATTCGACCAAAAGGTTTAGATGCTGAATATCGAATATTTAAGTTTATTTTTCAAACATTTCCAATGAAGATACTCGTTGCGGTGAAATACAGATTTTTTCTCGGATTGGTGTGCACATGCCACAATCTGTTTTACTTCCTTTGCCAAAAATGATAGATGTAAAACAAAATATCGACATATATATTTGTGAAAAAAACTGTGCTAGTTACAATAATCACGCTCGCCATTGGAACTTAAAAAAAAATCTTTTGAAAATCTGCCGTCATTCTCTGAAGTAGATTACCTAAAACCCGCGTCTTCTTCTTGTTCTGGTCCTCGTTCAAATATAAGACATCCAATTTGGTCTATGAGAGGCGGCCATGAAGCAGTACTGTTGAAATTACAAGATTTGCGATTCATTTTCGTATTTCAATTGTTTCTTCTTCTTCAACTTCCCATCCGAGAATCAAGTATTTCAAATACAAGTAGTTCACTTGAGGCAATAGCGGCCAAGGTTCAAGACGACTCGAAAAGACCATTGAATTTTAAGAAAAATTCTATCATTGATGATCAAGATTTTTCTTCAAATTCAATCGTCTTTTCGATGAGACTTGAACCTTGGCCGATATTGTCTCAAGTGAACTACTTGTATTTGAAATACTTGGTTCTCCAAGCGAATTTTACAACTGGTATTTTAAAAACTAGAAATCGACCTGTTCGAGGAATGCTTTCCAATATTTTTCATTTTGAATATACCCAATGAATGTATTCCTTACTTTTGGGACATCCTGTATAAGGACACCCTGTATAAGAAAACGTTGGTATCGAGCGAGAGCGTCGGACGAAAATCATCAGTTGCTTTAAGTATCTGACCAACATTACATACATACATTTGGCTTATTATTTTTATTGATGTAAAACGATAGATATATGCAGCTATCTCAGGTATCATCCTCTATTGTTTTACATCAATTCAAATTGACTCAGGATAGGATCCATTTAACTATTATTATTATTAGTTTTTTTTTTATTTTGCAACTTATTAATTTTCATATTTCGCTTAATTGGCGTTTTTTGTCGCGGCTATGGGTAGTACAATTGAAAACAATATATTTTTTTTAATTTGATGAAGGTTCTGTTATAAATAAGTGAGCAAATGGAGGTATTAACTATCTCCATCGTGTAATAATATGGTCTTATAATTTATCGAATAAATAAAAACTTCTGTAAACAAAATTGACTGCAACAACTGCAATTTATAACGCATTAAATATATAATGAGAATTATGACTCATTTACATTAAAAAATATGGACGAAAACTCGGTTAATTGTTTTTTTTTTTATTATACGCGAATATTTTGCAAAGTGTGAGTATTTGAAAACAAAATTTGTGACCCACGCCACGGCAAAATAAATGTAATGATAATAGGTTTATTTTAAGTTGTGTAGGTAGATGAACTGTCACAAAATTGTACAACGTATTACTTGGATTTCAGTTCACTTTCCTACCAATTTCTCTTACTTTATTGACAATTTCAGAAAAAAAACACTTCCGTGCTTCGCATATGTGCGAAAAATTGGTTGCATTGCTCCCCCCTAAATCTGTTACGTATACCCCCTATTCCACGCCGGAAACACCCTTTGTCGATTTCCCGAAAATCGACCGAATTTTCCGTTCAATTTCGCGACCGCATTTTTCCATTTTCCGCGGCGGCCGCTCTGCAGCCGCGCTTTCATGGCAATTCCTGAGAGCGCGATACGAGCGGATAATGCCAACAATTTCAGGTTTTTCCCAATCGAAATCCGGTCCCCAATTCAATGGGATCGGGCAGATATCGGAGCTGCAACACTTCCGCAAAGCCCCTGCATAAAAACAGAGGACGCAAAAAAGTGCCAGCGCAGTTATGACACAAATTGCGGATTTATCACGCGTTCGGTATCTCCCGGATTCTCATTCGAGGTACGCCAGCGTTGTAGTCATCCACGTTGAATGTCTGTCTTTTATTGTGATGTAGATGCAAAATATCGCAGTGTGGTAGATATATTTATTCCACAGTTTGTCCGCGGATGCTTCATTTATTATTCAGCACATATGATTTATTTATTAACTGCCATGACGAAAGCAAGTATGTTGACTAACAAGAACACAAGGCGTTTGGAATAACAGGAACGTTTTGGCCAAAATACTAATACTGTATTTTAGGTTAATTTCTCATGTTATAATTATTTGAAAGTTTAGTAAAAATTAAGCCAAGTTATGCAAAAATTTTAATCAGGTATGCTATCTCAAAAAGTTTGGAATAAGAAAGTTTACAAGAGTCTAACCCCATTGAAATATTACATTGCGCAAATAGAAAGTCTATGACAATTTTATTTCGGCCAGTCTCTAAAAAGTTGATTCATGATTTCAAATGAGATTCATAAAGCGGATCAAGAACAATACAAAACCTAGGAACTAATTAAAAATATCTGAAAATGGGCTCAATCAAGGGGAATAGAATTGCAGACAATATTGATACTATACATTCTATTCTTTACATTAAAAAAAATCCAGAAATTAATTAAAATTTCTTAAACTACATTCAGAAATGCTCCCAGATAAATATTCCTATAAAGTAAGAAAAGTAGTCAGTATTGTGACTACTAATAAGTACTTACTATTTTTTTAATATATTTATAAGTATTTTCATTATACTGGGTGTTTAAAATTTCTAAATCTTATTCGTTAATTGCACCCCCCGGCTATTAATTTCGTACTATTCACAATAGGCACTCGGAAATTTACGGCTTCCCCTGATTAACCCGCACACGAACGCTCCTTGATATTTCCAGTCGGTCGTCTCAAAAGCGACAATTTAAATGGTAATTAAACGACCCGCGCTTTCCGCGAATCCGCAATAAATCAATTAATTTATTCGAACTTCAGTCAGCAGGGAGGACACGTAGGATTGTTTTAACCGCCTCCCCGTCCGCACAACTGCAGTGTTTGTATTCCGGACGAAGCAAGGCAACAGCACGATTTTATCTGCAAAGGTTCGATTATGTTAAACCTCCCCGTCCGAGGAATGTGCACATAATGAAGACGACGTCAGGTTTGACCCGATTCCCGGGGAGAAGCTTCGACGCTTCCGTTTGGTTAGCGGTTAGCGGCGACTGGCCTTCAATTTTGTTAAATCGACTGATTAAAGCTTGAACTAGATTTTTCGAGTTTACTAGGGAAATTAATTTCATCAAACGCCCCATTGACACGGCAATTTATTAGCGCATCCGCGTTTTAAAATTTATGACCCATTTATTTTGATCATTGTATATACACCCAAATGTGGCGTAAAGGCTGCAGTATGTTTTAATTAAATAAATGCGCTGAAAGTAAAACGCTTTTTCGATATCCGACCCAATTGAGGGGCGTTTTGCATCAGATGCATATTCCCACGTTTCAAGTGCTTTGTCTTCCTGCTGCGAATTAAAATGGAAGCGCTCGCCTCGGTTAATCCAGTTCGTATGCATTTATTCCGTACCTGCTGGTTATTTCAGCGCCAGATAAATCGATTTATCGGAAACCATCGGACAGGATACCCATGGTGTAATCAGGACTCGTACGTGGAGTGATGATTGGGGAAGGAGATTTGCATTAATGTGAGCCGAGGATGGACATGGAAGTTGATAAATTGGATTGTGCCTGCTATAATATTACAAACATGGGAGGTATTGATTACCGCGACGTGTATTTGATATTAATTATTTATCTAAGTATTACCGGCGCCCATAGATTTTGAAGTGATTTGAAATAATAATAATAATAATAATGCCAGGCACTGTAATCTCTAAAATAAATATAGGAATTGATAAAATTTAATTAAATAATTTTCATTCTATAAACAATAAACTAATTTATTAAGCAAACATAAAATATATAAATCTGTTTGCAGAAGCTGCATTCATGTGTGTTTAGATTTATGAATATATAAAGACTGTTTACTTTTTTATTTATATTGTATTTGTATATGTTATCAAAGTTTCTGTATTTAAATTTGTGCAAAAAATTAACATCATTTATAATAACATTTGAACTAATCAAAAATCTTAACCTCATATCTTTTTTTGCAGAAAAGTGATGATTTTCTGCAAAATAATCTTATACTTGAGTTATTAAATTACAGTAAACAGGCAATTTATATAAGAAACAAATTTTCCAAAAACGCGTTTTATTTTGTAACTTTTCATCTGTGAAAGTAGCAATTTTCTTACAAAATGTCACTTTTATCATTAAAAGTAAAAATTAATATTCATCTACAGCGAATCAGTTTGAATTTAACATTTTACGACCCCAAAAATCCAAGATAATGATATTTAATTTGGAATATATTACCTTATTTGTGAAGACGATCGCAGATTTTTAATTTTACTGTTCTGTAACTCTAACCAAGATAAGCAACCTGGTACAGATGACGCTGAGATCAAGTACAATAAAGTATCAAAACACAAACGGAGAGACTGAAGAATTTGGGAATTAAGTAAGATGATCAACAACTCATTTAATCTAATTTATATAAAATTTAAGAAGATTTTTGTTACTTTTATTTTAGGAGGGCTTAGGCTTCCGCCTTCAAGTTATAAAGACTAGGTTGCGCTTATCCAGCCCTGGCATAAAATGCAGTACAAAGCAAGAATTTGATTCGTTTGATCCAATATACCTTAATATCTTTGGATTAAACATCTCAGGTCTAAATTGTTACAGTCGAATATTACAGTCTAAAATTCTAATTTTACAGTCTAGTATTCCAATTTTACAGTCTAAATAAAATTCAACTTTATACATGTATTTATTGAAATATAAGGCACATATTACGATATAACATTACCTTTATACATTTCAATATCATCAATATTATACGAAAAGTATCAATATAGGTACGATAAACTACAATGACATTTGTACAAATTTTAGAATATTGATGCCAGAGTTTTTCTCATCTCATTATCAAGCATGGCAATTCTCATTAAAAAATATAACTTTTTATTCGATTTCATCATAAGATAGTATTTTTCAGTATGAAAATTTGGACAAAAACGCCATCATTTTATTAAAGACTAACGGTCGTTTTCGTCCTAAGCCGAAAAATATTTTTTGGCAGCAAAAATAAGAAAGTTAATGGTTGATTAATTTATGGCACATCTCAGAACTGCGATAATTATATAAAATTCTGTAAGTTGCTCTATTCTGTAAATTTGCAATTTTGTATGAAAGAAACGTGCAGAAACAAAGAAACAAACAAGCAAAATATTCCACAAACGTCACCTTCCATGAAATTTACAGAACAAAAAATGTTTGAAAATATCTAGACAATTCAGAAAATTGTTGAAAATCTTCAAGTGGTTAGTTCACACTAGAAATTTTATTTATTTTAATTTCAATAAAAAAATAAAACGTTGCGGTATTATTCTGTTGCGGTATTATTCCAATCCAAACTGATCTATTGGTAGGAGCACAAGTTTATTCAGATAAAATAATACATATATTGATATTTTCTGAGTTCCGAACTTGGCGGATTATTAATTATCAAATAACAATTTATAAAAAAAAAACACCAGTTTACCATAACATTCTACCAAATTTTTACTTTTTTTTAGAAAGTCATTCAAATATTCCATTAAATTTCAGATAATGATATAAAAACACGATCATATTTACACAAATACTATGAGTTTTATAACATCAAATTCCCAAAAAAAATCTATATTGCGCCTATTAAAAATAATTATCAATTATCAAATAATTTTCTGGAAATTATTTATAAATTTTCAGAAAATGACAAAAAACATCGATAAACAACTTATTTTAATTTTTTTTTTCTTAAAAACCCTTTTAATTTGACTTAAAATTTCATAAAAATATAAGAACATCGCATTACATTTACAAAATAAGTAAAATTCGAAATTACGAAACTTTATTAAAATTTTCTGGGGGCTACTTTATTTGTTAAACTGTTAAAAAGTTTCATTTGTCAATTTCAATATTATCCTATCCAATATTTCTATGATAGGAAAATTATTAATTTACCATAATCTTCCACAAAATTTCTACAACATTTACTATAAACTTCCGTAAAATTTCTACAACATTTAGAAATTAGATTTAAAATTTCATTTCAATTGCACAAAATTTCTTGGGACTAATTTTCTCAGAAGCGATTTTGCTCGTCACACGTTTGCAAAGGCAAGCAATTCTCATTAAAAACTACCAATCAATATAAAATTCTCAGTATATTCTATGAGAATTCTCGAAAATTCATTCAGAAAGTTAATCTTTTTTGCTAATTGCATAACATTTTCAATTATTACATGAACAATAGAACATTCAGAATATTCCATCAACTTTAAATTCCATGAAAATTACAGAGAGAAGAAAATATCTTAAAATTTCTGTAGAATACAGATACTTATTGAAACATTTCAAGTGGATAGTCCACACTTTGTACCCTCCAAAATATGTTTTTACCGTTATCACCATTTTTTTAATTCATAATAAATTCCACAACGATTTAATCATTTTTTAAATTATCAGCTGGCTAGTTCACACTGGAACATTTATTTTCTGTGATCATTTCAACATCATTGAATATCACATTTATAGAAAATTGTAAATTACAGTACAATCAATTTATAGAAATGTCTTCCAATTTATAGAAAAAGGCTCCAATTTACAATAAAATTTGGACATTTATTTTAAGATTTCTATAAAATGTCAAGTAATTTGATGAAATTATCAATATTTTCCAAAATCCGGAGAAAACTGTATAAAACTTGTCAAAAAGGGCAAAAAATGCTCCAAAACTTTTAAGAACCTTAATAATTTCTATTTTTGCTTTGGTAATTTTAGTATTACAAGAGGCAACATTAAAATACTCCTGTGACTCAAGCCATATTTTAGGTATTTTAAGACAAACAAAATCTAGGGTATATTTTAATACAAATGAGAAAATCTTAATTTGCATCATTTGTGTGGGTTATACCGAGTATTCGTTTTGTCGTGGAACATAAGCAAATAACACGGAAAAATGGTTTTCCTTAGTTTGCTGCTCCCTATTCAAACTATAATAAAATTAACAGTTAAATAGATCATTTCATTGAACTTCTTATGGTATAAACCAATCCTCACTTAATAATGTCTTAAGATTTGTTAAAAGCTTTAAAAATAATTAAAATCATTCAAAATAATAGAATTGCTTTTCATATTTTTGACGTGACGGTGATTTTTTACTGCGGAATATAGGGAAGTAACATTGAAAGCGGGTTGTCTTCGATTTCTGTTACCCTAATGAAATTAAATAGAAACTGTGACCATATAACGTGGACAATAATAATAATGCAGATAATAATTATTATCAATAGGCCCTTGACCCTTCAGATACCTTTCAGACCTTTCTTTAGGCAGATAACAATAATAGGTCTTATTACTTACTTAATAAACTAAATTTAGTTTAAAATTTTTCCAATGTAGTCTATTGTTTTCAGGAAAAAAAATCATAACAGTTATATTATATCTGCGTCGACAATATTTACAATATTGCGATACATATTCAAATGGTTTTAAAAATTGTAGAGATCTGAAAAAAACTTTCTAGACTTTCTAAAATTATGTAGAAAGTTGATGAAATTTTACAGTAACCTGGTGAATTTTTTTATAAATTGAAATATAGGTTATTTGGTGATATTGAAATTCTCACAAAAAATATTTTCTAGTATGAACTAGCCACTTGAATATTTTCAACAACTTCCTGTTCTCTGAATATTTCCAACCACGTTGTTCTGTAAATTCCATGGAAACTAACGTTGATGACATATTTTGTAGAATGTTTTTATAAAATTGCAATTTTAAAGAAAATAGAAGAATAGAAGAAAAATAAATAGAAGAATAGAGGTTTTAGAATTGTATATAATTATGGCAGATGTACAGACGCTCTGTGCATTTTATGCCATTATTGTCGCAGGTAAAGTTGTAATGAGAAAAACTCTCTTGCAAAAATATTCTGAATGTAGTATAAATTTTATACCGAGTGATCATTTAAATATCAGCTCAAGTTATCCATGGAGATTTTTACAGCCAATAGGAAAGGTGAGATTGGTGATCTCGCCTTAGTAGTTTAAGGTAAATTGATAGTTTTCTGATACAACCGAACACCTTGATGATATTCGAATGGACAAGAATAACATTATAGTTAAAGGTAACATGGCTGGGGTGACTAACAGAAAATTATTAATTGATGCAGTAGTAGTGTAGTAGTATTGCTGTGTTGTATAGGAATTTGAAGACATTTCACATTACTGTAAAATTTTAAGGTTTAATGTATTTTAAATCTACTCGATTTTTTCTGTTTTTTAAATTTTTACAGAAAATATCAATGTAATTTCTGAATCCTTTCTTATTCTCAGTAGTTTCTTCATTATTGAAGAGTCGTGACCCTTTTAATTACGATATGAGTTTATCTCTCGCCATTCGTTCGCCATTTCTCCCTTTAGATACACAAAATTGTATTGTATGTATTGAAATTTAACGACATTTCATATAACTGTTAAATTTTATGGTTAAATTAACTTTAAATTTACTCATTTTTTTCTCATTTTGATATTTTATAGAAAATATCCCTATAATAATAATAATAATCCGTACTACTCCTCCACTTATGGCGTAATTGGTTACTGTCATAATTTTTGACAGAGAATTCTGACCCAATTACATTTTTATTTTACCATAGGCCCCTGAACTATTACTAGTTATGCGGGCGTTGAGAGGAGAGGGGCATTATTATGATTGCCCATCTGCGCCTGCATGCGACTTATAGATGGTAGAGGCACATTTCCAACATTTGTTGCAAGGAAGTGGGAAAACTACAGAAAAACCACCACAGAAATGCAGACCCGGGAATCGAACCCGGGACCTTGCGGTCTAGAAGCGAACGCGTTAACGCTCACTCCACCGCAGCCTCTCATTTCTGAATCATTTCTTCTTCTCACTCTATTGTTTTAAAATCTGTTGTGCGATTTTTATTTTATAAATTTCATAAAACATTTTATAAATATGAGCGAGTTTTCTGTCTTTGCCTGAAATTTATGAGAACATTTCCGTTTGTAATTCCATTCACACCAGTAATATGTGTTAACATTGTAGCACAATAAATAATTCTAATAATTCTAACTCTACAGTACTGAAGTACTACAAGTACTTGAAGTACACTGAAGTACATTTAATTTTGTTACAAGTGCCTAATATGAAGTTTTTTTTACAAATCGTTGCTGTTTCCGGACGAGGCGTAGCGTAGTGTACCCGAGTCTCGAGTAGCAGATGAGTACGAAGAAACTTCATTTGGGTTCTTGTTACAAATGAAAATGTGTTGTATATGCTCCGAAAACACATTCAAACCTTTTATTATGATACTAATCTATGTCATCAGGGCAAATATTTCTCGAAAACAGTGCACTTCGGATTTTAATTATCACCATAGTAACCACATTGTTTAACCATGGCAACTGTATGGGACTGAATCCCGAGAAGACTTATTTTAAGGGCTTAAATGAGTCCCAAAAATAGTTATTTTAATGAGCATATACAAAAAAAATACTTTTAATCTAAGAATAAGTCATGTGCTGCCTACATCTGATACCAAATATTTTACTTGTAACTTCAAATGTTCTCGAATATAATCGGCTAAAAAAAATCGGCATCATACGGCTCATTGATGTCTCTTTGATATCTTGGGTCATTTCAGAAAATTAGCACTATTTCGATTTTCACATTTTGAAAAACGAGATTTTCTAGGTAACTAAAAATCACTCGGTACAACTGACGGGGGCTGGGGCTAATAAGGTTTTTAGACAAGCACAAATTAATTCCGTAAAATAGATACTTGAAAAATCAATATCAAAAAAAGTTTTATGCAAAAAAAACATAGAAATCAAAGACTAAAACACTAAACCAGTCACTTTGACAGTAATCGGAGAAAAAGTATAGTATTTACAAAAACACTTCAAAGCTGAGAGCAGTTAGGCCTATTTCCGGTTATTTCAAGAATCGAAACTATCACTATTAAATTCGTTAGGTAGGCATATATCATGCTATTTTTTGTCCTGAACCTCAGTCATGACGTCATACTTGATTTTATTTTTATTTTGTTAAGCATATCATTTTTATTTTGTTAAGCATATCATTTACATAAAACCATTTCTTACAAAAGTTGTTTCTTTTTGAAATACCTATCAAATGATGTCACACATAACCTAGGTTCTCATTTAAAATTCTGAAGTTAAGTGAGGTTACGCCTACTTCCGGTAACTTCCGGAAATCAAAACTACCTGTATTATATTCTTCAGGTGGGCTTATGTTATGCATTGTTTTTCCTGAACCTCTAAGACATCAAATTACCGAGAAAAAGACCTGAGAAGGGTGGCATGAAACACCCTGTATAATAAGAGAACGTTTGAAAACAATTCCCGCCATGATGTTTTGTATTATATTATAACGAAAGTTAAAATAATTAAAAAACGTTGAAATAACGTTATCTTACTTACTGTTTTATTACTAATTTATTTATTTGTGCATTGAAGCATGAATAATATCCCATTTACACGTTTACGAAATGCGAAATAATTTGCAACTTTATTCAAATTTCGTGGTACATTTATTCCCTCTTTGCCTATACATGAATTTTACACGCATTTAACAATTTCCGCAAATTTAAGTGTTCAGTTAACTGCTCCCATCATTTCCATTGCTTTGCCAATAATAAATTGTTGGGCATGTAATATTCAGGTCCTCTTTATTGTAACGTTTGTACACGGAGAGAATCCCGATGGTCTCATTTCACTCACTCAAACGTTCGTTATTTAGCAATTTACTTTGCATCCTTGCGGTTTCTTCGCCGTTTATATTACAATGAGAGTGCGGGTCGCAACGGTAACCGCGCAGACAATGGCCTATTACTGTTAACTCGTGTATAACTGGAGATTCGCTTTTGTATCGTTTCCGAAAAGCGAGCGTTTTCATGCACGGCTCCCAGTTTGCGCCTCTTCAGGTTGGCGATCGGTCCATATGAGTATTTCAGCATGTGGTCTCGTGTTACGTTACCAATCAGCAATTTAAACCTCCGCGGATAAGTTTCTTGGCAGCGAGGCGTATTGTTAGACACGCAGCTCATTTTAAATAATGTATAGGTGCCATTCTGGCCCAAATGGCTGGTTAATTTATCATGCGGCAGGCTTAATTTCGCACAAGATTATTTCCACGCGGAATGTGCCATTGTGTGGCGAGCTTATTTTGTTAGTCATCTGTGTGTTTCAATTAGAATAATAGACCCTGTCATGCCATGGAAAATATATGTCCCGTGTGTTGTCGCCGCGATCCTAGACACTGAGAAGTGGCAAAATGCTCGGCACTATTTTAACCGCCTCCCATTATTCTTCCGGATAATTGCAAATATTTTATACGCACGCCTGGCGGCGCATAAATTATATATTAAAATGCAATCACAAATTATGTGTCTCAGAAATATACTACAAATTATTTATAATATAGTTCACCACTTAATAAGATTCTATTTAGAACTGTTTCTTCGATACTCATAAACAAAAATGATGTCAAAAATATTTGTCTTGATATACAGTGATTAAATGTATATAGCAGTAGCATATACAGGGTGTCTTAAGTAAGTCGTTGTTTAAAAGTTTATAGGGTTCCTGATGAAATAATTTAAAAAAAAACACACACAAACACGGTTCGTCGTGATCTTCTAAAATAAAATACGTACATGTTTCCATCACTTCAGTTTCTACCGGAAGTGGCCATCAACTTTGTAATTTTTAATAGAACACCCTGTATATTTTTAGATACTGCGATTGCTCTTTCAATTCTGAACATATTTTATTGAGCCTACAGAGCACTTAACTTTAGTAGTTTTTAAGGAAAAAATAATTTCCTAAATTTTTGCATCAAATAGACGATTTTCAAAATATTCATAACTTCTCTTATGAATGAGATAGACTTAAACTTTTTGGCATATTGTAGCAGAAGCATGGCTCTATCATTACAAAAATTCGTATGTGTTGATATTTTACGAGTACTCGTTCATAAGTTCAAAAAAATATTTTTTATATAAAATGTGTTCAGACTTGAACGAGCAATCTGAATATGTAAAAATATATAGGGCGTTCTACATAAAATTAAAAAAAGTTGATGGCCACTTCCGGTAGAAGTGGAAGTGATAGAAACATGTAAGTATTTTGTTTTAGATCACGACGAACCATGTTTGTATGAATTTTTTTCAATTTTTGTTCCAGCAGGAACCCCATAAACTTTTAACCAATGACTTGCGTAAGACGCCCTGTATGTTTAGAGAACCTAACCTAAAGTTTTTTTATTTATTTCAATCTGCGATATTGGTAGATTAGCTTGTTTAAAACTAATTAAATGATAATTAAATACCTACTCACTAATGGAACTTATCACAGAACGCAATAATAATATATATCTTTAACTGTTGAATAATGCATTTCTTATTTACGCATCTGGTCATGTGTTATAGGTTAAAAAACATTCATATTCATAAATGAGGGTAGTTACCTAACTACACCATTCATTTAATGACAATTTTAAGAGTTTTGACGTTTTGCATTTTTATTGTTAATATTAATATTCAGAGTGCAGTGCAAATAAAACGTAGTATTTGACTTGCACGTAATGGCTAATATTCATCGTGAATAATAGCCTACATTCTATGCTCGTTAAATAATATACTATAAGGGAAAACGATTGCCTGTATCCCCTTATAAGTAGTACATTATTTCACGTTTACTTACGATTATCCACGAATGAACCTATGGAAATTTTGGAGCTGAGCACTCACCTGGAAAGAAAAATAAAAGAAAAAATTAGTAAATCAAAAACATTTTATTATTGCAGATTCATAAATTTTGAGTCGATCAGCAAAACATTTTTTGATAAACTGTTATTTATTTTTGATTTATGACTTATCTACTTTTCTAATTTTCATATCACGGAGAAAATAAAGATCAACACCACCGCATTGTTCCAAATGCGAGACTAAACAGTACATACAAATTTAGCCAGTACCTAATAAGCAGAAAAATGTGCTTAATCAGATTCTGCAATAAAAAGTCAATTTTGCTATTTAAAAAATCAAAGTTGGGTTGACCTTCAAAAACCTTAAAAATTATCATATTTCAAAAAGTAGAGACGTGCATCCTTGAAATGCTTCACCCAAATCCGAAGCATTTTTCTATAGAAATATTAGATTTCGAGATATTTAGCTGTACCTATCACTTAAAATGGGACACCCGATATTCCTATTTGAATATTTTCATATTAGAATTGATTATGCTGCAATTTTCTCATTTTTTCTGTTGCTTTTTTCAGTTTCATTGCATTTTCATAAAGTTTTTTCAGACTTATTGCCATGTTTCAGAAAATTTAGAAACATGTCTGAAACTCTTTGTATTTTTATTTGTTCTGTTTTCAGTTCTGATCTTTTATGAAATTTGTATACATTATATAGGTTATTTTTGTTTTTATTTAAATACCTTTCATAAAGTGTTTTAAAGTTTAAAGATGTATGCATCTGAAAATTAATTAATGAAATAGTAAGAAATTTAGCAAATTTGTAGAATTTTTAGAAGTAAAATTTTAATCGCCACTAATTGTTTTGTAAATTTTGTCATTGTAGATTTCGTGGTAATAACGCCATTGAAACTGATCATATTTTATTGAAAGAAATAAACTTAACATATCTATTTGTACATTGTGATAATTATTTTAAAATATGATTACGTATTTTGCAACCAAATTTCCAGGTTTTTCATATTCTTCGGTTTCGAAAGGCGTTCATTAAGTTTTTAAAATTTACAGTAATATTCACAATTATAAACCTTCTAATGCTTGAAATTCTGGACTTTTAGTTGTATATTTTGATATTATAATTCCATCCGTTTAATTTAATTTCGTTAAGCTTTTTACAATTGTGGACATGGGTGCAAGAATAGCATAGGTCGAAAAAATGAGTTTCGAGAAAAACGCGTCGAAAGATTCATAACTTAATAAAACTTGTAATATAGCAATTAGAGACATGCATTTTTTTTTTGCAATTTGTATGAACAGTAGCTATATATTTTTTTAACAGACTTATAAATAAGGGTACAAATATTCTAATAAACAAATTTGCTCAAAAACCGCATAAATCGACTTACGCTGTTCTTGCACCCAGCTCCTCAATTATAATAGTGATATTAATAATAATAATAGTGATATTATTGCCATGTTTCAATAAATTTGGAAACATTTTTGCAACTTCATTTTTTTTTTATCTGTACATTTTCAATCTCATTGTTTTTATTAAATTATCTGCAATTTGTATAAATTTCTTGGGTTGTTTTTGTTTTTTCGTAAATTACACTTTCTTAAATTTTTTTGGATGAATTTGACTACATTTCTGCATGCAAAATTTGTAATTTTCTATAAATTTTCCAAAATTTTCAAAAATTTTCTTTAATATATTTGGAAATTTGATCACTCATATATTACAGTTCTAAGACACTAGGTGTAGATATATAAATGTCACTTATAGATACAGGTAAAAGTAGTTGGGTACAGGTACATTCCCATGTGGCCCATCTGCCAACATTTTGGGACCCCTGCACCAAATAAATGAATGATGAAAGTTATTGCATGAAACTCTCTTAGAATTGTTTAATTATTTATAAATATTAATAACTATTATAATAGTAATAAATAATTAATAATTTATTTAAACAATTAAATTGATCTTAAAAGAGAAAAATACAATAATTAGGTAGAAGCAGAAATGTACGCAAAATTCAGTTATAATAATAATAAAAAAGAAATAATGAAGGTCCGATATTCTTCGGTTCTAAAAGTATATAGTTTAAAAAAATTTAAACACGAAATAGTAAAATAGTAAAATAGTAATAAAATTAATACTTTCCTTGCTAATATCTTTAAGAAACATTTTATTGTTATTATAAATGTATATTATGTCTATTGACTCTTGTTTTGTTTCATATGTAAATTTTATATAATGAAAATAAAATATACGTATAAAACAAAACAAGAGTGAATAGACATAATGTTTGTGTTGTTGCTGATATTGGTTCTCTTTTATTGTTGAATAAAGACCACTTTTGGGTGAAAATATACTTTTTCCAATTCGCATTATTAAAATGCTCATTATGTATATTGAATCTCATCGTTAAAACTACACTTTAATCGAATGGGTGAATAAAATGTTTACATTTTCACTGTATTCACTATAACTATTATTTAAATGTATTAAAAAAATGCTAAATTCACACTATCCTTGAAATTTTCGTTGTCACCTGACAATGTGACACTTCACGCAAATCCTGCAATTCTGATAACGAATTGGAAAAAATCTTGTATGATACACGTGAATAAAGCAATTTTATCCACTCGAAAAAATTATCGCATTCGCTTTCGCCTCTTGCGCTAAACTGTTTTTTCGTGGATAAAATTCGACTTTATTCACGTGTATCATACAAGATTTTTTCCAATTCGTTGTCAGAATTGAAGAATTTGCATGAAGTATCACTTATACCATAGTAATAGCTATTATTACTTCGAAATGGTTTCAGGCGAGACAGTGCACAAATGATTGAAGTCCCTCGCTCTGACTACTACTATCTTTTTACGCGCACATGCGTTCGTCAGTATTGCCAATGGCACCAACCCTACAAAATATGCTTATAGTCATATACAACACATAATATACACTTATAATACTAAATGTAATAATCATAATTTAATAAATATATTGCGTAAGTTTCATGGTGCCAGCAAATTTATCACAATTATTTAAATTTTACTGGAAATACTAATTAATTTAAATATAAATGGGTGCGTGTTTTTAAATGGACTGGTCATGGAAGAAATTACTACAAAGTCAGGAACATTAGATTTCACGCGGTTAGTAGATTTATAAGTAAGTTACTGCACTGTTTCAAAGGTGTAAAAATTACATTTCTGCTAAGCAAGATAAACAAAAAACCATTTGTAAATGTATAAGAGCTTATCTCAACTTATTATTTATTAGGAGTAATATCGCAATCATAATTAAATCTCTGGTATTTACATGGAATCGATCTAACGATGTCAGCAATGTTATAGTCGAGACGAGATGAACTTAGGTGTTTCACTGAGCAGTTATTTCTAGTATTTACGCTGCAATATATAGATATTTTACTTTTTTATTTATTAGCAGCAAAATTGTAATCTTCATTAAATCTCAGTTATTTTCATAAAACCGGTATCCCGGTATAATGACAAAAATGTTATAGTCGGGACCAGTTAAACTAAGGCTAAGTAAATATTTATGCAGCAAAATATTGTACATCACTTAGAAATTTTTGCGAACGTAAAAGCTAAAGCATAATTTGTTTTACGATTTACGTCAAGGGCTTACAATCATGAAATAAAATGTAACATGTCAGGAATTAGTGCTTATGAAATTTTATATTCGCCCAGTTTCTATGAATTTTTGATTTTCAGATTTAGAAATCCAAGGTAATTTTGTAATTTTGCCAAAAAAAAAAATGGTACCTTTTTAATAGTATTTTTTAGTGAACGAATTTAGGCTTATGTAATTTCTGAATATGGATCGTATGTATATACAGAGAGTGCATAAAGTATTAAGACCTTGCTTTATTTTTCCCCTGTATACATTTTTGAAAAATGCTTGAACAGGTCAAAATGATTTATTTTCAAACATATATTTTGAGACTATTTTCAATTTTTCATCTCTCTCCGTTTTGAAGTTATGACGTCAGAGCCATTTTTTAAATGACACGCTATATTTTTTATTATTGATTTTGATAGTACTTTTTATTATGTTTTCAACAACATGACATTTTCAATATGTAACATTTGAAAAAAATTGAGAAAAAGTGCGATGAAGTAAAACTATTAAATTATTATTTCAATGTGCAGAATGCATCTAGTTACCATTCAAAACAACGTCAGATAAAACATAATTAGGAAAACAGGCTTGTATTTTAAATATTAGAATGTTATAAAGAATGTTAACCGAATGTTAAAAATAAAAAATACAATAATAAAGTTGCGAAATTTCTGCTATTTTGCACAAATCTCTATGAAATAATACTTATTTACCGTATTTTACAATTTTAGACTTCATTGGACAAAAACTACAATTTTCATACTCATGATATTTTCATGGGGTATAAATATATTTTATTATTAGATAAATTTGGGTAGTTTGATAGTAATCTACGTATTTTGTAATTATTAAAGAACATACTTAGCATTAAATAGCCTACTATAATTCTTGATTTATGTAAACTTTTTCATGCAATTTTGAATAAAATCTTCTAAATTTTTAACTACAAAAATCTTCTTGAAATTTGACAAGAATCTTGATAAAAAGGTTTCGACCTGGTGGCTCTCATCAGTCCAGTGCGTCCAGAGGTTAATACAAATGTATGACTCATTTGAATTTACTATAGGTTACAGTCTATAACTAATGATCTTGCATATTTGTGCCATGCATTCTCGATTCTGTTTTCCTTTAGATGTGCACCCAATATTTTATCTAAGGTGAATTCAACAATAAGGATGTTGCCCTAGCAATATTTCAGTTCTGTTTACAAATTTCTAACTATTCTAAATAGTTGGCGTAAATCCAAATTAAATATTGGCACGTGATTTTTACTGGTGTGCTTTTGGCGATATTTTCGATGTTACTAATTTGTCCTAGTACACATCTATTCTAATCCTAGGTTTTGACTAATCATGTACAGACATTTCAGGCTCGATTTTTACATACCGGAAATAGAGAAGAGTCCTCCAAAGTATTTTAGTCTACCGGACGGCAATGTCATATTTTTATTTTCCAAATGGAAG